>OY728164.1:1202846965-1205246965 GCA_963277665.1 Viscum album
GCAGAAATATTTTTTCCAGTTTACATATAATTACAACAACATCTTCTTCAAGTTTGCATAGAGCATCATAATCTACTGTAGCCACACAAATTTCCCGAAAAAAATGAGACATGTCTATTATGGAATCCCAAATCACAGAATTCAACAGACCTCTTAATCCAATGGGTAGAAATCTTTCCATTATAACATGACAATCATGACTTTTTAATCCAGTAATATGACCATACTTTACACATCTACCCAAATTGGAAGCACATCCATCTGGAAGTCTCAAATCTACAATACACTGACAAAATAATAAATGGTTTTCTTTAGACAGTGTATAATCTGCTTTTGGTTTAAGTAACCTTTCTATTCTGACAATCTCATATAGTTCCAGTTCTGGACGCCTGCAAATTTGGGCAAGATCTAAACGTGCATTTACATTGTCTTTGCTCTTTCCTGGCGTATCCAAAACTGTATGAAACAAATTATCAAAACAGTTCTTCTCAATATGCATGACATCCAACATGTGGCGGAACAACAAATCAGACCAATATGGAAAATCCCAAAATATGCTACGTTTAATCCAATTGTGTTCTTTCCCAAAACTAGAAATTTTCTGTTGGTTTATTGTGGGACCAAAAGTTATGGGAGGTAATGAAAATACAACTGATTTTAACTCTGAACCTGATAGAATTCTTGGAGGTCCATCCCTTTCAATTGTTCCTTTTCAGAAATGAGATCTGTTTCTGTGAAAAGGATGATCAGCTGGTAGAAAGCTGTGATGACAGTTAAAATAACAAGGTTTCTTTCCATGAATGAGCATAAATGCTTTCTTCTCTCCCATACAGTAAGGACATGATTTCTGACCACGTGTACTCCAGCCAGATAACATCCCATAAGTTGAGAAGTCACTAATTGTCCACATCAATTCTGCTCTCAGTATGAAATTCTATTTCGTAGAAACATCATATGTACTGACACCAGAACTCCACAATAAACTTAATTCATCAATCAATAGTTTCAAATAAATATCAATATTTTTATTCGGATGTCCTGGAATTAGTAAAGTCAAAAAGATATATGGATCCTTCATCAACATCCATGGAGGTAAATTGTACGGAGTTAAAAAAACAGGCCAACATGAATATTGACTACCATAAGATCTGAACGGATAGAAACCATCAGTGGAAAGGCCTAGTCGAACATTTCTAGCTTCTAAAGCAACAGATGGATGCACTCTGTCAAAATTTTTCCATGAATCACCATCGGCTGGATGATTCAAACTTTTATCGGTTGAAATATTCGCTTTATGCCATGACATTATTGTCGCTGTATTCTTAGACATGAATAAACGCTGAAGTCTGGATGTAAGATGAAAATATCTCAACTGTTTTACAGGAATCAAACCAGACTTCCCATTTTTCCCATCTTTATATCTCAGTTGCCCACATGTGTGACAACTATCCAACGACTCATTTTCCCAAGAATATAAAATGCAGTCATTTAAATATGCATGAATCTTCTGACAAGTAAGTCCCAAATTTCGAACCAGCCTCTTACTCTCATAGTAATTTGCAGGAAAAACATTTTATTCGGGTAATAGTGTTTTAAGCAAAGAAAATATCTGGTCAAAACAGGTGTTTGACATTCCGTTATCTTATTTGATAGCCATAAATTTTTCAACTGCTTCTAATTTTCTCATCTTACAGCCAGGATATAATGCATCCTCAACAGACCTCAGCAACTCGTAATATTCAGACAGTGCTAACTCAGGATTCGAATCTATATCAGCCGGAGTTTCTGTTTGTTGAATAGATAAACCTGCAACATCATATACTAAATCTTGAAACTGGGATGGATCCGGAATCAAGTTGGTATCACCTACTCTGGAACTGCATTCACCGTGTTGATACCAAAAAACATAATCTGGTTGAAAACCAAAACGCAAGAGATGTCCCCCCACTTTGTCAAACGTGTCAAACGTTCTTAATGCACATTTTCTACAAGGGCATTTTATTTTTCCATCTGAAACAAATTCTGGATTTGATGCCGCAAATGATAAAGAAGTCTCCACACCCTCTATATATACTGTATTTAAACCAGAACCGTTTGTATTTCTACGTTGATTTATCCATATGCGGTCATCTAATAATGATTGTCGATGTCCTCGTTGTTCCATATTTTTCTATAAAATATAAATGAATTACTGGTTTTGAATAATTTGTTAGAAAAAACACTCAAGCAAAGATTGAATATGTTGAGAATAAAGAAAAATGTGTTACAAATATTGATAATTTTAATATTATATTGATTTTTTATTATTTTAGTAATACTAATATAATTTTTTTGAAAATATTAATTATATAATAATAACATTATTACATTATTAGTATATTTTATTATTAATATTAAAATAATATAATTTTCAGTATTATATACAATTCTCCTTTCTTCTGTGTGTTTAACATTATGTCCCCACATGTAATATTTGTATTCACTTTCACCTCTCCATTGGCGAGTAGATTGATAATTTTGAAAAAGAATGAAAATATTACATGTGGAGATAGAAAACACAGATATGAAAAGAGAATTGTATATAATATAGAAAATTATATTATTTTAATATTAATAATAAAATATACAAGTAATGTAAAAATGTTATTATTCCAAATTATTGGTAATTATTCCAAATTATTTGTAATTATTCCAAATTATTGGTAATTATTTTTAAATTATTGGTAATTATTTCTAATTATTGGTAATTATTCTTAATTATTGGTAATTATTGCTAATTATTGGTAATTATTCCTAATTATATGTAATTATTGCTAATTATTGGTAATTATTGCTAATTATTGGTAAATATTGATAATTATTGGTAATTATTTTTAATTATTGGTAATTATTGTTAATTATTAGTATTTATTGGTAATTATTCCTAATTATTGGTAAATATTGGTAATTATTGGAAATTATTGGTAATTATTGGTAATTATTGGTAATTATTACTATTTATTAGTAATTATTGGTAATTATTACTAATTATTGGTAATTATAACTAATTATTGGTAATTATAACTAATTATTGGTAATTATAACTAATTATTGGTAATTATAACTTATTATTGGTAATTATTACAAATTATTGTTAATTATTGGTAATTATTACTAATTAATGGTAATTATTACTAATTATTGGTAATTATTACTAATTATTGGTAATTATTACTAATTATTCCTAATTATTACTAATTATTACTAATTATTCCTAATTATTACTAATTATTACTAATTATTACTAATTATTACTAATTATTACTAATTATTACTAATTATTACTAATTATTGGTAATTATTACTAATTATTGTTAATTATTACTAATTATTGGTAATTATTACTGATTATTGGTAATTATTACTGATTATTGGTAATTATTACTGATTATTGGTAATTATTACTAATTATTGGTAATTATTACTAATTATTGGTAATTATTACTAATTATTGGTAATTATTGGTAATTATTGGTAATTATTGGTAATTATTGGTAATTATTGGTAATTATTGGTAATTATTGGTAATTATTGGTAATTATTACTAATTATTGGTAATTATTACTACTTATTGATAATTATTACTAATTATTGGAAATTATTACTAATTATTGGTAATTATTACTAATTATTGGTAATTATTACAAATTATTGGTAATTATTGGTAATTATTGGTAATTATTGTTAATTATTGGTAATTATTACTAATTATTGGTAATTATTACTAATTATTGGTAATTATTACTAATTATTGGTAATTATTACTAATTATTGGTTATTATTACTAATTATTACTAATTATTACTAATTATTCCTAATTATTGGTAATTATTTCAAATTATTGGTAATTTTTATTAATTATTGGTAATTATTACTAATTATTGTTAATTATTACTAATTATTGGTAATTATTACTAATTATTGGTAATTATTACTAATTATTGGTAATTATTATTAATTACTGGTAATTAGTGGTAATTATTGGCAATTATTTCGAATTATTACTAATTATTGGTAATTATTACTAATTATTACCAATTAATACTAATTATTGGTAATTAGTGGTTATTATTACTAATTATGGATAATTATTGGTAATTATTACTAATTATGGATAGTTATTGGTAATTATTACTAATTATTGATAATTATTTGTAATTATTACTAATTATTGGTAATTATTTGTAATTATTGCTAATTATTGGTAATTATTCCTAATTATTGGTAATTATTACTCATTATTACTAATTATTGGTAATTATTGGTAATTATTGGTAATTATTACTAATTATGGATAATTATTGGTAATTATTACTAATTATGGATAATTATTGGTAATTATTACTAATTATGGATAATTATTGGTAATTATTACTAATTATTGATAATTATTTGTAATTATTACTAATTATTGGTAATTATTACTAATTATTGCTAATTATTGGTAATTAATATTAATTATTACGAATTATTGGTAATTATTGGTAATTATTACTAATTATTCCTAATTATTGGTAATTATTACTCATTATTACTATTTAGTACTAAATATTGGTAATTATTACTAATTATTACGAATTATTGCTAATTATTAGTAATTATTACTAATTATTACTAATTATTGGTAATTATTGGAAATTATTACTAATTATTGGTAATTATTACTAATTATTAGTAATTATTACTAATTATTACTAATTATTGGTAATTATCGGTAATTATTACTAATTATTCCTAATTATATGTATTTCTTACTAATTATTAGTATTTATTCTTAATTATTGGTAATTATTACTAATTATTCCTAATTACCATTAACTATGAACAATAAATACTAATAATTTAAATTTATTAAGTAACAAAACAATCTAAACATAATGAAATTAAAACTAATTAAGAATAATTAATGCTAATAAAAAATTTAAAATAAATATTAAATTAAAATGAACATAAATACCTTTAAAATTGATCTGAGGTTGATCTCTGATCGTTGTTTAAAACTTCAATATCAACTCCAGAAAAAAAATTAAACTTAAGAAACGCTGAACTCTAAAAATAGAGTTTTGAGAGAACTAGAAGATGGTGTTTGAGAATGAATGAAAAAAACGGATGGGGTGGTATTTATAGGTTAGATTATTTGCGACGGGTGTATTTGCGACGGGAATCCCGTCGCAAATAGTGTTATTTGGGACGATACCCGTCGCAAATATCTTAGCCCGCATTTATTACGGTCAATGGTTAAATAGTTATTTGCGACGGGACCCGTCGCAAATAACAACCTGCCGACATACTATTTGCGATGGGGGGTATATTCCCGTCGCAAATATCTTTTACCGCCGCTGGTTATTTGCGACGACTGTTAACCGACCGTTGCAAATAACTCACGCCCGTCCTTTTGCGACAGGGGGTATATTCCAGGCACATTTATCTTTTTACTGCCGTCGGTTATTTGCGATGGGCGGTAACCGCCCGTCGCAAATAACTTTCCCACGATTTGGCGCGCAAAGTGCGCCAGTCCTTTTGCGACGGGGAAAGCTATCCCGTCGCAAATAACTACTTATTTGCGACGGAAGCATTCCCCCGTCGCAAATAAGTTTTAACGGGGCTTTTTGCGACGGGATTTATCCCTGTCTCAAATACCCATTTTTCCCGTAGTGCATGTTCATACCGATGACTTGAGAATTTATCAATAGAGTGATTATGTGTATCAAAATTATATCCACAGAAAGGGGTGTGGAAATTATGACATAATAAAATTAATAGTTATTCCACAAATAATCTTGGAGTAAAATAATCAATGAAGTATGCGTAAAGCCGAATGAGTGGAAATTGAAATTTCAAATTCCCTTATCGATTTGGTAACATACGAAACATACACCCACGAAATAAGGATCATGCAATGATGATGTAAATATGAATAAATTAAAGTATATTACACAATTAATACAATCATGGGTAGTACACACACCACATGCAATAAATAAGTGGTGAACAAAGGAAATCTCAGGGAATTGAAAGTGAGATAAGAAACCCCTTACCATGTACATTTCCTTGGTTGAGGGTAGGTTAACCTCATGTATAATGGTTAAATAATTGTTATTAAATTATTCAAGAATCGTATACATTAATATGATATCATATATGATCTTCTAACATTTCTTTGTTAACAATATCTTAGTATGATCATCGTTTCGGGTGTTAACTCACTCGTTTTATTTTATATATTTTGTTATATAAACTTTGTTTTTTATGGATAGGTTTTATCTTATTCATATCCAAAATGATATCATATCCGTAAACATTATTTTTAATCATCAAATGAGAATTATGATTGCATGTATACGATGGGGAATGAATCTCATCGCGTTCGTGGAGACGGTAGTCCATACGTACGCACGAGCGACAATATCATTCTTTTGATAATAAAATAATATATAATTGGATAGTATATCATATATACATAATCATTATCATGTTATATTTTTTATTTACATTAATTACACATCATTATTATACCCATCCAAATAATAATATATTGAATAACAATTACACCACGATGTGGAGATGGTAAGATGTACGTACACACGTATGGTGACATGTCTTTCAAAGGATGGGTATAATACTGAATATGGTTGTAACATATTTATAAAAAAATCACAGTATATAGTAGACACTGGAGTTATTATTTTATAAAGGAAATAATAAAGAAAGAATAAGTAGAATAAGAAAGGAACTTGAAAAAATGTGGTGAAAACATTACCTCTTCATCTGGTACTTCCTTTTGATTTGATCAATAGGGATCCATAGGTTGTATTTTTGATAAAACTAAGGCCTCTATATTGAATTGAGGAAAGTTAAGAGAGTATTGGGGTAGGGTTTAGCTCAACCAAAAGGCTTTTAAAGTGTGAAGAATTTGTTAGAAGTGGTGTCCTTTTATAAGGGGGAGGAGGGGGCACCTTAGGAAAATCTAGAAATTTTATTTTATAACAAATTCATATTCGGTTTATAATTGCTCCAAAGTGGATTATTTAAATTTTAAGGTTGGTATGGGTCTAAAACCACTCAACTAATAGAATTTATACATGTTTGGATCATTATATTAACCTTATCTTTTAGTTTTAACTCTTAGTTAATTAGTTAGACTTTTACCTGGTCACATTGTATTTTTATATTATATAGTTAATAAAAATACTATATACATCCAAAAGACCCCAAAGGGGTCCATTAATAATACACCTATAATGATATAAGTCTCTTGTCCAAACTTTATATTTTTAGGGATTGAATATAAATCAATAATATAATACTTATTTTAAAAACAATTTTATGTCAATTTTGACACTATTCAATAATTCATTTTTCTTATAGTCTTAAAGACTTTATTAATTCGAACCAAATTCATTTAACCAATCCTATAATGCCATATTAATAAATAAAGTTCATGGATGTCATCAAAACCATCAAATTATATTAATTTTAACTTTTATAATACCAATTATTTCATTCTTTAATTAATAAGAAAAATACTGCATCATTATTGTGTTAGAAATAAATTTATTTATTAAATATCTAAAAATTATAAATAAAATAAAATTATGTAGAAAATATTTTTAGCTTTCTAATTAATACTTATAACTTAAAATCCAACACATATAACCCTATGTAAATTTTTTTTTCTAAAATATGTATGCTTATGTCATTTATTTATTTATTTTAACATAATTAATATAAAGTGTCATTATCACTTACAAGTGGCTCCATGGGGTCCCAAAATCGACCCAAAGATGAACATGGTCGGAAATGTATCAACAAATAATGTTAGGACATGTACTTGGGTAATTTATTATTATTATAATATTATTTTTTTACCCTTATTTACCAGATTACCCTTTAAGCATGGTAAATAAAATATTTACCGAAATAATTATTCAAAATGTCCAAAAATAAAAGTTACCTATTTACATAATTTGGACATCTTGATTCCAAATATGGAATCCACTTTTATAAATTCAAAACACCAAAGTGACAGAAATTAATTTAAAATTAATTCTCGTTGTTAAAAAAAAAAGTGTGTTTTTAAGAGATAATGACTATCAAAAGATTGACACTTGTTTATGTCTGGTTTAATTGTGAAATTATGTCCAATGACCAAAATTTTATTAAATGGTAAATATATTTTCTAAATATAATTTAAAACCACTCAAATTTATAATTTATCACTATTAATTATTTCGATTAAAAAAGTTGTTTTTAATTAAAATTTAGTAATTATCACTATTCATCAAAATATAAATGTTATCCGAAATGTACCAAAATTTCGCCCTAGTATAATTTCGATATTACGAATCCAAAAATGAAGTCCATTTTGAGAGATAAAATTTATGAAATTTCATAAATTGGTTATTATTATTCATAATGGCTACTTTGATTGGTCGCGGTGTGTTAGAATCTCGAAGTTGCATACAACGCACGCTATTGAATTATTCAAAGGGAAATGTACCATGGAAGCTTGTGGTTTTACATTCTCCCCTCCTTCAATAAATTTCATCCTCAAAATTTTTAAAATTGGGCTTGGGAATATAATGGAAAGTTTCACATCAGAAAAAGAGTCAATAAAACTATCACTTTAAAAGAAAGAAAGAGAAGTACAATGGTCACCCGAGATAACCTATACTAGGATTCTATGTAGAAAAACATGGATATGGATGATAAACTATGTGTCAAGTTCTGATGGAGTGGGATAGAATACATGATTAGTAGAAAGTTAACAATAAGAAAACCACAAACTTATGATGGGACAAATGCTCATTAGTTTTCTAGTAGGAAAATTAAACAGACAACAATTTTTTTGTTTTAAGTTACATTACATAAAGATGTGGAATTCATTTCTGAGATTGACTATGAACATAAAGAGATATAAATACTTTTTGACTAAGGTTTCATTCTTCAATAAATTCCTACTACTAAATCATTTTAAAACGATGAGTATTCCAGAAGACTTGGTCACACTAGAAGAGATAGAATAAACTTCTTATGGAATCACATGATCCATGAAGGATAAACTATATATTTACCTTGTCTTTAGAGATTAATAAAAACCAAAATGGTTAGTATAAGATCTAATGATCCCCCAAATGGATATTCGATTAGAGAAAAAAACACTAATCTTAATTTCTAAAATTAAACCAATAATACCCCAAAGTTATATAAATACCATTCATTAAAAAATTGTCCTTATAGTCTTTCAATATAATCCAAACTAATATTGAAACCCAAAACTTATAAGAATGTAGTCTTCCACATTAGATAGTATCTCCAAATTACATCAACTACTCTTAAAGTCACATACTTAAACGTAATTAACCTAATCACATATTCTCTATTATAGGATAATAATTTCCATAAATAACCCAAATAACTATAAATCCAAAATAAAAACATAGATAAAAATCCACCATTACTCCTCAAATGAAATCACATAGTATTCTATTTTCCTTAGGCATATAGTGTTCCCAACAAGGCGAACATCTTCTAAAATAACATTTATCACTTAATCACCAAATCATTTTCCTATACTATGGTAATTCACTTGATAAGACATAATATCCCAAATCAAATTATTATTGATCAATAAAATCATTTAACTAGAAATAATAGTCACACTAACTAGGGACTTCACGTAGTCCAGTGGTAGGCGACAAATACCAATCGCACTTTGGTTGTGGGTTCGATTCCCACAGCTTTGTCCGACACGACGGGTTTTCACACGGTCAACGTGTTGTCCTTTTTCAAAAACTATATTTTATAACACTACCAAAATGAGATAAATGTTTCAAAATAACCATAACCTAATTTAACCACTAATGTTATCTCATACCCTTCTTTTTAATAACAAATTATAATAACTTGTAATTGCTTCAAACCCAATGATCATATAAAACCAAATGGTTATTTATAACTATACCCACAAGAGAAAAGATAATTCTTCCTCAAATATTATTCTCACATGGAAAACTGCATGGTTCCAAATAAAAGATAAAATTATTCTAAAGTGAACCCATCAACAAAGAGCGCTAATACTTTTTAAACATTTCTCCAACCATTTATTTCCACATATGTTCTTCTTTGACCAATAAAATATCCTATAGAATAAGGTATTCACTCAGGTAATTTCCATGTCCCATAAATTTATGGCAAATCACTATAAATCGATTCTTGGGACCATTTTTATCTTCTTATATAATACTCTTCATTTTTCTTCAGTAATTCTTCACTTTATGTTCTTCCTTCCCACACGTAAAGCATTTCTTTGTCCCATTGAGACACTTTCCTGGGTGTCTCCTTCTCAATTTCCTGCATGATGGAAATTGAGGATTCCTTTCTCTATGGTCTCTACTGCTGGAACTTTTATCATTCATAACATTTATCTTCTTTTTTGAGTCCAAGAATTGGTTAATATATATATTGTTGATCATATTTTTGGAAAACTTATTAGGCATGAAGACGATATCATTTATGTCTATGAACATTCCATTTTGTTTCTCATTTCCACCATCGTTCCCACCTTGTACATCATTCTCAAAGTCACTATGAATTCCATGGAATCTAGCAATTGACTAAAACCAGAAAGCATTGTGTGAGTAATTGTAGTCATAAAATCATTTAGAGAATAACATGTCACCATATTATCAATTTTAAACATATTAGGATTAACCATGGTCATTTAATCTCAACTAATATATAATAATTCAAATAGGTTTGTAAAGAAAATTTAAATTATCCTATGCATATCCATCGGGAGTGTCGTAACCAAGAGTGCAGCAAGGCCCGTTGTCGTGCACCAGTTCCCGTTCGAGTCTAGCTCAAAGCGGTGTTTTCAGGTTTTACCCCTAGGTACATCTGTGCCAGATCCGTCTCTATCTGCTCATATCCAGACAAGGATGTATCGCTCAGAAAACTCACAATATCTCTACAATACCAAAATTCTAGGAAGTTCTTTCTATACTAATCCTCAAAGTCTATCTTAGGTGTATGTGCTCTAATCAGAGTTTATCTAAATCTAGCTCCCAAGGTTCGTACTAAACTTCCTCTGATACCAACTATAACACCCCGACCCCAGTTACGTATATTCGGTGATTTATTACATAACATTGGCATGATCACAAAAGATCAAGTCTCGAAAGACCGATTGGTTTATTAGCCCAGGAAACACTAGATATATTCATAAAGTTTATATTACATCAATAAGTGAAAAACTAAAACAAAAAATTGTCTTCATATCCCCTCATACTATCCCCACATGTCATTCATAAAATACTTCTTCACATCCTGGAAAAAATAAAACCTTGAAAGGTGTGAGATTAGATGCTCAGTAAGGATAACAATATAGTAGAATCGTTCATAAAAATTTAAGGCAATGTATAACTAAAACAAAAGCCTTTTAAACTTGAACATCAACATAATATTCCAAGGATAAAATGAAATAATTCCATTTACTTATTCACATTGATATTATACTAGTCTAATAATCACATTAAAATATGAATAACCACTTTCATAATGATGGAATGAAAAATCCTAGACTATCATAACCACGTAGCCAAGGCCTTATGACAAGACTACAAATAAGATTTTGTCAAGGCCTCATGCCAAGATACTAGTTTGTCTCATGAGACCTATTGATGCATCTAAGAGCTATAGCGAGCTCCACCCGTCACTTACTAATTCCAATGCATTCCTCATAGGAAAAGTTTGAAACATAATATAAACATTCATATTAAAACTAGCATACAAAATGTCAATACATTATCCATAAACCATGAATGGTATAAAAATATCACATCCATAGTCAAACATAACTCATTCGATACAGTATGGAAGATTGAATTCTATCATATTAACTTAAATAAGGAATGATTAAGGATATTGACATCGATGAAAATAATCATCAAAACTATTAGAGAGAAATATCCCCCCTTTTCTTGAAATCATTTAAAAGTCACACTATTTATCAAGAAGTCATTTAAAAACATATTTTTGAATCAATGTGACCCATACCAGTTTGAAACTTTTAAAAGTAATTTTAATTTTAAAACCATAATGTCCATATAAATAAATCCTTAAAACCATTTTTAAAACATGGACATTAATGAGAATGATTTAGAAGAATATATCTTCAAAATATTTATAAATGATATTTTAGTTAGAGTTTCTAACCAAAGGAGAGACACTTGAATAAAAATAATTGAGGTAATCAAGGACTTTTTAGTATCATTAGAATAAATGGATTCATGATATACTATGTCAAAGTACAGTATATACACCATATAATAGTTATTTGGTGTATAACAACAAAGGAGTCTCAATGGAATGTAATTTGAGATGAAACTGCTTATAAAGACCGTATCCTTAGGTTAAGGATAAATAAATGGAATAATTATGTGTGAAAAATATAAATACACTCAATATTATTGGATATTCAGTGTAAATCAATCAGAGGACATTCACACATATTCTTGTAAAAAAACACCAATGGATTGGAAGTTTAACTCAACAAATCAAGATTGAGCAAAAATTACTCTTATCAAGCTCATACGGATGACTTGAGAATTTATCAATGGAGTGATTATGTGTATCAAAATTATATCCATTGAAAGGCGTGTGGAAATTATGACATAATAAAATGAATATTGATTCCACACATAATCTTGTAGTAAAATAATCAATGAAGTATGCGAAAAGCCGAATGACTGGAAATTGAAATTTAAAATTCCCTTATCGATTTGGTAACATACGAAACATACACCCATGAAAGAAGGATCATACAATGAAGATGTAAATATTAGTAAATTAAAGTATATTACACAATGAATACAATCATGGGAAGTACACACACCACATGCAATAAATAAGTAGTGAACAACGGAAATCTCACGGAATTAAAAGTGAGATAAAAAACCCCTTACCTTTTACATTTCCTTGGTTCAGGGTAGGTTAAGCTCATTTATAATGGTGTAATAAGTGTTATTAAATTATTCAAGAATCATATACATTAATATGATATCATATATGATCTTTTAACATTTCATTGTTAATAATATCTTAGTATTATCATCGTTTTGGGTGTTAACTCACTCGTTTCCTTTTATATATTTTGTTACATAAGCCATGTTTTTTTTGGATTGGTTGTATCTTATTAATATACAGAATGCTATAATGTCCTTAAACATTATTTTTAATCATCAAATGATAATTATAATTTCATGTATACGATGGGGAATGAATCTCATCGCGTTTGTGGAGACGATAGTCTGTACGTACACATGAGCGACAATATCATTATTTTGATATTAAAATAATATATAATTGGATGGTATATCATATATACAGAATCATTATAATGTTATATTTATTATTTATAAGAATTAAACATCATTATTATACCAATCCAAATAATAATATATTGAATAACACTTACACCACAACGTGGAGACGGTAAGCCTAACGTACGCACGTATGGTGACATGTCATTCAAAGGATGGATAGAATACTGAATATGGTTGTAACATATTTATAATAACATCAAAGTATACAGGAGATACTGGATTTATTATTTTAGAAACTAAATAACAAATAAATAAGAAGTTTAAGAAGAAAGGAACTTGAAAAAAGGTGGTGAAAACATTACCTCTTCTTTGGGTTCTTATTTTTGATTTGATCAAAAGGGATACTTATGTTGGCTTTCTGATAAAACTAAGGCCTCTAGTTTGAATTTATTGAAGTTTAGAGAGTATTTGGGCAGGGTTTGACCGAACCAAAAGTCTTTGAAAGTGTGAATATTTGGTTAGAAGTGGTGTGTTTTTATAAGGGGGAGGAGAGGCACCTTACAAAAATCTAGAAATATTAATTTATAATAAATTCAAATTCGGTTTATAATATCTCCAAAGTGGATTATTTAAATTTTAAGGTTGTATTGGTTCAAAAAACACTCAACCAATACAATTTATATAGTTTTGGGTCATTATATTAACCCTATCATTTAGTTTTAACTCTTAGTTAATTAGTTTGACATTTACCTTGTCACTTTGTATTTTTATATTATATAGTTAATAAACATACTATATACATCCAAGAGACCCCCCAAGTGGTCCATTAATGATAAAACAATCATGAAATAAGTCTCTTTGTGGAACTTTAGATTTTCAGAAATTGAATATAAAACAATAATATAATATTTGTTTTAAAAACTATTTTATGTCAATTTTGACAATATTCAATAATTGATTTTTTTTAAGTCTTAAAAACTTTATTAATTCGAAAAAAATTCATTTAATCAATAATATAATGTCATATTAAGAAATAAAATTCATTGATGTCATCAAAACCTTCAAATTATATTAATTTTAACATTTATAATACCAATTATTTGATTCTTTCATTAATAAGGAAAATACTGTATCGTTATTGTTTCACAAATAAATTTAATTATTAAATGTCTAAAAATTATAAATAAAATACGCTTATTTCGAAAAACTTGTTATATTTCTAATGAATATTTATAGTCAAAAATCCAACATATATAACCCTATGTAAAAATTATGTTTCTAAAAGATATATGCTTATGTCATTTTTGTATTTATTTTAACTTAATTGATATAAAGTGTCATTATCACTTACAAGTGGCTTCATGGGGTTCCCAAATCAACCCAAAGATTCCCATGGTCGGAAATGTATCAACCAATAAGGTTTGTACACGTTTTAGGGTAATTTATTATTATTGTAATATTAGTTTTTTACCCTTACTTACCAGATTTACCCTTTAACCGTGGTAAATAAAATATTTACCGAAGTAATTATTTGAAATTTCTAAAAATAAAAGTTACCTATTTACACAATTTGGACATCATGATTCTAAATATGGAATCCATTTTTCCAAATTCAAAACACAGAAGTGGCAGAAATTAATTTAAAATTAATTCCCGTTGTTAAAATAAAAAGCTTGTTTTTAAGAGATAATAACTTTCAAAAGATTGACACTTGTTTATGTCTGGTTTAATTGTTAAATTATGTCCAATGACCAAAATTTTATTAAATGGTAAAAATATATTCTAAATATACTTTAAAACCACTCAAATTCATAATTTATCACTATTAATTATTTCGATTAAAAAAGTTGTTTTTAATTAAAGTTTAGTAATTTTCACTATTCATCAAAATATAAAACTTATCCGAAAAGTACCAAAATCTATCCCTAGGATAATTTAGATATTCTGAATCCAAAAATGAAGTCCATTTTGAGAGATAAAATTTATAAAATTTCATAAAGTGGGTATTACTATTTATAACGGCTATTTTGATTAGTCGCGGTGTGTTAGAATCTCGAAGTTGCGTACAATACACGCTATTGCATTATTCAAAGGGAAACGTACCATGGAATCTTGGGGTGTTACAGCTAGAAATAAATGGTATTATACATGGGAACCCACATCATTTTACGTTTCAAAAATTTCATTCACTCCATTTCGTAGGACCTTCTCTTATGGATCTTTTATTATTTCTGACCCATTAGTATATTGACTAGATAAATAAACTATAAGGACACAAATTTTTTCCATTATAAGGATACACAGGACACCTTCCTATAGCTCAAGTACAGTATCAAACAATCCATAAATACCACTATAATTCATAAGTCTTGTATCCATATTAGTAAGTATAATTAATATTTATCCACTATCTATCAACCTGAGTTTAACTCATTTGGACATAGGGATTTCAAATGATCATATAAATAAAATTATAAAATCCCCATAATTAGGGAAATCATTGTGTTTAATGCCCATTCAATTTCACAATTTAAATTCCTACATGCATGGGAATCCACCTTGGTGTATGTCCTGATGGAATCCACATATGGGGAAACTCTAAGGAAATAACCCTCACATGTACTAATTATATATCCTTTCCCATCATCGAGTTATGGGAATGCCATACTACAATGAATATGATTTATGTTATAACAATGATACATTGGACACCTTCCCAAGGGTTGAGGTATATAACTTATGCCCATGTGAATTCATATATTTCATTTTTGAATGTCATTAAACAATATTTCTTGGGCCTGAATGAACAATGTGTAGTTTGATTACTATTCCGATAAGATACATAGGATATCTATTGGATGTTCAATAACATACTCAAACCACTAATATCCTTCCTGGAAAATATTAAACTCATGAGTTATTGGTTATATGGATTCAAGAAATAAGAAACTACCCATTACTAAGAAATAGTTAGAAGCATACTAAGAACCTCTAATAAATAATGATGATCTCATTAATAGAACCCCCATTACAAGTTGTACAATTCAACAACTAATAATTTTATTATGGTAAAAAAATTCATATCAGGAATTTTAGGAGATTTAAAAACTTATCATAAATCTATATGACAGTCCCATAGTAAGAAATTATTCCCCATAAAAGGATGAGATGATTCAGACCACTCATCATCTCACCCAATGTGAGATTTTAAGTGTCATTGGGTTTGACCCCCCACGTAATCAAAAACCATTGAAAATAATAATCAAGATTTATAGTGGATGTGATGGAGTTTGGGTGCTTCAATGATATTTAAATATGATAAAATTAATGTGAATGATTTTGAAACCATACCAAAAACCCCCTTAATCAATCATTGGCCCCATATTTTTTTAGATGAAAAAATATTGAACTTGATGTGTATATTAAAATAATAAACTGGTATGAAATCATTTAACTATTTAAAACATTTATATGTTAAAAAGGATAGACTTACCAGCTCTCATCAATGTATTGTTACCCTCCACCTTCAAAATAATAAAAAATACTAAGCTCGATGTGAATGTATCGAATACAAAAATGATTGGTTGACCATGAATCTGTCCATTTGGTTTTCCATATCCTATTCCATAAAAATTGGTACAATTGATATGAAATCCATCAACAAAATATCAGGGATCCCATGAACAAGGTCATTCTTCCTATGTAATTTCAATATGAGATGAATGGTGGAACCCAAAATCAGAATGAACTGCAGTGTTACCCATGTTATCAAATTAAACATTTTCACATTGGAGATGATTCACTAATCAATGAAATATTACATTTTTTAATATGTGACTATATAAATTGTTCTCAAAAACACAACCATTATCCAATAACATATCATCATCATTCAAATGTTTTGGAACCTCATCTTCTACAGTAACCACCATTAGTTGAAAACCCACATCACCCACTCAACATCATCTTCTTCAACTAATGAATGAGATATTACAGGAGTACCACCATCATGGTAAATTCAAAAAATGTTAAAAATTATGTAGAGGTATAAAGATAATAATGTAATCATGTCAGAATCATTCAAAGAATGAAGTAATGAAACCTATGATGCCCATCGACACCACCATGCACATTGGATACTTATCCCTAGAGGTCACCAATCAGCACCTTCCATACCATAATAAAGTTGAATAGGGAGTATATTGTTGAGTCATCCTTGTTCAATAGCTATATATGTGGGATCCTAATAAACATAATCTACAATTTCATCCTATCAGCACCTATCATTCACTTTCTGAGGGTAGCACCCAATGCATTTACATATTAGAAACTCATTCTTGGGTACTAAGGAGGTCTCACCAAACATGAATACCTACGAAAAAAGGGAGTGGTGTCATATCCCTTTGTACCCTAAAGACACTCTCTATGCATATCCCATAGGTATCCAGCTATCATGTTCTTATTACCGATCATTCAAATAATTTCTACACATATATTCCTATAGAAATAATAGGGGATGCATATATCCCTTCACTAGTGCATGAATTTTAAATGTCCATTCATATGGAACTAGGAGGAACAACTGGTCTTATATACCCACTTCAATTAAATATAGCTTTCATAATTGATTGGAGATTGAGGATATGTATGGAAACAGTCTTACACACTCATTTATGAAGTGTCACTTCATCTTAGAAATAATGGAAGATCTCCTCAAAAATAATTTTGACATAGGTACAGATACAGATAAATAAAAATATCCCTTTCCCAACATATAAAATAGCATATCCCCATGATAAGTATGAATAGGTGGTACTCTAGAGAAATCACACATTAATGCTCCAAATATGATGATTATTATTATATTTCGTTAAACAAAGTGTCATGCGACTAGGCTCATAATCTCATTTTAATTGGGCCTCATCAACAAGGTTTGAAACATGCCTCATGAAAAACAAACACATATATCAATGAAATCTAGTGACAGGCTCCAAAAAATACAACTAGGATTATACAACAAATCAAAATAAGGAACACTAATTGAATATGTAGATCACCTCAGGTCTGTGTCTAACAACTATCGATGATTCTACATAGGATATTAAAATATCTTATCGAACCCAAAATCATATCCCAAATTATATCCATAAAAGTATCAATGAACATCCTTATGAGGTTATATAGAAGGAGGGAGATATCCCTCCTCCGATTTATGTGTTCTATTGTTATATTCTGATAGTGAATACCTATTTAAACTGGGAAAATTCTCCTTCATTAGCTAGGATTGATCAGTCTATTTCTGCCACCACTTATAGGTAGGATCATATCCTAACTGATTATCTAGTAGCTCGTTAGAATAATCAATTAGGTTCCAATCAGTAGGATTATATCCCCAAAATAGTACATTATCATCAACATATTCTAGTGATCATTATGTAAATGGATCATATACCCACTCAACCCCAAAATACAGCCCATCATATTCCTCTCATGATTTATAATGAGGTTCATATACTTGATCATATCAAGGAAATAGTCCATGTTGATATGCATTGCAAATCTACAACTCCTCAAGGGTCTTTCAGTAACTCTACCAAACCAGAAGGTGATCACTCATTCAATAGTGCTCCTCACCATAGTGAAATCACGAATGACCTCATCTCTACCCTTGATTTCCATTGTGGAAAACCTCTCTATGGTAATATCTCTCTCATACAAGGAAACAATCTCCTTTAACAAACATATAAATATTGAGTATTACATTAAACACATGGGATAGCCATATACACTGCCTCATCAACTATCAACAATACCTCATCTTGATTAGGAGGCATCCCAAATAAGTGATATCTATGTTCTGACTAGGTGGAGGTATATATCATAGAAAATGAAGATGCTGACATGGATATAAGGTGATATTTATCTTGAAAAAACCTCTGAACCATTTTTTGTTCTATCTCAACATCCTAATATGAGTATCAAAAGGAGGTAGATAAAGAGTATAAACTATAAATATTCTAGATCATGTGGGAGACTCATCAATGTTTCAAGGCTAGAAACCTCCCCTATAAATTAAATTACGGTATGCTCCAGATCCTAAACACACAATGTTGTTAGCTAGAAATGGTCATGTGCAATAAATACAAAATCCTATGATTGAAATAGCATAAAAAATTCTTAATGAATTTTTTTATCCATATCATAACAGCTCTTTGTCTACTAATTTCAAGAGACTCATCTAGGGTATAGATCAAAGAATGGGGAAAGTGATGCATGAATATTTTGGGCATAGTAAAAAAAAATTCTATAAGCCTCATGTGGTAACACATAGGTTGTTTAGGGTTGCATCTCTTGAAGAGATTCATAGTTTTTTACCTACATTTTCAAATTCAGCTAAGAACTACTTAATTTATTGTTCTATTTTTTATTTATTTTAGAAAAAAAAAACTTATTTTTATTTATTACTAAAATAATGAAATTAAATGAAATTAAAAACTATCATTCAATGATAGAGATAATGACATTAGAATGAAAGAACAAGGTCCTAGGTACAATATTGATTTTTATCATTATTATCCAATAGTTTTGTAAATAAAGTTTGATAATCAAATTTTAAAATCTGATGCATGAATTAATCTCCATTTATTTAGTGATGTGAAATATTGAATACCTGAGAAATATAAATTCTAAATCCTTATGTAATCAAGGTTGATGAAAAACCTCAACAGACTGCGTGACATCTACGGAGACCTGGATCCATAATTTTTTTTTCATCCTTTTATCAGCTCAAATTAATTATGTAAATATATTATGATCAATGGAGGGAGGATAAACCAAAAAAATTATTATTATAAATATAATTTATTTTCCTAAAATACTATAAAACTTCTATATCTATTTATTTAACATGCATCTCATATAAACCCAAAATAAAATTTTGAAAATATACCATCACTTTGTCCAAGACTTTGGCACACCCCTCATTATCGAGTGTAAGATATTTCAATTGTAAGAATGAGGAAAAATAGTAAAGAAAATGAAAACAAAAAATAATAAGTTTAATATAATTTGAATAAGATAAAAACATAAAATAATAATAATAAATATAGTGAGATAGAGAAAAAAAAATAATGTTATCATAAAATTTTGATAGAATAAGTAAAAAAGAGGACTAATAATTGTGTGGAAAATTAAATAAAAATAAAAATATGGGAATTATATAATTAAAAAAGAAAGCTAAAATTCCCTCAAAATGTAAATATAATGAAATAAAAATAAAAATAATGAAAATAAAAATAAAGGAAATGTTATGAAACTCTTCCACCCTTCTGTTAGAACTCCATAGCATTGTTAATATTACACTATTTTAAAAAGTGATTCAACCTTTTATCCCATGGATGTTACAAATATTCCATATAATTTAAATCCATTCATTATTAAGAAAAATCAAAAAGTTTCATTGTGTTTCTCAAAAGCTACCAAGAATATTGAGTTTCCAAAATCAGTATAGCAGGGGAAATTTTTTTGGGGTACCCCTTGGCTTCTCCATACATGCATGGATTTCATTGGGAATTCATGGGAAAATGGATATGTGGACATGGTTTATTTGAGAATTAGTGGACAATAATCCTACTCGAGTCATCTAGCTTTCACAATTGCATGATGGTTTGAGATAATTCTTCAATATATTTAGTAATCATCAAAAGGGTATCTAGGTGGTCGACTAGGGTTTGAAAAATTATCATTGATGGACTCATGCTTTGGTAATGGTAGTTCAACACAACTTTGATATGGCTTAGTAAAACCATTGAATTTTCAAGTGATATGTTGTGGTGGATAGTGATTTAAAGTTGCCATGTGTTATGGAGAGTGTGTCTTGATAAGAGTTTGAGATGGATGTGTGCTAATGTTGAGAGGAACGGTGAAATTTCATTTATGATGATAAGTAACTTCCTTGATCTCCTCCCACACACAGAAGATAGGATGTATTTAGGGAGTCTTGATAATCTAATGTGTTTTTTCCCTGATCATAAGTCAAAATTACATATGGAACCTTGATAAATGCACACAAAATTAAATGGGGTTCACCTCGCATTCATGACATTAATGGACTTAGGGACAACCATGCACATGGTCCCACATGTTATGCCCCTTTCTCGCTATTGCGGGCTCTCTCAGAAGCCTTTATTTCCAGGAGAACCTTTCCTATAGGTGGATATCTTTATGTAGGACTTCAATTAATGGTCTCCAATGAAGGAAAATATTTTTTTAGATATGAAAATAATAGTAATCTCATATAAATATCAAACATTATATTATTAATTAAAAAATTCAAATATGGACATCAATTAATTTTGAATATTTGTCTATAAACACCCATATATTAATAAAATTTTGGAATAAATGAAATTTTTATGGGATATTAATTATAATTTATTATGAAATAGATATTATTTTCATGATAAATAGAGTGTGTAAAATACCCCCACACTTAAACCATGCTTGTAATAATAATTAAATCACATGATGAAATTCATAGGGCACAAATTTTACCAATATTCATTTCTCAAAGATATAAATTGAAATTATTATCAATTGTAATTCAACATTTCAAAAAACACATAAACAATAAATTTAATTTCTAAATTTTCAAAGAAACAAATAACTCAAGTATTTTACATTTCTGGAATTAAAATGATTGAAATTCTTCTTTAATTCATTCAATATTCTTAAATATTTATTATTCATCATGAAATTTAATATTTATATCAATTTTGAATATTTTGTCTCATCAAGAATGATAAATATTTATGTATAGTGATGACTATATCAAGATAACATGATCCTTATCCTTAATCTTGTAAACAAACTACATACTTTTTTCTAAACCTAAAGTCATATAAACTAACGAGGGCTTCTCAATAACTATTTTAATGACTTCGAGGCATAATTTTGGTTATATGTGATCTTTAAAAGTTAGGGATCTTTGATGAAGATTATCTCTAAATTAAAATTATCAATATAAAAATCTAAAGGGTAATGACATTATCCCCTTCTAAGATGAAATTTTCATTTTACTAAACTGAATATAATGGTCATGATCAAACATATCACAATTAATTATTTGTAAACCTTTTAGAATTTTTCTCGGTTTTTAAACCTATTTTTCTAGTATTTTCTATTAATTTTTCATTTTAGTTACTTTTTTTGAAAATTATCCTAGAATAAATCTCACAGGCTCTACCAAACCGCCAATGAAAAAAATCTTCAATCTAGTATTGATTATTTTTAATTCATCTAATTGAAAACCCATTCCTATTTTTTCATGTTTTCATAATCATGGATAACAATAATGTATATTGAATAATAATAAAACCTTTGAAAGCAAAATTTATCACCCCAATACTTTTTGCTTGCGATGTATTTCATTATTTTTTCATTGAATTTCCCAAAACATTCACCTCAACATTAAAATATAATGGAAATACATAGAGTATGGAAGGAATTAATAAAAATAAATGGAATCATGGATCATCCCTAACATGGAAATTCATGGTCTTAATAGGATAAACAATGATTGATGTAATAGTGTTATTAATGATAATGTCTTTTCAAAATATTCCATGGTCGTTTTATTGTTTTTTTCATAGCGATAACAATTATAAGTTCAAATGATTTTTCTAGTATGTGGAATTTCCCAAGACCACTAATGAAATATGATAAATATAAAATAGAAAATATATTGCCTACAAATCCTCTCATTAATGAGGCATTTTATTTGGGACAATAGCACATTGGAATATATAATAAGAATTAATCAATTGACATAAATTTTATAAATAAAAGAATGAAAAATGATCGGGAAATTGTATTGAACCGAATTTACTAATTCTATAAAATCTTGAGTCCTCATTTAAATATCCATTCATCACTCTAATAATTCAATTCATGACATTAATCATTAAATATCATTTTCATTCAAATATAAAAAATAGGATTACAAGTTTCTGAAGAATCTTAGGTATCTAATAAAATTAAATTAAAACATAAATTCAAATCATGGGAATGAAATTTTAAAGGACATTGCTCAAAAGTTTGTTATGAATAAAATTTAGAAAATTTAAAAGATTAACATTAAAAGTATAATCCCTTTTCTCATGAAGTTGACGTCATATTCCTCTTATGTGAAGGGTATTCCATGTGACATCATGGACCAATGAAATATAATCAATAATTAAAACACATGGACAATGTCCTTTAAGTTAAAAATGAAAATAATGAGTTTGGATTCATTATAAAATATTTCTAAAAATTAAATTTAAATCCTTCTAAGAATGTACAATGATAAATCTCAGTTTGATCTTCTAAGATGTAACTTTCTTTTTGTTGACTCCATCGGGTAGTACTTTTTGTCATCCATAATCAGTTAGTGGGTGATGATTCATCAATTTTAACTACCAAATTATGATTTTCCTGGATTCCACATATTCTTTGTTGGTATGGAATAATCCATAGATATATTATACAAAATCCTAGCCAATCCCAGTTAGGTATATCATTCACGGTGGGGGTAGGTTGATGTATGGGTCATCCAAATTTATTGTTAATACTTTTGAAACATCCTTTTTTTATCTATTGTTTTCTCCATATGGGATTCATGAATTTAATTTCCAATGGTGTGCTTGGAATTTAATTTTATTTATTCATAATTTGAGCATAAAGAATTAATATAAGATTTATCCCATCAAATATGAGGATCATATGACTTTATTTCCTCAGGATCAGGAACTTCGACATCATAATGGTCTTCCTAAAATTCACGTTCCTCAAAATTAAGGAGCTCAATGTGTTCCTAACTGGGAACTCGTTTAGTTTCTTCATATTCTTATAAGTAAAAGGTTGTTTTTTCAGAATAAAAAATTCTAAAAAATAAATATTCATACTCAAATAAAATAGACAAAAATAAATTGATAAAAAATTTAAAATAATATCCTATCCCTTAGTTTCATCTAATTCATTATGTTTCTTACTACTAATTCTATTTTAAAAGTAGATCTCAATAGGTAGAAGAAGGTAAATGGGATCCTCCATATTTTCATCAAATTCCACGACATAGACGGTGTGTTCCTTGTCCAATGATTGAGATATTTGCAATATTAATATATATTTTACTTTTAATAGAATTGGGAGATCATATTGTACCTAAAACTCATTCCAAATGTCATCCACATCTTGTTGATCTCCCACATGTTGCTCAATAATAAATTCTTACTCTTCATTAAGGCACTCTTTCTCATTATTTTAAGCTCAGATGTGATTCTCTAGATGGTCAGGCTATAGATACTCCTCAATCTGATCCTCATCCTCTTCAGTGTCTTTATAAAAAAAATTACGACCTAGGGATATCCCTCTAATTCAGGTTCAAGTTGATCAAGGGATGAATTTAATGGACAATTAGCTAATACATGTTTCCTTACAGATTATGTACCATATCTTTTATCCACTAAATACTATATTTGTGATTTTTTTAGTGACTATTTCTTAAAATATCACTGGGATAATTACTTTAAAAAATATTCCTGTAATAAAGAAACACTCTACTTTATTCCAGGACATTTCCATATAAATTTCCAATTAGTACTCACAGAGTTCAGTTAGCTCTCTAGTAAATCATTCAACTAATGGTTGTTAGACAGTTTCTCCATGTTCCTGTATAATATACATGAATTCACAATGTTTTCTAATTTAGCCATACACTCCTCAAATATGACTAAAAATAATGGAAAACCATCTTCTAAAAACCAGGATGAGTTAATTATTTTAGATTTTATGTTAAATAATGAAAAGCAATCTAGAAAGTGAAAATTTGAAAAAAGAAATAAATAATTGATTATTACCATAGAAATGGTGCCTGTTTTGACGCATTATTATCAAGTGGAATGGAAGAAGAAAATATCTAATTAGTTCCATCTGAATTAACTAGGTTGATCACGGTCACCACACTTACATATCATCAAAATTGATTACCAATAATGTCTAATTCACCCACATAACACTTTTCCATTGTTTTTTTAATAATGAATGTCATGAAAAAGTTTGTTTTGAATAATTTATACAATAATGAAATTACATGAGATTATAATATTAAATGAAATGAGGAAGATACTGAAATTAAAAGGAAATAACATAGTCCTAGGATAGTTTGCGAGTTACATCATTATTCTCTATTATTTGTTTAAATTATCTTTGATAATCTAATTTTGAAATCTCATGAAAGAATCTCTACCATTTTATTTAGATAAGTTAGGTATTGAATACATAATAAATCTAAATTCAATTTTCTCCTATAATCAAGGATGATGTCCCACCTTAATCGAGATTCTGACATTTACCATGACACAGCTCCATCATATGTCCTTTAGTATATTGATAGGCTCAACCCCACCATGTGAATATTTTATGATCAATGGAAGGGATGTAAAAAATAAAAATAAAAAACATATAATTTTGTTTCAAATTGTGTTTGAAAACTTCAACACCCTTTAATTTCACTTTGATCTACAACAAACACAAAATAAACAATATAAACTAATATAAGAACACTTGACCTCCATCCAGAATATCCTTTGGTAATCCCCTAATTATTGGTGGTATGAGAATAAAATAGTGATAAATTGGATAAAAATAGAAGATAATAAAAAATAATGATAAAAAAAGAAGAAGTGAGATACATACAATTATAAAAATATGATAAGAATAAAGAGAGCGATAATTACGAATAAAATTAATGAAATGAAACATATAAAATAAAAATTGGACAAAGAATAAAATAAGAAGAATAGGAATAATAATAAGGTCGACCAAAAAAATTTAAATATAAATTCATGTTTTATATAATTAGTAAATAAAATTTGGATTCCATCATAAACTAAACACATTGAATAGAAAATAAAAAAAAGAGAGATAAAAATGATGGTAGCAACATGCAGGATATCATCCTTGGTGGTGGAACTCATCATCTTGGTTAAGAACCTTCTATGTATAGAGGGACAATAACTTGTATCTCACAATCATTCCAAATCCACTATATCCATTATATGTTTTCTTGTTGCCACAACATGTGAACTAGAGGTATGGCCCATCCTCGCTGGTTCTGCTCCTGTCGGTTATGGATCTCTACTGGGTTCTAGTAAATGGTGAATCCATACTCGATTTTAATCTCACCCCATTCAATAATGATCAAAGTGTCGTGGATGTATTTTTTCATATGAGACATGTGTAAAATGTCATGCAGCAGATCTAGCTATGGGGGTAAGGTGAGGCGGTAGGAAACCTCACCAATCCTTTATAGGTACCTGAACTACCTGATGAGCTTCAGGGATAACTAGATTCCCTAGAGAAATCATCGTATTCCATGTCGTGGTTATCCTCTCAAGTATACATGGCCTCCCATATTGAACTCTATTAGGATTCAACGACGAGCTATATAGAAATTTTGTATTCTCTGGGATATCATCATATGTTCACAGATGACCATTACCTTATCGTCCATGCCATAAACAAACTATGGATGCACAATAGATGACTCTCCAAAATCCTTCAAGTACAAGGGTGACCTATAGGGTCTCCTGAATAGTTCCTCAAAAGGGTCCATGCTGATGGTGGAGTAGTAGCTATTTTTTTATTTAAAATCAACCCAACCTAGTTTATCCTCCCAACTCTAGTCTAGAATCCAAGACAAAACCTCTCAACATATCATCATGCACCTGGAGAGTACCCTTGGTCTGCCCATTGGTCTAGGGGAGAACGGTTGTACTCCTCCATAGTTGGGTCCTAAATACCACCTATATGCCTCTCTACAATCATGATGTAAACCGAGCATCATCATCAGTGAAAATCATTGTGGTAACCCCAGGATAGTGGAAGATCTCCTTCATATATATATCTACCCTAAACCCTCCAACGAAATATGCTCCCTGATATTAAGGATGTGTGCCAACTTCATGAGTTTTTCCACTAACACTAAGTTGTCATATTCACTCTTCCCTATGTGCAAAATCCCTATGATTAAGTCCATGGATATGCCATCCCATTTCCACTCTGGTATATCAAGAGGCTAAAAAAACCAACTGGAACCATGTGCTCACCCTTCTCCGGCTGATAGGTAAGGAATCATAAGATAAACATAGATACATTCTATCTAATGCTAGACCTCCTAAACTACTACTGAAGATCCTTGTACATCTTCCACCCATCATTAATTACAGCTATTAGAGACGCATGGATCTGCCACATCACAACCTTCAGCAATTTCAATAGAACCACTATTAACCCCTGGAACAAGATCTCATGAATCCCTCCTTCATAATATTCATATGGTGCATTGCCTGTGGATATCTGATCACAAAAAACCTCCCAGTCAATGTCTACCTACAACGACTCTTTTACACACCCAAGGAGCGTAGGAGGAAAAACAGTTGAATGTAGGAAAACAATGCCCTCCTGATCTATTAGGGTCATCTATAGGGAATACAACTACTCTAATGCTTCCCACACAAGGAAAGACTAGTACATACTTCTAAGTTAATCGGTTACCATGTTTCCCTTCCCTATAGTAAAGACTATATCGAAATAGTGGTCTTACGAGACCTCCAACCAGCAAACACTGCCTTAGGTTCAGGTCTCTCTGAGTGAAGACATACCGGAGACTCTTGTGGTCTGAGAAAACCAGAAAGTGCTCTCCCACAAGGTAGTACCTCCACATCATCAAAGTGCAGACTATTGCTGCAAACTGCAAATCATGATTTGCATAGTTCTCCTCATGGTGTCTCAATGGCCTCGACAAATATGTGATGACCACATGTCATCACATCAACATAAAACTGATCCTATATTCAATTGCATTTAAATATACTATGACCTCAACACCTTCCTCAGTTACCCTCAAAACAATAGTACTTTTCATCCTCTATCGCAACTCCTCAAAGTATTTCTTGCACTTCTCAGAATAGGTAAACAAGAATCACTGCCACATCAAAGCAGTCAATGTGGCTATTATCTTATTTAAGTCTTCCACAAATCATCGATAGTTCCCCATCAAGGAAAGAATTTTATGTACCTTAGACACATTATTGGGTTCTCCCAATAAGTAACTTCTTCGACCTTTATATCACACACAACTAAACCCTTCTAAGAAATTAAATTACATAAAAATTGATCATTCAATATCCCAAAATGAAATTTCAAAATATTTCAATAAATATAGTTCTCTAGAAGTAAATCAAGGCCCCTACTTAAGTTTCATGCATGGCCCTCCTCTATCGAAGAGTAGATGAGTAAGTCTTCGATAAAGAAACAAAATTCTCATTATGGATGGAATATTTTGATTATCAAAACTATAAAAATGGTGGGGTAATTTTTTACACCAAAGGGCATCACGGGGAACTCGCAGTGTCCATAATGACATCAAAATGAAGTCTTAAGAATGTTAGCCTCATGAACATATAGTCGCTGGTAGCTAGACCTATGAACGATATTGTAGAACCATCCCACACCTCGAAAATGATAAAATAGGTTGTCAATTATTGGAAAGGTTTATAGGTTCTTTATTGTGGCATGATTCATGTGACGTTAATAAATTAAAATCCATAGGCTTTTATCTTTCTTTTTCACAATAAAAATCAGAGCCTCCTAGGGGATACATTGGTTTTGATGTAACCTTTCCCATAAAGGTCCAATAACTTCAGACTCAACTCCTAGAGCTCAGTGGGTTCCATCTGATATGATGAAGAAGGTATGGGGTTAGTCCCTAGCAGCAAGTAAATGAAAATCTTCAACTCCCGTATTAGAGGTAGTTTTAAATAATCCTCATGAATGATGTCCATATAATCCTCATCAACTGAAAGGATCCACACACCAAAAGAGTCTACTACACCAAGGGTCATACTCACTAGCTGATGGGTAATGGCATTTATCTACTTGCTCTTATCACCCACTAAACCTGTTACATGGTCTCCCTCACTAAGAAAGGAAAACTTTGCCTCATCAGCATGTAGGATTCTGACTAACATGCGGTGATATCCAGTCTAGAAATGAACTAGGGAAATCCAATCCATACCCAGGATGATGGCATGGGGTTCCATCGTGATGACCATTAAGTCCCACGTTGACCTCTATCCTCTAAAGAGTAGAACGTAGTTCCAGAAGATGAATAATATAGATGAATATTTCCCTATAAGAAAAATAATGGAATAAATATTCTGGTAGCATCTCTAGTGGAATCTCCATCTCCTGCAAAAAGAATCAATAAAAAAATAATGGCTAGAACTTGTGTCTAATAATACTGAGGAAAGAGTAGAGTTAGCGTAGATTGTACCTTGATTCATATTTTTTGTCGTCCATTGAATGTAGTTGTCAGTGGCCCCGACTGCTAGTTTCCTAAGCCTGACATGGTCCACCTATGGTTGGTGGTTGGAGAACCTCATACTGTTATTCCCGACTAATAGATCCTCCCACTCTTCTTCCATCTCTGCCACCCTAGAGACCACTATGTCCCTGCCTGGGAGATCCCACATCATGGTGCTTCCTCTAACACGACGATCCATTTTCTACCTTCGTGGGATGATCAGTACAACTGATCCAGTAGTCTGAGGCCATATGACATTACCCGTACCAACTGTATCATCATCCCTCACTAGGTTTCCCTAGTGCTATGCTATACCACTAAACTACTAAATTATGCCCCTGAGTGTGATCATGTAAGGGTTTCATGTTCATAGACCACTAACATCTGCCTACAAATAAAGATGACTCATCCCTTTCACACCTAATACTAGCTCTAGCTTTATAGCATCCATATTCTAGAACAATCTCTGTCACGTATTCCAACACCAGCACCTTGTCATAGGTGGGGATGCAGAAGGGAACTACACTATCTTGGATCTCTCTACGAAGTCCATACTCAAACTTATGTTCTCAATATTAACCATCTATGATCATTTCAAGAAATTAGCATGTAAGGCTGTTGAACCTCTCATCATACTCTCCCACTATCAAACCTCCCTTTTGAAGCTCCATAAGATCTTGAATCTGAACAGAGCACAAGAAGGAGGGATATAACTTCTCACCAAACAACTATTGTAATTCTCCCCACAAGAGTGTTGACTCATTGTGCATTTGCGTAAATTACCTCCACCAACCCCCAACAGCTCTATAGAAATTATTGGCTGCTAAATCCACAATCTGATCAATTGGGTTCTAAATCAGTCTAAACACAAATAACACTAACTCCAACAAATCATCTACTACATGAAGATATGGATCACCATATAACCTCACGAATTGCCAATGAAAGAACTTATAGAGTGCGGTCAACTTGTTCACCTACTCAGCTAGACCTATTAGGAATATTTACTACTCAACGGCTGGAGGCATCACTGCTGGTCCACCTGCATGAAGGGGATCGTATGATGGGCCCTGAACTGAGGCCTCAACACTCAAAGGATCATCATCATGAACCGATGTGGGTATCCCAGATGGCTATCGTAGTAGAGCCATACTAAAAAATTTCAAGGAGTACTGCGTTCAAATGAGAATAAATAGAAATAAATATTTATATATATATATATATCACTAAAGGTTCAGGGAGTTGACTCAAGAAGGACATTCAAATATTCAATCCTATATGAAACATGTACCATTGTTCCCTATAAAAAATGTATTTGGGTGCCGAGTAAACAAGTGGATAATCAGGGTCTTGGTGAATGGATACATCAGCCTCCCATTCCATTAGTGGACTCCCTAGATTGAGAGCCTCTCTCAAGACACTTCGACACTATTACCCTAAATCCCAACCAATTGTTTTTTAAGAAACGTCTAAACAACATCCTAAGGAACAAACCACCTTTAGAACCACTCTGTCACAACCCAAAAAAAAGTCGGAGATTGATTCACAACTCCAAGACCGCCTCCATAGGTTGGGGGATGGTTAGAATAGATGAAGGAACAATAAACTCAGGTGGCCTTTTAGTAAGAACATATACACATGCACACAACCGACTTCAAGAAAAGTTAATATAAATGTAGAAAAAGATGAAACTTTTATAAAGTAACATAAACATTCCTGAACCTCTAGATAATACCAGGGTACTATAGTGAATAATGAAATTTAATGGGAAAAAATAGACACCTAAACCAGAAACTAGTCCTAACATGAAGACAAAAGGAAAAAGTATCTATTTTGAGAGCCCATCTCTTGAATCCCATGTGTGACAATTTTACGCAGTCCACACACCATGTATCCCGATGCTCCATTATAATAATGATCGACATGTTTGTCATCTGTAAAAGACATGATATGTGTTGGGAAATGCCCATGTCGGGTTGAGTATATACATACCATGTAGAACAAACAAAAAAGGTTAAGGGAGAGCAGAAAGAGATAAAACTGGGGAGATATAGTAAATGGAACATAGTAAAATAAAAGTGGATAGAAAGAGTGAATCTCAACCCCACAAGAGTGTGAAAGTAGGCTCATCCGAACACAAGGATCTCAGAATGGTGATAAGGGGAACCACCTATAGAGTCTTCACTACCTAGGGCCATAGAATAGACTTGTCCAACCAAGAGAAGCTATACATAGAAATAACATGGAATACCTCACATTTCTTGGCCTATCATGGAAATAGAGTAACCAAGACCCATAGAGTTTGTAATATATATATATATATATATTTATAAATTCTCAGTCAATAAAACCCAAAAATGATAGTAAGGGGATCCCCTTGTCACAGTTCATCCCAATATGATGAGTAGCAAATAGTTTTAGGGTAAAACCATCTGAAATTCCCATCACTTCATATGTCTTCCTAGGAGACATAGTCAAAGGGGTGAAAATCGCAGCACCTCAATACTATCTACTCTGAGTGGAACTAACTCATCCACACAATTTTAGGTTATGTCACAATGATGTGTCTCAATGGAGAAAGTGAACCACTTTATTTTGTGTCTATAGTTAAGTCTAGGCATGCCTCACCACTATGTCAGATAGTCGAGGGCCATCTGTAAATCATTACGGACAAAACTATGCAACCCAACTGCAGGGTCAGCTATGTATCACTAGGGACTAAACTTCTGATCCTAGAAGGAGGGTTAACCTAGTATCTCTTGTCTGGGACTACACTACCCAACCTAGTTAGAGGGTTAGCCTAGAATCTCTTGTCATGGAATACACTACCCAGCCCAGGTGGAGGGTCAGCCTAAAATCTCTCATTGGGGACTACACTAACCAGATCATACTAGAGGGTCAACCTAGTATCCCTCTTTGGGGACAACACTACACATCCCAGCTGGGGGGTCGGATTGAATGGTCTCCCTAGTAATCCTGTCTGATCACTGTCATCATCAGGTTTCATCTCTGTGCTTTCCAACCAAAACAACCCCAATATTTCTTAAAATCTTCTTATGGGGACAAAATCACATTATACATAGAAAAAACAGAGTATAGTAATCTCACATGCTAAAATATGATTTAAAATAAAGGAAATATAGAGTATTTATGATTTCTCGTGGGTTCATAAATAGTATATTCCATGTGAGGGGGACTACATGGCATGTGCCCCTCTTTAGTGTATAGTCATGTCTTTGGATAGACACGAGCCTCATCCCATGTAGTTGTAAAGTCCATATAGGTGGACCACATGGCATTTTACATTTATCTGGGGATCAGGATGTGTCTTCAAGCTGTGTCTGTGTACTCAGACACCATGTTCATGTATGTCAGTACATGGAGGTTTGGTCCACATGAGATTCTTCTCATGTGACCAATCCATGTATGTGTTCTTGGAATAAAGCATGTTCCTAGCCATGTCTTCTTAACATGACTCATATTTCATGGTGAGGTGGTAGTGGATTTATCAAGGGGAGTAAATTCTATGTCATCGCTATCTTTTCCCAAACCCAAGAGCCACCATTGAGTTAGGCTAAAAGGAATGTGTTCTTCAATGAACACAATGTGTAGTTGAGATTTTTAAAGAAACCGTAGAGTTTCTCCAATTTTCGGTGGCCACTCTAAAATATTATCCATCTATGGTCATAGGTACCTGAATCTAATAAAAAACTCTATATATGGATGAAGCATACAAGATTGACTCATCATTCATCGTGAATCTGCCTCATTCAAAAACTAGGATTTGGTAGAATATTTCGTACACTGCCACAACTGAGTTCCTCATTAGATTTTTGGGAAACCTTCAGATCTGTCATCCCCCCATAATGTGGTTTTTGGATCACTTCCTCTCCTGAAAATAATTTTTCATTCCAAAATTTTGTCTTGTTTCCAGATTCCTGGTAAATCTCATGTCGCTCTACATTCGTAGAATTGGGAATCAATGGAATTTCATAGTGAAGAATGTGAAAAAATAAACAGAGAGATAAACCATATTCTAGTATTCATGCTCATGAAAAGTTCAAATTCAATGGCATGGTTTGAAGAATTATGTTTCAACTGGCTCAAACATTTAATACAAGGTGTAAAAACACTACATATGGGTGCTACCTAGAATGGATCAATCACTATGAAAAAAATGTGTTCATTGATAATGGAGGAGGATCTGTTGCATCTAGATATATCTTGATCCAAGAAGTTTTCATCACTCATTCTTCATTCATTTTTTCTCTAATGGAGATGAGGGGAGTAAAAGAGTGGCTGTTTTAAAAATGGGATTATGAGTCTAAAACCTCATAAAATGTATTTATAATCTAATATTAGGTTAATAGAATAACTAACTAATTAAATAAATTCCTTTAATTAATTAAATTTCTTGCCAATGAGTGATGGGTATAGATGTTCTTCATTGACTCATTTTATGTTGTTCTTATGGGAAATATTGGGTTCCAGACCAAACCCTGGTCATGGATTTATGATTAGATCAACAGCTTAAGAGTTATTTAGTTATTTTTAATTAACCACATTTTCTTAATATAAAATATATTTAATATTTTAATAAAATTAGTTATGGTCTCACAAAGCCTTATTATCACACTTCGTTCCGAGCTTTTGAATAATATTTAGAAATATTTTAATGTCTTATTGGGGAAAAATCATGTCTCTACAAGATGAACTTCCTAAAAATAGGTTCAATTAGATTGTGCCGAATTATAAATCCATATGGTAAGATAAAATATAGGAAAAATATTAGGGATTTAATCACCTACTAATGGGATTTAAGGGAGAGCAATGACCTCAAGAATGGATCTCAAATGGAGAATGCACCTCCACAGTTAGGAGAGGGAGAGGAGAGCTCCCACTGTCGCTGGATGATAATCCCACATGAGGTATAAAGAATTTTGGGAAGACATCTTAATGAAAAAAACATTAAAATTATAATTTTCCCCATATTAAAATGTTCTATGGTAATGGAACAGTTTGGAAAACCATGAATAAACTGTGTGGGTTCTCACTGGGCAATCTACAGGAACCCATGTTTTAGGCACATAGTTTTCCAACTATTCCCAAACTGTGTGTGATCCCACCATTAAAAAATATAGTCTTATTCATATGTTTTTGATATCCATCACATATAGTTTTAAAAACTATGCGCATTGAATAAGAATATCCAAATGGTTTTCCCTAGGACTCACACAATTTTTTCAAACCATGCACATTAATATAAGCACTATGAAAAGTTGTGTTTGGACCTCTGATACACCCAAAACCCAAATGAAACATTGAGGAGAATTATGAATTTTAAACCCATATAAAAAGGAATCATCTAAATATAACTCTTATAATTAATTTTCTATGATCAATAAAAGAGTTGTCCATTACACAAAACATCAAAATATCAAAGGGTTTGAGGATTTCATCCAGCTCTGTAAACTTTGGGTGTTACAACCACATCATGATAATTCCATATATAATTACATATAATTAAATAGTATGGTATTTATTATATTATTATTGATATTTAATTTTAAAATTTTATTTATGTTCATTCACAAATTATTAATGATAAAATAGAAATGTTACGATGCGTTCATATGACCGACCGTCTCCATGATCATAGCATTAATTCATTTTTCATAATAATATTTCATGATAGACCTAAGGAGTATAATTTTTTTTATAGATATAAAAATTATAATTTTATTATTATTATGGATATGTTTAAATAATGTCCTCTTTGACCATAGCCAACATACCTAATGCATTTTTTACACATATACTGAATATAATCAAAACATTAGAAAAACATAATCTATTAAATATATGTATATTACATGATAAAAAATTAAATAAAACTTAAAATAAACATGAAAAGGTTTTTCAAGAAGGTAACTGATTTAAATATGTTTATTATATAGGAAGATAAATACACACGTGACACATCATACTCAAGGTAACAGTTTTTTTCATCTCACTTTTTTTGTGAGACATATGCCACATTTTCCTATTATATTATATAGTGTATATAATTCCCATTAATTTAAAATATGTTTAATATTCCTAAATTTATAGGGATTTAAATATAAATTTAAGGATCTCACTTTCAAGGGATTTTCAGTTTCATTGTTTCGAAATTTCTAAGGTACTACATCTAAATTTACCTTAATGGAGTCATATTTAGATGTTACAAAACTATTTTCTTTTATGAGGTTAACATAAAACCCCGTAAAATATTATAACAAAATTATAATGGTATATATAGTTTTTAAATATTAATATTTAATGGGGCTTGTGATTCAAATTCTTACAAAATGGTAAGGCTATTTTTAAAAAAACTTACCATTCAATGTTTTACTTCAAACTCCTTTTTCCAGGTCCATATTTTTACAATGATTTTATAAAATTGATATATGGAACTAAAATATTAATAAAAAACATTTAAATATTATTTTACTTATATTATATAGTTTTTGAAATAGAATATTTTATGTTTTTTAAATGCAACATTTTAATAAACAGAAAAAATGAATATTCCATTCTTAAAGTACACAACAACATTGAATTTTCAAACGATATGTCCATTATTTTATTTTTATCTTTATTTTTAATATTCTATGATTGATGAAATGAAAAAATCACCTCAAATTTTTATGGGTAATTTTAGTATTGAGAATGGTTTTTCAAAAAGAAAAAAACATTTTTATCTAAAAGTGTTTTTCATATGAGTTTAAAAGAGATGTTAATAGGTCTTAATGATGAAAGTGTTATATTCATGATATGGTAGTTGATAATTATATGGATTGGGTGAGTCTGATATAGCATATACTATGTGTTGATCACTATTAAATATTATAAGGGAGCATTTTATATATTTTATAATGGGTTTTCCCCATTATAGATCATGAAAAATGGGAAAAACCAATATATCTTATACAAAGGTTATATCCCATTGTATATCTATAATTAATTATATAATGATTATGTTTCTGGAGAATTATATTGGATATTGGTCATATGGTTATTCCAATTTGTATGTGTTTTGTAAGGGTTTTGTAAGGGTTTATGAGATGATGTTCTAAGATACCAATATGTTTTATCTATATATAATATGGGTTTATTATGTTTCACTTGATCATGTTTCATATCACAGAGCACCTGATTATATATTATTATGACTCTTTCCTTTATTAATGACTTTTTTTATGGTTTTCATGTTTGATGGTCCAAGTATTTATGGGTATGAATATTCATAATTTATACTCATAATCATTGAGTTTTTCATAAAAACCTTATTTTCATCTTATCATCACTAATGATATTCTTTTTTAATGCCTATGTTTTCCCATAGTTAGAATTTTAGATCACCCTTCTTATATTTCCTTTTAACTAGGTTATAAAAAATGATGTAGACAATGTTTTTTAAATAAGGGATTTTATATGGATAATGATGATGTAGTAATTTGGAAATAAAAATCATTGTTATGTGGGGGAAATGATCATTTAATTTCATGTGAATTTGTTCTTTTAGAGTTTTCCCAAATTCTCTAAAACACTAAACCTAAAATTTCCTCCTGTATTGATGTGATCAAAATTTTCCACATGATGTTGTAATGTTTGGATGAAAAAATTAGGTCCAAAATAACGATATCATAGCTATAAATTTAATGTTTACGATTTCCGCACCGAATCTGGGAGTGGAGATTCTGGGTTGTTCTAGTTGGTATCAAAGGTCGAATTAAATAACATTGTAGATTAACTTTTTTTCATGTGTGGTTATATTGAGAGTCATGGATACTATAATAGGGTTATAAGCTTATGGATGGTCATATTTTAAATGCCCTACACACCACATTTTAGATTTAATTGATGGGATATTTATGTTATTAATCACATTTTAAGGGATGTTTAAATATTTTGAAGTATATTTTATAACATGAAATATGCTTTTAAATTTTTTTTGGAAATGATATTCAAGATATTTATAACCTTTATGGTTTATATTATATTAGATGTGGATAAAAATGAATTTATCATATAGACAACCATATGACTACAAATTTATTGGGTAAGTAACGAATAATGTTACTTCAAAATAAGATCACCATATTATTAGGATAGAAATTTGAAACCTATGAGATAATATTTGAGGTTAAAATAATATTTAATTTTGATTATATCAAGATCATTTGGGATATTGTTTTATCGAATCATTTAGTTTAAAAATTAGTTCTTACAATTAAATTTTAAATATTAATTTATCATACCATGGTTTAATAATTTTTGTAATTATCCAACCATATTATGACCATTTTGGATTTGGATGAAGTATACAAATAGAAGTGATATATAGTCAATATTTTAGGGATTATGTTTTCCATAGAAAGATTATTTTACTTCTTCTTGAATTAAAAATTCATCATGAATACACATAAATAGGAGAAGAAAATAAAATTGTGGTAAAATCGATTAGTGTCTGAAATTATACTAGTCAGAAAAATATATTTGCTTATTCTCTAATTAAATGTAGTAAGATAATTCATCAACCCATTTAAAAGAATCCTGAAACAGAATTTCATCTTATTACCATCATCTCTAATGAAATAAATATTCTTTTTCACAACCTTTTTTTATAGTTTTTTGATTGTTATCTTTTTATGGATAATTCACCTTGTAGTGATCGTTGATCTTTGTCACCCTTACTCATTTTTCGGTCTTTATTGTTTTCTTCCATGACCAAATGTTCACTTTCCAACCTATATACTCTTATTTTCAATCCTAATATTTTTTATTTCATATGACAAACATACTTCCCATTCATTATTGTTAAGAGTATTTTTTTAATCCTTATTTATGATCAGTGTTAACAACAAAAGTGTTTTCAAATGTCCAACCTATAATTATACAGATGAATTTAAAATTATTAGGATTAAATATATTAAAGGGGGTGAGGATGTAACAACTTGGTATATTAAATGAAAAAAATTATATTCGATAGCGTAAATGGAACAAAACACTAAGTTTATTTTTCGAATACATTAAACACCATGATCATTTTTCTTTACAAGAAACACCCAGTCTAGATTTCCCTATACAACAACCCAAAATTTTATGAATATAAATTCCCTTATTATAATAATTTCATATAATGTAAATCATATAACATCACTTATTTAACACAATATAAACTTTATAAATGATAAATGTATGAAATAATAAGTATTTAAAGAATTTATGGAACCTAAACCAATGAAATAGTAACATGACATATGGATTAGTAATGTGACCCTTAATAATAGTAACGATGCAAAGAGAGTATTAACCTAACATATAAAATTATATATAATATTTATCCATCATATAAATGAAAATATGAAATAATTATATCATATTATAAGGAAACAAATTTTTTCAAAATGATAAATTAATTGTTGGTATTATTATGAAACAAGAATGATGATATAAAATCATATAATTAACATAATGATTTAGAAGAAATTTTAGTTTAATAAAATATATTTTTAAATTGATTTGTTTTTTATGATGATAACATAATTTTATGAGACCTTAATTAACTTTTCTATATCTATTAGAATACTTTGTAATTTTAAAATTGGTATTTTTGAAGAAATGATGATTTATTTTAAAAAAAATTAAATTACACATAAAAAGAGAATTATTTTCCAAAAAGGGATTCAATTTTTAAAATTATACATATCAAAAAATGGTTTGGTTGAATTTATTGTATTTTTTTTAAATATTTTATTTTTTGGTGAATATTGAAAGACATTAATTTATGATATATATACATTATATGTTAAATAAACAATTCCATGAGTTTTATCTTATGTACGAAAAATAACCTCAAAATAGCCTTCACTCTTCACTATATCTAGACTTAGAATCATTACTATTTATTGTATTTAACCAAAATAATAAACTAATGATTAAATTATTAAAAAAACCGCTCTCTCCTCCACTATAAATACAACCCCTCACCACCTCTTCACCTCACACCTCTAAATCCTAGAATATTTTATAATTTTTCCCCAATACTCTTCCAAAGTCTCTCTCCCACTTACCAAAGCCTTTTTTCATGGTAATAGTCTACAATATTATTTCTAAAGGTGGTTCTCAAGGAGAAGAATTCAATATGTAAAAACTTGTTTCCTTTTCTTTTAATTTCATTCCAATTACCTTTATTTATTTATTCTATACTTGACTACCCTTATGAAAATGGAATGGAAACTATATTATCTCACATATAATTTGATGTTATTATGATTGTTGAATAATCAGTCATTCTTTCTCTTCCCCTATCCTTTTATACTAAAAATAAAAACATCATATGTTAGGTGCTGATTTACCACCTTCATGGATGTTGTATTTTCATTTTATCCATTACTCCTTCATTTCTAGTTGTAAAACAATTTTATGGTCAAAAAGGATTATAATAAATTTATTATAGATTATTTAATTTTATTTAACCATTATATATATAATTTTAATTAATAAAAAAACATTTTTTTGATTATCAAAAAATGAAAAATAATCTAAACGGTTATCACTAACATTTTACTAGTGATCCATACTATTAGAATATAAATAAATGAAATATATAACCATTTAATATTATTTATTTTTATCAATAAAATATAATTTCAATTCTGGATAACTTTTTTCAATCAACTTGATCTTTCATTCTTGTATACAAATTAATCGATGATGAAAACCAAGGAAATGAACACTCTCGAATGATAAAATTGTATCTTATGGTACATAAAAAGGGAAAAAATGGAACATAATAAAATTATAACAAATAAAATACATTTATAAAAGGCTATAAATTAATTAAATATTGGATTTAATTTTATTATCCCGAACACTAAGTTCATGTGCAGAAGACTTTCAAATGTTTTGTAAGAGATTATTTCTGAAACTCCATCTTTCCTTCAGGTTATGATTTATCTATTCAAACAAAAATTTAAAAATTATTTCATTTGAAATAATTCTTATAAATTCAATTTGATTTTCAAAAATAATGTATTAATGTCATTTCATCCTTCATCCATGGGGAAATACATATTTTAAAAAGGTTCCCTCCTCAATTATTCCCAAAAAGAAAGATCGATTAAAGGGAAGTTCTTGATTTCTTACACATTTTCATGTGCACTAAATAATATATTTTACGTCACCGATATTTTTTAAATAATAACTAACTTTATCATGAAAACCTATCTTATTTCATTTATAGTTTTATACCTTTAACTATTCCTTTTCTGTTTTAGAGAATCTTCAAAATTTCCCCTTAAACCGCACTAACTTTTTTTATTTCCAATGTTTATTAAAAAGAATTTTTAAACATGTTCACTTAATTATGACGTACCTTATCATGATATATAAATATTTTACATTATTAATTTCCATGTATGATTTAAATCCATTCTTTTATGGACACTATTATGATATTCCCTTTGGTATTTCCTTTGACTTGATTATGATACCCATTTTGTTCTTCGGGTTAAGATTATGTTTGATTAAATTTAAATGATTATTCATGTGGTAGAATTTTTCATTAAAATGTTATGATGGGTGTAACTAGATATAATTCTAATTAATTGGTTAATGTTTAGTCTCATGAGAGGTCTTGTGCAATGGTCTTGGTGGTTAGCCTTGACTTTTTCCCCAACTGCAATGATCTGGGGGTTATTCCTAACCCATGTTAATCCATGTGCAATGATCCTTGACTCATGATTATGTTAGGTTTTAGTTTTCTTCCACATTAATATGATTCCATGATTATATAATTCCATTTTGTAACTATTTAGATTGCTTTATGTTTTTCTTATTTCTGGCCTTTTTCTGTCATCATGTTACGCTTTCTAACCCTTAGTATATGATTTATACATATTATTATTCCCTTATTGTTCTTTTTAGCTCATCCTTTTTTTCATGTATTCCCTAGTTTAACTGATGTATATATGAGGGCTCAATTGATCTTAGAATCTCATTATGAGGATTAAGTAATACTTTTTTAGTCCCATGTTTTCATTCTTATGTACATAATCTTCTAAAGAAACTTGAATCAGTGATCCTTGTCATATATAGGAAGGATAATTACAATTCAAATAATGAAATAATTTTTCTAAAATGCTAGGTTCATTATAGTTGGAATTAGAGAACTATCTAGTTACATTTTATATTAGTACTAGAGAAATTTAGTAAAAACACTATGGATAATTATATCACCATGGATAACATAGATTGAATCTTATGGAATTATAAGTTTTGATATACATTTCATTTACACTTTTATAATATTATGCTCAATGTTTTCTTTTTAAGATGATTATTAAATAATTATTCAATCCCCATAAATGCACTGACATTTTCGTATTTATTGAATGAAAATAGAATAAATCGTGCACACGGTCAGTGGGATATGTAATCTGATGATTACCCTAATGATATACAAAATATGATGGGAATGGGTGCTCAAAACAACATGATAGTAATTTCTCAACAAGATCAAGTAAGGAATAATATCTTGAATCTTGTGTAATCCTCTCCTTCTCCTAGGAAATAGAAATTTGTGGTTGAATCTTGTATATGAAAAAATTCCGCCAATGTTTAGTTGATCTTTCGAAACCCTCTTCATGGGTTAATAGACTAAATCCCTTGGGAATATTTTCTCTATCTTACAGTTCTCAAAAGAGGGAAAATTCTTTATGGTAGTCTATAATTTTGATGGGGAAGTAGATCAGTGGTGGAAACTAATTAGGAATATGAAGTAAAAATAGTAAATTTTTTTCTTGGATTGGGAGGAATTCCAGAAAATATTTGTAATAAATATTTTCCCTGAACCCCCGTCAAGATGGAAAGGAAGTTCATCATATTAAATAAAAAGTAATACGTTTCCATTAGGATGTATAAGGAAAACATCACAATTTTTTCATTATATGCCTTTATCTTTGTCCTAAAAAAAGAATGAAAGGGAGGTGACTTATTTAGTATACAAAATATGAGTCCAAAAAATGAATTAGTAATTAGAGACATTGATTTAAATGAAGAGAATATTGTTATGCCTTCACGGTTAAAATGGATATCAGAGACTCTCAATGGTCTCCTTGGACCAAAGATAAAGAGATTAAAATAGAGTTTAATATGATTGGATCAATAGGTTAATCACATGATGGAAGGAAAACACAATATCCCACCTATCATAATTTTTTGAGGAAGAATCATGGGAGCTATGAAAAGGGAGCCAAAAGATTCTTCAACTACATAAGAATGGAGAATATGGATAATATTTGATGAAGTTATATGATGAATTCCACTAATGTGGATGAATAAGGGAAGATTTATATCAACACTTAGCATGTAGTGTATTATTTCAACTACAAGGAGCATGAGAATTATCAGAACCATTTTCTGAAGCCATTGGTTGTTAGAGGAAATAATAAAACAACTTCTAATAAAAAAAATTTATATACTCTCACTACTACTCAGTTGGATCCCAACAATGATACGGTGAACAATACACTGATTATTAATTAATTAATAGTAAACATAATATTTTATACTTTTTCTATGAATTATATCTTATATTTCAAGTTTATTAGATCTATTAAAATACCACCCTAAAATAAGGGGTTTGAGTTATCTATAAGAATAATAAATGGGTAAATTATTGCATAAAATTATATAACTATTCCCATGTTAAATTTTCTGGAATGAACCTCCCATAAAAACTTATCTTACATATATTTGTGGAGTTTGATTTGAAATTGGGAATGAATTAGATATCTTTATACTAATGCAACGTCGAATGTCATTAATGGTATTCCATGCCTCACATCCTGAGGTATCCACTAGTTTAGTTCAAGTTTAAGGATAATGATGAATTTCTAATAGAATCATTCTTCCAATTATGGATATTAATTTCTTTTCTGAAATTTTATTTATCTAATATGATTGATTTACTGGAGAGGATCATACTGAATGACATACCCAATTTTATAGATTATACTGATGTGTTCCCTTAAGATTTTTCACCATATTCCTCCTAACAAAGATGTTAAGTTCTCAATTGATCTTATTCTTAGATATTTAACTATATCAACACTTGATTATTTAATGTCCATTGTTGAGATGGATGAACTAAAGATGCAATTATAGGATAATCTTGATAAATGTGTTATATTCCTGAGTAGCTCGCCGTGGGGTGCACCAACCCTCTTCATAAAGAAGAAGGATAGATAAATGAACCATGGTATTGATTATCATGATCTCAGCAAAACCACGATAATGAACAACTATCCCCTTCCTTGGATTGATGACTTGTTCAATCAACTATGTGTGACCATGAATTTCTCTAAGGTGAATCTTTGGTAAGATATCACAAATTAAGGGTGATGATGGAAGCTATTTCCAAGTCATCCTTTTTAATGAGATGTGGAAACTATCAGTTCATTGTGATGAATTTCGAGCTCACTAATACTAATATAATTTTCATAGGTTTTATAGTGTCTTAATTCCATTGAAAATTTATGGTAGTCCTTATTGATGATATTATGATATACTCCAAGAGAAAGGAGGAACCTTAGGATAATTTTATTACATTTCTAAAAAATTTGAAATCAAAAAAACTATATGAAAAGTATAGTAAATGTGATTTTTTGATGGATGAATCATCATTCGTGGGCGTGTTATCTCTAGAAAAAGGATATCTATGGAACCTTCCAAGATAATGTAAATCAATGATTAGACCATGGCAACATCTTTAATGGATATCCATAGTTTACATAGTCTAGATGAGTATTTCCATTGATTTTTGAATAATTTATCATGATTTTTTAACACAATAACCAAGTTGACTCGAAAGGGAGTAATGTTTTTCAAGATTAGTGAATGTTAAGAATGATTTATATAGTTTAAAAAAAGGATTATCAATGCATCAATTATTATACATAAAACAAGTGGGGAACCCTTTGTGAAGTAAAATGATGTTTCAGATATGTTCATAGGATGTTTACTGATGAAAAGTGATAATTTGATAGTTTATAACTAAAGGATGTTTAAAATTCGTGATCAAAACTAGCCCACACATAATCAAGAGTTGGGGGATAAGATATTTACATTGAAATTTGGTGGCATTATCTTTATGGGGATAAGTGTGAGATATATATGGATCATTATATCCTAAAATATATATTCACATAGAAGGAGTTTAATATAATCCAGAGAATATGGTTAGAGCTCATCAACGATTATTAAACCTCTATCCACTACCTTACTGGTAAATAATATAAGGGTGGGGATGGTCCAAGTATAAAAGATCGTTCATCATAACCAATAATTATAATTAATAAGGATTCATTCTTCATATACCTAAAAAGGTTGTACTAGGGAGTGATTTGGGAAAGAAAATCATCAATCCTTTTTCAAATGATTTGTGTACCATCCCTCATAGAGAAAATAAAGGATTCTCAATGAAATTACAAGGAATGTAAAAAGGCACGAATCTCTTAAAAATGGGAAATCATCAGGGTTACAAATAGATGGGGACAGATTCGTGAGATTTTGGCCATAAATATGTGTACCATCTTTTCCATAGAAACATTAAGAGATTTTGAGTGACACGTATAGCTCCACCTACTCTATTCACCGATGCATCACAAAGATGTATCAAGATCTCCAGAAGAACTATTGGTGGGACAAAATGAAAATTGAGATCATTGAATATACTGCAACATGCATGGTATATCAACAAGTGTTGTATGAAAGGAAATAGTGTAAGAGGGTGATAAAACCATTACCCATACCAAAATTTGAAGTGGGAAAATATCACCATATACTTTTTCATTGAGTTCTCAAGACATCTAGAGAAAACAATTCCATGTGGGTTATTGTGGGTCATCTTGTAACGATAGCTCACTTTATCATAATTCCAGAGGACATACCACTATAACTACTTACAGGGATGTAAATCATAGATGTGGTAAGGATTTAAGAGTCTAAACTCTCATTTTTATCTGAACTAGATATGATATTTACCTCCATGATCTAAAAAAGACACCATAATGCTCTAAGCATTGAACTGAACTTTAGTATTTCCTATCATACTCAAATTGATGGACTATCTGAATGGACTATTAGAATGTTTTAAGACATGTTGATAGATGATTCTATGGAATCCAAGGGCAGATGGGACCAATATATACCTCTAGTTGAGTTTTCACACAACAATTGTTTCCACTCAAGAATCCACATGTCTTCAAATGAATCCCCTTACATGAAAAGATGTAGAACACCAACATGCTTCGATGAAGTCAGTAAACATATACTGTTGGGGCCTGAAATGATCAATGATATCCTATAAAAGGTGAAAAAAATTCAATATCACATCAAAGTATACTATATTCAACAGAAGATCTATACATAAAATCTTTGATAGGACCTAGATTTTATGGTTGGTGACATGGTATTCTTACACATATCATTATGGAAGATGATCATGATATTTGGGAAGAATGGAAATTTATTTCTTAGGTACAATAGCCCCTTATAGATTCTTGATCATTTTGGATATGTGGATTATTAACTAGAAAATTCACCCACATTGTATAAAGTACAAGATATATTCCACATATCCTTCTTGAGGAAGAATAAACCAGGTCTCTCACATGTACATAATTCATAGGTGGTTTAGTTGGGAAATGTTCAGTCTTATGAGAACAATCTTGTGAAGATCGTAGACTATAGAGAAAATGTTCTACACAAGAAAACCACTAACCTGGTTAAAGTAATATGGTGGAACAATTAGTATGGAGGGGAAACACTGAAACTAGATGATGTAATGAAGGATAAGTTCCTCACATATTTTCTAATTAGTTTATAAAATGAAATTTTGATGATTAAATTTCTTAAGTGGGGAATAATTTATTGACACAAAATTTTATCAATGGAAATTTCCTTATAAAAATTTTATATTGTATAAATCTCAAAAAATCACATTAAAAACACAATACAATCTTTTATAAAAGAATAATAATTATGATAAAAGAATTTATAGAAAATAAGAAACATAAACTAATGGAATAATAACACAACCTATGGAATATTAATATGACCCTTAAGAACAGAAATACATCTAATAGAATAATAACTTCACCTATGAAAGTATAAAAAAAATTATCAATCATTTGAATGAAAATGTTATATAATTATGTAACAGTATAAGTAAATAAATGCTTTAATAATGATAAATTAATTGATGATACATTTATAAAACATTGATTTTTATTTACAATTTAATAATAAATATAATGATTTAAAATAAATTTTATTTCATAAAATATATTCAAAAATATATATTTTGTTGTCTTATTATTATAACATATTATTTTTTAACCTTAATAAATTTTTCAAAGTGTTAAAAATCTTTTATAAATTTCAAATTCGTATTTTCCAAAAAAAATGATTATTTTATTTAAAAAATAAATTTATCATATATAAAAAATTATTTTCATGATATTCAGTTTATATTTTAATTCTACACATTGAAAAATCGTTATGGTAAATTTTTGGGATTTTTCTAAAATTGTAAATTTTTTGTGAATAGAAAAATATATTAAGTTACTATATATATGCATTATAATTTAAATACAATATTCCTTGAGTAACTAAGTGATGTTTGAACAATAATATAGAAATATATTTCTCTATTTTATCAATTTATTCATGTAATCATAAATATTTCTTTTTTTTGAGACAAAATAATAAAATAATGATTACATTAATCAAAAAATACATCTCACCTCCAATATAAATATCACCCCTATCCACTTATTCTCTTCACACCTATTAAGCCTTGGATCTAGGCTAATTTCTGAAAAATTCTCTTCTTATGTCCCTCCCCCACAACTAGGAGCCATTGGTTTGAAAAAATACCTATCTCAAGTGCCTCAATGAGGATCTCAAGGAGAAGAATTCAAGAGGTAAAAAATCACATTCCTTTCCATTTAATTTCTTTAAATTTATTTTCCTTAATTATTCTATTCTAACCCGAGATTATGCAGGTGACATGGTAATTCCATTATCTGAAATATACTATACATTATTTATGTTAAATGAATATTCTATAATCATTTCCTTTCACCGCTCCTTTTATTCTAAAAATGGAAGCATTATCTGCGAAGTGCTGATTTACCACCTTCATGGATGACATGTTTTTATTTCTCCATACCACTTTCAAGGATGGTTATAGAACCGTTTTAAGGTTAAAACGTTTAATTATTTTTGTATTTTAGCCTTTTTAATGTTCTAGAAACAATATATATAAGTAATATTAGTTAATAAAACAAAACTAGTTTTTCATGATCAAAAAGCGCCAAAATAATATGAATTGTTATCATTGACATCTTATCTAATGATTCATACTCATACCATATAAAGAAATAAATTATATAACAATTTATTATTATGGATGTTTATAAATAATATATAATTTCAATTCTTGATAACTATTTCAATTTTACATGATCTTTTGTACACATATACTAATGAACCATTCATGAAGACCAATGAAATGAACACTCCCTAATGATGAAATTATATATTTTAACTCATCAAAAAATTAATTAATGTACATAATAAAATTATAATAAATAAAAAACACATGTAAAAGGATTTTAATTAATTAAATAATTGATTTTATTTTATTCTCTATGATATTTAGTTCATGTGCAGAACACTTTCCGACACCAGTTAATAGATTCTTTCTGAACCTCCATTTTTCCTTCGAGTCACAAATTCTCTCAAATTAACCAAATTTAATTCTAGTCTATTTTTAAAATAATTCCTCTAAATTATTTTTATGTGTTCTAAACTCATGTATACATGTAAATTAATTCTTCATTTAAGGAGAAATACGTGTTTTAAAAAGGTTTTGCTTGAAATTATTCCCGATAAGCAAGCTCGATTAAAGGGAACCACTTGATTTCATACCCTTTTTATGTTCACTCTATAATATATTTTCAGTCACCATTATTCTTATAAAATCACTTATTATACCATGAAAAATCTATATTGGTTTATTTTTTTTATACAAAAAACTATTACTTTTTCATTTTAAAGAATCCTGATTTTCTTCCCTCAAAACACACTAAAATGATTTATTTCTAAAAAAAATATTAAACACTATTTTAACACGTTTTCACTTAATATTGACATAAAATATAATTATATATGACTATATTAAATTATTATTTCCCATTGATTATTTAAATCCATTCATTCAGGGACACCACTATGATATTCCCTTTTGTTATGCCTTCTAACATGATTATGATACCCAATTATTTCCATGGGTAACCCTTATGTTTGATTTAGTATGTACGATTCATCATGTGGAACCCAGAATCATGAATAAGTTATTATGGGTTCTCCCAGATAGTGCTCTAATATGTTTGGTAAGGTTTAATCTCATGAGAGGTCATCTGAAATTATCTTGGTGGTTTTCCTTGGCTCATGCTCTATGTGCAAAGGTCTTTGTGGATAGACATGACTTGTGATCCTCCATGAGAAATGATCCATGAATAATTCTTATGTCATGTTTTATAATTTATATATATTATTATTATTCCATGATTATATTATCCCATGCTATAATTTTTATTGTTCCTAATGTTTATTCTTTTTTCATACCTTTTTAGGTTATCATGTTATTCCTTCAAACCCATGTTCTATGATCTATTCATGTGTTTATTCGATTTTTGGGATTTTTATCTCATATATTTGTTCATTTATTCCCAATGTCATCCTATTCATATGTAAGGTATCAATGGATGTTAGTATCTCATTATAAATATTAAATAAAAGACATTTTCTTGGTCTTATGTTTTCTATATTATGTTCATAATCATAAAATGTTAGTACACCCTACGATCTATGGAATGTATTTGTTGGTTAATTAATCATAAAACAATGTAATAACATATGAAAAGGGTTAGGGCTATTATAGGTTATATAAAGCCCTACTAATTTTATCTTCGACAACATATTCAACCCACAACAATGAACATAAACAACCTATGAAATATATTACCGTTATAACCATGATATTAAATTTAATAGTATTAATAGTATTAACTATATTATGATATATGTATATATATAAATAAACTATTTAATATATATTAATAATAATTTTTTTCTAAATAGTCAATATGTTCATAGAAAAGTAGTTCAATTATTCAAAATATTTTTCATTCAAAAATGATTTTCATTGATTTTCATGAAAACAATTCTAATAAATATTTCAGAAATTAAGAAAATTTATTTGAGAGAATAATAATATATTTTGAAGTAGGAATATATAAATTATACTCGTGTGAATCATTTGTATTTTTATAAATATTTCTTTTTTGAATAGTGAAAAATAAAAAAATTTATTGAAAATTTTCATTTTTATTTAAATAATTTATAATGTTAAAATCCATTTTGAATGGATTTTAAAGTAAAAGTGGTTAAATATTATTCAAATTAATCCAATTTAGGTAATTTTAGTCATTTTTATATTTATTTAGGTAAAAAATGTTTTAACCTTTTGACATTTTAACATTAAAAAACATTCTTATCACACCTTCATAACTAATTTTAAATAAAAAATTTCCACTTTTGTGAATATAATTTTGCAAAATGGATTAAATATTTTAAATCACTATTATATATAATTTAAAATAAGTAAAACATGATTTTGTTCTATATTTTTTAGTAAAACCATTTAAAATTAATCACAGTGATTTTGGTAAATATGTTTTTACCAACAGATTGCACATTAAACATAAGGGAAGAAATGACATATAATCTTATAAAACACCATTTTAAAAAATATTTAAACACTTGGGAAGGAAGTATATATATGTATGTGTATTTGGTAAACAATTCCATAAAATGTACCCCTATAAAATGTTATGTAATGAAAAATACAATATAGAGCATTTTCCATTTTATTTTTTATAAATCATTAGGAAATCGAACTAAACAATAGAAGTTATGTTATAAATATTATTTTTAAAGGTAAATTATGTTTTTATATATTGATAATTTATCTTAATTTTTTATAGATTAATTAATAAATTTAAAAAACAAAGAAACACAAATGCAGTAATTATTTAGACAATAATTAACCAAAATAAATGACACTAAAAATATGGAATGTTGTCTAAATTGAATGAATTAATATCTTTGGTTAATTTTTTAGGTTAATATATCATATTACATAGGTCTCATCATAATATTTTCTACTTCACACATTATCTTTATTTATTAAAATTAAATTTAAATGAATAATGTCAAAATTGATATTAATGTTAATTTATGATAAATAATATGTTAATAAATAATTCAAAATTACTAAAAATACAAACATCATACATTATATTTTTAAATTTTTATATATATATTTATTTTTCAATAATATACCAATTTATATCTTTTAATATATATATTCTCCATTAAAAAGTAAAAACCATGTCAGCACAGTTAAGGTTAAATCATTGTTTCTTCACATTACATGCACTATAGATAATGTTATTTTCCAACAAACATAGAATTTTCAATTGATAACCTGAATTTAATACATATAATGTATTTTAAAAATTATCTTGTTATTATTATTTTTCTATAGACTTAATAGATAAAAACTTGGTTTAGAAAACTAATTTCTATAGTGAAAAAGAAATGGTAAAAATAACGAAATATAGAAGTTAATGAACAAAACCTTTAAAACATGTGTATTACTGTGTGTAGGGGATGTGGATAGGCCATATAATCCTTTTAAAAATTTAATTATCAAATATTTATCTACTTTATTTCATATTTACCACCCAATAGTGAATGTTCTTAAGTAATTATATGAATGCCACTCCACCTCATCTATAAAAGGAAACTCACTCTCCTGTATTCTTGAAACCACTCAAGCCCTTTTATCATAAAAAATACACCAAAATAACATCCCAATATCTCTAACCTCATCCTATAATATTATTTTATATAAAAATCCATCTTTGAATCTTCAGTGAAAACTTAAGGATGATTATCTATGAAGGGGTAATGTTTTTCAATTAGCATATTTATTTTACATTATTCTACACATCCTTAAATTATTTATATACCATGAAAATATAATAACATAAGTATATTCAATTTACTAATCTTAATTTATTTTAGGTTTATGACACAAAACATAGACACCTCGATAAAATGTGTTATGAAATCATCATTCATGTGTATAACGAACTACAACCTTGGAAAACTATGTCATTCATTTTTCGATTACCATCTCTCAGAGTTGGGTGTGATGATGGATAGAAGAATTATATCTAGTAGTTAAAACATAATTATACATATGGATTTATTATATCATATATTACCTTTTACAATCCATTTCTAAAGGGATACAATAATGTCAATCACGTGTATGACAAACTACCTCCTCGTGAAGCATGTGATTCATTTTTTTACACTAATGCATTACATTTAAGGTAATATAAAATGAAAATAAATAAATATGATATATATATAAAATAATTATGATTTTTTGACATATTTATTATAATAGAAACATAATTTCATTTTCATTTTTTCATTTCATTCACTGAATAAAATGATAACATCGTTAATTGGCATGGGAACTACAACCTCCTCAAAGTGTTGTGATACATTTTTTCAACACCACATAATAATAGTTATATATTTAAGTATAAATAATTAAATAGTAATTTATATATGATATTATTATCATTATATAATGATAAAATATTACTACCCTTTTTCTATAATGATCATTTGAAAAATGGAAACGTTACTCATGCATACGTACGACCAACAGTCTACATGATCATAACATTTGTTCATTTTTCCTAACCATATTTTACGATGGGGTAAAAAGTATAATTATTTTATTAATATGATAATTATTTCATTATTATTATACCTAATATGATTAAATAATGACCCTTTGACCGTATTCATCATAACTAAGTTATTTTTTGACACATAAGCTGAATATGGTTGAAGCATCCAGTCAAAACATAATCGATTATATAATTTTATATAATAGAATAAGAAGTGAAATAAAACTAACAATAATATTGATTTAGGTCATCAAAAATGTAAATAATTAAAATAATTTAATTATTTTTGGGGAAAAGACATATGAGACAATTCAGACTCAAGGAAAGTATTTTTCTCATTCCATATTTAGTTTTTTTGGATATATACCATGTTCACCACTATTTATTGTTTGGTGGTGTATATAAAACCCATGAATATAGTTCATGATTATCAACATATAGTTTATGGGGACTAACATAACCATTTTAGGATCTTCTTTTCCTGGGGATTACAGTTTCAATGTAACCACAGCATTAAGGGATATCTTCTCAATTTCCTTTCATGGAGACATATTTTGATGTTATACCCCAATTATCTATTATGTGTTTTATATAAAGAATATTTTATAAGTTATATCTAAATTCATTAGGAATTTATATTGTTATTATTGTTATTATTAAGTAGATAATATGATTCAAATAATTTCAAATTTACAAGGCACTTTTCATTTAAATATTATCTTTTAATATTCTCCCTCCAAATCCTTATTTCCATGTCCATGTTTTTAAAATTATTTCATACAAAAATTATACTGGAATAAAATATTGATAAATTATATTTTCTACCTATTTTTAATTTTTATTAACAACATTTTCAAAAGGAATATTTTTACATGTTTTATACAAAAAATTTTAATGAATGAAAAAATGAATGTTATTTTCATAACATACATGGAAAAAATTAATTTTCCACCACCATGGACATTATTAGATTTATTGCTTCATTTTAAATATTTCATGGTTTCTTCAACAAAAACAATCTTCTTTCTATTTTTGGGATATTTCAATATTAAAAATGGTGTTTTAAATAGATAAGAGTAATTTTATTTTAACCTTTTCTTCATATGTGTAAAATAGTGTTTTTTAAAAGGTATTATGATAAAAGTGTTTTATTCATGATATGTTAGTTTAGAACTATATGAAATGAAATTTCCTGATACAACTTATACGAATGTTTGGGCACCATTACTGGTCATGTTTGAGCATGTTACAAATTATATTAATTTTTAATCCCCTTTATAGCTCATGAAATATAGGTAATCCCAATATAACATAAACAAACGGGTGAGCCTCATTTTAGCACATGAAAAATGGGTGAGACTGATATACCTCATACGAAGGGTGATCGTTATTATATCTCTCTAATTAATCTGGTAATGACTATGTTATCTAGATAATTACACTTAATGTTTGTCAAATGTAATTCCAATTTATAATTGTTCTATATGGGTTCTATATGGGTTATATGAAATTATTACCAAATATACTAATAATTTTTATCACTTATTATTTTCTCTTCATGATAATTATTTTGATCAAGATTGATATCACATGGATCTTGAATGTTTATTCTTATGACTCCATCCATTTTTTAATTCCTTATTCTAGGTTCCTAGGTTTGATGTTCCAAGTATTCATGGTTTTGAATATTCATATTTCATACTCATTAAATTTTATTATGTCATCATACCATTATGATTTTCTTGTTCCCACTGATGAAATTAAATTGTTAATGGTTAGATTTTCCCTTAATGATAATTTTCTATCACCCTTGTTTTGTTTCATTTTCCCCAAGTTATAAATAATTAGGTTTAATCAGTTATATCAAGAATTTATTTCATATGTATGATGATGATGTATTAATTTGAAATAGTAAAGCTGGGATAAGTTTTAGAAATAGTTATTCAAATACCTGTGAGTTTTTTATGTTCAAGATTATCATAATTCACTAAAACCAAATTCATAAGTGGTCAAAATGAAATATTTTATCGAATTATTTCTTTTTATTTTTTAAATATTGGATAAAAAATTGGGTCTCAATTATATTCATGGAAGATATAAATGTAATCATTATAATTTCGTCACTGGATATAGGTGTGCGGGTTGTGGGGAGTAATATCTAAACAGTCTCAAAAGATAAAATTATATTAAGGATATCTTGTAAATTTTCATTTTGTTTCCAATGTCCTTACTAAATGATTTTAAACTGCATAAGATGTTATCTTTATTTTTTGATGTTAAAATTCATGATAGATTTGTCCCCACTACATAACATTAAACTATATAGACCATCATGTATCATCACTACTTAAAAACGGACCGAAAGATTGTGAATATCATCAGGAAATGTTCATGGGGACTCCAATATATTTATTATCACCTTAATCCTTAAACCACACATCATATCTTGAGTTTCTTGAATTTTTACAAAACCATCAATGGACCATGGAAATGGAAACTCTGAATCAGAGGACCCTTTGTTTTACTATTCATATCTGACCCTGGTTTATACATATGTGCTCCCATACATCAAAAATATATGTATATTCCAGGAAAAAGGCATCTGGTACTTTTCATCCCTGACAGTATCACAGTGGTGATCATGTCCATAGAGAGATTCAGGATTAGCCTCGGTATGATTTTTCCTTATCACCATTCATGACCAGAGAACCATGATTCAAGATTTACAAAATTCTTACAAACCATTTGGGAAGGTGATGGACTAATTCTAGCATTATGAATCCTAAATTGGTTTTTTTATAATACTCCCCTTCTATATGTTCCATGTATATCCTGAACATAAATATCATGAACATTGGTTGAAGATTTATGACCATAAAACATTTCCCTTGGTCGTCCAAATTTCCTGAAACTAAAATATGAGTGAATGTGAAATACATTGTTTCTAGATGAAAACCTAGAAAATGGATGTATGATAAAAAGTAATGTCTCGTCTTTCTAACTATTTCATCATTAGTTTATATGAAAAATTAAATGTGTAAATAAAAAATGGAGAAAAAATAATAGGGAATGTCTAGTGGACCTAGTAAAAGAGGATTCATGCATTCAAGGCCCACTAGTCTAGGAAAAAGATAAAGTAAGTTTTGGTTACATCGTCTTTATAAAAGGGAGTGTTTACTAAGAGGACACACAAATTTATAGGTTGAAAACCAAGTAATGAATATTTTTTCCACAAATAACTTTCAATCCTTTAAAGTTTGAACTATCAGTCTCCAATTCCATGTGTTGATGCACATTGGAAATAACCCAGTAGCCTTTGGTTATTATCTTGGTTCCTCCCAATATTGTATTATTAATTGAGTCTAATTTCATTAATGTGGTTGTACTAGTGTAACAAGACTGATCCTAGTAATCAAGAGTTTGTGACCGATTTTATTAAATTATCATAGATAAAATGGTTCTAATCCGGAATGACCAATCAGTTTAGTAGTTTCGGATAACTAGATACCTCAGTGAAATCAATTAAATATTCTTAATAAAAAATAAAACCTAACAAAATAAAATTTTTATCATCCTTAAATCTCTTTTAAAGGATTCATCATCATATATCAAGGAATACTAGGGTGGGGAACCAAATTAATGCTGAGAGAAAATAATCTATAAGTGTTAAGTACTTCAAATGAATTCATGAATCATTAAACAATAATAAATATTTAAATGTAATTAATTTATTAAACAAGTCATTTATATAACATTATTGTATTAATAGATAACTTATAATAAATATGGCATGGTAAATAACAAAAATTCATTTCATTTAATCAATAAACATAGAATGAAATGCATCTAGAGATAATATCGAATTTAAAATCTCATGGTTAATAGTATATAAAATCTTAATGAAAGTATCACTTAACTATAAGGCTCAATGATCTCATGCATTGTGATACCTCTACTATTATGACCACTAAAAAGAAGATTTAAATATTATAGTTAGAGACATGTTTAATTTGGATAACATAATTTGAATCAGGAGTCCTACCAATGCATCAAGGGGAAATATTATACTAGTCCCACCAGTCACTTCAGGTCCAAAGGATTCCTCACATATCAAATAATATATTTAATTAACATATTAATATTTAATAACATCAAATATATTTATTTAATGAAGGATATATATTTAATATTATTACCCTCGTAAATAGAATAGCAATCAACGTATAACATGTATGTAAAAATTATATACTGATTATTAAATAATCAAATCCATAATAAATGATATTTATTTTTATGATAAATGTAATTTATAATGAAAATTTACCATAATAAAGTGATTTTTTCCTAATAAGTTTTACAATCAGAGTATGGAAAATTATTTCATAATAAACTTTACCACATGATAATTGTCTTGTCAAATAACCTGGGTTGAAATTATTCAAAGTGAGAAAAAAACCCCCTGATGTATTAATGAATTTTAATATTAAATTTCAAATGGAAAATTTATACACAACATAAAAGTTAATTGGTTCATAATAATAGTCTCCATGGAATGTAAATTGAGACAGAATCCATTACCTCACAGGGGTTTTTAGTTGAATTCTATTTAACCGATTATATAGTTGTTTTAAATATTTTACTTACATATACAAGAACCGTATTCATAATTTTATTATCATATATTTTACTTTAATATCATCTTGTTACCCATTCATTAATAATATCTCATTGTTTTCATTATTTCGGTTGTTAATTGCCTTCTTTTATAATACTTGTTACATTATGAATGATCCATTTCGTGAGAATATTATATATTTATGTCATCTATAGAATTTTAATAATGAAATAATAATAATATTTTTATATCAATTTTAATTTTAAAACCAATCGTGTGTTATGGTTATGAATAATGAAGTATGTTAGGATTGTTGAGACGGTTGGTCATATATACACATCTGTCACATTTCCATTTTCATCGATCATTATAGAATGGAGGTTAGTAATGTTTTACAATTATATATATATATATATATATATATATTAATATCATTAATACAATATTATATACATTTATATATCATATTTGTTATGTGGTTATTAAAATAGAGTCACATCACTTCGTGTTGGAGATAGCCCACACATACACGAATGATGTTATCATATTTATATAATTGAAAAGGAAAGAAATAAATTGATATATATTATCTCCAAAGAATAATAAATATTTCAATAATATCATCATTATGAAATATAAATCACATATAATCACTAACATTATCATTATCCCCTCCCATGTGAAGAATTATTAAAAGAAGAATGACATCACTATGCGAGGTTATAGTCCGTTGTACACAAGATCAATGTTATATTATCTACTATGGAATGAATGGAAAAATCATATATATGATAATGTGACTCAAAAGATATAAATATTATATAAATTTCATATATATATATATATATATATATACTTTATATACATATTCATATCAATCCTTGACGAGTGGAAATAGAAAGAATGAACGACATTGGTTCGTGGGGCGGTAGTTCGCCGTACACACAGATGATAACATTTAAAGAAATTTAATAGAATTGTATGTGATTATAGGTCATTAAATTATTATAAAACCATTCTAGAATACGGAAAATATCATATATTTTCTATTATTATTGTATATTAAAATTTTTAGAGTTAGAGAATGAATTAAAATAATGATGCTCATCGAAGAACATTACATCTTCTTCGTCTATCCTCCATAGATTTTCACTAAAAAAATAAAAAGAATGATTTATAAAAAAACAAGGATTCTAGTATTATTATAGGAATTTTGGGATTTTATTTGGTAATTCATGGGCTGATCCAAATAAGTGTGAAGGTGTGAAAAGAGAGGGGAGTGAGTTTCCTTTATAGTTGTGGAGGTTCTTATAAATACTCAAAAGTATTCACATTTGGGATCTCAATATTTATTAAATTGGATCCATAATTGAAAATTTAAGGTTTAGAGAGATGATATGGTTGATCCAAACTTCCAAAACTTAATGAATCACATTTTTTAAATATTTTGTTTATTAGCTTCTTAGTTTGCTTATTTTCATCATTTTTGGATTTCACTACAGAAACTAGTATTTTAAAAAATGTAATTTATACATTAAAACTAACATAGAATGATCCTTATTATATAATTTAGAACCAATTATTAAAAATATACTTGTTAATTTAAAAAAAATATAAATCCAATGTGTGATGGAACATAATTTTAACACAAGAGCATGTAATGTGTGAAAACACCGCTTTAACCATAACTGTAATAACATAGTTTTTTACTATTTAGTGGTCAATATATTCAATATAAAGAAAACTTTGGTCCATAAACAAACAATATTTGATATTTAATATCATTTATAAATTAAATTTTAAAATACAGGTTTCCTAGTATTTTAAATCAATTAATAATATATAATTTATCGTAAAATATCATTAATGTAAATATTGACATTATTCATACAAATTAAATTTTAATATATCATGAAAATGACGGAATTTGAATCCATTATGTTAAAAAATATATATAATGATTTATTGTATGGACCTGACCCTAGTGGCACAGAGTTGGTGACTAATTTTAATACATTGGAATACAAACAAGAAATATTCATCCCGAAGGACATAGTATTTTAGTTGATTGGGAATCAAGATACATAAATAAGTTCAAAATTACAATTTGAAATGAAATAAAAAAATTTAGTTTTTTTGGGAACATCCACCACTATAAGTTAAAATTTTATGTTTATTCATAATAAACTTTTTCATGTCCCGGGAAAATGAAACATAATAATGGGGTGATCTCAAACACTTAGTAATGGTAAGAAATACAGCAGAAGATATTATAAACATAAACATTATGCAGGGAGAGTAACTAAAAACATGAATTTAAAAATAAAATTGAATACATTATGGAAGGAATAAAAGAAGATTAAATAACTTCATAATAGAACATACTCATGGGAATTATTCTAGTTCAATAACCACTTTAAATATCAATACTATCTTTGTAATGGGGGAATGAATAATGTGGGACATGATAACCATACCGTCAAGGCCTTCTGTGAAGACTATGAATATCCAGTTTGTCACATGATACCTTCTGATGCACCGAGGGGATATTTCAGGCCCCACATGACACTTATTAAGTATAATTCATTCTCAATATTAATGGGGATAAACATAAACAACATATACATTCATATTGACACAAATATATGAAATTTAAATAACGTTCCCTAAACATTAAGCATAAACATTAACCATTTATAGTAAATTGGTGAATGGTTTTAAGATATCACATCCAAAGTAAAAATAATCATAAACAATTCAATGAAATATGGTAGATGATATCATAAAATATTAATCCCAGTAATACATCATAATGAACAAGATTGTTGAAATAGATGAAGACACTCTTATAAAATCCACGAGTAATTCATGAGAAACATACTCTTTTACTTTAAAAAGAATATTCCATTTAGAAATAAATTTGTATAAAACCCAAAGTGAAGCAAGATATTATATTCATAATAAAATTAAAAATTTTATAAATATAATGGCTTTAAAAAAAAGATAACATAGTTCCCTTGAAAATATTGATGAATTTGAGAAATTCACTTGAATCGATCCTGAATTATATGAAGAATTTATGAAAGATCATTTTAAGACATATAACTCCAATTAAAAGAAAGTAAAATTCTGATTTGAACACGTATATGGAATATTATCAAAAAATATATGAGGGGTACATATGAATAATTAATTATTTAATTTAGGTATGTAGAGAATAAGAGTAACCAAAATGAATGTGGATGTTCTGGTCGAAAACCCTTACCTTAAGTCCATTGGTATTCCTCACGTTATCTTAATGATCTGAATAAGAAAATTTAGGTTCATAAATTAATTAATTTAGAACCTCATCTACGTGTAATTTATTTTTTATTACTTTATTTGGTTTATTCATGTCATTTTCATGGTTTAAGTGATCCAATTTAATTGTTTGGGAGTGTTTTCATCCTTGGATTTCATGATCAGTTTACTTATATTCATGTACATATAGAGATTTATAATGAGAATAGTTGTCCAGAATATATTATTGATGTTATTAGTGAAAAAATAGAATATTACATGGTTATTAAAAAATTTGGTTACTGGGAGTGAGGATTAATAATTAATAAACCATTATTGACAATTGTTTGGGTTAATTTGCAGTTCTTGATCACAAAGAACTACTTTTGATTTATAAATTAATATCATGTGTAAAAAGTATTATAGAACCTTAAATAACTTATAATACATATATTATTGTCTGGATAACCCATCAAAATGGTTTCATTACCCGAATTGAAAAATATAATAAAATTGAAAACCCATCATCCTTGAATGGGATAAATTAACACATCCTTGATGGTGTTTTCATTTCTCATATAAAAGAATGGGAATGGAGATATGATGAGTAATTATTCCTTTATCATAAAAACATTATAGTTCATGTAATTTAATGGATTCATAACAAAATTTGGATGAATGGAGGTGTGTAAAGGAAAATAAATTTAAGAAACATGAAATAAAATTAATAAAATGAAAAATTTACCTGTTGAAGTAATCTTCTTTGAGAGCCTCTTTAGGGGAGAATTTTTGGTCTTTCTATGATACCAAGGGATAAAAGTTTTATCATGGGATTTGGGAAAAAATTTGAGATTAATTTAAACAGGGCACAAGGCTTTAGAAGAGTGAAGTGAAGGGGGAGTGAGGTGGGGGCATAGTGGAGGAGAAGAGGGTTTTGCCATTATTTTACTCTTTATTTGATTATTTATCTCATGAAAAACAATAGTGTTGATTCATGTGACCCATCATTGTAATAAGTGCATGTGAGTTCTAACCTAGTGTGCTTACATCATCCATACATCACTTATGACCTAATAAATCATGTATTTATGATTTATCATAAATTATTGTATCTTACAATTCACCCGAAATTCAACTATTTTCGAAAAACCGAAAAAAACATACGCCATCCATTTTTTATGTATATAATTCAAAAAATGAGATATTTTTTGTGATTTTTTTTAGATATTTTAATTTTATTTTTTAAAATTTATCATTATTTATTCCAAAAATGGAACTTTTAAACTATAAATAGTTTTATAACACCTTGAGAAATTAATCAAGGTCCCATTAAATTTCTTATAACCATAAAAAAATAAAGTATCAATTTATCATCATATTTTATGAAATTAAATATCCATTTTAAATTATTAATATTTTCCTAAAATTTTAATTAAAATATTTATGACATAAAAAAACTAATACAAATACTATGACCGTTTTTTGATATATAAGATGTGTAAATTGTATATATACACTCATGGGTGAAGATTCTATTTTTTTTGGAAATATTTCTTATTCATTAGATTAACATTACTATTCATAAGGTATGTTTCTATTCATAATGGTATGTTAATATTCATCAAAAAATTATGTTTTCAGATTCTATATATCTTACTGAACGCAACAGTGTATGTCAGTTTCTCAAAATTCAAATCACAGATGTGGAAAATTTATGTTTTCTAGCTAGGTTATAATAAATTGGTGTTTGGTAGAGACTCGGTGTTTCATGCATTCAATATTTAATTTATGTTAAAAAACATGGGGTGTTACATTATTCCCTGAATGCAAAAATTTCATCCTCAAAGTTAAGAGAATTTTACCTCAAAATTAGATTTGGGTAGTTCTTCATCATAATATCCTATGGATCCCACATTGCCTCATCAATTTTTTGATTTTTCCAAAGAATCATTATCAGTCGAGTCATCTAGTTCCTCAACACTTTTTCTTTAGTGTGTATAATTTGGATAGTCTCTTCACAGTAAGATATGTCAGGTTTGATTTCTATACCATTATAAGAGAGTACATGTGTTGGGTTTGCCATGTACTTTCTCCGCAATGAGACATTGAAAACATTATATACTTTACAAAGGCTAGGTGTAATAACCAAACGATATGAATCAACTACAATTCTCTCTAGAATTTCACAACACTACTAGAATTCATAGTATTTGCGACGAGATCCCTTCGAATGTAAGCTTTAGCGACGGGGCCCCATCTCAAATAGCTCGTTGTAGAAAACACTGTCACAAATACCATTATTTGCGATGTGCCCATCACAAATAATGGTATTTGCGACGAGAAACATCACCATCACAAATAAGTCTCTGATTATATGCATTATATATACACAAACGTTTTCGTGACGGGCCAATCGCAAATAGTTTTTGGGAAGTCCCACTGTCCCATCACAAATATATATATATATATATATAACTTTCTGCGACGGGTCCATCACAACAAAGTATTTACGATAGGTAAGTAGTCTCGTCGCAAATATGTTTGTTAAAAATATTTAGTTAGACTATTTGAGATGGGGTCCCATCGCAAAAGGTCCTGTCACAAATAATAAATTAATTTTAAAAAAATAAATTTAATAAAATTACAATTACTGAAAATATAATTTTACTATTATTAAAAAAATAAAAAATATTAAAATTCTCAATATTAATAAAAAAATTAAAAAAGCATAAAATATTATTATTATTATTAGTAGTAAATAAAAAAAATATAATACTAAAAAAATATATTTAATAAAATAATATTAATATTTTTAAAATAATAAAAAAAATTTAAAATTTAAAATTCTAAATATTCACAAAAAAAATATAATTTTTTTTAAAATATTAGAAATTAAATTATGTAATATTTTCACTGATATAAAATATAGAAAATATAAATAATTCATATTACAATGTTAAATTCAAATGTTTTTAACATAATAAAATCACTGGGGGTCATCTTCTGGAGGAGGTGGAGGAGATGAATGACATGGTGGAGGAAACTTCATCCCTAAACTATGAGTCAGATGGCACATGTACTCTATCTGCTCGTGATGCTACTGCTGTCATCGATGCATCTCCTCCTCATGCTGCTGCTGCTGCTGCTACCATCGATGCATTTGCTGCTCGTGATACTGCTCTTGCTGCTGCTGCCGCTGACTCATCTCTTCATGCTTCTTCTACAAAGTCTCTATAAGCTCACCCTGAGTTCGTAACTACTCCTGATACTATGAGCCATAAGATGATATCTCTCCATGATCTCCTCTCGAGTGGGATTCCGACATCGCAGTAGTACCATAATAAGTGTCAGGACTCAAATTAGAGCTGATACCAACTACTCGACCCTTCTCAAAGCCATACTATGTCACCTGCATCCATGCCGACCCATCGAAATGGTGAGCATCAGTCTGCGCTGTCTTCACCACCTGACCCTCATCCTGTGCCTGAGAGGTCTTAGCCACATATGACTCCTTCAATTCCAATTTAAAATTGTAATTGTGAAAATATTATATGCAGTTAATTGTAAAACTGAAAAAATAATACTAACCACAATCTAACGCTGGTGATCACCACTAATCTCTCTAGTGGTTGGATCGTTTTACATCCTCTGATAAATGCCGAACTCTGTAATATCGGGATGCTCAACTTCCTACAGAAATATAAAATAAACTATTTATATTTAAAGTTATTTAAAATATTTAGAAAATATACTTACCAGATACTCTCAATGTGAACTGAATGTACGACTACCAGCTTGATGTGTCACCTCCTGTCTCCCCCGGATCTGTCGTCCCACTGAAGATCTCCTATGAAATCCACCACCCAACAAGTGTAAACATAATCCATACCAAATGTGAGATGAAATGTACTCTTCTCGGTGAGCTCTAAACGATTCACCAAATTCTATCACTCCTTCTTTATATATGGATTTCCTTCTAAAATTGTGCAAAAACTGATGGAAACGGTCGCGCATAGAAAACATCCATGCTATGTGGATAGCATCACATATGCTATCATCGATAGGATACCATAAACCCTACAAATAATTTATAATATCATGTTATTAATAAAATAAATTTCAAAATTAATATTATTTATTTACGTACTAGGAAATGATTGAACATGTCGCATCGCACATCAACGAGAATCTATTCCCATGTGATCCATGTCTGAAAAAAAATAAATTCACAGGATAGTGCTCCCCTGTCTAATATCTACATGAGAAAAACTATGAAAAAGGAATAAATAATCAAACAATTAGTATACATATAAATAAACTAACGAAATATAACTAAAATATACATGTTACCATGCCTCCGTATGTATGGATCGAAACCAAGATATAGCTGTTCCTCGGGGATTAGGTCCGGAATCATAAGTTGTGCAAGACCACACCCCCTCCGCGTACCCACTGAACTGCCAATAGGCTAAGGGTCAGCTGATCCAAAATCTCCCTCATCCAATGGTAGGTCAACCTCCTGTAACTCGCAGAATATATCAGAGTCCATTTGAATCACAAAATTATTGTTGTTAGTAGATAGTTGAAAATAACTTTTTAATATATATATCTATAAGTTATGATTATAATCAGCATTTAACTGTGTCAATCTTCATCTTCATCCTCTTCTCCATAGCTATCAATTTCAATGTCTTCATCTTCCTCCTCAGCATCATCAATATCCATATGAGTTTTAGTTTCAGCATCTCTTGTAATTCTAAATTCATTTGTAACATCATTAACATCTTCATCACAATTGATCCTTAATTGTGGGGTGTTATAATCGATATTCACATCTCTTTGTGAATCAGATGGATTTTGAGCAATCTCTTGAAAAATTTCAATTCCTTCCACTTCAGCGTAACCACATTCAGTTTGAGTAAACTAATTTTCCCAAGATTTCATTTTTATTATGTTCCACCAATCACTCAAGTCCCTTGAAGTAGCACATTACCTTGCATAATAAATTTGTGGTGCCTTTTGAGCCAGTAAAAATGGTTCATTTACTGCAAGAAGACATTAACATTTAATATTGACGATTTCATTAGCCGGATGAACACGCAAGCCTCTCTCAGTATCCAACCACTGACATTTAAACAATGTTAGGTAATTATGTCCTAGATAACACAGCTCAATAATTTCATCCAAAATTCCATAAAAGTCAACATTAGTTTCTCTGTTATGTGATCCTCTAAAGCAAAATCCACTGTTCATTGTTTTTTTTTGATTCCCTGTATGCATGTGTATGAAATTGAAAACCATTCACCACATATGTATTATAAGATTTAACCATTTTGGATAGTGGGTTACTCAATACACACAGTCGCTTATCAATTTTATCAGCATATTGAGACACCTAAATTTTTTTAAAACAATTATCAATATAATAAATAATAAACGGAATTGATATTAAACTATCACTAATTTGTGTTACTAGTTTTTGAAACCATTGAGAAATTTTTTTTCCTGCGTTCTTCAAGAGAAGCTTCTGTAATTTATGGAAGTTGTTTCTTGATATGATTATCATATAATCTACAAATAAAATCAGTTAAAATACAGTAACATAATTTATAGAATATGTGGTAGAATAATTCACAGGAAAAATGATGTCATTTCTTCACAGTTCACCAGAACATATGTATGAGCTCTGTGATGTTCATCATCTGAAATCCATCGTTTATAAACTCCACCAAAACCATGATTTGGATGATTAAAAACTGTTAATTAATTTTCCATTTCATCATTAATATTCTCCTAATTTCATCAAATAAGATTTTGTTTTTAGGGATATTGATATTCAAAATAATGAGAGCAGAAAAAAGAAATTTCTTCTTGCAAATAAGCATCAGCAATTGAGCCTTCAACTGATGCTTTGTTACGTACTTTTTTCTTCAATTTCTTCATGCATCTCTTGAATGGGTAAATCCATAGAATCTGTACTAGACCTCCACATTTAGATTCATGTGGAAAATGTAATATCAAATGTTCCATTAAGTCAAAGAAATCCGGAGGGAAGATTTTTTCCAGTTTACATATAATTTCAACTACATCTTCTTCCAGTTTTCTTAGCGCATCATAGTCTGTTGTCACTGCACAAATGACTCGAAACAAATATGATATGTCTGTTATCGAATCCCAAATCATAGAATTAAACAAACCTCGAAATCCAATATGCATTAATATTTCCATTATAACATGACAATCATGACTTTTTAATCCAGTAATATAACCCTTCTTAACACATCTACCCAAATTGGTAGCATATCCATCTGAATGTTTCAAATCTGAAATCCACTGACAAAATAATAATCGACTCTCTTTGTAAAGTGTATTAGATAATTTTGACTTCATTAACCTCTATGATCTGATATTTTCAAATAGTTCAAGTTCTGGTCACCTGCAATGTTGGGAAAGATCTAATCGTGCCTTTACAGCATCTTTGGTCTTACATGGTGTATCCAAAACTGTATGAAATATATTATCAAAAAATTTCTTCTCAATATGCATAAAATCCAACATGTGGTGGACCCACAAATTAGACCAATACGGAAGATCCCAAAAAATGCTCCATTTTATCCAATTATGTTCTTTCCCAAAGCCAGGAATTTTCTGTTGGTTTACTGTTGGTCCAAATGTGATGGGAGGTAATGAAAATACAACTGATTTTAACTCTGTACCTGAGATCATCGTTGGAGGTTCATCCCTTTTAATTGTACCTTTTCTGAAATGAGATTTTTTCCTCCGAAAAGGATGATTAGTTAGAAGAAATCTACGGTGACGATCAAAATAGAAAGGTTTTTTTCCATTGATGAGCATAAAGGCTTTGTTGTCTTTCATATAGTAAGGAAATGATTTCGGACCATGTGTACTCCAATAAGATAACATGCCATATGTCGGAAAGTCACTAATCGTCCACATCAATGCACCTTTTAACATGAAATTTTTTTTTCATAGCAACATCATATGTATTAACACCATCACTCCATAATGAATTTTTCTCTCCAATCAATGGTTTCAAATAAACATCAATATTCTTTTTCAGATGTCCTGGATTTTAATATAATCAAAAATATATAAGGGTCCTTCATCAACATCCATTGAGACAAATTTTACGGAGTCATAAAGATAGGCCCAAATGAATACTGACTACCATAAGAACCAAATGGACAGAAACCGTCAGTAGAAAGACCCAATCACGTGTTTCAGGACTCTATAGAAAATGACGGATGCAGATGGTCAAAATGTTTCCATGAATCACTATTAGATGGATGATTAAAGCTTCTATCAGATGGAATCTTGGTTTTGTGCCATGACATCATTGGAGTTGTATTTTGAGACATAAATAAATGCTGGAACCTGGGTATAAGGGGGAAATATCTCAACTGTTTTACTAGAATCGATCTAGACTTCGCTGGTTGAGCTTCTTTATACCTTGATTTTCCACATGTGGGACAACTATCCAAGGACCCATTTTCGCCAGAATATAAGCTACAATCATTTGGACATGCATGAATCATCCGATAACTAAGGCCCAGATTACGAACCGGCCCCTTTTTCTCACAGTAATTTGCAGGCAACACATTTCCATCAGGTAACATTGTATTAACCAAATAAAATATCTGATTTAATTGAGATAAATTTTGAAATCTCTTCTAATTTTCATATCGTGCAACCAGGATATAATACATCCTCATCAGACCTCAACAACTCATAAAATTTGGATTGTTCCAACTCAGGAGTTAAATCAATATCATCATGAGTTTCAGTTTGTTGCACAGATGGACCTGCAACATCATTTACAAAATTTTGAAACTATGATGGATCCAGAATAAAGTTATTAAGATCTTCTCTGGAACTTCATTCAACGTTTTTATACCAAAAATAATAATCTGGTTGAAAACCCAACCACAAGAGATGTACCCCAGCGTTGCCAACTGTGTCAAACATTCTCAGAGCACATTTTTTATAGGGACGCTTAATTATGCCTTCTAAAACATATTCTGGTTTTGATGATGAAAATGATAATAATGCTTCAACACCCTCAATATATACAGGATTTAAACTGGAACCATTTGGATTTCTGTGATGATTTATCCAAGCCCGGTCAAGTAATAATGATTGATGTCGACTACCTTGATCCATATTTTTCTACATGAAATATAAAATAATCATTGTTTCTGAATAATTTGAAATTATAAAAACACTATCTGAAAAAATAAGATAAATAATTAAAACTACTTTTTAATAATTGACATTAATTAATGGCGACGCAATTTCTTGTGGATCGACGACTACTCTTTTGTCTGATGGCTCATTTACTTGCATCTTTCTCACACTTAAATCAGAATGAAGAATCTGGTCGGAGGTACACATATTCATTCTTGGATGCACAAGAATGAATATGTGTACCTCCGACCAGATTCTTCATTCTCATTTGAGTGTCAAAAAGATGCAAGTAAATGAGGCTTCGGACAAAAGAGCCCCTTTTTTGTCAATGAATTGTCTTCTTCTAACTGTCACCGCCTGAAAACATTATAAAAAGTATGATCCAATGAATGCATATCCAATCTCATGCATACAAGATTGAATATTTCTACGTAGACGCGCATTTTTCATAATGTTTTTAGTCGGTGAGAGTTGAAAGGAGAAAAGTCATCGAGAAAAAGGAGTTCCGTCAATCCATTGGAAATTGTGTCAAGTTCTTAAAATTTATTAAAATTTCTTCATAACTGTTCCTAACTGTTCCTAAATAATTATTAAAAATTATTAAAAATTATTCATATTTATTCTTATATATTACTATTTATTCATATATATTGCTAATTTTTACAATTTATTGCAAATTATTACAATTTATTGCTAATTATTACTAATTATTACTATTTATTATTAATTATTATAATTTATTACTATTTATTACTAATTATTACAATTTATTACTAATTTAGCATTACTTAGCAATACATAGAAAAATGAAAACTGCCTGAATAATGAATGGAAATTTGGTAATCATCATTGTAGAGATGATTACAAATTTTCACTTCATTATCCAAGAAGATTTTGTTTACTGATTATTACTAATAAAAAAATTTATATTATCAATTCTTATGAAAATAAATATAAATATTTTTAAAATAATGAAAAATTTATAAAATATTAAAATTATCAATATTCACAACAGGATTGTCTCTATTCTTAAAATGTTCAAATCTCAAAGGGTCACCAATTGTCTGGTCATGCGCAATAAAAAGTTTGTGTCATTCATGTCCAATGTAAACTCTATAATTATCCTTTAATAGTTGATCACCTCACAAGTAGTGTTGCAATAGGATGACCAAAGTTATTTCATTCTCATCTCTAAGAATCGTCTCACTCCCTTTACATAGATCATTCTTCTTTAAAAATATGATGGCACATCAGTATCATTCCCTTAAATTGTCAAGGAAGAATGGTCTATGTAAAGGGTTATGTGAGATAATTCTTAGAGAAGATAACGACATTACTTTTTTCCCCCTATTGCAACGCTACTTGCCAGGTGATCAACCAAGAAAGGATAACTATTGAGTTTACATAGGACATGGTTGACATAATCAATTTATTGCACATGACCTGATAATTGGTGACCCTTTGAGATTTGAACATTTTAAGAATAGAGAAAATCCTATTACGAATATTGATTATTTTAATATTTTATAATTTTTTTATTATTGTAGTAATATTAATATTGTTTTTTCATAAATATTGATAATATAGATTTTTTATTAATAATAATAATTGTTTATTAATGCTAATTATTAGTAATTATTGCTAATTATTGTTCATTATTGCTAATTATTTCTAATTATTGATAATTATTTCTAATTATTTCTAATTATTGCTAATTATTTTTAATTATTCTTAATTATTCTTAATTATACCTAATTATTGGTAATTATTGGTAATTATTGGAAATTATTGGTAATTATTGGTAATTATTTGTAATTATACCTAATTATTCTGAATTATTCCTAATTATTTGTAATTACTGGTAATTACTGGTAATTATTGGTAATTATTGTTAATTATTGGTAATTATTGGTAATTATTGATGATTATTGGTAATTATAGGTAATTATGGGTAATTATTTGTAATTATTGGTATTTATTGGTAATTATTGGTAATTATTGGTAATTAGTGGTAATAATATCAAATTATTTGTAATTATATCAAATTATTGGTAATTATATCTAATTATTGATAATTGTATCTAATTATTGATAATTATATCTAATTATTGGTAATTATATCTAATTATTGGTAATTATATCTAATTATTCCTAATTATATCTAATTATATCTAATTATATCTAATTATATCTAATTATCTCTAATTATATATAATTATATCTAATTATATCTAATTATTACTAATTATATCTAATTATTACTAAATATATCTAATTATTACTAATTATATCTAATTATTTGTAATTATATCTAATTATTCCTAATTATATCTAATTATATCTAATTATATCTAAATATATCTAATTATATCTCATTATTACTAATTATATCTAATTATATCTAATTATTAGTAATTATATGTAATTATTACTAATATTATCTAATTATTACTAATTATATCTAATTATTACTAATTATATCGAATTATTACTAATTATTTCTAATTATTACTAATTATATATAATTATTACTAATTATATATAATTATTACTAATTATATATAATTATTACTAATTATATCTAATTATGTCTAATTATTACTAATTATATCTAATTACTACAAATTATTACTAATAATTATTAATTATTACTAATTATATCTAATTATTACTAATTATATCTAATTATATCTAATTATTACTAATTACAACTAATTATTACTAATTATATCTAATTATTACTAATTATATCTAATTATTTAACTCATTATATCTAATTATTACTAATTATATCTAATTATTACTAATTATATCTAATTATTACTAATTATATCTGATTATTACTAATTATATCTAATTATAACAAATTATATCTAATTATATCTAATTATTACTAATTATATCTAATTATTACTAATTATGTCTAATTATTACTAATTATATCTAATTTTTACTAATTATGTCTAATTATTACTAATTATATCTAATTATTACTAATTATTACTAATTATATCTAATTATATCTAATTATTACTAATTATATCTAATTATATCTAATTATATCTAATTATATCTAATTATATCTAGTTATTACTAATTATATCTAATTATTACTAATTATATCTAATTATTACTAATTATATCTAATTATTACTAATTATTACTAATTATATCTAATTATTACTAATTATATCTAATTAATACCAATTATATCTAATTAATACTAATTATATCTAATTATATCTAATTATTACTAATTATATCAAATTATTACTAATTATATATAATTATATATAATTATATCTAATTAATAATAATTATATATAATTATATATAATTATATCTAATTAATAATAATTATATATAATTATATCTAATTAATAATAATTATAACTAATTATCCCTAATTATAACTAAATTCCGCTAATTATCTATAATAATCTCTAGTTATTGCAAATTAACAATAATTATTTATAATTATCACTAACAATATTAATTTCTTACTTAAAATAAATATAAATAAAAATCAATTTAAATCTAATTTATTTAGAACTAATAAACAACAATTAAAATTAATATAAACAAAATAAAAAAGAAAAAAGAAAAAATATAAATACATTAAACATTGATATTCTGAAGGTTTTGACATCTTAGAATTTCTCTCGTATAAAAAACTTCAACTAAAAGAAATTTTTCCCTTAAAATTTGAGAATGAAGAGAGAGAGAGAGGAAGATCTGATTGATTTAAAAAAAATGGGTGTGGTATATATTACTTAGATTTGTTGCGACAGGGTTATTTGCGACGGGATTCCCGTCGCTAATAGTGGTATTTGCGATGGGGCCCGTCGCAAACACCCTCGCCCGCATTAATTACGGTACGCGGTTAAAAGGGTATTTGCGATGGGTCCTGTCACAAATACGACCTGCTAACATACTTGTTGCGACGGGATGACTTCCTGTCACAAAAAGCTATTAACCGCCGCTGGGTATTTGCGACGGGTACCGTCGCAAATACTCTTTCGCGGTTTGGCGCGCAGGCTGCGCGGTTTAGCTCGCAAGTCGCGCCAAACTATTTGCGATGGGAGACGAAATCTCGTCGCTAATAACCAATTATTTGCGACGGGGAAATTTCCCCGTCACAGATAACTTTTTGGAAGGGTTATTTGCGACGGGAATAAATCCCATCACAAATAACCCGTCGCAAATATTGATTTTTCCCGTAGTGCAAGGGACGATGTACCTAGGGATGAGTTTTTATTTCTTCCCAAATCTTATAACACTCTTCTAAGAAGATACTTTTAAGAAAGGATGATCTCCCAATTGAAACTCTAAATCCTTCCTTTGATTATTTTCATTGTTTTTTTCTACTTTTAAAAGCATTTATATAGCCTGGAATAGTCTTTACATTCACTATTTTTTCCTGCACAAGCTCTGGGACCACTAGCTTCCTTTCACCAACAACATCCCAACAAGTTGGTGTACCACATCTCCTTCCATACAGTGATTCATATGACGTCATTTGAATACTTGAATGGAAACTATTATTGTAGGAAAAATCCATCATGGGTAAATACTGATCCCATATACCTTGAATGTCGAGCGAGCATGATCTCAACATGTCTTCTAATGTTCGGATCATCCATTTTGATTGCCCATCTGTTTGAGGATGATAAGCAGTACTTCAACAAAGCTCTATATCCAATGCATTATGAAGACATTTCCATAATTTCAATGTAAATTGAGGATCGCGATCAGATACTATTGAAAGAGTTTCTTTGAAGAAGTCCTAAAACATAAATTGATATTGAGTCGTGTAACAAATTCTAGTGGAAAATCCTCACTTATAGAAAAGAAATGTGTAGATTTTGATATTCTTTCAACAATTACTCATATTGCATCATTCTTTCTTTGATTTTTGGGTTGTCTAATGACAAAATACCTAGTGATGTCATCCCATATCCATGTTGGAATAGGTAGAAGTTGAATAAATCACTACGGGAAAAATGGGCTTTTTGCGACGGAAATAAATCGTGTCGTAAAAGGTTCGTCCAAGAGGTTATTTGCGACAAGGCTAACGACCCGTCCCAAATAACCAACGATTTATGACAGGATTTCGCATCCTGTCGCAAATTTTTTGGCGCGGATAGCGCACCAATCCGCGGGAAGGTTATTTGCGACGGTGGGATCCCACCGTCGCAAATAGTTATGTATTTGCGACGGGCCCCGTCACAACTAACCGGCGACTGTTTATAGCCTTTTGTGACGGGATGTCGTCCCGTCGCAAAAGGTGCGTCGGCAAGGACAATTTGCGATGGATCCCATCGTAAATAACTTTTTAATCACCGACAGTAATTACCGCGGGCGTAGGTATTTGCGACGGGCCCCGTCGCAAATACTCTAAATTATATATGCCCCCATCCATTTTTCCACTCATTCCTCTCAAATTTTAGATCATGTTTCTCTCTAAACTCAGATTTTAGAGACAGATTTTTTCTAAGTTAATTTTATGGTTCACAACGAAGTTGAAAAGCTGTCTGCATCAATAGAAAATCAGTATTAAAGGTATTTATGTTTTTTAAATTTATTATTTATTTCAATTTTTATGTTAATTTTTTTTATTCTTAATTAGTTGCAATTAAAATAATTTTATATTGTTTGGTCATTAGTATTTATTTGTACTAATAAATTGAAAATTTTAGTATTAATTATTAATAATTAGTAGTACCTATTAATAAATTGTAATAATTAGTAATAAATTGTAATAATTAGTAATAAATACTAATAAAAACTAATAATTACTAATAAATACTAATAATTAGCAATAAATAATAATAATTAGGAATAATTAACAATAATTAGGAATAGTTACCAATAATTAGAAATAAATAGCAATAATTAGCAATAATTAGGAATAATTAACAATAATTAGCAATAATTAGCAATAATTAGCAATAATTAGCAATAAATAGAAATAATTAGTAATAAATAGTTGTAAATGAGAATAATTAGTAATAAATAGGAATAATTAGTAAAAATTAAGAATAATTAGTAATAATTAGGAAAAATTAGTAATCCTTAGGAATCATTAATAATAATTAGGAATAATTAATAATATTTAGTAATAAATTGTAAAAGTTAGTAATAAATTGTAATAGTTAGTAATAAATAATAATAATTACTAATAATTACTACTAAATACTAATAATTAGCAATAACTAGCAATAATTATAAATAATTAGCAATAATTAGCAATAAATAGAAATAAATACAAATAAGTAGCAATAAATAGCAATAATTAGTAATAAATAGAAATAAATATTAATAAATAGGAATAATTAGGAATAATTAGTAATAATTAGGAATAAATACTTATAATTAGTAATACTTACTAATAATTAGTAATACTTACTAATAATTAGTAACAATTAGTAATAATTAGGAATAATTATCAAAAATTTTGAATAATTAGCATTAATTAGTAATAATTAGCAATAATCAGTAATAATTAGCAATAATTAGCAATAATTAGTAATAAATTGTAATAATTAGTAATAAATTGTAATAAATTGTAATAATTAGTATTAAATTGTAATAATTAGTAAAAAATACTAATAATTAGAAATAACAACTAATAAATACGAATAATTAGTGATAAATAGTAATAATTAGTAATAAATAACATTAATTAGAAATAACATGCAATAATTAGAAATAATTAGCAATAATTAGCAATAAATAGCTATAATTACAATAATTAGCAATAATTAGCAATAATTAGAAATAATTAGCAATAATTAATAATAATTAGAAATAATTAGAAATAATTAGCAATAACTAGCAATAATTAGCAATAATTAGCAATAATTAGCAATAATTAGTAATAGATAGCAATAAATAGCAATAAATAATAATAATTATTAATAAATTGGAATAATTATTAATAATTATGAATAATTAGTAATAATTATTAACAATTAGTAATAAATATGAATAATTTTGAATAATTAGGAATAAATACTAATAATTATTAATATTTAGCAATAATTAGTAGTATTTAGAAATAATTAGTAATAATTAGCAATAATTAAGAATAAGCAATGATTAGGAATAATTAACAATAATTAGTAACAATTAGTAATAATTAGTTATAAATACAAATAAATACTAATAATTATTAATAATTACTAATAAATATTAATTATTATGAATAATAAGGAATAATTAGCAATAATTAGGAATAATTAGCAACAATTAGCAATAAATAGGAATAAATAGTAATTAATAGGAATAAATTGTAATAATTTGCAATAATTAGGAATAATTAAGAATAATTAGAACTAATTAGAAATAATTAGAAATTAATGGAAATAATTAGTAATAATTAGCAATAATTAGGAATAATTAGGAATAAATAGGAATAAATTGTAATAATTAGTAATAAATTGTAATAATTAGTAATAATTATTAATAATTAGTAATAATTAGTAATAACTAGTAATAAATAGTAATAACTAGAAATAAATATCAATAAATAGTAATACTTAGTAATAATTTGTAATAGTTAGTAATAAATAGTAATAGTTTGTTATAAATAAGAATAATTAGTAATAATTATGAATAAATATTAATAATTAGGAATGAATTCGAATAATTAGTAATATTTAGCAATTATTAGTAATATTTAGCAATAATTAGTAATAATTAGGAATTATTAGTAATAAATTGCAAAAATTATGATCAATTAGCAATAATTAGGAATAATTAGCAATAATTAGTAATAATTACTCATAAATACTAATAATTGCTAATAAATACTAATAATTAGCAATAATTAGAAATAAATAGTAATAATTAGATATAATTAGACATAATTAGTAAAAATTAGTAAAAATTAGTTATAATTAGTAGTAATTAGTACTAATTAGTAATAATTAGTAATAATTAGATATAATTAGATATAATTAGTAATAATTTTTAATAATTAGGAATAATTAGTAATAATTAGTAATAATTAGATATAGTTAGTAATAATTAGTAATAATTAGATATAATTAGTAATAATTAGTAATAATGAGTAATAATTTGTAATAATTTGTAATAATTAGAAATAATTAGTAATAATTAGTAATAATTAGTCATAATTAGTCATAATTAGTCATAATTAGCCATAATTTATCATAATTTATCATAATTTGTCATAATTAGTCATAATTAGTCATAATTAGTAATAATTAGTAATAATTAGTAATAATTAGTAATAATTAGTAATAATTAGATATAATTAGATATAATTGTCCTTTCTTGGTTGATCACCTTGCAAGTAGAGTTGCAATAGAACAACCCAAGTCATGTGCTTCTCATCTATAAGAATTATCATACATGACTCTTTACATAGACTATTCTTCCTTGAAAATTTAAGGTAAAGATACTGATGTCCCCTCAAATTTTTAAGGAAGAATGATCTATTTAAAGGGAGCAAGATGATTCTTAGAGATGAGAATGAAATTACTTTAGTCATCCTATTACAACACTACTTGCGAGGTGATCAACCATACAAGGATAATTATAGAATTTACATTGGACGTAGCTCACACAAACTATTTATTATACATGACCTGACAATTGGAGACCCTTTGAGATTTGATCATGTTAAGAATAGAGAAAAGACTGTTGCAAAAATTGATAATTTTAATATTTTATAAATTTTTTATTATTTTAATAATATTAATATTGTTTTTTCATTAATTTTGATATTATTATTTTTATTATTAATAATAATTAGATATAATAATAATTAGTATACGAAAACTGCTTGGATAATGAAGCGAAAATTTGTAATCATCTCCACAATGATGATTACCAAGTCTACTTTCATTATTCAAGAGGTTTTCATTTTGCTAAGTATTGCTAAGTATTTCTAAATTAGTAATAATTAGAAATAAATATTACTAAATAGTAATAATTATTTAGGAATAGTTAGAAAGAAATTTTAATAGATTTTAATAAATTCCAAGAACCTGGCACAATTTCCAGTGGATTGACGACACACCTTTTGCTAGATGACTTTTCTCCTTTCATCTCTCATCGACTCCAAACAATATAAAAAGTGTACTACTACATAGGCATATTAAATCCCGTCTACATAGGATTGGATATGATTTCATAGGATCATTTTTTTTATAATGTTTTCAAGCAGTGACACTTGGAAGAAGACGATTCATCGACGAAAAGGGGGCTCTTTTGTCCTACAGCACATTTACTTGCATCTTTCTCACACTGAAATCACAATGAAGAATCTGGTCAGAGATATGTATATTCATTCTCATGCATACGAGAATGAATATGCATACCTATGATGAGAGTATTCATTGTGATTTCATTGTGAGAAACATGCAATTAAATGAGCAGTCGGACAAAAGAGTAGCCGTCAATCCACTGGAAATTTTGTCGCCTTTAATTAATGGTAATTATTAAGAAGTAGTAGTAATTATTTATATTCTGTTTTCATATAGTATTTTTATATTTTCAAATTATTCAAAAACACTGATGATTTTATATTTTGTAGAAAAATATCAAACAAGGAAGTTGACATTAGTCATTATTAGATGATCGTGCTTGGATAAATCAGCACAGAAATCCAAATGGTTCTGGTTTAAATCCTGTATATATTGAGGGTGTTGAATATTTCTTAGAATTTGCATCATCAAAACCCGAATATGTTTCAGAAGGCAAAATTAAGTGTCCTTGTAAAAAAATGTGCTCTGAGATCGCTTGACACATTTGGAAAAGTTGGGGGACATCTCTTACGGTTTGGTTTTCAACCAGATTATGTTTTTTGGTATCAACATGGTGAATGAAGTTCTAGAGAAGATATTAATAACTTGATTTCAGATCCATCACAGATCGAAAATTTTGTACATGATGTTGCAGGTCCAACTGTTCAACAAACTGAAACTCACGATGATATTGATTTAACTCCTGAGTTGGCACCATCTGAATTTTATGATTTGATGATGTCTACTGAGGATGCATTATATCCTGGCTTCAAGATAAAAAAATTTGAATCAGTTGCAAAATTAATTTCTATTAAATCAGATAATACAATGTCAAACAACTGTTTTGTTCAGATATTTTATTTCGTTAAAACAATGTTACTTGAAGGAAATGTGTTTCCTGAAAATTACTATGAGAGCAAGAGGTTGGTTCGTAATCTAGGACTTAGTTATCAGAAGATTGATGCATGTGAAAATGATTGCAACATATATTCTAGTGAAATGAGTCGTTGGATAGTTGTCCAATATGTGGACAATCGAGGTATAAAGAAGCTCAAACAGGGAAGTCTAGATCGATTCCTATAAAATAGTTGATGTCACGACCTATCCTCGAGACCCATTCTGTGACTACCACAAACACACCATCCATAGGCTAGGGGCTGGAGACTAGCACTAAAGGTGTAAATCCCAATAAAAATGGAAGACATTTCCTTTATTAAATGTAAACACACACAAATAGAGTATAAGCAGAAGCAAACACTGAGTAAAGCAGTATAACAAAAGTGCTGAAAGTAAGGTGTTGGAAGTAAAAGCCCAACTGTAAAGCACAAGGTAAAAGACAAAATAGCTAGATGGTGACAAGAAGCTCCTGGATCGTCCACCACGGATCCTACCTAAAGTGTAGGTACAGATAGTGCAGCTCCTAGATCGTCCACCATGGATCCTACATAAAGGGTAGGTACAGATAGCCTCCTCAGCGCCCTCGTCCGTCAACCTCCTCTGGGTACCCACTCTTCATGAGGTCCACCTCCAGGTACCGACTCGTCATGAGGTACACCTTCAGGTGCCGTCCAGTACTCGTACACTCGGCCTCCATCAGTGTTGTCTGTCATCTGTATCCAACACAATGAGGTGCGGGCATAGCCTGTGCAGGGGTGAGTATAATGATACTCAGTAGGGACAATGAGACTCTCAAGGTCCCACTAAATTCAACAAAGATAAACCACAAATAAAGATCTCAACAGATAACCTTTACTTAGGTACATGCCCATAAATATACCTAAGTTATCGAGTAACCCATCTCAATCATAATGAAAACACAAAGGTCATTTAATCAGCACAAATGAGGATTTTCATTATCGAAACCAAAACTGCTGGATAAATCTTCCTCTGAAGAGTACATTGGCTCTGTAGCAACTCATAGGTGCTACTCACTAACATTATACTACTGAGGTACCCCTCATGTCGAGTACCACGGGTCTGCTGCCAAATACCGGGCGCTCTGTCCGTTGAGGGTCTGCCGCCAAATACCGGGAGCTCTCCCTAATAGCCTACAGAGGTACTCCTCCTGTCGAGTACCTTAGGACTGTTTCCGACTACCAGGCACTCCTTCCTTCGTGGTTCTGTCATGAAATACTAGTCACTCCATCCACTGGGATAACCAAATCACTACGAGTCGAATCGGTCAAGCATTCTTCAGGTCTACAGCTACTCAGTCTCCGCACTCCATACGCTCGTCTCTGGGAGGGCCTGCTCCACGAGCTACTGGGTGATACTTCAAGTATTGAAAAGTACCATGAAGAAGTATCTCAAATGACCTCCTCGTCAAAGGGGTCTCAACGCAATAGACGGCACGTCTATCAGACAGCTGACCTATGAGTTATTAGCCTTTTAGTCCCGGGGGCCCGGTTGGTTTCGTGTATGAACCAACCTGACAGTATCTCAAATGTACCCCAAGATCCAATGGGGTATACTCAAAGGAATCGTCTTTCAATGAGATTACCAAAGTCATTGACGGTTCGTCAAACGAAAGTCTGGTCTGAAAGTTATCGTCTTTTCCGTTCTAGGGGCCCGGTGGGTTTATTAGCTAAACCAACCCGACCATACACAAACTTCTCCAAAACCTTGAGTGTAATATACCAAAACAACCGTCTCAATCCGAGGAATCCTACGAAACTAACGGTGTGTCGATCGGAGGTCCAAAACTGATGTTATGGGCGTTTAACTGTAGAAAGTCCAAAAATAGGGGGTCTGGGCCCGGTCCGACCCGGCCCAACACCCCCTGGGTCGGCCTGAATCGGTTCGACCAGACCCGGGTTCGGGTCCGGTCCGGTTGGGCATAGCCCAACCCGGCTGGCGTGGCTCGGCCGAGCTATTATAGCACGACCCACGTGGCTAGCCACGACTCTGGCAGCTTGGCCGAGCGAGTCGCGTGGAGCGGGGGGCACAACCCCCACCGTTAATTGATACCAGCAGCACTAGATGGCACCGCCCCGCCATCCCGGGATCCCGCGCGGCCATACGATCCGTTGCTCCGCTACCGCGGCTATTGCCGCAGAGGAATTTCTACTACGGCGCGCTGGGGCATCACTGCCTCCAGGCGGCCTGACGGCTTCGACCGCTGCCTCTGGTCGCCAGCACCGCCACGCTGGTGCGGCTCGCCGGCAGTGCCTTCTGTGGACCACCGGACGCACTCCGGTGGTCCGATTTGCCCGCCATCTGTGCCTGCGGCTCTCCTGTGACCCGTTCTTCATGGAGACGGCTTCTAAATTCCATTGCGGCCCCATTTCATTGTCTCTCGTCAGTCCGCGCATCGACAAACTAACTGCGGAGGGTCATCATGCTATGTTTGTTCGGCTCACACCCTCCACGTTATGCATTATCAATTAGCCAAGGTTAAACATGGTTTTATGAAGAACGAATAACAATTTTATTTAAATAAAATTGAAGCAAACCATCCCAAAATATCTACGCAAATATCTATACCCAACCTGTAAAGAAACATTCACGGATCAAATTGATAATGAGTTGATCGACGTTCTTTGTTTTAGAGGGGAAGAATCATGGAAATATAAGAATACTCAAAATTAAACCCCTACCTCAAGGTTCGGTATTCTTTGATGATATCGCGAAAGGGTGGATGTCGACGTTCTTCATTCTTCGTTCTTCGTTGGAGGAAGAGGAAAAATCTCCAAGTGATGGGTGTCGTGCTTCACTACTAGCGTTCCACCGCTTAAAGAATTCATCTAGAACTCCTCCCCCTAGCATCCATTATATAAGAGTTGGAGGGTTCGTCGTTGGCCCACAAGTCATAAATGGAGGATTTTTGACAGAGGGATCCACCCAATTAATCCACTGCGGTGGAACATTAAAATGGGGAGGAAGTTAAATAGGGGGTTAATGTTTGGGTGGTCCCCTCATTAAAAAGGGAGGTTTCATCCTTCTCAATTAATAGGTGGATTTAAAACTTAGAGTCTCTCCCTCTTAGATGAGGAGGGGTCAAGGAGTTATGATTCTCCACCCATTAATGGGAGGCCTCGTGTGGTTTCCACCATAATCAACCTCACAAGGGAGGTTGGATCTCGGTGGGCCCCACCAACATAACCTCTCATGGGGGTTAGGGTGTGGAGGTCCCTCCACCAACTCCCAAGTGGAGCTTCTAACCACTTTATCCACACTACATGTGTTGAACAAAATAAAATAAAATTTTCACTTATTTTATTTTTTTAACCCACGTAAAACCCTAAAAACTAACTTTCATACCCGATCATCTGTCGTCGAGGTGAAAGTCTTCTTCAGTGAAAACCCGCGCTGCGAGTTCAACGGTGCCCTCAGATTTCAATTCCGACCACTCATTCAAAATATAGAAAAACACGTTCGTTTGTTTACTAAACGTACCCGATCTAAACTTTGGAAATTGATTCCGAACACACCGGGCCTCAGAATCAAGTGTCGTCAAAAGCCATAGACTCATAAAATTCTAATGAAAATAAGAAAAAAATTCCTCGAAATTTCCAGGCCTTTAAATTACTCCCACCTCATGGATTTACGTCCTCTTAAAGCTACAACACAAACTAGGGAAACTAAAGGAGATACCGAGCACACATCTGAGCCTCCTGCTCCCATGTGCTCTTCTGGAGGTTCCCGTGCTACCAATAAAAGAGAACAAGAGGAATTGACCGTCCTTTTAGGACCCACTCCTGTCAATCCTAAACCTCTACTGGAACCCCATGAAGGTCACCCCATCATCGATGTCCAGCTCTCCGTGGTCGATGATGATGGGTAGGTTATGCACACAACTCCTCATTTTTGATATGTGGATGAAGTCGTGCACCCGGAGCATCTGAGGTGGAAAGTACAGGAAGTAAGCCACCTATCCTACCCTGTTGAGGACCTGGAAAGGTCCGTTGAACCTCGGTGGTAACTTTCTGCCTCTCCCACATCTCCGTACAACTCGTCAAGGTGAGACCCGTATAAAGACGTGGTTCCCATCCTCAAACTCTAGAGGCTTGTGTTTCTTATTTGGAATTGAAAAGTCAAAACTTCTACTGTCACAAGGGTACGGTTGGCCTAATCAAGAGTAATCGGCCACACCTTCCTATGCATGATTTTATCCTGTGCTGTCTAGGTTTCCCTTTTCGCCGACCAAAGGAAAACCCTATCCCAGTGTTTAAGATAAACCACAACCTTTTTTCCTAATACAGCCAATCTGTGTATGAACTTTGGTTTCCTAGTCCATACCCAAACTAAGGTCGTAAGGCCTCAATGCTGCTACCAAGAGGTTCCAACTGAAACTCTCACCTCAAGGGTCATATCACACCATCAGTGTAAGTGTGATTATCGAGACTCCTCCCAAAGGTATCTTTATATGTGAGGGTCAACTCAACGGCTTAACTGGAAACTCTAGGTCTGGGAAAAGATTCATGGAAGGAAGGGATGATTAATATCAATTTCTATTGTTACAGAAGTGAGTAGTAGACACAGACCGTACTTTGAATCATTCCTAGAGCCCTTGGGTCGCACACCTTGACCGCATGTAGCTACTCTCTTCCCCTTCCCTCCTGCTCCCTGAGCCTGGCGGGAACTACAAGCGGGGGAGGTTGTAACACGTTAAAATGTACACCACCTCATGCTACACTCCCAGCTCTGCTTCCACGTTTGCTACTCTGCAGATTCATCTGTCCTTAACACTTCTTCTTCAAAACATTTTACATGTCCAAGTCTCTGAGACTGGCGCCAGTTTCCTGCTTCTTACTGCTTACATTCACTAGCTGTATTCATTCATCCATAGAACATTAAACCACAAAGGTTCCCTCTAGCACCCTAGCATAAGTAGGAATTCATATCGGATGAATTTCTGGCTCATATGTCTTTTAAGCACAGCTCGCTCAAAAGTCTGAGTCCTGAAGCACTGATCGTATCCTACTCATCGAGTACCAGGAATGTTCGGTACACCCTGATGAATACTCAACTACTAACATGTCGTCTTGCTGAAGCTATAAAAGCCCTAGAAAACTCTCAGCCACCTCCTCGAGCCATTCCTCAACACCTGTGAGTCGGGCTCACCTAGGAACCTAAGGGGTATCTAATGCTGAAACACATGTATGGCACTGTGTTTACATGTGTCATCTACAGGTACCACCGGTTGAAACTGTTGACCAACAGGTAGTGATATAGCTGGCACACTATCAGAAGGTACTATCTCAGGCATCGGTCCACGTACCAATGCCTCATCACTATGAAGACCAACCTCATGGTCACTCACTAGAAAACACTAGTAGCTAAGATCACCATCTTCTCTACTAGTGCCTAAACTAGGTGTATAACTCTAGCAATCGCCTCCAGCCGGTCCACTGCTGTCTGGGAATCTGTCTCATATCGAAACCTCGGAGGCCTCTACTTCCGGAACTCATGCAATGCACTTTTTCGGTGTGCATTATTCGCTAGTATAGCAGGTGGCATCTGCTGTATAATGGTTGGTGGTGCTACTGGTACACCACCCGCGGGTTCCAACATAGAAAGATGGGTCTGCATTGGAGTCTCATCACTCGGTGGGCCGTCATCTAGTACTCTCTTGGAACTCCAACTGACTGTCTACGTGGAGACATCCTGAACAGATGTGACATGGTAAAATGATTTTAACCTGGTGCGCTGACCTGGTTGAGCTGACATTAAGAAAACTTATTAAAACACACACGCAATTAATGTTTTCATGCACTGAGTCGGAAATCAGCAGTCTGGGTCCTGGTGTATGGATACGTCTTCCACCTCACCAACACTGGACTCCCTGAACTGAAAACCAAAATCGGTACCCTTAACACTATTTTTTCATAGAAAATAAATATCAGAGTTATAAGTTCTATGGTAGAACCGACTCCTTTGATACCAATTTGTCACGACCCATCCTTGAGGCCCGTGTCATGACTTCCCCAAGCCCACCTTCCAGAGGCCAGGGGCTGGCAACTAGCACCAAAGGCATAAATACAGATAAAAATAGAAGGATTTTCCTTTATGAAACGTAAACACACAAAACCTGAGTATAAGTGGAATAAAACATTAAGTAATGTAGTACAACAAATGTGCTGAAAGTAATGGGCCATAAATAAAATCCCAACTGTAAAGTACATGGTAAAAGAAAAAACTACTGGAAGGTGACAAGAAAGTCCTAGATTGTCCCCCAATGATCCTACCTGATGGGTAGAGATAGATAGTGCAGCTCCTAGATTGTCCACCACGGATCCTACCAGAAGGGTAGGTACAGATACCCTCCTCAGGGCCCTCGTACGTCAACCTCCTCCGGTTACCAACTCGTTGTGAGGTCCCCCTCTGGGTACTGACTCGTCGTGAGGTCCACCTCTAGGTGTCGTCCAGTCCTTGTACACTCTGCCTCCATCAACACTGTTTGTCGTCTGCATCCAATACAACGAGGTGCGGGCATAGCCTGTTTATGGGTGAGCATAACGATACTTAGTAGGGACCCCGAGACCCTCAAGGTTCCACTAAATTCATCAAGGATAAACCATAATGAACGATCTCAACAGATAACCTTTACTTAGGTATATTCCCATACATATACCTAAGTTATTGAGTAACTCATCTCAATCATGAGGAAAACACAAAGTTCATTTACTCAGCTCAAACCAGGATTTTCATTATCAAATCCAAAAAAACTGGAGAACTTCTCCTCTGTCAAGTAAAGTGGCCCTGTCGCGACTCAGAGGTTCTACTCACAAGCCTTAGACTACTGAGGTACTCCTCCTGTTGAGTACCATGGGTCTACTTCTAAATACTGGTCGCTCCATCCACTGAGGGTCTGCCGCAAAATACTGGACGCTCTCTTTAATATCCTACAGAGGTACTCCTCCATTCGAGTACCGCGGGTCTGCTGCCAACTACCAGGCACTCCATCCACTGGGCTAACCGAATCACTACGAGTCGAATTGGTCAAGCAGTCGTCATGTCTACAGCTACTCGGTCTCTGCACTCCGTATGCTCATCTCCGGGAGGGTCCGCTCCAAGAGCTAATGGGAGATACTCCATGTATCAGAAAGGCCCATGAAGAAGTATCTCAATGGACCGCCTCATCAAAGGGGTCTCAACGCAATAGACAGCACGTCTATCGGACGACCGACCTTTGAGTTATTAGCCTTTTAGTCCTGGGGGCCCGGTTGGTTTCGTGTACGAACCAACCCGACCATATCTCAACTATGCCTCGAACTCCCATGGGGTATACTCAAAGGAACTATTTATCAATGTAATTACCAATTCCACTGACGGTTCGTCAAACGGACGTCTGGTCTGAAAGTTATCGGCATTTCCGTTCGAGGGGCCCGGTTGGTTTATAAGCTAAACCAACCTGACCATACACAATCTCCGTTGAAACCTTTAGTTTAATATACCAAAACGACCACCTCGATCTAGGGAATCCTACTTAACTGACAGTGCATCGATCGGAGGTCCACAACTCACGTTATGAGCGTTTAACTGAAGAAGGTCCGAAAATAGGGGGTCTGAGCCCTGTCCGACCCGGGATTGCAGGGCCCGGCCCAACAAGCATGGCCCAACCCACGTGGCCTGCCATGGCTCGACCAGCTTGGCCACGCAAGTCACGCAGAGCGGGGGGCACGACCCACGTCATTAATTGATACCGGCGGCGCCAGCTGGCGCCGCCCTGCCGTCCCGGGAACCCGTGTGGCCGTGGGATCTGTCGCACCGCCGCCGCGACTATTTCCGTGGTGGAATTTCTCCGGCGGCCTGCTGCGGCACCACCACCTCCAGGGGGCCAGACGGCTCTAGCTGCCGCCTCCGGTCGCCGACGCCGCCGGGAGTGCCTTCTATGGACCACCAGACGTGCTCCGGTGGTCCGATTTTCTAGTCGTCTACGCCTGCGTCTCTCCCAAGACCCATTCTTCACCGCGATGGCTTCCAAACACTGTTGCGGTCTTGTTTCATCGACACTCGTCAGTCCGCACATCAAAAAACAAACTGCAAAGGGTCATCGGGCCGTGTTTGTTTGGCCCATGCCCTCCGCATTAGGCGTTATCAATTGGCCAAGGTTAAACATGGTTTTACGAAGAATGAATAACAATTTTATTTAAATAAAATTGAAGCAAACCATCCCACAATCTCCCTGAAAATAACTCTACCCAAACCGAAAAGAAACTTTCACGGATCTACTTGATAATGAGTTGATCTGCGTTCTTTGTTTAAGAAGGGAATAATCATGGAAATATAAGCATACTCAAAATTAAACCCCTACCTCAAGGTTCTCCATTCATTGACGATATCGTGAAAAGGTGGACGTCGGCATTCTTCGTTCTTCATTATTTGTTGGAGGAAGAGGAAAACTCTCCAAGTTCTGGGTGTCGTGCTTCGCTGCTATCATTCCACCACTTGATGAAGTCGTCCATAACTCCTTCCCCTAGCCTCTTTTATATAGGAGTCGGAGGGTTCATTGTTGGCATGCAAGTCATATATGGAGGATTTATGACAGAGGGCTCAACCCAATTAATCTGCTATGGTGGCACATTAAAATGGAGAGGAAGTCAAAAAGGGGGTTAATGCTTGGGTGGTCCCCTCATTAAAAAGGGAGGGTTCATCCTCCTAAATTAAGAGGGGGATTTAAACTTCAGAGGATCTCCTTCATAAATTAGGGGGAGTCAAGGAGTTATGATTCCCCTCCCATTAATGGGAGGCCTCGTGTGGTTTCTACCACAATCAACCTCACAAGGGAGGTTGGATCTCGGTGGGCCCCACCACCATAACCTCTCATGGGGGTTAGGGTGTGGCGGTCCCTCCACCAACTCCCATGTGGAGCTTCTAACCACTTTATCCACACGATATGTGTTGAACAAAATAAAATAACATTTTCACTTATTTTATTTTATTAACCCATGTAAAACCTCAAAAACTAACTTTCATACCCGATCATCTGTCGTTGAGGAGAAATTCTTCTTAAGAGAAAACCCGCACTGTGAGTTCAACGGTGCCCTCATATTTCAATTCCGAGCACCGGTTCAAAAGATAGAAAGACCCGTTCATTTTTTTACTGAACGTACTCGAGATAAGCATTGGAAATTGATTCTGGCACACCGGGCCTCAGAATCAAGTGTCATCAGAAGCCAACGACTTGTAAAATTCCAAAAAAATAAGAAAGAAAATTCCTTGAAATTTCTGGGACTTTACAGTTTAGATATTTCCCCGTAACACCTACAATGCAATGTTTATATATGTCTTATAACACAGCGTCAATTATGTCATGGCACACAACCAATATTTCAACCTGTAAAAGCTTGAATCATCCATCTGATGGTGATTCAGGAAATCATTTTGATTATCTGCATCTGTGTTTTTCTTTAGAAGCCCGAAACGTGCGATTGGGTCTTTCTATTGATGGTTTCTGTCCGTTTGGTTCTTATGGTAGTCAGTATTTATGTTGGCCTGTCTTTATAACTCCATAAAATCTACCTCCATGTATGTTAATGAAGGAGGCCTATATATTTTTGACCTTATTAATCCCAGGAAATCTGAAAAAAAATATTGAATTTTATTTGAAACCATTGATTGATGAGTTAAATGAAATGTGGAGTAATGGTGTTAGTACATATGATGTTGCTGTGAAACAAAATTTCACATTAAAAGATGCATTGATGTGGACGATTAGTGACTTCCAAAATATGGAATGTTATCTGGATGGAGTACACATGGTTCGAAATCATGTCCTTACTGTATGAAAGACAACAAATCTTTCATGCTCGTCAATGGAAGAAACCTTTCTATTTTTACTATCATCGTAGATTTCTTCCAACTGATCATTATTTTTGAATGAACAAATCTCATTTCAGAAAAGGCACAATTTAAAGGGATGAACCTCTAAAAATGATCTCAGGTATAGAGTTTAAATCAGTTGTATTTTCATTACCTCCCATCACATTTGGGGCAACATTAAACCAAAAGAAAATTCATAGCTTCGAGAAAGAACATAATTAGATAAAACGAAGCATTTTTGGGATCTCCCATATTGGTTTGATTTGTTTTTTTTCCACATGTTGTATGTAATGCACATTGAGAAGAACTATTTTGATAATTTATTTCATATAGTTTTAGATACACTAGGTAAGACCAAAGATACTATTAAAGTACGATTAGATCTTGCCCAAATTTGCAGGTGACCAGAACTTCAACTATTTGAAAATGATAGATCACAGAGGTAAATGAAGTCAAAAGCATCTTATACACTATCCAAAGAGAGTCATTTATAATTTTGTTAGTAGATTTTAGATTTGAGACTTCCAGATGGCTATGCTTTCAATTTGGGAAGATTTGTTAAGAATGGTAATATTACCATATTAAAAAGTCATTGTTTTCTTGTTATAATGGAATGAAATATGCTGATTGGATTTAGAGGTTAATTGAATGCTATTATTTGGGATTCGATAAAAGAAATATCAAATTTTTTTCATGACATTTGTGTAGTGACAACTGACTACGATGTGCTAGGAAAACTGGAAGAAGATGTTGCTGTAATTATATGTAAACTAGAAAAAATATTTCCACCTGCTTTTTTGACTCAATGGAACATCTGATATTACATTTTCCACATGAATCTAAATATAGAGGTCCAGTATAGTTTCGATGGATATACCCATTCGAGATATGTATGCAGAAATTCAAGAAAAAAGTACGTAACAAAGAATCAGTTGAAGGCTCAATTGCTGAATCTTATTTGCAAGAGGAAATTTCTTTTTTCTACTCTCACTATTTTGAATATGAATATCCCTCAAAACAAAAAATCATGGGACAGAATGAGGGAAATTTTAATGATGAAATGAACAATCATTTATCAGTTTTTAATCAGCCAAATCTTGGATTCGGTGGAGTTCAAGAACGATAGCTTTCAGACGATGAACATCACAGAGCTCATACATATGTTCTACACAACTGTAAAGAAATGACAACATTTGTATTGTGAGTGCTTCTATTACTTATTCAATAATATCTATTATAGTATGTAAACTTATTTTATTTGTAGGTTATATGATAATCATATCAAGAAACAAGTTCCAAAAATTTCAGCAGCAGCTCTTGAAGAACGCAAACAAGAAAATTTTTCTCAGTGGTTTCAAAAGCTGGTAACATAATTTATTGATGATTTAATATCAATTCAATTTACTATTTATTGAATTGATAACTATTTTAAAAATCATCAGGTGTCTCAACATACTGATAAAATTGATAAGTGACTGTGTATATTGAGTAACCCACCATCTAATATGGTTAAATCTTATAATGCATATGTGGTGAATGATTTTGGATTTCATACATGTGCATATGGGGAATAAAAATAACCAATTAACAATGGAGTTTCTTTGAGAGGATCGCATCATAGAGAAACTGAAGTTGACTTTTATAGAATTATAGATGAAATTATTGAGCTATGTTATCTTGGAAAAAATTACATAATGATGTTTAAATGTCAGTGGTTGGATACTAAGAGACGCTTGCGTGTTCATCTGATTCCTCGAACCATCAATATTAAATATAAAAGTCTTCTTGGAGTAAATGAACAATTTTTACTAGATCAACATGCACATAAATTTTTTTACGCAAAGTACTGTGCTACTTCAAGAGACCTGTGTGATTGGTGGAGCATAATAAAAATGTAATCTTGGAAAAATCAATTTACTCAAACTGAATGTGGTTCCACTGAAGTGGAAGAAATTGAAATTTTTCAAGAGGCTACTCAAAATCCATATTTTTCACAAAGAAACATGAATATCGATGAGGACACCCCACAATTAAGGGTCTATAGTGACGATGATGTTAATGATGTTAAAAATGAAATTGAAATGACAAGAGATAATGAAATTGAAACTCATGTGAATATTGATGATGTCGAGGAGGAATATGAAGACATTGACATAGTTAGATATGAAGATGATGATGAAGGTGAACATTAAAATTGTTAAATGCTGGTTATGATCTTAACTAATATATATATATATAATAGTTATTTTCAACTATATGCTAACAACAATCATTTTGTGTTTTAGATAGACTCTAATATATTGCACGAGCTAGAGGAGGCTGAGCAACCTTTGGATGAGGGGGATGTGGGATCATCTAACCCTCATCTTACTCGTGGTCCAGGGGGTATGCAGAGGGGGCGCAATTTTGCATGACTGATGATTCCTGACCATATCCCCGAGTGACGTCCACGTCTTGGATTCGATCCACACACACAGAGGTATGATAACCTATATATTTTAGTTATATTTAATTAATTTATTTATATATATACTAATTATTTCATTATTTATTCTTTTATCACAGTTTTGCGCTTGTAGCTATTGGACAGGGTAGTGCTATCTTGCGCAATTAATTTTCTCTGCCATGGACCACAAGGTTACATATTCCCATTGATGTGAAACTCAAAATGTACAATCATTTGATGGTAAGTAAATAAATAATATTTATTTTGAAATTTATTTTATTAATAACTAGATATTATAAATTATTTGTAGGGTTTATGGTATCCCATCGATGATAGCATGCATGATGATATCCATGCATCATGGGAGGTGACTATGTGTGAGTGTTTGAGTTAGTTTTTTTGCACAATTTGAGAAAGACAACCATTAAGAAAGCAAGAGTGATAATATTTGATGATTTTTGTAGAGCCCACCAACCAGAGTACATTTCATCTCAGGTTTGGGATGTATTATGTGCACATTGGTTGGGTGGTGGATTTCAGAGGAGGTCCTCATTGGGTTTGAAGAACCGAGGGAGATAGGAGGTGACACATCGAGTTGGTAGTTGTACATTCAGTACTCATAGAGAGCATATGGTAAGTAATTTTTTTAAATATTTTATATTACATCAAATATAAACAGTTTATTTTATATTCATATAGGTATTAGAGAATCCCAATATTATCGAGTACGATGTTTATCAGAGGATGTATAGTGATCAAGCCACCAGAAATATTAGAGGTGATCACCAGTGTTAGATTGTTGTTAGTCTTATTTTTTTCAGTTTTACAATTAACTGCAAATAATATTTTCACAATTTTAATTTCAATTTGGAATTGAAGGAGTCATATGAGGATGCGACTTCTCAGACACAGGCTGAGGGTCAGGATGAGGAGAAAGATCAGAACAATGCCCACCATTTAGATGAGGCAGTATGGATGCAAGTGACTCAGTATGGATTTGAGAATGGCCGAGTAGTTGGTATCGGCTCTCATGCGACTCCTTGTAATTATTATGGTACTACTGCAATGTCGACCTCCAGCTCGAGAGGAGCTCGTAGAGAGGCATAATCTTCTGGCTCACAGTATCAGTTGTAGTTCCGAGTTCAGAATGACATTATAGAGAGTTTGCAGAAGCAACAAGAATAGATGCGTTAGCAGCAACAACCGCAGCAACACGAGGATGAGATGCGTCGATGGAAGCAGCAGTAGCAGCAGCACGAGGAGGAGATGCATCGATGGAAGAATCATCATCACGAGTAGTTGGAGTACATGTGCCGCCATACTAGTAGTTTAGGGATGAAGCTTCCTCCACCATCTCCTTCAGCTCCTCCACCTCCTCCAAAAGATGACCCCTAGTGATTTTTTTATGTCAAAAACATTTGTATTTAAATTTTTTATAATATAAACTATTTAATGTTTCTGTATTTTATTTCAGTGTGATTATTATAAAGTTTAATTTTTAATATTTTATGATTTGTTTTTGTGAATATTGAGAATTTTAATATTTAATACTTTTTTTATTTTAATAATATTAATATTATTTTTTTATTAATAATAATTTTATTAAATACAGATTTTTCAGTATTATATTTTTTTAATATTTGATTATTTTACTAATAATTATAATAACAATTATAATAATAATAATATATGATGATTTTTTTATAATTTTTTTCTGAATATTGTGAATTGTAATTTTTTTAATTTTTTTATTATTTTAATAATATTAAAATTAATTTCTCAATAATCATAATGATATATTATAGTTTTTTTATATTATTTTTGTGAATATTGAGAATTTTAATATTTTTATTTTTTTATTATTTTAATGATACTAAAATTAATTTTTCAATGACCATAATAATATTTTATGATTTTTTTATATGTTTTTGTGGATACTGAAAATTTTAATATTTTTTATTTTTTTCATTATTTTAATAATATTAAAATAAATTTTTCAATAATCATAATTTTATTAAATTTATTTATTTTTTTAAATTTATTTATTATTTGCGACGAGATCTATTGCGACGGGATCCCGTCGCAAATAGTCTAAATAATTTTTTCTTAAAAAAGGTATTTCTGATGGGATTACGGGCCCACCACAAATAAAAAAATATTTTCAGAAAGCATTTCTGACAGGATTACGGGCCCGTTGCAAAAAAAGTATTTGGGACTAGCCATTAACAAAATAGCTTATATATATATATAAAGTATATAATCGGAGACTTATTTCCAATAGCCCCGTCGCAAATAATATTTTTTGAGACGGCGTTTTCTAGAACACGCTACTTGCGATGGGGCCCCGCCACTAAAGCTTATTTGTGACAAGATCCCATCGCAAATAACATGTCGCAAATACCTTGAATTCTAATAGTGAATCCTCTTGGATTTTGTCGTTTGGTCATCACTTTTTGATATACTTAACATTTTGATACACAATCATCAATATTCCATTTCAATTATTCCCACAAAAAATGTTCCTTAAAATATCAATACATTTTAGTTATACCAATGTTTATAGAGAAATTTGAGTTATGGGAATCATCCAAAAAATCAATTTTTAGATCTGGTGTAGAGTTAAAATATAACCTCTTCCCAAATATCAGAATTCTATTTTCACATACAAAGTTAGCCAACATCCCCAACTTCAGAGCATTAGTTTTCTTTTACAGGTTCTCATCATTAGGCTGAGATATTTTAATCCTTTCTATTAATTATGGGTGGGAAACCGAATGAAAAACTAGTGATGTTTCACATTCTTTGAAAATTACAATATCAATCATCACTAGATCCATGTACAAAGGATCCTTTTCAATCCACATTTTTTGAGAACTCTATTATCCTTCTTGCTTAATGCATCAACTACCTTATTTTCTTTTCTTGGGTGGTAGTATATTGTACAATAATAATCCTTGAGTAGATCAATCCATTACCTTTGTCTCATGTTGATTTCTTTCTATGAAAAGATATACTTCAAACTCTTGTGATACATATATATCTCACATAGTTCACCATAGAGATACTATCTCTATATTTTTAGAGAAAATATTAAAGCATCTAACTTATGATCATGAGTAGGATATTTTTTCTTGAATTCTTTATAGCCTCAATGCATAGACAATAACTCTATCATTTTTCATAGGGACACAACCATGTCCTTTATTTGATGAATCACTATAGATCACAAAACCTCCATTCCCTAATTGTACGGTTAGAATTAGAGAATTCACTAATATCCTCTTCAATTCATAGAAAAGGTCATCACGTTCTCTTTCCCATGCGATCTTAACCCCATTACATGTATGCATGGAAATTGGTTTGGAAAAATGGGTGAAGATCTTAATGAAACACTGCTAATAACATGTTAAACCAATAAAACTATATATTGTAGTAATTTTTGCAGGAGTAGGACATTCTTGAACCCCATTTTTCTTCACATGACCAACAAATATTCTATTTATAGAGGCAATGTAGCTAAGAAAGGAAACTTATTAAAGCCAAATTCTCACCTGGTAAACTTCCCATATAAATCATTTCTTTTAAGACTCTTCAAAATATTGTGCAATTGATTTTCATGATCTTCATTGCTTTTGGAGTATACCATGATATCATAAAAAATACCACCGCAATGTCATCCAAATATTCCTCGAAAACACTATTCCTTAGATCCATGAATCTAGAAGGAAATTAATCAGTCCAAAATTCATTACTATAAACACATAATTCCAATACCTGGTTCAAAATGCAATTTTTTTTGGAATTTCTTCCTTCCTCACTAGAAAAAGATAATCTTCATATCGAAGGTCAAACATTGAAAAATATTGATCTCCATGAAGTTGATTAAATAAATCATCAATGTGAGGTAGGGTATACTTGTTATTTATTATTATAGAACTGATCTCCCTATAGTCAATGCACAACCTCATAGATCTATATTTCTTATAAACGAAAAGAACAGGTTATCCCCATGGAAAAAACACTAGAGAGAATAAATCCATTACCACTAAATTCCTCTTGTTTTTTATCCAGTTACAATAATTACATATTTTCCATTCTATAAGGGGTCTTTGATATGAGCCATGAATCAAGAATTAAGCCTATGGAAAACTCAACATACGGATCTAGAGGATATCCAGGTAAATCCTATGGAAATAGATCATCATATTATTGGAAAACAGGTACATCCTATATTTGAACATTATTTCCCTCACCCGTGGTTATTTCTTTTCCCTTTATCCCCAATAATGGAATTCAGTAGAGCAATTGGGGTGGATCTAGGTGAGAATCATATATTGATGCTTCTTTCTTAAGGATAAGGGATTCCACATAATCCTCAAAAATTGTCACCTTCTTCTTCTTACAATAAATTTTTACATCATGGATCAAAATCTAATCCATACTGAGGATTATATAAATTTCAATCATGGGAATGACAATAAAATCAGTATATAAAGAATTTTTTATCTTCCATAATGGGGATATCCTGACACAAAACATTTGTAATGATAGATCCCTTAGGAGTTTTGACTGAAAACTACCATATTAAATAAAATTGTAAATATGTAATTTTATTGGAAAACTAGGAAGATTTGAAATAATGTTATGATCCAAAATCAAAAAAAAAAGTCAATGGAAAAGTTTTAGGATAAGATTAATATACCTGCCACCACATCGTTAAAAACATCATCCTCTACAGTTGTGACAATATAAGCTCGGCCTTTCTCCCTTGGAATTATTTGGGGAATGATTCCCTGACTCTTTGGACATCCATGTAAATAATTTCCCATATCCCATCAATTTTAGAATTTTTAATTGGTAGCTTATTTCATCCCCTTAAAATCCCTAGATAGGTGGTCTTCTTATATTCACTTGTAACAGACTCCCATTCCCATAAAAAATGTTCTCGGGTGTTTCTCCCCACAATTATATAAGAATGGATAGCCAACTATTACCTTGATCACCATTACCACATTTTCTTTTCTAGAGTTTTCAGAATCCATATTCTTATCATGTCTTCCTTTAATTTCATAATACGTAGAAAATTCCATTTCCATGTTGACAACACTTGAGACTATATCTTCATATTATGATAAAAATTGGGATAAAAGTACCCTTTAAAGGAATGGTTTTAAACCTTAAAATAATCGATCAATCAAGATCTTTAGATTATATATTTAGTCTGTGTAATCTCATGCTAACCTTGTGAAGTTAGATTCATAATTTGCAACATTTTCATCTTCCTTATGCCTCATATTTTGGTATTGCCTTTCCTTATCTGCTCATTTTTTCACATGAAAATATTTTTCAAGGAATATTTCCTTGAAATCACTCTAATCCATCTCTTATATTTCATCCTCCTTCTTTGAGTTTTGGATTAACGAACACCACTGATCCGCATCTCCCAATAGGTGATAAACTAAAATGACAACCTTCTCTCATTCATTACATCCCAATGGGAGAAATATCTTCTATAGGGAACTTATCTATTTCTTATCTATAAATGGGTTTATAGACCCATTGAATGATGGAGGTTGTTGTCGCATAAAGTGATCCAACATAACTCCTCCATGTTGTGGATCTGGATGATCATTATGGGTAAGGTCATCATTCATAACCTGAGTTTGTTCTCCCAGTATAGTTATAAGTTTCTCCACATTGGTCTTAGATCTAAATCCAATATCATTATCAATCATTGGAGGGAAATCCCTACATAGAATACGAGTATTGCTGTAGTTTCCATTCCTTATAATAGGCTATATTTCTAAATAATATAATACACTATATTAGGTTGCGAATCATAATTTATAATCGCAACATATAAAAATACTTATCATAAATTTAATTTCTACACATAGCTAATCTTATAATTGTAAAATTGGTATCTTTGAGAAAAAATTTACATTTAAATCCTTTATAATGTATTGTAATGGAAATGTGAATTATCCTAAGAATATCCCATAGGAGTGTTAAAAAAGGTGCGAAGTAAGTCACTTTATAGTGTACTAGAATACCCTGAGTCAAGACCCAAACTCCTTGTTAGAGTTTTCATAGTTAGGTACATTTGTTCTAGAACAATGTCTACTTTTAATATATAGACAGGGATATATTTTCTAAGAAGATATATATAATATATTCCATACAAAAAAATTATATGATTCCCTTGTATGTTTTATCCTCATAGACTATCATATGAGATTTTCCCCTAATCTACATTGTCTAAATCATGTTTCCAATTTTTCTACTAAACTTTCTCTGATACCAAAAATAAGGACCCAAGCCAAGTTTCCCAGAGTCAGTGCCTTATTTTATTAAATTGGAATAAAAACAAGGAATATGGATCCCAATGGACCGAGTAGTTTAATATATTTGGAAACACAATACATCCATAATTTTATCATTACAAGTTGAATTCAAATACAAAATATATGTTTTGATTGGAACATCCATAAATATAATTTTATCCTTGCAAGTTAGTCATAATAAACTTATTCATGTCCTGAGAAAATGAATCATAAGAAAGGTGTGAGCTTAGAAAATTAGTAAGGGTAAGAAATAAAGTGGAAGATATCATAAAAAAAACATTAGGCATGAAGACTAACTAAAAACACTTGCCTTTAAAAATAAAGTTGAACACATTACGGTAGGAATAAGAGCTGAATAAATAATACCATAATAAAAAAAATCATGGGTATTCTACAAGTTGAAATACCACATGATCTAAAAATAATATTTTAAAAATGATGGAATGAATAATTTGGTACATCATAACCATACCATCAGGGCGTCGTGCCAAGACCATAAATATCTGTTTTTTCAAAGCCTCGTGCCAAGATCATATTTTGTCTCATGAGACCTACTGATGTACATCCACTATCAAAATAATCATAAACCATTCAATTAAATATTTTAAATGATATCATAAAATACTAATCCCCATAATATATAATAATCAATAAGAGTATTGAAATATATTGAGAGACTCTTATAAAATCATCGAGTAATTATTGAGATAAATACTCTTTTCCTTTCAAAAGAAGATTTCATTTAGAAACATAATTGTATAAAACCATTTGGTAAGTAAGGTAGTATTCTCAAAATTAAATGATAAATTTTATAAATATAATGGTTTCCAAAAATAGATAATATAGTGCACATAAAAATAGGTAAGAATGTGAGAAATTCCCTTGAATCAGGCTTGTATTACGATAAATTATTTGAATGGCCCTTTTAAAAAATTTAACACCCCATAAAGAAAATTAGGATTCTGTTTTTGTGATAATAAATATAAAATTATAATATATTATATTATGAGTATATGTGAATAAATATGAATTTAATTTAGGAATGTTGAGAATAAGTGTAACCTGAATGAATGTAGTGGTACAGGTAGAAAATCCTTACCTTAAGTCTGTTGGTGTTCCTCACTTGATCGTAATGACCAGAATAATAGAATTTAGGTTCATAGAATAATGATTCAAAACCAATTCTACATGTAATATATTTTTCATAACCACATTAGGTTAATTCATGGCATTTTTATTGGTTAAGAGGTCCAGTTTCACTGTTTGGGAGTGTTTTATTCCCTGGTTTTCATAATTGGTTTATTTATATTCATGTACTTATAAAAATTTTAATTTTATTAATGAAATAACTAAATATTAAATGGTAATAAACTTCATTTGGTTTTTGGGAGAGAAAATGAATCATTATATAAAATTTTAATGATAATTGTTTTGGTTAATTGGCGGTTCTTGATCACAACGAATTACTTTTGACATATAAATTAATATCATGTGTAAAAAAGGATTACAGAACCTTATATAAATTATAATACATATATTATAGTCTGTTTAACTATCAAAATGGTTTCATGACTAGAATTGAAAATGGTAATATAAATTTGAAACTCTTCATCCTTGAATGTGATAAACTAACACATCTCAAATGGTGTTTTCATTTCTAATATAAAAGAATAGGAAAGGATATATGATAAAGAATTATTAATTTATCATTAAAAAATTCTAGTAAATGAAAGGTCCTATATTCATCACAAAATATGGATGAATGTATGTGAGGAAAGAAAAAAATGGAACTTGAAATAAAATAAATGACAATAGGAATTTACCCCTTAATGTAATATTTAATGAGAGCCTCTTTAAGAGAGAGGTTTTGGTCATTATCTAAGACCAATGGATTATATATGTGGGGGAGGAGGTTAGTAGGATACTTGAATAGAATTTAGACAAGTCACAAGGCTATGGAAGAGTGAAGCGAAGATGGATTCATGGGGGTTGTATAGTAGAGGAGAGGAGGGTTTTCCTATTATTTTATTTTTTATTTTTTTCTCAAGAAAACCAATAGTGTTGATTCATGCAATCCATAATAGTAATAAATTCATGTGATTTAGAAACTAGTAGGATTTCATCAACCTTACATCACTTATTACCCAATATATCTTGTATTTAGTATTTATCATAAATTATCTTATTTTACCATTCACCAAAAATTCAATTATTTTTGAAAAATACAAACAATTTACCAAAACCATTTTTCGAGGTATATAATTAAAAATAAAATCCATTTTTCTAAAATAACTTCCTAAATATTTTAAATTGAGTTTTTAAACAAAATCATAATTTTTCCCAAAAAATAACTCCAAAAAAAATAAATTTCTTTATAACACCTTGAGAAATTAATAAAGGTACCATTAAATTATCTTATAACCCTAAACAAATAAAGTAAAATTTTTTTATTACAATTAATGATTCAAAATTTCCATTTTAAATTATTAAATTATTCAGAAAATTATAATTAAAATATTTATGACATATAAAAATACCAATACTTGTGTTATGATGATTTTTTAACTTATAAGATATCTAAATTATATTTATACACTCATGGGGGATGTTTCTATTTTTTGGGTCAATTTACTTTTCATTACTATACTTATGAGTAACATTTGTATTCATAACTGTATGTTACTATTCATTAGGGTATGTTACTATTCATAAAAAATTATTTTTGTCTTAACAGACTCTAAATATCTTACCGAATGCAACCCGATATGTTAGTTTTTGAAATTCAAATCACAGAGGTGGAAGATCTATGTTTACTGGCTAAGTTATAACAAAGTGGTGTTTTCAGAGACTCATAGTTTCATGCATTCAATATTAAATTTATCTACAAAATTATTGGGTGTTACCTTTAGTCATCTACAAAAATAATGGAACAAAATAATTCATTCAATTTATGTAACATTAATATTTATTAGTATTATTTATTATATTTAATTTCTAACTAAATAATTACCATATCAAAATTTTATAATAATTTTAAGTAATTATTTCACCTCAAATAAATAATCACAATTATCATGATATTAATTAATCTTTCAACAAGAAATATATAGCATAATACATATTTTTTATGTCTATTTTTCTATGCTTTATACATATTAAAAGTAAGAAACTTTTTTGTCTTCTTCATTACTAAACTTATTATATATTTTATATTCAATGGGAAGAGGAAATGAATTAACATATTTCAGATATATCAATCTAAAAGGATAAAATATTCTAATTAAATAAAATTAAGATAATATTTTTTGTCATTTTCACTCTTATCATTCATTTTTAACTCTTGTTAAATACTATTTTACCTTAACCATAATGAATAATTATTATTAGATTCACTACTAATTTTTATCTCAACATCACTATATGAATATCTATAACATATTATGGTTTATCATTCCCTCAATCATGTTTTCTTCATGAAGATCAAATTTCCACTAAACCATTTTTCTAGTTCATTAGCACCGCTCGACATACTCTTTAAAATACTTAATAAAAAATTCAATAGAATAATCCCTAAAATTTTCATAATTCTTATAACCATGTAAATATTGATTAAATACCCAAATAACATAATTCATGAGAACATTAATCATTTCAATTCTTTTGTACCAATATCTTATTGTTAACCATGATCTCCTTGCTTCTTCTGAGATATATTCCCTTGAATCTTAGAGAAATCATTTACATAGTACCCCATATCTTTACATTGTATGCATTGTACAATGTAGATTTATTTTTTCTCCTTGAAATCATGAGCATGGTGTCCTTCCTCTACAAACATATATAAAACCCTAATTCTGTTTACGCAATTACAAAGGGTTTTTATTTCCATAATTATGACTTGTAGGAAAAATATTATTTCTTTATTATTTTTCTCTATTTTCCCCTTTTTATCCTCTTCTTCCCTTTTCTTCTTTAAATCCAGAATACCTGGAGAATTGATTATATCTTTTGATACAAAATTAAAAAATCTCATCATATGGATAACATTTTTTAGATTCCAGGACCCTTTAAGGACTTGTTTTAATACATTCATTAAAATGGTAAATCATGAACTCCGTGTTACTTATGTAATTTGTATCATACCTAGATAACCATGTAAAGTTACCTTCATACTATCTAAAAAATTATTCATTATTTTTCATTAAATGATGTAACATTCTATTTATCACTGTATTTTCTCATGAGGGAATATTTAAAAAACCTAAAAATAATTCTGTTATATTATTTTTATTTCCCCTTCCTCCATTGTATTTCTAATAGACTACCACTATTTATCAGCAATGATATTGATACAATACACTAAAAGTGTAACCATTTCCTTTTTATCACATCCCAACTCTATAAATACCTTTATAGATACTTAATCCATTTGTTATCTTTTGTTTGATTATTATTCTCACTAAATGATAGGGTCTTCTATCAAATAATGAAATTTAACATAGTATAATCTTAATGTGGAACAATTTTATCCATCTGGAAAGGGTTATATTTAATAACCTGCTTAATATACAATAATATATCTGTAATATTCCCAATTACAATACCAATTGTACTTTCTTCCTCAGAAGAGAAATATATACATTGACTATGAGTATTGATACCCTTATTCCATACATGTTTTATTTCTAAATAATAGATTATAATGAATTATCTCATAAAACTATGAAATTTAAATACTAATGTATCATTCCATTTATGGTGTAACACTTATCATAAATTAATAATTATGCATTATTAATCTCAAAATCCAAAAAATTATTTATTTTTTGATATTTTTGTTTTGAAATCCAATATAAGGGTTTTTAGTGAAAATTTTAATTATTATAAGAATATCACATATGAGTGTCAAGCTAGGTTCTCACTAATGCCTATTTTTCTATACCATGTATTTATTGGAGCTAGTTTCTTATTTTATTATATTGTCAAAAATTAAATGATTCATAAAGGATATATCAACTTAGGAGTTTTGGAGAAATAAATAAAATCATTGTACTTATTTTATATAGGAAATAAAAAATAAAACATCAAAAAATAAAATACATATCATACTTGACACACCTTAAAAGTATCAATATTCTTACTTAATAGAATGCTGAGGAAATGAAAAAAAATAAGGGTGATCTAAATTAATCAGTATGGGTTAATCATAATATAATAATTCAAGAATCATTAAATAATAATCAATATGTAAAGGTAAATAACTATAACACACATTAAATTTACAGAACTTGAATATGTGAATAGATAACAGATGATCAATATGGAAACTTAAGTAACTGAAACTCATTCCATTTAATCATTAAACTGATAATGAAATGAAACAAGAGATAATATCATTGTAGAAATATCATGTATAACAATAACTGAATTCTTAATGAAAGAAATTCATAATTATTAGATGCCATGATCCTAGACATCATGATACATCTGTTGCCAAGACCATTCACAAAATGATTTAAATACTAAAGGTAGAAACCAATTTAATTTGGAAAACATAACTTGTCTCTTGAGAACTACTGATAAAGCAGGGGACTATTTTATAATGGGCCCCACCAGTCATTATTTTCCCAACTCATTCCACATGTATAGAATAATCTATTTAATTCTTGAATTAATATTTGTTAACATCAGATATGCATATTGAATAAAGGATACATATATATCAATATTTTCCTCGTAAATAAAATAACATTAAAGGTAAAGACCAAATATAAAAATAGTATATGGTTTGGGAAATAAAAATATCTATTGTAAAATAATAGGGACATTGATGATAAATGAAATGTATAGTGAATCATTGTCATAGTAATGTTAATGTTTCAAGAAATAGTTCACAATCACAAAATAATGTAAGATTGGACAATAAATATAACCACTTGGTTAATTTCAATTTATATACCTTTGGATGAAATTATTCATTGTGAAACTTAAGAGACCATGATATATGAGTGAATCATGAAATTACCTGTAAAATGGGAAATATGTACACCCTATAAAATTTAATTGGTTGTTAACAAAAAATAAGTCTCAATGGTATATAAATTAAGAAGAAATCCATTTCATCATGATTCAATTAGTTTAATGTTCTTTAATTACTATATATATGTTTTAAAAATGTAAATAAATTATACCAAACCCACATTATAATATTATATATCATACTTTATTAAATTATTATTACTTGTTAATTAATAATCTTTCATTATTTTTATTGATCCAGTTATTAATTGGATTTTATTCTCATGAATGTTTTATTATGAAATATTTAGTTATTGATCATATAATATGGTTATATAGTCTATAGAGTAATAATAATTAAATAACTAATATATTTTTAAATAAATTTATTTTTTAATCCAATCATTAATTATTGTTATGAAAAATGAAGTGTGTTACTATAATTCAGATGGTAGGCCATACATGCACATGAGAAACATTTAAGTTTTCACTGATCACTATTGAAAGGAGGTACGTAAAATTGCACCTTTATATAATTTTCACCATATAGTAAATAAAATTTTATATTATTATATATATCATCTATCTTTTTTTATTTAAATATAATCACATCACTTCAGGAAGGTGGTAGTCCACATATACAGTAATGATGTTATCATATTCACATGAGTGAAACGAAAAGAATTAAAATGATATATATTATCTTTATAGAATAATAAATATGTCATTAATATCTTAAATATTTCATTTATATGACTTTTATCAATAAATTTATTTTTATCACCTTCCATGTAAAGCATTAGTGAAAGATAAATGACATGAAATCATGAGGTAGTAGTCTGATGTACACACTAGAAACTTTATCATATCTTCTATGAAATGGAAGCTAAAAATTTATATATATGATAAAGTAAATATATAGGTATAAATTTTTTATAAATACTATATATATATATATACTATATATCCATCATCATACCCATCCTTCAGAGGTGGAAATAGAAAAACAAATGACATCAGTTCGTGAAGTGGTAGTCCACCGTACATAAAAACTAATGATTTCATAGCCCATTTGATTGAAGTGGATATGGTTTTAGGTCATAAAAATAATATAACAACAACCAAGTACATGTAAGATATTTTTTAATATATTATCATGGTTTAATAGATATTTATGGTGGTGGAGAAAGAATTAAAATAAATACACTCATTGAAGACTGTTGCTGCTTCTTCATGTATCCTCTATAGGTTTTCACTAAAACCATAAAAGGTTGGATTTTTCCCTATGTAAGGATTCTTGGATTATGGTAGGGAATTTGGAAAAAAATTTGGGATGTTATTTTCCAAACCAAATAAGCTTTTATGTTTGATGAAGAGAGGGGAGTGAGTTCCCATTTATATATAAATAGGAGGGGCATTCCTATAAATAATCAAATGTATTCACTATTTCAAGGTTAATATTTGAAAATGCGGCTCCAAAATTGAAAATAAAAGGTGTGGGTTTATAATAAAAATTATCTAAACCACCAAAAAACAATGAATGAAAGGTTTTAATCATTTTTTTCCTTAACATCTATGTTTCATTATTTTTACCATTTTTGTTATCACTACGGTGACAAATATTTTTTACATGGATAATTTATACATTAAAACCAAAATAAAATGATCTTAAAAATATTTTTTATAACTAATTATTATTAATTTGATATCAAATTTAAAACCATAAAGTAATTACTTTTTTGAAATTAACAATATCTCAATCACATGTAATGGAAAAATCAACGTTTCAACCATAACCACACTATCAAAGATAATTTTTACTATTTTGGGGTAAATATATTTATTATAAAAGAAAAACTCACCCATGAATGTAAAATTTTGGATAATTTTTTTACGTAAATATTTATAATATAGTATTTTTAGTAATTTTATATAATTTAATAAAATGTAATTTATCACAAAATAATATTAGGGTCTATTTTGAATCCATTCATATAAATTTAATTTCTTAATATGTATACAATGATGGAATTAAAATCTATTATTTTAAACAATTTTATAATTATATATTCATATACACAAACAATGAAACATAATAATTCATTTATTTCACTTCACTTACAAAATTTTTATAGTATCATTAGATTAATTTTATTTTTAACTAATAAATTATTGTGTTGGTGTTTCATAACTATTAAATGTAATTATTTAATCGCAAATAATTATGATACATTTTCATTATAAAAAAGATAATTTATATTATATAATAATATATATATCTAAAAATGTGTTTCTTTTTTCTCTATCCCAAGGCTTTGTAGATAATTAACATATGATAAATATATTTTTTGTCTTTTTCTTTAATGAAACTATTATATATGTCGTATTCAATGGAAATATTAATATAATTTCCATATTATATAAATGTTTCGAAATGTAAAAAATAAATTCATTCAATAAAATTGTGATTATAATTTAGTTCATTTTCCCTGTTATCATTCTAGTTTAACCCTAGGTAAACACATATTTTACTTTATCCATGGTAATTATTTTTTTAACTTATTTCAAAATTCATATTGGTTATAAATAATTCTTAACAAATTATTAAATATAAATTTTGATAATTAAAAATGAAGAATATATTTTCCCAAATCAATTAACCTGTATGAAAATATTTAATTAAAAACTAATCATGCATATAGGACGAGAAAGTGGTGTTTTAAAGGGGAAATGTTCCAATGTTTAAAAAAAATTTATATCTAAATTCAAATAAAAAATTACTCTATTGACTAGAAATTTATTTATTGAATTAAATTTGAGATATTTTTACTTTAAAATAAATTAAAAATATAATTTATCATTATGAATTATTTAAATGAAATAGAGGATTTCAATAAAAATTCATTTGTATCACTATTTATCATAAAATGAAACTTCTCTATAAAATCCAAAAAAATACCATAAGATTATTTTGGCATTCTAATTTCAATATTAACTTTCAATTTGACCCATAAATTTTCTATTTGTGTTAAAATTTAATTTTAATTTAAGTTTGAAAACTGTGAATGAGAAGTGTTTTGTTTAAACCTAGAGTTGTGTTCAATGAACGTTATAAAAAATATTAAATTTATTATTAAATGAATATATTTTACTGTTCATAGGTGTTATAATTATGTCTCATTTGTTATTACAAAATTCCTAAAATATTTCATCAACTTGTTATTTTTATCATTGATTAAAGGTCCCCCTTAATTCCATGAGCAATTCTCAAGGTTGTGTGTGATACCTATTTTCAAAATTATTAATGGTCGAAATGTAACCAATATCCTCCATTCTTATTTGACCGTGATATTCCTATAACAAGAATTGAAATCCTCATATTTATATAATTCAGGAATATTTGACATGATCGACATTACATTATAGTATATTGTACCCATTCCCAAATTTGGAATTTGATATTCCGTTCTAGAACCTTTCGATGCCCAAGAAACATAGACCAAACCCACATGGTGTATGAATATAGATTTTGAACCCTAAACTAAACTAACCTATAGTTCCATAAAAATTATATTATATATTTATTTACCAAATCCCACGTCATCTTTCAAACATTTTAATCCTCTCATATCTTTCAGGGACCTCAATGATAAATGGGGATCACTCTGTTTCAACAACATGTATGCTTTATATGATCACTCAAAAGGTCCTTTTAAACATTAAATTGAGGCATATAATCATTTTTTTAAAGCACCTATGATCATCATAAGTATAAACAATATTTATGTGGAACTAAACATATTAGAGTAGTTTGTGATCATCCCCAAAAATTGTACCCCATTCCATATTCACCTGTTCACACTATTGGACATATGATTTACACTAACCATTTTCATACTATCCATGTGGATTTAGAATCCCAAATACTCAGAGAGTATACATAAAATTGGATATCATTAAGGATTAAAAATGTCACAACCCATCATGGATACAAATAATTTATAATTTTTCCATGAGCATAGGGTGTCATAACCCTTCATAAACATTCATTCTTTAGAATATCAGTTCTGAAGGTAGGGTATCATAACCAATCATGGATAATAACTAATTATAACCCCAGAAAAGATGAATGGTTCCTAAACCCTTCATAAATTCTCATCCATCACAACCATCAATGCTCGGATATATCAATAAGAACATAAACAATAGAAATATATGTTTAAGATAGAATACCCTAAACTACAATAATAGATGGTCTGAGATAGAAGAACCTAAAGTATAACAATAGTTTATTTATGATACATGAACCTTATATAAAGTATAATTTGGTCTAATATAGAAGACCATAAACTATGAAAACAACTAGTCCATGAAAGAATACTTTAAACTATGACTTCAAATGATCCAATCTAAGAGACCATATATTAAAAAAATAGACTAGTTTAATAGAAAGAGTAAAAACACACTCCAATATTAAAACCAATAAAGGGTGCCCTTGAAAATGATTTATTCTCTCCTCAATAGGCACACAGATTGTGTGTTCTTGGTAAAATTGACTACCCATTAAATTGAGAATTCAGAAAACATGTGAGGACATAAACATAAAATGGGTGCCTTTAGAAATATCCATGAACACTTCTTCTAATAACACCACATATGAATCCTAACAAAGTTCTACGGAAATATAAGAAAATATAAACAATTATTTTAGCATTCAATATTTGTCCCTTCAAAAAATCAATCATTTCCCACTAAGTCCATTGACATAGTATATAATTAGAGAACTCTACCTACATTTCATATTCATCCAAAGAATTTTTCTTCACCATGGGATCTCAGGGTGAATGGAGTAGACACGTTAATAATGATTCTTATGTCAATAATATTTAATTGAAAATTATCAAAAAAAATTATGTTATGATTCAATCATTCAAATCCAATATTTTAGTTTTCTTGGTTGTATAAAAAATGTATTTTTGTATTTGATAATATATATGATACCAAGAAAACAAAAGGCAATTCACATAACGAACAATTGAAAACTAGAAAATGAAATGTAATATTTAAAGGGTGATTTATTGATAATGTGAAATGAAATGAGTAATATTCACATTATAGAGTATCCCCATTGTTATATGAGTAGAAAAAACATTCATGGCTATATTTCATTTAAATATGGTTAGAAAAGTTTTCTAGATCAACAAGAGTCCAGTGAGAGAATTCAATGTTGTCTTGATGTGTCATCTTCTCCAGTTTGTCTGTCATCACCTGAGAGGATAATTCTTCAACTTATTTCAGGATGATCTATAAAAAGTAATATTACACCAAAAGATGGTATTTGGTATGAGAAATGATCATTTCATGTTCTACTATAAGTTTATTGAAGTCATCCTTATATGCACAAAACTAATAGATTTTTTGAGGACTTTTTTAAAGAACCTATTCAACACCACATATTAAAATAAAACATTCCTCTCATAAATTATTTTTTTTTTCCAGAAAGTCCAAATGTAGCTCATATCAAAAATTACAAAATATTCCTCTAATACCATTTCATAAAAAATTCTTCAATGGGTACAATTGAATTTAAAAAAAATTAGATGAATAAATATAATATTTTATAGTAAACACGTATAAAAAATGGACATTGATGATAAAAAACACCCCAGTAAATACGTGCGTATAAAAATTCTATGTTAATAATGAGATTATAGGATTATCCTTGACCAATTTATAATTAGTCAAATCGTATGCCTCATAAAATAGATAAAAATATATGAACAAGTAAATTTCAAAATATTATTAATAATAATCATAAAATCATTCATGGGAACCATATTCACTATAAAAATTTAATAGGTGGTGTAAAAGGCATTTGTCTTACATAAATAAAATTCATATAAAATAATATCTTTCCATTGGTACGATATCCTTTTTATGTGTACAAAAATAATTTATTTTGATATAAATAATTTAGTTGATTTATTCTATAATCATAGTCATTTTTATGATATCATATTTGATCATATTTCATCCATTTGTTAATAACATTATTACTCATCCATTGGGTTTTAACTGCATTATTTTCTAACATTTGTTTCATCAGGTATGTTCTTACTCCTACTATTATATTAAAGTCATATCATTTAAATATAGATATTAATATAATATAAAAAATATTTTTTATTTTTTTACATTTATATAATTATGATTTAATATATATCAAGTATAATGAATCTTATCACATCATGGAGACGGTAGGTCATACAAACAGACGAGCGATGATATCATTCCCATAATTGTCAAATGGTATGGAAGTGGATGGTATATATTTTTTATAGAATCAATATCGTGTTATAATAATCATATATAGTTATTATTACTATCATTATACCAGTAAAAATAATGTGGTAGTAAAAAATAGATTACACATCAGTGTGGAGATGTAAATTTGTATGTACGCATACATGGTGATTTAATTATTCATAGGATGGATATAAGGTGAAATATGGTTGTTCCATAATTATAATAACATCTTATAATATAATTGATACTATATTTTTATCATTATAATGGAAAAACTCATGAGGAGGAAGTATAAGAATAAATAATATTGAAAGAATTTCTAGGGAAGATTACCTCTTCTTCAACATTCTCCCTCTAGGCCTCTCCTTAAAGGTACTGCAGTTTGTATTTTGAGAAAACCAAAACCCTAGAGAATTTTACTAGGTAAGTTTAAAATGAATATGGGTAGGTTATTCCTAAGCATGATGGCTCAAAGTGAGGTGAATATGTGAGGGAGGTGGTGCCCTTTTATAAATGAGGTGAGTAGAACTTTTGTAAACTCTAATAATAATAATTTATAATGAACTCAAACCACATAAAAACTTAGAAATTTCCTTATTTAGTATACAAGAATGTATATAGTTTTAATATCAATGAAAATTAATTTTTATACATTTTCGGATTTCTTTTAAATCCTTATCATTGAGTTTTACCGTTAGCTATTCTCTTTAAATTTTAACTACGGTAATAAATTGTTCAATATTAAAATATTTTAATTTTAAGTAATTTGAGGTAAATTATATAATAAATTAAATTTATATAACATTTAATGTAAACAATAATTATTTAATATTTTATAAAATATTTTATAATTTTAAATAATTAAAAAAAAACACTATTGTGACAAAATTACAATAGTGTCATTTTGACACTATTCATTTTATATATTTTTAAAAATATCTATATAAGAGTTTAACCTATAATCAAATATTCTATTATATCGTTAAGGGGTCATGTTAGTCTAGAATTTTTTTGGATACATTAATTAACTAATTAATATTTATTTTAGTATTTTTAATTAACAATAATTTGATATTTCTATTTGTAAAATAATTAGAAAATAAGTATTGTGTAATTATTTAATATACTTATTTTTTAGGTGAAAATAAATAATAAAATTCTTTTATGATGATAAATATTCAATATTTCATATGAATACTTATAGTCGAATAAATCTATTAGTAAATCCTTGATTAAAAATGGTATGTGTGTTAAAACCAGAATGTGAAAACTTTATCGTCACTTTAAATAATATATTATACATTTAATAATATTTTACATATGTCTCTATATAGTCAATAACTCGACACTTGGATGAATATGGTCGATACATACTTGAAAAAAATAAATTTTTTCATATTTCATTAATTAAATAATTTTTTCATCATCAATACATAAAACATTAAGGTAATTATTTATTTCCTAAAAAAGTAATCATAAGTAAAAATGATAAAGAAAAAAATTTACATTTAAAATGATTATTTACAATTTAAATTATTTTCTTTGTAACCTTATATTAAAAGTTATTTAGTTATTAAAATTTGAGTAAGGAATATTTAACATTTCATTAAATAAAGTAAATTAAATGTCATATTCTCATCCAAGTGGATTCCAATAGACTCCATTTAGACCCAAGTATGATTTAGATCAAAACCTACTCATCCAATGATATTAATAAAATTATTAGGGTAAATTTTCAATATTATTATTACACATAATTAGTCGATTGACCCTTTTATCGTATTAATAAACATTACTGAAGATACAGTTCATAATGACCAAAAATAAAAGAATTTTATTCACATAATTTTGAAAAATTAATTCCAAAAATGGAATCCATTCTTATTAAATAAAAAAATATAAGTTATTTTAATTAATTAAAAATTAATTCCATTGTTATAATGAAGAATGGGTTTATTAAAATATGAAATTTTTCAAATGATTGGAATGTTTTTACATAAAAATTCCGGGTGAAATTAATTCCAATGAAAAAAAATTATATTAATTGATAAAAATATATTATATTTGTACTTCAATACCATTATATAATTTAAATAATACATATAAAATATTTTGATGACTTTTTTCAATTATAATTTACTATATATTACTCTGTATCAAAACATAAAACTTATTAGAAAAATATCAAAAATTCATTAAATGAATTTTTTTAAATCCCACTCTCATATAAAAAGTTTACACTATTAAATATAATATATAAAAGAGTCAAAATTATATATGAAATGGTTTCTCCATCTACCAGTTGAAAAAAAACATTTTTTTAAAAAAATACTACTTTTATCTGAAAATTTTATTTTTTTCTATATCATGTCTACAAAATATATAAAATGAATTTTAAACCTATTATTATCTGAAATTAATTATATCAAAATAAGTTTATTTTTTTGGAACACAATCCAATTATAGTGTTTTATATATCAAAAGCTAAATGGTATTACGTATAACGCAATCTTATATTAGTGTAAGATACAACAAAAGACATCCCCGAATTTTTTAAAAAAAAATCTATCATATAAAAATATTAAGGTATTACAGATTCACTCTTGAATTTTGGAAATTATAGAATCATATTTATTTTGGATATTTTCATACACTTTTATAATCATTTTGGTTTTAATAATCATATCACTAATATCTTGATGATGTATTATGGGTATTATGATCTAATGAAATTAAATTTTTGTGTTTATGGAATTAATATATTTTTTTGGATATTAATTATATATATAATGAGGCTACATAGAAATTGAATGAATAAAAACAAAAAGATGATTTTTTATTATGAAATATAAATAAATCATGTAAATATATTATGTTTTATTCAGAAACAAAAAAAATAACTTCTCAACTTTAGGAAAAGGATCATAAAATAAAGTTTTGTCCTATTACAATCATTTATGATTATATCAGTAACCATTTCAAACCACTTTGGTTTATGTTTGTTTTCATTTACTTTATCATGATCATTCACTATCTTATAATCAATTATATGTGCCACTCTCCAACATTGTTTTTCAATTACACTTTTCGCCCATTTCTAAATCATCACTTCCAACATATTTTCTCAAATTTGGAATCCTTTTATATTTTCTTCTTGATAACCTATGTAAGTATCTTTTTTTCATTTCAATTAGAATTTTTATTATCTATTTTTATGAGGTCAGTTTCTAAAAATGATATTTTAAATTATCAAACCATAAAATATTGGATCAAGAATAATTACTGAGGATATACTTTATTTAATGTGGTAGGATGTGACACAAAAATATTATAAAAGAGGATCATCATGTAAAATTTCATATATGACAGCAGACTAATATTTGAATTTGTGATTACACCATGATAATTTATGATATTTATTTTTCTAAATAAATTTTTATCTCTTCGATGGATTTCAATGCATGCAACGCTAAGTTTATCAAAACATGAAACTATATTAAATATTATTATTAAACATTATCTGTATAACCAAGCCATTATGTTAGCTGGTATGAATAATATGAGTTAAATTAAAAATAAATAATATAGTTAAACATGTATAATATAAATTAAATGGTTATCTTTTCATTACAAATAAAATAAGATCTATGTTAAAGGAAAAGAAATATTTTCAGGGAAATGTTTTTTTCCTTATAAAAGGAAGATTAGTCACTCTTGGTAGACATAATTTTAAAATAATTTTACATAACTTAAAAAAAACATAAAATATAAAATTTAATTTTCAAAATCATTTTATTAAAATTGAAATAATCTAAAATTTTATAATTTTTCATAAAATATTTATTTATAGAGAATATAGAAAAATAATTATTTTTGATAAATGACATTTTATTTTAATAAATTAAGAAATTTAGAATATTAATATTTTTATGAATAATAATTAAATTAATATATGTATTATTTGGTTACATTTAATCAACTTAAATTCTTTTTAATCATCTTGCTATTATATTTTTATATGTGTATATTTCTAGGTTAAAAACGGGTTTATCTAAAATCTATTTTAAATTGCCTAATGTTTCTCCTTTTAAATTGATTAGAAAAACCCAAAATGAGGAGTTATTTAAAAAAATTTATAAATGATATATCATTAAATTTTAATTTATATTAATATAATTAATATTATCAATCATTGAGTTAATATAAAATAATCATTCTCTTGAAAATACAATTCATAAAAGAAAATTCAATGCATATGGTTGTTTAATTATTAAATTAAAATTTTCCATTTATGTGAATTGAATTTGTTAAAATTTATTACATATTTTTAATCAAAATAAAATTTATTATATAATTATATGAACAAAACATTTTTCCAAAATGGAAAGTGAAAACATTATAAATTATTTACCAAGGTCAGGGTAAAAATTAGTTTATCATGTGGTAAATAAATAAAATATTTGCATAATAAATGACCCAAAACATTCAGAATTCTAATTGGATAGAAATATTTCAATATTATACCTCTAAAACTTGAACCAGTGATCATTTGAGGGATTTTCAAATGGGAAATGTTGATCATTTTGGAATCTTTTGAGAAATTTCCATGTAGTTTCCAAGTGGGTTCCATTACCAACATATGAAAGGGCCTCCCCCCTTTTTTCCGATCAACACCACAAGATAATTTTGGTTCATCCAAAACCTCCAAAATTCTTTCTTAATTCCCTCATCAATTTCTAGAGGGATTATTTATTTAGAAAGGTCTTCATAGAATCCTTTAAGGGTAAACCTAAAGGAGTTCCCTGAAGTAGATATATAGTCTTTATGTATAAATTTTCATTTCATTATTTACCACAACTCATAAAAAAATTATTAAAATATTAATATATACTAAAATAATTATCTTATATATAATTTCAATTTTTTATCTGTATATAATGTCCTAAAAAATTTTCCTCCTTTATGAAATAGGAATCAAATTTGTTATTTGTGTGTATGATGGTCAACGGCCTTTTGAATTGATGTAAATTTGATTCCATTAATTATTATAAATGATTTATATAATGAATTATTTAATATTAATATATTAAATTTATGAAATAATTATATTTATATAATTATAATATCATATATACCTTCTTACTTTCCATTCTGTAGAGAATGCGGTCACATCGCTCATGTGTATAACAGACCACCACCTCAAAAAATTTTGTGATTCATTTATTTGATTCACATTACATAGAAGGTATGATAGATTAATTTTATGTTTATATATTATATTAGTTTAATATTACTCATTCGGTAAAATTATAATGCGATCAACATCATTAACCTCTCAGCCATTAAGGAATAAAAATGTCGCTTGTGGTAACATATGACCAACGATCTCGATGAAGCGATGTGATTCATTATCCATGTTCAGAAATTTAGTATTGATATTGAATATGTAATTAATGAGATAAAATTATATTTATAATATTAATATCATTACTAATAAGATTGAACTATAACCAATGAAAAGGGCCCAAACATTCATAATGAAACATGTATGGGAAAATAAGGAAATTAACACCTGTAAATAAATATTGACAATGAAATATTATTAATTACTGAGAAATAAGATGATATAAAAGGACCATATATGATCATATAATAAATAATATAAATTATTTTATTATTTTACAAAATTAATACTACTATATAGGTTGTTAAATAGCTATCAACTAAAGGAAGTGTGATGTATGGTATTTCTTATCTCAATTTCCATTCAGTGGGGTTTATGTATACTTTTTTTATTATATTATGACAATATTATGCATGATATAAATTTATATTTCTTTTCCTTTTGTGTTATTAATATAAATTTGTGTATCAATTTTTTTTCATAATCATCCAATTGATTAACTCTCACCTCAACGATACATACATTTTATGGGTTTGTCATCACACTTTTACTTCTATGATACATAATCCAGATTCACCACTTATTCCTTTTCATGGAATATATAATTCCCTGTTGGTATTTTATATATTGAATATATTTCTCTTCATTATACTGACCCTATCCATTTACAAAATATATTACATAATTTTAAGCATAATTATACATCAGGGTGCAATCCAAGTATCATGATGTCTAGTGTCTTGGAAGACTATGTACAAAATAAAAATTTATAAAAAACAATTTTTATTTAATCTCCATATCAAGATTATATCATCCATTCTTCTTATACATCAGCCTAGGATAACCTAGGGATAACATGAAAAATGGGTGAGCTAAAACACCTAGTAAGGGAACAACCATAAAGACAAAGTATTAGCACATGGGATAAAAGGCATGACATTATTATTTAAAAATCCATTTTTCATATAAAATCATAACATATGAACATCTAATCATATAAAAATAGAGAAAAATAAATGTGGAATTAGAATGAAACATGAATTTAGTACGAGTCATGGCTAACCACCATGATCGTTTCTTATAGAATCACAAGCCTAGGCTAACCGCTAAGACCATTGAACATAGAATCTCATGAGGCTTAACTTTTCCCAATTAATTGGAGCTCTATATAGGCGCACCCATCTTATCTTTTCATGAATACGTTTTCCACATAAATAATCATACATAATCAATATTACATAAGCATAGGAGTAACCTGTGGAAAGAATTGGTTAACAAAATCATGACATAAAGCATATCCAATGTGAATATAAAGAAAGTATCCATGAATGAAAGTAATTAGAACATATATATATGTTAATAAGGTAGAGTAAGAATATATATTTGTAAATTATATCAAATATAAGTGATAACATGTAAGAAATGTATTTGAGAAGTTTTAGACTTAAAACATTTTGCACGGTTTTAAGGAAAATACAATAGTGGTTTTAAAATATAAAATAGAAAAATAATTTATATAAAACCATAATTTATTCAAGAAGGTTTTAATAAAAACGTTATATTTTATAAAGAGAATGTTGGAATATGATAGGAGATATTTTTCACTTGAAATTAGGTAAAATTTGGGAAGATCCCTTAAAACGAGTATGCTTATTGGGATGTATAGAGGAGGGAATATTTTTAAAGAATGTATATCCCAAAAAGTGAATGTGGGATGGATATTGAAACATTATTTTGTATAATATAAAAATCATGTATAAATTTTACATAAAAAAATTATAACATCATTTGGGTAAAAAGAATGATAGAGAAACCTGAAGGAATAATGGCGGTTCAGGTAGAATTCCTTACGGATTATCAGCATGGTATATGGCGTACTTAAGAGGGATTAACGAGACAGAAAGGGTTTTTTATCACATATAAATAAGGAGGTATCTATGTGTGAGGTGATAAATCACATCACATCATTATGTATTACACATTAAATGTCATAGCATTGAGGACATCCTTGAATAGAAGTGAAATAAAGAGGATCTTTTACCTTAAGTCTGTTGGTGTTCTCCACTTGTAATTAATGAACTGAATAAACAAATTAGTTTTATAAATTAATAATCCATTAACCCCTTATATATGTAATATATTTATTATAACCATTTTATATACATTCATGACATTTTCTTGAGGGTTTAAGCGGTTCAATTTCTTTGTTGGGGTCTGTTTGTTTTCATTGTTTTTATGACGAATTTACTTATTTTCTGGAATGGATAAACATGTAAGATGAAAGTAGTTTTTTGTAATTTAAGTTATATGAAATTAGTGAACATATAGGATATTACATGGTCTAAAATTAAATTAGGTTACTTAGAGTGAATCCAAATCACTATACAAAACATTAATGATAAACGCATGAATTAAATTTAGCGATTTTGTTCACAATTAACTTCTACTGTATTATTATTTTACATCTTGAGTACATAAATATTAAATAAAATTAAATCATATAAAGTACACATATAATATTTTTTTCAATAATAAAAATATTTTCAAGACTATAATAAAAGATAGTAATAGAAATTGATAACTCGTCATCCAAGAATGTGCTAAATTAACACTTCTCAAACTGTGTTTTCATTTAATTAAAATAAATGTTTTGAAAAGGAGTGATGAGAATTAATTATTTTATTATTATAATATCATTATAGTATATTTATGTTACTAGTGTTTTCATACCATTTGGGTGAAGGGAGGTGAGGAAATAAACAAGAAAATAAATGAATATAAAAGAATTGGAAAGAGAAATTTGTGACATGGGTTTATCTTTTTTGAGATCATTTTAAGAGGAGAGGATATTATCTTTGGATGAGACCGAGGGATTTTGGACGTTGGTGAGGATCTTGGGGAGTGATTTTGGAAGAACTTAGGTAAGGTAAAAGGCATTATAAGACTGAAGAGAATAGGTAAGGCGGGTGGTATTTATGGTGGAGAAGAGAAGGGTTTTCATAGTATTTAATTTTTAGGTTTATTATTTACCGTCAAGACCATAAATAGTAATTATTCCATGACCAAAAATTGTAATAAGTGCATGTGAGTTTGAGGCAATTGGGATTACATCATCAAATCATCATCAATGATTCAATAAATCCATTTTTAGCATATATTGTAAATTATCATATTTTACTATTCAAAAGAATTTATGTATTTTAGGAAAAACTAAAAAATTCACCCAAACCATTTTCAACGTGTAGAATCCAAAAATGAGATCAATTTTTGAAAAATAAATTTCTAAATTCCATTAATTATTTTTTAAATAAAATCACAATTTACTCAAAAATTAACAATTTTAAAACATTTATTTTCGTATTCCAAGATATAGGTATATTGTACACTCACTTGAATTTTATTTATATACTATCATAGGTAATGATATTATTAATTAGGGTAATCCACTATTAATAAGGGTAAAATTACTATTCATAAGGTAATGTAACTATTCACCAAAATATTTAGTTTGTTTTATTAGACTCTAAATAACTTATAGATCGCAACCATGTGTATCAAATTTTTGAAATTAAAATCAAAAAATTAACATATTTTTTTTAAAGGTTGCCTAGAATATAGTTGTTCATTATGTCATGATTTCATGGGATTATATGGAATAATAATAAGAATAAAATTTCCATTGAAAACCATTGGGACATTGCATTCATCCCCCTTAAGACATTTCACACACAATATTTAATTTTACAGCATAGGCCATAAACAAGTGGGGGTACTTTTCCTTTATTACCTCTTATATTTCCAATGTTTCCTCTTTGTACTTATTGTTCCACTGTAGTACCTTGACCATGTGAGTAGTATTATTACGTATAAGATTATCTCTATGATCCAAGATCTTGAATGACTACTCCTCATAAGAAAGATCAACATTGAACTACACCACCTCCAAATAGAGTACATGTGAAGGGTCTGGTATGTACATCCGTAATAGGGATACATGAAAGAAATCATGTACTTTTTCCATGGTAGGTGAAAGTGCTAGTTGATATGCCACAACCCTGATATGATCAAGAATATCAAATAGGCCGATGTACTTAGGACATAACATCCCTTTCTTTCCAAACCTCATGTCCTTCTTCCACAGTGATATGGGTTGAAATACCATGTATCCATCTTTGAACTCAAAGTCTCGTTAATGATTATCTACATAAATCTTCTGTCATCATGGGGCTGCCTTGATATGGTATTTAATTTTTTTCACCTTCTCCACCATTTTGTCGACCAATTCATGTCCTAGCAGCTTACGCTCACTAACATCATCCCAACTCACCAGTGTTCTAAACCTTTTCTCATATAGGGCTGCATATGGTGCCATTTAGATGCTCGAGTAGAAAATGTTGTTGTGGGAGAATTAAACTAGAAGAAGATTTTGGTCCCATCCACTTTTGATTTTCATAAAAATTCTAAGAACATATCTTCTAGTGTCTGAATAGTTCTCTCAAATCGGCCATAAGTTTGTAGAAGATAGGCCATACTAAAGTTCAGTTCAGTTCTTAGAGCATGTTGGATACTATTTCATAACTTTGAGGTGAATCTTGGATCACTATTAAGAACAATAGATTGTGGTTATCCATGCATCCTTGACAATTATTTTTTTATATAAGTGAAATTTGATCCAATTATAAGTCATATCGAATTGTGATAAAGTGAGTTGTCTTTATAAGACGGTCCACAAAAACCCATATAGCATTGTTTACACTTTATGTCCTTGGTAATCCTGTGACAATGTCCATGTTGATGTTCTCTAACTTCCGTGTTGGTATGGGTAGAGGTTTCAAAATCACCTTATTCTTTTATTATTTAGCCTTCACCTATTGACATACAAGGTACATTGATGTATATTCAACAATATACTTCTTCATATTGTCCCACCAAAAGTTCTCTCTGAGATCTTGATACATCTTTGTGCTCCTCGGTTTATAGATAAAGTTGAGATATGTTCATCATTCACATACTCTTTCTTTATCTCTAGATAACATGGTACATGTAATCATGACCCTAATCATACAACTCCTTCATCTTCAATAATGAAATATGAGGATTTACAATTTTTTAATGGATTCCATAATTTTCTAAATTTACACATCTTTCCATTGAGATTTTTATATTTTCTCAATAAGGGATTGTTGTGAAATCATTTAAGAAAGGATTTGTGATCTTACTCTGTTAATGATTCCCCTGTCCATTCTCTTCAAGCAGAAGTAGATTAAATCCATTTCAGTTATGATCATTGAAAAATATATAGGATCCTTTCTACTTAGATCATCCACCAACTTGTTTTCCATAACGGTATAGTAGTTGATTGAGCAGTCATAATCCTTGATTAGATCTATCCTTCTGTGTTGGTGCATATTATGTTCTTTCAATGTGAATATATATTTGAGACTCTTGTGATCATTATATCTCTCGCATCTCTCCTCATAGATATATTACTACCAAATTTTCAACACAATGATCACAGCCACCAACTCCAGATCATATGTGGGATAGTTTTCTTCATGGATTGTTAGCTTCCTTGAGGTATAGGCTATCACTTTATCATTTTTCAACACCACACTACCTAATACCTTCTTTGAATTATCAATGTACACCAAAATTAGTTCTCCACTTATTGTGAGTATGAGTACTGGTGCAGTGATATTCCTATTTTTCAACTCCTTGAAAGTGTCTTCACATTCTTGAGTCCAAAAAAACTTTAATACCTTTCATTGCAGCTTGGTCATTGGGTTTGAAAATCCTGAAAGGTTCTCCACAAATCATCAATAATTCCTAGATTGACCCAAAAAGCAACGGATATTTGTTACAAATGTTTTACTAGGACACTCTTCAATTACCTTTTTCTTGAAAGGGTCTACAGATATCCCTTTAATGGTGATAAAATGCCCTATGATTGACACATCCTCCACACAGAACCCACATTTACTATACTTTTCTTACAAATTCTTCCTTAAAAATGTTTATAACACAGTATTATAATGCTACTCATTTTCGGCCTCACACTTGGAGAATATTTGAATATCATCAATAAAGACTACCACATATTTGTTGAGGTAATCTCAAAAAACTCAGTTCATTAAATCCATGAAAATTTATGGAGCGTTAATGAGTTCAAAAGGCATCAATATGAATTCATAGTATCCATACCTCATTCAAAAGGATGTCTTGGGAATATATTCCTTCCTCAACTTTAATTGGTGATATCTCAACCGAAGATTAACTTTAAAAAAATTTCTGGACCCATGAAGCTGATCGAAGAAGTCACATATCTGTGGACGGGGATACTTTCTCATTATTGTGATTTTATTAATATCACGATAATCAATGATATGGAGAATTGATCCTCCAATCTTCTTAATGAAGATGAGTGACACACCCCATGATGAATCACTAGGGCGTATGAAACCCTTCTCCAGATTCTCCTATAAAATGCTTCTTCAGCTCTTCTAGATATACAATTTCCATTTGATAAGGTTTATTTGATATTTGAAGAGATCAAAAAATAAGTTCAATTGAGAACTCAACCTATCAGTCAAGAGGAATATCAAGATACTCATAAGGGAATACATAAGTATAATCCCTCATGATGGGAATGTCATCAAGCGTGATTCTATCCTTTGTATCAATTATTTAGGCTAGATATGCTTACAGATAAGGAATAAATATCCACACTTAAGAAAATTAATCTAAAGGAGATTCATCTTCCTTCCTAAACTTGTAATGAATTAGAGGATGGTTTGGGGTATGAAGAGTGATATCCCTTTCCTGACAGTTGATGTTGAATTTGTATTGAGATGCCCATTACATTCCTAGGATAGCTTCGAACACAACTAAAGTATATATGACATGATTTTTTTGGGAGGTTCAATCTAAAAAAAAATTAACTGGGGAGGAGTTATAAACCATAGACACAATAATTTCCCCATTCACTATTCTCAATGATAACTTGTCTGATAACATTCGAGTGGTGTTTGAATTTTTCTACGAAACATTCATGATATGAAAGAATTCATAGAACCAGAATCAAATTGTATGTTCACTATTCTTGAATGAATAATATGTGTACCTATCACTAGATCATTGTTCGGATCCACCTCTCCAGTAGTGATAGAATAATCCATTCATTGTTTTCCTTGGAGGTTGATGTTGATTTTCTCTAAAAAACCCTTGGATTAGGGTAATTTTTTTCATAATTCCCATGATTTTTGTAGTTGTAACACTATACTAATAGCTGAGCATTGATCCGAACCTTCCATTCTTCTTCCACATTAGCTGGATTTTTCATATCTCTTTGGTAGTTCATAGCCATATTTCATAGATTTCCACATTTTCAGAAATTCATGGTTCCCTTTAGACATTTCACATGATGATTCTTCCCAAAAAATATACAAGTGTGATATTTGGGATTTATTAGATCGTGGAATTATATTGCTAAACCACCCAGGTTGTTCTCCATTTTTTATTTCTTATCAACGAGCCCATCAGACCACTAAGAGTCGAAAATATCCCTTTCATCCATGATGGATCAATGAAAAATATCCTCATAACTATCAGAGTCTCGAATCTCCAACAAATTCAATAGGCTCGGCTCTAGCTTACTAACGAATTAATCCACCTAACATTTAGTGTCCATGAATAATATATAGGTGTACCTCGCATGCCATGTAATGCTTTCTTCATATACCCTGATGGACTCATCTTCCTTCTAATTGTGACCAATGAACTCTCATTCCATCTTAATATGGAGGGTTCAAGTAAATATTTATTGAAAAACTTCCTCTTCAATTCCTCCAAAACCAGGGATTAAATTTCCTTATGGGAATTTGTATTCTTCATCAGTGTCCACCACTGATCATCTTCTCCATGAAAACGATAGACCACCAGTATAATGTTATCTTATCTCGAGCACTGGATGATGGAGAATATATTTTCAATGGATTTAATCCCCTGTTCCGAGAGGAGGATATCAGAATATCTACTTAACATGGGAGGCCTTTTCCACATGAAGTTCTCTATGGAAAAATTATGTTTTATTGTTGGAGGAGGGTGTTCCACATTATTCAAGTTTCTATTCATAACATGAGCCATCAGAACAAGTATTGTTATTAATTTATGACCACCCATTCCTATCATATCAGGCATATAGTTACGGAAATCATCACATTTCCAATTACATTTGGTGTAGGAATGTGTTATTTTATTTCATGCCACTAAATAAGAAAAAGAATGTGCAATTTATGGTCTTGAATTCTTAGTTATTAAACATAAAAAGGATAATTTTAAACATAAAAGGATAAACTTATAGATGATAATTATATCCTAAATTGTGATTCCATAGGATAAAATTTGGGTATCCTTGATCTATTTCTTACTTATATTCTTATGGGATTTTTTCCCTTAATAATGGTTCGTAGTAATCTCATGAATTTACCGAAGCATATCACCCAGAAGTTTCAAACCAGGAGGGCACCAAGGCAATTTGTTGTGTACCAGGATACCCCCAATCGAGGCCAAAAATCCTTGTTATAGTTTTCATTTTAGTACATCTGTTCTAGAGCCACCTCTACCTGTTCGTAACCGGACATGGATGTATATTCTTGATAAACCACATACTCTATAGATACAAAAATTTAGTGATGTTTTAATATCCTTTATCTCATCCTTATAGATCTTACAAATGTTCTCTATTCCTAATATAAAAAAATAACTAGACCATCCTCTAATACCAACTATAATGACCATATCCTTTTATATAAGATATTACACGATTTTATGTATAATTATTCATCAGAGTACAAGCCAAGGATCATGAAGTCTAGTGTCTAGAAAGAATAAGTACATAATAAAACATTATAAAAAAATTATTCAATATCAAAAATTAGATTCAATTATCCATTATGCTTATACATCTTTATAAGACAACCATGGGATAACATGAAAATGGGGTGAGCTAAAAAGTCAAGTAAGGGAATAACTATAAGGACAACGCATTAGCACATGAGATAAAAGGCATGACATGATGATATAAAAATTCATTTAACATATACAATAAAAAAATATAAACATGGAATAATATAAACATATAGTCATTGAAATGTGTTAGAAACATAAAACATGACTTTAGTATGAGTCAAGGGTAACCGCCAAGACTGTTTCTCATAGTAGCACAAGCCAACACTAACTGCCAAGACCATCACACATAACATCTCATGAGACATAACTATACCAAATGCATTTGAGCGCTATCTGGAATCACCCATACTAACTTTCCTATAATAATTTATCCACATAAATAATAAAATATAATCTATCTTATATAAACCTAAGGGTTACCCGTGGAATGAATTGGGTGCCACAATCATGACTTAAAACATAACCAATGGGCATATCATGAAAGTATCCCTGAAAGAAAGGAATTAGAATAGAAATATACATTCATAAGATAAAATAGGCACATATCATGGTAAGTTCTGTCAAATATAAGTGACAACATGTAAGAAATATGTTAGAGAAATTTTAGCATTTAGATTTTTTTGTGCGATTTTATGGAAAATACTATAGTGCTTTTTAAATAGAAAAGGGAACAATCTATTATATAAAACAAGAAATTAAAAAAATAAAGTTTTAAAATTATAAATACTTATTTTATAATGATGATGGTGGCTTAAAATATTGGATATACTAACCTATAAATTGTGTAAAAATTTGGAAAGATCCTTTAAAACGAGTTTTCTTATTGGGAAGTATCCAGGATAGAATCACTTAAAAGAATGTATATACCAAAAAGATCATGAGGAATGGATATTGAAAAATATTTTTGTATCATATAAAATAATGTATAAGTTTTACATAAAAAGAAAAGAAGTCTTCATTTTGGTAAAAACAATGATAGAGCAATTTGAAGGAGTAAAGGTTGTTCGGGTAGATTTTCTTATGGATTATTAGCATCGTATCATGTGTACTTAAGAGGGATTCATTATAAAGTAAGGGGATTCTGATAACTTATAAATAAATATGGTAGTATGTGGGAGGATTGAAATCATACCCCATCATTAAAGAGTACATATAAAATGTCCTAGTATAGAGGACATTCTTGAAGAAAAGTGAAATGGAGAGGATCCCTTATCTTAAGTATGTTGGTGTTCTACACTTTTTATTAATGAACCGAATAAAAAAATAAGGTTTATTAATTAATAATTCCATAACCTATTCTATATTTAAAAGTTTTATTATAACCTTTTTAATTCATTCATGGCCATTTTTTTATGGGTGTAGTGGTTCTACATCATTGTTTGGGTATGTTGTTTTCTTGGTTTCTATGATGGATTTAATTATTTTCATGAAATAATAAACATGGGTGATGAAAGTTTTTTTCCAGAATTTAAGTTATATGACATTACTCAACATCTAGTAGATGACATGGTAGTAAATTTAATTTGGTTATTGATGTGATGTCGAATCATTATATAAATCATTAATGATAAATGCTTTAATTAATTACAGTGATTTTGCTCACAATTAACTTGTTTTGTATTATTATATACATCATGAGTGCATAAGGATTAAAAAAAATTAAATAAGATAAAATATACATATAATAATTTCTTTCATGCATAAAAATGTTTTCATGACCAGAATTTAAGATAGTAACAGAAATTGATAAACTGTCATCCTTGATTGTTCTAAATTAACAAATCCCAAACGACGTTATCATTTCTTTCAAATAAAAGGTGTAGAAAGAAGAGATGATAATGAATTATCACAATATCATATTAGAATTATAGTAAATTTATGTTTCTGGAGTTATCATTACCTTCGGATGAAGGGAGGTGAGGAAAGAAAAAAGGAAATGAAACAAAATTAAATGAATTGGGAAGAGGAATTTACCTCGTGATTTTTTCACTTTTGAGAGCTTCTTAAGAAGAGATTATTTGGTCATTCAAGGATATCAAGGGTTGTTTGAATTTGGGGAGGATCATTGGAGGAGACTTTGGCATAACTTAGGAATGTCACAAGGATTGAGATGAGTGAAGAGAAGTTGTAATGATGGGTGATATTTATAGTGGAGTAGAGGAGGGTTTTCATAAAATTTAATTCCTTAGTTTATTATTTTCCATCAAGAGCAAAAATAGTGATGATTACATGACCAAAAATAGTAATAAGTTACTGTGAGTTCAAAACAATTGGTCTTACATCATCAGATCATCATTAATGACCCAATAAATCTATTATTTAGTATTTATCGAAAATTATGGTATTTTACTATTCATATAAACTCATTTAATTTTGAAAAAATCCAAAAAATATCCCTAATCATTTTTTTTGAGTAGAATACAAAAACAAAATCCATTTTTCAAAAAAAAATTCTTCATTTGATTTTTTTATTTTTTATTTAAAATCACAATTTACATAAAAAATAAACATTTTAAAACATTTATTTTCTTTTTCCAAGATATAGGTATATCTTACTCCCACTTGAATCATATTTATATAATATAATAGTGAAAGTTAATATTCATTAGGGCATGTCACTATCTATAAGGGTAACGTTACTATCCTTAGGGGTATGTTATTATTCACCAAAAAAATTATGTTGGCCATATTAGACTCCAAATAACTTACTGATCGCAACCCCGTCGGTCATATTTTCGAACTTCACATCACAAAAGTGACACACTTATGATTAAAGGTCACATAGAAATTACAAGTTCATTATATTGTTATTTCATGTTACTATATGGCATATTCATAAGAATTAAATTTCCATTGAATGACATGGGTAATTAAATTCATGGTACTTAATGATTATTTTGATGATTATTTCTTTTATGGGCCCTACGATTCATATTTTACCAAAGTGGTAAGTGTTTATTTCATAATCTCATCATTATACCGTATTCATTTTGTTTAAATATTCCGTGGAAAATATATGTTATATTTCTATAATAAAATAATATTTTTCTCTTATGTTTATTCATGACTATCTTCAATTAATAGTAAAATTTTCCAATATTTGGTACTTAAACTATTTATATTTTATTTATGAAAATAATATTTTACTTCTCTATTTCGTAGATAACCCTTCTTCATCAAAACCCACATTTTCTATTTTTTTTAAAAATAGTTTTTAAATATTTTTAATTGGTATTTTAGGGAAATTTATACATATGATTGAAATCTAAAAAAAAAACTAATATGAATCTAACTATTTTTTTCAAAAAAGGGAATTCTTACCTTCTACAAAAAATGTGAAGGAAATATCTTTTGTAACATGTATGGATGTTCCTAACATCATGAAAAATAAATTCTTTTAATTATTACTTTAAAATTTTCCTAATTTATTTATGAAAATATTATATCGTTTACAAATATTTAATCAAGGAATAAAGGTTATTTTCATTGAAATTTTTTTAAATTGTTTGTAAATATTCCACTATATTATTTCATAGTTATTTTAAAAGAAAATTATTTACAACATATTTTATGAATTTTTTAGTTCTAAAAAATTATTTTAAAAGAATTATTATTATCCTCATGAAATTTTCAATGTGATGTTTTATGTTCATTTTCCATCGATGATGTCATCCATTTATGTCTTAAAATGCAAAAAGGTAATTTTCTTTATGATTTTTTTTATATTTTTAAAAGTATTTCAATCAATTAAAATATTATTTGATGTTATTGAGGTCTTATAAATTATATTTATGTGAATATGAAAATAATCCTAGTTTATTATAAATTCCTTTGATGGGTTAATAAATTCTTTATTACCATTTCATAACTCAAACAATTATTAAATTTCATTTAATTATGATATGAAACATGATTATGCTTCCCAATTAATTTCCATGGATATTTCTTATGTTATGACTTATGATTGGTTTCCATTATGTGGTACACAAATATCTTGAACATTTTTTATGGGAAAATCTATATAGGTTTATAATAAATTGGATAAAAATTTTGTCTCATGTAGAATCATGTATAGCATTTGGGAGTAAAAAATATATATTATGGGTCTTTATCTACCTTGCGATATGTCCTAGGTATATTTCCTTGAATCATGTTTTATTCATGTTTTTATGTTGATTCCACATTTCCTTTATCAAAATGAGCTTATAATTCCATTTTTTATGTTATTTTTTCATGTGATTAATCAGGGACTTATATTTTATGACATCATTTTACATATTTGTCTCACACATTATGTTTCCTTTTCATGCTTATTAAAATAATAGAATTTTTGTCTCGCCTATTTCATTTATGTATCACCTATGTTATCCTAGGATGTTTTAGGAGCTATAAGGGATTTAGGAGCTCACAATTGAAAATGAAAAAATAAAAATTCCATGTTTTTGTTTTCATTAACATATTATGTTCTTGGTCATTGAAATAAACTAGTCCTCATGATATTTGGGATTAAACTAAAAGATATTAATTTTAAAATTAAGGTTATGATGTTTCTAAAATTATTGTGTTTACATATACCATCAGTAGGTTGATGGAAGAATTAAATATGAAGACTAATATTCCTTTCATAGATAGGATATATATGCAACCTTGCTATAGCTTGTGAGTCATACCTGATGCCTATGTTCCCCCATTTATGTCCTCTATAAATGATGTTAACTTTAATGGATTAGACCTACAAAACGAATGACTACATTATTCCAATTGTCAAAAGATATGTAACACACCTCTTCAAGGATCAATCCAATCCTAGAAACACCCACCACCTTTCTAAATGGTAGTAAACTTGAGAGTTTCTAGTTATATGGTTTCAAAACACAAGAAGAAACACATTATCAAGAAATAAGGAAAAATAAATGGTGATACTTTGATATATACATATGGCCTCATTAAGGGAACCCCCATCACATATAAAAGGATACAACACTTGATTATTTAATTAGGGAAACCAATGTTGTATTGGGATTTTCATTAGACTCATGAACATATAATAAATTAATAATAGAGTCACAGGGTAAGAAATAATTCCCCACTAAATGGTTTCATGAGACCGACCACCCATCTTCTGGGGAAATGTGATTTCCCATGTTTCACTGATTTTGAAATGCATTGCAGCCAACTTCTTTTAGAAATAAATCCCACATGTCATTATGAATCTAGGAGATGATGAATGTTTCTATGATGAATTAAAATGGAAAACCTTATTTGAATGATTTTATAACCATACCTAAAACACCCCACAATCAATTTACAATTTATAGTTTTCTTTATAAAAAAATATGTTGAACTCAACAGGAATATAGAAATTATAACTCGATACGAAATCATTTTTCTAAGTCAACCCATTCACATGAAAAAAATTATTGTATTCCCAATTCCCACCAATCTATTATTGCACTCCCCCATAAATAGAAAAAACTATAAACAATTTCATATTGAATAATTGTATATTAAATAAATTTTTATTTTTTGTAGTTTATCTTTCATTTTGTCTCTTTTATTTCCTTCTCTATGGATGTAAACATTACCTAAGATATATCGATAAATGAAAAAATAATTAACATTAATTAAAATAAAATATTTATTCTCAAAATACATCAATCTAATTTATTACTCTTACACTTAATTATTGTATTATATTATACCCCCACCTTTATTTTAGTTTATTATATGTATTCATGAAATTTTCAATCCCTTTGATTCACGATTCAACCAAATAGTTTATTGTATGTGGAATCATCCTTATCTATTATTTATGGATAAAATCAGTCTCATATATTTCTATATTATTTATATTGAATTTTAAATTTTCTTATCAATATATTATATAATGAATAAATTATTTTTTATTATCTTTAAATATTATTATGAAAAAATTAAATGTAATTTTTTAAAAAAAATTCGAGGGGAATTTTTAGTTTCACTACAAATTCTTGAGGAAATATTATTTCATAAAATTATAATATGAGTTAATCTTCCTAATAAAAATATTTTATTCATTATCTTTCATCTTATTCATGTATCAAAGGTTTTTCAATGAAAATTATATCTCTATTTTCCAGGGAATTTTTCATTTAATAAATAATGGAAAATATTTTTAAAGAATAAATAAAGGGATTTCAACCCAGAATATATATTATTATATTCCCTATATATTTCCTATTTTTATCATATTAACTAAAAAGGTACCAAAATTTAAAATTATTTCAGAATTATGATTTTCAGTATCTTATTTCCAACACATGAAATACAATTATGAATGTGGCATATAAATATGAGTTGAAAAAATATTACAATATATTGATAACTATTATTGTTAAAATTATTTTCCATTTAACTCTCAAATTATAACAATTATATCTCATTTGGATTTATGTTCTCTATACATACCTCTAAATGCTAGTAAGAATTGAAAGTTCATATGTCACCCTGTTCATAAGAGTTATATCCTCTATAAATCTTCATCAATATATTTAATTTGTTTTATCATTAAAATACTTATTCTCTAATTTCATGGATATATTCAATATATGTTACACTATTTATATATTGTTTATTAGATTACTAAATTACATATTTATCCACTTCTCTATGAATTCTATTATTACGGATTCATAAAAATAAATATATTCCAATTATTTATTTGGAAAACATTGAAAATTTTAAACCCTAGAGTTTTCTGGTGAAGTCTATGGCTCATTTACATGTACAATTTTTCCTTCTATTGAGTAGTTTTATTCAGTTTTAACCATTCTGTGCACATGGATTGAATTTTGATAGATATGGAAAAAATAGGGAAGTGTACGATTGGCACACATTTTTCCCTAACCATGTTGCTTGCCCCAACAATCTGTGCGAACAAGGACAACTACCATGTGCATGGATGGTGCTCAGTTTTTCAAAAAGTGTTCACTAAAATGAGAAACTGTTAACCCCCCAAGAAGAGTGACAATGCTAAGAAAAATGGTTAGGGGAAACTGTGTGCCTCTACCAAACAAACCATGCACAAATTCTTAATTCACCTTCATATTTATTTTAAAATTTCCCAATCCCCCATTTTAATACTAAATTAGCCCCTATTCGACCCTAATTCTTCAAACATGATTATGGACCCCAATGGAAATATTACAATCCATCATAACCTCTATTCTTCTTGATTTGATGCTTGGATTGATGACATGTACCCCTCCTGATAAATGTATCTCATCCCATACATTTTCCTTTTTTCCATCATGTTATTCTTTTATCCATTTAATGTTTGTTATTCCAGGTTTAAATATGTTTTTATATAAACATAGGATTATTAATCTAGATCTATAATTATTGGATATTTATTTTTTTCAATCATAAAATAAATTTTTGATCCAGATCTCATACTATGTCGTTTTTCTGTTCAACTTTTATATTTTCATTCAAAAATCACTCATCGATTAATATAGGTAGCTGGTTTATAATTCAAATCCAAAAGACATGCTTTAGTTACATGAATGCAGTTTTATAATTATTATTGGTGGTTTGGAAATTTATTTTCCTTACATGACTTAATTAATTACATGGGTTAATTGATTAAGGGATTGATGAAATTGTAGATATTGAATTCATTGACATGGGAAAATAGTTTATCGATTAATTGGAGATACTAAATTGATTGAGTTGAAAAAATTAATTGTTAAATTAATTATGAGATATTGAGGTTGTGAATTGAATAATTTATTGTTTAATTAATTATGAGATATTCATATTTTTAATGAATAACCAATTGACCAAATAATTAATGAATATTGATATTTATAATTGATTAATTAATTATTGAAATTAATTAGGGGATATTGGGGTTATGAATTAATTAATTAATTGTAGAATTAATTAATGGAATATTATAGTGATTTTACCATTGATTGAGATGAAATAATTAATTATTGAATTAATTAATTGGATGTTTGATCGTAAAATGTGATAAGAAGGTTAATGTTTATTAACCTTGACTAATGTGATAAATGTATTATGTGTGTGATTTTAATAGGCATGTACAGGACATGGTCTACTACTTCCAAATCCCATAGTGACATATTTTGTGATGAAAGTGTGCAGGACATGGTATGCATTTTCTAAAGCCTGTTGTGGTAAATTTTGTGATAACTTTTTTGAATGTGTGTTAAAAATGTTCTTCTATTTCTAATGACCATAGTGATAAATTTTTTGATCGATGTGCATGGGGTACATAGTCCACAATTTCAAAATCACATGGGGTCCTGGGAATGGATGCCTAGATGCAATAAATTTTCATTGGACCATGGTTACAATTTTCCATATTATAAGTTGAAATAAAATGGATAATGAAATCCCATTTTTAATAATAAATTATAAATTGAAAAGGTGATATGGTTCAGACTCCTGCATCTGATGAAGTAGTTATTGAGGTTCAGGTGTCCTCAGGAACCCGATGGTTTATGAGGTTAAATAAATGATAGTTGAAAAAAATGTAAACTATTTGCTTTATTAAATGTATTTATTTCTTTATAAAATAGCATTGATAGATTTTGAATGGATTTGTTTTAGACTCCATTGGTGGTGGCATAATGATTTATACTCTGACCCTACTCAAGCTTCTGGAATAGTACCAAAATATATTACATAATTGAAGGACATGTTAAGGGAAAATGTATGGATAGAGATGGATGATATGGTATAGACAAAGGATGAGGAAACCAGAAGTGGTTCAGAAACCATTGGATAGTTTTTGAGTAATTTACTTCTGGGTTTTTATTTTGACACATGGATCCGACTTTATAATTTAATATCAATTGTTTATTTTTTGACATTTTATTTATAGTTTTTTCTAATCTCGTGATGTGGGTATTATTCTAGTTATGATTATATGTTATATTATCTTGGTTTCAACTTATTATTTCCATTAGTGTATTACTGTGATAAAAAGAGGGGTTAGTCTCCTCATGATCCACATTAGACCCTTACTACTAGTCGGTAGACTCTGTCATATGGGGAGGTGCACTTGAGTTCATGGGATCTACAGGTTCAGGGAAACTGTGTGTGGCACACGGGCCGAGATGTTTTAATGTGGTATTAGAGGCCAATTTTCTATTCTTTTCCATTGTCATACTATTTGGGAAATGTATATAGTAGGCTAGGTTGATTTGGGCTTTTGTTATGAACTCATTCATGGTAGTATCCAACTCATGAATGGGGTAGAACTCAAGTACCCATGGTGGAATTATTGTTATTGTTGTTTGTTGTTACATTTGATGTTATTTCACCTTTGGGGATGCAATTATTGTGTGAGGTAATTATTGTATTAGATATTTGATGATATTTGACTAATTTCCTAGTAATTCATGAGATATGATATTTCATGAATCATTCTAGGCACTTAGTACTTTTTTGTGACATGCATCATTTTTGGAATGCGTAAAATAAATGGGTTTTCGGTAAGTTGTGGAAATTGAAAAAAATTCCTTAGTTGTGAAATTGATCTAACCTAATTTTCCTAATGTGAACTTGAAAATTCAAAAATGTTGTATGATATGAAAAAATAGGTATCTAGTGTGACTTGAATAATGATGATGAGTTTACCCTTAGTTAACCATGACCTAGATGTATAATGGTTAAGGGTTGCGAAAGTGCCTCAGTTTTGACTATATGGAATCCTCAGAGTAAAATTCTTGTTGTGGATTATTTTTATTATTTTCTTCTCATTTACATGTTTCAATGTAGTAAATTTGTCAAAAGAATCTTGTTTGTTGTTGTACAATTATTCCTTCATAACGACACTCAATGAGGTGATGGCAGGGGAAAATTCTTGTTGTGGATTTTTTTAATTATTTTCCTCTTATTTACATGTTTTAATGTAATAAATTTTTCATAAGAATTGTGTTTGGTTTTTTATAATAATTCCTCTATAGTGACACTCAATGAGATGGTGGCAGGGGATATGCTAGAGATGATTTACCAGTAGTGGAACCTGAGGCACATATAGTGCCATGTGAGGAAGAAGGGGAGAAGCTCTGAGAGAACACCACGCACATCATGAATATAATTGTAATAGAACTAGGCTGGGTTGATATTGTTATGTCTAGTCAGATGAGGGAGTTTTAGTCGAAGTACCATCTAACATTTATTAGAGTGAGTGGACTTTAGGGATATGAGTTATGGATTGATTTTATCCAGACTATACATGAAAACCTAGATAATCACACTGATAATAGATCAAAATTGGTTATCTATATGTTATGTGGTCTAGAAAAAGTGTTGGTGAGACATCAATACTCAGTATTGGAAACTATAGGATGTGGCTATGAAGAACCATTTGGAGAAGTTTTTGGGGAAATTTTATTAATAGAAGCTTAGTCAGGAGAGAGGACTTGAGTTCATGTTGTCAAAGATGGGAGTATTCTTGTACTGAACGATATTGGATACAATAAAGTTCTATAGAGCAATGCACCATCATTGATAGTAGATTAGGATCATTTTGAAAAATGGTTTCTGGAGGGGATTAAATGTGAAATTAAGTCTTAGGTAAAAATCCTAAGGTTGAAGTAATTTTTGGATGTTGTGAATTAGGCTCTCATATATGATTGGAGATCAACAGAAGGTTCTGATAGGGGATTGGTGGTTTCTTCTGAACTATCAAGAAGTTTGAAATCTATAAGAACGAAGTGTTATAATGATAATTTATCTAGGGATGTGTCATGTTTAGTAACATAGTTCAAGCATCAATTTCCCAGGACCATCCCCATGTGATTTTCCACCAGTGTAGTAGGTATTGACAATTTGGGGGAGAGTTCCCCCAATAATCAATATAATGGAAATATTTTGGAAGGACATGACATATATGATGGTTTTCCATGGACTATATAAATATGGTTAGTAATGGAATAGCTATACAGAGCTAGAGTTTTGGATGGGGATGTTCTACACATTACCTTTTGGAAAGTTGTAGTACAATATGAAGAGGTGGAAGATGTGGATCTTCTAGAAAATAGACCCCATATTAACATATTGGTTCTACTTAGGGCACTAATATTACACCACAAGGATGATAGGAATAACACATACATGAAATTTATCCAACACTTGTGGATAGAGAGGTTGGACTATCAATAGTTAGAGGTATTATTCATGTAGACACTATGTTAGCCATTAGATTATTTGATATTGATGTCTCTCATTAATTTATTAATGAAAAAAATAATAAATGGTTTTATCCTGGTGGGGGAGTACATTAGTGGGGTAATGCTGATAGAAACACCATTGGGAGTTCGGTGATGAAACATCTACTTATGAAAGGGGTGTTCCCTTGAAGATAGGGTGTATCAGTTTATATGGGATCTATACATCCTTTTAATTTTAGGATTTGACATAATTATCAGTATGGATAGGTTAGTAGAATTCTGATCCCATAAGGACTCTTACCAAAAGGGATTGACCTTTATTTTTCCTAATGATTACAACTATATCATCTGTGGATAGTAGGATATCCATGATTACCAATCAAGGCCTATTATGTATCAATTGGAGCTTATAGCCCATGTTTCATGTCTATTCTTAGATGAATTATGTGTAAATAATGATATCATTCCATGTAAATTTATTTTTTTTCATTGGGAACAATATACAAGTTTAGAAGCTACTATATCTTAGGGTTTCATCACTTTTATTATGACTACAATTAGGTTTTTATCTATGAGTGATGAAATGTAAAATAGAAGAATTAAATCAACAATCAAGACTAAAATTGGGTAATCATGAATGGAATTTCACATTTTTATGCTTCTAACATGTTCCTCACATCCTAATTCATCTATTTGTCACCCAAATTTTACATTTTCAATTGCTTCATCAGATTATTTGAACAATCTGAATGAGTTTAAAGTTTTATGCTAACGAATTCATGATATAATTATTCCTAATCAGCCACAAAAAAGTTCATTTTAGAGGACCCAAAAATTCACTTGAAGGTTTACCTTTACTTATTCTTCTCCAATCAATCATGGAGAATTCTGTATATTTTTTCAAGATTAGATTCAGTTTCTCCATAAACAATAAATGAATAATTTCCCCTATAATTAAACTAAAAGAGATCAAAATTATTTCCCTGTCATGATTCCCATACCTAAAAAAACAACACTTTCATAATTCAGCATAGGAGACGTCGTGGGGAGCATAATTCCAGTAGAGGTCATAGAATATGGAAGGCTCCTCTCTACAATAATGTAATTCAACATTGGGATATAAAACATTGCCATGCGATGTGAGAATTTAATAAAAATTATTGATATATGTAATTATAATCTCAAATTCACCCAAAAAATGAACAAGAACATCAAATAACTTTTATTCATAATTTCATTAAAACCCTATCTTAAATTCGAATTAAATCAAACAATATGTACCCATGATTTTAAGTGATAAAAAATGAATGGAGGAAGTACATACCAAATAAGAGGGCCAAACATGGATGGATTTAATGGAAAATGGGTTTATTTCAATGCCCCTCCCTACACATCATCTCTATTGTTGAAAGAGGGGAACAAAATCGAACATCAGTTGTTGGGGCCACGAGCAGTTACAAGTAATCACATGTGTTGATGTGGGGTGTGATGAACCCATAGTGAATGAGCAGGTGGGTATTGATACTCTCTGGGTAGTGAGCGATGATGATCTAGAGGCCTTCATGTTGGGGGTGGGGGCAGTGACTATGATATAGATTCAGATATTGATATTTATTTGATAATAGTAATATAATTTTTTAATTATCCTATTTCTAATAGAAAAATTATTGTTAAATTTTTTTTACGGAGAAAAAATACCACTAATAGAATTATGTGTTGAAAAGAGTTATTAGAAATAATAATTAATTAAAATGTAATCATTTTTTAGAAAAACAATTATATTAATATTATTAATTAACAAATTTAATTATTAATAAAGTATATGTTGGTATAAAGGAATTAATAATAATTGATTTATTTGTTGGTAAAAATAAATGTTGGTAAATGAATTTAATACCAATGATACATAATATCTGTTGGAATTATTCATTTATACCAAAAAATAAATTGCCTATCACTAAATTTCTATTGGTAAAGGTCATTTTCTTTGTAGTGTATACACATTCTATATTGTCATCCTATTATAGTTTTCTTATTATTTAATTATTTTGATGAAATTTATTATTTGGTTTATCTATTGTGATGTATTTTTGTTAACTATTTTCCATTTCTATGATTTTTTTATTTCCAATGTATTAATACTATTTAACAGGGGGTACATGATCCCCACTATGTTTTGTATCATAAGAATCCGTTTGTCCTATTATATTTATTTACTAATTTGGAAATGTAAAAAATAGAATATGATGTCTTTGGACTTGATAATGATCTTGTGCATGGGATTTTTTATCCCCTTTATGGAGGAAAATCTGAGTGCCTGGGTATGCGATTTATGTGAATCCTGTTCATTTTTATGGTTGGTGCTATTTAATATTGTGTAATTCACATGTTATGTAAAATAATTGTTTTGTGTAATTTATACTTATAGAAAAATACTATTTTACATGAGTATCCATGCATCATGATAGGAATATAGGTATACATCTTGAAATGTATTGTTCATGATAGGGAAATATTTATTAAATGTGATATATCTTCCTATATGAATGGTCAACTGAGATAATTATTTTATCTGATAAATTAAAATGAATGAAAAATTATGTCAAGTTTATTCACATGTAAATCCTTGTTTAAATGGACCATGATATATTAGTTCTCTATTTTTGTTAACTATTGTTTTTGAAATTATTTTTATTTAGTTTTCTAAAGAGTACGTTTGACTTGTTGATAAAATTTCACTTAATTACCTTCAAATTTTTCATCATGAGTTTGGAAATCCGCATGATCCTAAAACAACTAAACTAAATCACTCAACAAATAAAAATTATTAACTAGATTTTAATCTATGTGATAGATTCCCAAGGGTCATGCATACCCTAGAAATAAATATTTCGTGCACTATGACATAGATTTCTGTATTGGAAACAGAGTTTTAGATATAATCTCCACCTATGTTCACAGGGGATAGAGGCCCCCCCAAGTTGCAATGTTATCAATTTAGTTAGTCCAAATGATCCCCAAAAACTTAAATACAACTTTATCATACAGGCTGAATCTTACTACCATCATTCTTCATAGACTATCAATGTGTTTATGAGATACTACAGTGAAATCTTTCTATTAAGAGAAATTATTCATGATGGAATTAAAGGGCCTATTTTAATGTCACTTCAATACTAAAAATTTTATGGATGATAAGGGTCATGGTTTGATGGACCAGAAATTGGGGAGATTATTATTGATGGACTACACTATACATTTCACCAGATTATAACACTTTTCTTCATCTTTAGCAGCTGATGTTATTTCCATTGTGAAGAATTTTTAAAATGTGATTGGTTATGTGATTATGTCATATGTGATTTTTTTTATCTTGAGTAGCTTTCCACATGTGAGGAATCAAGCTCTCATCATGAATGGGATGTTAAGAGAGGCCTTTAAGAGCATAAACACTATTTCTATAGGGATTACTCAGGGTTATTTTTATGGTAAAAAGAACCTCTATTATAGTAACCACTATGAAAACAGTGAAAAAAGTAGTTAGGGTAGTCAGAATACACATATAGACCTCATTCTATTTTGGTGATATGAGTGTGTAATGTTTGGTCATAAGTGGACCTAGTGTCTATAACCTTGGAGTGTTGTGCTTGTTGTAAGTTGGGTAACCTATTAAGGTTTTATAGGGTTATATTGCAGTTGAGTAATGATAGGTGATCATGATATGTACTATATATTGGGAAGGATAAAGCTACCCCTCAGAAGACTAGTAGCTAGAGTTCCACCAGATGATAAGTTTGAGGAAAGGTACATGGTACCCTAGTGAAGTAGGATATGTACCATGCATTAGGAATGTAAACTACATGTCAGGCGGTCTACTCTAGTAAGTTTGGATACAGGACCCTCTACCATCAGAGGTATGATTCTAATATCACATAACATTTCTTTCCTTTTAGTTGATACAAGATCAGCTCATTCTGTTATATATAAACTTCTTGAAAACGTTATTAGTTTTTCTGTAAAGAATGTATGGTTTCTTGAACATCGATACACTATTGGGATTTTGTCTAGATAATATCAAATGTTTCAAGGAATTTTTAAATAAAAATTTGTGGTTACCATTTCTTCTGGAAACCATTTATGCTGAAATTGATGTGTCTGGATGTGATTCTTTGTATGGATTGGCTATATCTTTTCCAGAATCATATCAAATGTTACCATATGATAATTACCTTATTACCTCCAGAATGAGGCATCATATTTAACCAGATTATGTGTGTCCTCTTAGGTGGTTTTACAAGAACAGTTTGGTTAATATTAGATTTCTTCAGAGATCAAATAGCATCTCATTCTATAGATTGTGGTAGAAAACATTTATATTCTTTTCCTCTAATTGTATATTATTTTGGGGATTTGATTCTTATTGAGTTTTATGGATTTAAAAACAATATTGGATATTGATTCTATGATCGAGTTAGTTTCAGGAGAAGAGTTAGTTTTTATCCTATACAATAGGATTAAACTAGTAGATATTTAGAAATTGAATGTTTTGTTGGTTGATTTGGATGATAAAGTTTTTATATGTTCTAGTATATCACTACAGGTTATCAAGTTATTTGTGCCAGGAATGATTATAAGACATTGTGCTTATGTGTGGATTATTGGAGACTAAACTAGATTTTGATTAAGATCCAATATCCCCTACCAATCATAAAACATATATTTGACCTACTAATAAGATGTAAGATCATATCCATCATTTATTTGAGATTAGGAAACCACCAGTTAATGTCGAGACCATCAGTCCTACCATATACTATATTTAGAAGTAGTTATGGCTTGTATAAGTTTCTAGTGAGGTAGTTTGGTTTGATAAACGCATCGATGGTATTCATGTACTTCATAAATTAGATCATTATTACTTTTCATTACTAGTTTTTGGAATTTTTTTGAAGATATCATTGTGTACTCAAAATAATAATAATAAATTTAACAAAATTTGATCAATTTCCTATGAACATTGTGAGAGAATCATTTTATGCCAAGATAACAGAATGTAGTTTTTGGATTGATAAGGTTCGCTTCTTTGGTCAGGTCGCCTTTGAGGGTAGAGTGTCAATGGTCCCAAAGAAGATTTTAGTCATTTTATATGGGAATCATTCTATGAATGTCTTCATGATTCGAATTTTTTCTAATTTAGCTGGTTATTATTATAATTTTATCAAATAATTCTTCAATATGGAAGCACTGATGTGAGGGATGATAAAGAAAGGGGTATCATTTTTTTGGTCAGATGCTTATGAGAGAAATTTTCATGATCTAATGGGTATGTTGTCCTCATCACTAATCTTAAATGTTCTTATAAAACGTATGTGATTTAAAATATACTATAATGCATTTGGAGATGGAAATAGAGCAGTTTGGATGTAGAATGATAGAGTGGGGTTTTCCTCTAGATAGCTGAGACCACATGAGAATAATTCTCTTAGCCAAAATATGGAGTAAATTCATTATTAAATTCACTCAGAAACTAGATATACTGTCTCTTAACTGAGAGTTTTATTGTCAACAAAAACCAAAAGACCCTCAAATAAATCTTTTCTCAGTAAGACTGTATCCTTCGCAAGATAAGGTGGTCCAATAATCTCTAGTATTTCAAAATTAAGTAGGCTTATATGTCGAATAGCTGAAACAATGTTTTCATGTACTTAAGATCGGAGACAATGATAAATGATGTGTGGGAGACTTCTGACATGTGGTGGAAGATGACTATCATTGAATACATGTATCTAGTTGTCCTAGAGTACAAGGCATGAGTATATATGACATTGATATTGGTTATACCTACACTTCTTGAGAAGATGAAGGCATACTAGTTATCTTATCCGAAGGACTTAGATCTAATAGATATCTTATATGGTGTGGAGACTCCATTAGGAAGGTCACTTGGTATCTAAAATTTTATTCTCATACATGGAAGAGTGTGGGTTCATATGGGCTTGCATGAGGAGTTGATGTGAGATTTCCATGATTCTAGATGGATAGAAGACATAGGTTTGACAAAAATGTATCATGATTTATTTAGATAGTACTAGTTTCCAAGAATGAAGAATGATGTATTAAGAATCATGGTTATTTGTTTCACCTATTAGTACATGAAGGATAATCATGAGAGGCCTACTAGTCAATTGCAACATGTTCCTATTCAAGCCTTAAAATTGGATTATATCATTATTGATTTTGTGACAAGATTTTATAGAACTCATCATAAGAATGATGTAGTATGGGTGATTGTGGATCAATTAATATAGGTATCCAACCTTATTACTATCCAGGAGAAATTCTCTATTAATGATCTGTATAGTATTTACATGAATGAGATAGTTTATTTTAACAATGTTCTAAGGAATGCCATTTCTGATTGAGATCCTCATTTCATATCACTATTTTTTTAGTGTCTTTATAAGGATATTGAATCATAGGTTCTTATAATAACAACATATTACCCAGAGACAATGTGAAATTATTAATGAACTATTCAGATTCTAGAGGATACGATATGCGTTTATGTTTTTTGATTTGGATGTTTTATGGGGCCATCATTTAACACTCATGGAGTTATTTTACATTAATAGAATATATAAAAAATCCATTGGAACCTTTAGAGACCTTGTATGAAAGGTTGTTTTGTTCACATATTTGTTGGTTGAAGGGAGGTGAGTTAGTATTAGTTGTACCTAGTCTCATGGAAGAGATATCTAAGTCTATTCAACTAAAAAATAAATCTTTTTGTGACAACATTGAGGTGGTAGAAACCATAATTAATCCAGTGGAGAAGAAATCTGTATTTCTCTGTGGGTCATTGTATTTTCCGTTGGGTGTCACATAGGTTGGGAAAATCTCGTATGAAGATACATAGAATGTTACTGTACCAACCTATAATTTTATTAATTGAAATTCCCTTCATAAAATAATACCATTTAGTATAAATATCAGAAATCACATATATAACCCATTAAAAATAATTTCACAGAAATGTATAATTAAATAAGTGGTATTTATAGAAATTAAAGAACCTATACCAATAGAATAGCGACATGAGCATTTGAATAGTCATGTGACCATTAAGATTATTAATCCTACCAATAGAATAATAACTTCATCTAATAATGTATTAATAAAATTTACGTACCTTATAAATGAAAATAAGATATAATTATTTCATGATATATGTAAATATGTTTTTAAATAATGATAAATTATTTGTTGGTATTTTTGTATAATTTAAATGGTAATTTATAATTTTATAAATAATATAATTAATAGAAATAAAATTTATTTTCACAAAATATATAAATAAATTAATATAAACTTTTCATATGATGATAAGATAATTTTTTGAGACCATACTTAATTTTTCTTCGTGTCATAACATGGTTTTTAATATTTAAATTGGTATTTTTCGTATAAATGATTATCTTAATTAAAAAAATTAAATTATTCATATTTAGATAATAATTCTCATAAATTTGACTCCTTTTTTTAAATATATATGTCCAAACAATTTTGGGGTGAATTTTTGAGATTTTTCTAAAAGAGTTGATTTTTTTTGTGAATAGTTAAATATTGTATTTTACTTCATAAGGCAAATACAGGAATTTTTGAGTCATTAATGATGTATTATACAATTATTTTGAACTCATGGGAACCATTTAATGTACATAGTATCAAGAATAAACATATTGACACCCTTTATCCAAAAAAATAAAATAATGAATAAAATAATAAAAAACACCCCTCTCCTCCCACTTTAATTACAACCTCTCACTGTCTCATCTCCTCACACCTCTAAAGTCTATAATCAAGCAAACATTAAAATAAATTACTCTCCAAATCATCTTTCATACAATTTAGTTCTACTTGTCTCATATAAATATCATTTACATGTTCTAAAAGGAGGTTCTCAAGGCAGCTACACCCAATAGGTAAAATCCTCCCTCCCTCTCTTTTAATTTACACTCTTTTCGTATCGTCCTCTCCCATGCCCTATCACAAATAGCCTGATAACTCAAGTATTATATATATACTACAATTTCATTGTGATAATATAATATATATAATTATAACTCTTCTCTTCTTGTATTCTAAAAATGAAAACATTGTATGTGCGGTGTCGATTCAACGCCTTCCTGGGTGATGATTTTTCATTTTTCATTATCACCTTAAAGGATGGTCATAAACACATTTTATAGAAAAAATTGGATAATATATGTGTATTAAAACAAATTTTTAGTTCTTTTACTAATATATATATATATAATTAATTTATGAAACAAAACCAGTTTATGATTATTGAAAATTATACAAACTAAACTTATGTTCATCATTAATATTTTATCTAATGAATTACTATCATATTTGAAAAGAAAATGATATATATAAACATTTAAGATTGTTTAATTTTATTAATACCATATAATTATACATTTACTTATTTTATTCTAATTTTATTTGAAAACCAATATTTAAACTGAAGGGAACCAATCAGAAAATCATGAAACAAACACTCACAAAAAAACAAAATTGAATCTTATTATTCATAAAAACGGCCATAGATAAATGTAATAAAATTATTAAAAATAATATAAATTTATGATAGTTTATTAATTAATTTATTAATTTATTTTGTTTGAATATTCAGGACATTAGGTATAAGTGATGAAAAATTTTGGACATATGGTAAGGGATTCTCTCTAAACCTTCACTTTTCCTTCAGGTTACACATTCTCTCTTTGTTCCCCAATGTAATTCTTAATTATTATTATGTAAAAATCCAAAATTATATGTGTATGTTCCAAATATATGTACCTTAATCAATTATTTTCTCTTTTATGGGTAATTTATTTTTTATAAGGATCCCTTCTCAATTCTTCCAGATAAGCAAGCCCAATTAAAGGAAACAACTTTATTTCTTACCCATTTCAATGTACACTCAATATTATGTTTTTATAAACAATTGTTTTAATTAAAACCATAATTTCATCATGAAATCATTCTTATTTTAATTTTTCTTGTAGAAAAAAGTTATTTCTTTTCCCTTTTAAAATACTCTAAATTTTTCCCTTAAACAACACTAATGTGGTTCATTTCTATAGTTTTTAAAATACAATTTTTACATTTTTTCACTTAAATCAGAAATCATTTTTCCTGATCTATTATTATTTTACATTATCATTTCCCAATTATAATTTAAATCCTTTAGTTATTATTTTTCACATCATTATGATACCCATTTCTTTCTATTTTTAACCCTTATGTTAACTCCTTATACATGATTATTTATGTGGAATAGATATACAAGATAATTTTATGTTTAATTATCATGTTGTTCATTAGAATGTTATACATGATCATGTTGTGTGGAATAGATATGTCTGATCATGTTATGGGTGTACTACAAAATAACTCAAATGCATTGGGTAATGTTTAGTCTCATGAGAAATCATATTGGCATAGGGAGTAAATAATATTCCTTTATGGGAATTTTTCCACCATGTGATATAGTATTAAGATTTACCATTCACTCATGTTTATATCATGTTTTATGTTGCTTCTACATTCTTTTGTTTATATTATTACATGATACCATTTTCTATATGCTATGCTTCAATATTTTAATTCATGATCCATTCCTTTTTATGTCGTAATGTTATGCCTTATAACTGATGTTCTATGATTTATTCATATATTTATTCCATCACTGGTATTTTTAGCTCATCCATTTGTTCATGTATTCCCCTGGTCAACCGATGCAGATGTAAGAGATCAAAATAATTCAATATCCCATTATGGAGACTAAATAAATGATGTTTGTATTTTGGTTTCATGAGTCCTAATTATGTACCTAATCTTCCAAAGATACAAGACTTTAGGATCCTTGGATTATAATTTATGTTTAATAATTATTAAAATTAGGTAATAACATATAAATAAGGCTCAGTGCATTATAGTTGGTATCTGATCCCGTCTAGTTATTTTTTGAGATTAGTTCTATAAAGCTATAATAGGAACATGAGTGATAATTTTATCACCATGGATATTATATATTTAAATATATTAAATCAAAATATGGGAAATAAATTTAATTTACATGTTCATCTTTCTATGTTAAAATTTTTCCACTTTATATTCTTATTTTATAAGTATTAAATTCGCCCTAATTGTATGAAATTTTTCATAGTTAATTTGTATAAATATGGAAATATTTGATGTAAATTATTATTTTAGGGAATGTGGTCATTAACATAATGAAATTAAAAATATTATGGGAATGGGAGCTCAAAAATTCATTATATTATTGTCTCAAAATGCTAAAGTTATTAATAATAACATGAATCGTGTGGAATTCCTTCCTTCACCTAAGGAAGATAAACATTGGGTTGAATCCATAATGAGAAAAATTCCTCCCATCTTTAGTGTATATTATGATCCCCACATCATAGAATAGTGGATTAACTCAATTTAATAGATATTTTATGTCCTTTACTACTCATAAGAATAGATTGTTATGTTTTTGGTCTATCATTTTCATTAAGAAGTTGATAAGTGGTGTAAAATGATTAAAACAAATAGTCTAAGGATGTAATGGATTCCATGGATCAGGAGTAATTAAATAAAATATTTTGCTTTAAATATTTTCCCCCAGCTCTCTATCTTGAGATAAAAATGGAGTTCCTAGTACTAATTTAAAAGTAGGATAAGTCTGTTGGGGAATACAATTCAAAATTTACAAGGCCTGAATGATTCACCTATGGATTTGTTATGAACAATGAAATCAAGGTGACTCTATTATTTATGAGACTAAATCTGAGTTAAAAAATCATAGGGTATTCGACACTTCAACATATATGATGATATTTTTGATGTTCCCTTAAGGTTGAAATGGATATTGGAGACTCTCATTCATCTCGTGGGATTGAAGATAAAACGTGGAAGATGGATTTTAATATGGGAAGATAAACTAAGAAATCCTATATTGGAAATAGAACCCAACATCCCACATATCAAATGTGTGTGGAAAATCATCCTATATATTTCCTAAGGGGAACCAAGATATGCTTCAAATGTGTAATAGTGGGGCATATCACAAATAATTTTCAAAGGGATATGAAGTGTCTCACAAATGTGGAAGAAGAAATAATAGTTCAGATTAGCCGTAGTCATATACAATAAGGTTTCAACTACATATAGCTTGGTCATTATCTGATCCATTTACCTAAGACAAGGGTTGTCAATGGAAATAAATAACAACCTCCAATGATGCAAGGAAGGTCATATACTATCAATAGTGTAGAGTTTGAGCATGAAAATGATGTGGTGAAAGGTATGCTGATTATTCATGCATGAATTGAAAATATAATATTTTATTCAACTTTGTTGAATTGTTTCATATAGTTCATGTTTAGAATAACTATTCAAATACCATCTCATAATATGATGGTTGAGTTATCTATGACCACAATAAAATGAAAAATTATTTCCTACAAAGTATATAACTCTTCCCCATTTTTTTGGACTGAACCTCCCAGAATAACATTTCTTACATTATTTCATGGAGTTTCAAGATAAGTTGGACCTGGATTTACTATATTTATAAAAAACCAACATATACAATTTATAAATGTATATCACTCTTCACATCAAGAGAAATCATCAAATTCAATAAAATTGTAAGGAAGATGATAAATATCCTTCTAAATCATCATCACAATTATTGATATTGTTTCCATATAAGCAATAATATCATGTTTAAATGATTTATAGAATGTGTAAAATCATGATCGAAAACATTCCCATGTGAGGGAATAAACTTATTTGTTCTCCAAATATTTTATTGGTCTTCATCATGACTGAGATCTTGGACTCAAAATCAATCTTATTCTTAGAATTCTACCAATTTCAAAGAAAGCATAAATAATATCCACCATTTAGTTAGAGTATCTAAAGAAGGAGGTACAATAAAATTTGAAAAATGGTTTCATACAACTGAGTTCTTCACTATGGGGTGTGATAGTCCTCTTAATCAATATGATGGATGGATCAATGTGCATATAAATTTATTATCATGACCTTAATAAAATCTCAATAAAGAAAAGGTAGCCCTTCCATAGATTGAGGACTTGGTCAGTCAACTATGTGGGGCCAATTATTTCTCTATGGTGGACCTTTGGTCGGAATATAAATAATTAAAGGTGAAGAAGAAAAATATTCTCAAAATAGTCTTTCAAACAAGTAATATAATATATGAGTTTATTTTGATTCCCTTCATACTCACTAATTCAAAAAAAATCATAGACTTAAGTAATAGAGTCTGTTTAGATTACCTTGACAAATTTTTGGTAGAGTTTATTGATGATATTCAAGTATAATACAGGATAAAGGAGAAACAAAAAGATAATATGAAAACTATACTAATGACTTTGTGATGGGAGAAACACTTTGAAATATATAATAAATGTGAGTTATGTATAAAGGAAGTATCATTATTGGGGTATGTTATCATGAAAAAGGATTATATGTGGGAACCTCCACGAAAAAGGAAATTTGAGAGTGGCCCTAGCCAACATATGTAATAGAGTTCCATAGTTTCCATAGTCATCATGGGTATTGAATTTTTTTTAATAACATATTAGGATTATCAAACACACTAACCATGTTGACTTGAAAGAGCGTAATGTTTATCTGGATTAGTGAATGTGATGACTTATACAACAAGTTGAAAATGTGTCTTATAATTTCCTAAATTCTCACACATTCCCCAATAGGGGATCCCCTTTTGATATATAGTTATGCTAAAAGAAGGTGTTACGGTGTGTAATGGTGAAAAATGAAAAAGTAATATCGTACACCTCAAGGAAGTTTAAAAATCATGAGCAAAACTATCCCATCATTGATATGGTGTTGGAGGTTGTGATCCTGACATAGAAAATATGATGGTATTATCTTTATGGGAAGATGTGTGAAATATATAATGATCATAAGTGAATCAAATATATATTCACATATAAGGAGCCTAAAATGGACATGTAATGATGGGTATATCTTATCAAGGATTACTAATTTGCGATCCACCGCCATCTTAAAAAATAAATAAATTGGAAGTTTACCTGAGTAGAAAGGATCATGAAACTTTTCCAATGATGAGAATTGAGAATGATCCAATCCTATGATATTTGAAAAGTATAGAAATGTGAATCATCAAGGAAGCAACATCATAAATAATTTTTCAAAATATTTCTCAACCATACCCCCTAGAAAAACTAAAGGATGCTAAAAGAAATGATGTGGATGTTTATAAAAACATAGAAGATATCTGAAATGTGAAATCCTAAGAGTTAAAAATTGATGAGAATGGATTTTTAATATTTGGTACATGATAATTTTCACAATACAATATAGATACAAATAAGTATCTGCTGAATTATGTAAATATATTAAAATTATCTATCCATCCCAGGGGAACAAAAAAGTATTGAGATATCTGAGAGAACTACTGGTGAAAAAATAGGAATAAAAAGATCACTGAATACAGATCAATGTTCCTGAAATGTCAGAAGGTGATGGATGAAAGGAAATGTGTAAGGGGATAATTCAACCATTACCCATGACAACATGTAAATGGGAAAACATCACCACAAACTTTTATATCATACATCTAAATAAATCCAAAATAAATAATTCTATATGTGTTGTTATAGATCGCCTTACATAGATATCAAACTGTATCCAATTTTAAGAGGCCCATTCAGTATATCAACATACATTTATATATATCAAAAAAGTGATAAGGCTATTTGGAGTACCATTATCAATATGTCACTTCAAGATCCAAGATTCACCTCCATGTTCTAGAAAATTCTCCACCATGCTAAAAATAATGAAATGATATTCAGTATGGTTTATCATCCATAAATTATTTTCCCATGTGATCATATCACTCATTCAATGGACGACATGTTGAGATAATGTTTTATGTAATTCAATGGAGGATGGGATTAACATCTACCTCTAGTCATGTTCTCTTACAACAACAGTTTTCATTCGAGCATAAAAATTTCTCTATATGAATCTCATTATTGTAAAAAAATGTTGAACAGGTGAATTCTGGAACAATTTTTGGGAATTTAAAAAATTGGGACATGAAATGATTAATGGATTTCTAGAAAATAAGAAAACCATTATAAAATTAAAGGAAACATGATGTTGACCGAATAACTATGAGTAAAGTTTTTTATATGACCTGGAGAATAATGATAGAGTCATAGAATCCCTCCAACTGTCTCTATGGATGTGGTTCAATTGATTTTAGAAGAAGGGAAAGATGACTCGCACGTACATTGGCCCCTTGGATACTCATGATCATGTCAGAGTTATACATATCAACATACACTTCTACCCACCATGTCACATGTAAATAATGTATTCCATGTAACCCTCTTGAGGAAGTAAATAACTGATCCCTCACATGTATTATATCCATAGGTTGTAAAACAATAAAATGTCCTCTCCTATAATGAATATAATCTGATGATCTTGGATCATAGAGAGAAATTTCTACGCAAAAAGAAAAAATCACCTGGTCAATGTACTATGGATGAACCATAAGTATGAAGAGGAAACATGTGATCCATAAGAAGAGATGATGGAGAAGTTCCCACACCTATTTCACCTTAGTATTTAAAATGATATTTTGAGGGAGAAATTTCATAAGTGGGCATGATATAATAACCCATAATATTTTCAATGGAAGTTATATTATTAAAATTATTTCATATTGTATAAAGCTCATAGATCCCATAGAGAAACAAAAAATATTCTAATAAAAGAATAATGAAATAAGTGGTATTTATAAAATTAGGGAACCCATACTAATATAATAGTAACACATCCATTGGAATAGTAATATGGATATTGTGAATAGTAATCTAGACAATAGAATTGTAACCTCACCTACTAAAGTATAAATAATATATTGGAATTGATAGGCATATTAGGTCGAATACCCTGAGTGGGGAGAATCAGGGTATGGAAGATTAATAAATCTACTCTTTCACATCATGTTTTTTCGTTAAAAAACACTATTCTCTCTTGTTCATGGAGAAAATTATGAATAGAATTTAAATCATTCATAATATATAACAATTTTTATATGGCTCACCCTCACTGGGATATGTCCAAGGATTAGACAGTGGTGGTATGTCGATGTACCACATTCAATAAGGATCATTTCCAATAATGAGTACATTGTTTGTACTACATATGATATGCCTAGGATAAATAAATTTATAAGGTTTAGGGTATGGACAATGTATTATGAATGGTCATTCCATATGACTCTTTATCTGGCTCACTACTAGTAGAAAGTGTCACTATCTTCATCTTCATTTCCTCACTACTCTTGGAAAGGAATTCACTCACAGTATATAGACTTGTAGGATGAAAAGACATATATGAACATATATGTTCCTTTAATTTCATTAATTTTTTCATCCTCAAATATAGGTAGATGATCTGTTGAAGTCCCTTTTTCACCCATAGATGAAATCTAGCTTTCAGTTTACTGTTTTGTAATAGAAATGAAATTCCCAAACTAGATTTATGATTTTTCAAGATTCTCTGATTATCATGTGAACCAAAATCTACTAAAAAATTTGTGTATCAGGTTTGGTACATATAACACCTCCTCCATAATTTGATGTTTCTTCCACGAACCTCCCTTTATCCGTGAACTCCTCTTCCTTCGTTGTCACCTACCACCGCAGCGTACCGACTCTGCGAACCTATAATGTGAACCACACTCTGTTCGCAAACTATTCTCTTATCATGGACAACATTCACATCCATTTAACATAGATCACCCTCCAAATTTCACATTCCTTTTCGATAGAATTTTCTTCCATTGTAGACTAAAACGTCCCGTAAAAACACATTCATGAACTATTCTGTGGACATATTCAGCCTTTGTAGAATATCTTTCAGCAAACCACTTTCAAACTTCCACGAATTCAATAAGAAAATAGATGTTCACAAATGATATTATATCTCTCTAATAATCAGTGGTATTAGTTATACTTATATAGGAAATGATATCTGAAAAATCTGATAATCCAAGATTTACCAAATCATTAATTTGGTACAAAGCCACTATAAACAGATCATCCTACTACAAACCACACCCATTATGTGAACCATTTTTTCAAGGAGTTATACATAAAAACTTTGACCCTATGTGGGACAATTATCTTCTTCTATCATGATAACCTTCATTAATTCCACATACCATAGGCCCTTCACCATAAACCATTGTTACGAACCATTTTCGATTCCACAAACCACTCCAGCGTACTATTCACATTGCCTTGTTTACGGTCATGAACCCCTTCCATACATGGAACATTCTCCATGTCCTAGGCTCCACATTTATTTTCCTTTTCTGATTTTGTTCTCCATTTTTTACACCATTCAATCCTATGAAGATAATTTAACATTTCCAAAATAATCCAGATTTTGAGGCCCAAAAATTGGGCAAACACTATGAAAACTATGTGACCTTAAAAACCTATCTTCAGAAAACACCAACCAAACTCATTCATGGCCATATGTAATTTTCAACATATAAAATCACACACAAAACATACCAAGAGGATACATATATTTATTTTTTCCCAATAATCCTCACCTTTGGGATTGTTGACAACTCTTGTCATAATAATTCTTCACATTTTGATACATTGTTAAAGTTATTTCCTTCAACAGTTATAAATACCTTCTTGTGATTAAGATAGTGGTAAAAGATTTACTAAATACATAACCTAATACCACATGGTCCATTCTCGGTGTAAGAAACTATAGTATAATAAAAATTTCAACAATGAATCACTTCATTCCTAACAATAAATCTTGAAACCAATCACCTGTTTTCATTACGAACCTCAGCTGTTGTGACATAGAATAATTGATCGATCACATCTAGAATCATCAGAATTAATACACCCCCTATGTTACAACTCCTACAAACAAATTCATCTCATCTTCAACTTCCCTTATCTCACTACTCCACATATCATCTTCTCCACATGTCTTTTCTCCCTTGGAATAGTCACAAATTCTCCCCCTTTATCAATGAACAAGAAGGACACTTCAAGGTTGTCTACAATAGGGTAAAGAACACATATGAGTACATTAGGAAAAAACCCACCATACCTCAGTGATAGGGGGTCCCACATCCACAGTTTTTTTATGAATGGGGAGTTAATTAGACTCCTAGAGTCAATCAATGTATTTAAAATGCTTCTTTGGGTAAGGCCCTCGTAAAAATATTTCTAACTTGTTGTTCTATTGTCACATACTCGAACATTATATATCCTTGCTAGACATTATAATTAGATAAAAATATATTTTATTTCAATTTGATTTATCCTTGAGTTATGGACTGAATTTTTTTCTCACATTTAGAGCACTGGAATTATAAAAATGTAATCTGATCGGATATATCACTTCAACTCCCATATCATCGAGCTACTGCTTAATCCACAGTAACTGTTTACATGATTGAGTTGCCAAAAATGTAATCAACATATGTAGTTATTAATGAAATTAAATCGTATTTCTTACTCAAATATAAAATACACAATCCACCATGATTGAAGTCACCTCCAGATGTTGATTTTCTATCATCTACTGAACTGGCCCAATATACATCTTTATATCGCAATAACTCTGGTTGAGATTTTTCATTATACATTGAGACAAAATTTATTCTTGATATTCTGATGTATTTATTTCACTGCAATAACTTGGCTCCCCATGGGATTGATTTGATATCTCACTGATTGGCATGATAAAAATACAATATCTAAACTTGTATTTGTGAGGTATAACTAACTTCCAATAATTTTCATGTATTATGTGATATTTACTGCCTTTTCTTCATCATCCCATGACATATTCAACCTGACAGCAACCAGAGTCTTCATCTCTTTTGAATTATCCATGAAAAACCTTTTAAAAACCTCCATGTGATATTTAGATTGAGAAATAAATGTGGCATTCCTTCCCTGTTCCACCTGTAAGACAAGGGAAAACATCAGCTCACTAATCAATGACATTTAAATATTTCTTTTCATGAGTTCATAAAACTATATTCATTATGGTTCATCTGGTCCACCAATGATTATTTCATCAACATAAACCAGAACCATAATTCTTTGACTACTTCCACAGTTGAAATATAGACATTAGTTAACTCCATCGTGCCGGAAACAAATATTCACTAGAAACTAATCAAGACATGAACACTAAGATCTTGAGGATTGCTTCAAATCATATAAATCCTTTTCTAGTCGATAAAATCGGTTCTCATCTTCATGAATAAGAAAAACATATGGTTTCTCAATGTAAAATTATTCTTCCCTAACTCCATTCAGAAATGATAACATGACATCCATCTATAAAACCTTAAAGTTTCATTACACAATTATGGACAAGAATAACCAAATTGTCTCTAGTCTTGTAAAAGGTGAAAATGTCACATCAAGATCAATACCCTATATCTAGGAGAACCCTTTTCACACCATTCGTTCTCTGTTTTGAATCACAACACCATATAAATTCATTTTTTTTGTGAAATTCCCATTTTTTCCTTTGACATTCAAGTATGGTAGTCTCGAAACAATTTCCCACATCCAATTCTAATATATTTTTTCATGCTCTTTAATCATTACATAAACCCAATTCTCATCTCTGACTACTTCATCAAAGAAGTCAGGGTCCACTTGTGATATGTTTGATGCTTGTTTTAAAGACTTTATTCTCTTTATCTTCAATTATGTTGTGTGATCTCCAATTATATTTTTCAATAAATTTATTACATTCTTACTAATCTCTATGCAAACACTGATTTATTTTCATCACCCTCATCATCTAAGTATTCTTATAAATCAATATATGAAAGTGGAGCATCTCTTGATCTATTTATCTCTTCATCACAATCATACTAAGACTAATCCAATATTTTAAGATGATTCATCTCATCCTCCACTATGGTTACATCATTGATTTGAACAATATTCCCTACCAGATTACTATATCATTTTTATGCCTTTATATTTTTTGATTAGCAATGAAATATCCCTTCATCTCCATCAAATTAAAACTTCCAATGTTTTTCCTTATTTAAAATGTAACACTTACTTCCAAAGACTCAAAATTACTTCAATGATGACATATTTCCACACCATAACTCATAGAGTGACTTATCCTCTTTGAGGTTAAATAAAGATCTATTTGAAGTTTAGACTAATGTCATCACTTCATCATTCCAAAATTTCTCATGAAGGACTTTATCAATGAGCATTATTTTGTCCATGTTGTTGACAGTCATATTTCTTCTCTCAACTAATCTATTTTGTGGTGGGTTTTTTACCACTAAAACATGATTCCTTATCCCATGTTTCTCAAGATAATACTCTACTTGGCTATTTTTGAACTCAATTCCATTATCTGTTTGAATTATCTGAATTTTCATACCAAGAATATTTTCACATTCACATCGATATCGTGCAATTCCATTAAACACTTCATTTTCGTTGTTCATTATTTAAATCCATGTCATTATACTATAATCATCAATTATGAGAACAAAATATCTTCTCCCATCAATAGGTCTTGGTGAAATTGGGCCACACACAAAAATATATACCAAATAAATAAATATTGGTGACTTTTAATCCATTTTATTATATGTCCTTCAAATGATCTTCCCTTGTTAGCTGGCATCACAAGTATGAGTATGATCAGATGGTAATCTAGGGAAATTTTTAGCATCATCATATTGCATTAGATATTCTAAATACATTTGTCTCATGTGACCATGAAACTTATGCCATAACTTTTTTTCTTCATCCTTAGACCGAAATCACATATCTGTTTCTCTACTCACAAGGTAGTGATTCCCTTTTGTATGCTTTACATGTAACAAAACAAACCCATCCATTTCCTTAAGGATTCATAACTTCATGGAAAAACGTATTGCATGCCCTGAGTCACACAATTTACTAACACTATGAATGTTTTGAGTAAGACCTTCAACAACAAAGACATATAATCATCTCATATCTTTTCCTCCAAACATGGATTTTCTAGAACCATCAATTTTCAGGCCCTCATCATTACAAAATATTATTATACATTCATTATGATACCTTATTCTTGTCACTAGATCCTTATTTCTAATCATATTGGATGTGCATCCACTGTCAATGCTCTATATCCTAGTGTGATCTGATGCCTTAAATGCAATTTCCGCAACCACCGCCTAATCATCCCTTTTCTTTTTTACCCAAGAATTTCAATTCATACCCATCATGTAATGATAATATCGATCATCCTTGTTATATGATGGACCATATTTGTCTTCCAGATCTATAAATCAATTTTTAATTTTCAGCTCTCTTGATGATATGTTTTCTTTTTTCTTATAAACATATTCAATATACCTCACCTCATTCCTCTACATAGTTGTTGTGAAATATCTCATCATATGTCTGGGTCCTTTACACCAGAAACAATGACAATAAAATTATGGACTATAATATTGGGCTATATACAACCACCTCTATTGGAGTTTTTCCCTTTGGTACCTATTTTTTATAGAACATGCATTTTGAGAGTGTCTCATCTTACCACAATAATATCATCTTATATGAGGTACATTTCTTTATAGAAAAGATGAATCACTAGTTGTATCATGGGATCTCTGAATATTATAATTCTAAATTATACCAAAACCAATCTTCATGATTGAAGTGGGTTCTTTGGGTCTGACTTGAACTATAACAACATTCTGTTTTAGATCAAGCTCTATGATAGCCTTATCATTTAGTGTTGATTGTTGATTTTGTTCTGCTATACCACTCTACTAAAATTTCATCTTCTCTATTGCATGTATGGTATTCAATTATTATGTTGAAATGAGAGTTAATAGTTTATCCTAATATCTAAATCCTCATCGTAGACTGATGACTTCTGCTTCTAGTTGATCGAAATGTTTTATTTGATCTATTATAGTTGTAGTCAAACTATCATTTTTTATTTTCAATTCTTCATTTTTCAGTGTGTTCTCAACTATATTTTCAATACTTTATCACATTGAAGGCATCAAAATTTCAGTTTATACATTTATCTCATAATTTTATTCTTCCTACTACTTCATAGAGAGTGTGGCATAACAAAATTTTTGTTAGCATTCTTTGTTTTGGCTCTCCAAATATCTATCTCCTCAAGGGTAGCTTCTAATTCAGCCTGAAGATATACTCTTCCATCAATTTATCCTTCTTCATTTTCACTTTATTCACTTGATAAATAATTTCTGACAAATTCCACAAAATAATATAATTTAGGATCCTTACGGTCCTCAAACTCTTATACCTTAGATTCATTGATAAATTCATCTTCTATTGAAAGAAGATTATTCTTTTTTGAAGAACATTATCTTAATAATTCTCTCACCATTCATCTCTGAGGAATAATTATTTTGGGTAATTTCATCATTACCTTCATTATCATCATCAAACTTCTAAGGAAACTTTTCTACCAAATGACCAATTTTTCCACATCAAAAGTAAAAAAATGGTAGTTTACATTTGAACTTCCCATTCACCTTTTCATCCTTGAGGGGAGAAAAGGCATGACATCATCTAGATTTTCCTCCACATAACTATCTTCAGAAAAAATATTATTCATGAATTGAATTCAAATTATTTGCACTTCCCCCTTTCCAATACATCATTATCCGCATTTCTCGTTTCATATGCTACAAGGATAATTTGTAGGAAATCTAGTGTCAGCTCTTTCATGTCTTTGTCTTCCAACGCTGAAACATTCAGATTCAATAAAAGTGGATGTTTCTTCAAGATACATTTCACAAACATTATATCCTCAATGAATTCTCCAAGACCCCACATTTAATCCCCAATAATGTTTACCCCTTCTAATAATTAATCAACAATATCATTGGGGTTCATTTTGAGATCCTCATTCATTTTCAATAGAACCTACAACTTTTCTTCTCGTACTTTTGTGTCACCCCCATAAATGTTCAATAATTTTTCCCACCTAGCATGTGATGTTTTACAGGATATCAAAATCATAGAAATTTCATTTCATGGGGCTCCCACTAAATCATTTATCACTTTAGCTTCAGCATCCAATTACCTTATTTCAGCTTCTGATAAAGCACCACTCTTGACGTTAGCTAATATTACATGAAAAGTTACTATGAAGACATCCATTCCTACTAATAGGATGTAGTGAAGCATCTGATACTCCTATTGTTAAAAATTATTTACATAAATATCAGAATTTATTTATTATTGACCAAATACATTTCTTCTTCTATGAGAGAATCATTAACATTCAACCTTTCCCTCTGATACTAATTGTTTAGTCTACTAGCTCAAATATCCTGGGGGTGAATCAGGGTATGAAAAATTAAAATTTCTTCACATTAAGATATTTTTTTTCATTAAAAAAATATCTTCTCTCTCATTCTCATTGAATTTTTTTAATATAATCTAAATCATGCATGCTTCACCACATTTTTTTCTTGGTTTACCCTCACAGGGGTATATCCAAGGAGAATAAAATGATGGTGTGATGATGTACCGAATTCACTAAGGCTCACTTTTAATAATGAGTATATTGTTTGGTATACATCTTCATTGCCTAGTATTGTATTTAAAATGTTTCTGGTCTGCTCACTACATTCCCATATGTTCCTCCCTATGCCTCTTTCTTTGGCTCACTCCTGGTGGAAAGGGTCACAATCTTACTCTTCTTTCACTTGCTGCCTTTGGAATAGAATCCACTCAGTGTTTATATACTTGTAGGTCAAATATATTTTATGTACATGTTGGCACCTTAATTTAAATGAATTTCTACATCCTCAACTTTAGGCATATGGTCTGTTTAATTCCCTTTTTATCATGTAATTGAAATCCAAGAGTCTGTGTACTAGTAAGTAACAAAAATGACTTTCGAAAATAGAATTAAAGATTTTTCAATATTCCTTGAGTATTCCATGAACAAAATGATCCTCTCACGTACCGTGTAATGGGTATGGTACATGAAACACATCATCCACATACCACTGCCGCTTTTGGGAACTGCCATTCATCCGCTGACTCCTCTTCCTTCACTGTCACATACCACCTCCACATACCGACTCCACGAACCTCCTTTGTGAACCACCCTCTATCCACAAATTGGTCTCTGTTTGTGGAATACCTTCACTTCTATATATTGGAGATCGTCGTCCATATATTGTGTTCTTATACTCTATAATTTTAGTCCTTTACAAACTACAACATCCTATAAAAACACTTTGTTGAACTATTCTACTAAATTCTTCATCCTTTACTAAATCTCTTCTTGGAAGCCACTTTCATACCTCACCAAATTCCTAGAGAAAAGAGATGTTCTCTAATGATATTAACTCTCTCTTTCAATCAGTGGTATTAGCTCTCCTTATATAGGAAAATATATCCAAAAAATCAGCTAATGCAAGATTTAATAAATCTTTAGTTTGTTATAGCCTCCACTGCATACTGATCCTCCACCCGGAAACCACACCCATTTCGTGAACCATTTTTCCATGGTTGTCTGCATACTAACTTTTCTTCTATGTAGTTCCATTCTCTTCTTCCATCCTGTGAAATGTATCTCCTTATATATATGAAAATTATTTCACTGTACACTGTCACCGTGAACAATTTTCAGTTCGACGAACCACTGCCACGTACCATTTCTGCTGCCTGGAACACGGTAGCAGACCCTTCCCAACCATGGTATGTTGTCCATGTTTTAGGATCCACAATTCTTTTCATTTATAGATTTTGTTCTCTATTCATCACATCGTTCAATCCTATGATGATAATCTTTTATTAAAAAAACAAAAATTCATGATTTTATGATCCAAAAATTTGGCGAACACTGGGAAAATGTGCCACCTTAAAAACTATTCTTTGAAAAACACCAACCATACTCATTCACGGTCATCTGGCTTTGTCAACAAACAAAATAATAGCCAAAACATATAGATAGGACACATTGATGGATTTTTTCTCAATAAGAGTCTTATAAATGAAAATATTATATAATTTTATCATGATAAAATTATATAAATGTTTTAAAAATGATAAATTAATGGTTGATATTTTTTTGTACAAGAGAAATCTTCCTTTAAATTTTTATAATTAATATAATTATTTAAAAGTACATTTATTTTCATAAAATAAAATAATATTTTTTTCTCTTATTATTATATGATAATTTAATGAGACAATATTTAATTTTTTAAATGTTTATATAATTGGTTTAAATTTTAAAAACATGTATTTTTGAATATATTATTATTTTAATTAAAAAAATTAAACATCAAAAATATAAAAATTATTTTTAATAAGAATTAACCATTTTTAAATTCTGAATATCAAAAGACTAGTCGGGTAAATTTTTGGTATTTTTCTAAAATAATTGATTTTCTTATGAATAATGAAATACTTGAATTTATGATATTTAACATATCAAGTCAAATACAAAAAATTATGAGTCACGCATGATGTAAAACCCCTTTATTGTGAACTCATATAACTCTTCAATATAATTAGTCACATGAATAAACTATATATGTAGTCCTCATAAAAAATTATTAACATATGAATAGAATAATCAAAGACACTCCTCACCTCCCAAAATAAATACCACCGTTCACCACCTATTAAAATCACATCTCCAAAGCCATTAATAATTCTGATATTTTTCCCAATTCCCCTCTCAATCCTATTCCCTATGTTATGGTATTTTTGTTATCACAAAAAGACAATTTCTATGTTCCTTAAATAGGTTCTTAAGGAGAGGATACTCAAGAGGAGAAACCGTCCCAATTGATCTTTAAATTTACTTTCTTTCTATATCATCCTATAACCTACCCTACCTAAAACAACATGATATACACACTATTATATATATACTAGAAATTTATTATGTTAAATTATTTTGTATAATCAATACTCTTCTTTTATCCGTTTATTCTAGAAATGAAAACATCATTCATTGGATTTCAATTCACTGCTATCGTGGATGATGAAATTTTTTCAATACCACCATCATAGAAAGTCATTAAACCATTTTTATGGTTACACCAATTTAAAATATTTATATTTAATTTTTTTATGTTATGGTACTAATATATACACTCAATATTGAAATGGAAATCAAAACTAGACCGTGATGATCACAAATTTACTAAAATAAACTAATGCACATCATTAAAATTTAATGTAGTGAATCATTCTAATATCTAAAACAATTATAGGACCATTTAATATTATTTACATATACTAATACCATATCATTGTAATTCTGTAGTATTTATTCCAATTTGACAAGAACTGTCACAATTAAAAATAAGGGAACCAATCTTAAAATCTTGAAAATAACATTCTGGGAAAAATGAAATTGAATCTTATAACTCATCAAAAAAGACATAAATAAACTTATTAAAATTAAAAAAATACGTATATAAGAGGTTCTAAATTAATGAATTAATTTAATTTATTTTATTTTATAGTATATAAAGTAAAAATGGAGAACACTTTCAGACATAAAGTAAGGGAATCTCTTTGAACATTCATTTTTTTCTTCAAGTTACATTATCTCTGTCTCTTCACCTGATGTGTTGTTCATAATTATTTTCATCTAATAGTCATAAATTATATGGTTATTTTAAAAAATTATGTACCTATATCAATTATTATTTCTTTTATGCGGACATATATTTTTTATAAGGTTCCCTTCTCGATTCTTCTAGATAAAAACCCCAATTAAGGGAACTTCTATATTTATTACCTAGTTTATTGTACATTACATATTCAATTTTAAGCCACATTTTTTTATAAAATAAATCATTTTATCATGATATATTTTTTCGTTCATTTATGGTTTTATAGAAACATTTCTCCCATTTCCCTTTCAAAAGACTCTTAAATTTTTTTCTTTACACCGCACCAAACTGCCTTATTTCTAACGTTTTTGAAATTATCATTTTACATGTATTCACATTAATTAGACAAAATTTATCATGATCTACATATATTTTCGATTTTTAATTTCCATGTATAATTTAAATCTCTTTCTTCTTGTACACCATTATGATTCACCCCTAGGTTATTCTTTTTGACAAGATTGTAATACCCATTTCTTTCCATGGGTAACCATTATAAGTAATCCTTCTCATCTATTATTTATTTTAAACACAAATTCATGAAATAGTTATTATGGGTGAGCCCATATAGTGCTCCAATGAATTGTGTAATTTTTAGTCAAACGAGTCTTTATGTTGGTACTGGGAGTAAACTTGTTTTCTTTATCAGACATTGTCTACTATGTGATATTGTAATGGTAGTTATCCTTGACTCATTTTATTTGATGTTGTATATTCTATCAAATTAATATTCTTCATGATTACACAGTCATATGTTCTATATGTTATTATTCCATATGTTTATTCATGTTCCATGCCTTTTTATATCATCATTTTATGCCTTTTAATCCATGTTCTACACTTTATTCCCATATTTATTACCTTACTCGGATTTTTAGCCATTCCATATATTCGTTTATTCCCTTAGTTACCTTATGAAAACGTTATATCTCACTGATTTTTAGGATATAATTATGGCCATTAAATAAAATATGTTTTTATTTTGGTTTTATGATATACAATTATGTACCTTGCCTTCAAAAGACACTAGACTTTATAATCATTAGTTTTATTTTTTGGCTAATTTTTCTTAAACTAATGTAGTAATATATTTATAAGCCTATGAAAATTATACCTATAACCATTATTTTTCAATCCATTTGAGATATTGGAATGGTTTGGTCCAGTGGAATACCAAATTTCCATTAAAAATGATTCACTTCCATGAGAGACATGTTTCAAATATCAATGATTTGGAGATATCCTCTAGACACTTTTTTAATAATTTACATTGAGGATATAGATATTAGTGTAGATACATAATTTGTAGAGAATATGATAAGGATTGTGTACTGTAGTTATAATTAACATTGGGGAAAGACCATACCTCTAATTTGGGTGGAGTTTACGCATGGGTGACTTTAATAGGAGACCTGGGAGAGGGAATCTGATATGTGAGTATAGTGGTCAGAACGATTCAATGATACCCCACAGTGATGTTTAGAGTATCTCTAGGATTATCTATTATATGGGGGGACCAATGTATGATCATATCCTTTTCCAGGTATGTCTCTCTTTCAATTTTTTTTGAACCTATTTTCTTTTGGGGTTTCCTTCTTCTTAAAACCTTGGTGGTTGTGTCTCATTTGGGAAAGAGATATTATAAAGGGGAAAATAACCTAATATTAACGGATATATGTTTTTTCTTGAATTATTAGAGTATGGGTTTATGTTTTCAAGGGTTAAAAATGATTCATCATATTTTGGAAGTCCTGAAATGTGGAAAGGGATATTTCTACAGACGATGGACTGGGAGCTATCTAATAGACACATTCATGTCATAAACATGTTACTTTATGTAGAACTATTATCATAATGATTTCATGAAATATTTCAGACCGTGAATCTATTACATGGCTAGAAACTAGATCATGTTTTGAAATGGTTGATTATGGTTATTTTAATGAGAGGCGATGCATTTTTTTGCGTATTTTATAAATTGATAAATTTAGTTCATGAAAGGACTTCAAGTTAGGAACTTTGTAGGGACATATTTTTTAAACCATGATGTTCATATGATTTTATCTCATCCACCATGAAGATCTACCTCTCTCTCTCTCTCTAACCCTATGAAATCTCATGGAAATTTTGGAGCAATTCCTTCCATTTCAGTTGACTTGACCTAGTGTTTGATCTCTAGTGTGTTTTTTCTTTGGTTTTACCATCTCATACACTTGTTATTCATTATATTGATGTAATATATTTATAATGGTTGAACTAATTTTTAATCTTGTGTGATCTAGGTTTTTCTCATGATATCCATCGTCTTATATCCTCATTAAAATTTATGACAGAGAGTGTTTCTCAAATCACATGACAATGTTAATAGTGAAGATAAAAGACATGTGGTTTATTTATATTTGATTGAGTTTGTGAAATATTATGAGATTGTACCAACACAACATTCTCATTAAGAAATAGAATAATGGGTGATGACAAACATGTGGTTAGACTACTCCATGGATTCCATCGAACCAAATGGTGTACAATCCTCTGTTGAAACTACCCATAGGGAGATCCTAACATGGAATAATAATAAACTAGAAAATGTTTCAAATATGAACAATTATGACCTAAAATCTAAGGGAATTTTTATGATAGATTCTCCTTGGAAATTGGCATCCTTTGTTATGAATGAATGGTAATAATTTTATGTTAAATGGATGTGAAAACTATCAAGTAAATTGATTAAGATGTAAATTAATTAATGAATGGTTAATTGAAAGAAAAATGTTAATTGATTTAATAGATCTTTGTTCCATATGATATTATGTTGTGTTATTCTATATATTATGTCTTATGTAGTTATTTTTTCTGAAATGAATATATAATGGGCTATACCCAGTGATGATGAAATTCATATATACATTACTATGCTTGGTGATGCTAAAAAAGATTATATAAAGGGATATTCGTGGTAATGGTGAAATTTTTATATAAAGGGATATGCCTGGTGATACATAAATGATTAAATAAATGATTTTGATTTATTATGCTTAAATTTTCATATAAAGGGATATATACAGTGATGTTGAAATAGTTATACTAATATATTTTTCTAGTGATGTTGAAATGCTTATATAATGGGTTTTCCCCAGTGATGTTGTAATTCTTATAAGGCCTGACACAGTTATGTTATAATTATTCTAGTTATATTTCATGATGGGAGATATTTCGGCATGATTACGAAGTATCATGATTGTTCTATCATATTAATTGATCAGATAATACTCAATATTATCAAATTTTCAATCACTTGTTATTATAAAGTTGCTTTTAGACATGGTTTTGTGAACCTAATGAGTTTTACTCACACACTATCTACTTCATTGGTTGTTACATGATGAGATAACGTAAATGTAGATTTAGAATAGGGGAAAATGCCTTTTTTGGATTTTTTATTACTTTATGGGTTTGATCATGGAGTTAGGATAGACATGGGGTTTGAGATAGGTAAATTTTAAATTCTCTATGTCAACATGGTCATGTATCATTATTTCTTAATTTTTTATATTTAAAAACATTATATCCCATCATTATATAATAAAATTATTACTGGAATATTTAGTTAACTTTTACTATTTTGTTTATCCATCGTGGTGTATTGTTTCCTTTATTTTCCATTACACTAATATTTGATTATTTTTGAAATATTAAAACAATGTTCCTTGTGCTATAGTATCCCCACTATATTCTCTACACCTATCCTTCTAGTTGGTAGCTTAGTGATTTGTGAATGAACTCTTAAGGTCCAATTACTAACATGAATTGGCAATGTGGGAGAGTCCTAGATTGGAGGATAGTAGGATAACTCTTCCAGTATAGTTGTGTTTTTTTATTTTGTTCATGGTTAGTCAATCCATATGAGAAAACTGCATGGTTTTATTCATTATAGATAAAAAGCACACAATTTGATATTCCATGTAGCCAAACCATGTGATCTAATTTAACTAATAAGTAAATTTCGTTTTGAAGAAATAACACATCACTTTTATAGCATTATTCCTCCCAATGATAAGGATGACAAGGGAAGGTGTTTATCATTGATATGTGGGTCATTACAACTCTTCTAGGGATTGGTTCTAATGAATCCATTTTTGTTGAATATAGTAAAATCATGCTAAATGTCATGTTTTCATTGTTCTTCACCATTTATCTATATCATCATTCTATTAGTGAAAAAAAACTAAATATTAAGCATTTAATTGAATAATCTATGGGGGTTGAGTCATTAAATGAGATTTATACTTTTTGGGGGGAGGATGTAAGAGACTATTTCAACATTAGTAATATTGAATTTGTGAAGGATTTTTCTTGGTTACTAGTTTTCTATGTATTGTTTTCTTTGGATATTGAATTTTATATTCATGATATGGGTTTCATGGTTTAAGTCTTTAAATTTTCATCATGTCAAACATATTCTATATTCTATTAATTTGAGGAAATACTACATGTTATAGTTTAATGGTTTCATGAAATTATTTTTTACAGTCAACAATAATTTCTTACCCATATTAAATTAGTTGTAATTTTTTATTCAAGGATATTTTACTCATGAAATTTTAAATACTAGGTTTAATTTATAAAATAAATTTCCTCATTTTTATTAAAAATATAAATGGATTAAAATTAATGATTTCCAATGAATTTGGGTAATTTTATTACTGTAGTGTGGTATTTCTTTAAAATTATTTGAACTAGGAACAAAAATCCCCAAGCATTGGATGTTTATGAAATTTAAATTATCCAAGGGTGGGTTTATTTCAAAAATATATAGCCTCCATGTGTGGGATATGGAATATGTGAACCTAAAATACTAAATAGGGGATATTCTAGGATAGGCATTCTATGATGGGTTACAGCTTCCTCACTTAAATATACAATAAATCTCTAAATAATATATGTTATGATTCTGTGATCCTTTTTTGGGTGTTCTACTATCCCTAGGCATGCATTCTAGGGATTTTTTGACACATAGAAATTTTATCACTGACGTGTGAGAATCCTTTATAACTCTGACCTATCCTATCCTTGGAATATTCTTAAAATAAATCCTTTTAAATTGGTGATTTAAATTTTTTTATAATATTCTTATTTGTAAATTAATTGAATGTGGTTTTTTAGAAATATTTTAGTAATTATTCTAAAAATAGTTGATTTACATGATTTATTTTAAATTGTGTAAATCAAAATTTCATGTATTATCTTTATTTAAATGAGAACAATTTATTATTTAATAAATATTTTTTTGAACACTTCTTAGGATCGTACTAGGATTTTTTTTCACACTATACACATAAATTTGTTTGTTTTTATATCTTATTTTATAGAATTAAAGTTCATGAAATGAGCCACATGTTAGAGAACTGCAGCCGTGATAGTATGGTTTGGGAGCTTATCACTAACATGGTTGAATCTTTTCTATTATATCACATGGAGATGTGTTTTGGTTGGTCTTGGCTACTTGGGTTTACCTATTATGGATTAGAAATTTTTACATATAAATTATTGGATTATGCTCTTTGAATTTTTATTGGATTTCATTATTTCATTTATATATATATCAAATATTGATTCTATGTTTATTATGTGTGAAATATTTCCCGAAGGTATTTCTTAACACCCAAGTGATTATTTCTATCCCGTGTCGATTAGGAATTCCCTTTAAGCCTTTCCATGTGATGGATCGATTATCTGATTTAGAGATAAAAAGAGTTTATATGTCATATTAAATGATTAGTATGAAAAAACCTATAATAATTTAATTAATTTCCATACCATATAAATAATATGAAAAATAAAAAAGCTGAAATATCATAATAAAAATGACATGAATCAATAATTTGTATCCATTATACATGATACCACAACATGTAATCTCAATGATAAACCATATACCTTTAATAATAGTATGGAAACAAGAGATTATAAACATTATCCAAGGTGAATTATCATTGGAATAATGATATATATTTTCACTTAAATATAAAATAATAATAAACTATGGAACAATTATAATAATAAAGAATCATTACATGATTTATTAGGCATCACAAACCTACAACCCATTAGAGAGTTCAATTTTGAAATCCTACAGTTCTTAAGTGGCAAGGGCAATGGCGCACTAATAGATTAGGCATAAAAAACATATGTTCCTTAAAATTATTAGATTTCAAAAATATATTTTTCCTCACTAATATAGGTTTCAAAAACCTATATTTCATTTGTGAATTATGTTTCATTGGTCCAAGGTCCTTTGTTTAATAATGTTTCATAAGTCGATGATACATTAGGGACATAGGTACCAAAAACCAACAATCCATGAGTGTCTTTCTAGATATAAACCCCTAACCAATGAATTATATGGTGATATTGGACATCATATTTTATCATATATCAATATTATTTTAATAATATATCAATTATTAATTATATCATGAAACCTCATTAATATAAATTGTGGTTATTCAACATTTGAAAATGGTACAAAATAATCTAACATCGAGGATAAGGTCAATTGATATAAATATTAACTCACCCAAAATAATAAATTTAAAGGGGAATTTTTAGGGCGATTCATATAACTTAACACCATAGGCATTATATCTTTTAAAAAGTAAAATGGAATAGAAACTATAAAAATTGATTATAGATAACATTTTTAAAATTTTTTCATTGATAAAAAATATGGCTCAACTTCCAACTTTTTTTCATGATAGTAACTTGAAAACATTTATAAATGGTAACTTTAAAATAAATATAAATAAATAATCTCTTTACATACCTAATTATTTTAACTAATAAATGATGCATGCAAGATTAAAACACCAACATGATAGAAAAATATTTTTCAATGTTTTGAAATTAACGTTATTAAAAAACACAATATATAAAGATTAAAAATTCATTCATTTAATAAAAGGTTTTTCTGAATATAAGTATTACTAGAAATTGGACATATTTAAATTTCAAATTAATAAATGAGAACATTATTATGAATATTTTAAATGGATATGGATGAAAAAGAGATAATTTCTAGAGAATGGGTATTTTTCATAAGATCTTAAATCCATTAAATAATTTAGTCCATAAATATAATTCCTTGGAATTAATGGTGGAATGGAACTGTATTTTTATTATATAATATATTAAAATAATGTTACTAAATCATAATCAAGGAGAAATCATTATGACTCAATAGAAAAAGTTTTCCCAAGAAAAATCCTTATAGATTAATAATTTTTTAGAAGCCCATATAAAAATTAATATCAAAAAGTGAACATAAAATATCAATTATAAAATATTCTATAAGATAATATAATTTCCATAAGAATTATACACTACATTTAAATTATATTACGAGAAAAGAACAAAACATGGATAACTAAAAGTAAATTGTGATAAAACACCCTTAATATAATTCTATGATTTTAAGAAATAACTCTAACCTCATACATAATAAACAAAAAAGTTTTAATTAATAATTTTATAAACATATTAATATCTTTCAGCCTTTTTACTATTTGATTATAAACATTTTTTATACATTCAAAATTTACATACAGATTATTTTTATTTGTGTTTATTGTAATTTTACGTGTTTTTAGGATGTTTTATAGTGTTGATTTCAATTCACATTCATTATTACAAAAATCATCAATCATATTTTTTAAAAAGGTATTTGAATATTTTATTTATAATAATATTCAATAATAAAATTTTTTTTATAGTCATGATATATAATGAAGTAAAAAACAATGAGTTTGTTTTATACATTTTTTGAACAAAAATTACTCTGATAATAATATGTAAAATAATAATTTATATTTTTTCCAAAAAAATTAAAATAATATTTTCCCTCATTTTTATCTATTAATACCCATAGTTTTTTCCATACTCCTCCATTATTATTTTATCAACATTATATTGATGGTGAAACTGACCAAAATAAGAACATGCTAAAATCGATGGGTGATTTTCTTTAAGAATGTTAGTCCTTTAAAATAATATCATTATTATAGATGTATAATGATATTATTGAAATTATTTAATATGGTGATTATTATTTTATTTATTTTAAAAATAAAATGCATTTACATGTAAAAAATGACTATTGTCACTTCGTGGGGGTAGTATTCCTTGTGTAAAGATGTGTTTCATTCTCATTTTCCTTAGAATATATAGAAGCTAGGAATTGGTTTGTATTTTAATAATTTTAAAAATGTTTTAACTATAAAATTTATTCATTAAATAACATTTTATAACTATATACATAATATGGTTATGAAAAAAATTCATTTCATCATGGTGTAAGTATTCTGGATGTATTCACGAATATTTTTCTCATTTTAATAATGTAGTGGAAAGGGTACATAAATTTTATACCACTAAAATAATAACATTTTATTATATTAATAATAGTGATTTAATTATATTCATATGTTTATAATATGTTTTGAGAAGTGTATGTGAGAAATATATACAAATGAATATTATGAAGTGGATAATACCCATGTTTAGAGTTTGTGTTTTCTTAATAACAATTAGTTAAAATTGGATGAAATAGTTTTTCTTCTTATATCAAGTGATTATAAATTCGGGGATAAGGAAATAATAAATGTAAAATTGTTGAATGATTAAGTTGAATTCAAATTCCATTCTTTATGGATGGAGTGGGGTATGTCGCCTTTTATAAATGAGGTTAGAGGCATTTTTATAATAATATAAAATGGAATGTCACTGTTCGAATTCCATTTGGATCCATTAATTAATAATAATTTTGTGTGGGACTTGTTTTGGCAGATAATTATAAATATCTTTAATTTTTGAGATATTCTTCATTATTTTTTAATCATTTCTCTACACTTATATCTTATACCCAAAATAAATTTCACTATGGTGACTAATCCTAAAATGTTTTATTAGGTTTTAATGACAAATATTTTGATTAAATTATTAACTCATATTAATATTTTGATTTAAAATTTTATGATAATTTTAATAAATGTAATTATAAATTAAGGGAAGTGTTAATTTTATAATTATCTCACATTATACATAAACATTATTTTGCATAATAACATCTTCTTTTGGATGAAATGATCAACTTTTTTAATTAAATTAATTTTTTATTAATAATAAAATAATATATATATATATATATCAAATAAATCTCAATCAAAAATCCATAATGTTAAAATGAATAACCTATAGATTTTATTTTTTTCAAATAAATCGACTTTTTTGAATACCTGGTGATACACACAACTCTTTGTAAAAATTATAATATTGCATAAAGTTATAACATAGACATTAAATTGGTTAGTATGACAAGAAATAAATATTTTTTGAATAAATTTATAGATTTACAAAATAAACGGTTGGGTTATCATCTAATTAGTAATAAAATTAAAAATCTTTTCTAAATAAAAAAAATATTTTTCTAGACACTTTATTTAAGAATGTAATGTGTTTTTATCATCATATATTAAATTATTCAATATTTTTGAATCATTTATACAAAATTTAAATAATATATATTCAATATAATATTATAAAATACATATATTGTTTCCTTTAATTGGATAATATTAAATATGGATTTATGATTATTACTATATTTTTCTTAAATTTGATTTTATCTTGTTTTTTATATTGATTTTAAAATCAAGTTCTTATATAAATTGAAATATAATTTTAAAAATTATATTATATATTTTGAATCATGAATTAAAAAATTTCAAAATATGAATATTCTATATTTAGGTGTTATGAATATAATCCTTGAAAAATTGTATCACCTCAGTAATGGGTAAATCAAGAAAACTTAGTTTAAAACATAATTTTAAGGTCACCATTTTTTATCTTCATTATTATTATATGAGTTGAACTCAGACCCTATAAACATTTTAATTCCTTAATCCTAGTTACCCAGAGTCGGTTTATTATTACATAACATTGGTATGATCCAAATAGATCATGTCTCAAAAGACCGATTAGTTTATTAGGCTTGGAAGTACTAGATACATACAAAAGTTCAACCTTACAACATGAAAAGTAATAAAACACTAATTTATTCCATTAGAAACATCCAAGACTCCTATATTATTCCTACAAGTCACTCATAACTTACTTCTTCATATCTTGGTAAAATATAACATAAGAATGGGGAGAGTGAAAACGCTCAGTAAGAGTAAGCAATACAGTAGAAGATAACATAAAAATCAGGAGAAATGAATAATTGAAAACATATACCTTTACAAATAATAAAAATGAACACTTTATGGAAAGAATATGATGTGAGTAAAAATGCCACAATAAAACATAGTAATGGGTATTCAACTAGTAGAATAAGAACATGAATCATTAATATTTTTTTCATAATGAAGGAATTTATAAATCGAGACATTATGAACCCTTTTTCAAGACCTTTGCCAAGAAGTCTAAAAATGATTAAGGCCTCATCCAAACCCATATATCAAATTGAGAAATGCCTCAGCCAATTCCACATCTAATTGACTCATGAGACCTACTGATTCACAGAGGAGCTATAGTGGGCTCCACCCATCACTTACTAAGTCCAATACATTCCTCATATGAAATGGATTAAACATAACATAAAAATTCCTATTAAAACTAGCATACGAAATGTCAATACTTTAACCATAAACCATGAATAGTATAAAAATAACACATCCACAGTCAAGCATATCACAAAACCACAAATAAAATATAGAATACTTGTATCATAATAAATCAACTTCAAACAAGTGTAAAATTTATCAAAGGATGTTGACATTGATGAAATCAAAACTATTTGAGAGGAATATCTCTTTCTATTTTGAAATAATTTATGAGTCACATAAATATACAAGAAAACATTTATTTTTAAAATATTCTCATAATCTTGTAAGGGAAGCTTCGATGATGTTATAATGGTGGAAAATATTTTCACCCTTCGTATGTGTTAAAAAAGACATTCTTACCTTAATTTTTGTCGAAAAGGTCATACAGTACCTTGTTTGGAAAACATCAGAAAGATTCCTTTCAAAACATATAAGGTTAGATAATATTATAAAGGTCATTAACCCATAGTTTTTTAAATATTATTTTTTTAAATACATTTTTATGAAAACACAGATGTGGAAGATAAAGAGTTTCCTGAAGATACTTACGTATTAACAAACTCATATAAGTAAAGAGATTGTAAAACTAACGATTACCTTGTACTTTTATTTAGCCTATGGTATGTTAAACTTATTTATAAAAGATAAAACATTTTTAGTAAGTTATACAAGAACTATATACCTAAATATGATATCATATATGATCCTTTAATATTGATTAGTTAATAATATTTTATTAGTATTATCATTTCGGGTGTTAACTGATTCTTTTTCCATTATATTATTGGTTGTGTAACCCATGATTATTTTGGATAGGATGTATTTGATTCATATCCATAATGATATTAATTTCTTAAACATTACTTGTAATTATAAAATAAAAATTATTCTTGAATGATTACGATGGGGAATGAATCTCATCGCGTTCGTGGAGATGGTATTCCGTACGTACGCATGAGCAACAATATCGTTATATTAATGGTGAAATCATATGTAGTTGGATGGTATAAAATATATATAGAATCATTAACATGTTATATTTATTATTTACATTAGTTATACTCATTATTATTTCCATCCAAATAATAAAGTGTTTGGATAACAAACTACACCACGACGTGGAGGCTGTAAGTCGTACGTTAGCACGTTTGGTGACTTTTTCATTTATTGGATATATAGAATAATGAAAATGGTTGTAAAATATTTATAATAACATCACAGTATGTAGATGTTACAAGAGTTATTATTTTGTTTTGAAAACAACAACGAAAGTGGAAGTGGAAGAAGAAAAGAACTTGAAAGAGGGTGGTGAAATTATTACCTCTTCTTTAGGTGTTTCCTTTTGAGTTGTTCAAATTGGCTCCTTAGGTTGCATTTATATTAAAATTAAGGACTATAAGTATATGTTAGGGTAGTTGGGAGGATATTTGAGTAGGGATTGACTGATCCAAATGGTTTTGGAGGTGTGATTTTGAGAGAAGGGGAAGTACCCTTTTATAAGAGAGGTGAGGGTCACTTTAGAAAAGATTGAAATATTATTTTATTATACAATAATATTCGGGATTATAATGGATCCAAAATGATTTATTTTGAGTCTAATGTGGTTATGTGTCAAAAAACTCTCATCCAATAGATTTTAGACTGGTTTATGTCACCATATAAACAATATCTTTTAGATTTTACTCTTGGTTAAATAGTTTAACATGTACCATGTCTTCGTGGTTAATAAATTTACTATAAAATGAAAAGAGAACCCCAAGTGGTTAGTTAATGACATATATATTATTTTTCCAAACCTTATATTTGTAGGAATATTATTCCATATAATAATATAGTATTTGTTTTAAAAACTCAATTATGTTAATTTTTACACTATTTTGTATCTGATTTTTTTAAGTCTTAACAACTTGATTACTTTGATAAAAATATATTTAGTCAACCTTAACATGTCATAGTAACCTATAAAATTCTTGAAATTCATATAAAGTCTAAATTTACATTTATTTTGATATTTATAATATCTATAATTTTAAGTTTCCATTAATAAGGTAATTACTGCATCACCATTGTGTCATAAATAAATTTAATTATCTAATGTATAAAAATTATAAAAAAATACCATTATGTAAGAAATATTTGTATATTTCTAATGAATATTTATAGTTGAATTTATCTTATGTTTAAACCTATATTAAAAATGGTTTAGTAATTAATCTTTGAATTTAATGCTTTTAACTCTTATTTAAATAAAATAATAATAAATGTCTTAATCTAATACAAGTGGACCAAAAGGATCATATTATTTTCCTAAGGTTTGTTTGTTCTAATTACACATATCCAATAGAATTAGGAAATGTTTTAGGGTAATTATAATTTCATTTTCACCTTTTATTGCCCTATTTACTTTTAACGGTGGTATATAAATGTCAAAACATACTATTCAACAAAAATTCTTTTCATCTTATTGAACCAAATTTTACTTACTGATGTCAAATGTGTCTCTTGGACTTTTGAAATTCAACTCATAGAAGAGATAAAATTAACTTTTATGCAAATTTGAAAATGCTCCGAGAAGGTGGGTAAAAGATGGTAAAAAGATCAATAAAATTTTACATATCTAATTTTATTATAAAATTGACTCCAATGAATTAATTGAAGTAATTTAGGTATTATGTAACAATTTTTACTTAAAATAAATTAAATATATAATTATTTAAATAAATGTCATTTTTAAACAACAATTTAGTGTTTTCACTATTCATAAAAAATTGAATGTTTCAGAAAAATACAAAAATTTCACCCAAAGCTAATTTTGATATTGGGAATCCAAAATTGAGGTCCATTTTGAAAAGAAAAATTTATAAAATTTCAAAAATTGGTTATTACTATTCATAACGACTTGTTTGATTTGGTTGTGGTGTGTTAAAACTCAAAGTTGTGTACAATGCAAGATACTGCATTATTCAAAGGGAAACGTACCATGGAAGCTTGTGGTGTTACATTCTACCCTCCAAATAATTTTGTCCTAGAAATTACTAGAATATTACTACATAAAAATATTCAAGTGGTTCTTCATTATATGTTCCTCACGTTCCCATGTTCCCTCTTCCATCTCATGGTTTATCAATAGAACTTTTACCAGACGAGTCATCCGGTTTCCCAGCACTTGTTCTCCGGTATCAATAATTATGATAGGCTTTTCGCAATAAGACATGTTGGGTTCTAGTTTTATTTCATCATAGGTAAATACATGTGTTGGGTCAGTCATGTATTTTCTCAACAGTGATACGTGGAACACATCATAAACTTGTAAGAGACTTGGATGCATTGCTAAATAGTAAGCTACAACTTCAATTCGTTCTAGAATTTCGAAAGGTCTGATGTACCTAGAACCTAATTTACCCTTATTTCTGAATATTATAACACTATTACATGGAGATACCTTCTAGAAAACATGATCACCTATTTGAAATTCCAAATTCCTCCATTGGTTATCGGCATAACTCTTTTTCCTACTTTGAGCTTCTTTGACGTGGGTTTGGATAATCTTCACCTTTTACATTGTTTCCTCAACAAGTTATGGGCCTATGAGTTTTCTTCCACCAATATCACCTCAATAAGTTGGTGTGAAACTTCTCTTCCCATATAACACTTCATATGGTTGAATTTGAATACTTGAATGGAATCTACTGTTATAGGAAATTTGTAGCAGAGGTATATATTGATCCAACATACCTTGAATGTCAGGTGAGAAAGATCACAACATGTCATATAATGTTTGAATAGTACATTCAGATTGCCCATCAGTTTGAGGGTGGTAGGTATCCCTCAAATGAAGTTCTGTATCTAGGTCCTTCGGAAGAATTATCTAGAATCTTGATGTAAATTGGGGATCACGATCAACAAAAATTGACTGGGGTACTCAATGAAGTCTTACAGCTTCATTAATAAATAGTCTTGATAAATGTTCGAGTGGGAAATATACTATTATTGCTTGAAAATGTGTTGACTGGGTATGAAGATCAATAATGACCCATATTGCATCATTCCTTCTAGGAGTCTTTGGTAGCCCCATGTCAAAGTCCATCGTAATATCATCTCAATTCCACTCATGTATTGGAGGAGGTTTCCTGACTCCTCTAGAATTAACATGTTGAAAAACCATACATCTTGACACATAATCAGTAATTTTCTTTTACCTTTTGTTCTACGAAAAATGTTCCTTAAAATCTCTATTCATATTAGTGCTACCATGGTGTATACTAAAATTGGAGTTATAAGCATCATTCAACAATTCTATTCTTAGATAAGGTACGTTAAGAAGACAAAGACTCTTTTCAAATTTCAAAATTCCATCTTCATATATGAATTTGATCAATCTCAAATCATTTACTACTTTAATTTTCTTTTGAAAGAAATCATCATCAGTCTGAGAACCTCTTATCCTTTCTAGTAAAGATGGTTTTGAAAACATTAGAAAAAGTATTTATGTTTCACCATCCATGATTAATCTCATATCCGTCTATACTAGATCTATGAACATAGGATCCTTTTCAACCCTCATATTGTTGGAAACTCTTTGATCTTTTCTGCTCAAATCATCTACAGCCTTATTTTTCTTCCACGGTTGGTAGTGTGTAGTGAAATCATATTCCTTGAGTAGATCAAGCCATAAACATTTCCTCATGTTGTGTTTTTTGTGAAAAAATATAATTCAATTTCCTGGGATCGATATATATCTCACATTATTCACCATAGAGATAGTGTCACCAAATCTTCAATGCAAAGATTACAACTGCTAACTCAAGATCATGAGTGGGATAGTTTTGTTCCTAAATTATTACCTTCCATGATGCAACGACAATAACATAATCATTCTGTATAAGGACTCAACCAAGTACTTTATTTTAATCATCACTATAAATATCAAACCCCTCATTCCCCAATAGTAGATTAAATATAAAAGCATTTACTAGTCTTCTCTTCAGTTCTTCAAATCATTCTTCACACATTTTTTCCAACCGAATTTAACCCATTTACATGTGAGCTTGGTTAATGGCTTAACCAACATAGCAAAATTATAGACAAAGCACAGATAATAACCTGCTAAACCAACAAAACGATGTACCTCAGTTATACTTTTCGGTGCTGGAAATTCTGGGATTTCCTTTGTCCTTGAAGGATCAATAGATATTCCAACCTTATAGAAAATATGGCCGAGAAAAGAAATCTCTTGAAGCCATAATTCACACTTTCTAATCATCCCATATAATTTATTTCTTATGAGGGTTTTCAGAATAGTGCACAATTTATTTCCTTGATCTTTATAGATTTTTGAGTAAAATAAGATACCATCAATAAATATCACTTAAAATTCATTAAGATATTCCATGAAACCACTATTAATTGGATCCTTGATAATAGAGGGTGCATTAGTCAATACAAAAGGAATTAATGTAAACTCGTAATGCAGGTACCTGGTTCAAAACACTACCTTCGAAATGTCTTCCTTCTTCACGCACAACTGATGGTATCCAGATCAAAGGTCAATATTTGAAAAATATTTAGCTCCAGGAAGTTGATCAAATAAATCATCAAGGAATGATAGGAGATACTTTTTCTTTATAGTTGTAGCATTGATCTCCATGTAGTCAATGCGCATCCTCATATATCCATTTTTCATCATTACAAAATGGATAAGGGCTACACATAGAGAAACAATAGGGTGAATAAATCCCTTTTTAATCTATTCCTCTCGATGTTTCTTTAGTTCCACTAATTCCATAGTGTCCATTCTATAAGGAGTCTTTGATATGGGCCTTGAACTAGGACTTAAGTCAATAGAAAACTCAATTTCTCATTCTTGAGGATTTCCAAGTAAATCCTCTAAAAACAAATCAACACATTCTTGCACAATAGGTACATCCTATATTTGAACATTCCTTTCCTCACCCACATTTATTTCATTCTTTCCTCCCCAATAATTGAATTTAGTAGAGCTACCAGAGGTGGATCTGTATAAGAATCAGATGGCGATGTTTCTGCTCTATAGATAAGGTACTCTTTATCATCATCAAAAATTTTAACCATCTTATTCTTACAATAAATTTTCACATCATGGTCTTAAAGTCAATCCATACCAAGAATTATATCAAATTAAATCATGTTTATGATGATGATATCAGTGGATAAATAACATTTATATTCCCTAATGGGAACTGATTCATAAAACATTGTTTCAATGTTACTTCCCTTGGGAGTTTTGAATGACAACTCCCATGTTAAGTCAAATTGAAAATATCTAATTTTCTTAGAAAACCAAGAAGATATGAAACAATGCAGTGATCTAGAATTAAATAATACATTGGATAAACTTGAAGAAATCATTAAATTATCTACCACCACATCTTTTGGAGCTTTAACTTGAGCAATAATGATCACATAATATTGGACATGCTCCCTTGGCCTTTTATGAGGTATGTTTCCTTAGAACATAGGACATTCATGTGTATAATTTTCTATATCCCTATAATTTTAGCATTGAAAATTGGTAGCTTATTTATTCTACTTACAATCACCAGCAAGATGGCCTTTCTGTCTATATTTTTAGCACAATTCTTTTCTTTCTTGACAGGAACCAGGGTGATTCCTTCCACAATTATCAGAGGGTGGAAATTCAACTCTACCCTTCTTTCCTATTTCCTTATTTTCCTTTCCCAGAGTGTTCAACAGATCTCTTAATCTCTTTCTTTGCTTTAAAGTCATAAGACTTATAGAATTCCTTTTTCTGTCTTGATAACACATGAGACAATATCTTTGTATGATGAGAAGGATTGTGAGACTAATTCTCAATGGATATATAGTTTTATCCAATCAATTAAATGATCAATATTAATTTTTGGGTTTTTATATAATCTAAAGAATGCCTTGCTAACCTTATAATGTTATCCTTATACTTTGCGACATTCTTACCCTCCTTTTACCTAAAAATCAGAAATTGCCTTTCTATATCCACTCGATGGTCACGAGGAAATTATTTTTATAAGAAAATATCTTTTAAGTACCTCTATTGCATACATGATACCTTTTCATCATCCTTTGTCTTTTGAATAAATTTCAAGAATTGATTTGCATCTCCAGTGAGGCGATAAACATCCTTGACAACTTTTTCCCTTTCACTACTCCCCAATGCATGAACTATTTTCTATATCGAACTTATCTATTTCTCTGCTAAAAATGGATTTTTAGTCACATTGATTTTTTGTGGTTGTTGCCTTATGAAGCAGTTTAACATTGATCCTCCACGATGAGGTTCAGGGTGCTCCATACAGGTACTGATATTATTCATAACCTGAATGAGTTTTCCCAGTATAGTGATAAACTGATCAGCAACCATTTAATCACCATCTCCAGTATAATTATCTTGAGTTAAAGGGAAATCCCTATATGGATTGCGTTCACTGATATAGTTTTCATTAATTCCACTAGGAACCATTTCTAAACAATGGCATACACATGATTAGTTTATGAATCACAATATATACTTCCAAACTTGTAAAACACTTAACATAAATTGAAAAGTTTATGTATATAATCAATAATCATAAAAAAGATTTTCTTTGAGGTGGTATAAACTCATAAATCCTTCATAATGTTTTGTAAATAATATTTGAATTATCCTAAGTATATCCTCTGTGAGTGTCGTAACTAGGAGTGCAGTAAGGCCAGTTTTCATGTACCAAGATACCCCGAGTTTAGCCCAAAACTCCTTGTCAGATTTTTCTCTCCTAAGTACATTTTTTCCAGAGCTGCCTCTACCTGCTCATATCCAGACAGGTATGTATTACTAGTAAAACTCAAAAAATATCTACATTAAAAAAATTATAGGATTTTCTTCTATACTAATCATTAATGTTTATCTTAGGGTAATGTTCTCTAATCAGAGTTTCTCTAAATATTGCTTCTAAGGATTGTACTAAACATCAACTCATACCAATTATAATACCCCAACCCTAGTTACCCAGAGGTAGTGAATTATTATATAACATTGTAATGATCATAATAGATCATGTCTCAAAAGGCTAATTAGTTTTGTAGCCTTAGAAGTACTCGATACATACATAAGTTCAACAATAGAACCTGAAAAGGAATACAACATTAATTTATTCCATTAGAAACATCCAAGCCTCATAGATTATGCCTGAAAGTCACTCAAAAATAACTTATTCATATCCTAGGAAAATGAAACATTACAAAGGGGTGAGCTCAAATGCTCCGTAAGAGTAAGCAATGCAATGAATGATAACATAAACACTAGGCACAGTGAATAATAGAAAACACATGCCTTTACCAATAATAAACATAAACACTTTACGATAGGAATATGAGTTGAGTAAATAATTCCATAATTAAAAATAGTAATGGGTATTCTACTAGTTGAATAACCACATGAAAAATGACTATTATTTTCATAATGAGGGAATGTATAATGCGGGACATTATGAACATTTTGTCAAAGACTTGGCCAAGACGTCTAAAAATCATTATGGCCTTGGCCAAAACTATATATCAAATTTGGAAATGACTCAACCAATTCCACATCGAATTATCTCATGATACATACCAATGCACCGAGGATCTATAGTGGGCTCCACCCATCACGTACTATGTCCAATACATTCCTCATATGAAAAGGTTAGAACATAACATAGACCTTCATATTAAAACTAGCATAAGAAATGTCAATATTTTAACCATAAATCATGAATGGTATAAAAATAACACATCCATAGTCAAACATAACCCAAAAACTTAAATAAAATATAGAATATTTTTATCATAATAAATCACCTTCAAATAAGTGTAAATTTAATCAAATGATGTTGACATAGATGAAATCAAAACTATTTGATAGAAATATCTCTTTATATTTTGAAATAATTTAAGAGTCACATAAATATAAAGGAATACATTTATTTTCAAAATATTCTTATAATATTCTAAGGTAAGATTTGATGATGTAATAACTGCAGAAAATAGCCACACCCGCCATATAAGATAAAAAATACATTCTTACATTAATTTTGTCGAAAAGGTCATAAAGTACCTTTTTTGGAAAATGAATGAAAGATTCATTTCAAAACATATAAGGTAAAATAAAGTTATAAATGATGTTAACCCATAGTATAGTAAATATTAAACTTGTTTATAAATACATTTTTAAGAAAACATGGATGTGGATGATAAAGAGGTCCCAGAAGATACTTACGTATTAACAACCTCAGATAAGTAAAAAGATTGTAAAATTAACCCTTAAGTTGTACTTTTCTATAGTCGATGGAATGTTAACCTCCTATATAATATATAAAATATTGAAATTAAATTATATAAGAACTATATACATAAATATGATATCATATATGATCCTCTAATATTTATTTGTTAATAATATTTCAGTAGTATCATAGTTTCAGGTGTTAACTAATTCGTTTTCCTTTATATTCATGGTTACGTAAGCCATGTTTGTTATGGATATGATGTATTTGATTAATATATATAATAATATTAAGTTATTATTCATTATTTATAATATTAAAATTATAATTAGTCTTGAATGATTATGATGGGGAATGAATCTCATCACGTTCATGGAGACAGTAATCCGTACATACGCACGAGCGACAATATCATTATATTGATGGTTAAATTGTATGTAATTGGATGGTATATTATATATAAGTAATAATTAACATGTTATATATATTATTTACATCATTTATACTCATTATTATACCCATCCAAAAAATGAAGTGTTTCAATAACAAACTACACCACGACCACTACTGGAAAATAGGTCTATACCCACGGTTTTGCAAAAAACTGTGGGAATAGATTACCCCTATACCCACGGTTGTGCCAAAACCCGTGGGTATTGTTTTCATTTAAAACCTATACCCATGGGTTTTCAGAAAACCGTGGGTATTGGGTATTTTATGAAGACGTATACCGACGGTTCTTGAAAACCATAGGTATTTCAATTTTTTTTGAAGAAGTATACCCACAGTTCTCCAGAACCATGGGTATAGCTTTTCCTCGTTATGGCGCGGAAAAAACATTAGACAGGACACCAAAAAGTTTTTGCGAGGATACATTTTTCTCGGATAATATTATATATATATACGCATATGAATGTCTATATATAAATTAAAAAAATTAGCTCGGTTGGTTCCTCAGTGAATAGCGGCGCTGTGTTGCAGTGTCAGAACCCAATTCGAATCCCCGTGCCCGCGAATTTTGAATTTAAATACCGCTTATATTAATATATATACACAGATATATGTCTTTATAACAAATTAAAATAATAGATGGGTTGGTCCATCCTGGGGTGCGGGAGCGAAGTGCAGCTGGCGGTGCAAGTTCAAAACCCGATGGATGCGTTTTTTGGAATATGCGACTTTGATTATATTAATATATATGAGTAGATATATCTATATATAATAAATAAAAATTGCAGCTCGGTTGGTGTGAAGGGGTGGCATGGGCGTGAGGCGCAGTGGGAGGTACGGTTTCAAAACCTGATGGGCGCGTATTTTTTGAATTTCAATACCCCACAGTTTGAAAACCTTGGGGTTTGTTGTGTGCCATGCTGGAACGCACAGTGTGCTACATTTGACTCACCTATACCCACGTTTTATGGTTCTCCAAAACCGTGGGTACAGGATGAGACCCCTATACTAACGTCTCTCCAGCCCATGGTTCCCAAAATAGTGGGTATAGCCTATACCCACGGTTTTGGGGGCTATACCAACAGTTTTGAATCGTGGGTATAGGTCATTTTTCCAATAGTGGATGTTGAGATGGTAACTCGTACGTACACACATATGGTGAATTTGTCATTTATAGGATGGATAGAATAATAAATATGGTTATAACATATTTATAATAACATAGAAGTATTTAGAAGGTAATGGTGTTATAATTTTGGTATGGAAACAACTAATAAATAAGAAGTGAAAGAAGAAAATTACTTGAAATATGTTGGGGAAATTATTACATCTTCTTCGGGTGTTTTGTTTTGAGTAGATCAAAAGGGATCCTTAGATTTTCTTTATGATCTAATTAATGACTATAGGTCAGATTGATGGTATTTGGGAGGATATTTGTGTAGGTTTTAGCCGAGCCCAATGGCCATGGAGGTGTGATTTTGAGAGAAGGGAAAGTACCCTTTTATAAGAGAGGTGAGGGTCACTTTAGGAAAGCTTGAAATATTATTTTATTATACAATCATATTTGGTTTATAATGGCTAGAAAATTATTTATTTTAAGGATAAGGTGTTATGGGTCGAACAACTCTCAACCAATAGGGTTTAGACAGGTTTAGGTCCCTATATTAACGTTATCTTATAGATTTAACTTTTGGTTAAATAGTTTAACATTTATCATATCTCTGTGATTTTTATATTATATGGTTAATAAACATAAAATAAAATTCCAAGATAACCCCAAGTGTTTAATTAATGATATATAAATTATTATATAAGTCTTTTGGATGATCCTCAGATTTTTAAGACTATTATATGACTTAATAATATAGTATTTTTATTAAAAACTCATTTATGTCAATTTTGACACAATTTAGAATCTAATTTTTGTTAAAGACATAAAAACTTGATTACTTCGAAAAAATTGATTTAATCAATCCTAACATGTCATAGTAATCTATAAATATTTTGGAATTCATCAAAAACCTCAATTTATATTTATTTTGATATTTATAATATCAACTATTTTAATGTTTCATTAATAAGGTAATTAGTGCATCATCATTGTGTCATAAATATATTTAATTATTTAAGGTCTAAAAATTATAAATAAAATAACATTAAGTAGGAAATCTTTTTAACTTTATAATAATTATTTATAGTTGAATTTATCTTATGTGTAACCCTATATTAAAAATGGTTTAGTTATTAAACATTTAATTTAACACTTTTAACTATTTTTAAAATAAAACAATAATAAATGGCCTAATCTAATCCAAGTGAACCAAAAGGATAATATTTTATTACTATGGTATTCTCTGGTCGAATTACACATATCCAATATAATCAGTACATTAGTTAGGGTAATTATAATATCATTTTAGACTTTAATTACCAAATCTACTTTTAACTGTGGTAAATAAAAGTCAAAAGTTACTATTAACCAAAAATAGTATTCATCTCATTGAACCACATTTTACTTACTAATGTCAAACGCATCTCATATAATTTTGAAATTAAACTCATAGAAGCGGTAAAATTATGTTTTATGCAAATTTTCAAATTCTCCTAGAATGTGGGTAAAAGATGGTAAAAAGTTCAATAAAATTTTATACATCTAATTTTATTATAAAAATTACACCAATTATTTACATTGAACTAATATTGGTATTATGTATCTATTTTTAATTAAAATAAATAAAATAAATAATTATTTAAATAAAATTCGGTTTTAAGCAATAACAGAGTGTTTTTCACTATTCATAAAAAATTGTATGCTTTCAGAAAAATACCAAGAATTCACCCAAAGAAAATATTGACATTCTAAATCCAAAAATGAAGTCCATTTTGAAAAATAAAATTTATAAAATTTCAAAAAGTAGGTATTACTATTCATAATAGATTGTTTGATTTTGTCATGGTGTGTTAAAACTCAATGTTGCGTACAACGCAAGCTACTGCATTATTCAAAGGGAAACGTACCGTGGAATCTTAGGGTGTTAAAAACATGTGAAATATTTTTGTTTTAAAATTAAAATATATAATATTTATTGTAATGAAAAATAAAAAAATGATAGTCTCTTTCTTTTCAATATCACTTTTGTTTTCACATAGGGAAAAAATAATATTGTTTAGATCTCAAACTAGTCATCTTGATAATATTAATTTATATTTATTATGAACATATATTTATTATTTTTAGTAATTATATAAATTATTTAAATACATACACAACCTAGATAAAATATTTCTACAATTATTAAAACAAAAAATTAAATGACTTCAAAAATATAAAAATTTATTCAATTGGAGTTAATTTTTCTATTATGAAAATTTTGTTGATAAATATTTCCTATTATAAAAATTTAAAAATGTTATATCATAATTAGAAATTTTTCATGGTTTATTTAAATTCAAATAAAATAAATAGTTACAAAATTGAAATTAAGGATTCTTTATAAAAAATATATTTTTTAAATGATTTAAAATTCTTTGAAATATTATCTTCAACCATGTGAATGGAAAATAATTAAACATATTATCCATTTTTAATTTACATGTAATTACTAAATTCATTGAAATATTATAATAACAATATTTTTTAAATAGTTTTTATTGTGGTTGAGGTGAAAATTTATTAACAAAAGGGTTAATTAAAATTATTCAGTATAAAATGAGACCAAAAGTCTATATAAAATTCATTTGATGATAATATTTCGACCCTAGAAATATTTACCACATTATAAAGTCAGTTTAGACAAATTTGGAGTGAAAATTACAATATTTTATTTTATTCTTATATGAAATTCAAAGTATGTCCTCTACCTCCCATATAAAATGACACCCATCATTTCCATACATTAAAAAAAATATCCTTATATCAACACATCAAGCCATGATATTATCATTTAAATATGCACATATAGATTCACTAGGTGTTGGTACTCACAAAATACTAATCCTATGATACTTAAGAGGAGCTCTAAATGAGTACATTAAAACAACATCTAATGGCCATAACTGATAAATTTTTTACATCTTATTATATCTAGAATAAATCAGGATAATTCATCATAAAATAATATCTTCAGCATCCTTAATATATGTTTTTTTATTTTTATTAAATCAAAATTATATACCCACTTTCATATCAAATGGGACAAGAAAGTGTTGCTCATCTATACGTATGACATATAACCAAAAAATCGATACACATTTAATTTTTCATCACAAAATTTTATTTAATATAATTATAATGGATTAAATTTTTTATATGATATTACTAATATAATTTTTCTTCAATAAATAAAATAGCATATCTACCCTATGACCATCTATTCTGTTGAAAATTAATAGTGTCACTCATGCATACTTGTGGACTATAACATCCAAAAAGTGATTTGATTTGTGTTTCATTTTAAGTTTAGTTGGATGTTAATAAATAAATATTTAATTATTATATATTATATATGTGATATATTAATTATTTTAGGAGTGTAAATTATTAATTTATTTTATTAGATTCCATCTATATAAAAATGAAAATAGTGTTTGGGCATATGTATGGCTTATTATCTTTATGAACAGTGTAATTTTTTTTTCTATCTATGGATTTTATGCATGACTAAATAAATTTATATATGTGATATTTATACTATTATAAAAATTATTTAGATTATGGATCTACAATTGATGTACATTTACCAAAACTACTACACAAAACATACATAAAAAATGGTCCAATTATCAATGTGAATAGTAATTGTCAAAAATAATTTTTAATAAATGTGTTATAAAAGGTTATATGAAAATAATAAATGGTTTAATATTAATAATTTTGGTTTTATAATTAATTTATACAAAATATATATTTAGGACATGTGAATTTTGAAATTGAATGAAGAAAGTCGTACCCATGGTAAGGGTTTTATTTTATAATCTCTTTCATCGTTGGGATTCTTTTTATTAAATTTACAAGGATGAACTGTAATGATATACGTATCAATAAAATTATTAATTTTCATCAAATATTGTGTTTTATAGATATTAGAATTTTTATTTTTATTTTTATCAATTTATGTTTTTATGAGACCAATACAATTTATTTAATGAAAATATATATTAATTTTCTATTCATTAAAAATTCTTTTTGTTCTATGAAATGATATCACTTAAATGTTTTCTATATTTTATTATGTTGTACTATGATTATTTACATTCATTTATAACCATGATAATATATAAAAAAATAAGTTTTAAAATAAATTTTCATGAATTTTTACAAAATTCCGTTGTTTATTAGTTTTTTAAAAATGTTTTAAAGGAATGTTTTCTTTTACGTATACGGAGTGAATAGAATTTCATGCAACAATGAGAAATAAATATATTTAAGGATCCGTAAAATTAATACAATGTTATTTCAATATAATATTTTTTAAATAATAATTGGAAAATTTTCAACTATAAAGAAGTGATTTCAATGCGAAACGAGTATTTTCCACATTAAATTTTACATATTGTCGAGTAAATGCATTTTTATTCAAATTTATCATCCTTTAATTATATGTAAGCTTTAATAGGGATAAGAACACATAAAACCATCATTATTATTTCTCTCGATGTTTTTCATTATGAGGAAACAATTTTTATGAAAATCCATCATTTTCCATCGGTTATGTTATGATAAATTGATTGATTTTTTATGAAACTGTTTCTTTTTCATAGGTTATGTCAGGATGAAATGTTTAAGAAACTAATTCTTCTTATGAGGAATGTTTTTATGAAAAAATTATGATCTTTTTCAACACATAAATAAGATTTTTATTAGACAATGGTTGTTCTAAACATTTTTTATCCCTCAACAACTTTCGTAATGATCAAAATATATTGAGATAAATTGGACAATAATATGGAGTGAATCTATTTAGTAAGGTATTAGTCCCACTATGATAGTCTTGGAAGTCAATAGTGACTAATATGATGGTTTGGGGACTAAACCCAGTCCACAGTAAAAGTATAGTAAATATTATTTTACTAATAAGGAAATGATTTTCTATGAATATCTCTATACCAAAAACATATATCTTATTCTAATGTTATGCTCTCATGGATCATGTTCTATGATTTAATTTTAAATCATGTCTTATAAACTTCCATGCAAAATACCATGATTTATAGTTATTATCTATGATATGGAGGGGTGGTTTTCAAATTTTATTCTGATTTTTCATACAGTTATTCTCATATTATCATTGATACCTCCCATGGTCACCCTTATAAAGAACCAGTGGTCACTATTTCTTATGTTTCATTTCTATATGATATGAATAAAATTATTTTATAATATATGCATAAGTAGGGTGAAATTGGTGAATAATATAGTTCTAGATGATGTTTTTATCATATAAACTAGTTTTTATGTATCTATGTCTCAAATGGAACTATATCTATATGATTCTGGAGTGTAATGTTATGTTACTGTAATGAATATACAACAATTATGATTTTATATCTGTGAATGGAAAATAAGTGTTTTTATAGACTATATCAGTGAGAATATTAGTTACCTATAGAAACTATGATGGGAAATATGAACTGAGAACTCTTACAACAATCTTAATTATAAGATAATTTTTGATGTTATAGAAAAATAAAGGAGTGTATTTTTCCTATAAAAATATTTCTGATGGGATATTACAAGTTGTTGGGGATATTGAATAGATTCATAATGAGTTAATTTTCTAAACTCATCCTAGGTAGGGCCTTTCTGTGACTTCCCCAAGAATGCCTCCAATAAGACATGGTCTGGTAAATAGCACCGAGTACGAATATCCTACAAATGTGACGCATTAGCCTAAGTAACTTTACATAAGCACACAAATCAAAGACACAAAAATATGAAATGTAAAAACCACTAAGCAAAAAATTCTTGAATACCACTATGAAATCACAATAGAGTATGGTAGTAATTGTAATGGAATGTAATCAGGGCAAACTATCCCACCACAAAGAGTATGTGACATAGGTCTATCCTAGAAGAGAGGGTAATGGGAATGAGGTCTGAATGTCATAGGAACACACCATGGTCTTTCCAGTCACACTCTGTAACATCACAAGTAAGTAAAGAATAATATATTTTCATATCTATGTCTATTTTTGAATTAGATATTGTTTCAGAGGCTTAAAATGAGAATTAATCCAATATTAAGCATAGAATACTCTAATATTTTTAAAAGATTGTTTTACCGCCTTTTGATGGAAAACCATTTTTAAATCTAAATTTTAACAATTTTATGAGCTCTATTTTTCAAAATAAACTTATTCTTAAGAATTTAAAATTGAAATTTACTTTTGATAAATTTTTGGTATTTTTCTGACAACGTTCATTTTTTAATGAATAGAGAAAAATATTTCATTTTACTTCAAATATGATTTTCATCTAATTTAATTATATGGTTAGATTACCTTTTTAATTGGTTTTAAAGTGTAATTAGAATTTATTTTTACCATTTAATCCAATGGTGGTCATTAGAATTAATTTCACATTGAAGTTGGAAATTAATAATTGCCAATATTTTGATAGATATTGTTTCTTAAAAACACGCTATTTGTTTTGACAATAGAAATTTTTTTTAAAATAATAACTACAATTTCTGTGTATTTAATTTGGTGAAATGGATTCCATATTTGTAATCATAAGGTCCAAATTATTTAATTAAGACTCTTTTGTTTTTGTACATTAGGAACAGAAACGACAGTAATTATCTTTAATTGTCGTGATTAATTATTAATCAGGTAGTTAAGGGTAATAATATAATATAATAATAATATAAAATGACCCCAACAAGTGTCAAAATCCCCTTTTTTGAGTCATGGCCGACCATGTGAAGCTTTTTACCAAACTTGAGGGCCCATGGAGTCACATGGATGTGATAGTGAAATTTATGACATTATTTTTAAAAAGAATAGAAATATAAGAAAGGTTTGTATATCCTAAGAAAAAAAATATTAATTTTGATTACATAAATGATCTCTTAGACTATAAGTAGTCATTTGAAAGATAAAAATATTTCCTACATCATGGTATTTTTTTTTAATTTTTAGTCATAAATAAATAAATTTATTTTTGACACCTTGATGCTGTAGTGATTACTTCATTAATGAATGATTTAAATAAAATGGAAAGATAAGGTAAAATATAAGATGTAAACTTGTAATAAACCTAATGTATGGGTTTATTTCGAACCCTTATCACCTTATCCTCAAACTATATCATTGTGGGACCTTTAAAATCTGAAAATAATTTTATAATAAAGTAACATTTCAAGACTTTCCAAAAGTGACCCTCCTCCCTCTTATAAAAGACCCCCACCTCTACCACTTTACCCAAACCTCTCAAGCACTTTAGATCTTCCAACCTCTGCTCATATTATCTATTCACATCCCTCTATTACCTTTGGAAGCCTCACTTTGGGTAGAATTCTTTGCAAATAATCCATTGGCTCAAATCATAAAGAGTTACCCGATTTAGAGGTACTATCTTCCCTAGAGTTTCTTCCTTTTATTTTCCTTCTTCACTCACCACTATCTTATTATTATTTGATCCCATAATAACAAAAATATAATAAATATACTAGTATTTTTTATGATATGTATTCTATATACACTTACACAAACATCCGTCTAATGGCTAAAGAACATACTGTTTCAGTGGGTGGCGAATTACTGCCTCACAAAACGATGATTGTTCGATCTTCTTATAACACATTTCATGGTGGCCATTATGATGTCACTATATTTATATATGAAATATATGGTATTTATTTTTTATATATGCTTCTGAATTTAATTTTTAAATCACATCGTTTTGCTTTTCATGTTGTGGAACTGTGATAATTTCATCTGAGGAAGTGTGGACTACAGCCCCCTTAAGTGATGTGACTCATTCATGCCAAACATTGAATTTATAAGTAATTAAATTTATGAACTTACGTTACCTATATAACATATATATTATACTGGAATTATAATATATCAATGTGTCATTTATTTTTAAAGTCCATTAATATGACAAAAAATGAAAGTATCATTCATTCCTACGTACGACCTACCATCTCCTTGAACGGTACATTTCATTTATTATCTCCAAAAATTATGGAATATTATTAAATAAATATATAATGTATATATATGATATTTAAATCATGAAAACCATTTCGTAGATTCTGTACTTATAACTACATGGACAAATCTTTTCAAACAAGTTCATTTTTTACTCATGTACTGAACATCTAAAAAACATATGATATGAACTCACATAATTAACTACTTATTATAACATGATAATATGTGATTTTAATTGAATAATAAACATTAAAGGAAGTCCTTAAGAAATTATAAATTGAACTAAGTTTATTATTCTGGAATATAACAAACAAACGAGAACAAGTCAGGCTTGAGGTAAAGGACTTTGTGTCAATCTCCTTTCGTTGAGGCATACTTCAATTTATATATAACCGTATTTTATTAGTTGTATAAAAAACCCTTTTTACTTTTAATTTCATTAAAAAGGAATCTATTTTTACATGAAGCGTTTTACTAAATGACAAATGGAATGTTTTTGTCTTACGTATGTGGTGATAACAACTTCTCCGCCGTTGTGACCATTATTTGAGTTTCGGCTTCCTCTACAAGCCTTAACATTTTAAATAAAAAATAAATACCTTGTTTTAATTTTATTTTATTTTTGTATTGAAAATGGTTTTGATAATTTTTTTATTATATCAATGTGTTGTATTGATATCTTTTGATTTAAATATGGAAATGTTATGTTTCCTTTACACATGTTTTATGTGATACGATTATGTTATGGTTCTTGGGAATTGTTTATGAATTTGTGTGGTTCTATGAAAAATAAGGGTGGGTGAGCTCGAGATTGCTCTCAAATGCATTGGGTAATGCGATGGAGTAAATTCTAAGGTTTCTCTGGAGAGATTTGGGGAATATACTATAATGGGTATTCCAAATGTTACCATGAGGGTTAATCCCTACGTAAGATTGTTATAAATTCCTCAAGTTAGCTTTAAGTCTTATGATTTCTATGATTTATTCATAAATATTAAGATTTTTATGATTCATGTTAAAGTGATTATGTTTTATGAGTAATGTATGTTTTCATTGATTCTTATGTATACATGTACTAATGTTTTCTTTCCATATTTTTATATCCCTTACTAATCTTTTTATGCTAATCCCATGTTTTTGAAATGTTTTTCACAGGTCTAGGGAAAGGTACATGATGTGATGGTAGAGTCGAGAAAGTTTCAAGAAAGAAACCATGTTTTACTTTAAATATGTTTCCTTTTATGGGGAAAAAATAATACTATTTTTGATGTAACCACCTTTTTTAAATGTGGAATGAAATACATAATTTCTGATCTATGTCTATAAAACTCTAAACCTGAAAAAATCCTCTAATTGAATTCTTTAAAAAACCCAATATTAAGTAATTTTTAAGACTATGGCCTTATAGTTGGTATCAAAGTTCGGTTTAGATAACATTAGGAGTTAGAATTCTATTAAATGATTATCCAAAACTTTTTTTTACACATTATGGTCAAATTGAAATGATATAACATTTGAAGATTACCATGTTTCTACATCTAATACAAGTTTGTTCAGAATGGTTTTCCGTAGATAAAATAGGGAAGAAGTTTTAGGAAGGCATACAGAAGGAAATGTACTTCCAAATCAGCATCCTAAGATGGTCGGAAATGGAACTGAACAGTTTGTTGCAGTAATGGAACAGTTGAATCAAGCGATAAATGTTGGGGGTATCCCTGCACGAGATCATCCAGATCAACTTCAAAAGAACATGTCAGTGGTGGAACATTTCATGAGGAAGAATACCCCATCATTCAGAGGATCATATGACCCCATGATAGCTGAAGGGTGGATTAAATAACAAGAGAAGATTTTTGATATCATGGGGTGTTTAGAAAATCAAAAGGTTAGTCTTTTTGTTTACCATTTGGAGGGTGAAGCATATTAGTGGTGGTCGATGGATAAAAATATCAGGGACATTGATGAGATTGATTCTCTTGTCTGGGATGAATTCAAAGGTATTTTTATTGAGAAATATCTTCCTAAGGCTGTTTGACTTAGGATGGAAAACAATTCATGGAATTTATGCAAGAGGATGAATCAGTGGCATCTTTTGAAGAAAAGTTCACTCGATTGGCAATGTATGGTCTACATTTTATCAAAGACCATGAAATTCAGAAATCAATCATTTTTACTCAATATTAAAGCCAAAATATCAAAGTGAATTAGCTTCTCGTGAGTTCAAAAGTTATGAAAATCTTTTCGGATGTGCTGAGAAGGTGGAAATGGAGTTTGCTGATGATCAAGTGTTCTATGCAAACCTACAGAAGAAGAGACCGAGGTGGAAGGATAATGGGAAAAATCCTTCAAAAAGGATTGATGGTAAGAAAACTAAGTTTTTAGTTTGTGATAAATTTGGTAAAAAGCATGCTGGGGAATGTCTTTTGAATTCTGGAAAGTGATTCCTATGTGGTAAGATGGGACATAAGGCTTGTGATTGCACTGAAAAAGATCAGGGTAATTGTAAGACCAAATTTTATTTGCAGTTAGTGAAATGTCTCAAGTGCAATGAGATGGGTCATTATGCAAATGAGTGTTCGACAAAGAGATTGAATGATGGGAAGCAGTCAGACTACAAGCAGAAAGGTGTGGTGAAATCCATTTCCACTACTTCAGTAGATGTTGGGCCATCAAATGAAGTGGTATCATGATCTTTTTTTTGTTTTCTTAGATTATGCCAATGTGTTGTTTGATTTGGGGTCTACACATTCTTTCAACTCTGAAAAATTTTCTAGTAAATTTGGAATTCCATCTCAAGAAATGACTCCTGAAATTTTAGTAAGAACACCTTGGGGAAATGTTGAGGAAAAAATAATTTATAAGAATCTTCATATACTAATCTGTGGAAAGAATATACTTTCAAACCTTATTTTTTTTACCTCTAGTAGAGTTTGATGTTATCCTGGGTATAGATTGGCTCTTTGTTTACCATGCTAAGATAGACTATAGAGATAAAGAAGTTTCTATTCAGAAATACTTCCAATTTGTGTATAGGAATGAACCCTTATTGTTGATAACATATCAAGAGGTTGAGAAACTTGTAAAAGATGGAAATGAATGTTACCTTGCACATATTATTGAAAACAAAAGAACCATTCAGATTAATGATGTGCTAGTGGTAAATGAGTATCCTGATGAGTTTCCTAGAATAATACCAGATCGGGAAGTTGAATTTACTATTGAATTAGTTCATGATGCTAAGCCAATTTCAAAGCCCCCTTATCGAATAACTCAAATTGAACTTTTAGAGTTAAAGGAGCCATTGCAAGATTTATTAGAGAAAGTTTTCATTCGACCTAGAACATCACCATGGGGTGATCTTGTCTTATTTTTTTAAAAAGAAATATTGTTCAATGAGACTTTTCATTGATTATAGAGCCTTGAATAACATCACTGTTAAGAAAAAATATCCTTTGCCTCATATCGATGATGTTTTTGATCAGATCCAGGGAGATCTGTATTTTTCAAAGATTGACATAAGATCGGCGTACCATCAGTTGAAGGTAAAGGAAGAAGATATTATGAAGACCACATTTCATACAAGATATGGCCATTATGAATTTTTAGTTATGCCTTTTGGGTTAACTAATGCAGCTGTTGTATTCATGGACCTTGTAAATATAAGTTTCTATGAGTTCTTGGATAAGTTTGTGGTCATTTTCATTGCTGATATTTTGGTGTTTTCTAAAAGTAAAGAGGATCATGAAAGTCATTTAAGGGTTATTTTGCAAACATAAAAAGTAAATATATTGTATGGGAAATTCAGCAAGTGTGAGTTTTGGTTGCAACAAATTTCTTTCCTTGGTCACTTTATTTCTAAAGATGGAATTACTATTGATCTTGTAAAAAAAGGTTGTTGAAGAATGGGAAAGACACACAAATGTAACTGAGATTGGTAATTTTCTTGATTTGGAAGGCTATTACCGAAGGGTTGTTAAACAATTTGCACGGTTGTCTAGCCCATTGACTAAGCTAACTAGGAAGGGTGTTAAGTTTATCTGGAAAAACTAATCTGATGATTATTTTCATGAATTGAAAAGAAGATTGGAGAATGCTATATTATTGGCACTACCTTCCAGAAATGGTGAGTTTATTATCTACAGTGATGCTTCATTGAAATGAATCGGTTACTTCCTAATGCAGAATGATCAGGAAATTTCATATTCGTTACGTTAGTTGAAAACTCATGAGATAAATTTCCCTACACATGATTTGGAATTAGTCGCTATTGTTTTCGCTTTAAAAATTTATAGGTATCATTTTTATGGTTTAAAGTGTGAAATAAATACTGATCCCAAAATTTTAAAGTATATATTCACTCAGAAATAATTGAACATGAGACATAGGAGATTGCTATAATTAATAAAGGATTATGATTGCACAATTCACTACCGAACAGGAAAAGAAAATAAAGTGGCATATGCTTTGTGCTGAAAAAGTAATGCTTCATTAAACATGTTACGCTTTGAATGTGATCCTTTGGTTAAGGATTTTATTAATCTTGGATTGGAAGTCGTTGGTGTAGGAGATTCTTCTGTTTTGTTTCAGGTATTAGTGAAATCTTCTCTATCAGACATAATTAAAAAATCATAAAAGCAAGACAGTGAGTTGCAGAAAATGGTAGAGCTATTTTAGAAGGGTTTGTCACCTGAATTAAACATTGATAATGATTTTGTTTTGAGATTTGGGAATAGATTCTGTGTGCCTTGTGATTCACAGTTGAAGAGATATTTGTTATGTGAAGCTCAAAGTTCTCAATTTTCAGTTCATCCAGGTAGTACTAAGATCTAAAGAGATCTTAAAGAGTATTACTGATGGGATGGAATGAAAAGAGATATTTCTGATTTTACTATGATGTGTTTGACTTGTCAACAGGTTAAAGTAGAGAGACAATTACCTTAAGGTATGCTTCATCCTTTACCAGTTCTAGAGTGGAAATGGGAGAATATATACATGGACTTCGTTGTGGGATTGACGAAGACACCTTGAGGAAATAATGCAATCTGGGTTATTTTTTATCGCTTGACTAAATCTGCTCATTTCCTTGCTATACGAGATATTTTTTCCCTAGATAAACTTTTTCAATTTTATCATAAAGAGATGGTAAGGTTACATGGAGTTCCACTCTTTATTATATCTGATCATGATCCCAGGTTCACTTCAATCTTTTGGAAAGGCCTTCAGAAGTCGTTGGGTACTGAATTAAATTTTAGTACAACATTTCATCCTCAATTAGATGGGATGTCAGAATGAAAAATTCAGACCTTCGAGGCTATGCTACATGCTTGTTCGATGGATTATCAAGGAAGTTGGGACCAGCATATTTTATTGGTTGAGTTTTCTTATAATAACAATTTTCATTCCAGTATACAGATGGCACCATTTGAGGCATTATATGGAAAGTGGTGTCGAACTCCATCTTGTTGGGATGAAGTAGGTGAAAGGAAGTTTATAGGACCAGAAATGGTAGAAGAGATAGAAGAAAATGTTCAGCTGATATAGAAAAACATGATAACAGCTCAGAGTAAGTAGAAAAGTTATGCGAACAATAGAAGGAAGGATCTCTCTTTTGTGGTAGGTGATCATGTCTTTCTCAAAGTTTCACCATGGAAAATTGTGATGCGATTTTGTAAGAAAGGAAATTTGAGTCCAAGGATCATTGGACCATATGAAATTCTAGAGAGAGTTGGATAAGTTGCATACCGAGGGGCTTTACCTCCGAGTTTATCTCAGATACATAATGTTTTTCATGTTTCAATGTTAAGTAAGTACATGCCAGATCCATCTCATGTTTTGAGTCTAGAGGTAGTTCAGCTGGAAGATAATCTATCTTATGAGGAACAACTAGTATAGATTCTTGACCACAGGGATCAAGTGTTACAGAATAAGGTGATTCATCAAGTAAAGGTTTTGTGGAAAAACCACATGATTGGAGAGGCAACATGGGAATCTAAAAATGCAATGAGGGATAAATACCCCCACTTATTTGATAAGTAAATAAATTTTGGGAATAAAATTTCCTAAAGGGGGAAGTATTTAACATTCCATGTAAGTAAACAATGATATATTTTCATATCTATGTCTATTTATGAATTAGATAGTGTTTTAGAGGCTTAAAATGAGAATAAATCCAATCTTAAGCATAGAATACTCTAATATTATTAAAAGATTGTTTTATCACCTTTTGATGGAAAACCATTTTTAAATCTAACTTTTGACAATTTTATAGGAATTATTTTCCAAAATAATCTTATTCTTTAGAATTGGGTCATTGAAATTTTATTTGGATAAATTTTTGGAATTTTCTGACAATGTTTATTTTTTAATAAATAGTGAAAACACTACATTTTACTTCAAAAATAATTTTTCATATAATTTAATTTTATGGTTAGATTACATTTTTAATTGGTTTTAAAGTTTAATTAGAATATATTTTTACCATTTAATCCAATGGTGGTCATTATAATTAATTTCACTTTGAAATTGGACATAAACAATTGTCAATCTTTTGATATATATTGTTTCTTAAAGACACGCTATTTGTTTTGACAATGAGATTTATTTTTAAATTAATTAATGCAATTTCTGTGTTTGTAATTTGGTAAAATGGATTCCATATTTGGAATCATAAGGTCCAAATTATTTAATTAAGACTCTTTTGTTTTTAGACATTACGAACAGTAATGACAATAATTATCATTAATTATTGTGATTAATTAGTAATCAGGTTGTTAAGGGTAATAAAATAATATCATAATAATATAAAATGACCCCAAAATGTGTCCAAGTCATCATTTTTTAGTATGGCCAACCATGGGAAGCTTTTACCGAACTTGAGGGCCCATGGAGTCACATGTGTGTGATAGTGACATATATGACATTATTTTTAAAAAGAAGAGAAATATAACAATGGTTTGTATATCCTATGTAAAACAATTTTAATTTTTTTTACATAAATGATCTCATAGACTATAAGTAGTCTTCAGAAATATAAAAATATTTCCTACATCATGGTATTTTTTTAATTTTTAGACATTAAATAAATAAATTTCTTCAGGACAACATGATGATGTAGTGATTACCTCATTAATGAATGATTTAAATAAAATAAAAAGTAAGGTAAAATCAAAGAATTACACTTGTCAAAAACGAATTGGATGGGTGTATTTAGAACCCTTATCACCTTAACCTCAAAATATATCATTGTGGGACATTTGAAATCCGAAAAATCATTTAATAATATAGTAACATTACAAGAATTTCCAAAAGTGACCCTCCTCTCTCTTATAAAAGGCCACCACCTCTATCACCTTACCCACACCTCTCATTCCCTTGGATTATCCAACATCAACTCATGTTATCTCTCCACATCCCTATCTTACTCCTAGAGGCCTCACTTTGGGCATAAGTCTTTCCATGGAAGCCTTCAGCTCAAATAAAAAAGAGTTACCCGATTTAGAGGTAATGTCTTCTCTCGAGTTTCTTCCTTTTATTTTCCTTCTTCACTCACCATTATAATCTTATTATTTGATCCCATAATAACACCATTTTCCTAAATATACTATGATTTTTTTATGATAAGGATTTTACCTACACTTAGACACACCTCCGTCTAATGGTTATAGAACATACTGTTTCTGTGGGTAGCCAATTACTACCTCAAGAAACGATGATTGTTCAATCTTATTTTAACAGCTTTCATGGTGGCCATTATGATGTCACTATATTTATATATGATATATATGGTATTTATTTTTTCTATATTCTTCTGAATTTTATTTTTAAATCTCATCGTTATGCTTTTCATGTTGTGGAACTACTTTAATTTCATCTGAGGAAGTGTGGACTACCGCCCCCTCAAGTGATGTGACTCATTCATGCCAAACATTGTATTTAAAAATAATGTAATTAATGAACTTTTTTCACCTATATAACATATATATTATACAATAATTATAATATATCTATGTCTCGTTTATTTTTAATGTCCATTAATATGACAAAAAATGAAAGTAGCGTTCATGCGTACGTACGACCTACCGTCTCTAGGAACGATACATTTCATTTCTTATCTTCTAACATTATGGAATATTATTAAATACATATATAATAGATATATATGATATTTAAATCATGAACACCATTCTGTAGATGATGTACTTATAACTAAATGGATAGTTAACTAATTATAATAACATGATAATATGTGATATGTATTGAATAATAAACATTAATAGAAGTCCTTAAGAAATTATAAATTGACCTATGTTAATTAGTCAGGAATATAAAGAACTAATGAGAACAGGTCAGACTTGAGGTAAGGGACTTCGTCTCAATCTCCTTTTGTTGAGGCACACATTAATTTATATACGACCTTCTTTTATTAGTTGTATAATAAACCCTTTTGACTTTTAATTTCATTCAAAATGAATCTTTTTACATGAATATTTTTACTATATGCCAAAATGAATGTTTTTGTCTTACGTATGTGGTGACAACAACTTCTCCACCACCATGACCATTATTTGAGTTTCAGTTTCCTTTTCAAGCCTTAACTTTTTATATGAAAAATAAATACCATGTTTTACTTTTATTTTATTTTGGTATTGAAAATGGTTTAGATAATGTTTTTATTATATGAATGTGTTGTATTGATATCATGTGACTTAAATATGGAAATTTTATGTTTCTTATATGCATGTTTTATGTGATACGATTATTTTATGGTTCTTGGCCATTATTTAAGAAGTCGGGTGGTTCTATGATAAACTAAGGGTATTTGAGCCCGAGATAGATCTCCAATGCATTGGGTAACATGAAGGAGTTAAACTCTAAGGTTTATCTAAAGAGATTTAGGGAATATACTGTGATGGGTATTCCAAATGTGACCATGAGGGTTACTCCCTATGTAAGAATGTTATGAATGCCTCACGTTACCTTTATGTCTGATGATTTTAATGAGTTATTCATAAATCTTATGATTTTCATGAGGTATGTTAAAGTGCATTTGTTGTATTAGTAAAGTATGATTTAATTGATTCTTATGTATACATGGACTAATGTTTTCTTTCCATATTTTTATATCCCTTACTGAGCTTTTTATGCTCATCCCAAGTTTTTTAAATGTTTTTCATAGGTCAAGGGAATGGTACATGATGTAATGATAGTGTTGAGGAATTTTCAGGAAAGAAACCATGTTTTATTTTCAATATTTATCCCTTAATGGAAAAAATTAATACTATTTTTTATGTAACCACCTTGTTTAAATGTGGAATGAAATGCATGATTTATGATCTAATTATATAAAATTCTAAACCTGAAAAGATCCTAAAAATTAATTCTTGAAATAACCCAATATTAAGTAATGTTTAAGGATGGGGCCTTATAAACTATGTACCATATAGTCCTGGTCTACCAAAGTCTCTATCAAAAAGATGATCGTCTGCACAAGACACAACATGTGTGGGAAAATCACATGCATGGGTGAGTATAACCATACTCAGTAGGACACCCTGAAACTACAAAAAAATAAAAACAAAAAAATACAAAAACAAATACCACAAAAGAATGTACAACCATCTCTACAATGGTATGTGTCTATAGAAATTATAATAAAAACATTCATATATACTCATGAGAAACACCATGCCATCGGGTGGTCACAACCAACTGTCAGCCATAAGATTCTGCTCAAAGCATGATTGTTATGGTATAACCCAATAATCATGTATGATATCATAAAAGACACTCACAAAGAGGTCTAGCACATGTGGTCCCTTCCCAAAGAGTATGTATTTTTAAATGAATATTATGATGTACCGAGAGGAGTTCATGCCCCAAACTGACCAAGGGACACCACAGATCACACCCATACTATCTAGGGGATACCATGTTCCAAATATAGATCATCCTAGTGCATAAAGGATCATTAACAGAAATGTTTGTCGATACCATTGACTCTACTGATGTGGCCCATGAAATGGAGGATCAACTCCATACTCAAGGATATTACATGATTCCATAGACTCCACTATGTTTGATAGAGGATCACACACAGGTATCGAGGAAGGACACAAAACTCTATCCAAGACTCATTATCTACACGAGATTAGTATCCAGTTATGTTGATGTAATACCATACGAAAACCTCTAGACAAGGAAAAAGGAAAAAATCATAACATAAAATGGTCCAAAATAAAAATTCCACACTTGTCCTAAAATGACCAAATCAATTTCAGGGTCTCAACACTGTAGATGGATTATCGATAGGGAACATCGTTTAAGATATATGCTTGTTTTTGGGAAACCACTAATTGGCCTATAATGGAATTTGGACCTAACTCCATGGTGGATCTAACCTACAATCATGGTCGACCATCATTGTTGATGTTCTTGTGGTAGACCATCAGGGCCTATGTGCTCACAGTTGACCGTCACAGTCGATATGCCTGTGGTCAACCACAACTGGTCTCTAAACTAGTCTCCATGGATGTGATCATGGTCTAAACTAGATCTGAACTGGGTTCAATTCACTTGGATCAACCCATTCATTAATCACCACGTCTATATATTCCACCCAGGACTAGTCACCATCGTCGTTGCTTATGGGTCTCTATCTTTACCGCCACATCCTCCATTGTCTTGAATAGTTGCACATGGCTCTTCCACTATGCACTACCGTCATCGCCACCAGTCGCCAGTGGTCACTTCTGTGAAATATCATGACTCCTCAAATTCCCAAAAAACCAATGATCATAGATTCCATCTTATTTGGTCTCGATCTACACAGATCATTCCTCAGTTTTCAATTCACCCTGAATCCAAAGGTCCAATCATGCTCAGAACCACCTGAAATCATTCAACCGTGAACTACAGGGTTCCAACAGTGATGGATGGAGGGATAAATGTACATGGGAAAAGTAATAAAAAAAATTTACAACCATTCTTGGACAATGATCAAGAATGGTGGAATTGTGGTTAGAAAATAGATTTAATAAACACAGATTACCCACAAAACAACCGAATCACAGAATAATATATTCATTGTTTAGTCTCTGTCTCTCATGGAAATAAATAACAAATAAATAAAATAAAGATAACAATCCATACTTCAATCCAGAATGCTCTATAATGTATAATGGTCACTATGTCGTTGTCATAGGAAAGATCCTTTGAATCAGAGGTTTGTTCGTTGCTGATTACTGATCTGTCACCATTACTTGAGAGAGAATCCTTGATGCTCTCTGAAATGGTTATCCTAGGTTTATAGATTTATGCGGCTAACCGTGGACGTTATCCATTGAAATATTATTAAATATTTTCAGGAACTTTTTTTACAAAATAATTTTTATTAACTTATTTTTTTCTCATAACATCCTACGATAGGTTTTTCAAAAATGACCCTTAGCAACTAAAGTCAAGTCATGTCCAGTGTAATTCCACTATTCTGAGTTATATAGTGCCCTCAGATTTTTTATCTTGGAACCTATTTAATATTTATTCTACCATTTTAGGAAAACAGTGTGTGATTGCTATTAAACAGTTTAATATTATTCAAGCAATTATTCTAGTGACATGAGGCCTCAAAATCGCACATCATCTAAGTGCTTGGTCACAAAATCATCCCATATAATACAGAGAAATAATACAAAGAAAAATCCAAGACGTTACATTAATAACATAAAAATGTGTTGATTGATTATATCTCTTTTTTCATTTTGGTGAATGGTGAGTGTTCCCTTTCTACACACCTGGTTAAAAACTCATGCGGTATATGGGTTACTTAATTCACATTTTCATTACAATACATTATGATGGATTTCAATAGATGATGATTACTAATTTCCTATGTTAAACTAATGGTTTTATATACTGAAATATGGATAAATGATTTATACTTTTTATAAATTTTATTTTTATTTTTTGGATACCCACTATGAAAATTGTTTCTCACACTGTTTTTTTTGTTTTTGTAAATGTTTTGAACTTACTAGAATTGTTTTAATGAGAAATGTGATGGATAATGGAATAATTTTCATCCTATTAAACCACATTTTATTGAGAGTTATAATGAAAAACCATGCTTTTATGATTTTTAATAATTTTTAATCAATGAATAATGTGGAGATTTTAAATTGGAAATGGAATGAATAATGTTATATTGAGTCCTTTATGAGGAAACTCCTACCTTATTTTAGTAAATATTCTGATCCACTAGTTGATGATAAATTCTTTATAACCACTAAAAATAGTTTTTAAATTATCCAATGTTCAAACAAAGGAAATTTTATTTTTGATATGTATTGTTTAGTATGAAATGAAAATAAATGGAGGAATCATATAATGTATATGAGGTAATGGGATGAAATTGATCACCAGGGGTGGGACGAGTTTGAGATATTATTTTTAGATAATTACATTCAACTTATTCTTATTATGAATGTATAGGAATAATTTCAGGATATGGTAAAAAATTAGGATAAATTCAGTAGTTCATGTGGGGAATATTTTACAAGACATTTTTGGTATGTTCCTCATGTTATCACCTAACCTGAATGTAAGGGTTATCGATTCTTCAGTGTATTAAAACAATGACTCTGAATGGAATTAGTCATGAGTTACTTCTGTAGCTATGAAGAAATAGATTTGTGTTATATTAATTTTGAAATTAATAGTACAATTATCCATAAATATTAATTTTTTTTAAAAAAATAATGAGAGAATCCAAAAGAATGTCTAAAAATTATGATAATAAGAAGATGAGTCTTCCTCTATGCTCAAATTGTTGATAAAAAACTAGAGAAAATTAGGATAATAAGACAGGTAATTCCTTTATGTGTGGAAATTATGGTCATTGGGCTATGGAATTACTTATTTATGTGAAGTTACTTATAAAAAAATTAATATTGAAAAATATAAGTAGAATTCACCACCGACATTCAATATTTTCAAATTCTTAGAGTATGGTAATTTTTCAAATCAGTTCTAAAAAATTAATGTTGACAAAGAAGATACACATCAAAAACCTCTTAAACCAATATAAAATTGAAAATATGATGTGATCATTATTATTGATGTGGAAAAAAAAATTTGATATGTACACTTACCATCCACTCTTGAACTACCGATATATTATTTAATCCCGAATCTACCCACTCCTTTTTATCGGATGAATTTTCTAAGGGTATCGTATTTCCATATCAAGGATTTTATATTGAGTACGTAGTGAAAACTACTAACTGTATAATGGTATCATATACTTTCAATGATTCCTCAATGATTTATGTTTGGGGGATTTTTATTCATACAAAATTTATTATTAACTCTTTGGATGAATTTAATGTTATTTTGGTCATGTATTGGCTTCCATTACATAAATAACACATCTTTTACTAAAGAAGGTATGGAAAATTAGATATTTTGAACCATCCTATGATATTATATGTACGTGTAGATAAATATTTACTTATATGGATATTTCATCTAATGTGTAGGTCTTGATTCCTATTCAAAATGGCTGTTCATAACATAGAAATGCGGATGAACATAATATCAATGATATTCCTATTGGAAAGAAGTTTGTTGATTTCCTCCTAAATGAGTTGAATAGTCATGTTCCAAACCATTATGTTAATTTATTAATAGTAAAAATTACTAGGGATACAACTCTTTAAAATAATCCTTATAAAATTTCCAATATTTAGGTATAGAAATGAAAGAAGTAACTGTAGGAGAATCATTAAAATGACATTATTTTACATGTTAATCACCATTGGGAAACCCTATTATTCTCATTTAGAAAAAATATAAAATTATGTGACTATGTATTGATTATTAGTAACCTAATAATATTGAAACAATGAAAATGTATACATCGTCTTATATTGAGGACATGTTTGATCAACTATGAAGAGCTCCATAATTTTTCAATATTGATATTCATTATAAATATCATCATATAAAGACCATGAATAATGATATACCCATTATAATATTCTTTAAAACATATGGTTTCATTGAATATTTAGTGGTTCCATCTGGTCATAGTAATTCCCCCACTATCATCATCCATTTACTGAATATATTGTTTAGATATTACATTTATCAGTTTCTAGTAGTCATTATAATTGATATTCTTATATATTTTATAGGAATCAAATAACATAAATATCACTTGTATATTTTACTAATGACTATAAATACATATAAAATTTTTACAAAGAAAATAATGTGTGAATTTTTTATAAACAAATTTCATTTTTGGTCATCAAATCTCAAGAGAGTGTATATCAGTGGATCTATAAAAAAGGGTGTTATTTTAAAATGGACCAAAATAGTCACCGTTAATAATATCAATAATTTTTTTAATATTAATGGGATATTATATTCTTCATTTGGGGATTTTTGTTCAGATCTATATAATCCAAAAACCATCTTATCATGGATGTTATCCAAGTCCCATTGAACATATGAACATAAAAAAAATTTCAAGGAGCTGAAATGAAGGTTAGTTAGATCAAATGTGCATAAATTACCAAATAGTGGACCAGGGTTTGTAATCTATAGTGATGAATTAGAGAAGTTAATGTGATGAAATCTCTAAAATAAATATATACTTATAAAATTTCACTCACGAAAATAGATTGTTAATGTGAAAAATTCCTCAACTCATGATTTGGTGATAACTAAAGAAATATATCCATCAATGATATAAGAGGATTATCTATACAATTAAATTTTTGATGTATTTACTGATAAATGTTTAAAATTTAAAATTAAAAAATTAATATTTTAATATTTTCTAGATAAAATGGTTAGAGTTGATAAAAAGATTATGATTACTAAATACATTATCACCCTATGAAAGAAAATATGGTGGTAGATTGTTTAAACTAAAATGATCATGCAAGAATTTCCATGATATGGATCAAATCAGATCCAATATCTCTATAATTTCATTGTATGGATATATAAATCATGATGGAAGTGGAGAAATATTTTCTTGGTCAAATAATTATTCAATCATCTGTCATTATAAGGATTAAAGGGGGACATAAGGAAGATGTGGAACTACATACAATGGTCAAAAGGTTCTTGACTTAAATAATTATTTTAATGGAATAATATTGTTTAGGAACCATGTACATTCCTCATTCATAATAGATTTTAAGGATTCATTTGATAATTCTCAGAGTGCTTCATTTTCTATTAATCTTGGAAGATTAAATATTTATAATTATTTATAGGTGTATATCTTCTAAGACAACATGAAAATAGATATTATTTTATATGATTCTTATTGCATGGTATTTCAACATGTTATGTTTAATACATATAACTCTAAGGGGATATTACATCTATTTCCCACACCAGAATGAAAATGAAAAAAAACCCAATGGGTTTTTTTGTTAGACTCCTCAAAATCTATAGAGTCCACCTTGCTAATTATGATGTAGTCAATCACCCTACGAATCCAACACACTTAATTTCTATTCATTATATTTCAATCTTGATAAACATTATATAATATAAATTTTATGATTGGTGAAGTTTCATGGAGAACCAAATTATTATTTATCTGCTCAGGATCCTAGGTTTACATATAAGTTATAGTGAATTATTTAGAAATATCTTGGTATGCAGTAGAGTTTAATATATTTTATTGATGGTCAGTTTGAGAAAACCAATTGAACCCCATCGGATATACTAAGATCTTATTTTACTTAATTTAAAGGAGGCTGGTATCAATACCTTATTCTAATAATGTTTTCTTACAAAAAAACCATTCTCCTGAGAATACCGAAGGAATATTTTTATTCCCATTATAGATAATGTGTAAAAATCAAATTTGTTAAGATGAATTTAAATATATAATGATTTTGGGAAATTATCTAGATGAGGAAATAGATGTAAAAGTTAGATCCATTAAACTTAAAATTATGTCATCTCAAAGGTGATAGAAAAGCTTTGCTGGAAATTGATGGTGTGATATGGAATTTGATGTTGGTGAAAATATTTTTCGATGAATTTATTTAAGAACAAATGATATGTGATTTTTAATGAACGGATATATGATATAATGTGATATTTGACCTTTTGAGATAATTGATTGAGTTGGGATAGTAGATTATCGCTTGGATCTTCCATCAAACCCTTCTAATTTCATGACGTGGTCCATGTCTCTCCCCTATTGAATCATATACCTGATTCTCTACATGTAATAAAATAACAGGGGATATAGATAAATATTTATACTTCCAACAAATAGAAGGTATTATGAATCATTGAATGTAGAGAAAAAGTTCAACAGAACTACACTACTCACCAGGTAAATGTTGTTCGATGGTATGAGAATTTTGAAGAAGATACGTGGAATCCCAAGGATTTAATGAAAAAGAAACATCCCCATTTTTTATATTGATGTGATGGAATTTTTGGGGGGAAATCATTTAACGGGATTTATTGTGTAACACCCTTATGTTTTATTCCTTTCAATTAAATTTTAATTTTTCAATAGCAAAAAAACATGACACCCTGAGTATAAATGAAACATAAAATGGTATATTGTTATAACCTAGAAATTAAATTGTTATGTAATAATAGGATTAAATACTTCATAAAAATTGTTTTTTATATGTATAAATTAAACTCATCAGTTATCAAATTTAAAAAAAATAAAATAAAAAACATTTTCAAATAAAGGATATAATTTTTTAAAAATAGTTTTTATGTGTGCATTGTGATTTTATATTAATATTTTAAATTAATCCCAATTTTTGAATGATTTCAATGAATTTTATATAATATATTTTAAATAAAAAAGTATGACATTAATCTAATGTTTGTCCTAGGAATATGATGTGAATAAATATACGTTTATTCTTATAAATATATTTTTCTAAAATAGGGATTTCACCTCATTTTTGGAAATTATATTTAAATTATCTATGTAATATTAATTAATTATGATTTTAAAAAATTAATTCCAAAGGTGGAATCAAGAGTTATGAATTTGGTAAATACTATTCATTTATTTTTATACAATATTAATAGTAACCATAGTATAATTTGTCACATTATTAAATCTGGATAGCCTAGGATAAATATAAATTTTATGTTTTTAATTTTTATCCTTAATTATTATTTGATGAATTGAATTTCACTATTATCCCCATTTGAATGAAATTTTATTTTATAAGGGATGCATGATCCTGAATATAATTTTTATAATATTTAAATTAAAGATAAATTAATCATTTTAATCTCTTGTATTTAAATACCTCTTAAGTTATATCATACGGAAAAAATCATGTTTTAATGGAATATTAATAATAATTTTATCATAATGAAACTATTTTAATGATTTTTGTTATTTATAATTTTTATTATTTATATAATTAACATAAATTTAGACAAAATGTTGATGTTATATTTCATCAATTAAAAAAATAAAAATAAAAATTTAATATAGATTAAATGTAATATAATATGAGTGAATAAATTTAGTCAATGAAATTTTTAGATAGATATGACATATTATTTATATTTAAAGATTTTATAATTCAATTGAATCTTTTCACTGGTGTTAATAATTTCAAATTAAATTAATAGTTCCCGAGTTGGCATTAGTTATATTTTATAATTAATAATATTATATTAAATGACTTAAAAATTATAAAAATATTTTATTTAGGAAAGTGATGGAATATGGTTTATAATATCTTCCAGATTCAATTTATGAGTAATTATTAAAATTATTTTATCATTACTAACCCTTTAATATTTAAATTGTTATTATCGTGGTTATGGTCAGAAATTATTAATGAAGGTGTTAATCCAAATGATATGTTTTAAAATGAAATGAAAACAAATATGAATTTAACTAGATGTTGTTATATCTAACCTATCATATTTTTCAACAAATTAATTTCCATTTGGGAGTATTTTTATAGAAAATGACTATATTATATTTTAATATCTTCATAATTTTCATTTATATTCTCTCCCTCCATTATAAAGTGGAACCCCTTATTTCTTTTATTTACACCACTATGATCCTTAAAAATATGACAAAACTCTTACATATTATGTTTTCAACATCCTAGTACACATTATTTTGATTCTAGTATTCAATAAACTCATATACTATGATCCTTATGTGGAGATCTAATGGAGTAATTTTAAAGAAGAGGTAATAATATTGATTGGTCATAATCTTTTCTAATTCATCTTTTACCTCTTATAAATATGTTTTATTTATCATAAAATAATAAAATAAATATTCATATATACTTAATTTTTATTCAGATTATTTAATAACCATTATCTACCCACATTCTTATAAAAATAGAAATTAAATTACCACTCGTGATTTTGTATGGTCTACCATTTTTGCATAGATAGAATTCATTTTCAGCACCATATTATATTGATAGGTGTTAAGATGGGTATAATTTTTGAATATAGTATTTATGACTAAATTATTATTATAAAATTTTGATATCATATCATCCTTCTGAACATGTAATATGTTATAAAATGATAAAGACACGCATGCATACACATGGACTACCACCTTAACGATGTGTTGTTATTTTGTTTTCATTTTTTATATGAATAGTAATAATGATATATTAAATGACTATACACAATATGTATATATATATTTTTCCTCAAAATTTTAATTTTAATTTTCTTACAAACGAATATATAACATCTATATAAAACAAAAAATATATTTTCTACTTAGATATCAACCTCGTAATCTTAGACAGAAGAGGAATCACCATTTCCCACATATAGGAACTTATTGATATTTTCCATTATCTCGATAGTATTTATGAAAAATAGTTCCTTCTATAGATAAATGTGTTTCTATGTATATAACATTAAGAGATTAATTATCATTATATTGATTCTTTCTGAATATAGAATCCAATATAGTTATGATAATATCTAATAAAATCAAATTAAATTATTTTATGAATATGAAAAATCATTTTTAATATGCCTTATCCAATGTCAAGTTCACATAAGCCTATGATAAATATGTTTCATCTATGAAATAATTGCTTCAACCTATCACTAATTTACTTTAAGATAGGCTGCCTATAATTTTTTTTCTGTTAGGTGTTCTAACCAAAATATTTATATATTATATCCTAAAAATCAATATAAATCCTTCATAGTGGTCTATAAAAAGTATGTGAATCACCAAAGAATATCCCTTGGGATTGTCATACTAGGTGTTTACTTTGGACTATTTGTCATGAACCATATAAATATTAAGTAATTTTATAAAATTCATTTACCCCTAGGTGTATCTATGCTAGAGCCTACATCAATTTCTTTATATCCAAATAGGGGTTTCATCTCTATGAAACCACACAGTAATTTCATTAACAAAACATAAGGATGTTATCTTGTATTAATTCTAATCCATTGGGGTTTCACAAATGTTATCTTTTCCAAATCCCAAAATTTTACTAAATTAATACTAACAAATTTCATAAACCCTCATATCATACCAATTGAGGCACCCATAAAAGCACTCATATATTTGGTGTTAAAAATACATTTTTATGCCTAAAAATTCACAAAAAGTGGGATGATTCATGCTAAACATATCATTATTTTACAACATTTCCATAAAATATCCATTATATATCAAAATTAATCACACAATCACAATAATGGATGGTTTAGTGACTTTTGGGATAAGGTTTATAAAGTTATTATTTCATGATAATTATTAACATTCCTCTATAATTGATCCACACTAGACATCATTGTAGACTTCTAATATGGTATATTGATCTTTATAACTTAGGTAGTGGAAACATGAGAATGGGGTGATCCAAAATTCGTAGTAATGGAAAAAATAATTGATATCCTTATTTCATGTGAAAATATTTTAATATAAAAATACATTTATATTATAATTAATGTTATTAATAATGCTAATATTTTAATTTAATTGTTCTTATGTTGTGAGATGACATGTGTAATTAATTCAAACGAATGAAAAAAAAGATATCCAAGATTAACATTTTGATAGAGTAATTCACATTTCAGTAATACGCTGAAAAAAAATCATTACTTTAATTTATTTTGGATAAAAATGATGAAAAATGAGTACGAATGTTTGGTTTCACAACGTGAAACTGATGATCAAATCATAAAATGTGAAAAACATAAAAGGTGTTATGGGAGGTCATGAATTGATTCACTCATGGGTGGACCATGATTGGATTAATATAATTACATTTTTATCATATTAATCCTAAAAGATGAATTTTTAGGGACACTAGTTCCTGAAATCACCTAAATATTATTTAAATCAATGATAGTTACAAAATGCCACTCTCCGGGTTCCAAAAATATTTTATGTGTCCCCATAGGGTCAAAATAATATTATCAACAAATATATGTGTCTATGATGACCATATTAAAATTATTTCAAGATTGTAATTTATTTCTAATTTTTAATGACTTTATAATGAGCTTAAATTCTTATGAAACATCAATGCAATATTTCCCCAAGTAATAAAAAAATAAAATAAGTTTTTTTAGAAATATTAACCATAAAATAATTGAAATGAGTTTTTATGTGCCATAAATTTTATATATCAACATAAAATAATAGAGTTATGTTACAGGATAATATACTAATTCCTACATAGTTTTTTTTATTTTAAGTCAAATTAAATGAATAGTGTCAAAAATTAACATTATTATATATTTGAAAATATTATTTAATTAAAAACTTCTAAAGTTATAAAAATACAAATATGGTAAATTCAGATAAATATTGTAAAAATCATATTTTCCCATTTATAAGACATTAAAAACCAATTTGACAAAAAATGAAATTAAAATATTTTAATCTTTTTAGAAATTCAATGATTTCCCCTACCCTAAAATATGATAGGGCACCCCAAAATTATATTCCTTATGAAACTATGAAATTTTTTGATGAACCAATGTAATGAATGTTATATTTTACACTCCCCTAATGACAATTTACTGGTTCTGGCCTTCCCAATAATTCATCTCTATGGTCCTCAGTGGGAGATCTAAAGGAGTCGTTTCAAAGAAGAGGTAATCACCTTAAATGATCAATTTCATTTTACTTATTCTTAAAATTCCTCTAAATATTCTTTATAATTCATAAAATATATAATATAGTATCTTCAGTAAAAAAATATTATGATGATTTGGAACCCACCTTTATTCACCTTCTTTCCATCAAATTTGAAATAAAATTATTTCTCTTGCATACGTAAGACTTACTGTCTCCTTATACAAATACAATTCATTTATTATAACTATCATTCATGAGTGGTTATAAAGTTGGGTTTTATGTTTATATATGATATTTATTAAATAAATAAGTATTTTGAGGTGATGGAACCATTATCAATTGATAACAAATAAAATTACCAAATCAAAACATATAATAAAAATGACGAAACTATCACCTAAAGTAGTGATAATAAAAAATATTTAATAATAAAGGGGTGATAAAATGTTATATCTAAATCACAAATAGAATGATATATATGGTAATGGGTATGAGTTATATATAAAATAAATCTATATTTATTATAAATTATGTTCTAAAATAATTGATGAAATTCGGACCAAAGGTATAGGATTTATGTTTCAATCCTATTTTAATTGGGATTATTTATGGTTGAATTTCCATTAGAGGAAATTATAATATACTTATTTAAAAAATAACTTATATTTTTATTCATCACTTATTTTTTATGAAGAATAAATGTTTTCCATTCATTCTAGATACTGGAAAAATATTATTTAGGGGTATTATCTATGTTTTAATTTTCCATCAAGATACCTTTTCTTTGACAAGATGTTTCTATAAAAAAAATTAAACAGTTTTTTCAATTTTTTCTTATAATGATTAAAATAAGTTTTTACCCATGATCAACATTTTTAGAAATGATTTAAATGGAATATTATTTTCATATTTTTAATAAGGTTAGTTTTTGAATTTTTACTAACAATGTGAAAGGTCTGTTTTTATTTAACTTAAATAGAATAAATGAAATTACATATTTTCAAGAATATTCAATGTTATGATGCTTCTTATACAATTTTACCTGGTTAAAATAAAAAAATTAATTGTATAATAATTTCGTAAATTTATTATTATAATTTTTATTTTCTAATTTCAAATGTCATTTTCTTAAGGAATTAGTTTAGATATTTTTTAAATAAATTCAAATATGAAAACATCCTTTGATAAAAAATATGATTTAATGGGGATATAATCCAATTATACCATTCGTAAAATTTCTTTATATGGTTAATGGTATGTTTATGAAGCAAATCTATTTTCTATGGTTTATGCTATAATTAATTGATGAAATTTTTTTGAAACCTATTGTCTCATAGGTTATGATGTGATGATATAATGAATTTTTTATGATATTGTGACATAAATATGTAAATGTTTTCATTATATGATATGTGGTTATGTTATAAACAATGAAAAGTGGTTATATTGTAGACCAAAGATGATGGTTATGTTATAAATTAGGAATAGTGCGACCATAATTGTATATCTCCCCCATGAATTTCTTAATGATTTATATCTCCTGATATAAGAAAAATAATAGAATGGGGAGTGAATTAATTTTATAAATGTAAATTTTTCACTATTATAGTCCTAGGATTGAACATTTACAAGTATAATAGAATGGAGATTGCACCCAATGAACTATTATTTTACTTGAAGTGAGACATGACTACTAAAAATGATTTTATATACTTAATCCAAAAATCATTGAATTATTCCAATGTTATCCTCTCATGGATCATCGTCTTTTATTCTTTTATTAGCCTTATCTTATGATCTTCCATGTTGTATTCCATGAATCCAAATGATTTTTTAAAATGTATGTTATGGTTTTCAAATGTTACTATCATGCTCTCATACCCTTATAATATTATTATGTTTATGTGATCATTAATATCTCCCTTATATAAAAATACTACTCATAAGATCTCTCCATTTATTCTGTTTTATACCCCTATGCTGTGAATAAAGTCATTATGTATGATACATCTTTGAAAGGTGACATTTATGATGAACATAATGGTTGATGCTTACAAACTAGTTTTTTATTTATCTATGTTTCAAATGATACCGGGCTTATATGATTCTAGAGTGGGTCTTAATTTTGTATAAATAATATTGAATAAATAATATGTATTATCTATCTATGAAAATTGTGTGTTATTGTAGTTGGTATTAATAAAAATTTTAGTTATCCTTTTGAAAATACTTTTCCAAAAAAGTAGTGAGATCCTTGGGGATATGCCTACGTATAGAATAAAATTCTATGATTTTCGTAAAAAAAACATGAACATTCATGGTTAAAACTAAGGTTTCATTGATAGTAAATAATTTTTCATGATTTATATATGTAAGTAATGATTATTCTTGATTAATCAACATAATAAATGATTCAAAATCTTCATGCAATCTATTTTAGTTTTATTATGGGAGTGAAGATAGAATAATTAATTTGAGGTGGTAAGAGGTAACTTCAAATATTAAAGTACCCTATTTGATCTTAGTTACATGAATTACATTATATCATGAAATGTCTATTGTAATTTCAATTCATAGCCACATTGAGTAGATAATTGAATGATCTTTGAAGCCCCATAAGGTTATGATAATCACATATCAATTCTATGATTCATCTTGGATTGATTTTTGTTGGAATGTGCTTCCAAAAAATCATATTAATTTTCCATTTCGATAAATTTTATGTCATCATAGGAATATATTCACATTAATTACATAAATACAACATAAATTTCCATAGAATATAAGTCATTATAGATACAATACTGGAATTACACCAATACCCATGGTTATAAATAGTGGGTATAGCCCCTAAAACAATGGGTATAAGCTATACCCATAACTTCCAAAACTATGGTCTATTAAGGTGTCTATATAGATATAAGCTATACCCATGGTTTGAAAAATTCTATATCCAATGTTAGGAACCTTAGGAATAAGAATATGGAATTTTTCCCCCATGTCAATAACCCTAAACCCATGGTTCTAAAATCATGGCTATATAATTTAAAAAATCCTACTACAGGATTTGAACCCCGTACTGTGTCTCAATAATCTTCTCGACTAACCAATACCCAACATATGCTGATGTATATATAAATATATATTTATTTATATATATCTTTATTAACCATTGATATAGGTATAAAATTGTTGGTATAGGTTTTCAAAAAATTTTTTTCCCACGGATGAAAAATTTCTTGCACTTATACAAGAAATTAATACCATGGAATTTTTTAGAAGTATGGGTATAGGTCATGAACCAAATGTTATAACCACGTTTTTTAAGAAACTGTGGGTATTGTTTTGAATTTTCAACATATTCCCATGTTTTTTAAAAAACATGTGTTTAGGCTCTAAACCAATCCCAATACGCATCATGTTTGGAAATCCTTGGGTTTAGGGTTGACCTAGACCCACGATTTGATCCAAAAGCATGGGTATATGTTCATTTTCCAATATTGATATTCCAAACCAAACTAATTTCATTTATATGTGTAGTAAAATAGATAAATTTCAAAATTAAATTTAATCAATCTTGTGGGTCTTGATTCTTTTTAAAAAGGGGTTTTTTCTAAGACAATTATTGAGATACTCAACATCTATATTGGCCTATCATACATGAGTTTGTTGATGTATTTATGAAATATTTGTGTATCTTATAATAAAATAATTTTTTAGTTATTAAAAAAACACATAATTATTTCTACACCTATGTAAAATTTTCTATGTACAATTTCACTGATTTAGTTGAAAAATTTAATGAAAAAAATCCTAGAGAAACATGGAAATGGATTAATTTAGTTATGTGTGTCACCATGCAGTGCACCATTTCAATTTGATAAGAAGAAAGATATATCAGAGAGACTATATATTTATTATCAATAACATAAAAAGATCACTTTCCATAACATATTTCATCTACCTTATATTGATTAGTATTTTTTTCCAAGGTTTGAAGCTCAATACATTTCTAAGAATGACCTTTATTCCAGATTTCATTAATTGAGGGTTAAATAAGGAGGATATAAATCAAAAAACATTCCATAAAATGTATGAACATTATGAACTATAGCGATGCAATTTTCTCTTAACAATTCATATTCAATGTTATTCGATTTAATGAATCAAGTCCTTTAGATATTTCCTTTATTAGTTAGTGGAAGTTTTTAATGAAGATATTATTATATATTCAATGTGTAATAAAGTGAATAAAGATCATTTTAGAATTATTTTTTGGACCCACATGAAGGATAAGATGTCTTAAATTTTTTAAAAATATTATTTTTCCATTAATAATTTTCCATTTTTGTGTTATATAATACCATTATTAGTTTTATAAGTGGACCCATAAAAGACTGAGGGTATTGAATGTTGTCCTAGACTAAATATTTTGGCTGATATCTATTTTTTTCTTGGATTAGATGGATATTATTGGTGTTTTGTGTATAATTTATAATGAATGTTCAATCATGTCACAATTTTAAATTGGAATGTTTTCATGTTCCCTTGGACTAATAGTTTTGAAGATAATTTCAAGGATCTAAATGAAATGTTTGTCATTGCACTTGTGCATACGTTGCACTACAATATAGAATGTTTTTTAATCTATAGTGATGTATTAAATAATGGAATGGGATGAATTACCATATATATTGATATAGTGAAAGATTATTTCTCACAACCATTGATGGTTTAGGAAAAGAATTACCCAACTCATAATTTAGAGTTTAATATGGTATTCTTCCACTAAGGATATATACAAGTTATCTATTTGGAGAATGATTTAATATATATATATATATATATACTGATCAAAAAAATTAAAAAGAATATGAACATAGAATGATTTTGTTATGAACTAGAGAAGATGGTTATTACTAATTAAATATAATGACATCCCAATACATTACTACCATGGGAAACCAAACAAAGTGGAATATGCCTTTAGTTCAATGGATCATATAATATTCTATATTATGGGGATAAAAAAGATCCAATACTCTATGATTTCTAAGGAATTTATCATTAAATCTAGAAGGATGGGGAAAAATCATGTCTTTCTCAATTGATAGTTCAACCATCAATCCCTATAAATATTAAAGAGGTGCATAAAAAACTTTATAGTTATAGAATAAAGTGATAAATGATCCGAATATTAACCATGATTAAGAGATAATATAATGTTCCCAGACTATTTATGTGTACCATCCATACAAAAGTTTCATAATGGACTTTTGGATGAAGCTCACAGTTTATCATTTTCTATTCATCCTAAAAGTATGATGTTATAGAATTATTTGAAAGTGTATTTCTATTAGAAAATATTAAATAGACACATTGTTTAGTATGAATCGTGATGTATTGTATATAATTAAGTTATGGATGATAGATAGAAAAAAATGTATTTTACAACCAAATATCATAAAAAATTAAGGTGGAAATATTTACCAAACCCATTGTTATCAAACAAGCATAAACTTCTAGTTTTCATAATATTATTTGGTTTGTAGTTGATTTCTATATATAGTCAAAACACTTTTTCTCTAGTTGATAATATTTAGTCTGGATCATCACTAATATCACACATTATGGAAGAGGTAGATTTTCATGTAGTACAACATTATATTATCTTTTAATGTTATTTTAGGGTTACCTCAATGGTTTTGTGTAGTATTTATCATTCTATGGATACTTAGTTAATTTTTTGAAAGGTGTATCATCCTATGATAGATGTACTGCATTAATGAATCATTAAAAACCTAAAATATATATTGAAATATGTTTAAATGAATTTAAAATGTGGTTGGGATCAACAAATGCATATGGGTGCTTTGTCTTACAATAATAGCTCTTACAAAAGCATTCATAGGACTAAACATGTAGCGCTCTATGGAATGAATTGTAGAACACTGATGCGATGGGATAATATTAATGAAATAATGATATGGTTACCTGGGATCTCTAAGGAAATGTCATATAATGTTAGATCCATTAAACAATAGATAAAAGTATATTATACTTGATAGAAATGATTTTGTGATAATAATTGGAATAATATATAATTTGATGTTTGTGAGATGGTTCTTATGTAAATTCATCCATGGAATAAGTATGTGAGATTCATAAGAAAAGAATATATGTGTCTTAATTATATTGACCATTTAGATATTTTTCATCAAGTGGGGACAATGTCCAATCACATGGCTCTTCCACTAAACCACTCCATTATATATGATGAATCCCTTGTATTTATCCTTAGGAAGTACAAATCTAATACATCAGATGTACTAAACATTGTGTTCATACCAATGGAACATGATCTTTTATATTTGAAAAAATTGGTAGTGATCATTGACCACATAGAATATTTATAATGTTAAAGATTACTCATATGATTAAAGTTATCTCAAGGATTCATAAATTCTATAAAGCTACATGGGAACTTGGTAATGTAGGGAAACCATGATATCATCATTTGTTTGTATCAATATTTTAACATCCTAAGAGTTTAAAATTGAAACATCATGTTCAATATCCTTATTGAAACGAAACGAAAAATTTATCAGAGAACGTAAATCCATAATTAATTTAGATATGTCTATTCAATTATTTTGACATCTTATAATGTATGCAACCTAAATTTTAAATGAATCATGACAATCTAAATATTATTTTTTTTAAATAATTATACATATGGGGTATTTATATTATCTTACACTCATATATTCAATTCTATAGGGGAAATAATAACATTTCTCTTGTGTATAGTGGGATATCGCCTTTCAAATTAATGGGATTTTGTGTGACTAATACATTACAACGAAAGAAATAATTAAGGGTAATGATATTAATATATGTGATATACAGGACATAATTATGATATTAATTCCATATTTTTCATTCTTAAAATATAAAATATCATTTTCTTTCATACATTTTCAATCAGTGAATAAGTGATAACGTCATTCGTGCATGTGTGGAAAATCACCTTTACAAAGTGAGGCAACTCAATTTTCATCACCACACCATGAAGATGATATATGTAAGTGTATTTAAATACATAATATGGTATATATGATATTATTACCCATTTTAATAATAAAACTTTTCTTACCTATTTTTAATAATATTGAGTAAAAATGTAATTGTTACTCATTCTCACTGAAGGCCTACCATCTCAAGGATCATAAAATACTAAATTTATCAAAACCAACATTAATTATTAGCGGTGAAATTAAAATTTATTTATAAAAATGATAATTTTCTCATGTAAATTATTCAATATAAATTTTTACCAACCATAATCCATCATTTGGAAACCCTAAATCTAAGTTCATCATCTCATGGATATAAACTCAAACAAACCATTTTCTACACTAATTTAATTAGCAATATAAATGTTTTAGTTTATATACACTAAATAAATTTTTCCCTAGAGAAACTAACAATGCCATATGGGTGATCACATATCAATATGTAATAAATTGTTAGGTAATAGTTTTACTTGGAAGCATGTCAACTGGAGAAATATGTTATTACAAATAATAGATATATATTTGAGTTATCCATAATCATTGATAATAAGTCAAGTAATATCAATTAGAAAAAAATATAACCTGGAATATGTGTGTACAAATATGAAATAGTCAATATGATCCATGGAGATTATTTATAAGCCTAAAGATATTTAATTTAATGGAAATATTTTGGTATAACAAACTATATAACACCTATAAGAATACATAATAATAATATAGTGGGTGAGGAATATAAAACTAATTCCTCATTAGGGTATTAGGTTTCCTAAATCTATAGTATATATGTTTATTTTTCTTTAAAAACATAAAACCCATTTGAGATATAGGTCCACAAACTTATGGTTTGTAAGTGACCTTTGTTTTACTAACCTATAGTCTATTGATGACTTATGTTTTAAAAACTGAAGGTCTATTAGTGACCTAGGATTCCAAAATATATGATCCATTAGTGAACTAGGCTTCAAAACCCAACAATGAATTAGAGATTTTTTTCATAACATAAGGATCTACTATTATCACAGGAAATGCGATATCTTAAAAAATTATTTGGAGGGAGATATAGAACATAAACCATCATCAAATATGCATGTGTGTTCTATAAGGTATCAATCATTAATCATATCATTAAAACTCATTGAAACAAAATATGGTTTACTTTATTTCAAAATGGTATCACATACACTAATAGTAATGATTAGAAAAGTTAATAAAAAACAATATCTCAAAATGATTATTTGAAAGGGTTATTAATAAGTTTATTTATAAAATATAACTCTTCAAGGCTAAGATAATTTAAATATAAAATTGACGTGAATCCTTGAAAAGCTCATATAATAAATGTATCTTAATATTATTGTAAATTTTAAAAAATATTGAATGAAACTCCAAATTTATTTTCAAGAATGTAACATGAAAAAAATTTAAAAATATATAATTTTAGTCGAATAAAAATATTTTATATTCGAAAATACATAACAGTTTGTGATTAAAAAAAATCGACTGGAAGATAAATATATGATCATTAATGGGAAACCCTTTTTAATATAAATTAAATAGATTTTCTAAAACTTAAATAATAAATATTGGGATAAATCCTTACATTATAACTACGTAAAGGGAAATTCCTAAATTTTCAAAAATATAAAATATTTGGTTTTTATTATAAGAATGGAGAACATTGTAGGGAAGAATGAAAATGGATATTAATGAAAAATAGTATATTTAGAGAGAATGGGTGTTATTATTCACATCATAACATTTTATGAAGAAATAAATCTATCTATATAATTCAATAATAAATAAATGTGAAATTTAATTATAAAATAATTAACTAAATGAATTATACCATTTCTTAAATTCATAGAAAATTAGGAATCATTATGACATAAGAAAGGAATTTGTTCCATGAAAAACAATTGTAAAATAAGAAAATATTTTATTTCATCCCCCTTGAAAAAGAGAGACAAATGACTAAAATTCTAATTACATGAATAAAATATATATTCTGATATAATATTCCCAATATGTAGTATACACATCATTTAAATGAAATTAAGTTTATAAAACAAAATATGACTAAAATAAAGAAAAATGAGATAAAACCCCTTGTAGAAATTCAATAAATTAAGGAAAGTTCATTAATATATATTATAATAAACATAAAAATACTAATTACCTATTAAATAACTTCATTCATATTTTCAAAAAAAAAATACCCATTTTTTGAAATTAAGTTTTTAAACATTAATTAGTTTGTTGTCACTTAATTTCATTATCATATATTGTAATTCTAATTATTATGTAAATTATTTACTATATAAATGTTGGTTCCCATTAATTGATAAAAAATTCTTCATTCCAATATTATCGAGTGTAATTAAATATTTGTTTTAAATTTTTTATAATCTGCCAATATCATTCAAATATAGTTTTTATCATGATTCATGAAGTGGAAATCATCAATGAGAATTTTGGTTATTTTTTATGGTCTAATGTTGGGATGTTAAAAACGAATTAAATATTAATATAACATTTTTAAAACAATAAAATATATATTTTATAGTTTATTTCTAGTGATTAAAATATTTAATTTTATATATTAATCAAATACATATATATATTTAACATTTTCCACATATGTGTTTAAACTAAACCAAAAAATAATATCCTACAATTTATGGATAGTAATTGTTAATAATGATAATACATTGGAATATTATCATTTTTTATGAAGTATAATGATATTACTTATATTTTTAAGGTCTTTATTCATTTTTCAATAGAAATAAATAAACAATAGAAGTATATATTAATAATTCAATATATTTCTTTGTGTGGGAGGTGGTATGAACGTAGACATAAGAGTCGTTCAAATTTTCAAAATAAAAAAATATGTTAGGATTTAATTTTTATTTTAAAAATATTATTAATGTATTAAAGTTATTTTTTATTTATTAATTACCCTTTTGGATCCATTCATGTATGTAATTTATGAAAAACGAAATATATTGTTTAATTGTGTCAGTATTATGCATGTATGCATGAATTAAATACCCAATATTATAAGGATTGGGAGACGGAAGGTAATAGTTATAAAATTAACATAAAAAATTTTCATTATATTAAAAATATATTTTTTCATTATATTCATATTCTAGAAAAGTACTTGGATGAGAATGGATGAGAATAATATAGTAAAAAATGTTTAGGAATGGATAATACTGATGTGTAGAGTTTCTGTTTTCTATTTAAATGTCCATTAGAAATTTTGGATTTAGGGATTCTTAGAGGATTAAGGGAATAAAAATATTCATATGGAGATATATGGAATGTAAAATGTTAATACTTTCAAATTGAATTAGAACATTATGATTTATGTAAAGGGGTAGTGGTATTATCATATGAAAAACTAGGTGAGTAGAAATCACATAAAAATATAAATGGTAATGTCCATATTCAATTGGTAAGTGGATATAATAATGGACTGTGATGTATTGTGGGATATCCTAAGGTATATATATATATATATTTTTTTTAAATTCATTTTTATGAAAAAATTTATCTGTTTTCAGAACTATTACATGAAATGTATCATTTACACAAATAAAAATTCATCATGGTAACATGTTATTAATCATATAAAATAGTTCCAATGACTAAAATTATCAATTTTAATATTACCAAATTTGAAACATAATATTTAATATTTTAACATTTCTAAATTAAATTTGATTTATTTTTTTGGGTATATTCTTTTAAAAATAGGCACATTTCACATGTAAAAATATTTTTTAGAAAAATGATTAATTTTTTGAATCATATTATTTGTTGGATAAAATAATCAATGATATTTATTTCAATGCCCCTAATAGGTTTATTACAAATATAATAATATTTATGTTTATTTCAATCAAATCACATTCTTTAATACTACTTGTAAATACATAATTAAAAGAATATATTGAAAAAAGTTTTTTAAAACATAATATTAATTGACTCCCAAAGGTCAATAGTAGTTTTTATAGAGTAAAAAATAATATTTTAATATTAATAATTTATTTACTAAATTAATAGTTGATTATAAAGATGCTTCCTAAATATTTATTTGGTCGTTATGTCGTAATGATCTCATAAAAATAAAGGTATTTTTAAAAACAACATTTTTAACTATTCATTAAAAAATAATCATTTGAGAAAAATAAAAAACATCAAAATAACATAATATATCCATTCTAAATCCAAATATAGATTCTATATTTAATAAATCAAATTTAAAAATTTAGTAAATAAAATTTTAAAAGTAAATTATATTAAAACTATTTTATACAGGAAAATGAATTTTAAGACATTAACTATTCTGAATCATATTTACATTCAATCACTAATTAATCTTTAAAAAAACATTAATATAAAAAATTTATTTTATCTATGTCAATCCCTAATATATTTTAATTCATGAAAAATAATTAGTTCCTAAAATGAATATTTTAGGAAAGCTTTTTATAATCATAAATTCATCTTATTAGTTATTTAACAGCAATAATTATATTTTATCAGTAAATTGGTTTTAAAAATTTTATATATTTTTACTTATATATATATATATATTGTAGTTCTATTAACTCTATTTATACACTCAAATTCAAAAGATACATTATGAATCTTATATTTATTTTATAAAATGTGTCACAGCTAATTTCTGGTTTCATTTTTCATGTGGAGAAAGATACTAGACATTTTATATCATTAAATAAATATTAAAACTAAAATATCAGCAGGGGTTAGGGTGTTATTATAATCCCTTGATATGGATTCAATCTTTATATTGATACCACATGTTAACATGGCACGATGAGAGGTGGTTTCATTTATCATGACATGTGATCCTCTATTCCATAAGATTTCAATAACTTTTATATTTTGATAATGTTTCATGTGGAGCTATTAATCTTGGAATATCATTGAGTTATATATATATTATTTAAAAATTATAATAATTGACCTGACATAAGTCATGATTATCATAATGGGGTATGTAAAATCATGGCATCACATTCATGAAATGACCACTCCATGTGTTTCTTTTTTATTAGATCGAGTGGATGAAGGATGACCATGGCCATTGTATAAGTTTTAAACCAAAACATACTCCATGAAATGTTATAGTTGGTCCACTATCTAGATAGTAAGGGACACTGATAGGTCAATGTTATGGATAAGGCCTTCAATAATATGTTATATCCATCAGATAGCTAGTAGATCTCCACTAGATATTCAAGGTGATGGGGATTTGCTACTACATTTTGTATTATCCATTTTCTAACTAGTGGTACTCCGCCATCCACACTATGATGATACATATACATAAATTATCATAGGGGTTTTGTGGTATTTAAACTAAAATAGAATATTTTATTTATCATCAATTCTACCTCAAACATATCATGACCAAAACATCATTGAGAGCCTACATTGGAATTATTATCTCTCCCAACCTCATATCTTAGTCGATAGAAGTTCCAATTGATGTGGAGATCCTCTATTGATGTGTTTTTTCAAAAATGTTGTTGAATATCCCTTATTTAAAATTTTTTCTTAAAACTATAGGCTATGAAATATATGGGATTCATTAAAAAATATTCATCATTACATATTGATGATTCCATGTTGTCTTCATCCTTCTCTCGATATCTCTATTCATTTATTCCAAGAATTCCAAAAGAAGCGATTCATCTCATATTCATTTTTGTTTCATCCTATATTTTCAATTTAGGTGTTTTTATATTGTTTCTTCTTATTCTTATTATTTAATTGACTGAATTAATGTTTCATCGATTAGAAATTGGCCAATCAGGGTTTTGTCGTTTTGAAATATATAGTTATATTTTTTTGTTAAATATTAGTTCATCATTATAATATTCATATTAATAATTTGTCCTTTATTTTAAAAAATAATTTTTAATATTGTTAATTATGTTGGTTTGAATTGAAGAGCTATAAATACTTTAATTAATAAATATGTATTGATTCTATAATATTGTTCAAAATAAAAAAAATTCTATAATTATTTGAAATTAATTTCAAAATGAGTTATGGAATAAAATTTGATAGTTTTTTCATTAAAAGTTATATTGAATATACATTTAGAAACATTAGATGAATTTATTCAATTTTTTTGTTCACTATTTAAATACTATTTTCTTCTTAATATGGGTTTTAATTAAAATGGTAAATTAAGTACCTTTTCATGTTAAATTTTCAAATTGATGCTTTATTTAATTCAAAATGGTTTTTATTTTTCAATTTTTGACCATAATGTCTACCTTTTATAGTTTTTGATGTAAATTTATTGTCATTAAAATTCTTGATGAGCCACTTATGTATGTTCCACCTTGGTGAATAGTTCAAGAAGCAGAAAATGAAAGGAGTTAAGATTAAATTTTTACTCCATAAGGGAGAATGGGGGATAGGGTGAGATGTGAACTTTGTATGTGTTGGAATATTGATAGTGCATGTTAATTCCATTTTGGATCCTCATTTTGATGCTGGTTACTTTGTATCTCACTCAGCGCATTTATTGGACATTAGAAACCTTATTAGATAAATTGGAAGCCCAATATTTACTCAATTAGTTCAATTACTCATTCTATAACTAGAACCTCGCTAGAGAATTTGGACTTTGGCTAGTGATGTGATCTGAGGAGAAATGTGTGCACCCTGTCGTTATGCTTGTGTACATGATAGATTCCATAGTTAATGGGAGTCATTCACAATTTATTTTCACATCTCATGTGGGATTAATAATATCTATAGTACATTATCATTACATTTTTCCAAAACATTTGACATTTATTCTTTATATATGAATTTTATTACTTGATATGTACTTGGTACAAGAGTTACAATGATGTAATTACATTATTATATCAATTTATTAATTTGGGAAACAATCATTATCCATTAATCTTAACTTGTTATTTTTTATTATTCTATGGAATGTAGTATTATATCATAGATTTATTGTTCACATTTTACCTTCGATTTTAAAAGGAATTACTCTTTTCTTGATTGTCTTTTATTAATAAAGAAATGTTACATGTTTTCAAATTGTGATTCCTAAATGGATTCTGAATTTGTATGACTAATTATTATCAAATTTTATTACTCGTAATCAGACTTCATGTATTTCTATATTCATTTCTATATTTTATGTTTTATATTCTCTCCCTATAAAATAAAACAGTATTTTCTGACCACTATTTTCCAAACAAGAACACCTGATTTTTTTTTGTAATGAAAATGCATATAATCCAATGTGGTCACCTATTAGGATTTATTAGCTCACACCCCATATAAAAACTTTTCTATTTATACATTTTTCAACTATATATTATGTTATCAGGTTCCCTTTTCAAGGAACCTATTTTTCTTCTCATAAGATATTGGGATATGTTATGAAAGAGGTACCGATGAAGATGATGAAAATGAATGAGATTATAAGGACTAGTGAGCCTCAATGTTGATATATTAAAAAAAATTAAACATATAATATCACAGGTGCATTGTTTTTTAGAAATATTGAAATAACACCCAAATGGGTATTTGTATGGGAAATTCCAGACTGCCAGGGCACCTAGAATTTAGGTTTTATCATAGATGTGACATAAAATTTGTTAGTTTTAGTTTTTTTCCTTCAATGCCACTATGTATTAAATAATTAAATAGATAAAAAAATATTTAAATTATTATCCTAACCTAACAAACCTATATAAATAAAATGTTAAATAAAAATAATAGGGTTATCCACAAAACATATAGATTATGTGAGGAGGTATTGGAGGAAATCTGAGTGAGAAATAATGGGTTGATGATTAAGATAGATTGATTGAGTATCATTTTCATCAATAAGGATCAGTGATCTTTCCTAAAATCATGATTCATTACCATTATCCATCATTGATTTATATAGAACCATAGTAGATTATTTTTGTTGTTTTTTTACCAATTTGATTAACCCATGATGAATGAAAATCAAATAAACAAATAGATTGATTCTCTAGTATATCATGATTTTTTGGTTTCGGTTATCCTCTTGGGATATTGGAGAATTTATTTTTATTAGTTTATTATTGGTTGTTCATTCCTCATTATAATGGGAAAGAATGAAGTCGAACATGAACAACGACCATGGTTTATTCTCTGTGTTTGTGTTCAAATAATTTCCCTCAATTTTCTTCATGTGATCCTAATAAGAACATTATTTTTCATGTGGTCTAACAAATAAACAATAAAATATCATTTCACAAATTATTATTTCCACAAAATATCATTGTCATTGTTTTGAGATGGATATTGACAGTATCATTGAAGTGTGTGATGATGATGGCTAATTGGGTCAAGACTAGTGGAAAACCAATTTTAGTTTTTGAATTTTGATTGAGGTGAATCTATGGAAGGTGATTAGAATTGTATTTTTTGTATGAAATCCATCCAATAGTGACTTTTTTATTAGGGTTTTTTGTATATCTAAAATCTATATGTGATATTGTTGGTTTGGATATAACGATGGTATTTTGGACAAGAGATACACATGGAACGCATTTTATTTCATGAAAAATTTAAACTACAAGGTGTATTGTCTTAATAACACACACCATTTAGTCCATATTCTATAACATTGGAATTTAAATGCAATAAAAAATATCATTAGACACTTGATAGGTGTCACACATTATGTTGACCCCTACTAGCATCTTAGGTGTATCTTGGTGGGTAAATAGGCATAAACATGACATGAAACAATATGGGAATGGATAGTTTTTTATGGGAAAAGGTAGAGGAACAAGGTGACAAACATGGGGAGATCTAGGATTGGAGTTACATGAAATGTATACTCTATACACCCCATGTATTCCCTCTGACGCAGGTTTGGGACCTTTGCCACTTATGTAAAGACCATGTCAAATGGGGTTTATTTTCTTTGTTCTATCACTTTGTGGGTACAATGGTGAATTGTATTTTGATCATTGGATTATTATCACCTATATGTAATAAGTCTCCAATATTGTTCTTGGTGTCCCTAATATTACCACTAGTGTGATCTTCTTTCATTACATCATGTACCATTGGTGGGGTTTGTGGAATTTTCATGAAAAAAACACATGGAATAGATCCCCTATCTAGTATGTCAATACAGTGGGGTTCATGCTATCATCATTCATATGATCCACTTCATAGAGTGTCCAATAGGGGTTTTGAAATTGTTATGCCTGAAATCCCCTATATAGTGTGTTATTCCATTTTCAATTTTTTCCCCTAGTGACCATGGGTGAGATCCACTCTCCTAGCGGTGAAATATTAATAGTTTTAGATTTCATATTTATTGGATGGACCTCATGATCATAACCTATTATAATAGATTCATCAGTGATATTATGGATCATAGACAGAGTTCTCCCATATGATAAATAAATTAATTATTCATGAAAAATATTATGGATGGAAGTATGGTTGAGGACTCCTTGAGATATAGAGTATAAAATGTATTTAAATGGGTCTTTTATGTCAAGTTACACTTTTTATGTATTGTATTCTGATTTTCATTCCTTTGATATGATGAGATGTCATATTTATCGATGCTGAATTTTTGGTATTTTTAGGGTGTCCTTCTCGAGGGTTTTATACTCACCCCTACATAGGGTCTACCTACAAATGTCATGTATTGTGTAGATTAAAACCCATTTTATATATTTATTAGAAGACCATAACTATGAGAATCATTGTTATGGGCTAAAATATTATTGTTGTACCAGGTGATGAATTTGACAATATTCGCTTCTTTATGAGTAGTTTGGACATTTTTACATTTTTTATGGTCTTGTAATTTGACAATTATTATTTCCTATAGTCTTTTCATAATATGATGTTAGATATATTTTTTCATGCATTTTTAAATCAGTTTCACATTACCTTCCATCAATATATAGGTATTCTAGTATGGGTGAGTGTACAGGTAATTAGTCTATAGGCTCCCATGTGTGATATATTACTACTCGGTCTTGGTCTCTAGCTAATGACCTATTGTAGCAATCCTTGGGGAGTAACACTTATTTTATATAAATCCAGGAATTCCATAGTGGTATAGGTTGTGGAAGAGTTATATAAAGTAAGATGTTCATATTAATAATGAATCTCAAATATTTTATATCACTGAGGATTTCATTGGGATTCATGTAATATATTTAAAAGAGTTTGAGTTAGGATCTTATGGGAGGGAATCCAGTCTTAGGGGAGTGGATGATATATACATTCACTAGGACTCTAAATTCTAGCTTGTTTACTTGGTATATGTACACATGGGATTAGGTAAAAAAACATTTAAACACACATCATAAATTAATAGCTTGTGATTTCTATGTACTTTTTATGCTATCTCCACTAGATATACTCTTTTTTAATGGTATATCTTGATAATTTTCATGATTCCTTTATAATGATATCCAGTTATGAGTTTCTTGTAGTTTCATGAAAACGGCCTATTAGGATATGCGGTATCAGTTTAAGGACCCATTTTTGTGAGGTGTTTTCTTTAGGTAGAAACATGGCAGTCCTACCCTCTATAGATAGGTGTTGGGAATGTATTGTCTCAACAATACTCTATAAATATTATTGATTTTTATTCTCTCAAATACCCTTGTTTTCCTTACTAATGATTTAATATTTAATTTATTTCTTGAAATTTATATTCTTTATAAGTATAGTATTGAAATAATATTAAACAATATATTTGTAAGAAATATCTGTTAAACTGTTCAGAATGAACTTAAGCGTATTCTTGAAACACTTTTAAAAGTTTATCATTTACTTGAAATATTGTTCATTCAATATGTCCAAGAATGTAACGTATGGAACAAAACTTACGTTTATGTTTAAGGATCAGCATGTATGGTTAATAAACCTTGTGTTTGATGAAATGTATGGTTATGAAACATTATGTTTTGATAAGAACATTATGTTTTTCAGAAAGAAAAATTATGGTCAAAGAACCCTACAAAAGCATGGAACTTTAAAAACATATAAATCATCAACATTAATTTTGTAATCAACCTTACATTGTCGAGCTTGCATTAGGGAAAAGTGAAAGTATGGATAATCAATGTTATGTTTAGAGATCTATATTGATGTAGATAAATGTATAGATCATCAAACCTACATTATCATGGTGAAACCTACGTTTTTTATATTATTGTTTTGTGAAAAAAAAACCTTATGTTTGACATTTCAACGTTGGAATCATGACTTTACGTCTTTATCGGAGCTTTTCGAAACATCCTTTGAGGAATATCTAGTCGATTTTAAAGCATGTTGTTGAGTTATTAAAATATCATTATATATGATTTAAATATTCGTTTATAGGTGAGATTTTTACTTCTATTCTTACGGGATGTTACACCTTCTTTGATCTATTTATTTGATTTTGATAATTGATTATTTAGTATGGCATCAATTATGGATCTAAACCTGTGTTGGAGATTTATAATTATATTTATCTTTGAGTATCATGTATAAAAAAATCTGGTTCAATAAATACCTCTCATATATCTATATAAATATTATTCGTTGAATCTTTACTATGAATTTTTTTTAGTTCTACAGTGATCAAGAATCTCAGAAATGATGACTACATTTTGGGGATATACGTGTTCAAATATAGAAACATGATGTTCTGTTTTAGATTTTGGTCATAAATATAATCATCTTTTGAGCAATCGGATCACTTCAAAAATTCTTCAATGTCTATTTTATTCTATAGTCAAATATCCTTATTTTATTAGTTGTGTGTTTCTGTAACTACAATCTATATCTATTTCTCTTCAAACAATATCTTATCTATCTAGAGTTTTGGATACTACTATTCAGCTGTGGTGGAGTGTTAGCTTCTCGCAATAAGATGTGGTTTTATTGGTTCCGTAAAAAAGAAAAAAAAAGAATCAATTTTGTAAGACTTTTTTTGTAAGGATGAAAACTCCTTAAACCCAATTGTGGATTGGTTTTATGATACGAGGACCTTGCAAGTGAAATTCACCAAGACTGAAGAGAGGTTAATTGGTGGAGTGGACTAGGGGATCATTGTACCCAGAACCACTATAAATTTGTGTGCTTTGTTCTATATTCATATTCTCTATGTATGCATTGCTACAGAAATAATGCTAGTTGTTATCTTTTATATGTGTGAATCAAAAGAATCGTAAATTTTTGAAAAGGACACAATTCACCACCTCTTGTGTCGTCACTATATCCATTATGACTTACCATTTGGTATCAAAGGGTAATATTTTCAGCAAAACTATAAAAAGATAAAGGAATAAGATCTATATTAGTGTTGGAAATGGATAATATCAAGGAAGAAATGTCAATGGTTCATGCTCTATATTTCAATGTTGAGAATTATGGATGATAGAAGTCACAAATGATAATCTACTTAAAAAATCATGGATTTAGAGTATATGCAAAGATTGTTACTCCATACCAAATTCTGAAAAACCCTATAACTTGGTCTACTATTACAGAGGCTGAGTATGATATGAATTTGAATGAAATGAATGTTATTATTTGTGGTCATGGACCAGATGAATTCAACCGTGTATCAAAATGGCCAACAACCTAGTATTTAAATACTCAAGATGTGTTGAACATCATGTCCCTATCTCTATTTTTTGATGAACCTAACCAAGAGTGGTGGGACAACATGGTTCCTCGATGACATCATTAAATAATGTCTTTAGAATTTTGTAATTCACTATTCATTAAATGGAAATATACAAGGGTTGTGAATACAGATATTGTTTCTAAGCTGAATGGTTACATATAATGTGAGAAATGGGTTGAAGATTATTCCAAAATAAATCTTATTTCTTTTATCACATGAGATTGATGATGATGAATCCCTTAAGGATCTTTATTTAAAATAGGATCTTCCCCGTACTATTCAAATATCTTATCAACAATTATCTAATCACTTATATGATAGTTCTTAAAGAAGAATTTTAGATTTAGGAAGGGCTATTAATGGGATTGGAAGGGAAAAAATCATTTTGTGGGATTTACATTAAAGAAGATGTTTTCATAGGTTAATTTTAGAGGTTATTAGAGTAGAGACAATATCCCCTTGAAAAAGGGGAATCTCAGGTGCTTCTAGTCTGGAGATCCTATTCATATGATGGGTCCATGTCTGAATGATCTAATAGTTTTTTATCAGTGTATTTCCATTATTTATCTTATGAGGTTTTTTATGTTGGTATTTCTAAAGAGGATTTTTTGGGTGTAATAGGTTTTTGGGTTACCTTCCTATTATTTAGAGGTCTTTTGGATTTTTATTATATTTTTTTCTTTAACTCTTTTGAATCATGGATTATGTTGTTTTTAATTTGTTATCTTGATGTGAAAATATTTACTTGAGATCTATTTAGTTTCTCTTTTTTAAGGTTCTATCATGATTTTTTTGGTCATCATCTTTAATGGATTAAATATCATTGTATAGTTAGGGGCCATCATCACTCAAGAACAATGCATCCCAACATAAAATTTAATATCATATATCTCTATCCATTTAACTCATAGTAAAAATTTTTCTGATAGTTTTTGAGAATCTGGTGAAAGTTTATTTTTCTCTATTTTTTTTAAATCACCCCTTGAGGTTTTTTGTGAAATTTATGTTAGAATGAAATATTTGGTTGAAAATAACTAGATGTATTGGGTTATTATCATTTAAAATAAATTTTATTTCCCTCTATATGAATATCACATTAATTTTTTTTGATAACATTTTGTTTCTTTTTTATTTGTTATGCTCGAATTTAGAAAAAAAATTTAGTGATAAATCTAGGTCTGTTGCATGGTCTCCTTTATTGATAGATTTTTGGGAACTGTTTCTACTTTGAATTACTTTTTTGATATATTTTCATTTGAATTTGGATATGAAATAAATTTGTACTTGAGTAATATGGATAGTTCTGTCTCTTGAGGAATTGGATACCCAGAGGTATTAGTGTTTTCATCGATGATCTCATCGTGGAGTGAGTCTTTATGTTTCAAATACTATGATATTTTCCATTACCATTTTAGGCTATAAATTTATATCATTTGTTTCCTAGAATGTAGATAATTTGATTATGTATGGATCCTAAGAATGATTTCCATTTTGTAATTATTGGGATATTTTGAATTTTCCTTCCCATTAAGGTTTCACTTTTTTATCATATATTTTTATTTATGGAAATTCATCAAGGAAGCTTCTTTGATTTCAAGGGATGTGTTATTGGATTACTTCTATTACATGTTCCCCTATTTTAGTGAATTTTTAAATTGTGAGGATAAATATTTCTGGTCTCTTGGATTTCTTACCTTTTTCTATCTTCTTAGTGATTTTAGTTCATCATTTAGAGACAATTGTTGATCTTGGGTGGTTTTATATAAATTTTCTTTACAATGTTGGTTGTATGTTAATTAATAGTTATATTTCAGGTTCCTTTTATGTGATTATTCATCTTCTTAGAAAATATTCCACCTCACAAGTTGGGTTTCAGAGTCCTTTTTAAGTATACATTATCTATATATTGTATTTGAACCTTTGAGGGGATAGAAAATGATATAGTGTTGATAATTTTAATATCATATAATCGATTTAATTAAATGAAATATCCTTTTATTTGTTTTATAGAGGATATTGGGCTCGGAAAATAACCCTGACCTTTTTAGAATATGTGTATGTGATCCTACAGTTTAAAAAGATTTAGGTGGTCCATTAGATATCCAATTAGGTCCATCAGATAGTTGGTGGGCTAGATATTGTCTACAACAATATTCCACAGCCACTAACCAACCAGTGGGTCCCCACTAGCCTAATGGTGGGCTAGGAGGTGGATACTGCGTTTTACAATATTAAAAATTGATTTTGTGGTCTCATTAGACACTACTTATTGTTCGGTTGGTTTGATAATTCCTCTTTCTAACCCATATTTTTACTTATATTAACATCTCCCTCAATCATATCTTGACCCAAATGACCCTAAGAGAAATTTTTGTCTTTTTTCTCGCCCACAACAATATCTATTAGTGGATCAAATTACCAATTATAGTAGTGATCCATTTCATGTATGTGTTTCCCCTATAAAACATTTTTCCCTCTTATTTATCTTGATGTTTTTCCTTAGAGGTATTAACAACCTTATGATTTATTTGGATCTAAACTAATCATTATGGCTTACAGATTCTATATTCCTTTCGCGCATTACATAAGATATCTCTACCATGATTCAATGTTTTCCAATGAAGTATGGTCATATAATATTCATTTGGGTTTTATCCCAGATATTCCTTATAGGTGTTTATTAAGTGTTTCATATTCTTATGAATAATGTCTATCATGAAATGATGTTTCTTCCATCTATGATTTTATAGAATGGTTTTATCATTTTGATTCATAAAATGAACCATATTTAGTGAAATTGGTATTCAACAAGGATAGTTTTATATTAAGCATTAATCAATTGATTCAAAAATAAAAAAAAGATTATTGTTGATCATGGTTTATTGTATTTATGCGAATTGAAGCCTTGATTTAATGAAAAAATTACATTCTTGTAAACTGTTTTAAATGGATTGAAATTTGTATTTTTTATTCAATTATATTGGGTATAATTTAAATTATGAAATGCCATTGTTTTTATTAACATGAATGTTTTGAAAATAAATTTTATAACATTAAAGGGACTAATTTTACTTTTCGTGTTCATTATTTAATAGGTCACTTTTAACATAAAAATGGTTTCAATAAAAAATTTTACATGTTTGGAACATTTAAAATGAATGTTTTAAAGAGATGTTTATTTAAATAGATAATGGTTTGATTTCAAAAATTTGGCCAATTTGTAACTCCTTGAGTAAAATAATATTTTAATACAAATCCAATATGAACCCCTCTTATTTTTCATTCCATTGGAATGGTTCTAAACGAAAATAATGATGGGTGGTAAAATAGGGGTTGTACTCTTTGAGGTAGCGTGTTTGTGATGGTGAGATACCAGACCTATCTATGATGAATTATTTATAGTGCATGTTGTTACAATTGGGGATCCTCGTTGTGATCCTAGAAACATATTATTGCACTCAAATATTTACCATTCTCTTAGAAACATGGGTATCTAGATGATACACTGTAGATTTATTCGATGGATTTTCATTCTCACACACTGGCTCACATCTCTCTATATTATGTGGATATTTAATAGGGACATGAATTGAGGTGGTGTGTGTTCAAAGAGTTAGTAATCTTGTGGACATGAAATATTATTCAATTGTATAAATTCAGTTATTGTTTCTTTTCTGGTATTTGGTGGGCTCGTTATGGTATCTAGGGCTTTCTCATGGAATATAGCTTTAATTTTTGACATTGATATTAGTTATATGACCTTGATGACTTGATTTTTACTCATCACTAGTGTTTCCATGATTGAATTCCTCTATTATATCCTTTTATTGTTTTATAGAACTATCATTATCCATGAATCATCACTTGTTAGGTTTTATTATTCTATTATATATTGTACTCTCTCAAAAAATCCAACCATAATATTATACAAGGGTCATAACACAATTATTCAAAGAATTTTTGGAACATATTTTCTTTATTTATTAAAAAAATAAACATAGTTTCATATTTTTGTTCAAAATTATATTTTTATATGGAAATACAAATGACTTGGGGACCTTCCTACTTAAAATCAGACTTCATAGATATATTCATTTTATTAATGTGGCAGGTCTAATATTTATATTAATAATGTAAAAACCCATTTTCGAAATTCTATATTTCAAACTAGATTTTCTAAATAATATTGTAGAGAGTTTTGATAGAATCAATGGTGGTATCCTATAGGGATCAGTTATCTCACACCCTATATACACCATTTTTTTGTTTCCATCCTTTATGTTTCAATGGTAGTATCTCTAGTTCTCTTCATGTTACACTATGGTTTGTAGATTTCTTGGATGTGGTAAGGTTACTTGATACATTGTGGATGGTTGGGAACTACCCGTGGATGTGTGATAACAGATTTTTTTTCATTTTTATGTCCTTGGGTTCTTCTATCATATCTATTTAGTGTATCTGGATGACATGGTTATTAGGATTAATTATATTTTTTGGAAATATTTGTTGATTTACCTCCACATTATATTGGAAATAATAATTCAAAAATATTTTTTATTGGTTTCAATGTTCTTTTCTCTAGCCTATTGGGGTTGGGAACAACTTTCAGTTTGGTGGGGATCTATTTAGTTGTCGGTTCAGATGGTATTTCATGTTTATTTATTACATGGTATTTGTCAACCCTCTATACTACTTCATATTAAATTTGTGTATATATAAGAATCATTGATCAAGATATTTGGGTTTTATATACATTATAATATGATGGTATAATTTCTTTTAAAGATGATCTATAAGAACCTAATATTATTTTCACTAATAATATTTTGATTCCTTATGATTACAAGATTTTTATTATTGGGGATGCATTTGGAAATCTTTATTTAGTACTTAATAATTAAAATTATGAGGGACATTAGTCTAAAAATTTTAGTTAGCCTTCGATCCACTGGTCCTATGGGGGGAATGTAAGGGTGACATCTTAGCCCAGTTGAAATGTAGATATTCATTCCATAATAAAATGCCTCATTGAAAAAACATAATTAAAATACTTGAAATGACCATGACACAAGATTGGAATTTTTAGAATTATTGTGTTTATTGGAAACATTGGTTAATATTATTATTTAAGAGGTATTTTAGTTGATTAGTGGGGATGACAATTATAGTTGTGTTGTATTGTGATATATCATGGGAAATAGTTTGGTTTATTGTTATTTTATATTAATTATGGTTTTTAATTTATTATGCAACACACATTAGTTGGGAAATGCAACCAAAAAAATATAAGTACTTTTATTTTGAGTATTATTCATACAATATTGGTTATAGGGGACCCAAATGGTCGACCGCTTCCCCATTCTGACACTCTATTCAAGATATAGTATTGTATGACTAAATATTTTGGTTGTGAAAATATTAGACTAAGTTTATGTATATGTAAAAGTTGGAATATATCATTATAATGAAATATATGTTTAAATAATATACATTATAATTAGTTTCTAATATATATGTATATATTTTTACATTTATTATAGTTTTAAAATGAATTCATATACACATGATATATTTTCTTATGGTACATATTTATATATTTTCTCTTTTTAGAGGTTGAAGTTATTCTTATGTGCTACTGTGGATATGGTGGTGATGCTATTTTGATAATAATTATTTTTATGATATGGAATTAAAATTTTTTTATATACTATTATACTCTTTCGGGAATACATGATGGAACTAACATGTATGTCATTAGTGTGTTAGAGTGGGTAGTTCGGTGGGAGAGGGCATTTCGGGTACCTCCTTTGCAATTTTTTGATATTATGTTACTAAAAAATATAATAATTTCACATATAATTGATCTATATGAATTTTTGGAACATAGTTTCCCTAGATTATTTAATTGGCTGGACATACATTTTATAAACTAAGTATTGTGTATACTATATAAACATTTATACAAGTGGTTTTGAGGGGTTTACACCTAAGTATTCAATTATTCTCACCCTTATATATTTATACATCATATTATTTTGATTTATAGATGTAGGATTTTTGTAACATTTAATTAATACTAGGTTTTATTGGTTGCTTTTTACAAAGTATATGGGTTAATCTTCTTTATTCGAATAATTTATGGGGGTAATTACACTAATTTAAATTTTATTATACCCTTGGTTATATTCACTAACACATTGTCTATCAGATGTGGGTTTCAAGAGTTACACATTCCCTCTATGCAAGCCCAATGTGGGTGGGTATTGTGGAAAACTAGTATGAAAATATGTATCTAAAAATCAACAATACAACTTTTGAGCTTCTAAAACACCATTATAACCCAGTGATATGATTATCTAAAATTTCTCTTAATAATAAATACATAAAATCCTTAAATTTTATACAGTAGATATAAAATATTTTAAAATAGATTTATTACCATAGACTCCCAAAAATCCAATGAAAAAAATATATTTTAAATTGAATTCTATTCATAATGATTAAATGATGACCACAAATAATACTTAATCTAGATCACCCAAGTCAATATAAATAGAAAAAAAGGGATAAGGTAAGGAAAACTAAAGTACCCTCTCAATTCCATGTAATGAATACATTTATATCCATAACTAAATCATGAAGAATCAAGAGGGATGAGATGGTAAACAAAATATGTAACATTGAACTTCAATTATGGTACATGAACTTTTCATACTAAATAAACTATGTTAATTTAATAATCTAAAACACAAAAGTTCTAAATTTCTTATATAAATATTTTCTTTGAACTTACTATATCAACGTAATAGTAGAAATATTTTTCGATGCTTTTACTTAGTAATTTCTTTATGAATAATTCACAAAGTAATATTTTCTTAATATTATTTTATATATAAATTATTTTAAAAAATGTATAATTTATCATACATATATAATCGATTTGATATAAATAACTATAAAAACATTTCAACATAAAAAGTGCTATTATTTTAGAAAAAAAATTTAAACAACCCAATGTATTTAAAAAATAAATAATATCATTTTATAAATATTTTAAATTAAATTTGATTATTTTATATTCAAATAAATAATCTAACATTTATATAATGTTGGTTACTATGAAATTAATTATAATTAATTAATATTGTGTGGAAAAATATGACTTTTATTCCAAAATATTTCCATCATGTTGTAAGGATCTTTTTAAATTAATTTCTACAAGATATTAGAATTTAATTTGATAAAATGGTTTCCAAGATTCAAATTATAATTTTAATATTTTGATAATACACAATTATATTTTTTGTACTTAATGAATAGAAACCATGTTAAATATTCATTACTATGGTAAATGATAAAATGGTTGAATATGGTAAAACTATAAATATAGGTGTTAATATGATCTAAAAATTAATATAAATTATATTGGTTGATTAAAATTTTAACTTATCATTTTAATCTCTAGGATTTTGATAGCATGGAGACACTTTACTGTAGTATGAATTGTTATTTACAATAATATTTCATGTATTTACAAGATTCACACCCACCTCACTTAAAAAAGGGAACCCCTCCTCAAATTTGGTCCCCAAACATTAAGGAACTTAGGTATACCATCGAATACCAAAATACACTTATAACATCCCTCCCTACATCCTATTTGTTTTGGTCTCACAAGAAGACCAATTCGATAAGGCTTATGGTATAAGGATGTTACAAAAAGAAGATGTAAATGTTCATATAGTCTTTTTCATGTTTCATTCTTTATAAACTACATTAAAATTATCAATAACTATCTAAAAATAATATGATCATTATATTTAACATGACTATATGATTAGGATAAATTTAAATATGTTTCTTATCTCTATTACTTATTATAGAAAAAAAATTCTTCCATTGGGTGTAGTACAACCTTATATCTCCACGTCATTCTGTAATTTATTTTTTGTAAACAATTAAAAGGGTTTTTATAAATATGGACTTAATTAATATATAATAATCATATTAAATTATCTATATTCTATCAATATAATATATTATCATACCTTTTACAATTTCATCTGTTAAAAATGATAGGTTCTCTCATGTGTATCTGTGGATTTTGACCTCCATAGAAAGAAATGGTTTTTTATTACGTCCATTATTTCACGATTATCATATTTTTTATTATTAAATAGTTTTATATTCATGAAATTATTAATATTAATCTGATTATGTAATCATAAAATAACATCTTTATCCAAGTACAATATTCAGTAATAATTTAGGAGAAATTGAAAGAAGAACCGTATGCAATCAATGCAATAGAAACAATTAAATTTATTTATTTAAAATTATTAAAAATGAATTAATAAATTGAATATGTTTGAAAAAAAATTATTAAGAAATTATTTAATAAATTAAAATTAAATATATTAGCAGACCATGAATGTATTACTATGTAAATTCAAATGTTAGGTGGTTTCTATTATAATATCATTTTATTTCATGATTGTTTATATTAAAATTTATATTTGTAAAAGAATAATATAGAAAACTCATTAAAATTGTATCATTTATTATCATCTCATTATGTTTGGGTTTTATATTTCTATTTTAAATTATTATTCCTTTGTCATAAATAATTTTCAAGTAATTTATATGTAAAGGATATTGATCATATCTCTTATTATCATTCCGGAGTCTGTTTCCTCTAAATCCATGTTAATAATATTATTTTTAGAATATTATTCATTATAATAAAATTATTATTTTAATTCATTTCCAAATAAAGTTTTATTTATTTGAAAAAATTATTACTTACTTCTCTGAACATTTTTTTATAATGGAATTTTTGGAGATATCTAAGAAGTGTAAAAGTGATTTTTTAAATTTATTTACTGTGAATAGATTTTTCTACCTCCGTGGACATTATTCAAAATTTATATTATGCTAAACATTTTAATAGTCCATAAAATGGAATACATATCTATTAATTTTCGATATATATGGATTTTTTTTTAAAATAAATTGAAATTGTATTGAAATTGATTTATTACCCTGTTCTTATAGAAAATTACAAGGAAGTTATTTTAATGTTTTACATAATTTCTCATTTATAATTATGAATGGATTTGTCTTAGAAAAATAACTTCTAGGGAATGTATGGCCTTCATTAATCCTTTACCAATTCATGGTCTTTTGGTTGTTAACTTTTCAATTACCACATTTCATAACACACATCATTATTTTATTGGACCGCATTTTTCTCACCCATATTTATATAATTTTGTATCAAGTTTATTCTAATTTTTAAAACAGTATACAATTTAGGTTAATCCATTACCTTAATAATGTATCATCATAGAGGCTCTGTATGATAATTCTAAATTAAATTGTCAGTAATAGACTACTAGGATGAGGAATCTATGTGTCCCAAGGGGAACATTTAGTGATTTCCAAGATTCAATAACTATTACACAATCAATATATAAGAATAAACCTCTTTTCTAAATGATATAGTGAATTAAACAAACATATTGTATATATAAATCACACATTTAATGATTTACGTAAAGGTATTGTTCACAAAAGATATACAAGACTATACAAAATTTCCATTCTTGATAAGACATTATACTAAAATAAACTAAAATACCATAAATGAATACCACCATAATGGATCTAAGATACCTATGAAATATTAAATTTATTAAACCTACAAAAATTTCTTCTGTATTCTTATGATGGAATGATATAGCCAAATTTTCTTAAAGACCATAACAAATCATAAAACCATTCATTGTAATATCCTCCTTCTAAACTCAATGCTGGTGATAACCCAATCGTAAATCAATCATAATAGACAACTATAATCCTCTTATATAAATAAAATAAACTTCAATTAATGTTATAGGATATCTATTATTATTTTTAATAATGATGATATTACAATGACCCATACAAATCTAATGAGATTTATTTGATTTACAGAAAAACGAATTGCTGTTTCCCAAAGAGATTTACTTACTAGAATAAACCCTTTTTATAACTCATGAAAATAAACATTTAATTCCATTGGTTCCATTGATTCCATTTTATTAGATTAAAATGAAATGAAACATGTCTCAAGTTGAATATCAACTATAAATTCTATTTCTATTTTGACTGCATACATGGGGAAATATTCAATTAAGTCACTGGGAAGGTAATATATTATAGTATGAAAACTTCAATGTTTGGTTTCATCAATAGATATGAACGTAACAACCACTAATGGGTATTATATAGTGTTAACCATGGGTATAATATTATATCTCTTCCTTTATTCTCATCCAAATACCATTCAATGATATTATTAAGACAATATGAATATGTGGAACTAACCAACCAACCATATTCACTTATGTCATACATAAATGAATTCAACCAATCCATTCCCAAATTTTTTTCAAATATGTTCATGTCATTAATTGAAAAATCACACAAAAAATCATCCCCATTAATTGTTATAAAAAACATTCTAACATCGGTTTTGGAATTCTAACGGGCTCAATGGTGATTTTAGTTTTTTTTACATGAGGAATTATTTCATTATTTAATCCAAACTGTTTAATAAAATGATTAGAAATAAGGTATGGGGAGTTCCATTGTGAAGTATTGATTTCATAAGAGTATAATTGATGAAATTAAACATCACACCATTGAAGGACCATATTAATCCTCCATGATTACCTACTAATTACATTAAAATATCTTAATTTCTCACTATTGTTCCATACTTCCATAAGTGTGATTGGATTGTATGAGGAGTTTTAGTTTTCAAATAATCACATTGGTTCACTAAGTTATAAGGAAAATAATATTCTTTTATTTTCATCATGTTAAACAATATGACATCATAGATGCATGATATATAACTCTAGAAATTGACATTGGAGAACTATGAAAAAAATGATAAAGATTTTACCTCTGATTAAAGTTAAAAAAAGACTGTGGTGGTGCTATAAAATTTCACATTACATTACAAATATAAAAAATTAGAAATATCTATAATTAATATTGGGTAATTGAATAATTTTAACTGATTCATTATTTCGAGACTGAGGTGCACCACCTCCTTGAGAAAAGGTTCTCTGTGTGTATTACACCCACCATTAGAGCTCCCACATGTTCCTATGGAGACAATAATACTTTCATTAATAATAATTATATAAATTTATCTTCCAACTACTATCACCATGTTACCGCATATCAGTATAATATGTAATGTATAAGATGAATATTTTAGAATAAATCACTTTTCGTAATCCCAATTGAAAGAAGCATTCCCTTAAGGATGAATTAGAAGATACATTTGGGTAAAAAATGAATTATTTTCTTAAACATAGTTACATACCCAATCAATGATATATTGTATTAATTCAAGATAATGAATATATTATTCGGGATATCATTAATATGTGTGGATGGAATTGTTTTTTGGAAAATTCATAAATGTTATCACTTATAGGACTTTGTAAATATTATATTGGAAAATTAAATCCCACCATTGGCATGTTAGAAACACCAATATATACAATTATAACATGAATATTATCTAAAATAGGTTACCAAATAAATCAAAAATATGGTTTATTCTAATAATCAATAGTTCCTTCCTTTTAGATTCTTAGTCCCTTAGAAATATTGGTGGATTATATTACTGAAAATTTATAGAATGATCCACTTATATAGGTATATAATTATGATATATATTTTCAATAGTTGGTAAATGTTTAATAATGTCATAAAAATCTATTAATTCACTTGTGTCTCAGTTAAACCTGCATTTTTACTATCTATTCTTGGTTTTTTCTATGATATCATTGTAGATACATCCCTATTTTGAGAAAAAAACACACAATTTAGCCGTCACTTCTAGAAACTAAAGGCATAGAAAATATAAAATCACCATAAAAACTATAATTACAACTAACATTGAAAAAATTAACAATTTCAAAAAATTCTATTTTTTCGTTTCACAAAAAACAATAATTAGTAGATAAAAATGAAATCTTAGTGGGAAGTTGGACAACTAATATGTGATATGTTACACCCAATGAATAAACCCTTGATTATTAGAATATAAAAAACATTGATTTTTTATAACACATTTTAATACATAGAAAAAATAGGCATCATTAATTTAAACATAAATAGGTCATATATGTCCTTTTATATTATGCATTTCATGTTCTAATATTATTATATCCGTCATTGAATCCTAAAAATACAGATAGATCAACCAAAGATAGTATCATTTTTAACATCAAACACAACTCATTTTCATGGGCTAGGATGGATGTGATACTAACCATAGGAGGAATCCCCAAGAAATTAAGCCCATAAACAAATGCTGAGAAATTAATGAAACATTGGTGGAATATTTTCCTTAATAAAAAACATTTCTCCAGGAAAGATAAAATACAATCACCAAAATAAATTGTTGGGTTCTTATATAATATTGATAAATATAAAATTAATAATAAATAAAAAGTATCTTAAGAGTTATATGGTAAATTTAATAAATGATAATACAAATAAAAAAGTACAAACAAACACTAATGTGAGGTCACTACATCGATTTTGAGATAGAACCTAAGGATCTAAACATCACCATCAGAATATAGAATCATGATGTCATGCTATAGAAGAGTGATATATATCCCTTTATTGTGTCCTAAGAAGAGGAATCATAAAAAACCCAAGTAATCAAGAAATGGATGACTATAAAACTCAATAGGTAATCCCCATATACTTATTAAGACATTCCATAAAGACAACAACATGTAAGAGAAAAATAAAAACAGAAGTGAAGAAGCTAAATAGATAAATAAATATTCATATATAAGTTCCATGTATTAAAATTTTAGAATCCTTTTTACTATTTATTAAAAAAGGTATTTTCATTCCATATTCAATAAAATAAACACACAATTGTATGCATACCGTAGGTCCACTTATACTCATGAGTTGGCCAATATCATGTCACCAAGTTGTCACTTGGTAACCCCTATTTATAGTGGAGCATATTACCATGAATACACTACGGGAAAAAGGGGTTTTTGCAACGGGTTATTTGCGACGGGAATAAATCCCGTTGCAAATAGTCCCGTTAGAAACTTATTTGCGACGGGGAAATCTTCCCAGTCGCAAAATGCTTGGTGCACAGAGCGCGCCAAACCGCGGGAAAGTTATTTGAGACGGGTGGTTACCACCCGTCGCAAATAACCGGCGGCGGTAAAAACAATTTGCGATGGGAATTTACCCCCCGTCGCAAATAGTATGTGAGCAGGTTATTATTTGCGACGGGACCCGTCGCAAATAACTATTTAACTATTGACCGTGATAAATGCGGGCTAAAGTATTTGCGACGGGACCCGTCGCAAATAATACTATTTGCGACGGGTATCCTGTCGCAAATACTCCCGTCGCAAATAAGCTAACCTATAAATACCCCACCCATTTTTTTCCATTCATTCTCAACTTCGCTCAAAACTCTATTTTTAGAGTTCACAGTTTCTTAAGTTTTATTTTTATTTCCAGATTTGATATTGATGTCTTCAACAATTATCGGAGATCAACCTCAGATCAATTTTAAAGGTATTTATGTTCTTTTTAATTTAATATTTATTTTAAATTTTTTATTAGTTTTATTTATTTTTAATTATTTGTAATTTAATTATGTTTATATTGTTTTGTTATTTAATAAATTTAAATTATTTGTATTAATTGTTCATAGTTAATGGTAATTAGTAGTAATTAATAATAATTAGAAATAATTAATAATAAATAGGAATAATTAATAATAAATAGGAATAAACCTCCTCCATGCGCGCATTAACCTTTACAACTAAGCCATTTCATTTTTTTATACATTTAATGATCTATCTATATTTATATATATTTATATTTATTCATATATTAATAAATATTTATATTAATATAAATATATTTGGTTATATAAATAAATATATATATATTTATTCATATATTAATATATATTTATTCTTTTTATATATATATATATGTAGTTATAAGTTTTTATTCGTATATTTATTTGTATATTAATTAATATATATTTATAAGCTTAGTTTTAAATAAATTTATAAAATATGGGTTTTTATTTATATGTATAAATAAATAAATAAATAAATACATATATACAATAGACACACACACACACACACACACCCACACACACACACACATATATATATATATGTATAGTTATGAATGAATACATAGGAATGATGGGGTGAAAATCCACAGAGAATGTTAAAACGGCTATAACATCTAATCCGTATGTCCGTTTCAACTCCACAACCAGTCAAATCGAAGAACATGAAACGGTCTTCGATATGACATGTGGTACAGGCCAAACGGACATCCAGATCGGATGTTATAGCCATTTTAATGTTAAAACGACCATAACTTCTAATCCAGAAGTCTGTTTCAGATCCACAATAAGTAAAATCAAAGAACGTGAAATGATCTTCGATATGATATATGGTATAGGTTTATCGGACATCGGGAGAAGAAGTTATAGCTATTTAAACGGTGAAAACTCGGGGTACCCTGACTAAAAAAACAATTTTGGAGGCCTTCTAGGCCTTTTTTGGCCTTGAAAAAACCTTGTACGGGTTCGAGCGGTCCATAAGGCTGTAGAGCTCGTCGCAGGCTTCAATTTGATATGTTGTGGAGCTCAAACGGAGTCCCGGATCAAAAGTTATGTCCATTTGAAGTTTAGGTTTCATTTTTAACTTATTTTTCATCTCTCATTAATTTTTTTATTTTTTTTATATTCAACGAGTTATTAAATTACTATTAATTGATAAAAATTAGATAATTACTAATTAAAAATATTTTTTAATTTATTTTATAAGCCTCTTTTATTGAACATCTTATACATTCATATTTGATTTTCATTCTTCCTTTCTAAATCATATTTAAAAAATATATATTATATTTATATCAATATAAATTGGTTTATTGATTTATATAATAATAAATTATTTTCTAATTTTTTTTTTAATTTTTTTATTATTTTTTGCGACAGGAATATATTCTCTTCGCAAATACCTGCTTCGAAGAAACCATTTGCGACGGGAAAAGGGCCCGTCGTAAATATATTTTTTGCGATGGGCCCGTCGCAAAAGATTTTTTAAAAAAACTAGAAACCTATTTACAATTGTCCCATATCCCGTCGCAAATAAGTGTTTTTGCGATGGGCCCATCGAAAAAAAAATTAGTTGAGATGGAGTTTTCTGCAATGGTCGGTTTGCGACGGGGCCATGTCGCAAAAGCCTATTTGTGACGGGATCCCGTCACAAATGACCCGTCGCAAATATCTATATTTCCCGTAGTGATAGGCCCATATTTTATTACATAGAGTGGAAATATTGAACATTATTCTTCCCCACACACATGAGTTCACACCAATAACACATTCTATGTATTTCAACAAAACAATCATTTCTCTTGAAATCTAATTTATATCAAGTATTTTATCAATCAGCTTTTATACAATATTCCAAAAAATGATTTGTGTACTAAACCCAATATTTAATTAAAAAATAATAATATAGTGTAATTTAAATATCTATTTTTTATGTTCATGAATGAGTATAATGGGAGAAAAGTCACACATATAAAAATGGATAAAGAAAACTGAAAATGGAACATGATGCCTCGTGATCCAGTATAAAATTTTATTCTCTCTAATTGATCAAACATTACCCCATCAAGATAAACATCACGAAAATAAATTTATAAATTATATATTAGAATATATCAATTATAGACAATATTAATATATCTATAAAGAATGTGAAAAAACAAGAACATACCATTGATTTTGGATATCAAACACTCTTTCATTCTCAAAAAACAACTCACACATCAAAGTAATTTTCTACAGTAGCATAATAAGTAAATGGAGTTTTAGTTCCAAATATACAAAAAGATAAATGATAATATCATGATTGAAATCCAAAATAACCTTAAAATTTTAGAGAATTTAATTCGCCTCACATGGTTATACTGAATTATTTTCAAAACATACACCAAACTTGCACATTTTATTATCTCCAAACTACGAATCCATATAGTTTTGTTTCATGGTTTGAAAACCATACCAAAACATTGCAATTATCTTTTCCATTAACTAGTGGGAAATATGGTTTTCCCATGTTTTTTCAAACATTTCACAAAATAGTATCATGACACTTTCTAAAGGCTATCAACCTACACAGATTTAACATATAACCACATGGTGTAACCAGACCTGGTTCTAACCATTCACTATCCCAATAAATGTAGAAAAAATTATATTTTCCTAAAGATAATGAATTATTTCACCTAACCATGGAAAAATCATGCATCCCAATGAAATATTAAACAAACTCCTAAACACTCTAGAAACTCTAGAAACTCAACCCATGTATTCTATAATATCAAAAAACATAATAATATTGTAATTTATGTAAAAATATTTGATGAATAATGTTTTATGATAATTTTATGGAGTTTATTAATATTTTAAATGATAAAAGAATCTTAAGTAATATATTTTCTCAAAATTTTTTGACTCTTAGAAAGATGAGATGCATAGAGTACCTACAATGCTGTAACTGTGACTTTTTCTAAAAATTGGAGGTGGGGAATGTTTCTAATATTTCTATTAGTATAAATATATCATCCCCAACAATGAATAAATTTTTATAGAAATGGAATTACATTCGTCCTTTAGATTTTATTTATTTAGGAGTCCAATAGGATGATATCGAGTGGCTTATAGAAAGTGTATAGATGAAAACTACACTTCTTGATATTATCATCTAATAAGAGTTATTTTATGATAAATAATAAGGTTTAATTAATTAATTATATATTTGGGAGACCATAGGCTAATGGTCATTAAATATAGGATATATCTATTACCTCCAAAATAGGTTTTCTACTGAGTTACATTCATGAACATTTGTAATAGGTTACTATCATCACCAAGGCATCAAAAAAATATTCTATGATATAAGGCATCAATTCTAGTGTCTAGGTATGAAACTGGACATCCCTAATTTTTCTTCCCATTTTTAAACATGTTAACATATTAAAGATTAACATTATAATGCTCTTAGTGTGATTCAACCATTTTTGGGGTTGACTTGGATGTTAGAGGAGAAATCGATGGCCTTTATTATTTTATTTCTACATATTCATTAAGGAATTAATGTCATATTCTATGAAATTGACTTTTTAATCAAATAATTTTACTTTATTCATTTTTTTAATACCAATAATGTTGAGAATTTTTGAAATATATATATTTATAAGAATTTATTATTTATGGGAGTTCCATCTTTTCCAATATTTTATAGTAATCTCAGGTTTATATGTATTTATATAGAGTTCATCGGGATTAGATAGGGTACCTAGTTAGCTTTAGCATATTGTACCATCCTCATACTGATGGTCAAATAGAATATTCTATACATATTCTTTATTATATGTATCATTCTTATGTCCTTTACATTTAAGGTTTTTGGAATATCCATTTGTGGATTTTTGGGTTATCCTATTAAAATATCTACCTTTTTTCATTAAAATGGAACCATTTTATGCATTGTTTGGATGACCTCATAAATCATTACATTATTGGTCAGAGGTTGGTGAGGCTTCCCTTATGGGACCTATATTAGTCATGGAGATGAGGGAAATAGTCAAGAATAGTTTTCAAAAGTTTGTGAGGATAATAAAATAATATATATATTCAATTCCTATAATCAATCATTTCTTTTGGAGTACCCAGTTGATGATTACATGTTCTTGAAATTATTTATCTGGATAGGTCCCTAACATTATGGAAAATAGGGGAATTTGGCCTAGTGATACTAGGTACATTTTGATGTTAGTGAGTAGATTATGAATGTCGCCTATAATTTGCAATTTCCTCAACATATTTCTTATATAGATGATGTTTTTCTGGTATTGTAACTGTAAAAATATATTTTGGCCCCATAGAATGTTTTTAATTGGGAGGAAATTATTGTTGAACATGAATTGATATGGACTTATTAGAAAGTATTGATTGTTCATTATTAGATGAATATTCAGAAGAGAATTTCCATGCATTGGTTTGAGTTCATTTTTATTTTTGATCTAATTATCATGATACATGGGATCATGAGATGTTGATGAGGGAGTAGTGAATTACATATCTTTAGGTATGTCTTCTTGATGAGACTTTTTGGGGTTATAAAGAATTATTTTTAGGATTAATTTTATAATTAAAACCCATTTTAGGGGGGTTTTCTCCCGGAGTTATGGTTGGATTTTGTTGGATTTTATGTTCTATGTGAATTGTGAAGGTTGAAACATAGTTACAATCAACAATGTAGATAATATTAAGAAAAAGATCCCCTTGACTTGGAGTTCTAAAGTGGGTTCACTATTTTTTTAATTTCTTGTCCAAATCATGTGGCATTCAACTAAAATCATATAAAACAAGATGGAGGTGTTTTTAGGGTTAGTACATGGGTCTTGAAACCCTGTAGGAATACAGTGTGGCTTCTCTAGAAGCCTAGAAATGGGTTCATGGTTGTTGCATAGGTTTCTAATCCATGTGGGAATACTATTCTATGTGGTTTAATTAATCTAAATTTTTATCATAAGACACGATACTCATTTGAATTCCCCCATTATTCTTCTTCTAGAAAAATATATTCACTATGAAGTATCCACTTGAAGATTTTATATATCATGTTCTTTCTAGTGACCATTTTCTATAGATCATTGGGTGTTTGATATATATTTTCAAAGGTTTTTGTTTTTAAATTTCATTATTAATTTTACAATAGATATTACCTTATATTATTGAATGAAACTATTGATCGTAGTTGTTGATTTTAGATCTATAGTTTTTTATATGATCAATTTTGGATTCTTATAGATCGTCCCTAGAATTGGGAGTTGTTATATAGATCATTATTGGACACTTTATGAACCTTGGGAATCGTGGTGGTATGTGTTTTCCCTCCCACCCATTGCTGTAAAAATTATTAATTGGATGTTTTTGTTAATGATTTGTGTTTGTAGGATCCTCTATCCAATTATAGAACCCCCTATGTTGTGTTTGATGACACCAAGAATTGAGGTGGGTAGTTTTATATAATTAATCATGTCAATTGAAATAGTTATTTTTTCTTAATTTGAAATAATATTCCAAATTATTTTCTGTGAATGGTTTGATAATATTGATAAATATTTTAATAAATAAATATTTTGAGTATAAAAAAAATCTATGAATTTATAAATTATTTTTTATTTTTGGAATATGATAACAAATATAAATAAATCATTTGAATGTTGATTTGATGATGATTTATGAGAATAAAAAGAATTAATAGTTTTATTATTTTGTGATAATGTGAATTATTTTTAAAGTCATGAGTTTTTATGAAAATAATTTTATTTTGGATTTTAAAATGAAATTAAAGGTTGGAATTTGGATTTGGGGCATTATGAATGAAGATTGATGAAACCATTTGGAGTTGAATTAATTTATCCTTGATTAATTTCCTCCATATTCATTGGAACAAGGGTAGATATGTGAGTACATCTGAATAAGAATTATAGGAATGTAATATCTATATATAAAAATGTATTTTTGATTACAATGATAATTGAAAATTAATGATGATGGGGAGTTCATTCACTAGGGTGTTATCCTTTCCACCAAGGTATAAGGTCTATGGATGTGTGCACACTAAGATCCATAATTCAGTATGATGTATAACCTCTATGATCCATAACACAACCAAAAAGATGACTTATAATCATGATTCTATACTAGAAAATTATTTATACAATCCAATGGTTACAAAAGATCTATTTGTTCCTATTTCATTGAAATTATTGTCATGGGATTACTTAAATATTTTTTATTCTATCGATTGTGTTTATTTAAAAAACATGTTTTCTATAAAGGTTATGAAATCGAATTACTTTCCATGTGTTATTTAAATTTTTGATATTTTGTTTAATTTTTTATGGATTTTTTAAGAACACATTTAGTGAAATCATATCAGGCGGATGTTTTTGACACCCTACACAATCCTTTTGGTGTATGTAGGCTTTCTTTTTCTAGGCCCTAGGTATGGGAAATATCAACATAGATATGGGGGTGTTCATGATTACTTGGACCTTCGTAGTTGGTGGTGATATAAATAGTGTTTTTCCACCTACTATTGGGAGATATTAAGTTTCTTTCATTGATGGGTTTGTAGATGAGTTGGGTTTATAAACCATTTTGCGACTTCTATGTGCCTACTTTTGTAACTTTTCTCTTGATGATAGTAATCAAATACTTACTATTAATTTTTTCCTACCATATTTTCCATTTCTAATTATAGTTAAATACTTCCCCTTAATCATTTCTTAATTCACATAAGTTATATTATAGCTTTTTCGGGTCGGGAATACCCTTCGATCCACATTAGGATAGACTCTTGTACTAGTTTAATGGGTTATATGAGTTCAATTGTGACATGAATTTGTATAAAAATAGATTGCAATATAGGTGTTGTATAATAATATATGTATATGACTTGGTGATTTTCCATGGGGATCTACTATTCATTTTTCAAAAAAGGAATGATTATTCTACAAGGTTATACATCAATTACAATAAAATTAATTCTATTTCTAAAAATAAAAAAAACCCTATTCACTACGTCGATGAATTGTTTGATTAACTTCAAAGAATATTTTTTAATTATTTATCTATAATCATTTAATCATGAAATGTGAGTAAAGATGAAAAATATTCCAAAAAAACAACATTTCCTATGAGTCTTGGAAATTTTGAATTTATTGTAATACACTTGACAACTAAAAATTCTCACATTTTTAATGGATATGATGAATAGTCAGATCAAGTATTATCAGGATAATTTTTTTGGGTATTTACTTATAATATCTTATTATACTATAAAATGCAAGATCACTATTAGGGTCATTTGAAAATTACTATTAATACTCTTAGAGAAAATGAGTTACAAGGAATATTTAAGAAATGGGAATATCGGTTTTAGGTCATTTCATTTCTTATCCAAATTTTCCCTAAGGATAGAATATTAATTGACCCTTTAAAGATAAATTTAGTAATGAAATGTAAAAACCCAATATTTCCATGGAGTAGTATGTAATTATTGATGGTTTGACCATAATTTTAATAGATTCTATATATTTTTAACTTGGAATAAATGTAAAGTAGATATATTCACATATTTAGATGATTTTTAAAATAGTTTTGAATAATTAAAGAGATGTTTGGTCCATGTAAATACATTGTATAAATCATTATAAAGGAATGGATTTATGATATATAGTGATTCATTATGAAGGTAATTGTATGTGGTAAGGGGTGTTATATCATTCAGGCACCATAACTAGGTTGGATATAGTCTCTGTTTTCATGGATACGATTTACCAAATATCACAGTACTTCTTGCATTAATGCACCAAAAAATCATCAATGATATTCTAGATGAGAAGAATCATGGTATTTTTTACGTCCTTAATATTAATAATGAACCGAAAAACTGTGTATTTATTGGATCCTTATCAAGTGACTTCTTGGTGAAGGAGTTCAAAAGGGTGAGGATATGCCTAGATGGTCAGGATACTTTGGGAGTGGTATTATTATGTAAGTAGAATCCAAAAAAAATAAAACATTCAGGTTCATAGAATCTAAAATTACGAATTACCCCCTTATGAGAATATAAGATGAACAAGCATTAAACTTGTGTCCTTGTGCTCTTATTGTGGGGATCGTTAGGAAGAGAGTTCATTGCATCCATTATTCAAACATGATGGTATCTTACGAAGTGGACATCATTTGGATATTTAACAGAATTTTCCTCATATGAGGTTTAGGTTCTTGTATTTCTTGAATGATTGTACCTAGTAACGGGAGAAATGTAGATGGGGAAAAGGCTATATAATTGTTCCCATTAGTATGTTATCGGTGCATTTGTACGGCGGATAACACATGTTGTAATGAAAACATTGAATGCATGGGTAAAACAATCATTATCATATCAAAAAACCTTCTTATTGAAAATATTTTCCTCCTTAGAAAATGGAATATGAACATACCATCATACCAATTCTAGATGGAAGTACCTCAATTCATTCTATGATGATATCCAATAAGGGTCGTTGGGTTCAATAAGATCCCCTTATTTTCAATCCTAGCTAAAACATGGATTACATATATAATAGGGTCTCATGAGGGGAGGTGGGGTGTTTATATATCCATGATGTGATTTCATTCATTCATTTATAGAAAATTTTGGATGTGGGTATTATTTATATGCAGTTAAAATTGAAATAGTTACACCTCTTCTCTTATGTGTGTAGAATAATATCATCCTGTTGGTGGTCAAAATGGATGTCATAACATTGTACAATTCCCTTCATGGTTTAGGTATGATCCCTTGGACAAATTACTATATAATATGACCGTCACTAATGGAATTTTTACCCAATCCCATGGTTATAACCCATGGGTATAGCCCAAAAAACTATGGCTATTGGCTGTAATGATGGATCTATGAACTGACAGGAACCAAGATGTTAGTATCGGACAATTCCAATGGGTTTTAAACCCTTTTATATGTATTTTGTATATGCCTAACCATACCCATACATTCTTTATGCTGTGGGTTTAGACCTATACCCATGGTTTGCCGAAATGTGGGTATAGGTCATCTATTAAAAAAATACCCACTCAGATTTGATCCTAGCACCTTCCCCTTATAGTCCAGCGACGTAAGCACTAATCAATCGCACATTTTATATTCTTATATTCAAAAAATATTTATTCATATATATATATATATGTTATATATATATTAAAATATTTATTATTATTTTATTATTATTTATATATAATTGGTCAACTGATACCCAGATCTTGGTCAAACTGTGGGATTAGGTGGAAACTATTTTTTTCATCTGAAACCTATTCCCACTATTTACAATAACCATTGGTATAACCCAAAATATACCCATGTTTTTTGAGAACTGTGGATATCGGTTTTCCCAAAAAAATCATGCAAAAACCTATACACAAATTTATCTGAAACCCATGGGTATACGGTTGACCTATACCCATGGATTTAGGATAACCATGGGTTTACGTCTTCCCTGCAAAATTTTCCCTTAATAAAATCTATACCCACTGGTCTCCAATAATTATGCGTGTAGGACCATTTTTCAATAGTGGGTGTTAGGGTCTAATAAACAACCAGATGAGTTTCCTTTAAACATGGATAGGGGTTAACAACGTTGTGGATTTCCTTACATCAATAGTGGACCAGAGTGTAAGGATACATTTTAGTGTAAAAAATAATAATGTTTTTCTCTATTAATTAGGATAGTTAATGAACCATGAAAAGAATTATCTATCCCATGATCTATATTTGTTAGCCATAATAATTTAATTGATGATAAAGTGGCACTAAAGTCATGGTGAATGATGTGACACATATATGGATAAAAAAATTAAATACATCTTCCAATAGAAATCTCTCAATATGAGGAAAAGGAAATAGATACAACTATTCATGGTTTATGATGCATCAATACGCTACCACCCTAGGAAGAAAAATACAGAAGAAGATGTGTTTAATAGATATAATCAAGGGGTTTTATTTAAAATGATAATTAACCGAGGCCATTTATTTAGTTATTTATTAAACAAGGATATGATAATCATTGAGTGATGAAAAAAACATCTATTACAAATGTTAAATAAAAAAAAATTAGAAAATAAAAATATCATAGCATGATGATAATTTTATTGAAAATCATATCAATTTTTTAATTAATGGGGTGTTGGTAAAGATCATCTCTGAAGATTGTATATTGAAATTTGGAATGTTGATATGTGTTTCAAATTTTTCTCATCTAAAAATAATTATTTATTGATGAATCTAAAAGCCCATATTTCTATATAAAAACTAGTAAAACTAACATGTATTTGGATTTAAAGGATCATTTATTTTTGGGATAATGTGAAACATGAAATTGAAAACTATTTATCCAGATGCATGGTTTTTTAACAGGTATTTCCATGGAGACAATAACCTAAAGGATTCATGAATCCTATACCTATTATTTTGTGTAAATGGGATGATATTGAAATGGTAAATTGCAATAGATTTTAAATTACTCCAATAAAGAATGATTCCTTATGATTTATTATTTATATCCACACTATTTAAACAAATTGTAGGGATATAAGGTAAGATCTACTTGTTGAGAACATCACATGACTCTATTTATAATGTTATGAGTTTGATAGTGCACCTATTTTTATTGTTTCTGGTTATGATATATGTTCTACATAAAAATTAGAGGGGTCCTTCAAAAATATCTGGACACAGAGCTATATTTGATCACTTAATATCATGCTATGAGATATATAGAGTCTGAAAGCACTATTCAAACATTAGATGATATGTTAAGGACATACACAACTCAGTTTCAAGGTATGGATGATTTTTATTTATATTTATTGGAATTATAATATAATAAAATTTTCATTTAAAGAATTACAATAGAAACTTATGATGATTTAATATGAAATATATTTCTTCTTCTGGATTTTTCGGTTGATGTTGGTTAAACAAATATTTTATCCCAAAAACATATTGGTTATAAAAAAAGAATATGATAATTTTTAAGAGTAATATAATTTCATCATAATGTATAAAAAAGATTTGCGTTGATAATTAATGTAAGTATTTGTAATATCAACAAGGATGTCATGTTTTTTTGAATATTTCTTTATAAAGGATTATATAATTTCAATGAGAATGTGAAACTATAGCTTAGGTATTCTTAGGCCAAAAAATATATCAAAATAATTGGTTCTGAGGATTTCTATATAGATAATCCACCAAGCCTGTCTAAATTTAATGATAAGTTATATATCTCATTGTTGAGGATGTATATCCCAGACCCAATTCATTCGCTTGAATCCAAGGAAACAAAATTGGAACCTAATTTATCTCATAGTATTGATCTTATATGGATTCATGACATAAGATATCATGTGTTATAGAATTGGATGGCATGATTAGTAAAGGTACGTTAGAGATATAATATAATAGAAAATCCATCATGGGAACCTGAGGAAGTAATGATAACGAACTAATAAAAACTATCAAGAATTTATGTCCACCAAATTTTTTGAGGAATAAGTTTTTAGAGAATATTATATAACACATGAGCATAAATTATAATATGTGAAATTTTCCTTCAAATGAAACTATACTATAATATATATTTTTATATCACTCAATTTATAAATAAATTGTTTGAATATCAATTTTGAACTATAAATATTGAAAACACAATAATTAATGTTTATGTAATATCTAATGATTTCAAATCAATACAATGTATGCTTAAGAAATTGAAACAACAAGAAAAAATAGGCCATGAAATATTATTATTTAGATATAATCATTATAACCTATTTTAGTAGTTAACAAGTATAAATAAGATTAACTGAATTATAGAATATATTTGGAGACCCTAATCAATACAAAGTTATTGATTAATTATTATTAAATAAGAACATGATTTTTAGTAAAGTCCTTTTGTTATTCTAGAATATGTTTTCTTCAAAAATGGTATTTACTTATTTTCTGAGAAAATATTATAGTTAATTTATGGTATATTTAAATACTTAATATTTAAAAACTATTTTTTTTCTAAAATCGACATTTGAATATTACCCTACAGTGAATTTTTGATAATATTCTAAAAAGGGTGATTTTTAGTGAATAGTGACAGTACACATATTTTTTGAAAATTTTATATTCATTCATAGTATTTACTAAATAAAATTCTATTTTGGATTAATTTTCTCAAGACCCATCCTCTGGGGCCCGTATCGTGACTACCCCAAGCTAGCCTTCCATAGGATAGGGGTTGGCGACTAGCACCAAAGGAGTAATTCCATAAAACTAGGAAGGCATTGCCTTTATAAATTATAAACACGCACAACCAGAGTACAGTAGAAAGCAAAAACTAATTAAAATATGAATAAAAAGTGTACTGATAAGTAAAAGGGGCCAAGAATACAAGCCCAACTGTAAAGTACAATGAAAAGACAAAACAGGTACAAGTAATAGACAAACAGTTGGAAGGTGTTTAGAAGCTCCTGGATCATCCTCCAGGGAACCTAACTGAAGGGTAGGTACATATGGCCTCCACAGAACTCCATGTCCTTTAAACTCCAACATGTACCAATACGTCATAAGGTCCTCTTCTGGGCACCGTCCTGTCCTGGTGCTCTCGGCCTCCGTCAGCATTGTCCGTCATCTGTATCCAACACAACGAGGTGCGGGAATAGCCCATGCATGGGTGAGTATAACAATACTTAGTCGGGACCCTAAGACCCTCAAGGTCTCACAAAATTCACCAAGGATAAACAAAAAGTAATATTTCAAAGGATAACCATTACGTAAGTATATGCCCATACATATACCTATGTTATAAAGTAACCCATCTCAATCATGAGGAAAACACAAAGGTCATGACTCATCTCAAACCAAGATTTTTATTATCGAAACCACGGTTGCTGGAGAACACCTCCTCTGTCAAGTAAATTGGCCCTATCGCGACTCTGAGGTGCTTCTCAATAACATTAGACTACTAAGGTACTCTTGCTATTGAGTACCGCGGGTCTGCTGCCAACAACCAGGTGCTCCGTCCATTATGGGTCTACCGCCAAACCGGGAACTCCCCCTAATAGATGTCAGAGGTACTCCTCCTGTCGAGTACCGCGAGATTGCTGCCAACTACCAGGCACTCCATCCACCGTGGGTCTACCGCCAAACTGGGCGCTCAGTCCATTGGGATAATAGAATCACTCCGAGTCGAATCGGTCAAGCATTCGTCAGGTCTAAAGCTACTATGAATCCGCACTCTGTACGCTCATCTTCAGGAGGATCCACTCCATGATCTATTGGTTGATACTCCAAGTGTCATGAAGTCTCACGTGGAAATATCTCAAACTACTATCATGTCATAGGGGTCTCAACGCAACAGAAGGTGTGTCAATCAGACGCTCGGTCTGTGAGTTAGTAGCCTTTTAGTCCCGGGGGCCCAGTTGGATTCATGTACGAACCAATCAGACTATAACTCAACTATACCCTAAACTCCAGTGGGGCATACCCAAAGGGACTGTTATGCTCCAAGAATAACCGGAGCCACTGACGGTTCGTCAAACGGACATCCGGTGCTAAAGATGTGGCCCATGAAGGTAATGGGTCAGTAATGAGCCTGGGTCCGGTCCGACCCGGTCAGACCGACTCGGTCTAACCCAGTCTGGGCCAACCCGGTCTAGGTTGACCCAGTCAGACTCACTGGGTCTGACTCGACCCATTGGGAAGGTCAAGCCACTATATTTTGATCTGGGCCCCTGGGCCGAGCCCAGCGGACCACAAGGGCGGTTCAGCCCGATAGTCACAACGTAGGGGGTTCAGTAACTTGGCCTAGAAAACCAGGACAGTTCGGCCAGTGACATCGTGGGAGGCATTGTGGGTCGGCTTCAGAGGCTGGTGGCCGATAGGTTAGTAGGCAGGCTGTGCGTGGAACGGGCAGGCTGGCTAGGCACCAGACATGCTGCGGGTGCACCAGGAAGGGCGCAGAAGGCCGTGGGGGTAGGCCGTGGGGGTGCTGATTAGGTTTCTGGGGTGTTGGCCAGTGCATGGGGGCGTGCCAGGGAGCGCGGCAGGGGGAAAGGGTGCCACGAAGTGCGCTGGGCGGCGCTGAAGGGCACTAGGAGGCACCATGTAGGGCGGTAGGGTGTTGTAGGGTGCACCGGGCAGGGCGGCAGGGCACCGCAGGGTGCAGGTAGTCCGTAGGAAAGGCCAAGCGGTGCGCTGACGAGGCACGGGCAGCGCACTGGTGGAAAGGCCGTGGAGCAGTGTGCACGGCGTGAGTCAGGCAGTTCTTGGCCATCAGTACGGTTCGTGGAGGCCGTAGGTGGCCCGACCCTTGTTTTCCATCTTCGTTGTCGTCACCTCTTTGCCATGTCATGTTTCCACTCAAAGAACATCATGAAGAAAATTTGACAGAGGGTGTCGGACTATCTGACGTCGGCCTGAACCCTCCGCATTTAGGAGGATAACAAAAGGATCAACATAAGTAGAATATTATCATAAAAAATGTTTGCATCAATCCCTTTATATCCTTTGTAGAAGGTAAGAAAAGGGTACAATATCAACACGAAAATTTACCCAATACCTTTCTCGCTTGAAATCGTTGTCACAAGAAGGAAGGAGGTGAAGTTGACAATATTCATCTCGTCCGCCACACACCTCCAATTACGGGCTCGTGCGCCGTTTCTTCATAGTCGAAGATGCATATGTCCCACGTCAGAAGAAGTCCCAAGGAAGAATGTCTAAGGAATTCGGCGTTCTTCATCAGTGGGGCATTCTTCATTAGAGATCATAATCCTCCCAGTGTTGGGCGTCGTGGCACTTTACCAACACTTCATTGCTTGGTGAAGCCGTCCCAAATCCTCCTCCCAAGCTCCATATATATAGGATAGGGGGGGAGGTAGGTAACGATCGTTGGAATTTATGACAGTTCATTTATTAGGAACCTTCCTAAATTCCAACAACAATGTTACTTAATTTAAAAGGGGGCAAGCCAATTAATTTACACTAGTGCAATGATGTTGTGAATTGGAAAAATTAATTGTATGTGCGTTGCCACAATTATGGTGGAGCAGTTCAAGAGGCTCTCCCTCATTTATGAGGGAGTTCAAAGGTTTCTCCCAATTAGTGGGAGGTTTCAAGGGGGTTTAAAACTTGGTGGTCCCCACCACCATAACCTCTCATGGTAGGTTATGGTTTAGGTTGTCCCCACCACCATAACCTCTCATGGGAGGTTATGGTGTGGTGGTACCCACTTCTAACCTCCACAAGGAGTGGTTATAACAGATAAAATAAAATAAAAAATGTGTTTATTTTATTTTATTATTTCCACAAAAAATCCAAAAACTAACTTTCACCCTCGACTAACTGTCGTCGAGGTGAAAGTATTATTATATGAATACCAGCACTACAATTTCAACGGTGTCCTCAGATTTCAATTCTGAGCACCGGTTTAAAAGCTACAAAATGCCGCTCTCGTGTTTATTGAACTTACCCGAAAAAAAGTTCAGAAAATTATTATCAGTCACCCTCGAATCATTGCAGTCAAGGTTTGGCTCTACCTAGGTGAAACATTCCCCAAAAAACCCAATGGTACTCCCTGATTTTCAATCCATGTTACCATTTAAAAGCTATGAATTTTTACAAAAAAATAATTGGCACTTAATTATTTTATTTGCGGCCAAAAATTAACTTTTTTTGGGGGCCCGTGTTGGTCAAAGTTAGTATATTCTTAAATAAACCATGCCCTCGCGATTTCAGCGGTGGTCTTGGATTTTTAATATATGCTACCATTTTGAGTTATAATAATTTGAAAAATAAAATAATTTATTTAATTATTTTATTTACGGTTATGCTATTTTTTGGATTTCACATAGGAGGTCTGTACCGACTAAACATAAGTTGTGCCAAGGGTAAACTCGCCATCCTGAGCGCAATGGTGCCCTCTAATTTCTGATTCGAGTTACCGTTTAAGGGTCATTCTACTTTTTCAGGAAAACTGCTTATGCACGTTAACTTAACCTTCACAAAAACTTCATAAATTGATTTTGGGCACACCGGTCCTCGTAATCATGTTCCGTCAGAAACTGTGGACTCGTAAAATTCCCATGTATCTATGAAAATAAATTGAATGGAATTTCTGTGTCTTTACATTCTCCCCAACTTAGGTCTTATGTCCCCATAAGCTAAAACTTGAATAAAGGGAACAAATGGGGGTACTGAGCACACATATAAGCCTCTCGCTCCCATGTGCTCTCCTGGAGGATCCCGTGTTGCCAAAAAAATTACACCATAGGTATCAACGGTCCATGTAGGACCTATTCTTATCGACCTTCAATCTCCATTGGAACCTATGTGAATGTTGCTCCGTCATCGATGTCCTGCTCACCATGGTCGATGATGTGGTAAGGGTCATGCACATGTCTCCTTAGCTAAGATATGTGGAAGATTTCATGCAACCGATACAACTGAGGTGGAAGATCTATGTGGTGTTCCACCTCACAAACGTTGTTGAGGACCTGAAAAGGTTCGAAGAATCTTGGAGATAACTTGCCTCCTCAACCAAATCTCTATAGAACTCGTCAAAGTGAGACATGTAGAATGATGTGGTCACCCTCCTCAAAATCCAGAGGTCTCTATCTCCTGTCAGCATACGATTTATGTCTACTATATATAGTCTTCATCTGCTCCTGGATGACCTGCACCTTCTTTGTGGTAGCTCGTACCATCTCTAGTCAGAAGGAAGTGGGCCGACGTGGTGAGTCGGTAGACGATCACCCAAATAAGGTCATGTCCCCTGGACATATATGGAAGATCCACCTTAAAGTCCATTGATATCTCATCCATCTTCCACTTTGGGACCTCTAAAGGCTGAACCAAGCCTGCTGGTACCTAATGCTCCACCTTCACTTGATGAAAAGTGAGGTATCATGAGAAAAACTGAACTACTTCCATCTTCATACCTGGCCACCAGTACTGTAGTCTAAGGTCCTGATACATCTTCTCCACTCTTGGATGTATCGCTAGAGGGGAAGTGTGGAAATCCCTCAACACTTCATCATGAAGTGCAACTGGTACCATGGTATGTCCTCTGAAAAGGATGTCATGCACCCCACCTTCAGAAAATCCATCTGGTCCCTGGCCTGTGGATATCTGAGCATGTCGCATCTCACAGTTAATATCTCCATGTTGTGCCTCCCTAACTCGCTAAAGAAGGGGAGGAGTGATTGTAAGAGACTGTAGAAAGGATTCTCCATCCCTATCCATGAAGGATATCGGTAAGGAAACCAGCTGCTCTGTCGCCTCTCCTAGTAGATGAATGCATGATCTCCTACTTGGAGAATCTGCTAAAACATTCCCCTTCCCAGTAGTATAGACTATCTCAAAGTCATAGTTCTGGAGGAACTCGAGCCATCACCGTTGTCTTAGGTTCTTGTCTTTCTAAGAGAAGATATACCTGAGTCTCTTGTGATCAGAGTACATGGTAAAACGTTCACCCATAAGGTAGTGCCGCCACAACATCAAGGAGGAGACCACTGATGGCAATTCTAGGTCATTGGTAGCATTGTTTTGCTTGTGTTGTATTAGCTACTGAGAACCATACGTGATTACAACTCGCTCCTAAATCAGGACACATTCCAGTCCGGTCCCTAATGCGTCACAAAAAACTGTGTACCCTACATCTTCATGTAGAAGCCTCAATATGGGGGCACTAGTCAGCCTCTACCTCATCTCTTGAAAGCTATACTGGAATCTCTCCGACCACACGAAGGGTTGACCCTTCTTCATCATGGATGATAGTGGTGATGCATCTCTAGAGAAGTTTGGCACAAAGGTATGTTTGTCCGACTCAAGAGTGATCGACTACACCCTCTTATGAATGAGTCCATCCTTTTCTACTTGGGTTTTTTATTTGCCAACCAAGTAAAACCCCATCCCAACGTTGTAGATAATGCACAAAATTTTGGCCTAATACATTTAATCTGTGAATGAATTGTGGTTTCCCAGTCAATACCAAAACTAACGTCGTAAGGCCTCGACACTGCCACCGAGAGTTTTCAACCGAAACTCTCACCTTAAGGGTCATATCACACTATCGGCGTAAGTTTGATTATCGAGTCTCCTCCAAAATGTATCTCCAGATGTGAGGGTCAAGTCAATGGTTTAACCTGAAACTCTATGTATTGGACAAGATTCATGAAAGGAAGTAATCATTGGTATCTTTTTCTATTGATACAGAAGCTAGTAGTAGACACAATTCGTACCTAGAATCATTCCTAGTGACCTTGGGTCTCACTCCTCGACCACATGAAGTTACACTCTTTCCCCACCCTCCAGCTCCCTGAGCTATGTGGAATCCACAAAAACGGTTGGTTGTAACATGTTGAAATGTACACCACCTCATGCTACCCTCCTAGCTCTGCTTCCACGTCTGCTGATCTGAATATTCATCTATCCTTAATGATTTCTCTTTCCAAAATAATTTACACGCCCAAGTATCTGAGGTGGGCACTAGTTTCAGGAATTCCCACTACTATCATTCACTGTCCATATCTGCTCAGCCAAAAAACATTCAATCGCAAAGGTTATCTCTAGCATCCTAACATAGGAAGGATTGCACAGAGGAAAAATTACTGGCTTGGATGTCCCTAAACACACCTCACTCGAATGTCCAAGATCTAAAGAACTAATCATATCGTATTCATAGAGTACCAGGAATGATTGGTAGGCCTCAATTAATACTCAGTTACCGACATGTAATCCTAGAGAAACTGTACAAGCTGAAGGGAACTCTCAACCAACTTCTCAATCCAGTCCTCTACCGCCTGTGAGTTAGGCTCTCCATGGAACATGAGGGGTATTTTATGCTAAAACACATGTAAGGAACTAAGCCTACAAGTGTCCTATAACAGTACCACCGATAGTGTATGCTAACAAATGGGCAGTGATATAGTTTGCGCACTTCCTGAAGGTACCATCTCGAAAAATGGTCCATGTACCGAAACCTCATCACTATGCAGACTATCCTCATGGTCACTCAATCAAAAATACTATTAGCTAATATCAGCATTTCCTATACTAGTGTCTCAAATAGGCGAAAAAATCCATTAATTTCCTCCATAAAGTACTCTGCTGCATGGGAATCTATCTCGCCTAATAACCTCAGAGGCCTATACAGCTGGAACTCGTGCAACACACTCAGTCAGCGTGCACCATCCACTGGTGCGGCTGGTGGAATTTGCTACCCAACGGGTGGTGGTGGTGCTGGTATACCACAGGAATGTGCCAACAAAGTAAGAGGGCCCTGCACCAGAGCCTCATCGCTCCGTGGGTTGTCATCGTGTACTCTCTCGGAACTCTAACTAGCTGTCTGCGTGGAGGCATCCTGAACAGATGCGACAGGGTCAAAAGACTATACGTGGTGAGATGAACTAGTTTGATATGAGTTAAATAAGACTTTTGAAAACACACACGCAATCAGTGTTTTCAGATACTATGTCGGAAATCAGCATTTAGGGTCCTGGTGTATGGATACGTTAGCTGCCGCACCAACACATGACTCCCTAAACTGAAAACCTCACTTGGTACCCTTAAAACTATTTATTCACAAAAAAGAAATATCAGAGTCCTAAGTTCTAAAGAAGAACCAAATCCTCTTATAACAATTTGTCATAACCCATCCCCAGAAGCCCGTATCATTACTACCCCAAGCCTGCCTTCCATAGGCCAGTGGCTGGTGACTAGCACAAAAGGCATAATTCCCTGAAAATGGGAAGGCATTGCCTTTATAAATCATAAACACACACAAAAAGAGTACAAGTATATGGAAAAACTAAGTAAAAGATGAATAACAAGTTTACTGAAAAGTAAAAGGGGCCGGAAATAAAAGCCCAACTGTAAAGTACAAGGAAAAGTCAAAACATGTACAACTAAAAGACAAAAAGATGGAAGGTGTCTAGAAGATCCTAGATCGTCCTCCGGGGATCCTACCTGAAGGGTAGGTACAGATGGACTCCACAACACTCCTTGTCTATCAGACTCCACCGTGTACCGACACGTCATAAGGTCCTCCTCCACGAACCATCCAGTCCTAGCGCTCTCGGCCTCCGTCATCGGTTTCCGTCATCTGCATCCAACACAATGAGGTGCAGGCATAGCCCATACAGGGGTGAGAATAACGATACTCAGTAGGGACCCCGAGACCCTCAAGGTCTCACAAAATCTAACAAGGATAAAACACAAAGTAATATTTCAACAGATAAACATTACTTAGGTATATACCCATATATATACCTATGTTATCAAGTAACCCATATAAATCTTGAGGAAAACACAAAGGTCACGACTCAACTCAAACCAGGATTTTTATTATGGAAACCGCGGTTTCTAGAGAACTCCTCCCTTATCAGGTACAGTGGCCCTGTCGCGACTCTGAGGCACTTCTAACTAAACTTAGACTGTTTAGGTATTGCTGCTGTCGAGCACCGCGGGTCTGCTGCCAACTACCAGGCGCTCCATCCGTTGCGGGTATGCCGCCAAATCGGGTGCTCCCCCTAATATCCCTTAGAGGTACTCCTCATGTAGAGTATCCCGGGTCATATTCCAACTTCTAGGAACTCTGTCCGCTGTGGGTATGCCTCCAAACTTGGCGCTCCATCCACTATGCTAATCGAATCACTCCAAGTCGAATCGGTCAAGAATCCGTCAGGTCTACAGCTACTACGTCTCCGCACTCTATACTCTCATCTATAGGAGGATCCACTCCACGATCTACTAGTCGATAATCCATGTGTCATAAAGTCTCATGTAGAATTATCTCAAAGTACAGCCATGTCATAGGGGTATCAACGCAATAGACGACGCGTCAATCAGACGCCCGATCTGTGAGTTATAAGCATTTTAGTCTCGGGGGCCCGATTGAATTCATGTACGAACCAACCTGACCGTAACTCAACAATACTCTGAACTTTAGTGGGGAATACCAAAAAGGGCTTTTATGCTCCACGAATAACTGGTGCTGCTAACTGTTCGTCAAACGGACGTCTGGTTCCAAAGATATGGCCCAAAAATGTAATGGGTCAGTAATGGTCTTGGGCCTGGTCTGACCTGGTCGGACTGACTCGGCCCAACCCCATATGGGCCGACCCAGTCTGGGTCGACTCGGTCAGACTCGCTAGGTCTGACCCGGCCCATTTGGTGGGTCAACTAGATAGGTTTTGACCTGGTCCGTTGGGCCCGACCCAGCGGACCGTAAGGGCGGTTCGACCCGATAGTTGCCATGTGGGCGACTTGGTAACTTGACCTAGGAGACCAGGACGGTTCGACCAGCGACACCTCGGGGGGGGGGGGGGGGGCACTGCTGGTTGGATTGGGAGGCCAGTGGCTGGGAGGTTAGCGGGAAGGCCGTGCGGGGCACGGGCAGGCCCACTGAACACCGGGCAGGCCGTGGGTGCACTGGGCAGGGTGCGACAGGCCACAGGGCCGGCCGCGGGGGTTCTGGGCAGGATGCTTGGGTGTCGGGAAGCACGTGGGGGCATGCCAGGAATTGCGGTAGGGTGATGGGGGGCACCAGGCAGGGTGGCAGGGCACCACGGGGTGTGTCCAGCAGGACGACAGGGCACCGGGGGGGGGGGGGGGGTGGCAGGGCGCCACGGTGGGCGCCGGGCAGCACGACAGGGTGACGGGGGGTGGTGAGAAGGGTGGAAGGGTGTCTCTGGGTGCTCCATGTAGGGCGGCTGGGAACCACGGGGTGCGGTCAGGCCGCCGGCAGGGCCGAATGGCGCTCTGGCGGCTCGGGCAACGCACCGGCGAGGCGCGAGCAGCGAGTCATCAGCCGGACCACGGAGAAGCGTGTGTGGCGCGGGTCGGGAGGAGCTTGGCCGGTGGTGTGGATTGAGGAGGCCATGGGGGCGTGGGCCTTGTTCACCACCATCATCATCGTCACCTCTTTTCCATGCTGTGTTGCCGCTCGAAGAACATCACGAAGAAAATTCGACGGAGGGTGTCAGACCATGTGAGGTCGGGCCGAACCATCCATGTTTATGAGGATAACAAAAGGTTCAACATAAGTAGAAAATAATCATAAAAAACATATGAATCAATCACTTTATATCCTTTGGAGAAGGTAAGAAAACGGTACAATATAAACACAAAAATTTACCCCCTACCTTGCTCGCTTGACGCTGCTGGCGCAAGAAGGAAGGAGGAGAAGTTGTTATCGTTCATCTCGTACACCACACACCTCCAATTCTGGGCTCATGTGTTGGTTCTTCATAGTCTAAGATGCGGACATCCCATGTCGGAATAAGTCCCAAGGAAGAAGGTCGAAGGAGGTCAGTGTTCTTTGTCAATGGGGCATTCTTCATTGGAGAGCGTAATCCTCCTAGTGTTGGGCGTCACAACAAATTACTAGAGCTTCATTGCATGGTGAAGTCATCCTAAATCCTCCTCCCAATATCCATATATATAGGAGAGATGGGGAGGTAGGTAATGATCATTGGAATTTATGATGGTTCATTTACTAGGAACTTTCCTAAATTCCAACGACAATGTTAATTAATTTAAAAAGGGTAAAGCCAATTAATTTAAACTAGTACAACGATGCAGTGCATTGGAAAAATTAATTGAATGTGCATTGGAATAATTATGGTGGAGGAGGTCAAGAGGCTCTCTTTAATTTATGAGGAAGTTGAGAGGTTTCTCCCAACTAATGGGAGGTTTCAAGGGGGTTTTAACCCGGGTGGTCCCGACCACCGTAACCTCTGATGATAGGTTATGGTTCGGGTGGTCCCCACCACCATAACCTCTCATGGGAGGTTAAGGTGTGGTGGTCCCCACATCCATCCTCCACAAGGAGTGGTTATAACAGATAAAATAAACTAAAACATGTGTTTATTTTATTTTATTATTTCCACGAAAAACCCAAAAACTAACTTTCACCCTTGACCAACTATCGTCGAGGTGAAAGTCTTCTTAAAAGAATATCGGTGCTGCGAGTTCAACAGTGTCCTCAGATTTCAATTCCGAGCTCTGGTTCAAAAGTTACAAAATGACGCTCGTGCGTTTAATGAAAGTACCCGAAAAAATTTCAGAAAATTATTATCAGTCACCCTTGACTCACTACGGTCAAGGTTAGGCTCTGCCTAGGTGAAAAACGACCCAACGAACCCAATAGTAGTCTTTGATATTCAATCCAAGTTACCATTTAGATGTTATGAATTTATAAAATAAAATAATTTTCACTTAATTATTTTATTTGTGGCCAACAACTAACATTTTCTGGTGGCCCGTGTCGGCCAAAGTTAGTATCTGCCTAAATAAAGCATGCCCTCATGAGTTCATATGTGGTATCATATTTCTATTCCAAGCAACCATTTGAGATTTATAATCATTTGAAAATTAAAATAATTTATTTAGTTATTTTATTTATGTTTATTCCATTTTTGGGATTTCACACAGGAGGCACGTAACGACTAAACTTAAGTTGTGCCTAGGGTAAAATCTCCATCCTAAGCACAACGGTGCCCTATGATTTCTTATATGAGTTATTGTTTAAGAGTTATTCCACTTTTTATGAAAAATTATTATCCGCATTAACTTAAGCTTAACAAAAACTTCTGAAATTGATTCCGAGCACACAAGGCCTCAGAATCATGTGCCGTCAGAAACTACAGACTCGTAAAATTAACATGTATTTACGAAAGAAATTTCCATTTAATTTTTGGGTCTTTACAATTTTTAATATTTCATTAGCTCCTAATGTTTTTAAATATTCCAATTATGTTTGAAAATTTTTATTATATACTTGAATTTGTTATAAAAACATCTTATATTTAAAAATAATAATTTTAATGAAAAACTGTTTTTCTTTACATTTTGTTAGTTTAAATTAAAATTAAATATTTATAATATAGTATTTTCTATATTTAAAAATGGATTCCTTATTTTGAATTACTGGATATAAATTTTTAAAAGTACCCTTTTATTTTTTTTACATTTTGTAGAGTATTGTTAGTAATTTGTATAACCATGATAAAGAGGAAATTAGGTAATTAAGGTTAAATATAATGCGATAAGGACTAAATAATGAATGTAAAACTCACCATAATTTTAATTGATACACACATATCATCAATAATCATCCAAAAGACTAATATATGGTCTTTTCCATTTGTCCATGACTTTCGCATTTATATTATTTTATATAATGAAAATTCAAGAATGTCATTCCCATAGTTTTATTATATCCAATTTTGTCACATAGTGATAAAGAGAGGATATGATATATTATAAATATTAATTTTAAATAAAAGTAATTTTGCACCGTGATAATTTTTTTCAAATTTTTATTAATTAAATAAATAACCTAAATGTTAAGGAAACACTGACACAATACTTGTGTAGGTAGTAAATAAATTAATAAAATTAATTTAAAAACTCTAAAAAATATATTATTTGAGTGAGTTTTTATTTTACATGAATTTTTTATATATATATGAAATATTATATAGTTTTATTTTCCTTGGATTCAAATTACCTTATTTTATTGTATTTTTTGTGATCATATTAAATAAAATGTTATCAAAATTGACTTTAATGTTATTTTATAATAAATAATAATTTATGAAATGATTTAAAATTACTAAAAAAATATATTCAACCATGTCAAAGTAATGTTTTGACTAAATAATCTGTAATCAATTTATCTTACATTTTCCGTATTATTTTACCTAAATTAACCTATTACGATTAAAGAAATACGTATATCATCATAATTGTCAATAGGCTTAATAATGTCTTAAAATAAGATGATAAGGGTAAAAATGTTATATAAGATTGTACAAATATTACTCTATGAGAATATTTAGACTCATATGAATCTTATTATTGAATCATATCAATTTTTATCAATTGGAAACCAAAAAATATTTTATATTAATTTAATATTTTAATAAATTCCAAGAGTGTCATTCCGATCTCATATAAATTTGCACAAAATCATCTCATTTTTCACACGTAAAGAAAAAAATCTCCATAAAAAAACCCAATTTCTTTCCTTAAATAACTCCAAAAAATCAAGAGGAATTTTTTCATATGAAAAACATCATGGGTATTCTTTTTCCAAAAACCTTAAGAGGTAGTTCAAAGAAGAGTTATCATTCTTAGTAGAGATTTTTTTATTTATTATGCAATTTGCATGAACTATTTCTGAAAAATGATGATATAATAACATAATTATCACCAATATACCAAATTTTTATTATGAAAATGTAATAACCTATACCCATCTCAATCCTGCATGAAATGGTAATATAATCCATCATTCATGTGTATAGTGGACTATCTCCACATGGGCCGATGTAATTTTATTTCCATCACCACCATTCCCTCATAGTTATAATTATAGATTACATTTATATATATCATATTAATGAAATCTATATAATTATGTAATGATAACATAAATCTTATTTTATTCCCTTTCGAGTCACCAAAAAATGAACATGTTGTTCTTGCATACGTATTGACTACCACCTACTTGAAGAGATGTGATTAATTGTTAATCCCAATATTAAAATTGATGATATATAAAGGTATGTTTAAAAAAATTAGTTAATAATGATATATTTATAATTTGTGAAGTTAAAATAACACTTACCTTCTTTCTATAGTGATCGTTAAAAATTGGAATCTTTACCCATGAGAATTTACATCTTGTTGTCTCCATGATTGTAACATAGTTCATTTTTCATGTTCATCATTCATAGTTTGTATTATAATTATAATTTATGTCTCAAAATGACATTTAAGTCATTATTATTTTTCTATATCCAATTTTATTTAAAAATATTCAGCCATCCAAATTCATTTTACACAAATGAGAAGAATATTATCAAATTAATTGCTATGAACTAAATTTATTATGTTATCATATATAACATAATAATAAGTGGATAAAAAGTAAAAATAAACCGGAAAAATATTATAAATTATGTAAATAATTATCATTATTTTATTATACACTATAATAAGGTGTTCGTGTGATTAGTCGGGCACAAATTATTAGAGTTTATTTTTAATGTCTTATTTTAATTTTTCATGAAAAAACACTTATATACTACAATTTTTTTAAAAAAAATCTAGATGTATCTTTCCATCCTATATAACTATTACATGATTTTTTAGAATAAATTATAATATTCTATGTTTTTATCTAATGAAAACACCTCATCCCTTTATTCTATGATGGTTATTTGACAAAATTTGGGTTCAAAGGGATGGTATATATCAATACCTTAAAATAAATTCTACTAGGGGAAAAGAATGTATTGATGATGTGATGTTTACTGTGTTATGATTATGTTATTGATATTTTGAGTTTTTATGATGATATTTTGTTCTATTATACACCATGTGTGGGTGGTTATATTATATCACATCAATGCTTTACATAATTTTTTTTCAAAAGTGGATTGTGAGGGTTATTCCATATATAACCATGATTGTTGTTCCATGTGAATTGTGAAGATTATTCTGTTAATAATCCGGATTCATATTTCATTTTTAGGAATGATATGAAATGTATTCCTTATGTTACATGTATTATTCATTTATGCTTCTATGAATATTAATTGAAATATTAGGATTGAAAATAATCTATGAAATGATAATAGTTTAAATATATACATATATATGAAGGTTCTTAAGGGAGAAAAGTATGAAAAAGTTTAAAATTATTTTTCTATATTTCAATGAAACATTGACGAGCTTCACTTTTTTCCGTTAATATTTTGATTGAATTTTTTAAGAAATTTATTTAAGTGATGTTGATTTCATGGTAAAAATAAGGTTATTTAGATTAAAGGGTTCATTTGGAGTGAGAAAAGATTTTATAATTATTCATGGTGTAATGGTTTATTTCTTTCTTTTTATAACCTTTATTGATATTTTTATTCTCATCCATATTTATTTAAGGTTTTTATTGAGATTATGTAAGGACAAAAGAAATTATTATACCATGATGTAATCCACTATGATTTTTCAAGACTATATAAAATACTTCAATATAATATTATTATATTATAGGAAAATTTTATATTGAGAAGAGGTTTACACTTTATATAATGTGGTATTATTATTTTTTATTTATAACCTAATTAACTAAAACTAAAAACTAAAAAGATCTTTTGTAATGTAAGAATGTGAATTCTATTCTAAGTCATTAGAATATATGATGTTTAAGTTTGGTAACTTATAGTTGGTATCTGATATGATATTAGATAACAATATAGGATAAGATGTTATATGATCCCAACATAAAAGTAATCTATAACCTTAATTAGTAGTATATTTTTTTAATTATTTTTATTCTGGATAAATTAAAAATGTTTGAGATAACCTGATTAGGGATATCGTAGTTTCCATCATCTTTATAAGATAATTTATTTGGATTTTATTGATATCATCACACTAACATTTTAGGTTTTAGTTAATGGTTTTATCTAATAGGGATAAAATTAATGATGGATGTAAAGGAATATTTGGTGGTGTTGTGAAAGATAAACTTAATGGAACGTGATCTATGATGAAATCAACTAGGGTTATTTTTAATCTAAATTCCTGTGTTTTATGGACCGGGCTAAAATACTAAATTTTTTGAACTTTTTCATTAGATCCATGGTTTGGTTTTAAAACCAAGATTCAGAAATAATTTTCACACATTGGGTTATTATAAATGGTTGATAATGGGCTTCGGTAAAGGCTTGAGGATTTTCATGAATGAAAGGATAGGTTTCGGGTGAACTGAAATAGGCAGTGATGTTTGCATGGGCTATGCACTTTAGTCAAAACTATGTGGGTCAACCGTTCATAATAAAGTAGGTGTCTGGTATTGGAAGCATGGTCAATGAAAAGTCTATCCGACCATGCATTTCAAACCATACATTCTACCTAGTTTTGAGTTTCAAGTCAAATTAATTTAATTAAAATCATGGTTGTAAGGAATTTATTTAAATGAGATTTTGTGGGGATTCTTTTACTTAAATTACTGTTGTGATAATTTAATTAAATGAAATTGATATGTATAAGTTATTATATTAAATTTTGTTGAAAATAATTAAATTTATTTTAAATGATGGTGAGATGGAGCCTTAATTTAATTGAATTTAGCTGAGATGAATTTTATTAAATGATTTATAAATGAGGAGTATGGGGTTATCAAAGAAAATAAATAAAAAATGTTAAAATATAAATGATGTTTAAATGAGGTTTTGGGGTTATATATAATAAAATTCAAGGCAAAGTGGATTTTAAATAACTAAAGTGAAATGGATGTTTTATTTAATAAAATTCAAGGTTAAGAAAAATTTAATTGTTTATTGTAAAATGGTGGATTATAATTTACATAAATTGAGGTTGAGAGAATTTAACTATATAATGTTGATGAGTTGGAGTTTTTAGTTTAATTAAATTATGTTTAGAGATTTTAATTAAAAAACTGGAATTGGAGATATTATTTAATTAAATACAGTTAGAATGAATTTAACAAAATGATGATTAATGAGGTGTCATATTTTTTTAATTAAATTACTTTGAGAGAATTTCATAAAATATTAATGAGTTTGAAAATTTATTTAATTAAATTTTGTTTGAAAGTAATTTAATTAAATAATGTCATCAATGTGGAGTTGGGTTTTAATTTAATTAAATTGATGGGTAAAATGAATTTAATTATTTGATGGAAAATTGGGGACATATTTAATTAAACATTATTAAGAGAATTTAATTAAATATTGATGTGTTGTAGAATTAAATTAATTAAATTCAATAGAGAATAATTAAATTAAAGGATGTGTAATTGGGGATTTTTGGATTTTATCAAAGAACTGCTCTAATAAACGATAATAATAATAAAAAATAAAAAAAATGTTATTGTTATAATGGTTTTATTTAATTGAATTGATGTTGTGGAATTTAATTAAATGAGGTGAGATGGTGAATTTTATTTAATTAAATTTAGTTAAATTGAATTCAAGTAAATTATGTGAAGTGTGGATTTTATTTAACTAAAATTTTTGAGAACAATTAAATTAAATTATGTTTATATTGGGAGTTTTAGGTTTTATCAAAGAGTGATTTTATTAAATGATAATAATAAAATGATTATTATTATGGTATTTTTATTTAATTAAGTTAAGGTTGAAAAAATTTAATTAAATGAGGTGATAAAGATAGATTTATTTAATTAAATTGAGTTTAATGGAATTTAATTAAATGATGTGTGATAAGGGTTTTATTTAATTACAGTCATGGTTAAGAAAAATTTAATTAATAGATGTGAAACAAAGGCTTTAATTTAATTAAATTTAATGTTGTGTAAATTTAATTAAATATAATGTGTTGGATAATTCATTTAATTAAATTTGGTTTAAAAGAATTTAATTATATATTGGGTTAATGAGAGTTTACAATTTATCATAGGGGTAAAATATTAAATGGTAATAATAATATGATGGTTATTATTATTATTATATTAATTCATATATTTAAAATTATAATTATAATTTATTTAATGATGAAAAAAAGAGTGAGGGACACCTCCCCCTCCAACAGGGGGCGCGACGCACCCATGGTGCAACACTCATGGGTGGCGCACCACCCTCCTCTTCGTATCCCTCTTCACATGGATATATCCTACCAGAGACTTCATGGAAGTTTTATGTCTCATCAAGGTATGTCATTCTCTATATGTTTTGTTCTTCTCATTGGTTGTCTCAGCTCTACATCATCCGGGTTCTGTTGGGCCGAAACCCTGTATTTGGGATTAACCCTGATTTTTCGTTTCTTTCGATCCTTTTTGGTGTGGAAGATGTACTGGGTACCGTTGGTCTGTATTTCAACCGCCTTTACTAATGGTGTGGCAGTTCGGCTTGATTTGGTTCACTAGCGTCATTTTCGATAAGGATTCAAAGCCTATAATTGGTTTCTCACCCTTTATATTAGATGGTTATTGTGTATTTGGGTTGTGGTGAATGACATGGAGGTCTTTCAGCCCTTGTTGCACTAAATTTGGTTTTTGATTATCATTTTAGGGTGATGCGACCTATTCTTAGTATGCCCACACAATTTTGGGGAAGTGTGTATGCACGAGCACATTGCAATTTGAGTTAAAAATCATCGGCCCAACCAATTTCATTAGGTAGGGTCCTCAACATTGATTTTAATTGGAAAATGTAGTATTTTTTATTCTACTACTTTTGATAAAGTTGACTGATGTATTGGAAGAAATTTCATATTGGTATAATATTAATTGTTGGAATACAAATTCACATTTTTGTAATAACCCCCCCCCCCCAACGAAGGTTCACTACCTTCAAGCTAAAAAGAAAATATTGAGATTGAAATTTTCCTTTTGATTACAGATATGTGTTTTTCTATATCATCCATTACATTTTGACACACATTGGTTAAGTGGTAATTATGAGTATTAGGTGGGATAAGTTGAGATAATTAACTGTGAATTAATTATGTTTTTTTAATTATAATTTAGATAATAATAATTGGAAGATTTATTATGAGATATTAAATTTTTAGTTATGATAATTAATTATTAATTAATTAAGTGCTTTGAGAGGACAATTAATCCAAATATTAATTATGAGATGATAAATTGGTTAAGATGAGATAATTAATTATGTGCTTTGATAAAATAATTATCGAGGGATTAGTTATTGGTTTTTAAATTTGATTATGTTGAGAAAATTAATTATGAATTAATTATAGGATTGAGATGATAATTAATCAAAAGATTATTTTTGAGATATTAAATTAGTTAGGATGAGATAATTAATTATAAATTAATTATGCACCATGAGATAATAAATATTAGGGCATTAATTATGTGATATTAAATTTTTAAAGTTGGGATAATTAATTATGAATTAATAATGTGCTTTATATGATAATTAATAAGAATATTATTTATGAGATATTAAATTAGTTACATTGAGATAATTAATTTTGATTATATTATGTGCTCTAAGATGATAATTAATCAGAATATTAATTATTTTATATTTAATTTTTTAAGTTGAGATAATTAATTGTGAATTAATTATGTGTTATCAGAATGTAATATAGAAAATTAATCAGGTGACTAATTATGAGATCTTGATTTGGGGATAAACTGGGATAATTAATTTTTGAATCAATCACATGATATATAGATGGTTTCATGGATATAATTATTTTATGAGTTTATTATGTGGTGTTGACATGGTTTCCTTGTGACTGTTTAATTTTTTATTTAACTAGGGTAAGTGTTTAGATAAGTTAAATGATGTGTCAAATAAATGCTAGGTTTTTTTAACTAATTGTTGAATTAGTAATGGGTTTGATAATGGTAATTAATTGATGAAATGATTATATTAAGTTGTGCTGAATAGTAACAATGAAATTCAATGGTGTTAGAGTATAGAATGGTAACATGGACATTCATGGGTATCTGAGTATATAATGATAACATGGACATTCAGGGGTGCGTGAGTACTGAATTGGAACATGGACATTCATGGTGCGTGAGTATGGAATGGTAACATTAAAATTCATGGGTGTGTGATTATAGAATAGTAACATAGACATTCATGAGTGTGTGGGTATTGAATGGAAATATGGAAATTTGGGGTGTGCGAGTATAGAATAGTAACATGGACATTCATGGGTGCTTGAGTATGGAATGGTAACAAGGACAATTGTGGTGCATGAGTATGGAATGGTAACATGGACATTCTGGGGTGCTTGTGTATTTAATGGTAACATGGACATTCATGGGTGCGTGAGTATGGGATGGTAACATGGACATCCAAGTGAATGTGAGTTATGGAATGACAACGTCATTCAAATGGGTTAAGTATAATGATGGTAACATGATCATTATTTTTGTTGTAAAACAATGAATATTAAATAATGTGATAAAAATTTAATTATAAAAAATCAAATATATATTGTTCCATTTTAGACTCTTATTCCAGCTATGATCCCATGTAGGTATCACTATATGTTATTCCTTTGGAACCTAGCCATGTTGTTGGATATTTATTCAATTTTTTCATTTCTTCGATATACTTTCAAACTGTTTAATTTTATTTCATTGTCTATATTGAGCTAGAAACCAGGGGTCCTGGCCATCTAAGATTTGTATCTCACACCCTTTACAGGCTTCTATTTCACTGGGGAACCTAAGTATCCTTTATTTCATGTAGGACTGTGGAATCTTGCTTGTGGATGTTTACTTATACTTTGGAGTTAAGAGAAAATGACTGAGCCGAATCTAGGGATTCTCATTGATATCATCCTTATGGCTTTTATTCTTTTCAATATTTACGTATAGAAATGTAAAACATGATTTTTTTTACTTCTATTAGATATGAATCACAATGAAATCCATGAATTGAATAAATTGGAATTGTACAATTTCTTTATTCAGTTGACTATTGCTTTATATCTATTTCTCCAATGTTTTAGATTATTATTTGTTACCATTTTTCGCTCTGAATATGATTCTATTTTCTACCCATTGTCTATATATAGACCCTCTCTAGTAGTTAGAATCCTCTAGAATATAGGGAGATGCTCTTGAGGTCATGCGACGACCAGTCCGGCTACCAGTCCGAGGGTTAGCCAAGTAGGGACGTTACAAAGAGGTATTACAGGTTCATGTTTTCTTTATTTTTTTCCCTTTACTTTCTATTTTGAGTTGGTAGACACTAGAGAAGGAAATTATTGATGATGGGTTCAAATTTGTGCTTGGGACTGATTACCCCACTTTCTGAAAATGACCAAGTGTCCAGAGATGAGAATTTTTATTTATACAGTTCGTGGTTATAGTTGATATGATTTCACCTCCAAGGAATAGTGTATTTTTTAATTCTTATTTATTTGAGAATTATCATAATTCTTTATGGCCCGATATGGTAAATAAATTTCATTACATTCATCATCTTAGAAACTTATATATTCACATTCCATGAATATTAATTACCATCTAGTTTCATTAGTATGATGTAAGAACCTGTTGTTTGCTGAGAAATACTTTTGAATATTCTTGATGATATTCCAGAGCAGCGCCTTCAGACGGCATGCGATTCCGAGCCCCGGAGTGGCTGGAATTAAATTTTCAGTGCGTTTACACTGGAAATGCTAAATAAATGGGATAACTCCAAAACGGTGATCCGGATCAGAGATCCAAGTGTACAGATGGTTCCGTAATGGGGTGTTTACCCTAGGAACGACATAAAACTTGTCGGCGCGGGTTGTTTGGACCCCTCGCTTGCTTTTGAAAGGTTAAACGGATAAATTAATTAATTAACTTATTCGTTTAATGTTAAAACGCAGGTATCTCTTAAACATTGGCTCGGATTGGAAAACCGAGGGCACCATTGAGTTTGGAGCGTGACGTTTACCCTAGGAGGGGTGTATGTTTTGAGGGCGCGGGGCGTCTGTGAAAAATGGCCCCAGGGGCGTTTTCATAATTTGGCGGCCTCGGGTGCTAAGTTTAATAACTTTTGAACGAGGCCTCGGATTAAAATTTCAAGTCTCCGTTGTGCTCGGGTGGTGGTTTTTACCCTAGGGGAGGCTTAACCTCGACCCCGTCGAGTGTTTCGGGCGCGGGGTAAATTGAGGGTTAAATTAATTAAAATTTTAATTAATTACTTTTTAAACCCCAACCCCACCCCTCTCCTTCCTCTTCCCCCAGGCAGAAGAGCTTATCCAAGAAGGAGGAGCTCCTCCTCACCTCCTCCTCTTCGACAAGGCGTGGCTCCGGAGGATCGCCCGTGAAGCTTCGGGCAACACCCACGAGGTAGGATTGGTCGTTTAAATTTTCATTCACCGCACCTACTTCGAACTCGAATAATTGTATTGAAACTCTGTCGGATTTTCGAACGAAGCCCGTGAACGTGTAGTATACAATGTTCTCTTTCCGACGCTTGTTTCAGATTTGAAATCAGAGATCGGGGGCGTTCGCAATCGTCTGCCGAAGTTGGCGGGTTTTCGGTTTCCGACGGGTTCGAGCGGCGGCGCGGCGAGGGCGGACGGCGCGACAGCGGGGTGTCCGCAGGGTGTCCGCGGGTGTCCGGTGGAAGCGTGGGGCGCGACAGCGGGTGTCTGGTGGAAGCGCGGGGCGCGGCAGCGGGTGTCCGACGGGGTGCTCGGGCATCGGACGAGGTGTCTGGCGGAGCACCGGGCGAGGTAGCGGTCACTAGGGAGCGGCGACCGTCGGGTCGCGTCGCGCGACCCCCATGCGGCGACCGCGACCGGCCGCACAACTAAGCCGCGGGCCGGCCCAGGCCGGGCAGACCGGCCGGTCCAGGCCGGTCCAGCCCCAGGGGCCTTGCCCCCTTGGTGTTTGGACACCCGTAATTTCTGCTACGGGTGTCCGTTTTGAGCGCCGTCTGCGGAAGTTGATCTGTATTGACGAGACGGTCTTTTGAGATGGTTTCAATAATTTTTAATTCCCGAAATGAGGGGCCGCTAAGGCGCGACGTGTCCTTAGGTGGACGAGCGTAATCCCCGAGATACTTGTTTTTGACGGCGCGGACGTGTCCGATGTCCGTTTTGAGCGTCGTCAGTGGCGTTGGGAACCTGGAATTGAGGCAGAGCTTTCTAGAGTGGTTTTAGGCGTTGAGGCCGAAGTTGAGGTGTGGGCCCCACGACCCGTCTTTTGAGGTGCGTGCAACTAGTAGCGACTTATTCCTTGGACACCCGTTCGGGGCGTGCGAGCAGTCGATGTTGGTTGTTTTTCCAAGGGCAACATGTTGGCGCAGTCTGCCCGCTGTAATTCCGCACAATGGTGCGGGCCCCATGAGGGCCGTTTCGGGAGTTGATGGTTATTTCCATCTTTATCACCGGGTGACCATTTTGGACAAGAGAGTAGTCCATTTCGTGTACTTTTTCGAGAGGATCGCAACGGTGCAATCCGTGCGTTGAGTTTCGAGACCGGGATGCGGGTCCCACGTGGCACTGCTCGTATGCAGTGCGCCGGGATGAACCTTTGTCTCTGGATATCCGTTGCACTCAATTGAGTAGAACTTTTGACATGTTATCCCAAGGGGATTGCAATGGTGCGACGCGCCCGACTGTTTTTGGGGCCGAGGCTCGGGATCACGGGACGTCGTTCGGGCGTGAGGCGGTGTTGGCGACTTTTTTGTCGGATATCCGTTTGAGGCGAGTAATTAGTTGATCTCGCGTGTTTTTTCGCGAGGATTACAACGGTGCGATCAGTTGGGTTTTGTGGATCCTCTTGCACGATATTTTTGAATGTGGAGCATGGAAGGTGCTCCAATGGTGGTTCGCCATACCTTGTTGTAGCGGACCCTTGGCGTGCGATCGCGCACTCTTGAGAGAGTGATACAAATGGTTCACGAGATGTGGTTGTCCGTGCCTGGTCCTTTGAGGTGGAGTTGTTACATCACGCCTTCGCGTTGATGTTGGGTGCCGTGTGTACGATAGCCTTTGGGCTGGAATGAGGTATACTCCGGGAGTATACGGGAGCGCTAGGAGGTACGTGTGGTTGTTTGTACCTGAGGATGTCTGTGCGCTCAGTTGGGGTTGACTTGGGGGGCATAGTTCGTGTGGACCCCACATGCGTGTCGTGATCTGCTTTGCGTACTTTGACCTCTCGCGATGTAGAGGGTCCCTCTGCGCTCGTTTGTTTGACCTGCAGGGTGGAGTGTTCCCCTAGCTTTATGCTGGTCTGTTTGACCAGTAGGGCAGATTTTCCCCTGGCCTGGTGCTCTTTTGTCTGACCAGTAGGGTTGAGCCGTCTCCCCCTGGTCTTGTTCTCGATGTTCTGGCTGGTAGAGATGGTTTGGTTCTTCTGTTTCTTCGGTTGTGATGGGTTTTGGTACTGTGCCCTTTCACCAGACTGCGACACCGTTTGCGACTACGGGTGTTTGTGCAGCGTGGGTGTTTTCCCCACTCTCTGGGATGAGATGTCTCAGTCCGCTTCGACAGTGACTCAGCGGATTGTAGCGGGATATCCTTGTGAATCCCGGGGAGTTTCTCTCGTTTCATCGTGTTCCCTGGTAGAGCTTGGGGTTTTGGTGTGACCAACAATTTACGCGGGCACCGATCCTCTACCCAGGAGGTTGTTTCCAGCAGGGCTGAGGTTCTTCCAGCAGGGCTGAGGTTGTTCCAGCAGGGCTGAGGTTGTTTCCAGTAGGGGTGAGGTTGTTCCAGCAGGGATGAGGTTGTTCCAGCAGGACTGAGGTTGTCCCAGTAGGGCTGAGGTTGTTTCCTGCAGGGATGAGGTTGTTTCCAGCAGGGATGAGGTTGTTCCCAGCAGGGCTGAGGTTTTTTCTAGTAGGGCTGATGTTGTATCAAGCAGGGCTCGTCAGTGGGTTACCATCCAGCAGGGATGGCCAACACAGCGGTGTTCACCGAGCAGTACCATCCAGCTGGGGTGGCCAGAGTAGTGTCGGGATTACCTTCAGCTGGGCTGGGCAGTGGTCCCCGATGTCGGGCTTACCTCCATCTGGGCTGGGCAGTGGTCTCCGATGCCGGGCTTACCTCCAGTGGGGATGGGCAGTGGTCCCTGATGTCGGTCTTCCCTCCAGCTGGGCTGGGCAGTGGTCCTCGATTCCAGGTTACCTCCAGCTGGGCTGGGCAGTGGTGACGTCGCCGACTTTAGCTGGGTCTCCCTCCAGTGGATTACCCTGTTACAGGACTAGGCAGTGAGGCACCCATCAACTTTTCGGATATCCCTGTAGTGGGAACCCGTTGACTTCCAGGTACCCTCCAGTGGGGCTGGGCAGGGTGTCGCCTGTTGACTTTGAGCAGATTTCTCGACTGTGGGGTAGTGACGAGTTGTGGATAACGTTCCCCCAGAACTCTCAAGTGTTAGGAGAGCTTTCTCCCCCCGAGATGTGTCCTTTTCACACGACCTAAAACCGTGCGACGAGTCAGTGCGGCCCAAAGAGGATGGTATCAAGGTGTGGTGATTGAGCCCCTTGGCTTGCGGTTCGGGGCAGACGTGCGGGATGATGGGCATCGATGGTGTTACTTCTGGGACAATTGGTTACTCTTTCTTGGGCTGAGCTATGGGATGGAGGTCCCCTTACGAGTTTGTTCGGGCTTCTTGACAGAGCATACATATGTATATACCTCGTATGAGTATCCACTCCTTGGGTTTTGGTTACTCTCCTTCCATGAGAGGCGAAGACGTGCGAGGTATGCCACGTTCTTTCCGTGTCTAGCTTCTCATGGTTGGATGAGTCTACTATTCTTCTATAGGTAGCGAAGACTTGACAATAAGTTCATCTTCTCACCGTTTCCAGCTCCTTGTGTCTGGATGAGTCTTCCTTCTTTCTTCTTGTTGGGTTGAGATGGACTCTTTACTGCACTCTTTGTTGTACTCCTTTACTTTTCTGTTTTCTCTACAACTCACCCTTCGGTACCTCCTTTTGTTGATCCCTAGATCCTTCAGGGTATCCTACAGAGTATTTTTATACTCACCCCTACTTGGGCTTTTCCCTCTCTTGGTGTGCCCTTGCAGACGACGGACAGGTGGAGCATGACTTCAGTGGAGCGTAGGAGCTTGGGAGCTTGGACCGCATGCAGTGGTCGTGGTCGGGTTCTTGGTGGGAGATCTGTCAGCTGTTTCCCTTTTTTTTCCCTGTTGCTGGTTTGCGGAACTTTTCTAGTTGGGCGTGTGTTTTGCCCCTTTTTCCTTTTCAGTACTTTTCTTGTACTTGTAGAGGTCGATGCGTTTTGTGGTATATATATGGAAGTTTCCCTTTCCTTTTCTTTGATTTTCTTTTTACTCTGCACTTTTGCATTGAGTGTGCTGCGTGTGTGCGTACATGTACTTAGGCAAAGGTCTCCCCGGGTTATTGTGCCTTCGGTGCTGGTCACTAGCCCCTGGCCTATGGAGGCGGGCTTGGGATAGTTGCGGCTCGAGCCCGGGTAGGGTCGGGTCATGACAAAGTGGTATCAGAGGTGGTTCGTTCCTTGGGACGCTGTTCGGACTTCCATAAAAGAGGAATTGGTTGGGATTTAGGGCAACAGTGTTAACGTGTCTCGAGAGCGGCTCTCGGGCCAGGGAGTCTAGTGATGGTGCGGCGGCCGATGTATCTATTCACCAGGACCTTGATAACCTGCTTGTCGACTCGGCATGTTGAGACACTTATTGCAGGGAAAATTTGTTTCTGCATCACATAGGACTGAGTCTTGACTGTCCTTCTTGGGTCAGCTCCCCATCGTTGTTGTTATTAGTATACACATATATGCTCATCTGACCGCGACACTCCTTGAAAATTTTCAGGATGTCTCCGCGAGGACAGCCTGCCAAGATACCATCTTTGGTTCGTGACGACGACCCTCGGAGCTACGTGGCCATAGTCCATGACCCATCATGCGAGCCCCTTTATCCGAGTGGGCCGGTAGCAGCACCCCCACCTGTTGAGCAGCAGGCAGTTTCAGTAGAGCAGGCTGAGCTCCAGCGCAGGTTGAGTATGCTCCGTGAGTTCCAGCAGTAGAGACCGCTGAGGTTCAGTGGTGAGGCAGACCCTCAGGCCGTAGAGGTTTGGCTCAAGGTAGTGGTTCCCTTTTTGAGGCTTGTTCAGACACCGACAGATCAGAGAGTGGCTTTGGCAGCCACCCTTTTTCAAGGAGCAGCTTGGCGTTGGTGGAGCCTGGTGACTCAGCTTCTTGAGAAGTCGTCGCTTTCGTGGGGCGACTTCCAGTTGTTGTTTCGTGAGGAGTTTTTCCCCTCCTTCTTGCACTCCGTTTGGATTCAGTAGCTCCTGTAGTTTCAGCAGGGAGGGATGACGGTGGCCGAGTACGCGGCTAGCTTTGCATATCGTGCACGCTTTTACCTGGACTTGGTCCGTGACGACAACCTCCGAGCGCGGAAGTTTGAGAAGGGTCTCCACTGAGAGATTCGTGATGTCATAGTACCCATGGGCATTTCCACATATGCCAGGGTGCTAGAGCAGGCACTGGTGACAGAGGGCTTCCTGTCATGTTCTGGTGTTGGTAGTGGCAGCAGGCATGTCGGAGCCGGGAGGTCTGCTGTAGCTAGAAGGCGCCGGAGGACAGGACCTCGATGCAGGTGGCCTTCCCACTGCCGGTTTAGGAGATGTGGTCGTATACCACTATGGAAAAAAGGTGCAGGGACTCAGCCGAGGATGCCCTTCCGTGAGTGGATCTCAGGCCATGGTCATACACTACAGTGGCGCTGGAGGGCACTAGTGTATCCCAGAGAGAGTCGGTGCTATGCTTATGACGGGCAAGGTCATTTGTCCTGAGACTTCTCGACCCGAGTTGCTGAGAGCTTCGAGAAGGCATCAAGCGCACCACCACGGCAGAGGCAGCGCCGTGATCGGAGTAGTACCCAGAGAGGTGGTGCTAGCAGAGGAGCGGGAGGAGATGGTAGTGGGGGACGATGTTACGAGGTCTTCCCATCACCACTAGGTGGTCCACGTCAGGCTCCAGGAGCTGACAGTTGGGACCATAGGCAGCCGCGAGCTTTGGATGTCTACGATCATGCAGAGCATGAGGAGGTAAGAGGTATGCTCTACAGCTCTTCTACCTTTTTCTAGTAGAATTGTTAGACTCTGTGTGTGATCTGCTTTTCTCCCGGCTCCTTGTTTGAGGTGTTACCTGGGTGACACGGGGCGTCGGGTGTAACCCTGTGTTGGTAAGGAAAAAGGCGTGAGACATTTTCCTTTAGGCAATGGTGTTGACACTTTCGCCTTTTGAGCGTGTAAGAGAGCATCGACTGTGGAACCTTGCATGACCGGATATCCTTAGGTGTTTCACCATATAGATATTCTGAAGTAGGGAATCACCGGGCCTTATTTCAGGTGCGGGCGGTGATTCTAGTCGCGGCGTGCGACGTAGAGGTTAGACAGGGGAGGTGAGCTACCCCTGAGGGCCTTTTGGCCGTTTGAAACCGTGCAAAGGGATGGCGAGGTACCCTACCGCCTTGCACTAACCCCAAGGTCTGGAGTGGGTGCACGACGTCAGAAAGGGATGACCCAGCATGAATAGATCAATCCTTTGGTCTGTGTGTGGTGATGCAGATCTGTGCGTGGGTTCTTCTGGGTATGGGAAAGCCAGGTGTGGGCTTAGTACCCTATGTTGCTCCCTAGTTTTTCTTTTCTGGGACGAAAATCTTGAAGGAGGGAATGATGTAAGAACCTGGTGTTTGCTGAGAAAGGCTTTAGAATATTCTTGATGATATTCTAGAGCAGTGCCTTCAGATGGCATGCGATTCCGAGCCTGGAGTGTCCGGAATTAAATTTCCAGTGCGTTCACACTGGAAATGATAAATAAATGGGATAACTCCTAAACGGTGATCCGGATCCGAGATCTAAGTGTACGAATGGGTCCGGAATGGGGTGTTTACACTAGGAACGACATAAAACTTGTCGGCGCAGGATGTTTGGACCCCTCGCTCTCTTTCGGAAGGTTAAACGGATAAATTAAATAATTAATTTATTCGTTTAATGTTGAAACACAGGTATCTCTTAAACAGTGGCTCGGATTGGAAAACTGAGGGCACCGTTGAGTATGGAGCGTGTCGTTTACCCTAGGAGGGGTGTATGTTTTGCGGGCGCGGGCCGTCTGTGAAAAATGGCCCCAGGGGCATTTTCGTAATTTGGTGGCCTCGGGCGCTAAGTTTAATAACATTTGAACGGGGCCTCGGATTAAAATTCTGAGACTTCCGTTGTGCTCGGGTGGTGGTTTTTACCCTAGGGGAGGCTTAACCTCGACCCTGTCGAGTGTTTCGGGCGCGGGATAAATTGGGGGTTAAATTAATTAAAATTTTAATTAATTTCTTTTTAAACCCCAACCCCACCCCACTTTTTCCTCTGCCCCATGGAAGAAGAACTCAACCAAGAAGGAGGATCTCCTCCTCACCTCCTCCTCTCCGGCAAGGCGCGGCTCCGGCGGATCGCCCGTGAAGCTTCGGGCAACGCCCACGAGGTAGGATTTGTCGTTTGCGTTTTCATTCACCGCACCTACTTCGAACTCGATTAATTGTATTGAAACTCTGTCGGATTTTCGAACAAAGCCCTTGAACATGCAGTATAAAATTTTCTCTTTCCGATGCTTGTTTCAGATTTGAAATCGGAGATCGGGGGCGTTCGCAATCGTCTACCGAAGTTGGCGGGTTTTCGGTTTCCGGTGGGTTCGAGCGGCGGCGCGGCGAGGGCGGACGGCGCGACAGCGGGGTGTCCGCAGGGTGTCTGCGGGTGTCCGATGGAAGCGTGGTGTGCGGCAGCGGGTGTCTGGTGGAAGCGCGGAGCACAGAAGTGGGTGTCCGGCTGGGTGCTCGGGCGTCGGCCGGGGTGACTGGCGGAGCTCCCGGGGAGGCAGCGGTCGCCAGGGAGCGGCGACTGCGGGGTCGCGTCGCGCGACCCCCGTGCGGTGACCAAGACCCGTGCCGCACGGGTCTTCATGTGGCGGCCGCAACCGGCCGCGGGGCTAAGCTGTGGGCCGGGCAGACCGGCCGGTCCAGCCCCAGGGGCCATCCCCAGGGGCCATGCCCCCTCAGTGTTCGGACACCCGTAATTTCCGCTACGGGTGTCTGTTTTGAGCGTTGTCTGCGGCAGTGGATCTGTATTAGAGAGATGGACTTTTTGAGATGGTTTCGGGAATTTTTAAATTCTTTAAACGTGGGGCTGCTGAGGCATGATGTGTCCTTAAGTGGATGAGCGTAATCCTCGAGATTCTTGTTTTGGACGGCGCGAACGCGTCCGACGTCCGTTTTGAGCGCTGCCAGTAGCGTTGGGACCCTGGAATTGAGGCAGATATTTCCAAAGTCGTTTCAGGCATTGAGGCTGAAGTTGAGGCATGGGCCCCACGGCCCGTCTTTTGAGCTGCGTGCAACTAGTAGCGACTTTTTCCTCGGACGCCCGTTCGGGGCGTGCGAGTAGTCGATGTTGGGTGTTTTCTGAGGGCAATGCGTTGGTGCAGTCTGCCCACTATAATTCCACACAATGGTGCGGGCCCCGTGAGGGCCATTTCAGGAGTTGACGTTGATTTACAGCTTTATCACCGGGTGACCGTTTTGGACAAGCGAGTAATCCATTTCGTGTACTTTTTCGATAGGATCGCAACGGTGCGATCCGTCCATTGAGTTTCAGGACCAGGATGCGGGTCCCACGTGGCGTCGCTCGTGTGCGGTGCGTGGGGATGCACATTTTTCTCCGGATATCCGTTGCACTCAAGTGAGTAGTTCTTTTGACGTGTTATCCCAAGGGGATCGAAAAGGTGTGATGCGCCCGACTGTTTTTGTGGTCGAGGCTCGGGATCACAGGACACCGTTCGGGTGTGAGACGGTTTCGATGAATTTTCCGTCAGATATCCGTTGGAGGCGAGTAAGTAGTTGATCTCGCTTGTTTTCCACGAGGATTACAACGGTGCAATCCGTTGGGTTGTGCGGAGCCTCTTACATGATCTTTTTGAATGTGGAGCATGGAAGGTGCTCTAGTGGTGGTTCGCCCTACCTTGTTGTAGCGGACCCCTGGTGTGTGATCACGCACTCTTGGGAGAGTGATACAAATGGTTCACGAGATGTGGTTGGCCGTGCCAGGGCCTTTGAGGTGGAGTTGTTACGTTACGCCTTCGCGTTGACGCTGGGTGTCGTGTGCACGATAGCGTTTGGGCTGGAATAAGGTATACTCCGGGAGTATACGAGAGCGCTAGGAGGTACATGTGGTTGTTTGTACCTGAGGATGTTTGTGCGATCAGTTGGGGTTGACTTGGGGCCACACATCGTGTGGGTCCCACATGCGTGCCGTGATCTGCTTTGTGTACTTTGACCTCTCGCGATATAGAGGGTCCCTCTGCGCTCGTTTGTTTGACCAGCAGGGTGGAGTGTTCCCCTGGCTTTGTGATTGTCTGTTTGACCAGCAGGGCGGAGTTTCCCCTAGCCTGGTGCACTTTTGTCTGACTAGTAGGGTTGAACGGTCTCCCCCTGGTCTTGTTCTCGATGGTCTGGCTGGTAGAGATGGTTTGGATCCTCTGTTTATTCAGCTGTGAGGGGTTTCGGTACTGTGCCCTTTCACCGGACTGCGACACCGTTTGCGACTATGGGTGTTCGTGCAGCGTGGGTGTTTTCCCCACTCTCTGGGATGAGATGTCTCTGTCCGCTTCGACAGTGACTCAACGGATTGGAGCGGGATCGCCTTGTGAGGCATGGGGAGTTTCTCCCATTGCTCCGTGTTCCCTGGTAGAGCTTGTGGTTTCGGTGTGACCAACACTTTACGCGGGCACCGATCCTCTACCCAGGAGGTTGTTTCCAGCAGGTTTGAGGTTGTTCCAGTAGGGCTGAGGTTGTTTCTAGCAGGGCTGAGGTTGTTCCAGTAGGGATGAGGTTGTTCCAACAGGGCTAAGGTTGTTCCAATAGGACTGAGGCTGTTCCAGCAGGGCTGAGGTTGTTTGCAGCTGGGCTAAGGTTGTTCCCAGCAGGGCTGAGGTTGTTTCCACCAGGGCTGAGGTTGTATCGAGCAGGGCTCGTCAGTGGGTTACCATCCAGTAGGGATGGCCAGCACAGCGGTGTTCACCGAGCAGTACCATCCAGCAAGGATGGCCAGAGCAGTGTCGGGCTTACCTCCAGCTGGGCTGGGCAGTGGTCCCCGATGCCAGGCTTACCTCCAGCTGGGCTAGGCAGTGGTCCCCAATGTCGGGCTTACCTCCACCGGGGCTGGGCAGTGGTCCCTGATGCCGGGCTTACCTCCAGCTGGGCTGGGCAGTGGTCCCAGACACCGAGTTTCCTCTAGCTGGGCTGGGCAGTGGTCCCGTCACCGACTTTAGCCAGGTCTCCATCCAGTGGATTACCCTGTTATGGGACTGGGCAGTGAGGCACCCGTCGACTTTCCAGATATCCCTGTAGTGGGAACCCTTTGACTTCCAAGGACCCTCCAGCGGGGCTGGGTAGGGGGTCGCCTGTCGACTATGAGCATATTTCTCGACTGCGGGGCAGTGATGAGTTGTGTTTGACGTTCCCCCAGAACTCTCAAGTGTGAGGAGCGCTTTATCCCACCGAGACGCGTCCTTGTGATGTGACCTAAAAATGTGCGGGCGAGTCAGTGTCGCCCAAAGCGGATAGTGTCAAGGTGTGGTGATTGAGCCCCTTGGCTTGCGGTTCTGGGCAGACGTACGGGATGCTGGGCATCGATGGTGTTACTTCTGGGACTGTTGGTTACTCTTTCTTGGGCTGAGCTATGGGATGGAGATCCCCTTATGAGTTTTTTTGGGCTTCTTGACAGAGCATACATATATATATACCTCGTACGATTACCCACTCCATGGGTTTTGTTACTCTCCTTCCAGGAGAGTTAAAGACGCGTGGGGTATGCCACATGCTTTTCGTGTCTATCTTCTCATGGTTGGATGAGTCTACTCTACTGCGATAGGTAGCGAAGACTCGACGAGAAGTTCATCTTCTCACCGTTTCCAGCTCCTTGTGTCTGGATGAGTCTACCTTCTTTGCTCTTGTTGGGTTGAGCTGGACTCTTCACTTCACTCCCAGTTGTACTCCTTTACTTTTCTATTCGCTCTACTGCTCACCCTTCGGTACCTCCTTTTGTTGCTCCCTCGTGCCTTCGGGGTATCCTACTGAGTATTTTTATACTCACCCCTACTTGGGATTTTCGCGCACTTGGTGTGCCCTTGCTGACGACGGACAGGTGGAGCGTGACTTCAGTGGAGCGTAGGTTCTTCGGAGCTTGGACCGTGTGCGATGGTCGTGGTCGGGTTCCAGGTGGGAGACCCGTCAGCTGTTTCCCTTTTTGTTTACCTATTGTCGGGTTGTGGCACTTCTCTGGTTGGGCACGTGTTTTTCCTTTTTTTCCTTTTCATCACTATTCTTGTACTTGTAGAGGTTGATGCACTTTGTGGTATATATATGGCATTTTCCCTTTCCTTTTCTTTGATTTTCTTTTTACTCTGCACTTTTGTATTGAGTGTGATGCGTGTGTGTATAGGTACATAGGAAAAGGCCTCCATGAGTTATTGTGCCTTCGGCGCTGGTCGCCAGCCCTTGGCCTATGGAGGCGGGCTTGGGGTAGTTGCGGCTCGAGCCCGGGTAGGGTCGGGTCGTGACATAGGATGCCTTTAATTTTTGATTGTGTGACTTGAATGGCCATGTTTTGATTTTCTTTATCATGCCCCTTTCGAAATCATGTTTCAATGATTGATATAACTTTATTGGGTGTTTATATACCATTTTTCCAACTTATTAACATGTTTTTTGTTGTTATAGACTTTTGTGTTATAACATGATGTTGTGTTACTACTTATGAAAACATGGTAGAGATATTTTGATATGTAAATTTTTTCATGAGTGGAACATTTATTTGTTGATTTTTTATCAGGACCCAGTTTTAGTTTTAAGTTGTATGGGTGCCTTATATTTGGGAAAAGGGTAACTCGTTTTTTAAACAATTGAAAAAGGGATGTTAATGTTAAGAGTTCAAATGGAAATTTGATGTGATAAATTGGAGCCAAATGCTAGCGATATGGTGTATGGGTGCCTTAAAGGTGAGTTGGGCATTTTGGAAGTCAACAGGATCATTCAAACAAGACTTGTTGACCTTGTTTGTTTTGTTAGTGTTGTATTTTCTCTCTATAGATTCTTAGGGATATGAATTTTTTTAGGTGGGTAATGTATAAAGTCGCATGTTTTTGGACAGGGCTAAAATACGAATGTTTTTTAACTTTTTTGTTTACTAAATGGTTAGGTTATAAAAAAGAATTGGAAAGATGTTTTGAGGGTTGGGTTCTCTTAAAGTGTTGATAATGGGCTTCAGTAAATGATCTTGGAGTTTCCTAGATGGAAGGATGGGTTTTGGGAGAACTGAACTAGGCAGTGACATTCGCACGGGCTGTACATGGTTAGTCAAAACCATGCGCGTAAGTCATGTATAATAAAGCAGGTGTTATGTAGTGGATGCACACTCTTTGCACAGTCTATCATACCATTCAAGTCAAACCATTCCGTCTAACTAGTTTTGAGTTTTGGGTTAAATTCATTTAATTAAATACATGGATGAAAGGAATTTAATTGAAGGATCTAACAGGGGTTTCTTTTAATTAAATTAATGATTAGAAAATTTAATTAAATGACGTTGATATAGAGAAGTAATTTAATTATATTTATACAAAATGAATTAAATTTATTTAAAATGGTGATGATATGGAGTCTTTATTTAATTTAATTAAGATGAAAAAATTTACTTAAATTACCAGTAAATGAGGAGTTGTGGGTTATCAAAGAAGAGAAATATTGATGGTAAAATGTAAATGATGTGTAAATTGGGAGCTATGGATTCATTTAATTAAATTCAACATAAATATTTATTAATTTAATTAATGAGAAATGGAGGTTTTATTTAATTAAATACTAAGTTAAGAATAATTTAATTAGTCATTGGAAACAGGCGTCTTATTATTTAATTAAATTGAGGTTCATATAATTTAACTAAATAATGTTGATGAGATGGATATTCTAATTTTATTAAAAAAAATTCGTAGAATTTAATTAAATTACTTTAATTAGAGAAAATATTTAATTAAATTCAATTGGAATGAATTTAATCAAGTTATGATTAATGAGTTGTTGGGGTTTCTTTAATTAAATTAATTTGATAGAATTTAATTCAATAAAAATGAATAAAAAAGAGATTTATTTGAATTCTATATGAAAGGAATTTAATTAAATGATGTGTTAAATGGGGAGTTTTGGTTTTATCTAATTAAACTCAAGGATAATATAAATTCAATAATTTTATGAACAATGGGGGTTTTATTTAATAAAATTATATTGATATAATTTTACTAAATAAGGAATTGTTGGAGTATTAATTTAGTTACATTATTTGGAGAAGAAATAAATTAAGTTATGTGTAATTAGAGAGTTTTAGGTTTTATCAAAGACTCATTTTATTAAATGATAATAATAATAATATTGGTGATTATAAGACGGTTTTATTCAATTAAATTGAGGTTGAGAAATTTAATTAAATGAGGTGAGATTGAGAATTTTATTTAATTAAATCAATTTAAAGGAAATTTAATTAAATTATGTGATGTGGGGTTTTATTTAATTAAAAATTTTGGGAAGAATTTAACTAAATTATATTTAAATGGGGAGTTTGGGTTTTATAAAAGAGGTGATTTATTTAATGATAATACTAATAATGGTTATTATTATGGTATTATTATTTAACTAAATTGAGGTTGATGAATTTAATTAATCGAGATGATATAGAGAGTTCTATTTTATTAAATTGAGTAAAATGGAATTTAATTAAATGATGTGAAATGAGTGTTTTGTTTAATTAAATTCCATGTTTAGAAAAATATAATTCATTTCAGTGAAATTGGTGATTGAATTTAATTAAATTAAATTTAGAGAGAATTTAATTAAATAGCATGTTCCAAATATTTAATTTCATTTCATTGTGTTGGGGAGAATTTAATTAAATAATGCATAAATGGGAGTGTGGATTTTATTAAAGGGGTATAATATTAAAGGGTAATAATAATAAATTGACGGTTATTGTTGTTATTAATATTATTATATTAATTCTTATATTTTAAATTATATATTTAATTTATTTTACGGAGAAAAGAAGATGGAGGGGCACCTCTCCCTCCTCACATGGGGGGTGCGATAGAGCCATGGGTGGCACACCACCCTCCTCTCTGGCTCCCTCTCCACACGTCTATCTCCTCCCGGAGTATTCATAGAAGTCGTATGTCTCATCAAGGTAAGTCCTTATCTGCATGTTTCATTCTTCGCATCGGTCGTCTCTACTGTCCTTCGCCCGGGATCCATTGGGCTGATACCCTATGCTCAGGATTAACATGTATTTACTATTTCTTCCAACCCTAGGTGGTATGAAGGATGTATTGGGACCCGTTGGGTTGTATTTCGACAATTGTCGCTGAAGGAATGGTGGTTTGACTAGATTTGGTTCACTGCCATCGTTTTTTAGTAAGGCTAGAATCCCGATAATTGGTTTTTTCACCCATTATATTAGATGCTTATGGTGTATTTGTGTTGCACTAAATTAATTGGAGGTGTGTTGGTCCTCACCACAATAATAATGGGTGTGGGTTATTTTTTTATGGTGATGTTACCAATTCCTAGAACAAATGAATAATTTTGTGAAAGTGAGTGTGTGTGAGGGCATTGCGGTTTGATTTAGAAAGCGTTGGACCAACCAATTACATGACGTATTGTCCTCAACATTGATTTTATTTGGAAAATTCTATTTTTTAATCTACTGATTTTGATAAGGTTGACTGAAATATATGGGAAGATTGATTATTGGCATAGAATGATTTTTTAGATAACAAAAAAACACGTTTTTGTAATAAAACCCCTCCAACGGAGGTGCATTTTCATCAAGATAAAAACATAATGTTTTGATTGATATGTTCACTTAGCTTGGAAATATGTTTTTTCTATTGTTTCCCTTACATGTTGATGAACCTGGATTAAGTGGTAATTATGAGTATTGGGTGGGATAAGTTGTGATAATTAACGTTGAATTAATTATGTGCATTGAAATTATAATTGAGATAATAATAATCTGAAGATTAATTATGAGTTATTAAACTATTTATGATGAAATAATTAATTATGAATTAATTATGAGCTTTGAGATAATAATTTATCCAAAGATTAATTATGAGATATTAAATTGGTTAAGATTAGCTAATTAATAATGAATTAATTATGTGCTGTGAGATAATAATTATTAGGGGATTAATTATAAGTTATTAAATTGTTTATGTTGAGATAATTAGTTATGAATTAGATATGTTCTTGATATGATAATTAGTATGATGATTTTTTATGAGATATTAAATTGGATAAGATGATATAATTAATTATGAATTAATTATATGATTTGAGAGAATTATTTTCAAGGTATTAATTTTGATATATTAAATTGTTTATGTTAATATAATTAATTATCAATTAATAATGTTCTTGAGATGATATTTAATTAGAATATTATTTATGAGATATTAAATTTTTTAAGTTGATATAATTTATTTTTAATTAATTATGTTCTTTGAGTTGATAATTAATTTGAATATTAATTATTATATATTTAATTAGTTATGTTGAGATAATTAATTATTAGTTAATTATGTGTTATGATACTGTAATATAGAAAATTAATTAGGGGATTAATTAAGATATTTTGATCTAGGGATAAGATATGAAAATTAATTTGTGAATTAATTACATTATATAGATATGGTTACCTGGATATAATTAATTTCGGAATTAATTATGTGGTATTGACGTGGTAACATTGTGACTAGATAACTGTTGAATTAACTAGAGTAATTGTTGTGATATATTAATTGTTGAGTTATCAAAATGACTTGTTTTGTTTAAATAATTATTGAATTAGTAATGAGATTGATGATGATAATTAATTGATAAATTAATTATATTATAATTTGGTTAATGGTAACAATGATATTCATAGGTGCATGACTATGGAATGGTAACATGGATATCCATGGGTGCCTAAGTTCTTTATCGTAACATGGAAATTCATGGGTGTGTGAGTATGGAATGGTAATATAGACATTCAAGGTGCGTGAGTATGGAATGGTAACATATACATTAATGGTGCGTGAGTGTGGAATGGTAACATAGACTTTCAAGGGTGTATGAGTATAGAATGGTAACATGGACATTTGTTGTTCATGATTATGGGATGGTAACATGGACATTCATGAGTGAGTATGGAATGGTAACAAGGGAATTCATGGGTACGTGAGTACGGAATGGTTATATGGACATTCAAGTGTGTGTGAGTTATGGAATGATAACATCATTCAAATGGGTAAAATATAAGAATAGTTACATGATCATTATTTTGTGTGGTTAAAAAATAATATTAAAAATTGTGATAAACAAATCATTATATATTATTCATATATATATTGTTCCTTTTCAGACTGTTGTTCTGGATACAAGCTGAAGCGGGTATCGCCATTTGGTGTCCCTTTGGAACCTAGACTTGTTATTGGTTATTTATTCAATTCTATTATTGATTGGATATAGTTTCATACTATCAAATTTAATTGCAATATCCAGATTGAGATAGAAATCGGTGGACCCAGCCAACTTAGATTTATATCTCACACCCTATTCCGGCCATCATTACACTGGGGTACCTGAGTAGACATTCTTGTTTGAAATACTGTGGACTCTTGCTTGTTGTTGTTTTCTTATACCATGAAGTTATGAAAAAGGAACAAGTAGGAACTTGGGATGCTCATGGAGATTTCCATTTTAGATTTGAGTCTTTTCCTTATCTATGTGATGAAATTTAATTCAGGTTGTTTTCTTTACAGCATTCATATATGTATGACCATGACATGCATGCATTTTATAAACTGGTGATGACCACTTTCTTTATTCAGTTCACTATTGATTTATATCTTCTTCCACTATTGTCAGAGATTATTACTTTTTACCACTTTACACTCTGAATATGAGGGTATAATATCCCCACTGACTATCGATAATCCCTCACTGATAGTCAGCATGATCTTTCATACAGGGAGATGGGCTTGAGGTCATGTGACAACCGGTCCAGCTACTATTTCAGGGGTAATCCTAGTCGGCATGTTACAGTTAAGAAAAAGTAAGGAGTTCTAGGTAAAAACATGAGCCATTTAGGGTTTTCAGACTCATAAAATAGGATATAAAAGACGTTTGTTTAAATTTTAGGTGATAATGATCATAAAGGTATTCAATAACTTTTTTATTAATAATCTGAAACTAAGAACCCCAAAAATGTTTAAAAATAATGTGATGATGATTTTTATTTAGTAAAGGATAGAATAATGAAATAATATACCAATAAAAGAAGCGTTATATTGACTCCATTAATAGAAATATAATTCTCCCAATAAATGAATTCAATGTTTTTATGTGGGGAGTATTTAAATTATTAAAAGTGACTTCCTGGGGAGAAATCTCAAGAATGAGATTAGTAAGACCATATATATGAATGTTTAATAATTCCTAAATTCATTTTTTGAAAATATAGGCATCCTATAAATGACATATGAAATGTAAGGATAATAACATGACTTATGTTCTGATATTGTAAATAATGGGACATTATTCATATTTCTAGTTGAATGAAGAAAGTATCAATAATAATATATAAACTCACCGTTAATAGATTATGAATATCATTTAATGATAAAAATGTGTATATATAAGGATTAAAGAGTTTTGATGTATATTTAAATTTACATTTTATCTTATGTTTAACGTAAAATAAACACTTTTTGTGGTTTTATGTGATGACAATACATGGGGAGATGTCTATTTAGTTCTTGTAGATGTTTTTTCTATATGTAACCCTTTGGATTGACATTAAATTTCATAAGAGGAATAATTACTTCACATTTGGTAGAAAGTTGATTAAATGTATCCATAACATTTAGGTTTTATATTATATTTTATATTATATTTTATATTTATATAATTAATGTTTATTTCAATCTAGTAATATATATTTTATCATATAGATAAATATATGATGGAAAAGTGATTTGGAAATTAAGTGACTAATATTATTTTTGAAGAAGACCGTTATAATTTTTTTGGAATGTTATATAATTAAGGTAAAAAATATTTTGGTTTTATTTAGGTTGAATAAAAGTTCAATTATATTTCGAAACCATATATTATATTAATATGTAATTATGTAATTTTTTGTTTTTTATACGGATGATTATAAATTCTTTGTGATTATATTATTAGGCCATGTCAATTTTAATATGATACTTTACGAGTGGTCTGTATTATTTGGATATAAATGTTAAATTTATCTTGGAATAATATGTATTCACATAATTCATATAATTGGGATAAAATATTAGTGGGAAATAATTGATAAATTTTATGGATATTTATTTATAGAATGATCCAGTTGGGAATACACGTATTACAGATGAGTATTTGAGATTGCTATATTATTTATTCATATAATGGTTTATTCATTTCTGGAATTATTATACCTATTCCTAACCATTTTGGATTATTAATTTCTAATGTTAATATAATTTTTTTTCCATTTTTCAAATTTTATATTTGGATAAAGGATGATTTTAATCCTTTACATGTAAAAAAATTATTTTAAACACTCATTATTTGAATCAAAAGATCATATTGAGGGGGAAATTGAGTAAATGATGAAATTAAATATACCAAGTAAGTATATTTCCATATGTTTAGGTTTTATATTCATATACTCCTGGAAAATTATTTTAAGGCATTTTTTTCTAATTATTATTTCTTCAAATGAATCGATGGTATTTTTCATACATCTTTTGTTTGTAGTTCTCTATTAGATGACTTTCTCTTGATCATTAAATTTATTATGATCAATGATCTATATCACTCTATAAAATTATTTAGACATTATTATATTATACCACATAGATATATTAACTTCTCACTATCGGTTTCTTGTAAGTAAACCTAGTTATGTATTACTTCAGATGGCCTTCGAATTTCTATTGCCTTTTTTTCAAAAGGATGTTTTCATAAAACATTTATAATGTCAGACTTCAAAATTTGAATTGTAAATCATAAGAACATTTATTTCTAATTAACATTTCAAATTACTATTATTAAATATATTAAAGGGTTCATAATATAATATCCCATGTTTTAGAAAAAAAATTCGATAGCATATAAATTACTCAACACCGAGAAAAAACGTGCAGCACAATATTATTATTTAAAAAATATTGAAATAGAATAGCTTCTAATTTAGTGATTATAAATAGATATATATAATTTTTATAATCATTAAATATTTATTTAATAATTCTTATAAATCAATCAATCAAACTTAACATAGTAATTTTCTTCAGAAAAAATATGTTTTCTTAAAAAATGGTTTTGTTGCTTTAGTGAGAAAATATTATAATAAACATATAGATAATTTAGAAAAATTATTCTATAAAATGAAATTCATCTTTTAAATAACCAATTCAATATTACCTTTTGTTTAATTTTTAATAGTTTTTAGAAAGTTATGATATTTCAGGGAATATTCAATATACTGATATTTATTGAAAATTGTGTTTTCATTCTGAGTATTTACAAAGTCAGATTTGATTTTTTAATTAAATATAAAATTTAAATAGATTATAATGATTTAAATTAACGCATTTATGAAAATTAAAATTATTTTTATACGTTAATATTGCATAAAAACATTTTATACTAAAACATCATCTTTCTTGAAAATTGTGATCATTTCATTTTTTCAGTTAAATTATGTTTGTTCGAAAATAATAATTTTATAAATAATTTTTTCCCTCATGGTAATTTATTTAAAAAATTTAGTGTTAAAATAATTACCTTAAATTCTTATTCAACACCAACTTTTTACTTGTGTAAGTAGTATGAATATACTTTAAAAACTCTTCATATAAATATATTTGAGTGTGTTTTTGTTTGCAATGATATTTATAGATATAAATTACATATTATATTTTTTTAAGAATATTTTTATTTAACTTATATAATATTATTACAATTTTCACAGTCAAATTAATTTAATTGTTCAAAAATTATCATTAATGATATATTTTAATAAATAATATTTTTCAAAATTTTCTAAAATTAAATAATATATTAAACTTTTCCAATTCAATGGGATATGTTTTCTAAAATCATAAATGGTCCATTTATGGTTATTGATTTATATGGTAATTATATTATCCCCTTAATAATAAAAAACAATGTAATTGTCAAAAGGGTTAATAAAGTATTAAAATAAAACAAAAAAATAAGGAAAAGAGTGTGATCTAAACATATACAAATATTATTTTATGAGATTAATTCAACTTATCCTTTATTATATTTTAATATTATTAATTTATATTTATATGGATATGAAAATTAATTTCAATTAAATTAATATATTAAGAAATTTTTATAATTCCTTCCCCTCTCTTATAACAGGTCACATATTATTTTAACTTTTTCACATCTTTGTTATATTAGATTACCAATTAATTCTAAAATAAGTTACTTATAACCCCCAAAAAATTATAGGGTACATTTTTATTGAATAACTTTCATATAATATCGTTTCGTGTAATTCATAAGGGATTTTTCAATTAAGAGGTATCATTCCTAACTAATCATTTCTATATTATTTCATCTTACATATAAAAAATTATTCCATTCCCATTAAGATTCAATAACATTTTTATATTCCATATACTGATATTTTATTATTTTAGTGTATTAACATATATCCATCTCCAACCTCCATCAAAAAGGAAAGGAATTTGGTGTTCGTGTGTTTGTCAGACTACTACCTCATAGACCGATATAATTCATTTTTTATCACCACCTCTCACAAGTAGTTATACTTTTGAATTTAATTTTTATATATGACATTACTCGAATATTTAACATTATATGAAGATAATATAAAACTGATTTACTCACCTTCCCATTAACTAGACAATGATAACATCATTAATGCGTATGTGTGGACAACCACCTATAAGAAGTGATGTGATTCAATTTTCATCACCACATCACATGGATGATATATTAATGTATTATTGAATAAATGACAATCTATTAATCTTATAATTATGATTATGGAAATATAAAATAATAATGACCTTCATTCCATCATGGTTTTTGAAAATTTAAAATGTTACTAATGTGTATATAGGTCTTACTCTCTTCGTGAATGTAATGTAGTGATTTTTTCATAACCATGTTTGATTTTTAGTCTCAAATGTATAATTTATTTATAAAAATGATATTTTAATATTTATTATTTTTCTATAGATTATGAAATATTGACCTCTTTAACTAGAACCAACTTACCAACATCATTTTTAACATAGTAGATTAATGTTTTCAAATTAGGTGATGTGAAATTAATTGATTAGGTAATAACATACAACCTATAAGTAAGTGAATGAAAATAAATCATAAAAATGAAAAGGGTTATAAAAAATTTACATAATTTACATATTTATATTATTTAGGATTATAATGAAGGCCCATATAACTCGATAAGAATGTAAGGGGAATTATATTAAAAAATAACAAATTAATGTTTCTTTTAAAACTCTGTTATTCTTTCATTTGTTTAAAATAATTTTATAGATGTAATTATATTAAAATAATAGGATTATTAAAGATATATTTTTTCTACTTATATTTATTTAAAAAATATTCTAGAGGAATCTCTCTGCTGAATGTCTGAACTTACTTTACAAAAGATAAGAGGAATGTTTGATTTTATCATATAATAGTACAATGTATTTTTACACCACCATAAATGTTATATAATTTTTTTCATACATTATAACATTGTATTTTATTGAAAGAAAAAAATTCCCTTTTTTTACAAAATTATTGATTCAAAAAAAGTTTTTAAAGGAATGGAATATATCAATATCTGAAAATGGTTTTTTATTCATACAAAGAATGTAATTAAATTTTAAGGTATTATGGGTTATGTTTATGTTGGTTCTTTGTAATTGTTTGTGAAGATATGTGGTTTTATTATAAATCAATGACTGGTGGTTTAATTATATCCCTATCATCCATTTGATATGATTAATGTCTGGATGTTGACCCTAAGGGTAATTCCATGTTTAACTGTTATGGTTATTTCATGTGGACTGGGGAGGTTATTGTATTTTTAATAATGATTTTATACCATATATAAGAGTGCTATGAAAATTATTCCTCCTGTTACATGTATGAATTGTATATGGTATTATGGTTCTTCATTAAAATATTGTGATTTCAAAAAATTGTTAAGAAAATAGTTTATTTTTTAAGGAAATTATATGATGTTTTTGATGGGTGAAATGTATGAAAAATATAATACTATTTTTCATGATTTCAAATAAAAAATTAAGAGTTTTATTTTACCTCTGTGATTTCTTATGAAATTTTTTATGAAATGTCATTAGTATTTAATATGATTTCATGTGTATTGAAATGTTTATTTTGAACATATATATTATCTTGGTAATTAAAATTTTTTATAAGTATTCATAGACTAATGGTTTCATTATAACTTTAATGTCCCTTAATGTGAATTGTTTCATCATCAAGAAATTATAAATGTTTTTCACAGGTTTTATGGATGGGTATGCGAATTGAATAAGTCAGGTTAGATTTCATGACGATTTTTCAGAAAAAAAACAAAAAAAAATCTATTAAGAGTTTTATATTGTGGGAAAAATTAATACTGAGTATATGTGTAAACATTGTATATTATGGGATTTATATATATTTTTTTCTATTAAATTCATTACCTTAATGATCAATGGATCATAAATGTATTAGGGATGAAATATTTGACCATATTATATTCACCTTGTTCTCATCAATATCAAAAAAAATTATTAAGAATTAGACAATATAGCCAAACCAAAAATAGAAACAAAGAGAACTAAAGAGGTATGAAATGGAGATGCAAAAGGACATCCCCTCTAATCATATTGGCACCTTATAGTTTCAATGTGACAATATGATACAGCCATACCTGATCATTACCAAGGAATTCCATCAAATCCAGATGATCCACCACTAGGTTACCCTCATGCTAGGATTTATTAATTTTGATGTTATTTTTGATCATGCCTATTCACTATATGATAATATAGATAATAGACCATGGAGGATAGAAAATATCATTTAGTATTTCATGTAGGATCATTGAATCCCTTTCAACTTCTGATAAAGTTAACCCCTTTTATTATTAGAGATTAATACCCACAAGCATAGCCTTGGCTTCATCCTAATGAGAGGAACCATGTCCAAAGCTTGAGGAAAAGGCAGAGAGGACTGAGCCTTGAGAGTCCGAGACAACCCCACCCTCCTGCAAGACACCCATCCTACAAGACCCACTTGTATTAAGCTTAAGGCCCCTGGATGGGGATTCCATTTCACTTAGAGGCCTCGAGTACTGTTGATGACCAATTGGGCATCATGTGGGTGAGGAATCATCCACCGGAGGGAGGGGGATCCCTCTTATTTCCATTGAGATGAGCCAAATCAATGAGAATTATCTTCATCCTTATAAATATAGACAAACTTTCTCAAAGAATCCCATCATATCTAAGCTTCATCATGGCCTTCCATATAGAACAACACCCAACATGGAGGATAACTGAGCGTTGCATATTCTCCGTCCCTCTATCTCCTAAACCATAGAACCACTAGTTAGAGAATTGAAGATCCACTATGTTATTGTCATGGATTCCTATGAACTCCCTAAAGAAACTCTACACTTCACACAACTAGTCACCCCTAAAGAAAAGGTGGTTGGCACATTCTTCCTTTTAGCCTTTACAATAGGAACATCGAGAGACATATAGAATACCACATTGATGTATATTCTCGTCTATAATGATATCCCGATACTTGATCCTCCATAATAAGAAATTATATTTCAAAGTAACCAGATTTGACCAAAGGGTTTCATTCCATATATCTGGCCCCTTTATCATGACCCAAGAGTGATGATAATACCGAGTAGTGAAATCCCCTGAGGACGATGGAGTGAAAATGCAATGATTGAGGACTTGTGTCAAGATGATGAGATTAAAGATGTCATATTTCTCATCATCCAACATATCCTTGATGGCGGTTTGGTACATGCTAGCCTCCCTAAAAGAGATGGTGGGAGAATGGAACCCATGGAAACCATGTACCTTACCTATCCAATTATGGTGCTAGAACAAAATTTCACCCCTCTCAATAATCCATTGAGAGTGTGAATGAAGCTCCAATATCAGGTTAAATAAAGTATTATATAATGAATAAATTCATCCCTATACTGAGGAATGACTACTAAATAGTGGGTTTATTATTTTCCCCCCAAAACGTACTATAATATAGAACATCCCATGCTAACTGTGAATGCATTCAACCGAGGGTGTTTTCCAAGATATTCATGTTAATACCACCTTCCATAGAATTCCTTTCCACCCTTCTCTAAGAGGCCCAATACCTTTTCCCTTATGCAAGAGGGTCCCAATGAATCCAGTCATGAAATTATCTATACTCAAGATTAAACCCTTTAGTGCCATGAAAGCTGAAAGAGAGTTGATTGGAGTTTCCAATAGAACAATATTAATGAGAGCAATGAAAACCCCAAAGGAAAAGAACCTTTTTTCCAGTTGTGGATGTGCTCTGAAATCTTGCTAATAAGAAAATTGAGGTCCTGAATCCACAGTATTCTAGGGGAAATGGGTGCCCCAAGGTATTGCATAAGAAAGCATCCTCTTTGCATAGAAAGTGGTGTTTAAATAAAATAAAAAATATCAATATGACCAAAATAATTTTATACATTATATTGGATGATTATATTTATACCTTATACCACTTATCCAAAAATGTAAAAATTGAAGAAATTTTACTTCAATAAGAAATATATATCCTAATATTTCAATTATTTATCAGGTTTCCATCCATATAACTTATAAAAGAGAACCCATAATCCACTCTTTTTTCACAAACATTAAGAAAAATATATCAAAAAAATACATTATGGAACGTCCTCCCAAAATCCCTCCCCATGTCATTAAAGTCAGGGTCTCATCGAATTCCCACATTAAGAAGGCTTATGGTGTAATCCAATGGTTTTTTAGAAGAAGTGGTATATGTTCGCAGAGATATTTTTTATGTTACATTATACTTAAAATACCTAAAAATATTAAAAAAATAAAATTATAATTAAATTAGTATATTCACCCTAATTATATAAATATATATTAGTGTAACATCAATTTTATATCTTCTTTCCATCATATGAAAACAAATTTTTTGTATTTACTTAAGACCTAATGTCTCTTACAAGTACTGTAATTTGTTTTTATTCATCTCATTAAGTTGATGATTTTAAATATTTAATTAATTAATATATAATATATTTATTACATAAGTAATATTATTTAACTATATGTTGTCATTTTCCTTCTTACCCATTCAACCATTCAAAAAATGATAATGTCTCTCATGCGTACTTGTGGACTATAACATTCCGGATGTGATGTGGTCAGTTTATCTATTACCACCATTAATGGATGATTCTATGATTCTATATATTAATAATACTATTATTGATTATATTATTAAAAAAATATCTTATTGAACCATTATATAACATAATTAACCACATTAAATATACTATAGTAATTTTTTAATAATTATCAGAATAACCGTAGGAAGATGTTATATGAATGAAAAATAAAAAATAATGGATTCGAAATTAATATAATTGGGATTTAAATATGTATTATATATTATTTTGGTTTTTAATTTAAAATTTAATATATTTTAATTCAATATATAGGGTGATAAAAAACAAATGAATATGAAGAGACTCAAGGTAAAGGATTTCTGTTAAAAACTCATTTTATTACGTGATTATTTATGTTTTGATATCATTTGGGGAAAATAATATAAAAAAAATTAAAACACATTTCTTTTGTTCTCATGTTGATATTTTAATAGGGTTTCTTTTATAGTTTTAATTCACTCTCTTTTTTAATAATTAATCAACAAGTATGTAACAGGAATGAGATATTGACCTTACCTCTTCTTCCTAATTGTGAATATTTATCCATCATATCTATGATATTAATAATGTTTAAATAATTTTATTATTTAACTAAAATGACATCTTAATGAGATTTTCAAATATCTTTTTACAATAATCATAGGGGTTTAATATGTAATCCAAAAATGTTTTTGAGGTCAATATTTTGTATGATCTTTAAAAATGTATGAAAATAATTTGATTTAAGATTAATATACTAAATGGGATTTCACAACTCCGTGGAAATTATTCTCTATTTATATTAATCTAAAAGATTAAATGGTGATTGAATGGAAATACATATCAAAAAATTTCTAACTAAAAAGGAAAGGGTATAATTTTAATTGAATGAAAATAACTTCCAATGTGATTTATATCCTCGTTATTACACAATTTTATTTTGTAGTTATTTTTAATTTATTTCATCAATTTTCATTTATAAGTCTAGAATTATCATATTTAACATAAAAAATTCATTTCTAATGAATTTTTGGTCTTTTTAAACCATTTAATAATTCATGGTGGTGCTTTCATTGACTTCCATATTTCAGATTTGTTATAAATCTCTGTGATTTTAGTAGATGTTTTCTCTTTAATCTATATATAGTATATTTTGTATAATTTATAAAAATATTTTTTAATTTTATACCTTTTCTATATATGGTATCAGTAGAAATAACCTTATTAATAAATTTTTTTCCTTTACTATGGTAATATTAATGAATCTTATTATTGATTTAATTCATATATTTATTATTGATAATTCAAATGTATTGTTGGATTTATTGAGGATTCAATATATAACAAAATAAGTGGACATATATATAAGATGAAGGTACTTATATATTTACCCAATATTCATTTATAAGAGTCATGAGCTATAAAACATTCCATATTAGATGGGTATTTTGTCTACACGAACCCATTTATTGTGAATATATTAGCCAAATACTAAATATTAAGACTCATTATATCATGGTCGGGGACAAGATGGTAATATACCGAATTTCCACAATTAAACATTTCCATTATTGAGACTTGAGTCTCTATTAATGTTTATATTACTGTTATGACGTTTTGGATATATTATCTTTGAGCAATAGTTTTTATTGAATTACATGTCTTTTAATTGTCCACTCAGACTTTTTGAGTACGAGTTATTTACTCCTGGATGATTCTAGTATACTGAACTCTTACTATGAATTTATGGTCACAAATTATTTTTTTCCCTTTCCCCATCAAATGAAGAAGGATTATTTGAATAATTTCAATGATTCAAGAGTTCTGATTGTTGTATTTTTTATATATCTAATGTAATACGGCAATCATATATATATATATATATATATATATATATCTATTTTTATATGAATCCTAAATAGATCAATCATGTATGGAGAATTTATTTGTATCTTATACCAATGTAATAAATTAAACATCATCTCTATGTTTCTGGTGTTGGGGTTAGTATATGACATATGGTGAAGATCAATACTATGACCTCACCATGTATAACCTTTGAAAAAAAATTGTGTTTTCACATCAACTGATGTCCATATATGGCATGATTAAATATATAAACAAATATAAGGTATATGCTATTAAAATTGTAAATGAAAATACATAGTAAAGTCTCAATAATAAATTTTATATAAAATGAATCAATGAAACATATAAAAATAATCACAAAAAAATATCTTGAACATACACATTTGTAGGGATAAAACACTTACACACTAAAACCATTCATCATTAAACTACACTATTATCCATTGGATAATGTATAAGTGATCGTATTTTGGATCAAAATATATTTAGGATAATTAGTGTCTGCAAAATACTAAAATACCCTATAGATATTAACAAAATATAAAATAAATTATCAGCTATTGAGATAAAATAAATTCAGTTATTATTTAATAATGTTTCTCATGTCTAAAAGTGTCAGTGCTTAACTAAGTAATACCCACAATCTACTTAATAGTTTATAGCATACCATTCACTATTAGTCAAATGTTTCATATAGAGGAATACCCAATCTCTATAATGACATAGTGTTTGATAACTTTTATAAAACCCTTTATTATAGAATCAATTTTTCAAGAATGAAAAATCACCTTAATTCTTAAATGTATTTATCAAAATGAGATAAAAAATTATACATAGATCCCAATTTAGGAAAACCCATTTATAACAAATCGACCCATTTCGTGAACTCCACAATGAAATGCATTCATATATATTTGAAATCATTTTAGTCCATCCATGCTCATGAAAAGTACCTCCCATGGTGCTGAAACTCTACACGTGGCCTCATTTGATGATATGTCATCAAATCATGGGGATATGGGACAATCTCAATTACATAAACCTCAAACATTTACCCAATTAATATGAGAAAATGTGTATTAATCCACACACCAAATAATGGGTTTTTGGATTCCCATTGTATAATCAATTATAATGTGTATCTCAATACATTAAAAGAGAGTAACACATGACACAATATCCACTAACAATGTCTTAATACACTAGGATGATTTATATAAGGATAAAAATATAATAAATTTTATTATATCACACAACCTATGAAAAATCCATATCCCAAAATTAATATTAATGAGAGAAAAATTTCCAATGAAAAAATGAAATACACCACAGAATGTATCTATATTATTCAATCTAACCATCCCCGAAAATTCATCATCTTAAGACACTTGGAAGAATTGTAGAAATAATTAAATTCATCATAAAATGTGATACATCATATTAAATTTTAATAAAATAATTTGGAAAACCCCTATAATAATCAAAATATAATTTTAGATACAATATCTTAGCATTTTTCGTAATCGAAACCATTCCCTTATCATGTGTCGAGAAATTGAGTTACATAGAGGATGTGGAAGCTTGAATAATGATATAAATGAATAAAAAAGAGATCATCCTACTACCAACCCAATCAAACCTTATCTATTAAGATCTTAAGGTAGTTAATTTTCTAAAATATTCACTGGAATAAATATGTATGTGATAAATATTTTCAAAGAAAAATCACTAAATAAATTCAATTAAAACCTCATACAAAATCTAAATCCCATAAAATCACCATCAAATATGATAATAATTCCAAAAAAACAATTTTAATTTTTCATAATATAATTATGTGAAACCACAGTTTAATGATAACCAATTAAAATATATCAACTTCACCATTTAAATCAACATGTGCAATACTTCAAACCATTTAAAGAAAAAAAAGGCTACTGGATCATCTAGATTCAGCATTGATGAATAATTCTAATAATTAACTTAACAAATAAATTACTAAGAATTTTTTTACATTGAATGAATAAAATAAAAATTTAATAAAAATATAATCCCAAAAATATGTAATAAATGATTCCACAAATCCAATTTTCCAAATTCAACCATTAAATTCTAAACAAAATATTATGAAATAAAATACTATATACCTTCTCAATTATAATACATAATCATTTTCAATATTGGGTTCAATATATAATGGAAAAAAAATTACAAAATATCACTTAAAAAATATATTATTTTTGAAAACAAATCCATGTACAATTCTTGTAATGTAAATGGTGAAAAATAAACTGAAAACATTATCTAAAATGTTAATTGATAAAATTAGAAATAATAATTTTTTATGAATATTTTAGTCATAAAATATATTTAATAAGGTTGAAAATATTCTAAATATTTAATTGAGAGAGAAACTAAATTTCTAAATTTTAGTAATTGTATTAATTTATAAAATCAAAATATAAGTATTTTATTATATTAAAAATTATGAAATTTAAATGTTTGAGTGTAACATTGAATATGAATTTTCTTATAATGTTTTCCAAAAATGAAGGATAAATAAAAGGAATATTTCTTTTTCTAATTAAATCTATAATATGATAGTGAAATGTTTCAACTAAATGATTAATTAATTCCTTATTCAAAAATTTATAAAAATTATTATAAATATTTTTCATTCCTTGGAATATATAAAATTTAAATTTTAAAAAAATAATTTTAATGAAATTAATCATCTAATGTTGTAAAGCATAAAAAATTATAAGATATTTATATTATTTTGGAACAAAATATCTAAACGTGATCAAATAAATAAAATTTATAAAATATTAAATCAGTGAAATTAAATAAAAATTATATATAATTTAATCAAAAATATTTTATCCATTAAGTATATATTTTTCAATTTATATATTAATGAAAAGTCTCATTAATTGATGAATATAAAAGTATACAAAATAATAAATTTTAATGTAAAATAAATATTAATATTATTTAATTTTAATTAATAAAAAACATCATAATTTTAGATCTCTTAAAAATTATATGAATATCATTGTACATAATTTTATTAAAATGAATAAATTAATATTAACCTTCTTTAAATTTTTATAATGGAAGATCATTTATGACCATAGAATAGATCGATCAGATCCCATTGATTTTAATATAATATATATATATATATATATATGACAGAGAAAAATACTTGTTTCTTATCTAATATGACAAAAAACGTCTAAAAATTAAAAAAAATGGATGATTTATTTCCACTAATTAATTGAATCAAATTTTATAGATAAATAAAAAATACCTTCCCCAATTAAAATCTTTTTATGAAATAAAATTTTAGTATTTATGGTTTGATAATAGAAATGGACTTACATAATGTTTATTCCCCCACTCTAAGAACTCAATACCATAAAAATTTTTTAAATAAAATATTCTATAATCATAGTATTGGTGTTAAATATACTGAACTTTCATATCCCCAATATAAAAATTTAATACTATATATTTTTAAAGTCAATGTGGAATAAAAATTCTTTTTGGGAGTCACGTTTTATCTTTTACAAATTGTATTCCCAATCACTATCCATAATGTTTTTTGAATGTATTACATTTGAGATCGAACTCACAGATTCAAATAATCCACAGATTAAAGAATCAATTAAAATCATAAGAAAAAATATCAAATAAATAAAACTAAAACTAATTTCAAAAACACTAAATTATTAGTGTGTATTGATAACTTGTAATTCCTTCATCATAAAATGATAATGTTCCCAATCATCTTAAGGGGTATCTTTTTTGTTTTTATAACTAAATTAACTAAATTTTTGAATATAATTTCATTGTGTAGCTACTAAATTTATTTTTTCTTATGAACATGAACATTGATTAATTTAAATAATTCATGATTTTAAAATAGGATTAAAAATTTTATAATAAAAATTATTTTATGATAACAAAAATAAAGAAACTAATATATGAATTAAATAATTATAATTCAATTAATATGAAATAAAAATGTTAATATATGGAAGAATATATATAATTATAAATTTCTGGAAACCCAAAAATCCCAACCATTAAAAATATAGTAAAATAACCATTCAATCATTCTTAACTATAAATAACATCACAAAGAGTATACCCTTCTATTTTTTCTCATAAAAAAGGACTATATTATGTTACACTAAGAAAAAAAATATTTTAATCCCAAAAATAAAAAACGTGATAGATTTATCCTTCCATGAGGTTCAATAATATTCCCTTTCTAAAAAATTATTTTCTCATTAATTAATGACCATATATATTAATAAACATTTATGAACAGTAAAATATTGTGGTATAATACATTTATTATGGTGTAATTAATATATCTACTTATATCAAACTATATATTTTCAATATCAATGTTGTAATACCTAAATATTTCTGGCATGATTCACTTTCCAATTCATTATATATTTTAATATCAATTCTAGTATGACCTAATATATATTTGTCTAAAATTTCAATATAAATTTACTTTTAATCATTACTATTAGCAATATTACACAATAGATTCAACCATTTTTTCATTCTTTTCACTAATTCCCTTAACACCCTATCCACTATAAGATAAAAAATTATATTTATATTCTATCCTTAAATTTTTGTCATGTTATTCCATACTATAAAAATATTATTCAATAATATCTTTTTTCATGCTTATAATCCCATTCCACCATCATATTATAATTTTTTTCATTGCATAGAAATAATTTATAAGAAACATTTCCTTTTATCCTTCAAAATTATCAAATAATGATCTATTATTATTGCACCATAATATTCACCATCACTCTTTAAAATCATACCAACTTTTAATATGTGACCTTTTAAGCTCCATTCAATCATAATTCAATGAAGGAAGATGGAATTTGATAGAAATAACTAATTTATGATTGTATTTTTTAAGAAAAAATACTCATAATACACTATACTTTAAATAATATATCTTTAATAATAATATTTATAATAAATAAACATAAATAAAAAATTTAATAACAAGAACAAAAAAACTAATAATATAATAATAAGTGAAATAAAAAAATTAATATTTTATTAACAAAGAGCTTCTTTTTGTAATGACGCTAGCTAGTTTGTTAAACTCGTTATTGTATATCCTCCAGAACCATGTTCAATTCTTCATCAGCACTTCCTTTATTGTATATTAATTATTATTTCACACTAAATATACAAAATTATTTTTGTATACCTTGAATTCCATAAACATCTAAAAACAAAATATGTGATCCATTAAAACTATTTTTTCAATAGAAAATATTTTTTTTAAATTAAATATTTTTTTAATTATTTTTAATTATAATATGACTTTATATTTTATAAAGAAATACAAAATTTTATTGAAAACATTGCAATTATTATTAAATTCTATTTTTAATAATTTTTTATTTATTATTTTTTGTATTATATATATATATATATATTATTTTTTAAGAATTGTTTCTATGGTTTATTCACTATTACGAATATTATTATTTTTATAATTATTTATTTTATATTTATTATTTATTTTTTAATATTATAATTTTTAATAATTTCTAAATGTTATGTTTTTTATTTTTAATTTTTTTGAACAACTGTATATGAATATATATACTTAACCCAAACACAAAAAATCATTTTTATAATTATAATTAAAGGAAATCATTATTGAGTAAATATATTTAATAATATTTATATATGTATATATAAAATATTTACAAATATATACATAATAAATTGAAAATGATTTATATAAGATCAAAATAATAGGGAGTGGGGCTCCATCATATATAATAGACACTATGTATATGGACCAGGGAAAAGATTACATATTTTATTGTAATTAGAATACAAATCACATTTTATCACTGTCAAAGATCTTTTAGGATTATAATTTATAGAATTAGATTATAAATCAAATATAGCAAAACTATATCATACAAACGTGGAAAAATCTGATGAGTATACATTTTTCCGAAGTACTAATCATTAAAAATAATTAATATTTTCCTTTCATAAAAAATATACTGGAGTTTCAACATGAATACTTCTTTTCCCATACCCATCCCTAAACCCTTTGAAAAATAATGGAAAAAATGGTATGATCAAAAAAATCATACTAAGAGACATAAAAAACAAATCAATTATTAAATAGAAAAATATGAAAACCGATAAATGATAACCTTTATCTAATTTTTATTTAAGAACAAGTAATAAATATTTTTTACATGACATCACACACACAATTTTTTCAAATAAATCCTTAAAAACCATTAAAATTGAAGATTAATCAAATAGAAATCCCATGACATCATCATTTATATCACTCTTAAAAGTGAAATAATTGATATCTTCATTGCATACAATTCTTTATAGAACCCAATCCATTGGATATATATCACATACCCACCCATCCTTAGTTTATAATATAACCACACCTCATTGGTTTATAACATAACCACCCATCCTTGGTCAATAACATGACCACCCATCCTTGGATTATAACAGAACCACCCATCATCTGAAACAATGCCAAAGAACTATAACATAAACAAAAAAATTTAAATATTTCATTTTCATAATAAAACCCATTAAAAAATCAAATACCATATGAAAAAAGTATTTTAGATATCTAAATACTCTATTATTTTAAAATTTATTTTCAATTGAAAATACAAAAAAATTGTAAGAGGGGATATCATTTTAGAAAAGATGATTTATTATAAAGGTATCCATAAATAAAAATAATTGTTATAGTAGTGGAAAAGTCAATTATTCTATAATTGTTAAAATATATCATTCCTTATGACTTTTTGTCCAAATGTTCCATACAAAATAGAAAAAAATTATTCTTCAAAAAAATATTGAAAGAGAGTAAAGAGAGACATAAAATTCTCTTTAAAATTATATAGTATCCATATAATTAAACACGTGTAATAATTATAATAATATGGATATGGAATAAATATTCTTATAAAATAAATCATTAAAAGATTTTAAAATAGTGTTTTTATGTATAGTGTCACATTTGTCAAACCATAAAATTATTAGTTATATTTTTAAAACATTTTGAAGAATGTAAAATATGGTAAAAATGACCTTTACTATCCATTGAAACATAAATAATAAGATTATTTAATTATTTGAAATAAAATATGAGATAATTATTTGGGAATTAAATATTTATAACATTAAAAAACAGATTTTATGTAATAGGTCCCTTACCTCATGTCTAATTCCTCATGTATATTTGTTATCAAAATGAATGATAAACTTATGGTAAAAATTTATTTTTTTAAGAAACAAATTCAATATTATTATTCCTTTTATGCTAATTATTACTATTTTCCATATAATTACTTAATCAATTGTGTACATATCGATTGTTTTGATGATATTTGGATTATATTTCCAAAATGACTTCGGTGGGTTGACTTTCTTCAATTTGGTAACTATTTAAACTTCTCTTGAATAATAATAAAACATAATAATCATTTATATACATAATATTTACTTTTTAAACCAATTATTATTTAGGTTTTTTAAAAATGAACTATGTTACAATCATTGAAATGGTAGGTCATGAGTACACATGAGTGATATTTAAATTTCTCCAAAATCATTATTGAAAGAATGATTGTATTATTCTAAAATCATAAAATGAATATAATATTATAAATATATTTATTAATTATTTATATATATTTATTTATATCATCCATGTAATTTTATTATGAAAAAAAGTGTATCTCTTTATTGGTGGTGGTAGTCTACAAGTACGCACGAATGATGTTATCATTTTTCAGTGAGTGGAAGTGTAAGAAAAATGATATATTATCATTTTAAAAGAATAAATATTTTATGAATATCATAATTCTAAAACATATATCTCATATATATATATATATATATATATAATTTATCCTTATTTCCTTCAATGTAATGGGTTAGTGAAAAAAATGATTTGCATCGCTACGCAACATGGTTGTCTTCTGTACACACGAACGACATTATCATACCACCATGGAATGTAAAGTAAGAATTTATATGTAATATAATATCTACATAAGTATTAATATTTCATAAATATTATATATATACATTAAAACCATGTTTTAATAATCATTTAGAATTGATTATGAAAAACAAATTACTTCGGTTCATCAGGAGGTAATCTGCCATACACACGAATGGTTATTTTGTTTCGGATTTGATATAATAGGAGATGTATTGGATATGAAATTAAAAAAACATATATATTTTTATTATATATTTTTATATTACATAATAATAATTTAATAATATTTTAAGGATGTGGAATAAGAAACAAAAAAGAAAACTTGGTTAAGAACAACTCTTCTTTGGTACACCTCTTTAGGATTACACCAAATCCGTTATTAGATTAGTTTTATTTTAAAAAAAAGTCCTATAAGAAATGTGTATAGATGAAATTAATTTATTTTGGATAGAAATTTTTTATCCCAAAAGGCTTTTTTGGTGTTATTTAAATAGGATATTTGTGGCCTTTTATAAGTGGGGGAGTGGATACAATTAGAATTTTTTTAAATAAAAAGGTGTACATATTGTTTTCACATCTCAGAATGATCCTAAAATGTACTTTTACATATCCTCAGATTATATATTGTAAAAATATCCCCATAAAATATAATTTATAAATATTTTTACTACATTTTAATGCTTAAAATTTTTGTTTTAACCCCTCAGTAAAATCGGTTCCACCTTAAATATAGTAAATGGTTTTTTCTATTTTAACAACTCCATATAAAAAAAACATTTAGGTGAAATTTTTATATATTATAAATAATTATAATTTAAAATATTAAATACAATTTAAAATTTCTAATTTTCATAATTTTAAAAGTTTAATTTAACTTTTTATATGAAGACACGATGAAAAAGGGGGTTTTCAAAAAGTGTATTCATCAAGAAAAATGATTATATATATACACACAAGCTAGTAATAATAATTTTATGAATTTTTATTTTTTTATAGTTATATAATATATACATTTAATTTAAATCATTCATCATTTGTTATTATTTTAATTAATTAAATTAGTGAAACATTATGCACATTGAAACTCTTTTGGAGAAAACCCCTTTTTTAATCCCAAAAATTAATCTATATGAAAATACAATATAAAAATGATGTTAATTTTTTTGTTGTTTTCACTATTTATAATTAATATCTATTTTATATTTAATTATATTTGAAACATAATGGTATTTTTATATAACACAATTTTTTTATAATATAGGTTATTTTTACAAAAATCAGTATTTTCACTATTCCATGAAAAATCAATATTTTTCAAAAGATACCAAAATTTCATAATGATTTAAATTTTATTGTGTGATTTAAAAACTAAATATAATTTTATCAAATACATTTTATATATTTTATAAAAATGTTTATAATACTTTCAATAAAATCCATACAAATTTATTTTGGAATAAAAAATATTGTTTTTGAATAAAACAGCCTTAATGAAAAATATAGTAATTATTCCCTAATAATTTATCAAAAAAATTATATTTTTTAGTAACATTATTTATATTTCATAAATTATGTGATCCCATTAATATATCTAACATAATGTCTATGTTCTAATAGTTAAGTATTTTTTGGGTCATTTAAGCTCATTGTTTCATATCAAATATGTCATTGAACATAATGTAATTTTTTTAAAAATTTGGGTGTAACCTAAACCACCATTGATAAATTTATCCCTCAAAATTTAAAAATATCTTCGTAATCAATGTTTAATCAAATTAAAATACCTTTCATGGAGTATAAAATCGTAAAAAGGGCTAATAAAACTTCTTCTTCATAAGAGGGAAAATGAAGAATTGAGTCCATCTAGAATAACACAGACTAGGTATCCAAATTAGGGAAAATTTGTGGTAAGTGACAATTTAGACCTAGGAAAAATTATTAATCCTAGAATATTTATAGATACTGATAGGGATCATTTATTAAAAATAATGTAATAATCAAAATAAATTCAACAACCATAAAATCATATAGTAGCATAAAATAGACATTGTTAAAAAAATGAAGATGAACATTGTTTCATAAAAAAATTATATAATAGCATGAAATTTTCTTATTCAATATTCTTTTACTAGGTTTGAGTATTTCCTTAACAAATAAACTAACATAACAAGGAAATATACTTATTTGATATGTTAAATTTATTCTTTTATTCAATTTACAAAAAAAATATCATCCTTTTATCCAAAAAATGAGTACTTATGATGAATTTTTCATTCTTGAATTCATAAAATAAACATTTAAAATATCATATAGTCATATTAAATCAAAATATATTCTTACTCCCTCTAAAAATTATCCAAAACTAAAATGGTTTTCATAAGGAAAGTTATTTCCAAAAATTTGTAAATCTCCATATGATAAAATACAACATTAATCACCATGACCTCAAAAATAGATCCAAAATTTTATCTTAGAAAAATATATAAATAAATATATCTAAAATTATTGAATATAATACTAAATAATATTTAAAATAATTATAATGAATTGATCACAAATTATTATAAGATTAATTTAACAATTATCCCCAAATAACACCCATAAATTTTAAATACTAATACTAAAAATGAATATTCTTTAATATTATAATATTTAGAATCACTAATGATTTTCATAAATAACATGAATTTATAGAAATATAATATAAAAAGAAAATACAATAATTATTATTCAAATAAAATACCATAATGTTCTTTCTACCATAATCACATTAGATTCCCATAATCATGAACATCATTTGAAATAACATTAATCCACAAATCAAAAAATTTACATTCAATAACAAGGATATTTATTGGATAAAAAAATTTCGAAAATAAATTTCACGCTAACCTATCAAATCATTTATGTGAAAAAATAATAATCACATACTATCCAGAAAATCACATATGTAAATAGTTTGTGTTGTGCTATTATAGACATTTTTGTGAGTTCAAGCCCCATGGAATTTTCAGATGTCATAGGTTTTCATTTTTTTAAAAAAATTATTAATTTATTTCTTATCACATTCCATTAAATATGATGAAAATCCTCAAAAATAATCTAATTCATCAAACATTGTATAAACCCTAATAGTTTCAATACCATTAATATTAGGGCCCTACCTTCAACGTTACATAATCTTGAATTAAGTAAATAATTCACATTGAGGATCTTTTCAGGTTTAGAGCTTTAGAGAATTAGTCCATAAGTTATACATAACTACTTGAATGTTACATGTAGACACTTCTACCCGGTATCCTTCTTTTCAAAAAATACAAACTCCCAAAATAAAATAATCATGTTTAGTTCCATGTTTAATAAAGCATAACATTTTCTTTATCACATCCTTGACCCTATTCAAATTTAATTCCTATGAAAAACATTTCAAAAAATTGGGATTATCATAAAAAGCTCAGTAAATGATAGAGAAAGATGAAAAACTGTTAGGTTTCAAAACAAAACATAAACTCTAAATACCTTATCACAAAGTTATAATTTTTACCTAGAATTAGTAATAAAAACAATTCAATAAATATAATATAATTTCTTACACTTATTTTATCACAAAAATATTACCATAAAACCCATAGAAAAAAACATATAGCATATAATTGTAACTTAGAACATAAACATACTTAAATTTAGTAACCATACTATCGACATACACAAATATCACTAAATAGAAATTCCATATGGCCGACTTACATACCCAATGCATTGGAGATTATAACATAACCACCCATCCTTGGTCTATCATGGAACGACCCATCAATTGGTATATCACGTAACCACTGGTCAAATGTCTAAGAACCATTATATAATCATAACACATAAAATATTCCAAATAACAACATCTCACTAATAAAATCTCATTGTAACTGACAATAAATCATTTCATGATACTGAAATACTCAATCAATTTCAAAAAAAATTCCAATACAAAAACACCCAAAACAGAATAATGGGTTTCTTTTTTACTTTTAAAAACATTAAGGCTTATTGAGAAATCCATATGATGATTACAGTGGCGGAGTGTTCATTATCGCCACATATAGTAAAAACATTACTTTTTCCATTTTATAAACTACATCATATATAAAAGAAACCATTTGAATTAATTTAAAATTCAATGGAGTTTATTATACACCGTGTAAATGAAAGAGGTTTATATTATCAAAACATGCCTCAATGAAAGTATATTGAGATGAAGTCCCTTAACTCTTGTTCAGTATGTCTCATATGTTCCTTATTCTTCTTAAATAATTAAAATAATTTAGTTTATAATTTATTAAGACCCTTTTTAAAGTTTATTATTCCTTTTATATAATTTATTACATTGTTATAACAATTAGATATTTATTTGAGTTCATAATATACATTTTGTCGATGTTTGGAAAGTCAGTTAAAAATTAACTTGTTATAATTACAAATTGTCCATGTGGTCAATAACACATTATGTCAAAAATAATATTCATGATTTAGATTTCATATATACCATATATATCATGAATATATGTGTTTCTAATAGTCCCTAACATTTGGATTTATGAAATGAAATTCACCGTTCATGGAGACGGTAAGTAGTGCGTGCGCATGAATTATACTTTCATTTCTTTTTCAGATTTTATAGAAATGAAAAATAAATGATAAATAGTTTTATTATAATTCATGTATAATATAATATTTAAGTTCATTAACCGAATAATTTATATGTTCAATGTATGGAATGAATGAGACATATCACATTAAGGGGCGGTAGTCTGCACTTCTTCTAATGAAATTATCGTATTTATACAACATGAAAAGCATAAGATATTTTTTAAATTATAATTACAGAAGAATAGATATAAATTAAATATCATATATATCATATATAATAATATTGTAATCATAATGGCCACCATAAGAGGTGGTAGGAGAACATTTAACAATCGTCGTTTCGTAAGGTAGTTCTTCGTCGTCCACAGAAATAGTATGTTTTATAGCCATTAGATGGAGGTGTGAGTAAGTATAGTTCGAATACTTCTCATAAAAACAACCTAGTATATTAAGTATACAGGTTTTGTTATTTAAAAAGATAATAATAAGAGTATAGGGAGTCTAGGCGGAAAATAAAATTAAATTACTTCAGAGAAGATGTTAAATCAAATCAGGTAACTTCTTTGGATTTGATCCAAAAGGATTTCTTGAATTGCCTTATTCTAAAGGGAAATATTATAGTAGGAAAACAGTGATGTTGGGAGCCTATTGAAGTAGAGGTTGAACAAGACATGGGGCTTGAGAGGTGTCAGTAATGAGATAGAAGTTGTGTCCTTTTATAAGTGGGAGGAGGGGCTCTTTTTGAATTTCTAGAAACATTATATTATTATAAATTGAATTTTGATTTCAAAAGGTCCCAATTTCATTTAATTCAGTGATAAGGTTATTATGGTTCAAATTATCTCATCCAATTTGCCTTAGACAAGTTTTTATTTCAAATATAACCTTATTATTTAGCTTCAACCCTTAGTTAACTAATTTGACACTTACCATGTCTTCTTGTATATTAATTCTATATAGTTAATACAGATACAATAAAATTCTAAGAGACCACAAAATTGATCGTTAATGAAATTTTTATCATCATATATTTTTTTGGCAGAATCATAGATTTTTAGGATTATTTTATCATTTAATAAAATATCAATTTTAAAAAAAATCATTTTTGTTAATTTATAAACTATTCATATAAATACTTTTAAAAAATCTATAACAACTTGATTATTTTGAAAAATCTTTATTAATTAAAATATAAAAATTCATAATTATCCTCAAAATTAGTGGATTGCATAAAAAGATTCATAAATAAATTTATTTTAATTTTTATAATCTCATTTAATTATAACATTCATTTAAAAGGTAATCACTACGTCATCATTATGTCATAAATAAAATTATTTATTTGATGTCTCAAAATTATAAATAAAATTTCAGGATGTATTAAATATTTTATATTTTTGATGAATATTGATAGTCAATGATATCACTAATATAACTCCATATAAAAATTGTTTTACTAAAAGATATATGTTTATGTAACATTTTTCATTAACATTAAATTAATATTTACAAAATGTCATTTTCACTACCAAGTGGCTCCATGGGGTCCCAAAAACGACCAAAGGATTTCCATGGACATAAATTTATCATCCAATAGGTTAGGACATGTGTTATGGTAATTTAATATTGTTATAATATTATTTTTTACCCTTATTTACAATATTAACCCGTTAACCATGGGGAATAAAATATTTTTTGAAGTTACTATTCATAATGTCTAAAAATAAAAGATACCTATTTACACAAATTGGATCTCATGATTCCAAATATGCAATCTATTATTTCAAATTCAAAACACAAAAGTTTCTGAAATTAATATAAAATTAATTACTGTTGTTAGAACCAAAAGCATGTTTTTATGAAATAAAAACCACCAAAATATTGACATGTGTTCGAGTCCAATTTCAAGGTAAAATTACTTAAACTGACAAAAATTGGTTTAAAATGTAAAAATATAATCCAATTACACTTTGAAACAAATTAAAATTACAATATAGCTATATAAATGAATTAGATTAATAGGTATTATTGAATTAAAATGCCATTGCTATATTATTCATTAACAAATTAACTTTATTAGAAAAATACCAAAAAATTTCCCCAAAGTTAATTTCGATGTCCCAATTCTAGAGAAGAAGTTTATTTTTTCAAATGGGGAATATAAAAGTGACAAAAACTATATTTGAAAAAGGGTTCTCCGTCATAAGGTGTTAAAACTACCTTTTAAAAATATTAGAGTTTTAATGCTTAAAATTGGATTCATTCTTATTTTAATCCTATAAAACTTATTATTTAAATGTAAAAACATTTAACAAACATGTGTAATAATATTTTTGTTAGTTCTCTTCATTCCCGCCAATATAATGGCTAGGTGTTAACTACTTTATAAAATAATATTATTATTTTATTATTTTTCAGTATGAATTAGCCCTGAGTGCAACATGATATTTTAGAGAAACCCATTATTGCATGTTGGTTACGCCATAGAACATAGAATACCCTTTAAATTAAAATTAATATTTAATTAAATAATAATAATAAATATGAAAATATCATATTCTTTATTTACCTGGGACGTTACATCCTTCCCACTTTTTCAGAATTACGTCCTCCCAATTTTAGAATTGGGCATAAAAACTTCATTAAAAGTCCCACATTGGAAAACGAGTCAAATAAATACCACTTTAATGGAAATAAATATAATTATAATGGTAAAATATGAGTAAACATACTAGGATTCCGTATAGGAAAACATTGATATGTGAGAGAAACTAACTCTCATTTATTAATAGAGTGTGATAGAGAACTTGATCACATAAATTTAACAACCACAATTCCATAAATTTGTGGTTGGGTAAAATTTTGATGATAAAAGAAAGTGTATACCATTTTTTTCATGGTCCTTTTCATAGAGTTGAATAATTTTATGGATTCCTATAATAAGATCATAAGAAAATATACATACATGAAAAGTAATGTTTCATACATTAATTTAATTTCTACCACAAACTCTTCTTTTCTCCAAACGATGTGTAATCAAGATGGATTGGTCGCATTTGAAGCACTTGAATAAACTTCTAGAGAATCACATTATCAAAAAAATGAACTATATATTTCCCCTATCTTTAGACATTAACCAAAACCAAAAATGGTTTATACAACATCTGATAATCAACAGAAGGATAATCCTTTATAAAAATGAAATACGACTCTTATTATCCAAAATTCAACAAACAGTACCCAAATTTCAACAAATACCATTCAAAACAAAATTTTCCTTAAAATTATTCAATATAATCCAAACTAATATTGAAACAAAAAACACAGAATAATTTACTCACAAAGTCTTCCACAGTAAATCATAACATTTATCTCCAAATAACATCGACTACTCTTAATGTCTCATACCAAAATGTAATTTACCTAATCACATATTCTCTATGATAGGTTAATTATTTCCCAAAATAACCCAAATCACCGTATGTCCACAATAAAAACATAGATTCTTCCAAAATAAAATTTCTACCAAACTCCCAAAAATAAATCCCAATGTATTATATTTGCCTTAGGTATAGTGTTCCAAAAAGAGAGAACATTGTACAAAATAACCTCTATCACTTAATCACCAAATCAATTTTTAATACTTTGGATATCCATTTGATAAATTATAAGTTCCCAAAATTAATGATTTATTGATACATAAAATCAGGTAACTAAAATGAATTAGTCAAACTAACCATGAACTTCACATAGTCCAGTGGTAGGAAATAAATCCTAATTACCCTTTGGTTTTGGGTTCGATTCCCGCAGCTTTGTCTGACGCGATGGGTTGTCACACATTATGTGTTTTGTCCTTTTTCCAAAAACCAAATAATTATAAAAAACATAATAAAATGATGTAAAACCTTTAAAAATATCCACAACATGTTTTAACCTCAACGGTTATTTCATACCTCGCATTTTGCATCCAAAAAACCAATAACCCATAATTTCCTAAAAACAAAAGATCACATAAACCCCTAAGGTTATCCATTTTTTCACACAATAAAAGATAATTCATCCTTAAATAAAATTTTCACATATAAAAATTTAGGTTTACACATACTAGAAAAATAATTCCAAAGTAATCCCATCGTCAAAAGATCCTTCATAATTTTAAGCATTTCATCATATTAAAATCTACCATAACTCTAGAATATATTATATATAGACTCCTTACATATTAAATGTTATTCATGATCCATTAACCATGTTTTTACATCATATTATTTTATACTTATTTCCTATAAACAAAATTGTTCATAATATCTTAAGAATTCAGTAATGTCAAAACACGAGATAAGAAATAATAAATACCTTTCATAGGTCATTTTTTGTTTTCCCATCTTTAATTGGAATAGAATTAGGAATTGGTAAAAATATATTTGAATGATCATGATGATCCCATTTATGAACCTTATTCATAAGAAAACTATTTTTCTAATGACCATGAACACCACATTTAAAACATTCAATTGATCCTTCGTAAAGAACTTCATTCCCTTTTATAGAGTCAATGGGATGATTCATTTTTCCATTGCAGGTTATTTCTTTATGACCTTCACTACCACATCTGAAACATCTTACCATACCTTTGAATCATTTTCCTAGGTGTTTCTTTCAACATCCTTGACACATAGGTTTTTTAATATATTTATCTTTATCTATATTACCTGAACTTCCATTGGGATTCATTTCTAACAAAAATGATTCTTAGAAAAATAAACATGGTTCAAGTGGTCAATCATGACTCTAGAGAGATTGTTGAGAATATTCCCAAGCGTTCTCATTGTAGCTCTTATTTCATTCGATTTCATATTCAAAAAATGGTCACAATTTTCATTACATCCATTGTTACATTGGTGCCTGCTAGATCCATCCATTTACCAAAACAAAAAAGTTTAGTGTGAGTATGTCAGTAAAATCATCATATACTATCTTATGATGAGTCTAAACACTAATATATAATTATTTTTTTTATCTTAAACTCATTATATTTATCTAAAATAACTATGACTCTTTCTAATATGCTAACTATTATAGTTATGTCACTTATGATTAAATAACACCCTAACCTTTATACGTATATAAATTAGCCTATGATACTAATGGTAAGGACTCGGCCTTAAACATTACATAATCTTGAATTAAGTTAAAAATTTACATTGAGGATCATTTCATGTTTAGATCATTATAGAATTAGTCTTTAATGTATACATATTAACTTGAATATTATATGTAGATACTTCTACTCAGTATCAATTTTTCTGTAAAATAAAAACACTTAAAATAAAATAAACATGTTTAGTTCCATGTTGTAAACAACATGACTTTTCATCGATCACATATTTGTCCTTATTACACATTAAGTACTGTGATATACATTTCAAAAACATGGTATGAGCATGAAAAGATCAGCAAAGTGTACATAAATAAGGAAAAATATTAGTTTTCAAAATAACATTTCAACCATGAATACATTATCATTAAGTAATAATTTTCACCTTAATGAAGTACCAAAAAACACTTCACTAAATATAATATCATTGATTACCCATATTTTTTAACCAAAATACCACTATAAAACTCATAGAAATAAACATATAGCATATAAATGTAACTTAGGACGTAAACATACTTAAATAGAGTAGCCATACGGTCAACTTCCACACATATCATTAAATAGAATATCCATACGGACTATTTCCATACCCAATGTATTGGAGGTTATAACTTAAACACCCATCCATGGATTATCACAGAACTACCCGTCATTTGGTTTATCATGTAACCACTAGTCAAATGTCCATGTACCATTATATAATAATAACACATAAAATATTGAAAATAACAACATTTCACTAATAAAAATCATTTGAAATCACCAAAAATAATTTCAAGATAATGAAATACTAAATACATTTCAAAAACCATTTTCAATACCAAAACACCAAAAAAATGGAATAAGGGTTTCTTTTCCCTTTTAAAAACATTAAGGCTTATAAAGGAATCCAAATAATGATTACAGCAGCAAAGAGGAAATTATCACTATATACATTAAAAACATTCCTTTTTTAGTAAAATACTTCGTAGATAACATATTACCATTTAATGAGACTAAAATTAAAATGAGTTTATTATAAACCATGAAAAAGAAAGAGGTGTATATAATCAAAACTTGCCATAATGAAATGAGATTGAGACGAAATCCCTTAACTTATGTATGACTTGTATTTTATGTTACTTGTTCATTATGAATAATACAATTAAGTTAATTCATACTTTTTTAGAAACCTTTTCAAGATTATTATTCCTTTTATATCACTTATTACCTTTCTATAACTATTAGTTAATTATTTGAGTTCTTATCGGACAATTTTATGATGTTTGGAACTTAAGTCAAAAATGAACATGTAATAATTACAAATTATCCATGAGGTCAATAATATATTATATCAAGAATTATATTCATGATTTAGATATCATATATATCATAAATATCAATTATATATGTATTTTTAATAGTCCATTTCATTTTGATATAAGAAATGAAATGCACCATTCATGGAGACGGTAAGTCGTACGTACGCAAGAATGTTACATTCATTTAATTTTAATATTTAAAGGAATGGAAACTAAATTATACCTTGGTATATTATAATTATAGTATAATATCATATATCATTTCATTAACGCCATCTTTTATATGTTCTATTTATGGCTTGAACAAGTCATATAACATTGAGGGGATAGTAGTCTGCACTTCCTAAAATTAAATTATCATACATATACAACGTGAAAAACATAAAGGTATGTTATAAATGAGAATTAAAGAGGAAGAGAAATAATATAAATATCATATATATAATATATAATTATATTTATATCAAAATATCCACCATAAGTTGTGGTAGGAGAAGATTGAATATTCATCATTTCGTGAGGAAGTAGTTCACCATCCACGGAAACAGTATGTTCTATACCCATTAGACGGAGGTGTCTATAAGTGTTGTTATAATACATCACATAAAAAAACCAATTATATTTAAGATATTATTTCTTTTATGTAAACAAAGATTAAGTATACCATATGGAGTGGGGAAGGATTAGAAAAGAAAAGAACTTCAGTGAAGATGTTACCTCAGATCCGGTAACATCTTTTGACTTGAGCCAAATAGATTTTTTGAATTTTATTATGCATAGGAAAGGATTAAAGGAGTAATATAGGGTTTTTTTGGAGATTATTGGAGAAAATTTTGGAATATAAAAGGGTATTTAGAAGTGTGAATAATGGGTTATAGGTGGTGTCCTTTTATAAGAGGGATGAGGGGCTATTTAGAAATGTCTTGCAAGATTATTTTATTATAAACTAAATATAGATTGGAAAAGGCCACAAACACATTTAATTCGAATATAAGGTGATTAATGTTCGAAATAATCTCAACCAATAAGTTTTATAGATGTTTTGATTTCAAATCTAACATTTTCATTTATCTTTAACCCTTAGTTACCTAATTTGACTCTTACAATGTCTTGTTGTATATTAATTGTATATGGTTAATATTGTTACTATAAAATGAAAAGAGACCCAAAAATGGGTCATTAATTACATTTATAACATAATATATGTTATTTTACCTATTATTATTTTTTAGGATTATTTTATCAATTAATAAAATATTAATTGTTTTAAAAACTCATTTATGTCAATTTATAAACTATTCATATCAAGGCTTTTAAAAAACTATACAAATATTATTATTTATAAATAACATCATTAATTAAAATATAACAAGTCATAATTATCCATAAAATTATTTTATGGAATAAAAAGTTTAAAAATAAGTTTAATATAATTTTTCTAATCTCATTTATTGAAAACATTCATAAAAAATGTAATTACTACATTATCATTATGTCGTAAATAAAATTATTTATATGATGACTAAAAATTATCAATAAAATACATTAATGTATTAAATTTTTTTATCTTTATAATTACTATTTATTGTTTAAGATATCACTTATATATCCCCATATAAAAATTATTTTACTAAAAGATATCTGTTTAGGTTACTTTTTTCCTTAACTTTAAATTAATTTTTATAAAATTTCATTTTCACTTTAAACTAGCTCCATGGGGTCCCAAAATCCACCCAAGGATGCCCATGGTCAGATATTATCAAAAAATAGGGTTAGGACACGTGTTAAAGTAATTTAATATTATTATAATATTAATTCTCACTCTTATTTACTGGATTTACCCTTTAACCATGGTAAATTAAATATTTACTGAAGTTACTTTTCACAATGTATAAAACTAAAAGTTACCTATTTACACAATTCGGACCTCCTGATTCCAAATATAGGATCCATATTCTCAAATTCAATACACATATGTTTTATAAATTAATTTAAAATATATTCTCGTTTTCAAAATAAAAAGCGTTTCGTTTAAAAGTAAAAACTACCAAAAGATCGACAAGTGTTTATGTACAATTTCAAAGAGAAATTACTTCCAATAACCAATAATAGGTTGAAAGGTAAAAATATAACCCAATTACACTTTAAAACCAATTAAAAGTACAATCTATCTATATAAGAAAATTATATTCAAAGAATGTTTTGAATTAAAATGCAGTATTGTTCACTATTCATTTAAAAATTGAATTTATCTTAAAAATACCAAAATTTTACCTAAAGTAATTTTTTATGTCCTGATTCTAAAGAAAAAGTTTATTTTTTCAAAATTAGAATATAAAAGTGACAAAAAACTAGATTTAAAAAGGGTTTTCCATCAATATTCGGTAAAACTACTTTTTAAAATTAATAGAGTTTTTCATGCTTAAATTTCTATTAATTATTATTTTAAGCCACAAGAACTTATTAGATAAAAGTAAAAACATTTCAAAAAACATGTGTAATCATATTGTAGTTAGTTCTATTTATTCCCACCAACAAAATTTCTAGTCATTAAATACCTTTTAAAATAAAAATATCATTTTATTATTTTAAAATATGACTCACCCTTATGTACAACATAAGATTTAGGAGAAACCCATTTTTGATTGTTTGGTACACCATAGAACATAGAATCCTCTTTAAAGTTAAATGAATATTTAATTCACAAATATTAATAAATAAGAAAATATCATATTCTTTATTTTCCTAGGATGTTACATTTAAACTTATGTCTGAAAAAAGAACATTCTCCATAAAATTAAATTTTCACATGTCAAACATAAGGCTATATACCTCATAAATATCTATTAGAACTCAATATATTTTCCACAAATTTATATCATCATGTAAATAAATAAAAGAGTACTAAATCATCTAAATATATGTTTATCCTTAGATCTACCACTACATTGTTACTCTAGAACCCCTTAATGTAGAAACCATAATCACTCAACATTCTTCATAATACATTCACCATTATTTTCAATCATATTCCTTATTAATTCCTTCCTAAAAAAATATGAATTATAACTTATGATTGAACTATTTAAAAACATAATATATGATTTAATCCATACCTTTGACATGTAATTTTTAGTTTCCTCATCTTCAACTATAATTGGATTCGGCATTACCTAACATTCATATGTGCAGTATTATTAAACCCATTATTTTCATTTTCATATAATACATTGATCTTCATAATGTCTAAACTCCCCACATATAATATATTCAATTGAAACCTTGGAAAAAACTTAATTCCTCATCATGGTGTCAGGTGAATGCTTCATTTTTCCTTTAAGAATTATATCATTGATCACCAATTTACTATTGTACAAAACCTCTTCTTGATCTCATACAACATTTTAATGGTTTCTTATTCCAACATTGTTTACAAATATTTCCATTAATATTTTTACCTCTAGGATCTTTATTTACTGAACTTATATGGAAGTCCATTTTTCTTCTATTTAGTGAATTTTGAATCTCACTTTGGTCCATAATTTTCATCATCAATCATGATAGCTAATAATGAAAAAAATTAATATTTTTCACTAAAACTCCCATTATATTCAATTTCTGATCCAAACAACCTCGAAATGATCATTCACATCAATCATTAATTTAATTCCTACTAGATCAAACCATTGAATAAAAACAATTATTGTGAATGTATCTAAAAAATAATAATACATTTTATTTTGATGGTAAATACTTTGATAAACAGAACCGTTCCATCATCTATTCAAATAATTCTATTTATCCAAAATATCTATTACTATTTTTAGTTTACTAAAATTTGATGTCATATAGGATTATTAACTTATGATCAAATAGCATCCAAACCTCTAATGTTATTTAAACCATTACTCTAATACCAACTATCTGGAACCAACCATTGACATTAAAAATTTATACTATTTATAATATAAATAACTTTCATTCATTACCATTGTAATGTACTGCCCTATATTCCAATAATATGGTTCCTAGAGATGGTTCAACAAAAGGCCTAAAGTGTTCCTCCCTATATTCTAGATGTTTCCAACTATCAGTGAGGGAATATGGTGTGATATTGGTGAGCCTATTTCCTCATATAAATGTATGAAAAGTTTTGATATAGAAATGTATCATACACAAAAGTAAATAAACAGACTGTATATGAAATAAATAAAGAAAAATAAAACATGTTGTAATCAAATGACATGATAAAAATCCTTAATATGAATGTTATACCAACAACAATAGACACCAACCAGGATGACCATACAAATATGAGAGTACAAAAGAAACTCAAATAAAATTATATGTCTCCACAACTTACTTAGATCCAATCCATATACATTATCTTCATACACTGTCAAAATATACCAGAACGATCACATGAACCCACACGAGTGGCATCACTCGATCATTCAACTTAGGACCTTATCCACATCCACTATGAAATTATTATCAACATGAAAAGAATACATAAGGTCTCCAGGAACACTGAGTTGTATGTGGAAGCATGATAAATAATATCATTCGGTCACCACAATGACGAACCTATAAAATATGATTCAAATATTAAATTCCCATGAACTATGCTCATCCTATATGAGACACAACTAAAATTATAAGTAAATAAATCAACATGAAGTCCCAATAAATCCATGGGTCTATAATCCCATTCAACTGTAAAAGTCCATTCATTGATATCCATATTTATATGTGTATACATATATTGTCCCATACCTATATATATAAATATATATATATGTATGTAGGTATGTATGTATGTATATTAATATTCATAACTAAGGTGAAATAAATAACATTAAAATCACATGCAGTCAATCCTTGGGTCTGTAATCCCAATCACCTAGATATCCTTTGAAAAATGGAATTGAGCAGGATGTTTTTCCACTCAGTTCATATGTCATTAAGTTGATCTCAGGGTCTATAATCCCAATCGACATATACATGCTTCATCCTGCACTGGAAATGTCTAAAATAAGTTATTCCACCACATTTGGATAGTCATATTATCCTTCAGATCACTAGTACTCACCTCTAATCATCTTAATGAAGGATTCTAGGAAAGTATGTCTTTCCATCTAATAAATGGCCAAGAGCTGGACACCATGCTTCTCATGGCATGTAAATTGAATCCAATGTCTGATCCCTAGGTCCTAGTTCATAAGATATCATGAAATTTAGAACTCATATGAACCCTTAGAGTTTAACCCTTAAGTGATCTATAAGAATAGCTCAAGAGTGATATGTCATTCCCACCCATCAAGATCCATATATAAATGTTAATAATTGGTGTGAGATGTTATTCCAAACCACCCTAATAAGAAAAGTGTTCATAATCCAAATCCTACAAATCATGTCTAGAGATCCTCATAATATTAATAAAATGTGGAGATCATAGTAGTACTCCATAACCCATGGGTCAAGGTGATCCTACTAATACTTTATATACCAAAACTCTAAGAGAGTGTAATCATCTAGTGACAACCCTAGGTTGATGAGTGCATAATCATCCTGGTTTAACCCACGAGTTGAGGAGAGTGCAATCATCCTCATAATTTAAGATATTGAGGAGAGAAGAATAATCCTCATATATCGGGAGAGTGGAATCATACACAAGTATTATTACTATGGAATCCATTCCCATATATCATAGTTGTAGGATCAATGGCCTCATTCCAGGGAGAAGCTATGGAAATCCCAATCATATAATAAGAAAATATACAAGCTCTATAGCCACGTCCCTCATAGTACATAGGGGTATACAAATAAACATATGGAATAACATGGATTAGAATACAGGTCCCATGAAGAACATCCAGGCATTCCAAGGAGAAAAAATGTTGCACCGTGTCAGGTTCAAAAACCACCATCTTGGAAGCACATCTGGTTATCATCTCTATATCAGCTATAATAATGTGAAATTATAAATGAATATTGAAGGTGGATGAATTCCTAAACCCAATACTAAACTTATATCCCCATGATCTTACATGTTTTCCATGGGTTCTAAGGTTACATCTATTTCCATCTCAACAAAAACTTGACATACTAACTCAGGATTAGTCAAACATCAGGGCACCCACTAGGTCCCTCTAGAGAAACATTAAAGAGGAATCCTGCATGGGAACCTCAACATATACACATAATAGAATTCATACTACTTGGGATACTTATATATAAAGGTATAATGGGGGATCATATAAAGGATCATCTAATAGTATGAAACAATGTCATCCAATAATGGATCCTCGGAATGGTACATACAAAGGGGAATCCTACATGTGACCCTTGCAAAATAGTATGAATGCAGATGTATCATTCATGGGATTATAATAATGGATTATAGGTATAGTTATCATAAAATATATTCCCTAGGTAAGATTATTGGAATAGGTACCCCAGAGGGGATCCTTTATAACATGACGAAGATAGAGTAATCATGTAGGGGATCATCTAGTTCAAAACATAAGAAGAGGAATCTAGAGTGGGATCCTTTGAAACAAAACTAGTCTCTCAGCCTCTTTTTCCATAAGGAAACATCTATCAAGGGATATTTCCGCAAAATAAATATCTACGAAATCATAAATAATTAGATATAGCACTAGGATCATCTCATATCAAAGGCTATCACTCTTATAAGTTAACTGGATTTTATTTCCAGTTGAATAAAAATCTCCATTTGAGAAACACCTAAAATGCCATATTGAGTTACTCAAAATACCTCATGGTTATTACCTTAATGATTTACATGAAATGTTACCTAGGATTGACTATATTTATATCTAAATACCACTCTAGGTTAGAGAAGAGGAAAAAACCCTCAAGAGGGTTTTAAAAGAGGGGTATATGATGTGTAAAGACCATGAATGATATATACACCTAATACCCCACCTGGGTGTATAACACTACCTATAAATGGCTTATAAAATCCCAAGTAAATAGTGGGTTTGTCACCTACACAATGTGTACCCGACATAGGGTAACTACCCTTGTACCTCATCTTGTAATGTATTCCACATGGTACATGCCCCTTTACAAGGGAAATGAGCTACACGGCTGAGTCCCTATGCATAGAATGTATGAAGGATGCATTCCTTGTACTCCAAAAAGTTTTTCTTCCCCAAAATGGAATAACATATGGAATGTGTTCCTTGAACAATATGTAGTGTGTACAGATTTTCTAGAATGGAAAACCATCAAATCTCTACAAAGCCCCCATTTTTACCCCTAAAAGAAGTAGATAAACCCTCAATGGGTAAAAAGAAATAATATAAGAGGATTAAAACATAAAAAAAATTTATATATATGTTAATTCATATAAAAAAATAAAAACCGATGACCTTTTAGTGGAATCTACTGAAATGTATCCCATTTCATCCATTCACAGTTGTCATAAAGTGATCTGGCACATACGGAGCTCCATGGTGGTACCCTTCTACCATTCTCTGTCTATCTCTATCTCTATACCTTTTTTCTTTATACTTACTGAAGGAACAAATAGGCGGAATTCATTAGAATCCATGAGGATGAAATAAAGGGAAAAACCATAAAAAGGAATAAAATTGAAAGGGGGGATACCTTAGTGCCCGACCTGAGTTTATGTATTTCCTAGAAAAAACTCACAATTCTATACTCAATGGAAGAGACATAATCTCATTCTAAAACTCCAAAAAAAAATCCCTAAATTAACATACATGAAAAACTTATTGTTAAATTTTTTAAATATTAAATATTAATTATTCCACTAAAATTTTAAATGGCCATAATTCCAAAAAACTTATATAAAAGGGTAAATAACATATTTTGGGACCAATAGAGTTGTCATATAAATAATATGAAATAATCTTTAAGGGAAAAATTATTATTTTAAAACATAAAATAATCTCATCAAAAATTCAAATTTCTTAATTATATTCAAGTCTGAAAAAACATGGGCCCTAAAAATCTCTCCACCCTAAACCTTATCATACATGGAAATCCTAGTATTAAGGCTATGAGGAATGTTATCTACCAAAGAATATACACAAGAAAGATATCTAGACTTTCAAAGGAGCATTATTATCATGCCAACAACTATCTCTTACATGGAAGACATTTAACTATGAATGATATAGTACTCCATGCAGTAGGAATTCTATTATCAGCATATAAAAACCAAACTCCGAGCTTAGTGGATCATGGAAAAACCAATGTTAAATATAAAATGAGGTTATCTACACTCAAAAGGCCAATGGTGAACTCCCCACCATATTTATCACCATATACAACTCGTTGAGTATAACCCCAAAAGGTTCCTCTTCGTAAACATGAAATACATTTAAAATAAAATAAGCCCAGCATAGGGTTAAAACTCTCTCAATATACTAGATATGATTTCAAGATAGATCACGATCTTCTCTAACTAGGAGTACACTTTGATTTCATCAAAAATAATGTACAGATCTCTCTAAGCCACAGTCACACCAAACAAGTTATCTTTCATTTAAACAACACCTGACACAACATCCCCCAACAATGTGCGACTAGGTCCAAACAAGGGTCAATTATATTGTGGTGCCTATTTCAAACGCTTTTTCCAGGGCACATGAATCTGTGTATAGAGGATGTGCAACTGTTACCCCGCATTCCCATTTTACAAAGGGGAGAGGCATCCATCACTTATTCAGAGATGTTTGCTTCTTGATCGAAATGGGATGATTGGATGTCGGTTCTTCCTTCTATGGATTCCTCCTCAAGAATTGTCACCAAGTACTAGTCTCCCATGTAGAATAAGATATTGTTCATGAAAATATTCCCTGTGCCATGTCTTCATGGATGCTGGTTAATTACACCCTTTTTGTTGGGACATTCCAAGGGGTGTGGTCAAGGAATAATCCATTGGTCTAGGGAGTAGTCATGTTGGACATCACTAGCATGTCTGGACACTAGAACACTAGCACGTCTAGGTTTATTTTCCCTATTATAGGGATTCTCGACGTCATAAAAGCTTGAGGAATCCCATATTGAATGAGGGGAATTATATTTCATTGGAATGTATCTGATGTTTTCTTCAGATTCCCATGTTTAACATAGGGTATACCACAATTTTAACTTCTAGTGGATATGGATCAAACTGATCGGAACACTGACTAGAGTGGATCAGATGGGTTTGACCCCTAGAGGGAAAACTGGTGCTTGGGATAACACGTGGTTAGGTACCCGAATGCTTCTCAGAGAAGTGATTTGGTGAAGGGAATGATCTCACAAGGATTTGATGTCCTGGGTAAGAATCAAGAGGGATTTGGGTTGCTGAGAGTGGATGGGGAATTAGATGGATCTGGCGCAAGGGAGACGGTGATATTGGGATCGAGCCCTGAAGAGACCTCCTATGTATCCCCATCATAGGGAATCAATGTCCTTGTAGTTTAGGATGGGAGTATAGAATCAGGGTGTGTGTAGAAAACAGCGACCTGATGATATACTAGGGGTTACATGTGGTTAGCAGCTCGAGTTTGGTCTTACGCCACTGGGATGAACCAACGGTATGGGTCCCAACAAAAGGTATGGTAGCGGCTTACCACTAGGGAGAGGCACAACAACATACTGCTGGATGGTGGAAGAATTTATTACCATTGAATGGGGTCCCAACGACATACCGCCAGATGGGGTCACAACAGCTTACTACCAGATGGGGGCACAACGGCTTACCGCTGGATTGGGTCACAATGACTTACTGCTAGACGCGTAAAAAATGGCTTATCGCCAGATTGGGGAACAATGGCTTACCACTGGATGGGGTTGAACCTAATGAAGGATTCTTACTTACACTATCTAGGAGGCTAGTATCAAATCACACATAGTTTGGGAGGGTGGATGCATCTTAACGTCGTGTAGGACGAAAAGGGGGCATGTGGTTTAATGTCTTGCGAGATGAAGGTGGTCTGATGTGAAGGGGGTCAGAACCATCGGATGGTGGACTTGAACCTTATAGAGGCTTCCTACGTACCTTACCGTAGAAAGGATCAATGTACCCATACATTAGAAGGAGTGGGAACCTATGTGAAGATTGTCGGGACCAATAGATGATGGGCTTGAACATTAGGGAGGATTCCTATGTACTTTGACTTGGAACTGATTGAAGTCTATGTAGATCAGGATGAGTGGGAACAGACATGAAGATGGTCGATACCAATGGATGGTGTGCTTGAACCTCAGGGAGGCTTCCTACATACATTTCCTTGGAAAAGATCAAAGTCCATGTTGTTCGGGATGGTGTGGGGTTTACACTCTAGGCGACCCACTGGGGATGTCATGGTCGATGCTTACACTAAGACCACATGAGTCATGCTCGGTTTGAGAAAAAAGAGGCAGAAAAGTCCTGACGATCATGTCGTGAAAGGTGAGAACGTGGGAGGTGTAATGGGGCTGACACGTAGTTAGTGACCCAAATAAGGAAACAGGGGCTTACGCATTTTTAGCATCCCAGGGAGATAGATATTGAGACATACTGCAGGGTGGAGGCCCATTTGCAATAAATCCCAAAGATATAGGGATTTCGATCTGAAGAAAGGAGGTCTCTGTCCCCCCTCCCCCCCCACTAGTCTTTGGCCAGGAAGAATATAGGAGGAGCAGTGGTGATTTCTCTTGCAAGAAAATCTAGGGGATTACCCCAAGGTGGTTTCCAATTCCTCGCAGAAATACGTCGGTCCAATAAAACAGATCTCATTCTATGTGAAGAATGATTTCACTCATGAGGATATTAGTGGGCTTACAGAATGTCCTAGTTGGGGAACCCCGCATACTAAGCATTGGGTGAGGCCACATTTTATCTTCATGTGCTGAGGGAGATGGCGCATGGCAGTTTAATATCTTGCAGCTCGGACGATCTGGGTTCACTCCGAAACCCTTAAGACATACATTACTGATACCCCCACCCCTTGAGGGAGGGAATGCATCATAAATGTCGTGGTGAGGGGGTGTTATGGAGTGATCCATTGAGGGGTCCATGTTATCACGGCTATGTGAAGAAGGAATATCCATTCGCGTTCCTATGTAGAAAAGCATGAGGTGAAGCGACTAAACATGAAGCACCACCCAGGGGAATTTGAAAAAAAATTCATGCAAACACGGAGAGTCGCACAGGAAAATGAGTTGCAGAGCAAAGGGGTTCATAGGTAGAAGCCTCGTGAAGCCCCGGTGCCCTATGTAGTAGAGGGGGGTGTGATTTGTGATGTGATGTGACATATCCTAGGCATAGCACATTGGTGCATATGGAAGGTGCTTCGTGAAGAGGAAATGCGTTCACAGAGTACTGCTTCACGAAGAAAGGGTGCCTTGTGAAGCATAACATTGTGGAGAAATGTTCTTTGAAAAGAACAGTGACCCTGTCTCAGCATATGGGTCACATGTGCATGGTGGGTACTTCGTGAAGCAATGTGCTACTTGAATACCGGAGTCCCCTTCCTTCGTGGAGGCCCGTGGGCTCCCTGAAAGGAATCCCACTTTGAAGTGGGGGCTGAATTCATGCGAAGGGGAGGCACTTCGGGATGAAAAAGTACCATGAAAAGCTCACAGTTCGTAGAGCAGAATTTGCTTCACAATTTGACAGCTAAGAAGGAGAAAGGTTTAAGGATCCATCCTTTGGGCTTGAGGGGAGCATAGTATTTTTTGGAAAGGGGAATTTCAAAGTAGAGATCTCTAAGTGAAAATACATGTTGCATGTTTTCATGACCACGCGGTGGCTTCACAAATGTCAGTTGGGTTCGCGGAACATCCTGCCTCCTTGCTCCATGGCGTCTTCACAAAAGTCAAATGGGTTCACGGAGCATACCTCCACCTTACTCCAATGTGGATTCATGAACATAAAATGGGTTCACGGAGCATCCCACCTCCTAGATCCATGGTGGCTTCATGAATGTAAAATGGGTTCATGGAACATCCTGCTTCCTTGCTCCGCGGTGGCTTCACAAACGTCAAATGAGTTCACGAAGCATCCCACCTCCTTACTCTATGGTGTGCTCATGAAAATAAAAGGGGTTTGTGGAGAATCCCACCTCCTTTCTCTGCGATGGATTCGGGAAGGGGGAGCTTTGTGCCAGCCTCCGGGCTACAGGCGCTCCAAGAATAGGCTTGATGACGCAGAAACTAATGCTTTACGTTTGTTCTTGTTCTTCAAAAATTTTTGTACCAAAAAATGCCCCCATTAGATTGGGATCCGAGGAGAAAGTGGGGGTCAAAGTCTGAGGGTTAATCTCCAAAATCCCTCAATTAATCATGAATATGACTCGTGAAGGTGTTTCATGAAGAGGAGCGACGACGTGTGGGCTGAGCGCTCGGTAAAGCTTTCGACAGTTGGATGCATCACGAAGCACTAGGGGTCCTCGCCTATAAATAGGGGAGCTGACATCTCTTTTTTCCACTCTCTTCTCCCTGTTTTTGGACTCTAGTACTATAGATTCATGAACCACCACGTACTCCGATAATTGAGCCTTCTTCTTTTTGTCACACACAATGTCATTGACTTCACATCGGTGCACTCTACGTCTTGTTTCTGAAGGCCGGGGTACGGCTCCGTGAACTTCCTTGGAGAACAAGCTCTGTGAAGGATGACACCGCTCATGAATAATAGATATACCAGATGGAGAGACAACAATCGTGACTATGAAAACTGTGTGTTGGGGGAGTGAATTCCCAATGTACCCACATTCTTGTCTGAGATCTCATGGAAGATATGTTTCGACAGTATGATCATGGCCTTGGCATAGGTTGGTAGCAGATAAAGGCAGTGAATATCAAGAGGCTCTAGGAGGCAAAAAACCAGATCCAGTGGATGAACATCTGAACAGATGAACATTCTACTTACCTCAACACGCAGTTGGATATTATATCATGGATGAAGGCCCATCAGGAGGAGGCCGAAGAGTACATGAGGCAAGCCTCCAAGGAGATGAACATTATTCGAACCAGTGAGGAGTGGGCCCAGATCGTAGCTGATGAACTGCACTATAACAACCCAAGATATTATGAGAATTATTCTTTTTAATTTTATTTATGTATTGTGCTGTACGCTACACCAAAAAGAGCTTTCACTACATGAATCACTGACTTGGATTACATTACACGCAATCGCGACCTTCCTCGATAGCGTGTGTAGTACGCAATACCGGGTTTCACTAAACAACGATATACTGTTATAATATTATTATGGACTAGCCATTATGAATAGTATTAACTAAAATTTTAATTTTATAACATTATTATTCATCTTACACATTTTCTAGAACATGGTATGAGAACAAAATAAATTTTTTGGGTAAAATAAGTATTTTTCAAAAAATACATTTTTTCACCTTTTGATGGCACACCCACTTTAAATCTAGTTTTTGACATGTTTAGAAGTTCAATTTGACAAAATAAAATTCTTCTTCCAAATCTGGATATAAAAATTTACTTTGGATAAATTTTTCTTTTTATTCTGATAACTTTCATATTTTAATAAATAGTAAAAACACGCTATATTTTAATTAAAAACTACATTTTTAAACCCAATAATTTATATGGTTAATTTATAATATTGAATTCACTACTAAAAAAATGGGAAAGGAAAAATCCACCTTATATCAGCACTAAGAAAAAATAGCTTATATAGAAACCTTGTATCAACGCTAAAATTTTAGCACTAATACGAGGCATCTTTATATGCGCTTTTCTATCACCGATAGAGGAACTCTTTATTTGTGCTAGAAAAGTGATGATAAAGGTTAACCTTTATCAGATCTAAAATGTACCGCTCATACGGGGCATCTTTATCAGCGATTTTCTAGCACTGATAAAGCGCCCCTCTATCAGTGCTAGAAAAGCGCTGATAAAACGACCCATTATCAGCCCTAGAAAGGCGCTGATAAAGAATCCCTTTATCAGCGCTAAAATGTTAGCGCTGATACAGGAAGGTTTTATCAGCGCTATTTTAGTGCTAATAAAGAGGACCATTATCAGCGCTAAAAAAAGTGCTGATAAAGGATACCTGTATCAGTGCTAAAATTTTAACGCTGATAAAGATAGTCTTTATCATCGCTTTGTTAGCACTGATAAAACCTTAGTCAATTTTTTATAAAGTCGGTCGCAAAGTTCCCTCGTTTTATCGCGACCTAAAGCTCTCGCAGTACTGGATCCCTGTGACTTCCCTCCACCGCCCGTTTAGTTCGCGTTGTCGGACCTCTGCCACCCTCGAGCATCTTGTTTCTGGACCTCTGTCGCCCACTGAGCATTGTGTTGTCAGACCTCCGCCTCCCTCGAGCTTCGCTTTACCGGACCTCCGCCTTCCACAATTCCCTCGAGCTTCGAATTGCCTAACCTCCACCACCCAATGAGCTTCGCCTTGCCGGACCTCCCATTAAGGCATGTTTTCCAAATAATTTTTTAATATTGTTCTCCTCTCCCATCACACATAACAATATGTTGATTTGGCATGATATATTTATTTTATATTTGAGATTGTGATGGTTGTAGGCTACATGATTCATCCTTTTCTTCTTCATGTTTGTCTCTAGGGTAATGCCCCCTGTCGAAGCTCAAGTTTGGTCCAACATCTTCTAATGGTTCTAGAACTATTATTCTATAGATTATATGACACTATAAAACATTGTTAATTGGAGTTTTAGAATATGAGGCTTGCCCATCCATGGTGTTCTAGTGGATTTTTTGTTGAATTATTTGATCCCTAGGTTTCATTTCAATCGGTGGTGATGATTCTGCTTCATCATAGATTCACGAGTGTTCTTACTACATATTGTGATGGGGATCTTGGGGTTGATCATCCAATATATTTATATTACTCCTAAGGTATCAGCTTTTTTCTAATGACTACGGCGGGTTTTTAAGTGATTTGGTATTTGTTTATTCTTTATCATAGAATCCATTCAATTTGATGGTGGAATGGCTGGATATTTTATATAAATTCTTCCAACAACAACCTTTATGAGAAGGTGTGGTTTGAATTATAGAATATATATTCTTTGATTTAATTATATTATTAGGTTATGTTGTGTTGGAAATGGGTGATGAGGATCCTGAGGTGATGAATTCTAGTTTGTTATCTTATTAGTGAAGTTGTTGATGATGATGTTTATCAGGCACATCACGGTGAAGGTATCAAGGTACGAGTATCATCATGATTTGAGGCATGATTAAATAGCATATTGTTGTTTGAAATTTGAATTTAGTGGTGTTTTATGGGGTATTTTTTTTATAATTCCACATACTAATTGAACATATGTGGTTATGACTTATTTATTTGGGGAATATTTGACATGGGTTGATTTCATTAAAAGGGAGGGTTTATTCATGTAAAATATCTTTTGAGAAACCCATTATTGGTGGAAAGATTGATATGCTCATCATCAATGGCGATCAATGAGTTTACACTATCAGAGTGAAGTTTATGAAAAATTTAAGGTCCTTCCCACTTGGACTCCAGTTTCACTAGATTCCATCCTAGGTATCATCGATTCCCTTAGATACAACACCATGTCACCATAAAGTAAAGAATGAAGGATAACCTTTTTCTTTAAGGACAACACCACCCGGTTCTGATGCATTTCTAGGTCATCCAATGCTTGAACCCTATTTTCTTCGAGGGGTTCCCCTTCTTTCCTTCATACTATCAATGTGACATTGTCTAGAAGTGCACTTGTATGGCATGATGCCCATACCACCAAGATTTCTAGCCTTGCCACCCCTACCTCCAACTCTATCCTTCTCCCTCGCTGAGGTTACTGACTGCTTCTCTGTAGTGGCCAGGCCCCTTCCTAGCAGTGTTTGTTCTGTCTCCCTTGGCTCTTAGCCTATCATCTAGCTCCAAATACTTATTTATCCAGAGAGAACTCCCTCACCAGCCCCCAAGTTTCATTACCCATCCTTCCCATGCTCCTTTGGATCCTCATCTCCCACTCATATGAAGCTTACCAACCATAAGAGATTATGAACATGTTCAAAATCAAGGGACCTCAATGAGAGATCATCCTCCCACTTCCATAAGGATACTAGCTCTAGATCCAATGCCAAAGACATGTCCTACACATCATTATTATCTTCATATGTAATGCTCAATGTCTCAGTGCCCATGTTAAATCATGCTTCCTCACCATAGAAATCAAAAAGAATAATGTCATAGTTTTTTTGTCGAATAACACGAAAAACCCTATAATAATCATAGAATTATCCTGGAAGATTAAGTTGCATGGATTTATACACTATGACCCCTCCAACAGACGGAAATGGGTATTTTGGCCTAATAAATATGTTTTTGAGACTGTTCAAGATTACAATCAATTCATCACCACCATGGTGTCCAATGGTGACACCTCCTTCCTTATGACTTTTGTTTTTGGAAGCTATGACTCTCTTCAAAGTGAATCTCTATAGAGTGAAAAAAAGACCTTCGATCCTAGCCACCATCCATTGTTTGTTGGGGGTGACATAAATGTCATTTCCAACCCAAAGGAAAGGAAAGGTAGAAGCCCATTCCAAAGGAAGGACATCATGGAGTTTGTTTAGTTCATGGTTGGGAAGGTCCTCATTGATTTCATCTTCTCAAGTGACAATTTCACCTGGTGAAACAACTGAAGGGGCCATAAGTGCATATGGAGTATATTGGATAGGTGTCTAGCCAACAAGAAAGCCACTAACCCATTCTCAAATACCATGTTTATTCATCTTTCTTGAGGTATTTTGAACCACTCCCCACTCTTGGTTTCCATTTTTTCTTGGCATGATCATCAGGAATGGTTTCCCTTCCACCAGCAGTGGGTTAACATCCTAGGGTACCATGACATAGTTTGTAAAATATGGAATGAACTCTTGTAGGATTATCGGGCCACCTTAAACCTAAGTGACCTGACCCCAAACCCCGATAGGTGCGTGTTCGCCCCTTCCTCCTCAGGAACATTCACCACCTGGGACTATTGTCGCATATGGGCTCCTTCAGAGTATTCTGATAGATGGAATGATACCTTGGGTTTATTGGATTATTAACACCAGTTTGAGGTTTATGTGTGACTATATACTTATTATATTTTCTTATTATTTCATACACACCACCACTTGAGTCGAGTAACCTGATTGAAATCCATATTGGTACATTGGTTCTGATGTGGATATGGTTTTTTATGTGTTTGTGACATGTGTATGTGTGGATATATGGGTATTTAGGCATGATGATATTGAATGTAGAGTAGAGACCTAGGAGTGGTAGATGTATCATTCTTGATTATTCTTGTGTTTGTTCTGGGGTGATTTGAGGAAACTATAATGAATCTAAAGTAATTATATTTAATGAAGATGAATAAATACTAATGGTTACGCTCTATTAATCTCTATTTTTATAAGGAAGTGGTTCTCTTATACTGTATTTGGAAGTCCTATTTTGTGTACTTGAACCATAAATACTAATATTTGAGATTTAAATAGGATGAATATGAATAAATATTGGATGGATGCTAATCATTTGACAGTAGAGTACTAGAATGGAGTGAAAGAGTTCATAAAATTTGCAAAGGATCATGCAAAGGATCCTTCTCAAATCATTTGTCCACGTTTACGCTGTTGTTATTCTAGACTACTTAATCCAGAGGAGTTGGAAGAACATTTAATTTGTCACTGAATAGATCATAGTTAAAATGTTGGAATAAACATGGAGAAAAAGTGAATGTAGCTAATGGCTGGGATAAAACTGCATTTTATGGATCATCATATATGAATACAAATATGGATAATGAAGAAAACTGTATGGAGGACATGATTATAGATGTCAATGATTATGAAGATCTTATTGATTCAATGACAACGACAATTTAAGATTCACTCCATGATTCCCCAAAATTGTTTGAGAAGTTAAATAGTTGTGCAAAGATGCCATTATATGCTGGTTGCACCATGTATTCAACATTGTCAGTTGTACTGAAGTTTTATAAATTGAAAGCAGGAAATAGATGGAGTGATGTCAGTTTTACAGAACTACTTGGTCTCTTGAATGACATGATCCCTGAAGATAATGAGCTCTCAAGTCGGAAATATGAAGCTAAACGAATGCTACGATCGATGGGTATTATTTACGAAAGAATACATGCCTACCTGAAAGACTGTATATTGTTTCACAAGGAGAAAAAATCACTTACATAATGCCCAAAGTGTGGTGCTTCTCGATACAAGAAAGATGAATCCAATACTATGAAAGTTGTATGGTACTTTCCAATCATTCCAAGGTTTAGGCCTCTATATGGAAGTGAATAAACTGCAAGAAAATTGTCGTGGCATGCAGTTAAAAGAAATAAAGATGGGAAATTACGTCATTCGGCCGACTCTCCTCAATAGAAGAAAATTGATCATGAGTATCCTGAATTTGGAAAAGAGTCAAGAAACCTTCGTCTTGCGTTATCTACAGATTGAGTAAATCCTTTTGGTTTTCAAAATAGCACTCATATTACATGGCATGTTATGTTGGTAAATTATAACTTATCACCCTGGTTATGCATGAAGAAGAAATTCATCATGTTATCAATGCTTATATCAGGACCAAAACAACCAAGTAATGATATCGATGTTTATTTGTCTCCTTTGATCGAGGATTTGAAGTTATTGTGGGATTCAGGTGTTATGTTGTATGATGCTTATAAAAGTGAATACTTCACGTTGAGAGCAATGTTGTATGGGACAATAAATGATTTCTCCTCTTATGGAAATTTTTCAGGATATAGAATTAAAGGAACTCAAGTGTGTCCTGTGTGCGATGAAGATACAGAATCAATTAGGTTGAAACATTCATCGAAATATATGTTTCTAAGATATCATAGATTTCGACCCTGTCGGCATAACTACTGATCTTGGATAACATCATTCAATGGAAGTTCAGAACCATGCACAACACCTTCTCCACTAACAGGTGATCAGCTGTTTGAGAAATTAAATGATGTGAACACTATTTTTGGTAAACCATTTTGAAAAAAACCTTATGAAAATCAGTTGGAAAAAGTGATCAGTTTTTTTTGAATTACCATACTGGAATTGTTTGTACATCAGACATTTTCTTGATGTGATGCATGTGGAAAAAAATGTATGTCACAATGTTATTGGGATATTGATAAATTCCCTTGGAAAAACAATGGATGGAATTAAGGAAAAGTTGGACATGGTTGACATGGGAATATGAAAATAGTTGGCTCCTATGAAGGGTGAAAATCGAATGTTTCTTCGTCCAGCTGCTTATACTCTTTCTAGGGAGGAGAGATACCAGTTTTTCAAATTCTTCAATGATGTAAAGGTTCCATAGGGTTATTCATCAAATATGAATAACATTGTGTCAATTAATGATATGAAGTTAAAAGGTTTGAAATCACATGATGACCATGTTTTAATGAATGATCTAATTCCTATAGCTTTACGTTGTATTTTTCCCATGATTGTTCGTTATACGTTAAGCAAACATTGTTTCTTTTTCAAATCTATATGTAACAAAGTTTTAGACCTGGAAAAATTTCCATCTATGGAAGAAGAATGTAACGCCCCGACCCCAGTTACCCAGAGTCGGTGCATTACTTCGTAACATTGGCATGATCACAAGAAAGATCAAATCTCGAAAGACCGATTGGTTTAGTAGCCTTGGAAACACTAGATATATTCATATGTTTTACATTACATCATAAAATGAAAAACTACTACAACAACGTAATGTCTCAATAGACCACACTATTATCCCCTCATAAAATCCCTGCAGGTCATTCATAATTTACTTCTTCACTTCCTGGGAAAAATAAAACATAGAAAAGGGGTGAGCTCCAATGCCCAGTAAGGATAACAATATAGCGGAACATTCAAAATAAGCATAAACATTTAAGGCAATGAATTACTAAAACAAAAGCCTTTTAAAATTGAACTTCAACATAGTAAGGCAAAAGTAAAATGAAATAATGCCATTTACTTGTTCACATGGATATTCTACTAATCGAATAATCACATGCAAAAATCAATAACCACTTTCATAATGTTGGAATGCATAATGTCAAATGTTAATTTCATTGTCTAGGCCTCATCCCAAGACCTAGGGGTTACTTCTAACCGGAACCCAACCCGGAGTGCCTCTAATAACCGGACACCAACCCGGAGTGCCTCTAATAACCGGACACCAACCCGGAGTGCCTCTAATAACCGGACACCAACCCGGAGGGCTTACTTTTACCAGTCCCTAACCTGGAGGGCTTACTTTTACCAGTCCCCAACCTGGAGGGCTTACTTTTACCAGTCCCCAACCTGGAGGGCTTACTTTTACCGGTCCCCAACCCGGAACATACTTGTTTAGCACATTAATCTGAAGAAAAGTTTGAAATATAACATAAACATTCGGGTTAAAACTAGCATACAAAATGTCAATAGTTTCACCATAAACTATGAATGGTATAAAATAGCACATCCACATTCAAACATATCACAAAACCTTCAATACAATATAGAAGTTTTGTATTATAATAAATCAACTTCAAATAATCTTAAAATCCATCAAAGGATGTTGTCATAGATGAAATCAAAATTCTTTTAAAATAAGTATCTCCTTTTATTTTGAAATCATTTAAGATCCATATAAAATAAAACATTTTCTTTGAAAATATTCTTATAAGCTTGTAAGGAAAGCTTCGACGATTTTATAACGGCGGAAAGTAACCGCACCCGCCGTATAAGTTAAAAAAAACATTCTTACCTCAATTCTGTCGAAAAGGTTAAAAAGGACCTTGTTTTGAAAACGACGGAAAGATTCCTTTATAAACCTCTTATAAAATGTCAAACAAGGGTATAAATGACTTTAACCCATATTCTTGTAAATAGTAAAAATGTTTTGAAATACATTTCGAAGAAACATTGATGTGGATGATAAAGAGATCCCAGTAGATTATTACGTATAATACAACCTCGGATAATGAAGAGATTGTGAAATAACCCTTACCTTGTACTTTTCCTTGGTTGGGGTAGGTTAACCTCCTGTATAATGGTGAAATAATTGTTATTAAATTATACAAGAATCATATACATTAATATGATATCATATATGATCTTTTAATATTGATTTGATAATAATATCTTAGTATTATCATTATATCGGGTGTTAACTTACTTGTTGTCTTTTATATGTTTTGTTACGTAAGACATATTTGTAAAGGATAGGTTGTATATTATTCATATCCAGAATGATATGAAGTCCTTAAACATCATTTTTAAATCATCAAATGATAATTATACTTGAATGGATACGATGGAGAATTAATCTCATCGCGTTCGTGGAGACGGTAGTCCGTACGTACGCACGAGCGACAATATCATTCTTTTGATATTAAAATAATATATAAATGGATGGTATATCATATATAAAGAATCATTAACATGTTATATTTATTATTTATATGAGTTACACATCATTATTATACCCATCCAAATAATAATATATTGAATAACAATTACACCACGACGTGGAGACGGTAAGCCGTACGTACGCACGTATGGTGACATGTTATTCAAAGGGTGGATATAATACTGAATATGGTTGTACCATATTTATAATAACATCACAGTATATGTGAGATACTGGAGTTATTATTTTAGAATGGTAAGAACAAAGGAAGAAGAAGTGGAAGAAGAAATGAACTTAGAAAAGGGTGGTGAAATCATTACCTCTTCTTCGGGTTCTTCCTTTTGATTTGATCAAAAGGGCTCCTTAGGTTGGCTTTCTGATCAAACTAAGGCTCCTATGTTGTAGTGAGGGATGTTGGGAGAGTATTTGGGCAGAGTTTGGCCGAACCAAAAGGCTTTAGAGGTGTGAAGAAATGAGAAGGAGGAGTGCCCTTTTATAAGAGGGGTGAGGGGCACCTTTGGAAAAGCTAGAAATATTAATTTATAATAAATTCATATTCGGTTTCTAATGGCTCCAAAGTTGACTATTCAAAGGTTAAGGTGGGGATAGGTCTAAAACCACTCAACCAATAGAATTTAGACAGGTTTGGGTACTTATATTAACCTTATCTTTAAGTATTAACTCTAAGTTAATTAGTTTCACTTTTACAATGTCTCTTTGTATTTTTATATAATATGGTTAATAAACTTACTATATACATCCAAGCGACCCCCAAGTGGTCCATTAATGAGGAAACTATCATAATATAAGTCTCTTGGCCGAACCTTAGATTTTTAGGAATTTAATATCAATTAATAATATAATATTTGTTTTAAGAACTCTTTTATGTCAATTTTGACACTATTCAATAGTTCATTTTTTTGAAACTCCTAACAGATTGATTACTTCGAAAAAAGTCAATTAAATCAATCCTAATATATCATATTATCATATAAAATTAGTTTAATTCATTAAAAGTTTCATATTATAATTATTTGGGTATTTATAATATCAATTATTTTAATTTTTCACTATTATAGTAATTACTGCATCATCATTGTGTCATAAATAAAATAAATTATTCAATGTCTAAAAATTATAAATAAAATATCATTATGTAGGAAATCTTTTTAGATTTCTAATGAATATTTATAATCTAAAATCCAACATATATAACCCTATGTAAAAATTGTTGTTCTAAAAGATATATGCTTGTGTCATTTTTGTATTCATTTTAACTAAATTAAAATAAAGTGTCATTATCACTTACATGTGGATCCATGGGGTCCCAAAATAGACCCAAAGATTCCCATGGTCGACCATGTATCAACCAATAGGGTTAAGACACGTTTTAGGGTAATTTAGTATTATTATAATATTATTTTATAACCATTATTTACCGGATTTACCCTTAACCATGGTAAATAAAATATTTACCGCAGTAATTATTCAAAATGTTTAAAAATAAAAGTTAACTATTTATACAATTTGAACATCCTGATTCCAAATATGGAATCCATTTTCCTAAATTCAAAACACAGAAGTGGCAGAAATTAATTTAAAATTAATTCCCGCTGTCAAAACAAAAAGCGTGTTTTTAAGAGATAATAACTATCAAAAGATTGACACTTGTTTATGTTCGGTTTAATTGTAAAATTATGTCCAATGACCAAAATTATATTAAATGGTAAAAATATATTCTAAATATACTTTAAAACCACTCAAATTCATAATTTATCAATATTAATTATTTTGATTAAAAAAGTTGTTTTTAATTTTAATTTAGTAATTTTCACTATTCATCAAAATATAAAAGTTATCCGAAAAGTACCAAAATTTCACCCTAGGCTAATTTCGATATTAAGAATCCAAAAATGAAGTCCATTTTTAAATATAAATTATATATAATTTCAAAAATTAGGTATTACTATTCATAACGGCTAGTTTGATTGGTTGTGGTGTGTGTTAAAACTCAAGGTTGCGTACAACACACGCTACTGTATTATTCAAAGAAAGCGTACCATGGAAGCTTGGGATGTTTCATTTTAAAATTTTGATGTCCCCATTTAGTCAAAAGTTTAAAATATTGTATTTAAAAAGGTTTCACTATTAAAAGTTGATAAAAGTGCAATACTGAAAATGAATCTGTTCTCGCATTATGACTAAGAAACTCATAATATGGATTCTAAAATTATAAGGATTATATAAAGTTTAAAATGTAGTTAATGCTATTCATGACCTCTTTTAATAGTTTTTTTTGTAAGTCAAGGCGTGATTGAACTCGGTGTTGCGTGTAGTGCAAGTTATTGAATTATTTTGAAGAAATAACACACTATGAAATCTTGGGGTGTTACATTCTCCCCTCCTTCAATAAATTGCGTCCTCGCAATTTGAAATTGTTCGTCGAAAATAAAATGTTGAAAATAGAAAATATATTTGTGGGAAAACCCACATCGGAAATTGGGTTACTAAAATTTAGTCTTAATATGAGGAAAAGAGAAATGAAATGGTCACCACCAAATTATGATCTTGATTAGGAGAACATTGGTGGCAATTAGAGACATATAATTGGAGGAAAAATGTAAATATTTATAGGTAGTGATTGAGGTCATCAATCACAAAAAAGTATAAAATTGAGGTCCTTAAACTCATCAATCTATGATGATTTGAAGTACCATCAGTTCAACAAAATATAGGGTATTGGGATAACACATTTTTGACGTTTCAAAATATCTTAGTTGAAATCCCACATCGAAAAATGAATTAATGAGGCCTCTATTTAAAATAAAGAGTCGAAAGTATGAAGATTACCGAAAATAACACATACTAGGGTTCCATGTAGGAAAATATGGATATGGAAGAAAAATCTAACCATCAATTATCTGATGGAGAGTGGTAGAGAACATGGCTATGAAAAGGCCAACAATCCCAAAGCCATAAATTAGTGATGATTTAAGGTACCATCTAGGAAGACATTTTTGTTCTAAGTTTCTTTTCTTAATATTGAGGAATTTATTTATGAGATTGGATAAGATCATAAGGAGATATACTTACATTATAATTAGAGTTTTATCCATTAATAAATTTCTACCACATACTCATCTTTCACTCTAAAAGATAATAGAATGTAAAAAAATTCTATTTACACTATTCGTATAGGGTTCCAAAATAAACGAATTTATAATTCATCTAAAATATCTTTTAATAAAAACTACATTATTTAATCCAGGACATATCGTGGGCCAGTGGTAGGTGATACACCCTTGTCGCCCTTCGGTTGCGGGTTCAAGTCTCGCAGCCTTGCCGGACGCGACGGGTTGCCGCCCGACCTCCGGGTTGTTCTTTTATGGAAATCCAAAATAATCCAAACTAGAACTATCCAAAATACTTCTGTCTAAACTCACAGTCCAACATTTATAAGGAAGGTAAACATAATATAGATCCTTTTTACCCCGTAACAGAATATGAATACCTTCATCATGTATTACCATATTCCTTATTGATTACATTCATGCTCCCTTATTCCATATAGAATGCTGGATATACTTCATTAATCCAAAAATGTTTTAAACTCCAACAATGATGGAATATACAAATCATTAATCAGTTCCAAGGTAGTCATGAATATCCAATATAATTTATCCAAAATAATCACATATTATTCCAAAATCACTACCTCAGTATCAGAACTATATTATGATTTATCATTCTCTAAACCATATATTTTCCAAAAATTTAACCTTCTATTGAGTCACTTTTCTTTGTTCCACACAATCTCAAGTCCTTAATGAGATAGTACTGCAGTACAATCCTTATATACTCCATAATTATTATAACAGGTACATTGTTGATACAACACTCAATTGACATAATCAACATAAGAACTCTAATCATTCCTCTTCATCTGTGGTAGTATCATAACTTGATTATTATCCAATAACATCATTTGCGGCATAGTATGATGACTGGGACATAGGTTCGCGTAGTGTCCAAACTCCTTGCAAATGAAGCATTGTACATTTAAAACCATTTTCTTACCCTTGCAGTCACGTACTTTGTGCCCTTTTCCTCCACACTTATAACAAACTCCCATTCCTTTCAGGCAAGTTCCAGGGTTTTTCTTTCCACAGTTACCACATATGGGAAAATTCTTCTTTTCCCACTTCCCTTTATCCATCTTTCTCTCTTCTATCCTTTTCTCCTCTTGCTTCCCTTCAAAGCCATAGGACTCAGTAAAATCTTTACTTATCTTATCAACAAATGATATTATTTCTTCATATGATGATAATACATGAGAGACAATTTCTCTTATAAATTCTAGCTTAAGACCATGAAAGATATGATCCTTCCTTCTCTTTGGATCATGTGCATTTCTGGAGTTCCCATTCCTTCTACTGGGCGCCATTTCTAAACAATGACATAAACTAGATCAGTTTATGAATCAAAATACATAATCCCATACTTATAAAACACTTAACATAAATTGAACTATTTATGGATATAATCCATAATCATAAATATGTTTTCTTTGAGGAAGTATATACTCATAAACCCTTCATAATGATTTGTAAAGAAAGTGAGAGTTATCCTAAGCATATCCCCCGGGAGTGTCGTAACCAAGAGTGCAGCAAGGCCCGTTGTCGTGCACCAGTTCCCGTTCGAGTCTAGCTCAAAGCGGGGTTTTCGGGTTTTACCCCTAGGTACATCTGTGCCAGAGCCGCCTCTACCTGCTCGTATCCAGACAGGGATGTATTGCTCGGAAAACTCACAAAATCTCTACAATACCAAAATTCTAGGAAGTTCTTCTATACTAATCCTCAACGTTCATCTTAGGTCTACGTGCTCTAATCAGAGTTTATCTAAATCTAGTTTCCAAGGTTTGTACTAAACTTCTCTGATACCAACTGTAACGCCCCGACCCCAGTTACCCAGAGTCGGTGCATTACTTCGTAACATTGGCATGATCACAAGAAAGATCAAATCTCGAAAGACCGATTGGTTTAGTAGCCTTGGAAACACTAGATATATTCATATGTTTTACATTACATCATAAAATGAAAAACTACTACAACAACGTAATGTCTCAATAGACCACACTATTATCCCCTCATAAAATCCCTGCAGGTCATTCATAATTTACTTCTTCACTTCCTGGGAAAAATAAAACATAGAAAAGGGGTGAGCTCCAATGCCCAGTAAGGATAACAATATAGCGGAACATTCAAAATAAGCATAAACATTTAAGGCAATGAATTACTAAAACAAAAGCCTTTTAAAATTGAACTTCAACATAGTAAGGCAAAAGTAAAATGAAATAATGCCATTTACTTGTTCACATGGATATTCTACTAATCGAATAATCACATGCAAAAATCAATAACCACTTTCATAATGTTGGAATGCATAATGTCAAATGTTAATTTCATTGTCTAGGCCTCATCCCAAGACCTAGGGGTTACTTCTAACCGGAACCCAACCCGGAGTGCCTCTAATAACCGGACACCAACCCGGAGTGCCTCTAATAACCGGACACCAACCCGGAGTGCCTCTAATAACCGGACACCAACCCGGAGGGCTTACTTTTACCAGTCCCTAACCTGGAGGGCTTACTTTTACCAGTCCCCAACCTGGAGGGCTTACTTTTACCGGTCCCCAACCCGGAACATACTTGTTTAGCACATTAATCTGAAGAAAAGTTTGAAATATAACATAAACATTCGGGTTAAAACTAGCATACAAAATGTCAATAGTTTCACCATAAACTATGAATGGTATAAAATAGCACATCCACATTCAAACATATCACAAAACCTTCAATACAATATAGAAGTTTTGTATTATAATAAATCAACTTCAAATAATCTTAAAATCCATCAAAGGATGTTGTCATAGATGAAATCAAAATTCTTTTAAAATAAGTATCTCCTTTTATTTTGAAATCATTTAAGATCCATTTAAAATAAAACATTTTCTTTGAAAATATTCTTATAAGCTTGTAAGGAAAGCTTCGACGATTTTATAACGGCGGAAAGTAACCGCACCCGCCGTATAAGTTAAAAAAAACATTCTTACCTCAATTCTATCGAAAAGGTTAAAAAGGACCTTGTTTTGAAAACGACGGAAAGATTCCTTTATAAACCTCTTATAAAAAGTCAAACAAGGGTATAAATGACTTTAACCCATATTCTTGTAAATAGTAAAAATGTTTTGAAATACATTTCGAAGAAACATTGATGTGGATGATAAAGAGATCCCAGTAGATTATTACGTATAATACAACCTCGGATAATGAAGAGATTGTGAAATAACCCTTACCTTGTACTTTTCCTTGGTTGGGGTAGGTTAACCTCCTGTATAATGGTGAAATAATTGTTATTAAATTATACAAGAATCATATACATTAATATGATATCATATATGATCTTTTAATATTGATTTGATAATAATATCTTAGTATTATCATTATATCGGGTGTTAACTTACTTGTTGTCTTTTATATGTTTTGTTATGTAAGACATGTTTGTAAAGGATAGGTTGTATATTATTCATATCCAGAATGATATGAAGTCCTTAAACATCATTTTTAAATCATCAAATGATAATTATACTTGAATGGATACAATGGAGAATTAATCTCATCGCGTTCGTGGAGACGGTAGTCCGTACGTACGCACGAGCGACAATATCATTATTTTGATATTAAAATAATATATAAATGGATGGTATATCATATATACAGAATCATTAACATGTTATATTTATTATTTATATGAGTTACACATCATTATTATACCCATCCAAATAATAATATATTGAATAACAATTACACCACGACGTGGAGACGGTAAGCCGTACGTACGCACGTATGGTGACATGTTATTCAAAGGGTGGATATAATACTGAATATGGTTGTACCATATTTATAATAACATCACAGTATATGTGAGATACTGGAGTTATTATTTTAGAATGGTAAGAACAAAGGAAGAAGAAGTGGAAGAAGAAATGAACTTAGAAAAGGGTGGTGAAATCATTACCTCTTCTTCGGGTTCTTCCTTTTGATTTGATCAAAAGGGCTCCTTAGGTTGGCTTTCTGATCAAACTAAGGCTCCTAGGTTGTAGTGAGGGATGTTGGGAGAGTATTTGGGCAGATTTTGGCCGAACCAAAAGGCTTTAGAGGTGTGAAGAAATGAGAAGGAGGAGTGCCCTTTTATAAGAGGGGTGAGGGGCACCTTTGGAAAAGCTAGAAATATTAATTTATAATAAATTCATATTCGGTTTCTAATGGCTCCAAAGTTGACTATTCAAAGGTTAAGGTGGGGATAGGTCTAAAACCACTCAACCAATAGAATTTAGACAGGTTTGGGTACTTATATTAACCTTATCTTTAAGTATTAACTCTAAGTTAATTAGTTTCACTTTTACAATGTCTCTTTGTATTTTTATATAATATGGTTAATAAACTTACTATATACATCCAAGCGACCCCCAAGTGGTCCATTAATGAGGAAACTATCATAATATAAGTCTCTTGGCCGAACCTTAGATTTTTAGGAATTTAATATCAATTAATAATATAATATTTGTTTTAAGAACTCTTTTATGTCAATTTTGACACTATTCAATAGTTCATTTTTTTGAAACTCCTAACAGATTGATTACTTCGAAAAAAGTCAATTAAATCAATCCTAATATATCATATTATCATATAAAATTAGTTTAATTCATTAAAAGTTTCATATTATAATTATTTGGGTATTTATAATATCAATTATTTTAATTTTTCACTATTATAGTAATTACTGCATCATCATTGTGTCATAAATAAAATAAATTATTAAATGTCTAAAAATTATAAATAAAATATCATTATGTAGGAAATCTTTTTAGCTTTCTAATGAATATTTATAATCTAAAATCCAACATATATAACCCTATGTAAAAATTGTTGTTCTAAAAGATATATGCTTGTGTCATTTTTGTATTCATTTTAACTAAATTAAAATAAAGTGTCATTATCACTTACATGTGGATCCATGGGGTCCCAAAATAGACCCAAAGATTCCCATGGTCGACCATGTATCAACCAATAGGGTTAAGACACTTTTTAGGGTAATTTAGTATTATTATAATATTATTTTTTAACCATTATTTACCGGATTTACCCTTAACCATGGTAAATAAAATATTTACCGCAATAATTATTCAAAATGTTTAAAAATAAAAGTTACCTATTTATACAATTTTAACATCCTGATTCCAAATATGGAATCCATTTTCCTAAATTCAAAACACAGAAGTGGCAGAAATTAATTTAAAATTAATTCCCGCTGTCAAAACAAAAAGCGTGTTTTTAAGAGATAATAACTATCAAAAGATTGACACTTGTTTATGTTCGGTTTAATTGTAAAATTATGTCCAATGGCCAAAATTATATTAAATGGTAAAAATATATTCTAAATATACTTTAAAACCACTCAAATTCATAATTTATCAATATTAATTATTTTGATTAAAAAAGTTGTTTTTAATTTTAATTTAGTAATTTTCACTATTCATCAAAATATAAAAGTTATCCGAAAAGTACCAAAATTTCACCCTAGGCTAATTTCGATATTAAGAATCCAAAAATGAAGTCCATTTTTAAATATAAATTATATATAATTTCAAAAATTAGGTATTACTATTCATAACGGCTAGTTTGATTGGTTGTGGTGTGTGTTAAAACTCAAGGTTGCGTACAACACACGCTACTGTATTATTCAAAGAAAGCGTACCATGGAAGCTTGGGATGTTTAATTTTAAAATTTTGATGTCCCCATTTAGTCAAAAGTTTAAAATATTGTATTTAAAAAGGTTTCACTATTAAAAGTTGATAAAAGTGCAATACTGAAAATGAATCTGTTCTCGCATTATGACTAAGAAACTCATAATATGGATTCTAAAATTATAAGGATTATATAAAGTTTAAAATGTAGTTAATGCTATTCATGACCTCTTTTAATAGTTTTTTTTTGTAAGTCAAGGCGTGATTGAACTCGGTGTTGCGTGTAGTGCAAGTTATTGAATTATTTTGAAGAAATAACACACTATGAAATCTTGGGGTGTTACAAAGAACTTGTCATCATATTATTTGAATTAGAAATGTTCTTCCTACCAACATTCTTTGATATGATGGTTCATTTGATGATTCACTTGGTGGGAGAGATTCAACTTCATGGTCCTGTGCACTATAGATGGATGTATCCTAATGAATGGTATACAAATATTTTGAAAGGGTATGTCAAAAATCGATGTTGTCCAAAGGGTTGTATAGTGGAGAGATATATTGTTGAGGAATCCGTTGAATTTTGTACTGAATACCTATCTGATGTGGGAAGTATTGGTCTCCCAAAATCTCATCACACTGGACGCATTGAGGGTGATGAAATTTTTGGAAGAGATGTTGTGACTATCAGCATTACATGTCGGGAGTAGGAGCACCTTTATGTTTTACATAACAGTTGGGAGGTTGCTCCGTATATTAAAACTCACAAAGAAATTCTTAGGCAGTTGAATCTATCAAGGGATGAAAAATGGTTATCAAATATACATAATCACCAGTTTATAGGATGGTTTTGGGACCATACATTTAACCAGTTGGATGAAAATATGAATTCAATTTCAGAATGACTTCGATGGCTAGCTTTTGGACCAAGTGTGTATGTATTATCTTAAGTGGTTATGTAATTAATGGTTATACATTCTATACAAATGAACATGATGAAGATAGTACCATGAAAAATTGTGGAGTTACACTAGTGGCTGAAGCGATGCATGTTTCTGGTAGTAAGGACAAAAATCCAATTTATGCAAATATGTCATACTTTTCCATTATCAAACTAATATGGGAGTAGAATTATACGACATTATAATTTCTGATTTTCAATGAAAATGGTTTGATAACAATAGTGGTGTTAAAATAGATGAATGGGGATTTGTGAAAGTTGATTTTAGTAAAGAAGGGTACATAGACGAACTGTTTATAATGGAATCAAAAGTGGTACAAGTTTTTTATGTTCCATATCCTGCAAACCAAAAGTGGTCGATTGTTATGTTTGCATCCAAAACTACTGAAGGTTCCGAGGAAATTCAGTTGAGGACAATCCTTTCAGTGGTACATCGTAATCATTTTATAGTGGTCCCAATTTAGATGATGTTTTGTACGTTAGAGGAGACCACAATGAAGGGATTTCGATAATCGATAGAGGTTTAAAATCCCTTCATCCTTTGAAAAAAAAGAAATAGAGTTCAATAAAAAGGTTATATTTTGTTTGTAATATAGATCTTGTTATCTCGTGTTGTTATATTATCATTACTGAATTTATGTAATCTAAATTAACTGTTCAACCACTTTTGTAGATAATGACTTCTACAAATTATGGTGCTCCTAACCATGAGGCTGAACAAGTCTCTCAAGCTACTGCTATGGCTACTACTGCTCCTACTACTCATGCTGCTCCTGCTGCTCCTACTGCTCCTGCAGCTCCTACTGCTCCTACTACTGTGGCTCCTATGACTCCTACTACTCCTAGTGTTGAGTTCCAAAAACCATCAACACATTTAGCTGCTTCCATTTTATATTAACATATAGATGATTTTGATATAAATGAAATGTTCGAGAATGAAGGATCGACGTCATAGAAAACATATGTGTGTCGTAGTTTGACGGTGTTAGCCAAAGTTCTTAAGGCAAAAAGCAAAGGCATCAAATTTGACATCGGATGGAATGCATGAGGCCAACATGTGAATCCCAAAAAGGATATGTTTAGTAGTTACATTGGAGTTGTCACTCAGCAATGCGTTCTGATTGACATAGATTCATGGCACCATGTTGTGTCCGGGAAGAAGGCTATGATCTGGGAAAAAATTACATTATCATTATTAATTTATTTCATTAATTTACTAGAAAATAAAATAATGAAATAATGTCTTACTCTTCTCAATCTCTTGCAGAATACATTTATAGTAGACGATTCACACAAGGATTATGTACTAAGGATTTCAAGAAAGATTCATTGAGGTTTTTGCACTATTTTAACAAGATGTCACCTGAAAGATTGCGAAGGTAAAATAAACCCGCACCCACTCATTTTCTACGCTCACCTAATATCCCAAGAAGAATGGGATAAATTTATTGACCACCATGGGGATGAGAAGTATCAGGTATATTGTGGGTGATAATACATTGTTTGAGGATACGTGTATTCATCACTTTGATTTTCAATATTTCATTTATGAAACAGCTACTCTGTAAAGAAAATAAGGAACGTGCATCAAAACCAACATACCCCTATTGTAAAGCAAGGATGGGGTATGATTCACTATAAAATAAAATGCTATGTATTTTAAATTTATATTAATATAGTTAGGTACCAAAAAAACATCATAATTATCTTTCTATGTTTATATGTAGATTGATGAGTCTAAAACCAAATACACTTCCAACCCACATCATGTGCTTTGGAAGGAGGCATGTGTGAATAAGGAAGGTAAGATAGTAGATGAGAACACAAAAAAAGTGTGGAAAATTCATGTAAGTATGACACGACGATAAAAAGATTTTTTTTAAATTGGTATTACATAAAAAAATTAGTAATTTTCCTATATCCAACAGTCACATGAATTAGCTACTCTTGTAGTGGATGTAGACATATTATCGACGAATTTAAAGTATCCAGAAAAATACAGTCGTGTCAGGGGTGTGCGGGGTTTGGGGTGACACCCTGAGTATATTTTGAGAAGAAAAAAATGGATGATAGAGATGAAACATTGAAACAAATGAACGAAAAACTAGAAACCCTTGAAGAACGATTGCAATGGAAGGGAGAGTTGATAGAAACTTTTATGGGTGGGAAGCAAGGAGAAGACACAAATCAGGAATAACCAACGCGTGAAGATCCCACCCCACCCACCACCAGCTTTGAGGCAAGCCATTCCCCTCAAAGAGCTGTCTTAGTCGTGGTAATCAATATTCTAATAATTGTCCCCATGAAATGTGAATCAGACAAACACTGATACTTTTCCGGTACTGATATTCTACAGGGTGATAATGATTTTGATTTATATCTATCAACACACACCTATCACCATGTAGTGAGGGCTACATTATTCAACATCCCAGATGACATGCTGCATAATAGACCACTTCCAAAAGATCATATGAAAGTGACGATTACTGTAACTCCTAAGTCAAATTAAGATCTACCTATTCCACATGATGACGATGATATTCATATGGTCTAAAAGGCTATTAGTACATTCATTGCATGGACATCACAACTTGTAAGAGTACATGCGGCCAAAGAGGTATTTATTTCATTTTTTCAAGCTAACCCTTTAACAATGAATGAAAAAGGGTCTAAACCAATGAATGTTATTATAGATAGATAAAGGGAAGGGGTGAAAAACTTCAGCTCAAAACAATCTAAAGGATCGAGCAACCGATCCCAAGGAGCTACTGAAAGCACAATAACAACACATGTTCTCTATCCACATTTACTAGCATTGATGACTCATGTAGATATGAAGCTAAGAGGTCGTAGTTGTCATATATTGGTTTTCGAAGAGAATATATATGGCGTGGAAGGTCAAGATTTCGTTGCTGCTAAAAATTTAAACGAGATCATTGAAAACGGTTGGCTAGTCATCACAGTTGTAAATATATATATGAGGTACGTTTCCATGAATAGATTTTCTAAAAGGTGATCTAATGTGAAAATTATGACTAAATGCATTTTATATTGTTGACAGACGTATATGAAAAACAGTTGAAGGAATGTTCACATGAGCCAATATTTGGACTCATTAGTCCTCATACCACATCATCACATTTGATGAAAATAGAGCCATCAAAAAAAATAAAATAGTGAGCAGCTTGATGAAAACATTTGAAAGCAAGATTACAGATGAATGACTCTTCATAATACCAACCATGTAAGGGTAAAACTCAAAGATTAAGTCATATCAATTATATTTTGACTTCTTTTATTACTTATTCCTTTTTGTGTATTTAGCCAACATTGGATGCTAATTGCAGTGAACTTAGATACTCCAAAGATTTATTTTCTGGATTCAAAGCAAGGATATCCATCAATCCGACCACACGTGATGGAGTTTGTGAATCTGTAAGACACTACAACCTACATTTTAGGTCTAAAAATCAAGTAATATAATTTATATTCTCTTTTACTAAGGATTCTGTTATGATAGGGTGGTGTATAATTATCATCTAAAAAAGGAATAAGGACAGGGGATAATCATAAGAAGGTGAGAAAGTACTACGTCTTGACAAATAGCAGGGTATATATAATAAAAGTTCACTATCTAAACACATCTCAACACAAGTTACTTATTCTACTAATGATCAATTTTTTTACAGTGTCCAAAATAAAAAAATGATAATTATTTTGGTTATTATGATTGTAAATTTATTAAGGAGATCATTTTTCATCAAGAAACGAGCATCCCGAAAGGGGTATTTTCAAAAACAACTACTTGTTCGTTTAATTTATTTCTTAATTATTTATTTTTATATTTTGCAGTAATAATATGACTATGGAAAAGCCTCATACTCACAAGAAAATATAGATATGCTCAGAAATGAGTGGGTTGCATACCTAATGACAGATTTTACACAAATAACATGAAGATCTGACTTAGGGACGTGTACAATTGGATGTGATTTTTGAGAGGGGTTTAGGTGATCAAAAGATGACACGTTGTTGTTTGTAAATGTTCGTTGGAATATTGTAATTGTTATTGAATAAAACATCCTTTCTACAATGAGTGAATTTCTCATTTTAACAGATGATATACACCAACAACATGCAAGAATGATGAACCACTCAAAGGGCCTTTCTTTTGTTTAAAATGGACAGATTATTAAGTGAAAACAACAACTGACCAACAGAAATCCAACCAAACACATTCATATTGTCTTGATCCTTTATGAGAATGATCCATAGGTAAATTGGGGACATGTACGAGTAATCCCCACCTCAAACCAACACATATTGTGGCCGGTACCACTCAAAGGGTCTCTCTTTTGTTAAAAATGGACGTATTTTTAACTGAAAACCACAACTGACCTTCAGAAATATTAACAAATGCATTCGGATTGTATTTATCCTTTATGAGAATGATCCTCAAGTCCTTTATGACATGAAAGAGTCATATCCGCCTAAATCTGAGGCACAGTGTGGTCATTACCATTGAAAGGGACTCTCTTTTCTTTAAAATGGACACAATTTTAAGTGAAAACAACAACTGACCTACGGAAATCTGACCAAAAACATTTGGATTGTCTTGATCCTTTATTAGAATGATACACAGGTCCTTTGTGATGTTTACTAGTCATCTCTCCCTCAATCCAAGGCACGGTGTGGCCGGTACCACTGAAAGGGTCTCTCATTACTTTAAAATGGACACAATTTTAAGTGAAAACAACAACTGACCTACAGAAATCCAAAAAAAACACATTTGGATTGTCTTAATTCTTTATGAGAATGATCCGAGGGTCCTTTGTGATGTGAAAGATTCATCCCCGCCTCAATACAAGGCACGGTGTGGCCGGTACCACTCAAAGGGTCTCTCTTTCCTTTAAAATGGACACAATTTTAAGTGAAAACAACAATTGACCTACAGAAATCCGACCAAACGCATTCGGATTATCTTGATCCTTTGAGATAATAATATACGGGTGAATTGTGGATGTGTAAGAGTAATCACCATATAAATTAAAGGCACGGTGTGTCCGGTACCACTCAAAGGGTCTCCTTCTATTTTAATTGGATAGATTTTTAAGTGAAAACAACAAAAGACCTATGGAAATCTGACCAAACGCATTTGGATTGTGTTGATCCTTTAGGATAACGATCCAAGGGTGCATTGGGGATGTGAAAGAGTCATCCCCACTTCAATCTGAGGCACGGTGTGACTGGTACCACTCAAAGGGTCTCTGTTTTGTTTAAAATGGACATATTTTTAAGTGAAAACAACAACTGACCTACGGAAATCCAACCAAACGCATTATGATGGTCTTTATAATTTATGAGAACAATCCACAGGTCCTTTGTGACATGTATGAGTCATTCCCACCTCCATCCGAGGCACGGTGTGGCCGGTACCACTTATAGGGTCTCTCTTCTGTTTAAATTGGACATAATTTTAAGTGAAAACAAAAACAGACCTATGAAAATCCAACCAAATTCATTTGTATTGTTATGATCCTTTATTATAATGATAAATGGGTACATAGTGACGTATAAGAGTAATCCTTTCCTCAATACGAGGCACGGTGTGGCCGGTACAACTCAAATGGTCTCTCTTTTTTTAAAATGGATAGATTTTTAAGTGAAAACAACAACTGACCTACAGAAATCTGACCAAACGCATTTGGATTGTCTATATCCTTTATGATAATGATACAAGGGTCCTTTATTATTTGAATGAGTCATACACACCTCAATATGTGGCATGGTGTGGCCAGTACTACTCAAAGGGTCTCTCTTTTCATTAAAATGGACACAATTTTAAGTGAAAACAACAATTGTCCTACGGAAATCTGACCAAACGCATTCGGATTGTCTTGATCCTTTAAGAGAAAGATCCAAGGGTGAGTTGGGGGTGTATAATTGTAATCCCCACCTCAATTGGTGGTAGGGTGTGATTGGAACCACTCAAAGGGTCTCTCTTCTATTTAAATTGGATAGATTTTAAAGTGAAAACAACAACTGACCTACGGAAATCCAACCAAACACATTCAGATTATGTTTATCCTCTAATATAATGATCCAAGGGTTTTTTGGGGATGTTAAAGAGTCATCCCCACCTCAATATGAGGAACGGTGTGGCCGGTACCACTCAAAGTGTCTCTCTTCTGTTTAAAATGGAAATATTTTTAAGTGAAAACAACAACTGACCTACAGAAATCTGACCAAATGCATTCGGATTGTTTTGATCATTTAGTAGAATGATTCACGGGTCCTTTGGGAAATGTACGAGTCATCACCGCCTCAATCCAAGGCATGGTGTGGCCGGTACCACTCAAAGGGTCTCTCTTCTGTTTAAATTGGACACAATTTTAAGTGAAAACAACAACTGATCTACGAAAATCTGAACAAATGCAATTGTATTATCTTGACCATTTATGAGAACAATACATGGGTCCTTTTGATGTATAATAGTCATCCCCACCTCAATATGAGGCATGGTGTGGCCGATACCACTGAAAGGGTCTCTCTTTTGTTTAAAATGGACAAATTTTTTAGTGAAAACTACAACTGACCTACGGAAATCTGAACAAATGAATTCGGATTGTCTTGATACATTATGAGAACGATCCAAAGGTCCTTTTTGACATGAATGAGTCATTTACGACTCAATTTGAGACCCGGTGTGTCCGGTACCACTCAAAGGGTCTCTATTTTCTTTAAAATGGAAAAAATTTTAAGTGGAAACAACCATTGACCTACGAAAATCTGACCAAACGACTTCTGATTGTCTTGATATTTTAATAGAATGGTCCATGGGTGCATTGAAGATGTGTACGAGTAATCCTCGCCTCAATCCAAGGCACGGTGTGGCCGGTACCACTGAAAGGGTCTCTCTTCTGTTTAAATTGGACAAATTTTTAAGTGAAAACAAAAACTGACCTACAGAAATCTGAAAAACACATTCGTATTGTGTTGATACTTTAATATAATGATCCACGGGTGCATTGGGGATGTGCATGAGTTATCCCCGCCTCAATCTGACGCACGATGTGGCCGGTACCACTAAAAGGGTCTCTCATCTGTTTAAAATGGACATATTTTTATGTGAAAACAACAAATGACCTACGAAAATCTGACCAAATGCATTTGGATCATCTTTATTGTTTAGTAGAACTATCAACAGGTACTCTATGACATGTACGTGTCATCCCTGCCTCAATATGAGGCACAGTGTGGCCGGTACCACTCAAAGTGTCTCTCTTCTATTTAAATTGGACAAAATTTTAGGTGAAAACGACAACTAGCCTATGAAAATAGGACCAAACACATTCAGATATTATTTATCTTTTATGAGAATGATCAATGGGTCCTTTTTAATGTACAAGAGTCATCCCTGACTCAATCTGAGGCATTGTGTGGCCGGTACGACTCAAAGGGTCTCTCTTTTGTTTAAAATGGACAGCTTTTTATGTGAAAACAACAACTGACCTAGGGAAATCTGACCAAACACGTTATTATTGTATTTATCATTTATGATAACAATCCACGGGTCTTTTGGGAAGTTCAATAGTCATACTCACCTCAATCTGAGTCACGGTGTGGCTGGTACCACTCAAAGGGTCTCTCTTTTCTGTAAAATGGACACAATTTTATGTGAAAAAAACAACTAACCTATGGAAATCTGACCAAATGTATTAGGATTTTTTTGATCCATTAAGATAAATATCAACGGGTGTGTTGGGGAAGTTTACGAGTAATCCCTACCTCAATCTAAGGCACAGTGTGGCCGGTACCACACAAAGGGTCTCTCTTCTATTTAAATTGGACATATTTTTCAGTGAAAACAACAACTGTCCTACGGAAATCCGAACAAACGCATTCATATTGGGATGATACTTTATTATAAATATCCATGGGTGTGTTGGGGATGTGAAAAATTCATCCCAACCTCAATATGAGGCACGGTGTGGCCGGTACCACTCAAAGGGTCTCTCTTCTGTTTAAAATGGATATATTTTTAAGTGAAAACAACAACTGACCTATGGAAATATAAAAAAAGCATTTGGATTGTCTTGATCATTTAGGAGAACAACACACATGTCATTTTTGACATGTAAGGTTCATCCCCATTTCAAACCGAGGCATGGTGTGGCTGGTACCACTCAAAGGGTCTCTCTTCTGTTTAAATTGGACACAATTTTAAGTGAAAACAAAAACTGACCAAAGAAAATCCAACCAAATGCATTAGTATTGTCTTGATACTTTATGAGAACAATACATGGGTCCTTTGTGACATATTATTGTAAACCCCACCTTAATTCGAGGCACGGTGTGGCCGGTACCACTCAAAGGGCCTCTCTTTTGTTTAAAATGGACATATTTTTATGTGAAAACAAAAAATAACCTATGGAATTATGACCAAATGCATTCAGATTGTCTTCATCCTTTATGGGAACAATCAACGGGTCCTTTGTGACATGAATTAATCATCCCTGCCTCAATATGATGCACGGTGTGGCTGGTACCACTCAAAGGGTCTCTCTTTTCTTTAAAATGAACACAATTTTAAGTGAAAACAACAACTGACCGAAAGAAAGACGACAAAACACATTCAGATTTTCTTGATCCTTTAAGATAACGATCCAAAAATGTGTTGGGTATGTGTATTAGTAATCCTCGCCTCAATATGAGGCATGGTGTGGCCGGTACCACTCAAAGGGTATCTCTTCTGTTTAAATTGGACAGATTTTTAAGTGAAAACAACAACTAACCTACATAAATCCGACCAAAAACATTCATATTATGTTGATCCTTTAATATAATGATCCAAAGGTGCATTGTGGACATGCATGTGTCATCCTCGCCTCAATATGAGGCACGGTGTGGCTGTTACCACTCAAAGGGTCTCTCTTCTGTTTAAAATGCAAATATTTTTAAGTGAAAACAACAACTGATCTACGGAAATCTGACCAAATTCATTAGGACTATTTTGATAGTTTAGGATAGCGATCCACATGTCCTTTTTGACGTTTAAAAGTCATCCCCACCTCAATCTGAAGCACGGTGTGGCCGGTACCACTCAAAGGGTCTCTCTTCTGTTTATATTGGACACAATTTTAAGTGAAAACAACAAATGGAAAATGAAAATCCAACCAAACACATTAGGATTGTATTTATCCTTTATGAGAATGATTAATGGGTCTATTTTGACATATAAGTGTCAACCCCGCCTCAATCTAAGGCACGGTGTGGCTGGTACCACTCAAACGGTCTCTCTTTTGTTTAAAATGGACATATTTTTAAGTGAAAACAACAAATGACCTACATAAATCCAGCCAAACGCATTCGTATTGACTTGATCTTTTCTGAGAACGATCCAAGGGTCATTTGTGACATGCATGACTCATCCCCGCCTCAATCCAAGGTACGGTGTAGCCAGTACTACTCAAAGGTTCTCTCTTTTCTATAAAATGGACAGAATTTTAAGTAAAAACAACAACTGACCTACAAAAATCTCACCAAATGCATTTGGATTGTCTTGATCCTTTAAGATAATGATTAAAGGGTGAGTTGGGGACATGTACAATTAATCCCCACCTCAATCCAAGGCACAGTGTGGCCGGTACCACTCAAACAGTCTCTCTTCTATTTAAATTGGACAGATTTTTAAGTGAAAAAAAAAAACTGACCTTCAGAAATCTGACCAAATGCATTGGGATTGTGTTGATACATTAATATAATGATCCATGGGTGCATTGGGGACGTGTATGAGTCATACCCGCCTCAATACGAGTCACGGTGTGGCCGATACCACTCAAATGGTCTCACTTTTTTTTAAATGGACATATTTTTAAGTGAAAACAACAACTGACCTATGGAAATTCGACCAAATGCATTCGGATTGTCTTGATCCTTTAGGAGAATAATCTACGTGTCCTTTGTGATGTTCACAAGTCATCCCTACCTAAATCTGAGGCACGGTGTGTCTGGTACCACTCAAAGGTTCTCACTTTTGTTTTAAATGGACAAATTTTTAAGTGAAAACAACAACTGGCCTACGGAAATTTGACCAAACGCATTCGGATTGTCTTGATCTTTTAGGAAAAATATCCATGGTTACTTTGTTCCATGCACGAGTCATCCATGCCTCAATCTGAGGCACTATGTGGCTGTTACCACTCCAAGGGACTCACTTCTGTTTAAATTGGACACAATTTTAAGTGAAAACAAAAACAGACCTACGGAAATTTGACCAAACGCATTTGGATTGTCTTGATCTTTTAGGAGAACGATCCAAGGGTCTGTTGTGACGTGTAAGAGTCAACCCCACCAACCCCCTAGACCACCCCCACCCCCTAGACACCAACACACCCCCTGGACACCCCCACCCCTCTGGACACCCCCACCCCTGGAAATCCCCCTCAACCCCCTGGACACCCCCTCCCCCAAGACATTCCCATGGATAGCCCCCCCCCCCCCCCCCCACCTCGGACAGCTCCCCCACCCCCCCTGGACACCCCCACCCCCTTGGACGACACCCCCACCCCTCCATGACACCACCTTACCACCTGCATACCCCCAACCCCCTGGACACCCCCACCCATGGACGACAACCCCCACCCCCCAGACACCATCTCACCCCCTTGGACAACCCCACCAACCCCCTGGACCCCCCCCGGACATCCCCCCACCCTCTAGAAAGCCCCCCCCCCCCCCCGACACCCTATACACCCCCCTCCTTGGAAACCACCCCACCCCCTTAGACAGCCCTACCAACACCCTGGACTTCCCCCACCCCCTGGACACCCCGATCCCCCCGGACTCCCCCATCCCACTTTCCTGGACACCACCCCACCCCCCTTGGATAGCCCCACCAACCCCCCGGACCGCCCCCACCCCCCGGACACCCCACCCACCTCCTAGAAATCCCCCTTGACACCCTGGACACCAGCCCACCCCCCATGGACATCCCCCCCCCCTCACCAAGACACCCCCATCCCCCCGGACACCCCTACCCCCCCTTGGACAGCCACCCGAAACCCCTGAACAACCTCCCCAACCCCTTTAATTCTGAATAGAATTCATTATGTATTTAATTAAGATATTAATTATTTGTTAATGGTGTATGGGTATACTAGTTGTAATTAGCTTATGATTTATGTGTTAATTTTTTATGGGTATACTTATTGAGATGCTAAATTATTTGCAGTTACTATTTGGGTGTGTTGCTTGGGTGTGCTGCTATAGAATTTTTTTTACTGCAGATAGGGCTTTTATCAGGGCTTTTTTAGCACTGATTAATGAACCCTTTATCAGCACTGAAAAAGTGCTGATAAAGGGACCCCCCCCTTTATGAGTGCTGAGCATTATAGCGCTTTTTTAGTGCTGATAAAGCCCGTTTTGAGCGATGATAAAGCCCATTTTTATACTAGTGATAGTTTTAATATATAAATAGAATATATTTTTACCATTCAATGTAATATATGTCATTACCATTTATTTTACATTGAATTCATAGGTAAAAACATTTCAATTTTTGGCAATATTTTATCTTTTAAAACCCATTTTCTTAACGACGGGATAAATTTTAATTTAATTACTGCAACTTCTGTGTTTTGAATTTCGAAAAATGGATTCCATATTTGGATTCATTGCGTCCAAATTATGTTAATATGTTACTTTTATTTTTTTGATATTATGAATTGTAAATACGGTAATTTTTATTTACTTCAGATAAAGATAAATTGGGTAATTAAGGGTAAACATAAGATTATAAAATTACCCTAACACATGACAAAAGTCTATTAGATGACTCAAAGTTGACCCATATCACCTAATGGTATTATTAGATTCATTTTACGGACTTTTCAGCATGAAAATAATTTAATTATTATTACAACCAAAGAAAGTGACAACATGCCACTCTCTTAAATCTTATAAGTATAATAATTTTAATTTAGTGATAAACATCATGAAACATCAAACATGAATAGTCTCCAGGAATCTAATAAAATTATCTAAATCATGTGATTTTATTTATAATTTTTAGGGATTAAATAATTATCATTAAATGTGACACAATAGTGATGTTGAAATTATTTTATTGATTGAAATATCAAATAAATGGTTCTAAAAATATTAAAATAAATATTATATGAACTATTTAATGTGATCCATGAATTTTATAGATATATATGAAATGTTATGAATCTATTAAAGCTTTTTTTATGAACATATCTTATGTGTGGATTTTATTTAAATTCAAATAAATGAATAGTGTCAAAATTGACACTATTGTTATTTTATAAAAATTACATAATATAAAATTGTTTAAAAATCACAGAAATATTTAAAAATAATAAATTAAAATTTATATGGTCTAAAATTATATAAATTAACCAATTATGGACAATTCAAAACACATAAGTAATTATTCATAACAATTTAAAATTTAGAATCTTATTACCACAAATAAAATTAAATAGATTAAATAAGGATAAATCAAGTTGATAAGGTTTAAAATAAATTTACAACATGTCTTAATTTTATGGTATGATGATATTACAACCCTATCTCATCTTATATGAGAATATGAGTCATTTTTGGAGGTATTTATGTTGGGTTTGATTTATTATAAATTAATATTTTTGATATTTCCAAAGGTGTCCATCTCCTCCCTTATAAAATGGAACCTCCTCCCTCTTCTCTTTACACAACTTTTAGCCTTCATTATTGGAAAACCCATGCCTATTTAAGTTCTAAACTTACATATAAACCTACTAGAGGTCCTGGTTTTCTTCAAAGACAAGCTTTAGTGCCCTAAGAGGAGGATAAGAAGAGGCGCATCAAAGAAGAGGTAATATCCTTTACCAATTCTTTCCAATTTATTTCTTCTTCTACTTATTATTATTTAGTTGTTTAATTATAAAGTAATATCATAAGTATAAATAATATACTTATATGTTATTATAATTATGAAACAACCCCATTTGACGTTCCATCCATCCTACGGAAAATGAAATCACCGTGCATGCGTACGTACGAAATACCGTCTCCACGTCGTGGTGTAATCTGTTTTTCCAATGCCTCATTACATGGATGGGTATAATGGTGTAAAGAATAACTATATATGGTTATTATAACATTATACTAATTCTTATATATTATATCATTCACTCCAATTCTATTCAATAATTATGGGAATGATATTTTCGCTCGTGCGTACGTACGGACTACCGTCTCCACAAACGCGATGAGATTCATTTTCCATGATTAACCATTAAAGTATGATTATAAAGTATATATGTAATAAATAATCATGAAATATATTAAATAATAATGATACTAGATTTATGTACATATAATTTTCATTTACTTAATTACATTTAATTGAATAAGGAAATGAAAACAGCGTTCATGCATACGTACGGCCTACCGTCTCCATGAATGGTTTATTTCAATCCATTTATCGATCTATCATATATATTTATATAATGAGTATATATAATATGTAAATAATGTTTTACATTATGGAATTTTTTTAATCAGGATATGAGTAATAATATCAAGAACACCAAATCAAAACACGTACGATAAATGAAACGATTTTACCCAAATTGCTGCTTTAACATGGAATTTACAAAAGAAAGGGTAATATAAAGGAATAAGTGAACCATATATGATATCATAACAATGAATATGATTCTTTAATAATTAAATTACATTATTTAAATCATTATACATGAGTTTTTGATACATACGAAGCATATCAGACATAAGGTAAGTGGTAATTATTCCAATCTAGTTCTTATCCGAGATTGTTTATTCGTAAGTATTTACAAGGGTTATTGTTATCATACTTGTCCAAGTTTTATAAAAGTGTTTTTATGTATGTTTAAAGTCCTTTTTACCCATTTTTTACTTTTACCACATGTTATGAAAGGAATATTTCTTCTGTTTACCATTAAAGGAACTTTTTGACTTTTCCGACAAAAGTACGAGGACAAATTTTTTTCAACTTATACAGCATGGATGGATTTTTAAAGTTTCAAAACACCTTATTTTCATGAAGCTTAATATACAATATTTCATGAATATTTTAAACAAAATCCTATTATTTTAAAATTTCATGGCATTTTGTGAAAATAAAATTATTTTGAATAAGAAAGGATATTTTCCTCAAAATTAATTTCAAGTGTTTTATCAAAACCATTTTTCCATCCAAGATGAAATTATTTCATATGTGTATGTTTCAAGTATATTGTCTCTATGATTTACATGGTTCCACTTTTCTTATGATTAAATGATATCTATTTGTTTTATATGGATTATGTTATGATGCAATGATGTTTATTAAACCCATTTTATTCTTTGTGTTATGACCAATGATTTATGTTTATGTTGTGGCACACGTAAGAATGATTTCATTATGAGATGGGTGGCACCTATATCTCCCTCCAATGCATTGGGTAAAGATTCATATCTCATGAGATATACATGTCTGGAATGGTAAGTTAATCTGGTTTAGAGATATAGGATTGGAACGAGGAGTGAACTCGATTCAGAAAGGGACTTTGTCCACTAAGATGGTCTTGGAAGAAATGCCTTGGCTACTATGGAAATACTATCATGTGCTTAATGGTTTTCAATAATTACATGTTTTATTCCCATGCTATTTTATCATGATTGATGTTCCTTTATGATATATGCCTTACGTGCTTCCAAGAATTATGTCTTTGCTCAAAATTTTGATGTTTAGATTTTATGTTTATGTTTTTACATTCAAATGTTTAGGGATTGTTTTATGTTCTCTATGTTTACCCTTACTGAAAATTTGAGCTCACCCATTATATGTTTTCTTTTACCTTGGATTTAAAGAATGGTTTTAGTTAAGAAAACAAAAAGGGGAAGATCTTTATGGGAGATGTTGAAGATCTTTCACCCCAATTAGAAGATTATATTCCGAGTTTCCAAAGACAATAAACTATTACGGTCCTTGTGTGTCTGTTCTTGTTATGTATTATGTATTCCTCAAAAGTAATGTAATGTCCATGTACATCATGTGTGGGTCTCTAGAGTTGGTATCAGAGTGAGGTTTAGTCAACCTTTGGAAACTAGGATTTGAGAACTTTAGTGAGATCCCTAGAGATATTTCTAAGGTATGTCTAGGTATGTCCCTAAGGTTAAGTATACGTATAGGTTATAGTCCTAGAATTATGGTAATAATATTAGAATTAATCCTAAGATGTTATATATTGAAGGTACCCCCCCTTATTATGTTGTTTTCCTAGCATGACTTTTTCCTCTCACACTGTTCTTTTTGGGTTTTAGACGATGGCTGGAACCCGAAAGAACCGTGTTGATCAATGTAATGGAAAATTCAATGATTTTCCTCCCGAACAACCAAATGTGATTGGAGATGGAGTGAAAAATCTTATTTCTATACTTACACTAGTTTTGAATCATTCTGGATTTCAAAATGATAAGATAAGGGAACAATATTCTATTGATTTATTCATGAGGCAACGTCCACCTTCATTCAGTGGGTCTTCTGATCCACTTGTTTCTGAACAATGGATCAGTACCATTGAAAAGATATTTTCCATACTTCGCTGTTCAGAACATGGAAAAGTCATTTTAGCTGTTTACCATTTAAGAGGTGAAGCAGACCAGTGGTGGACTCTAATTAAGAATACAAATCCCCAAGATGAAATTGAATCTGTGGAATGGGATGAGTTCAAGAACTTTTTTTTTCAGTAAGTACTTCCCTCGTATTATTCGAACAAGGAAGAAAAAGTATTTCCTTGAGCTTAAGCCGAAGGATGATAAATCTATTGGTATATACGAAGCGAATTTTACAAGACTTTTAAGGTATGAATTTGTCTTTATCATCCAACCTGAAAGTAACGTTGATCTATTATTCAGTGGCTTAAAACCAAGCCTTCAAAGGGAATTAGCTATAAGAGACTTCAGTAGCTATGAAAAAATTGTGCGTTGTGCTATTAAGGTAGAACTGAAAGTTGGTGTAACATATCCATCTCATGGTTTTGACAAGAAACGAAAGATGGAGTTCCAGGAAAAACCTCATTACAATGGTTAAAAGAAGGTGAATGTTTCTTTATGCTCAAAGTGTGGAAGGAAACATAATGGAGATTGTCTAAAAGGTGCTAGAAAATGTTTCAAGTGTGGAAAAGAAGGTCATCAAGTAGCTGAGTACTGAAGTAATGGGAAAAAGGTTTCTAATGACGTGAATAAGGAAAAGACTACAGGGAAGGCTCCACCAACACATCAATGCTTCAAGTGCAAGGAAATGGGGCATTATGATAATCAATTCCCTAATCCAAGGGTTAATGATGATCGACGTGAGAAACCTCCTAAGGCAAAGGACAAAGGGAAGTCACATGCGATCACTATTGATGATGTTGAGTATGAAAACGATGTAGTGGAATGATTATGTGTTTATGTAACGGGATTCCAAAATAATGTTGTGGAATATAATTTATAGTACTGTGGAATATTGGAATATCTATGTATTGGTTTATTATGTTTTTTTAATAATTATATGTTATCGGTAACCATGAAAAGTAATTCAAATATTTTGGAAAGTAGATGGTATGCACATAATGAAGGGATAAAGAGAAAATAATATGTTTGATAATATTAATGAGCTCATGACTGATATAAGGACATAGTGATATCATGGGTTGAGTATATAGAAATTTTGGGATTTTGGTATGTGGAAAGAGTTAACTTTTGACAGCATTCATGTTTTCACTAAGGTTATATAGTAATTCTTGTTTCAAAAGAATAAATGATTAAGGTATTCACATGTTTGTAATGTGAACAACAAGATATATCTTATGATATATGGGGGATAAATGATGGTATTCACAAGCTTGTTTGATGACATTTCTAGTAATCATTTTCATTATACTATGAGATTGGAGAGATGTATTTTGGATAAGTCTAAAGACTAGAATGGATTATGTCAGGAATCATATAGTATTGTTTTAGGCTAGAAATTTTTTTGATATTATTTATGTAATGTTATAATAGTGATGTTTTAGAGAAAAGGAAAACCTGCAGGACATGAGATAACCCGTAACATCAAACAAGGTTGTTGTAATTAAACCCACAACTAAAGTGCGACAGGCCTTTATTTCCTACCACTGGCCTACAGGAAGCTCCTGGTTAGTATAAACTAGTTTTATTTTATTAATTGGTATGATAGATGAAGTATAAGTCAATTTTTTGAATCATATACGATTAACCTCACCATAGATGGACTTATGTATATTGGATAACTTTTGCTAACCTTTTGTTTGAGATAGATGGAGTGACCCATCATTCTATCACAGGATCTGCTAACAATTCACGAATGACAAATTCAACTTCATTTCTTTAAGATATGAAGTGGAAATTGTTCAAGGCACGAAAAATGGTGAGATTGTACCGAAATAAATTAAGTATTTCATTTAATTCAAAATCATCAACTTTAAGGAAATCATCTTGAAGACTAGAAAGGTTGTCCTAGTGCCCTTATATCCGATTAATCAGATGGTACCTTAGATCATCACAAATTTATGGCTTTGTGATTGTTGGCCTTTTTATAGTCATGTTATCTTCCACTCTCCATCAGAACTTGATGGTTAGGTTTCTCTTCCATATCCATATTTTCACCTATGTTCTCCTCTGTGGAAACCCGGTGACGAGTTAATTTGGGTAACCGATATGTTTCATAATTCACTTTTTAAAATTATGTTTTATTATTCCTTTTTATGATGTGGGTTTCTATGAAAGAAACATTCAAATAGTAAACCATTTATAACCCCGACGAATTTCGAGGGCGAAATTCATTTTAATGGGGGAATAATGTAACAACCCGAGATTTTATGAGAATTATTTTTTTTAATTTCATTGATGTCTTGTGTTGTACGCTACACCAAAGGGAGCTTCCACTATATGCATCCTTGACTTGGCTTGCATTACACGCAATCACGTCCTTCCTCAATAGCGTGTGTAGTACGCAATACCGGGTTTCACTAAACAATGATAAATTATTATAATATTATTATGGACTAGACATTATGAATAGTATTAACTACATTTTTAATTTTATAACATTATTATTCATCTTAAACATTTTCTAGAACATGGTATGAGAACAAAATAATTTTTTTTGGGTAAAATAAGTATTTTTAAAAAAATACAGTTTTGCCGCCTTTTGATGGTGCAACCACTTTAAATCTAGTTTTTGACATGTTTATAAGTTCAATTTGATGAAATAAAATTTTTATTTGAAATAAGGATATAAATATTTTCTTTGGATAAATGTTTTATATTATTCTGATAACATTCATATTTTAATGAATAGTAAAACACACTATATTTTAATTAAAAACAACGTTTTTCATTGCAATAATTTAAATGGTTAAATTATAATATTGAATGGTTTTAAAGTATAAATAGAATATATTTTTACCATTTAATTTAATTTATTTCATTACCATTAATTTTACATTGAATTCATAGGTAAAAACATTTCAATCATTGGCAATATTTTAACTTTTAAAACTCGTTTTCTTAACAATGGGATAAATTTTAATTTAATTACTACAACTTCTGTGTTCTGAATTTTGAAAAATGAATTACATATTTGGATTCAGTGGGTCCAAATTATTTTAATAGGTTACTTTTAATTATTTGATATTATGAATAGCAACTACGGTAATTTTTATTTACTTCAGTTAAAGATAAATCAGGTAATTATGGGTAAACCTATGATTTTAAAATTACACTAACACATGCTAAAATTATATTTGATGACTAAAAGTAGATCCATATCATCTAATGGTCGAATTATATTCATTTTATGGACTTATGACCGTGAAAATAATTTAATTATTATTAAAACCAAAGAAAGTGACAACATGTCACTCTCTTAAATCTTATAAGTATAATAAATTTAATTTAGTGATAAAATTAATGAAACTTCAAACATTAATAGTATAAAGAAATATAATAAAATTATCTACATCATGTCATTTTATTTATAATTTTTAAGTATTAAATAATTATCATTAAAGGTGACACAATATTGATGTTGAAATTATTTTATTTATTGAAATATCAAATAAATGGTTTTAAAAATATTAAAATAACTATTATATGAACTATTTAATGTTATCCATGAATTTTATAGATACATATGACATGTTATTAATCTATTTAATCTTTTATTTCAAACATATCTTCTGTGTGGATATTAGTTAAATTCAAATAAATGAATAGTGTCAAAATTGACACTATTGTTATTTTATAAGATTAACATAAAATTAAATTGTTTAAAAACCACAAAAATATTTAAAAATAATAAATTAAAATTTATATGGTATAAAATGTTATAAAGTATCTAATTATGGACAATTCACAATACATAATTAATTATTCATAAAGATTTAAAATTTAGAATATTATTACAACAAATAAAATTAAATAAATTAAATAAGGATAAATCAAGTTGATAAGGTTTAAAATATATTTCCAAAATGTCTAAATTTTACTGGTTGATGAGATTACAACCCTATATCATATAATCTTCTAATATGAGTCATTTTTGACGTTTTTATGTGGGGTTGGATTTATTTTAAAATAAAATTTTTGAGATTTCCAAAGGTGCCCCTATCCTCCCTTATAAAAGGGCACCTCCTCCCTCTTCTCTTTACACAACTTTGAGCCATCAAGATTGGACAAAACCTGCCCATTTAACTTCTAAACTTCAATATAAACCTAATATAGGTCATGGTCTTCTTCAAAGACCATATTTATTACTATAAGAGGAGGTTAAGAAGAAAAGCGTCAAAGAAGAGGTAATATCCTTTACCGATTCCTTCCAATTTATTTATTCTTCTACTTCCTCTTCTGTAGTTGTTTCATTATAAATTAATAACATAAGTATTACTAATATAATGATATGTTATTATAATTATGAAACAACCCCATTTCACCTTCTATCCATCCTACGGAAAACAAAATCACAGTGCATGCGTACGTACGAAATACCGTCTCCACGTCGTGGTGTAATCTGTTTTTCCACCGCCACCTTACATGGATGGGTATAATGGTATAAAGCATAAATATATATAATTATTATAAAATCATACTGATTCTTAGATATTATATCATTCACTCCAATTCTATTCAATAATTATGTTAAAGATATCATCGCTCGTGCGTACGTACGGACTACCGTCTCCACGAACGCGATGAGATTCATTTCCCATGATTAACCATTCAAGTATGATTATAATGATTATATGTAATAAATAATCATAAAATATATTACGTAATAATGATACTGGATTTATTTACATATATTTTTCATTTACTTAATTCCATTTAATTCAATAAGGAAACGAAAATAGCGCTCATGCATACGTACAACCTACCGTCTCCATGAATAGTGTTTTTCATTCCATTTATCGATCTATCATATATATTTATATACTGATTATATATTATATATAAATCATGTTTTACATTCTATTATTAAGTAAATCAGTATATGAGTAATAATATCAAGAACAAAAAATCTACACACATACGATAAATGAAACGATTTTACCCAAAATGCTTCTTTAACATCGAATTTACAAAAGAACGGGTAATATAAAGTCATAAGTGAACCATATATGATATCATAACAATGAGTATGATTCTGTAATATTTTAATGTCATTATTTAAATCATTATAAAGGAGGTTCGGATACATAGGAAGCATATCAGACATAAGGTAAGGGATAATTATTCCAATCTCGTTCTTATCCAAGATTGTTTATTCATAAGTATTTAATGGGGTTATTGTTATCATACATGTCCATGTTTTATAAAATTATTTTTATGTATGTTCAATGTCCTTTTTACCCATTTTTGACTTTTACCACATGTTATGAATTTAATATTTTTTTTTACCATGTGATGACCTTTTTGATTTTTCAGGAAAAAGTACGAGGAGAATGTTTTTTTAACTTATACGTCATGAAATTTTTTTTAAGGTTTCATAACACCTTATTTTCATGAATCTTAGTCTAAAATATTTCATAAATATTTTCATCAAAATCCTCTTATTTTAAAATTTCATGTAATTTTTTGAAAAGAAAATGATTTTGAATAAGAAATGATATTTTCCTCAATAATTAATTTCAAGTGTTTTATCAAAACCATTTTTCCATCCAAGATGACATTATTTCATATGTGTATGTTTCAAGTATAATGTCTGTATGATTTACATGGTTCCACATTTCTTAAGATGAAATGATATCCATTTTTTTATATGGATTATGTTATGATGGGATGATGTTTATGAAACCCATTTTATTCTTTGAGTTATGATGAATGATTTATGTTTATGTTGTGGAACACGTAAAAATGATTTCATTGGTGGGACCTATATCTCCCCCCAATGCATTTGGTAAAGATTTATATCTCATGAGATAGACATGGCTTGAAGGGTAAGTTAATCTAGTTCAGTGATACAGGACTGGAACGAGGAGTGAACTCGATTCATAAAGGGACTTTGTACACTAAGATGGTATTGGCGGCAATGCCTTCGCTACTATAGAAATCATATAATGTGATTAATGGTTTGCCATAATTACATGTTTTATTACCATGATATTTTATCATGATTGATGTTACTTTATGATATATGCCTTGCGTACTTCCAAGATTTATGTCTTTGATCACGATTTTGATGTTTAGAATTTATGTTCATGTTTTTACATTCAAATGTTTATGGATTGTTTTATGTTCTCTATGTTTACCCTTACCGAGTATTTGAGATCACCCTTTATATGTTTCCTTTTCCCCAGGATTTAAAGAAAGGTTTTAGGTAAGAAAACAAAAAGGGGAAGATCTTTATGGGAGATGTTAAAAATATTTCACCACGATTAGAAAATTGTATTCTGATCTTCCAAAGACAATAAACTATTACGGTACTTGTGTGTCTGTTCTTGTTATTTATTAGGTATTCTGCAAAATTAATGTAATGTCCATTTATGTCAAGTGTGGGTCTCTACATGAAACCCCTCACTGATGAAGAGAAGCGGGAATTGAAAAGGTGACAACGAGTCATGGATGCCACAAGCCAGAGGGTGGCTGAGCTACAACGCTCTTTTGACAGGGTCAACCTCTCCATGGGAGGTGTCGATCCTCCGGTACTATTCTGCATGTAACTTTTGAAAACACTTTCATGCTTTGACTATTTATGCTAGATTCATGCATGACATATATTATTCTTTCTTTTCTATTACATATTCGTTATATTGATGGAAAATATGGCGATTAGTCCCAATGCTCAAATGGGTTGGGCTCGATGAGAGAAACAAGGGATGACCACCTTATCATTCCACCCGACTATAAGAGGGAAAACCACGCTTCGAGCATCTGGGGTTTGAACAACCGATCCAGATTTCTATGAAGAAAGGGAGAGGCCCGACTAGAGGATGCATTTCTTAGAATAGTTGACTCATCGCTTTCCTAGTGTGACCAAGTGCATGAGCTGGGTATCTCCAGGGGCGTTGGAATTAATCCGAACATAGGGTAGGGGAAGGTGTGTATCATGATACACAAAATTCGGAACACCATAGGGACGGATTGACAATGAAGAATAATTGTTAACAGTGTTCAAAACAGAGTATCATTTTTGGGTTATCCTGAAAATGGGATAACAAATGATGGACAATGTTCGAAACATGGGGCCTAACTCAAAATGTAATCCATTAGTCTTCTAGAACATTTTCTAGGGATAGTAGGTGAGCCATAGGCCGAGCATCCATAATGTTAGGGGTTTCTTTTAAACGTTAAAGTAGAAGAGGGGCTGAATAAAGGGAACAAAAATCATGGAGTGTGGAGTGATGGGTTGTTCAAATGGAGTCTAACACACGTAAAATTATCCCACTTTGATGAAAAAATGATTGGTGGGTGCATCGGTCGGATCAGGGATCACACCTATTTCCAACATGGGAGCGGTTTCTTCTTTTTCCCACTTGTCTAACCCTACCCTCCTTCCTCCTTTTCCTCAAGCATCGCTGAGTCTGAAAGTACCTGACTTGTACGAGGGGAACCCTAATCTCTCGATCTATATTGCTGAGTTCAACGAAACCTCGACACTTCTAAAACTTACTTTGGCTGCTCGATTCACACAGCAACGCCCCTCGATTAATGCTTTTGATAAGTATGTTTTTGGATTGTGGGACTTACAAGAGAAGGGGACAGTGGGTTTTCTTGACAGCAAGAATATTATTATACGCATTTCTTCAAAGGAATAGTTAATTAGAGCCTGGTCTAGCGCACCCCGGAGCTTCAACGGATTCTGATTCTACCTCTTTAGATGGACCTACGACTTCCAAATGAAGCACGATTATTCTTTGATGGATCTTTGGGTTAGTTTCCCTAATCTTCCTCTACCATTTCAAAACCCCTCTATGATTAGGATTCTAGGGAACTTAGTGGGTAGATTCATGTGTTCGAATAGTCATACTAAAGCTAAATGCCATCCTGTTAACCCCTGAGTCTTTGTGGAAGTGGATGTGTCAAGATTTCCGTTCGATAATGTTTGGATCACCATAGGTGAAGAGTTTCGGTATAATCAGCATGTTGTTTATGAATTTTGGTTCGATTTTTTGTGATGTCTGTAAGCGTCTGGGTCATCTGGTTTCAACATGTAGACAAGGTTCTTTGAATCCCACCAAGAATATGGGTGCAGACAGTGTTAAGGCCGAAGAGGCTCGTGTTGAGGCATACTTGTCTGGACAGAAGTTGGTGGGAGTGGACACTAAGTCTAAATCAGCAATGGATGTCAAGCATGGATCACAGGATGTGAATCCTTTGGTGTCCGACATCTTCCGTCGCTTAAGGAATGATTTGGGCATACCCAAACCCTCTCTGTCTGATTTGGGGATAAAGGGTTCTGCTATGGTGAAGGTGTGGCATGATAATGGTCCCATTCTTATGGATCCACACACGGTGGATGAAGGAGGATCCATGACTCCCAGAGCTATTTCATACGCTGAGGCAGTGCACTGAGGGGATAGTAACTTTGACAAGGGTCTTGATAAGGCCTCTAATTCACCAAGGGAGGGAGACTCATCTGGTTGTAAAGTGCTGAAGTATGAGGAGGTGGCTGCTATTGCGCTGAGCAACAGATTTGATGGGTTTTTGCATGATAATCTGGTTCAGGAGGTTGAAATGGACCCGGTTAGGCCTTCATTGGATCAAAATGGGGCCTTAGGGACCAAGTCTAGTGATAAAGACTCTGAATATTCATCAGGCGATATAGAAGGTGACACCCAAGGTGATTGGACTTCAAGTCCGAGGCGCAACAAGGACCAGCGGGGTACTCAGAAAGTGAGGAAGGATTATTCATATTTTCCTCCACTGAGGGAGACCAGATCAGTGAAGAAAATGAAGGGAAGTGTTCCTCCTTCCAAGGTGTATTCTCAAAAGCATGGGGGCTTGGTGTGGTGATCGACTGTTTTGTAGAGATGCTTATGCACTCGGAAGAAGAAATTATGGAATCAGTTTTGACAATTAAGGCTACTAAAGAAGATGCTGACAAGATGATGGAATGGTCAATAAGGGTGGCTACCAATGAGGAGAAAAGTAATTGGATTGACAAGAATGATCTAATTTTTATTAGGGGATTCAATGCTGGGAAGATCAATCAAGTGGAGTACATCTAGTCTTGGGAAAAGCTGGCATATCGATTTGAAGATCTTTTGAGGGATGCTCCAAATTCTCAGGTTAGTACTATTTCTTGGAAATTTTGTAGGGAGATGAAATCTAATAGACTTAAGTTGTCCTTTAATTGTTAGGTTATGTCCTTTACTGCATGAACTATGGTTTCTCACTTTTTCCTTAAAAGTGTTTTCTATAATAAAAAATTAATTTTCAGTCCAATAAGGATTATAAACACATAGTTTAAACGTAGTACCGTGAGGACGGTGTACATAGTATAAATGTCAAAATGCCTAGACCAAGATTGGTCCCGTGGGGCCAGAAGGGTTAATAACCCTGGGGCTAGGCCTAAGGTAGAATTCCTGGGAATCGCTACATATCCTATAAGGATGAGAATTAAGTAAAATTTAGTTCATGGAATAACATGGTCAGAGACCAATGCTGATATGGGAAATCATATCTGGAGAGGAAATTGACGCATCCCATGATTAAAATAGGGCATCCTGAACTTGTTCATGGTAGAACATCATTTTATTGTCATGCGATAAGGACATATACATTTCTGTAGTATAATGTCATACGATAGGATAGGTAGTGAAAGGGAATATCCCAGGAAGGGATAACGTGATGAGGTAGCCATAAAACCAGTGTGAATGTGGACATAAGAAGTCCACAATACACTATGTATCCTTGGATGAAGTTTTTTCAGGTCGAGGGACCAAAAGTGAAAGTTAGGCTGGGCCCGAGGTAAGGTGCTTGAACATTCCTATGTACCCCATTAGGATGGGAATCCAACCGTACATAGTTTTTGGAACAACATGGTCAGAGAGAAGTGCTGGTAGGGGATATCCTCTCTAGCGAGGAAGCTGATGCATCCCATAATTATCATGGGGTATCCTGAACATGTTCAGGGTAGAACCGCAATTTAGTATCATGCGTTGAGGACATATGAACTTGTGAAGTTTAATTTCATATGATAGGATGGTTAGTCAAATGAAATATTCCAAGAAGGGAGCACATGATGTGGTAGCCATAATCCCGCCATGAATGAGGACATAAGAAGTTCACAATACACCACGTATCCCTAGAGGATTTTTTATCAGGTCGAGGGACCAAAAGTGAAAGGTGGGATGGACTCGAGGCAAGGTGTCTGGACGTTTCTACATACCCCATTAGGATGGTAATTGAGCCTCACGTTGTTCTTGGTGTGTATTTTAACGTCAAGTAGGACGAAAGGATTGTGTGGCATGGCTGCGCCAGTACACATTCTACCAAAACTACTAATCCCACATGAGTCATGCTAGATGTGGGAAACAAGGAGTAGTGATGGGACTTTCCTAGCATATGAAGGAACCCATAAGGGGCAGTGGGACGCTAAGTGAGTGACGTCCCCATAATGCTGACCCGCATACTTAACACATCTAGATGCCTGAAGGGGTAAAGTCAATTATGTTGGAATTCCACTTGAGCATAATTATGTAGAAATATGTGAATCATGATGCTCAAGACCTAGACCACAATGATGGTGGCATGATGATAGGGGATAACTACTTACAATTTTTGAAAAACACCATTTGTTTCACGTTATCTTGGAGTGGGGATAAACCAATGAGGGTCGACTACTGACCATGTTTGAAGCACATGACATGTCGAAAATGTTGTCTGAGGTCTTCAGGGATGTTGGCCTAATACAGAAGGTAATCTAGTGTGGCTTGAGACCGGGCCGTAAAGGGGGTCCCTTTAGACATGGCAGAGGATGAGGATCCAAATGATGGGCTCACGAAGATTGGACATGAAAATAGGGAATTTCCCTATGAAAATTCCATACTTCGGGCACTGCCAAAACACATCTATGTAAGAAAATAAGATGTATCAGATAGAGGGAGTTGAGTCCCCCTCCACTGACAAGGGTCCTGAGGTTGCATGCTTCCAACATAACGGCAGTAGAATTGGCCACTAAGGGGGACCTGATTTAATGGACTATGCACAGGGTGGAAAAGTAGCCAAATGTGATGCACATTTCCCATAGGATGATCATAGTTTAGGGACATAGAACTTGGACCAGGTTGGGAAAAGACATGGGAGTCACATGGTGCGGCTATTGCAAAATCCGAGGTGAATGAGAACCTGGAGTCTGGATCACAATGTGTTTCTTGGCGAGGTTTTAGGCTGAGGGACTGAAAATAAAAGTTAGGCAAGGCCCAAAGGAGAGTGTGTGGGCCTTCCTACATATCCCATAAAAATGGGAATCAAGTTGTATGTAGTTCATTGGGTGGAATGGTAGTGTACTAGTGCTAGAGATAAGAAGGTCGTGTGTGTCTAGCCCGTGCACCAATAGAAGTGGTATTTGATAGATCTTGTTTTTCCTTTAGGATGAATGTGTGTTGTTTTAGTGATGGACCTAGGATAGAAATTCCAGGCATCGCCACAAGAATCAAGCTATATAAAGACATTGATAAATGGTATGGTGTGTGACCAATACAAAACATGATTTCTTCTTGGATGAGAACACCACAACATAGTTCCATTTTTTATTGTGCGGCCAGGACGATAATGTCATAGTTTAGGGTCATGTAATGGGACCAACCATGAAATTTTAACATCTTAAAGTATACATGAAATAGTTGAATGTCATGTGGGACTATGAGACATAGTTTAAATCCATATACATTAGACATATACAGAAGAGATGGGGTTCAAGAGGGAATGTCAATGGCGTCATAATGCATACACAACATGAATGTGGAAAAAATCCCATATGACACCGTGTGTGATTCCGAAAAAGAAACCTTAGAATGAGGGGCTTGAAAAAGTTGGAGAATAAGTAGAAAGAGAGACTACATCTCAGATAATTTGGACCCTAATAGGAGATGTCTAGGTATTCTTACGTATCCCATGAGGATGGGAATCAATCCATACGTAGTTCTTGCAGTTTAACATCTTCCAAGATGATATATAGTATAATGTCATATGGGACAGGAGGTAGGAGGGACTAGATCCTTGAAGGGGAGTACGTGGTGTCGAAATTATAATCCATACGTGAAAGAAGGCATAATCCCACATACGCCACATCAATTGTTCTTATATGTACTAGGGCCTAAAGTGCAGAATAGAAGAGATAAATTAGTGGAACTCAAAATGGACCCAAAAATGATATTTATGGGTGTTTCTATGTATCCCATGAGGATGGGAATCAAGACATATGTAGTTCTCATGAAGGGACATATAAAGATATATTAGTTTATGGTATTAGAGCTCAGACCATGGAGAAACAGAACTCTTCCAAGTTTGCGTAGACCTCAATCCAATATCTAAGCCCATGTGGGTCAAAATCTGTGTGGGAAACAAGGGAGGATGTGGTTTTTGCAATACCTAGAATACTTGACAAGGGGAATTTGATGCAAAGCCCGAAATGACGCCTTACCATGGCTTTACCCTCCTAATGTAAAAATGTCCACTAAGGTATAGTGTCAGGAGTCTCGAAATTCCACTTGGACATGTTTGGGTGGAAAATGATGTGAATCATGTAACCAAAATTCAAGTCTTGACGTGGTTAGTATGATGATGAAGGATAACTATTTACCATGTTGGAAACAAAACATCCATATCGTGTTACCTGAAATGTGGACAATGAATGAGTGAGGACCACTGACTATATTCGCAACGTGGGACATGTATTAATTTGATGTTTGAAAACCTCAACAAAGATGGCCTCTAATGGTAGGAGAGACCATGGTCCGAGCTTCCATGACATTCGGGGTTCCTTTGGATGTGAAATATAATGAATTCCAAAATTAAGGGGAACACAAAGCTAGAAAATTGGCTGAAATCATGTCCAGGTAGAATCTAACACTCTAGGATCTAAACCAGATTACTTGTGGGCACATTGGCGAATCATCAGAGAGGGATGAGGGACCCAACTTACGAGCATCCAACTCCAAAATACGAGTGTATGGAAAGGGAACAAATGCTGCTCATGGTAGAGAGGCACACATCATGGTTCTTATTAACTCGACGTGAATGGGGACATAAGCACATACCACACCATATACCCCTCTCATGGAAGAACATAGGTCAAGGGGAAAAGATGATAGGGAGGTGTCTAAGATATGGGGTTGGGCCTGAAGATTAGACTTTCGGGTGGTTCAACGTATCCCATAAGGATGGGAATTAATCCCCACATATTTCTCAAGGACATTTTTTTAACATCATGTGGTGAGGATGTTTATGCACTTAAATTAAGGTCATAGGGCTTGGACCGTAGATGCCTTGTTTAATGTCATATGCATGGGACATCTGAGTGGAGAGGGAGAATCATCGTGCCTATGGAAGACCAAAAAGTGGAAATGATGATAGAGGAACACTATTGACCAAGTTCGCAACACAGTATCCACCTTTATTTGACGGGATTTTGGGGGGAAACAATTGAGCATCAATTGTTGACCGTATTTACAATGTGGGACTTGTATTAATTTTTCTCTCAAAATATTTGGAGACGTTGGCCCGAAATATTAAGAGGGCCCTTGGGTTGGGAACCTGCAATGTTCGGGGGTCATTTTAGATATAGAAGATGATGGAAATCCAAATGATGGGGCTTGTAAAGCGTGGTGGTGCATGTGCTCAAAAAAGGGAAAATAAATAGGGGGATGGATGTCTCAATGGGATATTTGTGGCATGGAGAAATAACCCGCATGAATAAGAATGTGAGTCCATACCACACCACAAAATCCCAAATGAGAACATGGTCCAGGGGATAAAGGGGTTGAAGGACCAGAGGCTGGGCATCCTGGCCAACTGTAGCCATATGACCTCTCATGCGGGCATTGGCTCATCATAGCTTCTAATCCCACGTGAGCAATTCTCGGTGTGGGAATAAAGGAGTAGGACTAGTATCTCCCCATCTCACAAGGGTTCAACAGCTGGAATTAAACTCTTGCTCGGGGCATAATAAGGTTTGGAGAGACGATGGGGAGGAATAAACCAATACACTTCATGTTTGGTACAAATGAGTGTGGTGATAATGAAAAATGATATTTGTTGAAAAAGTTCAGAACACATCATCCATATTGTGTAACCTGAAATGGGAACAAAAAATGAGTGTCGAATGGTAGCCATATTTTCAATGTGGGACTTGTATCATTTTGTTGACCAAAATCCTCGAGGGTGTTGTCCTGAAATGATAGGAGATCCCTTAGGCTAAGTATCCTTATCGTTCTAGGGCCCTTTCAGATGTGAAGGATAATGGAAATCAAATTAATGGGGTGTGTAGAGCATAAATGTGTCAGTGAAATTCCAAATAATGATAGATAGTAGAAGAGGTAGAGGTCTTCAGGGGAGAGGGATGCATAGTATGGTCATGATGAACTTGACGTGAATGAGGGAAAAAGCCTGCACCACACCATGTGTTTTATCTCAATGGGAGATCCCGAAGTTTGGGACTGGGCCTACGAATGAAATGTCCATGCATTCTTATGTATCCCATAAGAATGCGAATCAATCCAAATGTAGTTCTGAAGGCCCATTCCATTTAAAATCATGTGGTAATGATGTGGGAGGATTTGAAGAATGATGAGGGGAACATGGCGCGACCTTCGTAATCTTTCCATGAGTGGGTCTAAAGAAGCTTTGGCTGCATCACATGAGATCCTCCGAGGGAACTACACCTAGGAGGGGTATCCAAATAAGAAGAGCATGGGGTTGCACTCTGGAAAAAGTATTCAAGAGTTCCTACGTATACCATGGGGATGGGAATCAAGCCATATGATGTTCTTGTGATGTAGTTTTATGTATTGCATGACGACACATAGTTTAATGTCCTACGAGACATTTCACAGTTTATGGTCATGTAGAATAAGACAGTTTAAGGTCATGTTGGACCCTAATGTAGTTTATCATCATTAGGGACTATAGGGACTCTAGAAAAGTATTTCTTCAGGAACATTGAATTGGTGGGAGGAGTTATACACTTACCATCCCTGGTAACTAGTGAGTATGCACCATTGGATTAAACATTGTGAATTATGTAATGTCCATCCCATTTGGGCTCTAACTTGGGTGGTTTCCTACTAGGTATCATTGTTGCCCTTAGGTCCAACACCAAGTCACCTTGCAAGATGAATTAGAGGTGAACTTTCATATTGAACGCTCTTGCTATCTTGTTCCAATGCCTTTCCAGAATGTGCAAGGATTGAACCCTATTCTTGTCGAGCGCTTACGACTTAGCCAGACAGATTTTAGCTACTTTATATGGTGCTTGTTGGTCATATAAATTTGTGTGAAATGATGGAAATTGAATCTCTATGGGAAGTAAATCCTACATTTCGTACACCAGAACATATGGGGTCACCGAGGTGGAATTACTAGTCATTTTACTATAATTTCAGAGGGAATTGTGGAGCTTGTCTAACTACCTCTTCTTGTTTTGACCAACCATTTTCTGCAAAATTTTAGAGAGGGTTTTGTTGAACGCCTCGATTTGTCCATTTTATTTCACATGGTAATTGGAAGTATGGTTAGAAACGGTGTTGTACTTAGCGTTTAGTTTCTTTAGCTCAGCCATCCATAAGTTTGTGTCATTAACGGCGAGGACGGCGTGAGGGAATACAAATCGGTAGATGATGTTGGAGCTCAAAAATTCAATGATAGAATAGTTCTAGACCTACTTGAGTGGAATTTCCTCTGCTCACTTGGAGAAGAAATCTGTAGCATTCAGGATGAATCTGCACTGGCGAGCTATGGCCGGTTGATGTGGTCTCACGACATCGAGTCCTCATTACACAAATAGACAAGAGTACTTAGTGAATTGGAGAGGCTCTCGTGACCGATGCATAAAGTAAGCATGAATTTGGAATGCATGGCACCTTTGGAAAACTCGATGCAGTCATGGATCATGGAGGGATAAAAATTCCCCAGTCTCTGGATCTGGTGAGATAGTTTTGGCCCAGTCTATTGATCCCCGAAGGAACTGGAATGAACCACCTACATGACCTGTGAAATATCATCTCCTTCATTGCAATGGGGGAGGAATCTATCAAACTTGTGCTTGTAGATGATCTACTCATGAACAGGGATGTCCTGGAGGGTGAACTATAGTGTTCAGCATCAGATTCTCCCATGCTCATCTCGATCTATTAGGAGATAACCATTCTAATGATACTCAACCATGGAGGTTCTCCAGTCGGGAGCCACTTCAATCGCTGCTTCTGGGGGACCTATGGGTCCGGACGTCGAGGTGTCAGTAGCAAGGTGTCTTGCCTATAAGATTTCATCATCATCTGGAGTGACAGGAGCGATGACTCTTCAGTAGCCATGTGTATAATCTAATAATCTTGTTTGGCCTCCATAAGTGATTTAGCTAGGCCAGCCAGGGCATCAGCATGACTGTTCTGAGATTTAGGGACATGAGTATCTTCTTTCTGAGATGGAAATTGAGCCATTAGCTAGAGAGTGTGTTCAAAAAATGGGACAAGATCTGGATTTCTGACAACATAGTCACTGTTGATCTTCTTGATGAGTAGTTCAGAGTCCCCTTTCACATGAAAATGGAGAACTTCTATCTCGAGGGCCAGCTCGATGCTAGTAATGAGAACCTAATACTCTACCTCATTGTTGGTGGAGACTTCTAACAATAGGAACTAATATGGAAGAACATCTTGTGATGGGGTAATGAATACTATACCTATGCCCACTCTGTTGAGCCTAGGGTCATTGATCCTTCTGCTAGTGGGGCTCCATGAAGCACCATCGAAGTGAATTTTCCAACACAAGCTTGCTTGGTCTACCTAGAAGATAGACTCATTTTGAAAATCATGGTCCAGAGACTAGTCTGTAGGGGATGGATGAGCAGAAAGGAATTCTACCAATGCTTTCTCTTTCATATCCTTCTTGGGGACTAACCTGATGTCAAACTACTGAATAATCACTGCCCACTGAGCTAGATAGACTATCAATAAGGGGCGGTTCAAGATGTACTTCAACGGATCTACTTAGGATACCAGCTATACCTTGTGTTGCTTCATGTAATGTCATAATTTCTATAATTTTAATACTAGTGCAAGGTATCTTTTCTCGATAGTGTAGTATCTGGTCTCCGTATCAAGGAGCATGCGGCTGGTGTAGTAGGGTTTATTCTTTATTTTGTCTTGGTTCTTCTGGACGAGAATGGTGCCAAGAGATCGCTCTAGGGTGGTCACATAAAAGACCAATGACTTTCTAGAGACAGGTGGCATTATGTCTAGATGCTGTAGTAGATACTGCTTGATTTCCTCAAAAGTACTCTGACACTCTTCATCCCACACATAGACGGATCCATTCTTTATGAGTTGAGAAAAGGGATTACACATGACGACCAAATTCGTGATGAATCGTCGTATGTAGGCTAAGTCGCCTTGGAAAACCTGAATCTCCCAAATGTTTCTCGGAGGAGACATCTAGATAATGTCCTTAATCTTATCTAGGTCGATCTCAATGCCCATGTATCTGAAAACGAAGCTGAGAAACATTACATAGGTAACCCCAAAGGCACACTTCAATGGGTTCATCTTCAAGTGGTGGGAACAAATGAAGTTGAACACTTTCATAGGTATTTGAGATGGTCCTGATGCTGGTGATATTTTACCACCAGGTCATCCACATAACATTCCACCAATGTTCTGAGGATCGTCTTTATTATGCGATGCATTTCCCACTGATAGGTGTCACCCACATTCAATAAACCGATGGGCCTGACTTGGTAATAGAATGTACGTTATGGTACCCTAAAGGCTTTAAACTCTTCATCATAAAGGAAAATTTGGATTTGGTTATACCTAGTGTACCCATCCATGAAGTAGAGTTCTTGGAACCCAGTTGTAGCCTCGATCAACAATTACAACACGGGAAGGGGAAGGTCATCCTTCAGACATTAATGGTTGAGATCCCGGATGTTTATGCAGACACTAATGTGTCTGTTCTTCTTCCTGACTAGTATAATGATGGATAACCATTTGGGGTACTAGAACTCCTTAATGAAATTGGATCTGATGGGCATGTCAACTTTTTTCCTCAACCATGACACCGTGAGAAGGGTGCATCTTTCTGGGAGGCTTCTTGAACCCATGATGATTTTCCGGGAGACCAAGGTGGTGGATGGCTACATGAGGATCTAGTCCTAGCATATCATCATAACACTAGGTGTATACATCACGATGTTTTTTATGGAAGACTATGTACATTTGTTGCTGCTCAAGTGGCATTGTGACACAGATCATTGTGGGTTTTGGGTCTCGCTCGCTAACGAGGTTTACCTGTACTAATTCATCGACCATGGTGGATAAACACTCTATAAAGGTGGGGGGAATCCTATAAATCCTCTTATTCACTTATGGAGGAGGGATCCTTGGTTGTAGGAGTCGCCACTAAGTTTACATATCCTGATGGAAGGCTGGTACTTGCCTGAGTGGTGGTAGACACCGCATCGGGGGACTCATGTGTTGTTCAAACCATAACGATGAAGGCTATTGATCCGATCCCGTCTGGTATTCGGCCAAAGGGGCCATGCTGGATGATATCAAAAAAATAGTGGCACATCGTCTTGAGATGATTTATCCCAGCCCAGTGGAACAAGCAAGTATGACCTATTGTCGTTTCCATGGGGTGGACATCCCAATACCTTATGGGAGTAGGAGGCTCTAGGATCACCTGATTCGGATTAGTATAAGAGTATGAGGTGATCATCTGGTATCATATAGACTTGGGAATGTGTTCTCCCATAATCCCATAAATAGTGAAGAATTATGCCTTGTCTTGGGATATAGCAGTAAATCGGTGGATTGGAAAGACGTGGGCATCATCTAGATATGTCCACGGGTCAGTTGCAGTCGTGGCATGCTCTACCTCATTATTTTGGATCTACTTGTCCTTGCTCTTGTAATAGTCGACATCTAGATAGTGGGGTTCACAAGAGGAAATGGGAGACACATCACCTTGGAGTACACTGACTCTAACATTAAGGGAGTACATGATGCACTGGTGATATGATGAAGAAACCGCCGCGTGCAGGTGGAGCCATGGCCTACCCATTAATGCATTGTAAGCAGTGTCCTGCAGGACAACCATGAACTCGGTACTGGAAACTATGCCACATAATAAGGTCTTCAAAAGTATTTTTCCAACTGGTGTATTTTCCATCCTATCATAACCTTGGATTCTTAGGTTAAAGGGACTCATGTCATCTTCAGACAATCGTAGTTTTCACTGGGTCCAAGTGGGGATTAGGTTGATCCTTGATCCTGAGTCGACAAAAAAGCAGTGAACCTCCATGCCATTAAACTGGCGGTTGATGTACAATGGGATAATGTTCCCCTATATTGGAGAGCCTTCATATTCTCTAGAGAATGATATGATGTCATGGAATTCAGCATTCTTGACTGCCTCAAAATAAAAGGCTTCTGCGACTATCACCTCCATCTCAAATAGAAGGGGGCTTCTTAAAGCCTCAATGAGGGAATCACGGATATATGATGACAGGAGAAGGGTTTCTAGGATGGATAGATTTGATGTAATGGTAAAATGATGATTTAAGACATCATACATTTGTTCCATGCAAGAAATTCTGCTTACATGATGTCGCTCTATGATAGGAGGTATGGTGGGTCCTGCCGTCTGGGCCGGTGGCTGACTGGTGCTAAGAATATCCCATTGCTCACTAGTTGATGCTTACAGAGTGTCCGCTTAATGAGGTCCATATGATTGAGACCAACCTTTAGCAATGCATTTATGGTCACGACACGGTCAAGGGGGCTCTTCCTGATCCAACGACACAAATGACTGCGAAGGCGAACCTGGTGTCACCAAATGAGAAGGCTGCGTATACTAAGCTCTATTCTAGGCTAGATTTATGGTTTTGATTTCATACATAGCTTAGCTAGAAGTACTGACTGACGTACTCTGATGGCCAAAATTGTCATAGCACTGTCGATGCTGACGATGGATGGGGACATTGGGAGGATCTTACGGGCGCTCCTCATCGTCAGGAACCATGTAGGGGTTTACCAGCTCTAAGAAATTAACCAATGCATACCATTGAACATCAATAGAAGATTCATCTACTAATGGATGGATTCTAGGAGGAATCTCTATATATGGGGGCATGAATTATCCAAGAGTACGAGATGGCGATGGCATTGGCTGATGACTTTGTTTTCCCTTGCACTGTCGGTTCTTTCTCTTCTAAGAATGGGAATTATGAGACGATGATGAAAAAATAGTAGATGTGGATTCTAAATGCTCTTGTAGATTTAGGAATATATGAATAACACCTTGGCAACATGCGACCGATTTACGAGACATCTAATTTTTTTTACTTCACGGACTCGTGGTTAGAAACTTGATGCCACTCGACTTCGTTGTCGATGCTGCTCTCTGGCCTCATGAAGACGCATGCCACCTAAGCCAGAGTTGGGGATAACCAGACTATGTATTTATTCACATGGTCTTGAATCCATTCATTAAACATGTAGCACTTCTTAAGGGTGTCCCCCAATATCTGGTGGTAGGGGTAGTAGTGAGGGCGATCAGTGAGGTTTGCCTCTTCGGGCCTCCTACATTCAGGTAGACATACAATCCCATTCTCCAAGGCATTGTGGATGTAACCAAGGACCACGACCTCATTTAACGAGTAGGTATGGTTCATCATGTCTGGAAAGGGGTTCCACAGAACTTGACCTTAACAAGGGGTCGGAGGATCCTATAGAAGAGGTGGTGCCTGGTTATCTTGCCCGCGCGGTGGCAGTGCATTGTGTGGGGGAACCTGCCGATTATGAGGTGGGAACTACGGGGTCAGAGGCTATACCTATAGTGGAGGTCCTCTACGAGGCTCTAGAGGCAGCTCCACTGGTAAAAACTCTAGTTGCCTGGGGACCTATATTTGAGCCATTTTGGTGGGCTCAGCCCTGGAAACCCTTCTCTCAGGGATTTCTAGAGGCAACAAACTTGCCTACTTAGCCTGCTGTAAGGCTTACTCTAGGCGTTGGACTTATCAGAGAAGTCACAGAATCCCCCAGGATATTTCTAGGTGATCAGAGAGGGGACCAATTCCATCTTGATATTACTTTTTCAAATCATCAACAATTGCTCTGGAGTCAGTGGTATGTCAAGAGAGGACATGAGTCCTTTCCACCAGGTGAAGAAGTCTACAACACGCTCATCAAGCCTCTTCATGAACTTGAAGAGGTCTATGATACTTGTCTCCAGTGTGGTGGATCTAAACTAGTAAAGGAATTGCCTACGGAGGTCATCCCAGCCTACTACCAATCTGATGGGGATCTGGTTGTACCAAACGAATGATGGCACCTCCAATGTCTGTAAAAAACACCGGAGTTTGGAGGCTTTCTACTGTGCTAGAATTTCCAAAATGGGTCCACAACTTGAGAAAAAGTGGTTAAGGTGCTGCAGCGTGTCCCCATTCCCATTGAATAAAGAGAAGGTGGGATTTCAGAAACTCAGGGGTGCTAGCATGTCATCCACCCATGCTAGATATGGCTTTCCATCAGTCAGGATTACCACCAGTCGAGTCTCTAAATATTCCAGGTGGGTGATTAGTTCCACCATTGGATTATCTGGGTGGGGATTCCTATCTTGATGGGGATCCCTGACCATCAGCACATTGGTGGGTTTCAACGGGATAATTGGGCCCAGCGGCTTGTGGTGTGGCTGGCGGAATGACCTGCGGAGCAGTTGGGAGAATCTGAGCTGGGAAATGAAGGTTGTCTCCCCTCTTGGGTGGATCTAGCAATGCATAACATGACCTCTTACTATGAGTTCCGACGTCAACCATGTCTACGTGGGTAGGATGGTATGGGACACCTGGGGGCTATTCGCCAAGGGGATGTTGTGCCTACCCCCTGCTTCCCGACCGAGGATCACCATAGTTTGGTCGTCGCATCGCATTCAGAAAGTAATTTGGCGACCATATTATTGTTCTCGGAGAGTTTCTGATGCAACAAGGATTTTCCTAGATAATCTACCAACTTCTGCACTGAGGAAGATGGGTTGGAGGTTTTTATGACTCTGAGGAGTTCCTTGACCTTGTTGGGATTCCACCTGAGGACTAGTGCCTCGATGGGCATGGGAAGACCTAGAAGATTTCTATGCTAGTGAGTGACACTTCCCAATATATCCAATATCTATTTCAATCCCTTAGGGGGGTGTTATGTTCCTATTAAGGAGCTCCAGCTCATTCTCCTCCTCTGATAGGTTATCCATGTTAATCGTGACCCAACCTAGAGGCATATCCTCTAGGTGACCTAGAAAATCAGGCTGCCACCGGATGGAACTAAAATGGAAGGATGTGTACTTCCCCCATCCACATAATTGAACATTTGGAGAAGACTCCTTGATTATCCTATAGAGTACTTTAATTCTTTGGATGCATCGTTTTTGGAGGGTCTTATGGCGTCCTGGTGACTCAGGGCGCTGGTCCATGGGGAGTGCGGCCAAATCAACCAAAAGGCATTGTCATGAAATATCATTGAAGTGTGTCAGACTCTCGTGGTTGGTCAATCATTGATGAAGAAGATTGAAATGGGTCACCTCGAGGGTCTAGTGAAGGCATCCAACTTCCTCCTGAGTGAGTGCTTCTGGTGCCCTAAAATTGGGAGCAGTAACTGGCCAGAACATCTCTGGGAAATGGTCCACTTTGAGAATGACCCACAAGATCCTTGGTCCATATTTAGGGTCTGACCATTTACTACTCCACTCTTCTACCAGAGGTGGTCTGGTATTCGGTAGTGGTACTAATGCAGACCGCTGAGATGGAAGGTTGGCCATTGGAGAATATGGAGAGCAAGCTGATAAGCCGCCACATCTTGGGATATCCTACGAAGAGTCTAGTGACTTAACCACCTCATCACAGTAATACGGGCTGGTGAATGCAGTTTCTGACATGGGGACTATGGATACCAGAGATGGACCACGATGTTGTTCACCCACCATTGATCCCCATAATAGCTCTCTATGATCTCTAATCGATGTAAAGAGTACGTCTGGTGATGATGGCGGCAATTTCATGATAGTAACTTGTGGGGTTTTCAAATGTTCATCCTCGTTGATGTACCTATGGAGGAAGGAAAGAATCTGATGTACCTCGTATTCTAGACGTATTAGGCTGATATGACTTGTTCCTGCCCCAACCCCTGACATGGAGGATCTAGGCGAGATTTCCATCATTTAGTGATATTCCACCTTATAATTTGAGAATCATGATGATTTACTCTTAGTATAAATCTTCTCGGCATTCGTTTTATGTCTATGATGACCTACCATCATGCCCTAGGATGGTTCTTTGAGATAGGGCATATTTATGACACGATGAGGTGATTCGGTTGTATTGGTGCTTGGGTTGGGAGGACTTCATCTTGTGTGAGTTGGGGTGCAAGGAGCACCTAGATAGATATAAAAGGGAACATGGAGAGGACCTCCATGTCCACTAGCTAATGTGTTGATGGGACCTCCATCGTAAATGCTGGAGTAGGTAGGACCTCCACTGGAGTTGGCTGAAGCATGGGCAGGACATCCATGCTTGTTTCCCCTGGCAGCGTCAGCTCAAGGAGTGTCCTCGTACTGGTCAAGCCAAACATGGGTAGGACCACCATGCTGGGTATTGGTGAAGCGAAGCTAGCCTACACTCCTCTGATTGTTGAGGCGAGGTGGACCTTCTCTAGCTGCTGTAAGGACATGGGAAGCCCCCCGTACTACAGATTGACTGGATGCATAACATCTTCATATCAGTTTCCCATGGCAGAGGGAATGCCCCCATACACGATGTAATAAGCATGGGAGAGGCTTCCGTACTGAATGTCACTGCAATGGGGAGGACCCTCGGTTGGATTGAATGTAGCACGGGGTGGACCTCCATGCTGATATTGGATGTGGGGAGGACCCGCATTTTCCCTGGTGGGTGTATGGGGGGGACTCTACACTGGGTGTTGCTCCTGCAGGTTAGTCTGCGGTGGGTGTTCCCTACACCAGTGGATGAGAGAGTCAACCCAGCCTACCCATGGGGTAGTTAGGGCCTTGATCTGGGCTGGGTATGTCATTTACCGTGATCAGTGTGCATAGAAGGCTAATGATACACGTCGATGGTGGACCAGTCCACAGTAGTTTCTAACATTGACGCCCCTTGGAGGGCATCCTCCTCAGCCTGTGCTCGATGCTACCGTCAGATCAGCTGGATCGGGTCCAGTGGTGCAGGTACATAGCTTACCTACTCTTCAGCCCATGGGACTGAGTGGTGGTGCCATCACGACCTTGTGGGGGCCCCTGGAATGGGATCCTGACTGGGTTAGCCCATACATCCCCTACCTCATCGGTGTATGGGAGGGAGCCATCGAGGTGTTCCGGGGAGAGGATCCCAAAATGATTTTACGTTGGGGTGGGGAGTAGTGGCTCCCTACACGGACCTTGGGGGAATTAGTGGTGATAAGGCACAGATGACTCTAAATCCTAGTGGGCCATATCTTGAGTTGGGATAATCCCCTCATACTCGTATCAGTGTATGGGGTTTTTTATCACCCTTAATTGTATGAATATAAATAGGGATATGGGGCGTGGGTGCCAAGTGGTTGTGGGTGTGAAAGCTATCATAGAAGCGGTTGAGCCATGCGGGATTTCCGCATTGGAATTGTCCCTACCACTGTGTCGGTGGGCAGGTGACAATTGGGTTCCTAGTGCAACATATTGGTTTCTTGAAAACCAAATAGATTAAGACATTAGTGTTAAAATAAAGTAATAGACGTCCAATTCCCCAGTGCCATTCCACCCCCCATGGCTGGTAAGGAGGATCCATGCTGACAACGTCACAGACCAAGATGCCCAACATTTTTACTGCCCCAACATCTGGTGAGTTTCATGCAATGCCCGCTATTTTCGTGATGGGTATATGTGGTGGATAATTAGATTCCATGACACACTAATCCATTGATGTCTCAAACTCTACTAATATCAACATTTAGGAGAAGATTTTCACAACGGGTTCACCATTTCTATTTCTGACACTTTACCAGGGGTGCGTGCATCCATCTAGGCTGGACACGCATCTTTTTCCCTGGATTATAACTTTCCAAAGGCAGGCGACATTCATCGCTTATTCAGGTAAATTTTCCCTATAATCAAAATGGTGTGATGTGATGTTAGTTCTTCCTTCTGTGGATTCTTCCACAAAACTCATCACGTAGTCCATGTCTCCCTTATATACTAATACATTGTTCATGAAACCCTTCCCTAATGCCATGTCTTTATGGACACTGGTTAATTACACAACTTCTGTTGGGCTAGTCTAAGGGGTCCGGTCTGGGTAGAACCCGTCAGTCGGGGGAGTAGTCCTGTTGGAAATCACTGGTGTGTATGGACGCTGGAACACCAGTGTGTCTGGGTTTCTTGTCTTTTTTGTAGGGATTATCGAGGGTGGAAAAGCCTGAGGCATCCCACATCGAATACAGGGAATTATATTACATAGGAATTTAACTAGGATTTTCCCTAGCTTCTCATGTTTAACATAGTGTATGATGCATGTTTATTGTTTAGCAGAGATGGATAAGACGTATCAGAACACTGACTAGAGTGGATTAGATGGGTTTGACCCCTAGAGGGAACATTGGTTCTTGGGCTAATGGGTGGTTAGTTAACCGAATGCTTATCAGAGTAGTGAAGAGGTGAATGACATGATCTCACCGGGATGTAGTACCCATGTAAGACTCGGGATGGATATGGGTTTCTGAGAGTGGATGGGGAATGAGATGGAGCTGAGGCGAGGCAAAGAGGATATTGTGCTTAAGCCTCGAAGATAACTCCTATGTATCCCCGTGGTAGGGAATCAAAGTCCACATAGTTCAGGTTGAGGGAATAAAATCGGGGTGTATGCAGAGGACAACGACCCGATGATATATTGGGGGTTACACATGGTTAGCAACCCGAGGTTCGTGTTATACCACTGGGATGGACCAACGGTATGGGTCCCAATGAACGGGGCAACATTAGCTTACTATTGGATGGAGGCAGAATAGATTACCACTGGATGGGGGCACAACGAATTACTACTAAATGGGTTCATAGTGGCTTACCGCTGGATGGGGTTAAAATGACTTACCGTCGGATGGGGGCACAATGGAATACTGCTGAATGGGGTCACAACAACTTACCACTGGTTGGGGGCACAACATCTTACCGCCGTATGGGGGCACAGTGGCTTACAGTTGGATTGGGTTGAACCTCATGGAGGCTTTCTACGTACCCTATCTAGAAGACAAGGATCAAAGCCCATGTAGTTTGGGAGGTGGATACAGCTTAACGTCATGTAGGATGAAAAGGGGGAATGTGGTTTAACGTCAGGCTGGATGAGGGTTGTCTGACGTGAAGTGGGCCAGAACCAATGGTTGGTGGGCTTGAACCTTAGAGAGGCTTCCTATGTACCTTACCCTATAAAAGATCAAATTCCACATAGTTCAAAAGGAGTGGGAATCGACATGAAGATGGTCAAGACCAATGGATGGTGGGCTTAAACCTCAGGGAGGCTTCTTATGTACCTTACCTTGGAAAATATCAATGTCCACATAGTTCGATAGGAGAGGGAATCAACATGAAGATGGTCAGGTCTAATGGATCGTGAGCTTAAACCTTAGGGAGGCTTGTTACATTCCTTGACTTGGCAAAGATCAAAGTTCACATTGTTTAAGAGGAGTGGGAACCGATGTGAATATGGTGGGGAACAATGGATGGTGGGATTGAACCTTAGGAAGGCTTCATATGTACCTTTCTAGGGAAAAGATCAAAGTCCACATAGTTTGGGATGGTGTGGGGCTTACACTCTAGGAGGTCCAGTGGGGATTTCATGGTCGATGCTTACTATAAGCACACATGAGTCATGCTCTGTGTGAGAAACAAGAGGCAGTAAAGACCTGACGATCACTTTGTGAAAGGTTCACTCATGGGAAGTGGAATGGGGCTGACATGTAGTTAGAATCCCAAAATGGAAATAGGGGCTTACGCATGGATAAAAGCCCCGAGAGATGGAGTTCGGGACTTTCTCCAGGGTGGAGGCCTATTGGTGAGAAATCCCAAAGGGAGAGAGACTTGGCACTAAATAAAGGAGGGCTCTATTTCCCTCCCCCCCCCCCACCCTCTGGTCTTCGGCCAAGAAGAAGATACGAGGATTAGGGATGATGCCTCCAACAAGAAAGGCAAAGGGCTTACACCAAGGTGGTTGCCCTTTCCCCGCGGACAGACACCGCTATAATAAAGAAGATCACATTTCATGTGAGGAATGATTTCACTCCTGAGGAGACCAGTGGGCGTGCATAATTTCCAAGGTGGGGAACCCTGTGTACGATGCACGAGGTGAGGTTATAGTTTAATGTCATGTTCTGAGGATGATGGAACTTGGAAATTCAATTTCCAATAGCTTAGATGAGGTGGGTTCACTCCACACCCCTTAGGAATTACATATCTGATACATCCCCCTCTCTTGAAAGAGGGAATGCATTAGCAATGACGTCGTGAGGGGTGTTATGGAGTGATCTATTGAGGGGTCCACATTATCATGGCTATGCGAAGAAGAAATATTCGTTAGCGTGCCTATGTAAAAAAGAATGAGGTGAAGAAACGCAATAGGAAGAACTCCCCAGGGGTCTTTGAAGTCACTTCGTGCAAACCTGGAGGGTCATACGGGAAAAGAAGTGGTGGAGCAAAGGGGTTCATAGGTAGAATCCTCGTAAAGATATGGTTCTCTGTGTAGTAGTGGGGCTTTACGAAGGGGTGTGCTTCACGATGTTAAGTGACCTATCCTAGGCGTAGAAAATATGTGCATATGGAAGGTGGTTCGTTAAGTGGAAAGGCATTTGTGAAGTAGCTCTTCATGAATAAAGGGTGCCTTGCAATGCATAGAATGGGGAATAAATGTGCTTCGCGAAGCATAGTGACCCTGCCTTAGCATGTGGGTCACAACTGCATGGAGGGTAATTCATGATGCAAAAGTGCTTCATAAAGACCCGAGTCCCATTGGGGATCCCCTTCCTTCATGAAGGCCCGTAGGCTCTGCTAAGGGAATCCTTCTTTGAATAAGGGATGATTTCATGCAAAAGGGGAGTAACTTCATGATGAAAAAGAACCTTGAAAAGGTCATCATGCACAGAGCTAAAGTTGATTCACGATTAAGGAGCTATGAAGGGGAAAGGTCAGAGAATCCGTCCTTTGGGATCGAGGGGATCCCAGTAATTATAGGAAAGGGGCACTGTGAAACAGAGATCACTTGGAAAGAAGACATGTGGCATTTGTCGTGATGGCGTGGTGACTTCACAAATTTCAAATGGGTTCACAGAGCATCATGCCTTCTTACTCCATAGCGGATTTGTCAACATCAAATGGGTTCATGGAGCATCCTTCCTCCTTGCTCCACAGTGGCTTCGCGAACGTTAAATCGGTTCGCAGAGCATCCAGCCTATTTGCTTTGTAGAGGCTTCACAAACGTCAAATGTGTTCATGGGGCATCCCGCCTCCTAGCTCCATGGTAGTTTTGTGAACATCAAATGGGTTCACGGAGCATCCCGCCTCCTTGATCCGTAGTGGCTTCATGAGGGGGGAGCTTTGCACTGGCCTCCGAGATATGGGGGCTTCGCGAATAGGCATCATGAGGCAGCTGCTAATGCTTTATATTTTTTCTTGTTCTTCCCAAATTTTGGTGCCAATAGTGCCCAATTTATTTTTGGGGTCTCCTCTACCATAGAGGAAAAGTTTTCATTTAAATAAAATTCTTTGGTACCAATGCACATGTAATGTTCTAGAAGAATCAGTACTTAGATCACACCCGGCCACTCATCAATTAAAATTTAAATTGTACCATGTTTAACCAACCTGTACCTTTATCACTTGTCTCAAACTCCAAAAAGTCATCCATTATAAGGATAAGATGACAATTCCAAATGAAACATGAAGTTCATTATGTAGGAATTTCCCTTGGAAATTCACTTCTAAATCAGGCACCTTTCTTATGAAATTATTTTTACTCAGAGGGAATCCCATCACTCCTTATAATAATAGTCACTATAATATACCTTTTCTCAGACAAAACATTCAATAGTAGAAACCCTGGTCGACTATATTAGGCGCCCAAATATTCCTACCCATTTAATCTAATCTTGATAAAAAAAGAGCCCAATGCGACTCTTCAAAAGTAGGATGCATCTACATGCCTATAATGAAAATAACTAGGTACCTTCCATGCCTTGATCTCAAAATGATAGTACAACTAATATCACTTCTAAAAAGGAATCCAAAAAATTTGGACAATCTCTAATATTTATGTTTCCCTCAATCAAAATTAAATGTTGACCTACAAGGGTCTACGTCAATAATAATTGTCTATAGGTCTCCCACCTAGTCCTATAGATCATTTCTCTCTATAAAGGTAAGTATCAAAGTGACCTATGATTTTCAAAACTATAAACACTACCAAAAAGGTAAATTTTCATCTACGAGCATCCTTGTAATGAACTACTCACTAGATGTCCTGGTACAAACGTATATAAGAAACTAAACTTATACTCATCAGGAATCCCTATACAGTAATACCCCCTCGAGGTCTAACTCATGAGAAATTTCATGGTACCTATCAATATCCTACTTAGGGATATGAATATATAACCATGACGTTCTAAAAAAAACCTCTCAATTGTTATAGAACAATGCCATCATGTTCTTTATTGAATTACTAGGGTCACCACAATTCATGTGAATGAGGAATGAGTTATCAGCCTCCCAAAAAAAACACCTCAACCTAGATCCACATTATCTTCCATGATAAGTATATATATATCCCAATTTACTCAATTTAGTACAATTACTCTAAAACAATATATAGGAAAACTGATTTTATGTTTTTGTTAATATGCTAAACAATTTCCCTATCTCGTCAGTAAAATCATACACCGACGAGCCTATATAGAGAGAATCATACATTCTAAATATGATACATGAGATTACTCTTACCATTACTTGGCACAGGTCAAAATCCGTCCCTAGTATCCTACCAATGGGACAAGAGAAATAAATACACAATAAATCATAACATCTGCACAAAATTTTTATCACTCAATGTGAAAATCATATACAACTGTTTATCACAGACAAAAAGGAAATCCCATTCCCTAGCTTCATGGACTTTTTTGCTGAGAAAGTGTTATCAATACACTGTTGTTATATCTATCACAGGTTTCAACACACTCCTGATACTCATATCTACCATATACCACAAATTAAATACATAAAAAGAAGAGGCTTTGATACCAATTTGTTACATCCCAAACTGGATTCCACAAATCTGGTGCTCCAAGCCAGTTCTCCACGAGGTCTCAAGCATGCCTCCAGGTAAAAAAGAGGCTAATTACTAGTATAAAGGGCCTTGTATGTGATATTGGGGAAACCATACCATCATATAAGAGAATGAAAACTGATGAAATAGATAAGTATAATACACAATAGTAAATAAATTTAGTGTAGAAGTAATGAATTAACTGAAATAGAACATGTTGTAATAAAATGAAATACTAAAAGAACATGATTTTATATGTCAAATATAATTAATTGGTCAATGAATAGGACAACTATACATATATAATAGTATAAATTAAATTGAAATAAAAGTAACGGGCTCTACTACTAACATCAAGCCAGACCCCATACCTAGTCTCTATACACTTTCAAACCACACTAGTCTGGTCAAAATATCAAACATGAGTAGCTCCACCTGATCATGAAGAATTCGGCCTTAGTCCTATCCATCATGAAACTATGCTCAACCAGAAATTAAGAAGGAAGTTCTACACATTCACTGAGGTGAACATCAATGGGTGCGAAATAATCTCAGTAGGCCACTGCAACGATGAACCTATAAAATATTCTATAAATTGTATGTCGTTATGAAATATTCACTACCTAGTCTAGATATAAATAAAATTATATATAATAAAAATAAATGTGAGACCATAATCAATCCTGGGGTCTATAATCCCAGTCATCTAGGGAATTTCTATAATATAAATTCAAATTTATATGTGTATACATGTAAATTCCCATAGATATACATATATAAAAACATATTAATTTTTATTAGTAAGGAGAAATAAATGACATAAAATCCATCAACATTTGATCGTTTGGTCTTTAATCATAATCACATTGATATATTTTTTAAAAGGTCATTAAGCTAAACATCATTCCACTCAATACATGTATAATTATTCTGATCTCTAGGTCCATAATACCAATTGACATATACCTACTTTATTTTCACTACAAATTTGTATGAGCAATCTATATCACCACAGGGGGTACCCATCCTATTTTTTGATCACCCATACTCACCTATTGTAATTTTAATGGATTCCAATGAGTTATGACCAGACATGCTGTAAATAGACAAGATATATACACCATGATTCTCATGCCTTGTAAATCCAATACAATGTCCGATCCTTAGGTCCTAGTTTGCAAGTGTCCATGACATTTATAACTAGGATAAACCCTAATGATATGTCCCTTTGCCGATATGTAAGGAGAGATCTTTGGTTAGATGTCATGCCCACCCCTAGAGATATAAATGGGAACATTTATGATAGGTGTGACAATCCCTACTCAACCACCCTAATATGTAAAGGTCTCATAAGACCGATCCTAAAAATAATATCTAGAGATACGCATCATATGACCAAGTTGTGCAGAGTGTATTCATCCTACCTAATACATAGTCTTATGAGATCATAATCATCCCCTATAGACCACATGTTTATGATATCATAATCATCCACCAACAACCCCAAGTTTAAGAGAGCATAATCATCCTCCATTAACCCATGAGTCTTGGTGAGAGTAATCATCATCATCATAAAATAACTTAAGGTTGTTGGAATACTACTCATCACTTGGTGGAGTAGAATCACCCATGAGTATCATTAATGGGGACACCATGCCCATATATCATAGTAGTAGGCTCAATTACTAGATTCTAAGAGACACCTTTGGAGATTCCTATAATACAATAACAAAATATACATGCCCGACACAAAAGTCCCTGGTAGTACCTATGGGTATAAAAATAAACATAAGAAATAACATAGATTTGATGTCGGATCCTTTGAAGAATGTATGGGAATCTCAAATATATATAAAGATACATCACTTCAGGCTCAACAACCACCAATTGGGAAGAACTTTTAATCATCTCTACATAAGAAGTATACTTGTAAAAGTACAAACAAAGAGTGAGTGTGGACGAACAAGTAAACCCCACACTACAACCATGGACCATTGCACATACAAGTTTGGAATGGGTTCAAAAGTGACACATGATACCATCTCTACCCAAACTAGAAGTACTAGCTCAGGGTTGGAAAACAATTGGGGCACCCTCTAGGTCCCTCAAGACAAACATTAGAGAGGCATCCTACTTGGGATCCTCGAGGCATTTATATAAGAAAATATATCCTATTATGGGTCCTTAGTTTTGAAATAAAAATAGAGGAATCCTACAAGTGTCTTATAATGGTATAAAGTAGAGGTATCCAAAAATGGATCCCCATAATGGTATATATTAAGGTGTGTTCTATACGGGACCCTCACAACATGGTATGAAGGAAGTAGCCCCCAACATGGTATCCTCTGAACTAATTACAGGTATAGGACTCTTAAATGGGATTACCTAGTTTGGATTAAAAGAAAATATATCCCAAAGAAAATGGTTTTCTACTCATGTGATGGTCTGGGGCACATGGATCATGATTTCCCAACTCAACAAAAAGTTGATCATAAAATGTTCGAGGGACTTCCAAGGTTGTGGGATAGGGTCAAGCATGGTTTTCTGTAGGTTGAAATATGTGGCAGGGGAGCAGGTAGAGCAGCAGGTGGCCTGAAGAGGTTCGAGTTACTACCACCACCTCCCCCAGGTGTTCCACCATGGGATCTGGGAGCTTGTGGAAAGGGGAAGCCCCAATATTAGGTGATAGAGACATATGATTGTGATGCATCAGAGATGATTAATGGTATGTTATGGGTATTATTCATCCTATATTTAGTTCTTATAGACACAGGTTTTGTTCAATATTTCTTTTCCATACACCCTATTCAGATCATGGTGATCCCAATGGAGTCGTTAACTTGATCCTTATATTTAGAGACTCCTTCAGGAGAGGATTCGACAATTACACACTAGTTCCAAAAGTGTGAGCATACGATTGGAGATTAGATATTTGGTTGGGATTTCATATTAGAGTGTCAAGGCCTTACTAAATCATCTAGGGTATGAATTGGTTGTCCAAAAATCATGCTTAGATTGATTGTTTTAGGAACAGAGTGAAATGTGTCCAATGAGATGGGACTAGTTTGTTCTTTACTGGTGAAAAGTGAATGCTTGTAGTGTAGGATAGATGTTCATAGAGGAGGTTGTATCCAAAAAATCAACATTTATCTAGGCTTACCCTCAATGTGGTGGAAAATAGGGGTCCTCCATTTCCTGAAGTAGTGGATGAGTACGAGGAAAACTTTCTTGAGGTTGTTCTTAGATTACCTCTTGAAAGAGTGATTGAATTTTGCATTGACATGTACCATGGGATGGCACTGATATCCATGCCAGAAAATCTGATGTCTCTCACAGAGCATCAAGAGTTGAGGGTATATCTCCAGGACATATAGAGGAATGGATTTGTAAGGCCTAGTGTTTCACCTTGATTAGCCACAATATTATTTTTCAAGAAGGAATAAGGATATTTGAGAATGTGTGGGGATTATCAGTGCCTTAATCAAGTGACATTGAAAAAGAAATAACAAGTTTTGATAATCGACGACCTCTCTAAATAGTTGAATGGAATGAGGTGGTTCTCGAAGATAGCCCTCGGGTTTAGCTATCATCAGCTACATGTATGGGATGAGGATGTACTTATGGAAGCCTTCAGATGTGGTTATAGAAACTATAAGTTCTTGGTGATTCCATTCATCGTGAAAAATTCTTCAGTATTGTTCATGGGACTTTTTAATAGGATATTACAACCATACCTTGATCGATTCATTGTGGGGTTTATTGATGATGTCCTTGTATACTCGGCATTTTAAGAGGAGCACACGACAAACCTGTAGGTAGTCTTGGAAGAACTCCGAGGGAAACAAATTAATGGGAAGCTCTTGAAGATTATGTTCTATATTCAGGAGGTACACATTCTAGGACACATCAATTGGAAAGATGGAATTGTAGTACATCTAGTGGAGGTAAAGCTAGTGCTTGCATGGGAGCCATTCCAGAGTATGTCTGAGGTGCGGAGTTTCTTGGGGTTGGTTTGATACTATCAAAGGTTTGTGGCTAACTTTTATAGGGAAGAAAACCGTAATAATATTTTACATGAAAAGGAAATACCTTCATATGGATGGAGGAGTGCCAACATAGTTTGTAGGATTTTAGGCAGAGATTGTTAAGTGCCCCCATCATGAGACTGCCAGAGGGGGGAGTTGGCTACGTAGTGTTCTGCGATACATTAGGGACCAGACTACTTTGTTTTTTGTTTTAGGGGATATTTTTAATTACCTACAATTCACAATAGTTGAAGAAGCATGAGGGGAACTCTATGACCCAAAATCTTGAGCTAGCAGCAGTTGTCTTCTATTTGAAGATGTTGCAACACTACTTGATGGGTGAGCAATTTTCCATCTACTACAACCAAAAAAATATGAGGTATATCTTCTCCTAAAATGACCTAAAATTGAGGTTTAGTCAGCCGCAAGAGTTCCTCCATGAATATTACTTCGAGATATTCTATAATCCTTTGAAGTGGAAAGTGGTGGAAGATGTGCTTATTAGGAGAATTGGGTTGTAGTTTCTGAGTGAGGAGTCAGAGCAGTTACACGCGATGATGATATCCTTTGTGGGCGGTGATGGAGTATCAAAACATTAGTCGATGGTTGTCACTCCCCCACTCCTACAAAGTGTTAAGGAGGCACATCTTGTGGATGTCCACTATCAGAACTGTCATGATCAGTTATCCATAGGGCATGTCCCCGATAAATATAGGATTGGTGGTGAGTACATCACCCTTTTCTGAGGGTGTACAATGGTACTAGTGGCCTTGTGCAATGAGGTTATGAGGTAGTTCCTAAAATCCCCCTTGGAGGTGAATCTAGGAGTGGAAAAGATGTACTGGGATCTCTGACATCAGTACCGGTGGTCGGGGATGAAGAAGGAAGTGGAAACGTTTGCTTCTCGGTTCCTCACTTATCAGAAAATGAATACAGAGCATTAGGTTCTAGCAGTATTTTCTCATCCACTTGAGAAGCTATAGTGGAAGTGGTATGGTATCTTGATGGACTTCATGAAAGGTTCACAACGCATGTCCATGGGGCTTGATACCATCTGGGAAATTTTGGGCCAACTCACCAAGTTACCACAATTTCTACCCATCTGGGAGCAGGTTTCGGTAGAGAGCATGGGACACCCCTACATTTTGAAGATAGTTCAATTTCATAGGGAGACATAGATGAAAGTTTCATACCATGATGCTCGATTCATGTCCTGGATGTGGAAGTGACTACAAGAGGCATTCAAGACTCAGTCGCGATTGAGCACAACATTTCAAACCTATACATATGGTCATACAGAGAGGACTATCTTGGTTTCATAGGACTTTATTCATGCTTGTATATTGGAATTTGTTCATAGTTGGTAGGACCACCTAACTCTAGTGTATTTCATATAAAATAATAGCTACCACTCCACCATTCGTATGGCACCATTCACGACACTATATTGGTAAGCATGCAGATCACTGTTATACTAGACAGACCCAGGGGAGTTGGCCCTCATGGGTCCAGAGTTGGTATAGGCTACCACTGAGAATGTTTAGATCATCTAGGGGTCGATGTGGACTGCAAAGATCATGCAAAAATATTATTCTTATAGGAGATATTGTCCCTTGTATTTCATGTAAGGAGACTATGTGTTCCTCCGGGTCTCACCTCAATGGGGATTGCGTAGATTTAGCTGGGGTGACAAGTTGTCTTTGAAATTCATCGGCCCTGTCCATATTCTAATAAAAGTTAGTGAGGTGGAATACCTCCTATAACTTCCCCCATAGATAAATTAGGTGTATAATGTCTTTCATCTATCACAGTTCAGGTGGTATGTCCACAACCCATCATACGTCAAAGAATAAAATGAGATGGACATTAATGATGGGGAGACATTTTTAGAGTTCTCAGTGGAGATTGTGGATTGACAGGATCTGGTCCTTCATTGGTGGTTGATTCCTCTGATTCATGTTCAGTGGTAGCCTGGGAATCTCTATGAGAGTACATAAGAGCGGGGGAATTGTATTAATGCTCAATACCCCAATTTATGAGTTTAGCCCCTGTTTTGGCTATCAAGGATGTAAATCCCTAGGGTGGAGAGAATTTATTATCCTAGAAATTACATGTAATTTTTTTATTATATGAGATTATTTTGAGACAATACGCTTAGACGGAACTTTATTATGAGGCTCGATGAGGCTGGAAAAAATAAATGTTCTTTTTTTTGTAATTTAAAATAGCACGAGTGCACAGTTTTAGAAACACTAAAAAGGGTTCCTAGATTAAAAATCTAAGGGAACTATTACATATATAATGTAGACTACACATAAGGAAGGAACAAAGCTTGACCAGCATGAGTCCTGGGTAAAAGTTAATTATGGATCATTTTAATTATCAATAAAATAAACTTGAGAAAAACTATTTTATTCAAATTATTTTGCTACAATGAAATTTTGAGCCAGCTATTTCAATTCATAAATGTAACAATGTAACAACAATGAAACTATAGAATAATATAAATGATGTTTCACATCATAAATGAAATAGTGTAATGGTGTGGCGACACAACATAACAGAAACAATGAAATAGGTTTCGTCAATTATTAGCCTAAAAGTAATTGGGGATCATTTCCACAATCATGGGGTTTTGGTTGGAGGATCTGGAGAATTACCATTGGTTAATGATGAATCTCTCATGACAATGAACACCATCCTTCCTTCCTCTCTCTTTTAAGGATCTCAACATCGATGAGAGTTTTGTATCAAGGATTGATGGACGACAATAGAATAACATCGTTCTTCACCAAAAAATGAACATTTTCCAGATAGACATTTTATTAAAAGTGAATTCATTCTTTTCCAATTCTTTTATTTGAGCGACAATAACGGAACATCCCACGAACAGGTTGAACCACAGATTGATTCCTTGTGTGTGATGGTTTGGATTTCAGGGTTTTGATTCGGGGTTATCAATGTTTCTATGTGATACATGGTTAGAGTTGTTATTCTACTATCCAACTAAATTTAAATTCTAATGAATTTGGATTGTCTCTAACAAGAACAAGTCCTATATCCTTCTATTTTGGTCATTATGTGTTCTCCTATTCATAGTGGCACCATGATTCATGTCATGAGCTCGATGGAAGACAGCGATGGAAAACCACAGTCTAGGTGGGACCACTATGGATGATCAACCCTTGTAAGGAGGCTGAGGGAGAGGGTATTGCTAGGTGGTCGAATTATATCATGGGATCTAGGGGTGGTGAAGGGTTGTGGCTATCTAGGCCGCAGTGATTCTGGAAAGCAGCAGCCAGGAGGGCTGTATTGTCAACATGGGTTGCCAGATCGATGGCTAGAGGCAGGGTGTCCCGCGGTAACCCCCACAGGGGGTGTACATGGGCCCATGGTATGAAACTAGTGTTGTGTTGGGCCAGGTCAACCCAAACAATCATGTATGACCTGACAGGTGGTTTCGGGTCATTCCGACCGGGTCAGTCTGGACCTAGTCCCAACCGACCACTTTTCACGAAAAGGCTCATAACTTCCAAATGATACACCCAATTGATGATCCATTTATGGCGTTGGGACTCTCCCAAAAAGTTATCTTTTAGATATACTCTATGTTGGTTTTAGTGGATTATAAGATACAATCGATGTCTTGAGAAGTTTATTATCTTGAGATCAAGTGCACTACGAGCAGAAATCCTATGACTGGATGTGATGAAAAGACTGTAATGAGCAGGTCCAGGAGACCTAATAGGCTTATGTGATGAGTGGGTATAGGTGACCCAGTAGGCCTAATTTAAGAGAGGTTCTAGGTGACCCAGTAGGCCAATGTGATGAGTGGGTCTAGGTGACCCATCGGGCCTATGTGACTCATCAGGGACGAGTGCCTCTGCACTATGAGGTGTTCTGTGTATACGAATAATAGTCTTGATTTTAATAAATTAGATTATACCTGTGTGAGATGAAGAAACTTTTTTCAAACATTACATTGTTCAATTACCTTTCTGTTTTGGGTCCTTACAGAGTATTGGTTTACTCACCCATACACGTGCTCTACCTGCACATGTTGTGTCTTGTGCAGATGATAGACATTTTGAAAAAAAAATTGATTGTCTGGGTATAGGTGGTGACCAGTGAGATATGACAGAGGAGGCATACTTTTATGGCTTCATGTGGAACCCCATTCACCAACCCTTCAAGTAGGGTTCATCGAATACAAACATCAGAAGCTTATACTTGTCTTTTTTTGTCTTTTATTCTGTCCCCTTTTCTTTCTATTTTATACTTTACTCTCAGTGGTTGTCTTAGTGGAATGTGAGTTTAATTTTCAGCATTGTGGGCTACGCACTTGTGTGTGTGTGTGTATAGTTACATGGAAAAATGCATCCCACATGTGGGATAATTCCAGTGGAACTAGTCACCAACCCATATCCTTTGAGAGGAGGTCAAGGAGTAGTAATTAAAAGAGACCCTGGGGACGGGTCTTGATAGATATGTCCCTTATAGATAAACCTCATTAGATTATTCAAATTGAGGTGGATAATCAAACCATATTTAATATAATTTGTATAATTTTATTTATATGATTCCTCTATATTAGGTATTTGTAATAAAAACCCATTATTGTTTGTTAAATTATTTTATACAATGATTAAGTAATGAAAACAATAGCCCTTCATATATTAACAACATTGATTTTTTATGATTACATTATTTTTGAATACCGAAATAGAAAAACTAGAACCATGTCCCTATGTTTCATATTCATTTATAACCCTAATGGAGTAAACTATTACATGTTTTGGACAAATAAACATTGTTTTAAAAACTGAATCATTAAATTATAGTATATAGTTCTTTAGTATATGAGAAAAAATATGGTTATATTAATCCTAAACTAACCTAATTTAGGAATATTATTGTATTATAAGGTTCAATTTGGAAATATCCACAATAGTTCATAAAATGGATTTTAAATCTATTTTTTTAAAATTTATACATAACATGATTATATATATATTTCTATACAATGTTATCAATATTTTTTAATTTTTTTTTAATTTTTTAAAATGTTAAATAAATATGTTTTATATTACATAACATGAAAAAATTCATAGAAGAAAAAATAAAATAAAATATTAAATAAATTATAAAGATTACACAAAATTGACATAAAATCGTATTTTTTACATTGGTTTTTTAAATAACATATATAAAAAAATATATTTTTTACTTCAGTTATTTTATAACAAATTTAAAACAAAATTCAAATTTTTTTTCAATGGTTTAAGATAGACATTAGAAATTTAATTGTTTAAAAAAATTTAAAAAAATTTCCAATCAAATAAGAAATCAAAAAACTAGTAGAAACTATAGTAAAATGACATCACAACTAAAATTTCAAAAAACTCATTACAATTATTTTTTATTTTATAATAGATTTAAATTTTAAATTTTTTACATGAACATATATATTTCATATTGAGATAATATAATATCATACCATCCTTGAAAAATAATCTAATCACGATCCTCATATATGATAAAAATAGATTCTAATATAAGGGAGAGATTCATGAAAATTTGAAAAATTAAAAGGAAATCATTTTTAAGTATTATAAAAAAATTATTTGATAAAAATTAAATTTTATAATAAATTACAATGAGCATAAAATTTATAGCTATAGTTATTGAAATTATTTCAAATATATAACTCATAATATAAAAGAAAAATTTTGTTATTCTATATCGATGATGAATTTCATTTTAAATGTTTTATTCAATTAAAAATAAAATTTTAAGTATATACAATTTTTTGTTAATTAAAATTATTTTAACCATTATGTACACATATTTATCATTGATTTCCTTTAAAAAAATGAACCTCGATTGTAATCATGTTCTTTTTTTCAAATTGTTATGTACGTAATACAACTAAAAGTTAAAATAATTTGTAACTATTTAAATAATTAAACACATGTATCTAAAACTTCTTTAATGTTTTATCACATGTCAGTGGTCATGTATATTATCAATTAATTGGGATAGAAATACACACTACATAAAATGATCACTAATATTAAAAAATATAAAATCAATTTTTATTTAATTAATAAAAAATCTATATACAATATATTTTTAATACATATGAATATAAGAAAACAACCAATTGATTCATTCTCAAATCTTCCATAATGAATATAGTTCGTTCATCATCCATCATTATCAATCTAATTGATTAACTAAATTTTTTGTCCAAATATCTATATTCTAATGTCGTATCGTAGTAAATAAAATTTTTATAGTTATATATATTAATAATCAATTATATGTATTAATTTAGATCAACCTAATTTATATAGATGATGATATATTATAATTGAGATACATTGAAAATCCTTGTATCACTGTGAGGCCTTTAATTTCTAACCTTATAGGATTCATTATATCTCTAATAAATAATGACAATCATATTTTGAATAAAATTTTAAAAACCCATGCAAAAATCATGGACATTAAAAAAACATAGATTTATATTTTTAAAAATTGATATTTCTTTTAGAAAAAAGTGAAATTTTAATTCAAAGGAGACACAATATGTTGTTTATTTCCATACCACAACATGTTATCTTTAAAATATTCCAATATATAGGTTGAAATATTAAAACAAATTTAAAAACAATATGAAAAATTAAATTTTTTAATAAATTCTTTCCTTGGTGGAAATTTTTTCTACAGGTCTATATCGAAAATGTAAAAAAAAATTCAAATTCATTTTCTACCAATAGAATAATCATCTATAGGGAATGGTACTCTAGATGAAAATTTATAATATCAAATATTGTTTCTATATGTAGATCTATCCACATATAATGATGATGTAGTGTGTCCAAAATATAATATATAGACCCATATTATATAATATGATACTTTTTATCCTCAATTTATAACTCACATTATATGGGATTTTATAGTGTATGAGATATAGTGTTGTGATATTAAGGCAAAGGTGTAGCAGTCAAATTTATAACTAATGGGGGAAAGTGGGTTATACTGCTCAAAATTTTATATGTATGTATGGAAAATATTTACTATAATGAATCTATATTCCTCTCCTCCATAATCTATCCCATGAACTAAACATTATATTCTAAAGTGTTTATTTTTAAATTTTTATATATCCACCCCTAATAATGTTCTTTGATGCCCAAATAATTTTTTAATTGATACACCTGACACATATCTTCATTTATGACCTCTGTTCTTTGGATTTCAAATTGTAGTAGCTAAAATATCATTTATACCCCAATGTTTTAAGTTCTTATAATTATTATTTTCCTCAAGTCTATATTATAAAGAATATTAAAAAGTGTTATTAGAGAATTTGAAATATAATTATTTTTAAAATAAAATATATTACATAAATTTCATCTTAAAATCTTCTTCGTGATATCTCTTGAGTATTGTCTATTATATTATGTATTTTTGATAATTCATACCCTCTTTTATTTTAAATGTCTAGATAGGGTAAGAGGGTAAATATCTACTAGACAAGAATATTGTGCCTTAATTTTTAAACATTTTCTAAAATCATTATTTCTTGTGATAATAGATACCCTCCATTAGATAATAAATGAGGTTATTTCTTTTTAGATAGTATATTCTACTTATATCTACATGGTTCTTATTTACTAATTGAAATAGAATCGTTAAGATGATACTTTTAGGGATTAAACAAAAAAATAAAAATTATGACATCTCATTTACCAAAAATTATTCTTTCCATCTATTTTAAATAAATATATTTTACGTATCTTAATCATTAAATGGATACATTTCACATGGATCTTCATTTATTCTTAAAACAAAATGAAATTTAAGGTTTTATTGTATTTTAAATCTATCCATCCCCCAATGGAAAAATGGATATATTTCTTCCTCACAATTTTATTTTCAAATATAAGATATTCTATTAGATGTGAATAAAAAAATTAATATATATTAGTAAAAAATGTTAGGCTAAGTAAAATAATTATAAAGGATCATAACATAATTGTCTCTACATAGATAAATTATTTTCATCTTTTCAACCCTTTTGTAATAAATATTCATTTTTAGGAACCCAGACCTTCTTTTCACATATGTTTTCCATTTATAGTCATTTTTTTGAAAAAGAGGAATTTCTGGAAATTTTCAAAGTACACACCGTGTACTTTATGAGTACATGATGTGTAATTGGTTACCACAGGTAGCCACGTGCTTTCCATGTTGTGGCCGTGGATACAACCATGAGGGGGTGACCTAGAGGCCTCCTAAAGTGGAGTACGGAAATGGTGAGTGCACACCGTGTACTTCAACATTACACATCGTGTACATTACTTTTTTCATTAGACGCACTGGTGTCACGTCTAAACGCCAGAACACACTTCTTTTAGGTTCCGTCTGACCGAGAGCTCCGTACGGTTGGAGATCTTCGAAGAACCCATGAGTGAGCATACGACCTTCAAATCGAACACTATCGGTTGCATTGGAATCACATTGGTGAGTTCTCTCTTCTCCTAGAGCTTCACCTTCTGATTTCTCATCTTTCATGAGTTATCATATGGTGAACGTATTATATGTTTTCTTAGATCTACTGTGTTCTAAGGTGATTCAAGCCTCAAGATTCAAGTATATTGATCTCCCAATGCTGAGGTCAGTGGTTTGTGCCTTTCTGTTGAATGTCTTTGAGTTATATGTTATAATTTTCCTAATACCCTTGAACGGGGTATTGCATGTTTACCATTTTAGACCTATTGATTTCCTGATATTCTTGTATACTTGAGTAGATGGTAATTTTTTGTGGATAGGTTGAATTGTTGTCCTTTGGATGTGTTTTCCATGCATGTTTTGCTTGTTTTGACCTCTGGGTCTAGTTTTCCTATTAGGCTACTGGTTACTTTCCCATTCCTAGTATTGTAGGATGGTGTGACTATTTTTCTATTATGATGTTATGTTGTAGAATGCAAGCCAAGTATTTCTTCAGGTTTACCTTGTCTGGTATGCGATGCCATACTTTATTGACTTACACAGGGCTGTGAGAACCTGTTGTATAAACTATATAAAGAATGGATGTTGAGGGATTCTCCAGAGTGTCTTTATAATTATTCAATGTGAGACCACAGGGGGAATTGATGATGATTGCTTCCTCAGAGAGTCTGTAGTTCCTCGACGGTGGCCATAGAGGGAATGTGACAAAAGTGCTTCCCTAAAACGCATTTAGTACTGATATGAGACTATGGGGGGAATTGATGGGGAGTGCTTCCTCAGAGAGTCAATACTTTAGCTGAACCAGAGGGGTGAGATTGTGTTTGCTTCCTAAAGGGTTTCTTGTGTTGCTAGGTAGATGAGAGGGGATAGGATGTGATTACTTCCCAGAGGGTTACCTATTGTGTTTACCTGATTTGATAGTTGTAACCTGTTATAAGAAGTTGAAAGAATTGAATATGTGAATTGCTTACCCTGGGTAATTCCTTGTTTACTGCATTTTTTAGATTGCTTCCTTCCATATATTCAATGACTGCTTGGCGCAGATCTCATGGTGATTGCTTACTGGGATTTAGTCTCACATCTTTTATGGGCCATGCATTTGGGCCCATACAGATTATATTGTTGCAGGTATAGACAAGGGCAAGAGCCCTTCTACTTCAGGTACTTGACATGCTGTGGAGCTGGAGAGCATGGGACTAAGCTTAGGCTTGTGATTCTGTGGAGCTGATTACTATTTTTCTTTTGTACATGGTTCAGTAATATATATCAGCATTGTTCTTGGTTTCGCTTCTTTCCTAGACATATGTATCATGCATCATTTTATATATGTGCTCTAGTTTATTCTACCGGTCTTCTGCTATTTATTTTATTATGATATTATTACTTCTTCCTCTCTTGTATGTGTCTGTTTACTTTCATTGTGTACTCTGTCAATGAGGTAATAGTTTCCCCAATATCACAACCAAGGCCATCATTGCTAGTCGGTAGCCTCTAACATTCGGGGAAATGCACTTGAGTCCATGTGACCAACCGGGTACGGGGTGCCTCTAGGTGGATTCCTGAACCAGGACGTTACAAATTTGTATCAAAGGTGTAATATTTTCTATTGAATTACTGTTTGGAGCCTTTAGCAAGGTATATGAAGGAATTGGTACTTAGTAATATGTTGCTCCCAGGAGTAGCTTACCCGTGTACACGGAAAATCCAATCTACCACGTTTATTTCAGTTTTCAAGTTTTTAAATTTTACAGTTGATTTGATTTCACTGTTAGGTTATTCACATGTTTTTCTTTGTTACCGTTGATGTTGTTGAGGTTCTATTTTTATCGCAACCAGATGAGATGAGGGTATGCCATCTCATGCAACATATAGGCACTTGATAGAAATCACATGTCATGCATTTTTTCAATGCCATCTAGGGTGAATTAGCAATTTCATGTTGTTGTGACAGATGTTGTGTAGAATAGGCATGTTGTTGTGATAGATTCCTTGATAAAATACCTACTGTTTGATAGGGTATTGTTTGTGTAAGTTTTTGTCTGAATAAACTCCAAAATTTGTTTCTTAAGGTGTTTTTGGCCCTCATGGACTAGAACTTGAGGGATCATTTACTTTTTTACCTTGTTATAACATGTATAAGATGCTAATCTTTGATTCATGCAGATTATGGGCCCCCATGGGTCAGAATTGGGAACCTTCAATGTTTTTTAAGTGTTTTTATGGGTTCTGGAGTAGTTTCTGAGGCTTACTATCTGGAAAAACCCAGAATACATGCCGTGTAGTTTTGACTACACACCATGTGTTATTATATTCAGGAAGAAACTTTTTTTCTTAAGTACATGCCTTGTACATTTTGTACACGCCGTGTAGTCTCTTACTGTGTCATAGGCCATGTGGTCAGAGACACATGACATGGATATTCTTGTGGGAACACATTGTGTACCAGTTTTGCATGTCGTGTGGTGTTGGCCCTGTGTCCGCCCATGCGAGTAATAAAACAGACAGATAAATCTTCAGTTATACACACTGTGTCAGGCTTGAACCAATATTGTAGTGTAATCCTAGGAACCATACCCTATAGATAACAACATTGGTTGGTGGAGTCTCTTCTTATACACACTGTGTCCAATCTAAACATGTTTTGTAGTCTAAACAATGTACCCAGCCATGTCACGAACAACACGGGTTGGTGTTTTCCTTTATTGAATATGATGTGTCCGTATAGAACGTGTCATGTTGTGTGAGTTGTCTATTAGGCTGTGTCACTAACAACACGGGCCAGGAGAAGCTTGTCTAGTACACTATTTCTCTATCATGAACACATCGTGTAGTCTTGTCTTAAGAGAACCATGTTGATTAGCCATTTAAAAGGAATTAGTAAGGGGAAAAGGACTCAAGTACACGCTGTGTGTTAGGACGACACGCTGTGTGGTTTGGGTGTTACACGACCAATCTTGGCAGAAGTACATTCCCATGTGAATGGCTTAAGGTAACACACTATGTAAGAATTATACACGTCGTGTAGTCATGTTTAGTAAAATATGAATGCTTTCTTCCTCCTTTCCCTTCTTACACTTCTATGTTTTAGTCCCTGTTAATCTTGATCTAAGGTGTGCGCTTGACCTTGCAGAATCATGCCACCGAAATGTCCTCCGGTTGTATTCCAGTTTCCAAGTAGTGATCAGACACCAGATACGGCTAATTATAGACTTCCAGCAGATCCTCCTGTTGTTCCAGTCTTGGCACTAGAATTTATACCTGATACCGATGCTGATTCATAGTTCAGGGAAGGATTCATGAGGATGATGCAGACTTTTCAGGGAGCACCGCCTTCTACCCCTTCGATGGCAGATTTTATGTGAGTTTTCCAACTGCCATATCCTCCCACCTTCATAGGGGAAGAAGGACCTCAAGCTGCAGAGCCCTGGTTGGAAGCCATGCTTATGATCATAAAGCATCTGGAGACGCCTCCAAAGCGGAGGGTCAAGATCCCTACTTACATGCTTCGGGATTCTACCAAGAGATGGTGGGATGTGATCTCATAGGAATGTTATCAGCAGGTTATGGATTGAAAGTAGTTCAAATGCATCTTCTATTACTACTTTTATCCAGAGACCCTGAGGGCCAACCAAGCTCAAGAGTTTACGAGCCTGGAGAAGGGTACCCTATCAGTTATGGAGTATTACTCTAATTTCACCATGCTTCAGCATTTCATGCCCTTTCTAGGAGATGGGTTATTCCTGGCAAGGAAGTTCTAAGATGGCCTCAGATAGGACATCCGCACTCAGATGAATATCATCAGGTTGACTTCCATCGCTTCCATCGTCAAACAGGAACTGATCACGGAGCAGAATCTAAGGGAATTCGGAGTTGTGATATAGGGAGGCTCGAAATCCAGAGTTAGTGCTTCACCACATGATATTCAGAAGTGTCATAGGGATACTACATGAGGATATCCGAGTTGGTGGGATGCATCTTCTGGTATCTAGGTGATGTGATACCATTGCAGGAGAAGTAGGCATATGAGGAAGTAGTGCTAGAGAGACCTAGTGGAGTTCCGATCATGCCTCAAGATGTGTCACCTTCTGCACTTCTGTCAGATCTTCTCACTAGCAGCTGGTGATAGGGGTTCTTCTATGACTCCACGTTCGGGATCAGCACCACCAGTTTCTCCCAAGTCTGGGAACTGGAGTTCTTCCGGCTGTTACAGCCAAGGTGGAGGTCATGGTCGTGGTGGCCAGTCACCGGTCTTTCAGTGACAGTAGAGTGGATTAGCTCAAAGTGGTCAAGCAGGGTCACAGGGCCGTGGAGTAGGCCAGACTTTTGCAGTGGAGCAGACCCATCAGAATCATGATCATGGAACTTCTACAGTTTGAGGTACGATCCTTGTTGCCTCAGTTTTATCATCAGATCTTTTCAATAGATGGGCTTGCTATAGCTTTATATCTGTTGCTGTTGTGGAGATCCTTGGGATCTGAATCTTTTCTTCTTTATATATCTTAATGCTAGAAACTCCATTGGGGACTATAACGACCTGTTTACGTTAGGGAAAGGAGTGCGCTCTAGAGGATGGTGGGTGTTACTTGTTATGGGACCTTTATATCCAAGAGATGACAAACAATGATGTCATTCTTAGAATAGACTAGCTAGGTTTGTTCCAGTCATTCGTCGATTGCTATTTTCATAAGGTGAGTTTCACGTCACTAGAGGGTGGATCGTTTCTTCATAATGGAAAGTGGGATATCCAGGTGAGCAGAGCAGGACCCGAGCTATAACACCCCGAGCTTCCACGATACTCTTCTCATTCAATAATGCAATAGCTTGCATTGTACGCAAGTTCGAGTTCTAACACACCGCAACTAATCAAAATAGCCGTTATGAATAGTAATAACCACTTTTTAAAATTATAGAAATTTTATATTTCAAAATGGACTTTATTTTTGTATTCCTAATATTGAAATTAGCCTATGTTGAATTTTTTGTAATTTTCTGAGAACTTCAAAATTTTTATGAATAGTGAAAAATACTTAAAACAACTTTTTTAATCAAAATAATTCATAGTGATAAATTATACTATTTAGTGGTTTTAGAGGATAATTATAATATATTTTTACCATTTTATCCAATGGTGGTCATTAGAATTAATTTAACATTGAAATTGGACATAAACAATTGCCAATCTTTTGATATAAATTGTTTCTTAAAAACATGCTATTTGTTGTGACAGAGGGAATTAATTATAAAATTAATTAATGCAACTAATATGTTTGGAATTTTTTAAAATAGACATCATTTTTGAATTCGTAATATCAATTATAGCTTAGGGTGAAATTTTGGCCTTTTTCTGAAAAACTTCAATTTTTGATGAATAGTGAAACCACTAAGTGGTAGTTAAATAACTGATTTTTCGTTTAAATGAAATATTACCACTTCTGTGATTTGATTTTTCAAAAATCCGACATACATGGTTGTCATTAAGAAGTAAAATGTTGTTCAATAAGATTAAAATAATTTTTTGGTGAATAGTAACTTTTAAGTTCTTAATCGCGATTAGAGGTAATTAGTGTAGTTTAAGGTAAAAACAATGTTTTATTAATATGATATGAGCTTGACACTTGTCCTACTCCTATTGGATGAGTCATGTCCGACCAAGACAACCCATGGGTCAACTTGGGGACCCCATGGAGCCACTTTAGTTGGAAAATGACATTAATATATATTTATTTAATGTTGAAATTAAATTGACACAAACATGAGTTGTTTTACTAAAACAGTTTTTAAGTGCGGTTACACAAGTCCAAATTTTGATTATAAATATTCATTAGAAAGCTAAAAAGCTTTCCTACATCATAGTATTTTGTTTATAATTTTTAGACATTAAATAAATTAAATTATTTATGACATCATGATGATGTAGTGATGACCTCATTATTTAACGATTTAAATAAAATGGGAAGATAATGCAAAATCCAAGGCTTACACTTGTCCAAAGCCTATTGGATGAAGAGATTTAGAAACCTTATCACCTTAGCCTCGAATTATATATGTGTGGGACCTTTAGAATCCGAAAAGCATTGTGAAATAATGTAACATTTCAATCTTTCCAAAAGTGCCCCTCCTCTCCACATATAAAAGGCCCCCACCTCTCCCACCTCATTTACACTTTCAAGCCATTTGGCTCAGCCAACCTCTGCCCAAATACTCTCCCAACATTCCTCCCTTACTCCTAGAAACCTCACTTTGGGCAGAACTCTTCCCAAGGAAGCCTTTAGCTCAAATCAAAAAGAGTTACCCGATTTTGAGGTAATGTCTTTTATAATGTTGTTTTGTTTTATTTTTCTTCTCCAACCCCCTAAACTCTTTTTATTCATTTCTTTTGTAACAAAACCAGTATCCTCAATATACTAGGATGTTGTTATAAGAATTATTCGAGCTACACTTACACACACCTACATCTAATGGTTAAAGAACATACGGTTTCTGGGGATGGCGAATTTCTGCATCACGAAACGATGATTGTTCAACACTCATATAACACCTTCAAAGGTGGCCATTAAGATGTCACTATTTTTATATATGATATATAATATGTTTATGTTTTACTTATGCTTCTGTATTTCTCATTTATGGCATACTTTATGATTTCCGTTATGGGTAAAACGCGATAATTTCATTTTAGGAAGTGCGGACTACCGCCCCCTCAAAGTGATTTGAATCGTTAATGCCATATGTGGGATGTATAAAGGATGGAGTAAATGGTATTATACACTATATTATACTGGAATTATATTATACATTTATATAATTATGATTTAGTTCCATTAAATATGAAATTGAAATGAAAGTATCGTTCATGCGTACGTACGGCTTACCGTCTCCATGAACGGTGCATTTCATTTCTTACCTCTAAATGTTACGTAATATTATAAATGAATGTATATACTGGATATACAAGATATATATGACATATAAATCATGAATATAATTCTGGATATAATGGATATTTCACCACATAAACAACTTGTAATTATAAGAAGCTTATTGTTGACTCAAGTACCAAAGATCGACAAAACGACCGTTATTAAATTAAATAATTACATAATGTTCATATCATTGTAATAAGTGATATAATAAGGATAATGAAGTTGAAAATGGTTCTTAATATGGTATATATTAACTCTAGTTTATTATTCAGGAGGTTAAAGAACGGTTGAGTCAAGTCAGACACGAGGTAAGGGAACTTCTTAACCCAATTTTCGTTCTTTGGGTTAATATCCTACTTTCAAATTATGTCATGATATTATTATGTCATATCCTGTATTTGTACATTATTTATGTGTACTTGTAGTGAATACACATAATAGATCTATTTTATTTTAAAAATTCTCTTTGTAAGGGAATTTCTTAACCCAACTTCCATTCTTTTGGTTAATCTTTTACTTTCAAATTATGTCATGATATTATTATGTCCTATTTTGTATTTTTACTTTCTTTATGTGTACCTATAGTGAATACACATAATAGATCTATTTTATTTTAAAAATGATCTTTTAAGGACTTCGTCTCAATCCCATTTCATTGAGGCATATTTGGTTTTATACACAACTTTATTTTATACGGTGTATAAACCCCTTTGACTTTTACATTTATTCAAAAGGAATCTTTCTTATACGAAGCGTTTTGCTAAACGACAAAAGGGAATGTTTTTCTTTCCGTACTTATGCGGCGACAATGACTTCTCCGCCACCGTGACCATTATTTGAGTTTCGGCTTCCTATACAAGCTATCTTTTTTTTAATGAAAAATAAATACAAAGTTTTAACTTTCTTTTATTTTGGTATTGAAAATGGTTTTGAAATCGTTTTTATTATATCAATGTGTTGTATTGATATCTTGTGATTGAAATGTGGAAATGTTATGTTTCCTTTATGCATGTTTTATGTGATACGATTATGTTATGGTTTATGATATGTTTAAACCTATTCATATGAGGAATGTATTGGACTTAATAAGTGACGGGTGGAGCCCGCTATAGCTCCTCGATGCATCGGTAGGTCTCATGAGACAACTAGACGTGGAATTGGCCGAGGCCTTTCCCAATTTGATTTATGGTTTCGGCCGAGGCCTTAATCATTTTAGATGTCTTGGCAGAGGCCTTGACAAAATGTTTCAGAATGTCCGGCATTATACATTCCCTCATTATGAAAGTGGTTATTGATATTGCATGTGATTATTCGGCCAGTAGAATATCCATGTGAAGAAGTGAATGGCATTATCTCATTTTACTTTTTCCATATTATGTTGAAGTTCAAGTTTAAAAGGCTTTTGTTTTAGTTATACATTTCCTTAAATGTTAATGTTTATTTATGAAAGCTTCCGCAATATTGTTATCCTTACTGAGCATCTGAGCTCACCCCTTTCAATGTTTTAATGTTTTCCAGGATTTGAAGAAGTATATTATGAATGACCTGCAGGGATAGTCTGAGGGGATATGAAGACAATATGTTGTTGTTGTTTTGGTTTACTTTATGATGTAATGTAACGTTTACAAATGTATCTAGTGTTTCCAAGGCTACTAAACTAATCGGTCTTTCGAGACTTGATCTTTTGTGATCATGCCAATGTTACGAAGTAATGCACCGACTCTGGGTAGCTGGGGTCGGGGCGTTACAGTTGGTATCAGAGGCAGTTTAGTACTAACCTTGGAAGCTAGATTTAGATAAACTCTGATTAGAGCACATAGCCCAAAGATAGACTTTGAGGATTAGTATAGAAGAACTTCCTAGAATTTTGGTATTATAGAGATGTTATGAGTTTTCCGAGAAATACATCCCTGTCTGGATACGAGCAGGTAGAGGCGGCTCTGGCACAGATGTACCTAGGGGTAAAACCCGAAAACACCGCTTTGAGCTAGACTCGAACGGGAACTGGTGCACGACAACGGGCCTTGCTGCACTCTTGGTTACGACACTCCCGGGGGGTATGCTTAGGATAATTCTCATTTTACTTACAAACCACTATGAAGGGTTATGAGTACATACTTACTCAAAGAAAACATTTCTTTTTATGATTATGGATTATATCCATAAATAGTTCAATTTATGTAAAGTGTTTTACAAGTATGGAATTATGTATTTTGATTCATAAACTAACCTAGTTTATGCCGTTGTATAGAAATGGCGCCCAGTAGAAGGAATGTGAACTCCAGCAGTACGTATGATCCAAAGAGTAAGAAGGATAGTATCTTTCACGGTATTAAGCCAACATTTCGAAGGGAAATAGTCTCCCATGTGTTCTCAACATATGATGAAATAGTATCATGTGTTAATAGGATAAGTAAAGAATTCTCTGAGTCCTATGGCTTTGAAGCGAAGCAAGAGATGAAAGGGATGGAAGAGAGAATGATGGATAAAGGGATGAGGGGAAAGAAGAATTTTCCAATATGTGGTAATTGTGGGAAGAAACATCATGGAACTTGCCTAAAGGGAATGGGAGTTTGTTATAAGTGTAGAGAAAAAGGACACAAAGTGCGTGACTGCAAGGGTAAGAAAATGGTTTCAAATGTACAATGCTTCTTCTGCAAGGATTGGGGACACTACGCAAACCAATGTCCAAATCATCAGAGCATGCCCCAAATGATGTTATTGGATAATAATCAAGTTATGATACTACCACAGATGAGGAGTAATTATTAGAGTTCTTATGTTGTTATTAAAGATTTTTTTTAATTTGAGTGTTGTATCAATGATGTACTGGTTATAATAATTATGGAGTATATAAGGATTGTACTGCAGTACTATTTCATCAAGGACTTGAGATTGTGTGGAACCAAGAAAAGTGACTCCACAGTAGGTTAAATTTTTGGAAAATATATGGTTGAGAGAAAGATAAACCATAATATGGTTTTTTTACTGAGATTGTGATTTTGGAATAAGACGTGATTGATTTGGATAAATTATATTGGATATACTTAACTTCCTTGAAACTGATTGATGTTTTGTATACATTTTTGGATAGAAGGAGTATATCTAGTATTCTATAAGGAATAAGGGATCATGGTAATTCAGTATGTTTAAAAAGAATACATGATGAAGGTGTTCACATGTTGTTACGTGGGATAAAGGATCTTCATTATGTTTACCTTCCTTATAAAATTTGGATTGTGAGTTGGACAGAAGTATTTTGGATAACTATTAAGGTTGGAATGGATTAAGTTGAACTTTGGATAGTATTGTTTAAGGTTAAAACATTTATGAAGATTATTTTTGGAATAGTATAGTACTATATTTTTAGGAAAAGGACAACCTGCAGGGTGGGGAATAACCCATCGCGTCGGACAAAGCTGCAGGAATCGAACCCACAACCATAGTGCGACAAGCCTTTATTTCCTACCACTAGCCTACAGGAAGTCCCTGGTTATTACAAAATAGTTTTACTGATCTAAATGGTATGTGTTAACATTTGGAACCTTATACAATTAGGATAAATAGAATATTTTTGATTTCCGTTACCATTTGGAGTAAAAGTTGGGTTTGTGGTAAAAATTTATTAACGAATGAAAGTATACATAACAAGTATGTATATTCCCTTACGTTCTTAGTAAATCTCATAAATAAATTCCTCAACATTATAAAAGGTAACTTAAAACAAAAATGTTGTCGGTTAACTTTTCCAACTGGGGATTCAATGACCGTTTAACCAATCACAAGTTTGTGATTTTCTTATGGTTAAACATTCTCCTAATCCTGTTTTCTATAACTCTCCATCAGACCTTGATGGTTTGTTTTTCTTCCATATCCATATTTTCATAGAATCCTAGAATGGGCTATATCGGGTGACCTTTGTACTTATCCTGCTTTCTTTTAATGTTATATATTTATTAACCTTATTTCCGATGTGGGTTTTCCACAAAGGTATTTTCTATTTTCAGCCTTTTATTATCAAAGAAAAATTTCAAATTGCGAGGACGCAATTTATTGAAGGAGGGGAGAATATAACACCCCGAGCTTCCACGATACGCTTCTCATTCAATAATGCAATAGCTTGCATTGTACGCAAGTTCGAGTTCTAACACACCGCAACTAATCAAAATAGCCGTTATGAATAGTAATAACCACTTTTTAAAATTATAGAAATTTTATATTTCAAAATGGACTTTATTTTTGTATTCCTAATATTGAAATTAGCCTATGTTGATTTTTTTGTAATTTTCTGAGAACTTCAAAATTTTTATGAATAGTGAAAAATACATAAAACAACTTTTTTAATCAAAATAATTCATAGTGATAAATTATACTATTGAGTGGTTTTAGAGTATAATTAGAATATATTTTTACCATTTTATCCAATGGTGGTCATTAGAATTAATTTAACATTGAAATTGGACATAAACAATTGCCAATCTTTTGATATAAATTGTTTCTTAAAAACACGCTATTTGTTGTGACAGCGGGAATTAATTATAAAATTAATTAATGCAACTAATATGTTTGGAATTTTTTAAAATAGACATCATTTTTGAATTCGTAATATCAATTATAGCTTAGGGTGAAATTTTGGCCTTTTTCTGAAAAACTTCAATTTTTGATGAATAGTGAAACCACTAAGTGGTAGTTAAATAACTGATTTTTCGTTTAAATGAAATATTACCACTTCTGTGATTTGATTTTCAAAAATCCGACATACATGGTTGTAATTAAGAAGTAAAATGTGGTTCAATAAGATTAAAATAATTTTTTGGTGAATAGTAACTTTTAAGTTCTTAATCGCGATTAGAGGTAATTAGTGTAGTTTAAGGTAAAAACAATGTTTTATTAATATGATATGAGCTTGACACTTGTCCTACTCCTATTGGATGAGTCATGGCCGACCAAGACAACCCATGGGTCAACTTGGGGACCCCATGGAGCCACTTTAGTTGGAAAATGACATTAATATATATTTATTTAATGTTGAAATTAAATTGACACAAACATGAGTTGTTTTACTAAAACAGTTTTTAAGTGGGGTTACACAAGTCCAAATTTTGATTATAAATATTCATTAGAAAGCTAAAAAGATTTACTACATCATAGTATTTTTTTTTATAATTTTTAGACATTAAATAAATTAAATTATTTATGACATCATGATGATGTAGTGATGACCTCATTATTTAACGATTTAAATAAAATGGGAAGATAATGCAAAATCCAAGGCTTACACTTGTCCAAAGCCTATTGGATGAAGAGATTTCGAAACCTTATCACCTTAGCCTCGAATTATATAAGTGTGGGACCTTTATAATCCGAAAAGCATTGTGAAATAATGTAACATTTCAATCTTTCCAAAAGTGCCCCTCCTCTCCACTTATAAAAGGCCCCCACCTCTCCCACCTCATTTACACTTTCAAGCCATTTGGCTCGGCCAAACTCTGCCCAAATACTCTCCCAACATTCCTCCCTTACTCCTAGAAACCTCACTTTGGGCAGAACTCTTCCCAAGGAAGCCTTTAGCTCAAATCAAAAAGAGTTACCCGATTTTGAGGTAATGTCTTTTATAATGTTGTTTTGTTTTATTTTTCTTCTACAACCCCCTAAACTCTTTTTATTCATTTCTTTTGTAACAACACCAGTATCCTCAATATACTAGGATGTTGTTATAAGAAGTATTCGAGCTACACTTACACACACCTACATCTAATGGTTAAAGAACATACGGTTTCTCGGGATGGCGAATTTCTGCATCACGAAACGATGATTGTTCAACACTCATATAACACCTTCAAAGGTGGCCATTAAGATGTCACTATTTTTATATATGATATATAATATGTTTATGTTTTACTTATGCTTCTGTATTTCTCATTTATGGCATACATTATGATTTCCATTATGGGTAAAACGCGATAATTTCATTTTAGGAAGTGCGGACTACCGCCCCCTCAAAGTGATTTGAATCGTTAATGCCATATGTGGGATGTATAAAGGATGGAGTAAATGGTATTATACACTATATTATACTGGAATTATATTATACATTTATATCATTATGATTTAGTTCCATTAAATATGAAATTGAAATGAAAGTAGCGTTCATGCGTACGTACGGCTTACCGTCTCCATGAACGGTGCATTTCATTTCTTACCTCTAAATGTTACGTAATATTATAAATGAATGTATATACTGGATATACAAGATATATATGACATATAAATCATGAATATAATTCTGGATATAATGGATATTTCACCACATAAACAACTTGTAATTATAAGAAGCTTATTGTTGACTCAAGTACCAAAGATCGACAAAACGACCGTTATTAACTTAAATAATTACATAATGTTCATATCATTGTAATAAGTGATATAATAAGGATAATGAAGTTGAAAATGGTTCTTAATAAGGTATATATTAACTCTAGTTTATTATTCAGGAGGTTAAAGAACGGTTGAGTCAAGTCAGACACGAGGTAAGGGAACTTCTTAACCCAATTTTCGTTCTTTGGGTTAATATCCTACTTTCAAATTATGTCATGATATTATTATGTCATATCCTGTATTTGTACATTATTTATGTGTACTTGTAGTGAATACACATAATAGATCTATTTTATTTTAAAAATGCTCTTTGTAAGGGAATTTCTTAACCCAACTTCCATTCTTTGGGTTAATCTTTTACTTTCAAATTATGTCATGATATTATTATGTCCTATTTTGTATTTTTACTTTCTTTATGTGTACCTATAGTGAATACACATAATAGATCTATTTTATTTTAAAAATGATCTTTTAAGGACTTCGTCTCAATCCCCTTTCATTGAGGCATATCTGGTTTTATACACAACTTTATTTTATACGGTGTATAAACCCCTTTGACTTTTACATTTATTCAAAAGGAATCTTTCTTATACGAAGCGTTTTGCTAAACGACAAAAGGGAATTTTTTTCTTTCCGTACTTATGCGGCGACAATGTCTTCTCCGCCACCGTGACCATTATTTGAGTTTCGGCTTCCTATACAAGCTATCTTTTTTTTAATGAAAAATAAATACAAAGTTTTAACTTTCTTTTATTTTGGTATTGAAAATGGTTTTGAAATCGTTTTTATTATATCAATGTGTTGTATTGATATCTTGTGATTGAAATGTGGAAATGTTATGTTTCCTTTATGCATGTTTTATGTGATACGATTATGTTATGGTTTATGATATGTTTAAACCTATTCATATGAGGAATGTATTGGACTTAATAAGTGACGGGTGGAGCCCGCTATAGCTCCTCGATGCATCGGTAGATCTCATGAGACAACTAGACGTGGAATTGGCCGAGGCCTTTCCCAATTTGATTTATGGTTTCGGCCGAGGCCTTAATCATTTTAGATGTCTTGGCCGAGGCCTTGACAAAATGTTTCAGAATGTCCGGCATTATACATTCCCTCATTATGAAAGTGGTTATTGATATTGCATGTGATTATTCGGCCAGTAGAATATCCATGTGAAGAAGTGAATGGCATTATCTCATTTTACTTTTGCCATATTATGTTGAAGTTAAAGTTTAAAAGGATTTTGTTTTAGTTATACATTGCCTTAAATGTTAATGTTTATTTATGAAAGCTTCTGCAATATTGTTATCCTTACTGAGCATCTGAGCTCACCCCTTTCAATGTTTTAATGTTTTCCAGGATTTGAAGAAGTATATTATGAATGACCTGCAGAGATAGTCTGAGGGGATATGAAGACAATATGTTGTTGTTGTTTTGGTTTACTTTATGATGTAATGTAACGTTTACAAATGTATCTAGTGTTTCCAAGGCTACTAAACTAATCGGTCTTTCGAGACTTGATCTTTTGTGATCATGCCAATGTTACGAAGTAATGCACCGACTCTGGGTAGCTGGGGTCGGGGCGTTACACGAGCATCGTGGGTTGGGAGGAGTTATAGCCCAAATTTCTTGTCTATATTGAGATGACCAGGGGACTTTATAGTTAGACTTTCCTCCAGTGGTGGATCGTTTAAGGGATGTCTTTCTAGAGGACTCTTCAGGTTTTCATCTGGAGCTCGAGGTGGAATTTTGACCGAACATGTTCTAGGAGTGGAAATGGTATCCATTCTTCCTTATTGAATAGATACACCAGAGTTGCAGGAGCTCAAGAAGTAGTTGGAGGAGTTGCAGGAAAAGGGTTTCATCTGACCCAGTACTTTTCCTTGGGGTCTGCCTGTCCTTTTTGTGAACAAGGCAGATGATACTCTCAGACTTTGTGTGGATTATCAGATGTTTAACTAGTTTACGGTCAATAAATGACATCCTTTGCCAATTATTGATGATCTCTTTGACCAGCTTCGAGGATCCCAGGTGTTCTTGAAGATTGAATTGAGTTCTGGTTATCATCAGTTGCATGTTATACCATCTTATATACCTCTTACAGCCTTTTATAGAGGTATGGTCTATACGAGTATATCGTTATGTCGTTCGGTCTCCCAAACGTGCCTATAGTTTTCATGGAACTAATGAACTGAGTGTTCTATCCTTACTTTGATTCCTTCGTGGTTCTCTTCATGGACGATATCTTGGTGTACTCTCACACTCGACACGACCATGCCACACATCTTGAGATCGTTCTGAGTACACTGAGAGAGCATCAGTTATATACTAAGCTCTCAAAATGCCACTTTTTGATGGATCAGATTTACTACTTGGGTCATGTTATCTCAGAGAGAAGAGTATCAGTCGACCCAAAGAAAGTGAGAGTAGTAGTTTCCTGGGAGCATCTAAAGAATTTCTTTTATGTGCAATGTTTTTTGGGGATGGATGGATACTATAGACGCTTCATACAAGACATTTTGTGCTTAGTATCACCACCCACAGGTTTGACTAAGAAGGGTGAAAAGTTCTTATGGTCATATTCTTATGAGTTAGCCTTTTAGGAGCTGAAAGAGTGGTTGACATCATCACTGATAATAGTCTTTCTAGAGCCGGGAAAGATCTATACCTTTTACTATGATGCATCAACACTGATAGTTGTTTCTTGACGCATGATCTGGAACTGGAATCCTGTATTCATGCCTTACGCTGTTGGAGACATTATCTTCTGGGAGAGAATTTTGTGGTTTTCACTGAAACAAAATTCTCAAGAACATCTTCACTCAACATCATCTGAATTTGAGACAGAAAAGGTGGGTTCAGTACATTCAGTCCTTTTACATTGAGCTTTCCTATATGCCTGAGAAAGGCAACTCAGTGGCTGATGTGTTGAGTAGGAGGACTCAGATATAGGCAGTTTAGGAGGCCATTGGTGAATGGAACCTTATGGATCTATTCTCGGAAATGAATTTGGAGGTGCATGATAGATAGGGGTAGACATTCCTTTCTTCTGTAGCTGTTACATCTACCCTTCATGATCGATTACAAATGATGAAGCTATCATATTCAGAAAGCCCACTCCTATGGGAAAGTTTGTTAGCAGAGGACCCTATTCCTGAATGGACCGTAGGCGATGATGAGACATTGTGTTTCCAGGGGAGTGTATGTGTGCCAACATACATACACGAGGAGCAGATGCGGAACTCTCATTCCGCAGTTTGGGTAGTTCATCCCAGGGTCACCAAGATGTATCATAATCTACACCATCAGTATTGGTGGCCAGGTATGAAGAGAGATGTTGCAGGTTTCGTCATGAAGTGTTCCACCTGTCTGCAGGTGAAGGCAGAGCATAAGCGACCAGCAAGGCTTTTGTAGTAGTTACCCATTCCTGAGTGAATGTGGAATGATGTCGTGATGTATTTTGTAACATGGTTGTTGATGTAGCATCGAGGGAATGATGCAGTATGGGTTGTCATTAACACACTTACAAAGGTCTCTCCCAGTCAAGGAGACCTTCAGTGTTGATGAGCTGGTATGGTTATACATTCGTGAGATGGTATGTCTGAATGGAGTTCCACACTCCATCATTTTAGATAGGGATGCACGTTTTACTTCTCAGATCTGGCAGGGGCTATTGAATGATTTGGGCATATAGGTGCTTTTGAGTACAACCTACCACCCTCAGACATATGACTAGTACGAGCGTACGATTCAGGTGCTTGAGGATATGCTCCGAGTATACATCCTGGATTTTGGAGTTTCTTAGGGGAAGCACATACCTCTTTTCGAGTTTTCCTACAAAAATAGTATTCAATAAACTATTCAGTTGGATCTTTATGAGGCTTTGTATGGTAGGCCATGCGGATCACCCTTATGTTGGATGGAGATAATAGAGGCGGCTTTGTTGGGACCTCATCTTGTTCAGCAGACCACAGACCAAAAAGAGATGATTCAGAAGGGGATGGCTACTGCACAATCTCCTCAGAAGTCGTATGCTAATCAGTGGAGAAGACCTCTGGAGTTTGATATCGGGGATTAGGTTTTTCTACATGTCACACCGAGGTTAGGACACAAGAGAATTAGAAGACAGGGTAAGCTTCTGCCGATGTGCGTCGGGCCGTTTGAGGTGTTGGAGGGAGTTGGTATGGTTGCCTATCAGTTGTAGTTACCTTAGAGGTACTGGTTATGCATGAAGTCTTCCATGTTTCTCAGCTTCAACGTAACTTTTCAGACCCATCTCATGTTTTCCATCCAGAGGAGGTTGAGTTGGAAGTGAATGCATCTTTCGGGGAGCATCCTATCTAGATTATCGATCGTAGTAAAAAAGTTATCTGTGGCTAGTCTGTTCCTCTGGTATGAGTGATTTAGAATCAAGGGCATGTATAGGACGATACTTGGGAGAGATAGGATTATGTACGAGCGCAGTGGCTGGAGTTGTTCGAGGTTTCTTCTTCAACGCCGCACTAGGGAAATTCTGGGATGAATTTCTTTAAAGGGAGAAGTTTGTAAGAACCAAGACCTTCTTTTCAGGTATGTTTTCCCTCTCCAGTCATTTTTATGAAAAGAGGAAATTAATGAAATTTTCAAAGTACACACTGTGTCCTTTATAAGTACACACCGTGTACTCGGTTACCGCAGGTAGCCGTGTGCTGGCTGTATAGCAGCCATACATATGACCATCTGGGGGTGACCTAGAGGCCGCCTAAAGAGGAGTATAGAAACAGCGAGTACACGCCATGTAAATCCAAAGTACACACCGTGTACTTTATTTTTTTTCATTAAATTCACAAGGCTCGAGCCTAATCGCCAGAACGCACTTCTTTTAGGACTCATTCAACTGAGAGCTCTATATATCCATAGATCGTTTATGAACGGTCGAGCGAGCATCTGTCCTCCGAATCGAACACTGTTGGTTTCATTGGAATCAGATCGATGAGTTCTATCTTCTCCTAGAGCTTCATATTTTGACTTCTCCTCTTTCATGAGTTATCATGGGGTGAACGTTTTATACATTTTCATAGATCTATGACATTCTAAGGTGATTTAATCCTATATATTCAAGTATATTGATCTCCCATTTCCAAGGTAGGTGGTTTGTGCCTTTATGTTGAAATTCATTGAGTTATATGTGCTAATTTTCCAAATTCCCTTGAATGGGGTATTGCACGTTTACAATTTTAGCCCTGTTATTTTTCTAATATGCTTGTATGCTTGAGTAGATGGTAATTGTTTATGAATAGGGTGAATTGCTATGCTTTAGATGTGTTGCGTATGCACATTTTTCTTGTTTTGACCTTTGGGTCTAGTTTGCCTATTAGACTACTGGTTACTTTCCCAAGCCTCGTATTGTAGGATGGTGTGACTGTTGCTATGTAATGTTATTATGCTATAGAATCCTAGCCAAGTAGTTCTTGATGTTTACCTTGGCCTATAAATGATTCTATACTTTCTTGACTTACACAGGGCTATGAGAACATGGTGTATATACTATAGGGAGAATGGACATTGAGGGCTTCTCCAGAGTGTATTTATAATTATTCGCTGCGAGACCACATGAGGAATTTTTGTTGAGTGCTTCCTCAGGGAGTCTGTAGTTCCTGGACATGGGACATAGAGTGAATGTGAAATAAGTACTTCCCTAGAGAGACTTTAGTACTGATACGATACTATAGGAAGAATTGACTATGAGTGCTTCCTCAGAGAGTATATACTTTAGCTGAACTAGAGGGCTGATACTATGTGTGCTACCCAGAGAGTTTCTTCTGTTACTAGGTAGGACCAGAGGGGATAGGGTATGAGTACTTCCCAGAGGGTTACCTATTATGTTTACCAGATTTTCTAGCTGTCACTTGTTATATGAACCTGAATGAGTTGAATCTATGATTTGTTTACCTTGGGTACTTCCTTGTTTACTAAATTTTTTAGCCTGCTACCTGCCATATATTCACTGACTGCTAGGCACATATCTCGTGGTGGTTGCCTACTGGGATTTAGTCTCACACCCTATTTGGGATATTCTTTTGGGCCCAAACAGATTATATTATTGCAGGTATAGATAAGGGAATGCAAACTTCTACTTCAGGTACTTGACATGCTGTGGAGATGGAGGGCACATGACCAAGCTTAGGCTTGCAATAATGTAGAGCTAATTTCTATTTTTATTTTTTACTTGGTTTAGTACTGTATTTCAGCATTGTTATTTGTTTAACTGGTTTCCTAGACATATATATCATTCATCATTATATATATGTGCTCCTGTTTATTCTACCAGTCTTCCGCTGTTTATTTTTTTATAATAATATTACTTCTTCCACTCTTTATGTATCTGTTTACTTCTTTTGTGTACTCTACCAATGAGGGAATCATTTCCCCAATATCACACTCAAGGCCCTCACTGCTAGTTGTAAGCCTCTTGCATTTGGGGAAATGTGCTTGAGTCCATGTGACCAACCGGGTACGGGGCACCTCTGGGTGGCTTCTGGAACCAGGATGTTACATCATTATTCATAAATTTTATCTAGAACAAGTTTCCTCAATTATATAAAATTATTTTTCATTTAAACCCCTATAATTACAATTATTATAAGAAACAATAGATATCTTCTATGAATGGTGAAAATTATTTGATAATCTTGGTAAACATGTTCTTTTATGTTTACCAATCATTGAATCCTTCTTTATTTATATATATTCAAAGTATTATTTATAGAAGTACTGGGAGGATCCTTATTATATAACTTTTTAGGGTTTTCCCGAGAATTGATATGTGAATTAGTTGTTTTATAATTCATTATCCTAAAAATATAATTAACAAAAAAATTGATAAAGGTTATATAATTCAAACCACATATTCTAAAATTAAATAAATATTGAAAAATGTTTCACAAAAATAAAACTTAACTTAAAAAACATATCCATATATATAAATGTTTCCATCAAAAATACTGACAATGTTTTATAGTTTTTGTGAGATAATCAATTTTTCAAACAAAAGAAAAAAAACATTGGTAAAGTATTATAGAAAAGAGTGGTTACATATATATTTTAATAAAAAAATTAATTAGTTATGAAAAAAATAAAACAATATAAACTATAAAATTGTTTTTGGAATGGTTAAAAATATTTCCAAAAAAATCACAAATATTTATGAATCATCAAAGAATATATAGAGTAATGAAAAACATATTTAGTTAAAATTTATTCAAATCCAATAATTTCATATAACATGGTATTATAATAATATTATACAAAATAAACTAAATAAAACTAATAGAACAATTTATCATATTATTTAAAATGTTTTACTTGTGTAAAATAATAGAATTATAAATTGATTATCTAATATTTTATATTTTTCAAAAAATAAAAAAGAAATAAATATATAATACCTAATATATTAAGGGATTATTAAATGATTATTTCAAATATTACATCTTTATGATCATTAAATATAGAACATACCATGTTTTCAATGTTGTCATTAATATCCAATTACAATATTTCTATTAATGTCAGAATCTCCCATAATTCATCATCATCATCATCTACTTTTTCATCAAAAAAATACAATTTTTCCCTCGACAAATGATAGAACAAATCACATATGATTGACAATGAAAATTAAAAATCATTTTTACAAGTTTTTCCTTGATAAATTAATATTTTTTACATTCTGATATAGTAATATTTAATATTTACATGTCAATTTTTACATGTTTATTATTTTTTTACCAAAAAAAATTATACTTGAACATAATAAGTTGAAATATAATCTATTCTATATCCTATATTTCTTTTTCAACTCAATAATATGAAACTAACATTCGGATTGGGTTTTTTTCTTTTTCACTAATTTTTTTTTCTTCTATAAACACCAATACACTATTATTTTTTACTAAACATATTTTCTTCGGATCATTAGTATAAAAGTTATATTCAATAATAACATGCCTGGAACCTGTTAATACAATTAAACTTGTAATAGTTGGTAACCATCATAATGTTTCTGGTGCATATAATATATAATTAATGGTTTCTTTTAAACATTAACAAAATTTATTTCCCTTTTAGTACCAACATATCATTCATTACTGGATAAAATTGTGTTAAAACATTAATATTTGATGTTATATATAGTTGAGAATATTGAAAATATTTAATATTTATAAATTTTCCTATATTATTTTACCGACTATTTTGGATTTTACTTTCCATACATAAAATTAAATTATCCCAATGCCAACTAGTTCAAGGAATAATATTGTAAAACATACATCTTAGACTACAAACAAGTAGTCTTTAGAAAACTCAACAACCTCTTAAGAAATGTACATCTCAATAATAGAGGATTCTAGTTGATATGTATTCTCAACATACCTCTTCAATATCATCATATTCTATTATAAAGGATGCATCTAATATAGATTTATTGGTAAATGGATTAGCTTCCACAATAAATAAACAAATAAGTGAACTATAAAATAAAAATTATATTGTGGAATTTAAATTTCCAATTTTAAATGTATATATACTGCATCTATGTCTAAATATTTAAATGAATTTCAATTGAAGAAATTGTTAAAAAAAAGTAATTGAAAAAAGTACATGTTTTCAAGAGATACATTCTATTATAGATTGGTAGTTTTCCAAAAAATGTAACCAGTAGGAAATATTGCATCGTGACATTAAAATCCTGATATTCCATGCCTATTAAAATAAAATATTTTATATACAAATTTTTTTAGATTTATTATATATAAATGGGAACTGTTACACCATTTTGGCCCTATAAATGCAATTTCTCTGCTCTTGAAAACTTTACAAAATTTCATGGTCAAATTTACTATTTGTCCTTTTGGATTTGGAGATAACTCTAATCATATTTACATTTGTAGTAAATTAGATATTGAATTAAATCCATTCTTATTTTTAATTTAATATCTATAAATGATCCAATCAGCCTCTCATATATTTTCCTTAAAAACATATATCACATCAATATTATGTTGTATATCATGACATATTTAATATAGAATATCAAAAAATATTTATCATTTCTTACATATATTTATGTCATTACCATGTCATTGTTTCAATCCAAATATGGCATTAATGTCATCTAATTACTAAAAATATTAATTATTTGGGAAATTATTTGGAGTGATATTAATTTATTTTGATATATTTACTACATTTTTAATATTTTAGATGAATTATCCACATACAATAAATATCTATGAATCATTTACGTTTATATCCTAAAATATTTTGATTGAAAACATAATGTCCCTTCCTTACAAATTCTTTATATATTTTTTCCCTTAACATTGTATCCATAAAAATTTTCATCTGTTGTGAGTTATTTATTATAAACATAACCATTGCATGAAATTAAAAATATTCCATTTTATTATAATCATATACATTAATACATTTTTTCATTAAGTGTTTCAAATCATAACTTAATGGTGATATGTAATAATCAATATAATTTCTAGGCTCATTTAGTCAATAAATCATTAAACATAGAATGATATGTTTCCACATCATATAAACATGAAGAGATAATATAAAAATTAATGAAAAAAATTAGATACCACCATTACAGGAGACATGTATCTTTATATACCCCAATCCCAACTTGAATAATATTTTTGTGCATTATATTTTTAATAATTATAATAATTGAGTTCAAGAAGTGTGTTTTGAAATACTTTTAGAAATTATATAATTAATGTTTCACTCCATTTATTTATAGTATTCAAGTATAAAAATCATAACATTGTTGATAAAAATATGAATTGTGTACAACCTGAATATATATTTTTTGCATTACCATATAATGAATTCTCCATATTTCCCCGATTTAATCTTATTTAATACAATGTATCATTTTTTTAATATTTTTAAAATAATTAATTTATAAATATTAATAATCACTGAAGCTTAAATTATTACTAATATCAACATACCAAATCTATGTACTATAAAATAAATTAAAACTATTGAAAATTAAATGGTTTTTAAATTCTCTACATTGAAGCTTTATCATAATTAATAATATCAAGCATGGATAGAAAATGAGGTCATTATTTAAATATTTTCTTTTGGGAAATTATAATAAATAATCAACCCCTTCTACGTATTCATCACTTGTTTAGTGTATAATAATACAAAAAAGATAACAAAAATATTTTTCACAAATATAAGAAAGAAAGAAAATTTTACAAAAAATATTACTTTTGATGTATTTAATTATCACCCTATGATTTTTGTTCTACTTAATTGTTCATCTCAACTTTAGGAAAAAATACTAATCATTTATTATTATTTATTAATAATGTTTTTTTAAAATAATAAAAAAAGACAATTCTATTGAAGTAATATCTTATACTTAATTTTTGAGCGGTTTGCCACTAATAAAACCAAATTTTTCATTATTTTTATAATGATATTTATAAAATATATAAAAATTATATTCATAATATATTAGTAATTATCAAAATATAAATTATAAAAATAAATCCAAGGAACAATGTCAAAATAAAATCATTCCATTCATTTTCAATGACATAATATATTTTAGTAGAACCAACTATAAATGTATAGGATCATATTATAGATAAGTCATGATAGAATAAAATTCATGATATTTAGTAGTTATTATAAAAATATTAGTATGACATAATACACTAAATCATTGAAGCTAAAAAAATAATTTCTCAAAATTAAAATAATAATGATATTTGAATTTTGAAATATCAATATGAAAATAGACTAAATTTGAAATAAAAATTATAAATTATTAATTTAATTGTAATGTATAAAATGATAAAGAATCAAAAAAAAATTCTATTTTTCGATGTTTAAATGAGAATCACATGAGCCTTAGCCCGGTGGAGAGCTGATTTTATGATGAAGATGCTAGTGAGGAGAAATTCCAAGTAGTTATTTTGGGTTGTATGTAATGTTTGTGCCTATGGGAAATGAATTCCTATTAGGCCTATGGGAATGTAATCTTTCGCCTACAGGAATTGTAGGGTTCCAACTCATCCCTTGAAATGTGGATTATCAAAATCAATAAAAAAATGAAGGCCTTCAGGCCATTGGAGGATTTTTGAATGAGACATGCAAGTATTTTTTTAATTGAAAATATTAAATAGTAATAAAAACAAAAAACACGTAAACAAAAAATGGGTAAATTATAATAAATTTAATTTTATATTATATTATATAGTTCTATATAACTATTTCAAAAATATAAATCATGATTTTTTTCACAATATTATTTTTTATCAATGTCTCTAATACGTTACTTATAGACATAAAATAATAATTAAAAATAATAATAATTCCATTATCAATAATAGGGTAACATTTTGATAAAATCCTTATCATCATTAACTCATGAGAATATAATATTTACATACAATATACAATTAATATTCTAGTGAAGGATCAATTATTATATGAAAAACTAAAAGATTACATGGATATTAAAATTCACATAACAAATTGAAATGAATTGAGAAACCTAGAAGTATTTTTTTGATAATTATATGTAATAGTAGTGACAAACCAAAAATGAATATAAGATTTATTATCAACAAGGGAGTGATATTATTTTTCAATATTAAATAAATCATCTAAAAAATTTCTTTACATATATTAAGTAAAAATTCAATCAAATAGATGAAAAAAATTTAAATGATGGAATCTAAAATTATTTTCCAAAAAAAACAATAGAAAAAGTTGAATGTATGTTTTATTAGATGATGGAGGCTACGCCTCTAAAATTAAAAGGTAAAAAAAAGAAGAAACATAAGAGAGTATGTGAAACAAGGCATAAAGCTATGTACGTAACTTTTTCATCAATATAGAACTCCTCATTCTTTCTTCTTCTTAAATTTCATGCCATTACACCCTTCCACGACCATGACCCTAACCTTTAAATCTTTCTCTATTTGTAGGAACAGATTTAAGACATTCCAAAAGTGTCTCAGTATCAGTCCTGTAAAAAATAAAATCTATCTTATTGATGCACTTTTCCTTTTCAAGGAGAAGTATCTCCCTCTATTACGGTAGCCAGGGCAAGGATCTCCAGAGTCTCATCATGAGAGACCTGAGTGGTAACCTGTGTCTTAAAGGAATCATCAATATACTAACTAGAGGGAGGATTAGATTTACCTACAATTGACCCAGTTTTAGGATTTTCCTTCTTGTATGAGACAAACTGAAATCCTTCATTATCCAAAATAGGTTTTTAAGAAGGATGAAAAGGTTTAAAAACAACTGGGGAGTTATATTCTAAAATTTTATTACCCTTTTAGATATTTAGAGTATCCATCCAATCATGAAGTTTATGGTAAAATTTTTTCTGAATGACATCTTTAGTCTCTTGTTTATCTCGTGAATTTTTATCGTTGTCTAGAATTCGAGTAGATTATTAAACTTGAATTTTTTGTAAATCAACACACATTCCTTAACTATTAGTATCATCATTTTGAATATTTTCCTCTTCAAAAAAGACGGCATCCCAGGACTATGATTTAATCTCAGAAGTAAAGGACTTAATCTTATCAATCGTAGGATTGAAAACATCCCCAAGAAGATCTCCCTTTGCTTCTTTCCATATATTATTAGCAGGAATGGAAGGTCCATCATCACCCTTACAATGTTATTTTCTATCCTATGGCATCTAACCAGGTGAACTTTTATTCTTGTTTAGACAACTACTCATCTCATGTCCACATTAAGATCAATAGATAAAAACTATTGAATACTGACATTTAAATGAATCATGACCTATATTGTTACAGTGCGTGAAAAATTTTGGCATTTTTTCATAAATTATCTTCAACTGAATAATGTCATCACCGATTGCAAGAATAATCTTATCAACCAAGGTTAACCCCAAATCAACCTCAACCATGAACCAGGCATAGTGACCAAATAAATACACTTCCATTTCCTTGTCAATTTCAATAGGGATGCGAATTGGCAATTCTATATCATACAAAATTTTTGGGTGCGAGAGTATCCAATTCAACCCATCCACTCTTACCCTAATTTGTGGCGTGGAGTTACCAACCTCAAAGGGATTGAATTTTTTATCCCATTCACAAAGTTCAATGATCCTCAGTTTGAGAGAAATGGAACCAAATTCCAAAGCTCAAACATTCATTAATCCATGTGGAAGATCATATTGAAATATCCTCATCCTAGCAAGACTCATTTCCAGGATGAAAATCCTGAAATCGATGGAATTATCTTCTTCAGTTCATCAAATTTTAGAGTTTGTGAGACTTTAGGAAGAAATAATTGAGCATTGATCGAGAACTCACCCTTTAAGCTGCATAGAAATAGAATCAGGGACCATATTGATGTGTTAAATGTTCCCCTTCCTTCGAATAGATGAATTAGAAACACCTTTCAAGCAAGCAAAGTATCAATTCATAGAAGTCTACTCATCATGAGAAACATGCCCCTCCTGGTATAGATTCTCCCTTCCTTCAGCGGTACCCTGACCCTATGTTTCAAAATTTGAGACCTTGGTTTGACCTGAAATTTCATTCTCGACCACCACTACATCAGTATGAGACATAAAAATTTCTTGCTTATAACTATTCATTGTAAATGGAACTGTATGGGATGCAACTCCAATATCCGATGAACAAGATGCAACACATCCTACAAAAGAACTTTGATCGCCCTCCACATCACTCAACACCACCAGGTTAGATGCATCAGTCGCGTCTCACTGATAAGTTGTAGACTGAGCCCTCTAGAAAGAGACCATAGCTCCAATAAGAGAATCAAATACAACCAAAAAATAATCCACATTCGATGATGGAGGCGAAAGAAGTTCGTGGATGAAGCAATAAAGGATCATCATGTACCAAAACCCTAGATCTCAATGGTTCCATCATGGGAACCCTCCCACACTAGGTTCAAAGATCAGGTAAAATAATTTTATAAAATCATATATATTTTAAAAGGAAAATTCATGGAAACATGTTATAAAATGTAGTTATTGAAGATAAATATTCTTATTCAAAAAAATTCAATAATGGTATTACATACAAAAACATTCCTGATATTTTAAAAATTAATAATAGAGAGAATTTAAATTAAAAAAGAAAGATACAATTATAATAAGATGATAAAAAAATTATATATGGTTCAAGAATAAAATATCATATGATTTTTCTAATGTAACCATGAATATTCACAATCCTAAAATGAAATGAGATTGTTACATAAATCCTTTACATCATTGGTAACTTTTGAAATAAAAGTTCAATGATATAAAGAATATGATAAGAATCTATAAAACCCATAAAACAATATAATTAATTTGTAAAAATTAATTGAAAGGTTTATATATAACCATTAAAATAATTCATGTTGCATGACATGAAATAAGTGTCAAGAAAAATTGATTCAGACAATGAAAAACCTTCAAAAATTAATAATTATTTAAGTGAAAATTAATCAAGGAAGTTATTATATGTACATATTTTAATCCTCATAAAACATGTTTAAATACATAATAATACAATTTAGTGATCTATTAACACATAATTAGGGAATTAAAAATTCAATGATGTAGAAATATCAACCGACGAATGGAAATTAATCTAAATACCCCATACCATTTGGTATCATTCAAGTAAAATTTATTTGAATGAACTAATTTTAATTTAACCTAAAACAAAATTTTGTATTAATGATTCCTGATATTAAATTTAAATTTTTAATATGTACAAGATTTGAAAGAAATTGGGATCATAACATTAAAACAAACATCAGTGAAGATAAATTGAAATGAAATTTCTTACCCTAAGTCCAAACATTCAATGTAAATTATTTTCCTTCCTAAATAATATATATCTTTTAATTATTTACACTCATAAGGACATTTTTGGAATTTATTATTCTTTTTTTTTCTAAACTTGTTACATTCAATTAATAAATCAATTAAGATCATGTTTGATATTTTGATTATTTTTACTCATATGTGAAAAATGAATTTGGTGAGTTGTTTTAAGTCAATGAGGCATTATTACATCATCTGTATGATAATAATAATGAAAAAATTAAAAAATTTATAAACTAAAAACTATTTTTAAAAACCATTAAATTACTTATAGAAAATTATATATGTTAAAATAATAGATATGGTGGATCATACATATTCATTAGTAACATCTTCATTTTTCATCCAATATGAGAGAAATAAGGTTAATATTATTTATTGTTTATATATTTATTATGATATTATAAGTATCATATTATTTCATTAAATAAATTATATATATTCAATGAGTTTTTCTGATAGAAGCTTGATCAAATTTCTTCAAGAAGGTGATTATCCACACATCCACATGATTGATGCTTTAATTATTCAATTGAAGGAAAGGTAAAAAATAGACGATATTTTATCCTTCATGAATGAAAAATATGTCAATAATTTCATACATATAAATTGTCACAACCCGACTTCACCAAGATGAGGGAAAGGACAACAGATTTCCAGACCCTTCTTCAAGTTAAAGGAGAGATAATGACCCCCTAAGACCCACCTTCAATAGGTCCCGGAGTGGAGACTAGCACCAAGGGTATAATATCACACACTAAATGGAAGGCATTACCCTTTTTCTTTTAATAGGATTGGGCGATAAGATGATGGAACCCAACAACACCAAACTGAAAGTGCAAGAAAATCTAAAACAACCATTCCCATATGCATGTTCCAAAAGTAAATACCACAAAGTACAAAGTGACTACAAAGGTAACGTACCAGAGAAAGAAAAATATCAACTACAACTATCCCAAAGGTCTTGCGCTAGTATGGTCCCATGCGATCCCCGAAGTCCTCCTAGAAATGTGATAACGGTTTTATATACGTAGGGTGAGCATACAAGTATACTCAGTAGAGAAAAACCAAATAATCTCATCCACAAGTGGGGGAACGTACTAAGATCCCGTGAGAAGCAGACAACCAACACTACCATGGAGTTCATCCATCCTACTCACCAGCCACACTCACCAAATAACGCAAGCAAGTAACATATAGTAACAGCACATCGATGTTTTGGGTACCCCGCGCCACTTTCCCATTGGTTATTTAAGACATCCTACGCATCGAACCAATCCCGCCATTCTCACTGCAGTCGCACTGCCAAACCCCACCCACACACTCCTGGGCCATATCCTCACGCAGTCCCACTACCAAACCTTGCTCGCAAACACCTAGGCCACAACCACTATCCCACCCGCAGATACCTGGGCCACAACTGTCACACGTTACCACGACTGTAAACACATAGGCTAGAACAACCACCACTACTCCCCGAAGAAACCTGGGCTAGAAGATCTACTGCCATGCCCGAATACACCTGGGCTTGAAGATCTACTACCACACCCGAAGACACGTGGGCCTCATCACCTCATCCCGAAGATACTTGGGAAACCACCTACCCACACACACTTGGGCCATACCCACCACACTACCCCGCCCGAATGTTATTGGGATAATAATTGACCTCAGGCCATCACTTCCTGCCGACGATACATCGGCTATCCGGGAATGGGAGCAGAAAATGAGCTAATAACCAGCCACTAATACTAGTGTTGGAAAAAACACCCTCCCCCATGAAATGGGGGTGTTCGACACTATGTGCTCAAATTGGGTGGGGCGTGAATAAGAAACACAGAACTAAAAGTATATGTATAGGTAACAAGTACTCACCCAAAGTTTAGGTTTTCCTTTAGCCTTCCTAAAGAACATAATCAGTACTAAGTCCAACTCTCAAATCAAACTAAACCAAAACCCATTTGTCCCATCCTAGTTTACATGTTCAGTAATAATGTTAAATGAGTTTTCTGCACCTACTTGGGCAACTAGAAAGCATAAGCAGAAACCAAGGAAAGAGTACAGTCAAATATCAACTTAAACATTCACACCCGGTTCTCTTATAAAGTCACAACCACAATGGGATATGTGAGATCCCTATAAGTAATGGAACCAAAGAAAACCCCAAGACACAGCCCATGTCCCTAAGATCCAGGAGCCAACGGTTTCTCAACAACAGAGCCCCCCCCCCCAATTCGTGATATAATCAAGGTAACCACCCGACATTAAATTTACAACCACTAAAAGCATAACAACATGGGATCTCATCCCCACCCACATCACCCAGCAATCGGCCCGTGAAGGAACAACAACAAGCCACTACCACCAAATCAAAGAAAGACCATGCAGGAATTTTCAGATTTAAATGATTTAACACACTCCATGATTCCAATTCCGCTGTACTTTAACCGGGGTTATCACAGAAAAGGCCTGATCCGGGTGCTTTAAATTTATTTAGCCGGATTTACGTAATTAACCAAATTCCTTTACACAGAAAAGGGTTCACAAACACAATACAATTCATTTAAACATCACCAGAGGGAAGGGTTTGTTAGTGCACAGAGAAAGACCACCAACAACCATGATTTTTAGTAGGCGTAAGCCCGCACAATTCAGAAATCATTAATCATGGATGATCATAAAACAAAGCAGCATCATCGATCACACCCCTCCCCCTTCGTTATTTATAGAATCGGTTCATTATCTTCATTTAGGTTTGGTTCATCCAATTCTATAGAATCAAAAGAATTCCCTCCCTGCATGATACACAAAAGGGAGAGACGAAGTAGAAATTCCCTACCTGTTGTTCAATGATCGATGCTACGCCTGGGTGTGGAATTCCACGGATAGCGATGCGGCTCATCAGAACGAATGGTACTCCTAATACAGGGTGATCGATAAAATAAACCTAGGGAGAACCTTTTTAGTTTATAAAGGTCGGGGATGGTTGAGATAAGAACGCGAAACAGTGTAAGGAGTGGGGTCGTGGGTTTACCATGCGGTTGAGACACCCCACATGTCATTAATGGGTCCCTGAGGTTTAAACCGACGCACAACTCACAATCATTTAATCTAATTAGACTCTATTTATGGGCATTACTGGTCCTTAAAACATGCTTAGAGGGGTCAAAATAAGGTTTAAAACCCAATTTTCACAAAAAGGAGGCGCTATTAGAAAAACCGTGAGGGTAGCTAAGAGCCACCTGTAGTCAAGAGCTACCTATGGTGGACAATAACCAGTAGACCATGCTACCGGTTGGCTATGACTACGGGTATACCGAGCTACCGGTAGGCTGAGCTACCGGTAGACTGCCGCTACCAGTAGACTGAGATACCGATACACTGAGCTACTGATATGCTGCAGCTACCAGTAGTCCGAGCTACCGGTAGGCCTACTGTGGGTCAAAATTCTCCGAGAAGTTGGGATGGCCTCCTAGACCACCCAGAACACCTCAAGCATCAAATTTTTACTAAGTAATGGACCTCCCACAACCCGGGCCATTACATCAGATATCTCTCAAACTATTCTCCCCCTCAAGATTCAAAACAACCCACAAGGAAAGAGAGGGTCCGAACAACCACCTCAAAAGATACCTCTCAGGAGTGAACCCAATTTTTAACTAAAAACACCCTTCTCTTAAGAACCAATCAACATACCATGTCAGACGGCCCAGTCTGTGGGTTGGGGAGTCTCTTCCCCCATATCAAGATACTATCCTCTTTGGGAAGCACTAACTCACCCGCACGTGTTTAATCGTATCCACCTTAATGCATCTTGATTAGGGGTCTGATCCTCCCTTCCTCATAGCCAAGTCTTTTCACACACATTTAGAGAGGAAAGGAAAAAAACCACATATTTCATAGCCAACATGGTAAAATGCATCACCACAACAAGTATAAAAAGATCATCATAAAACTCAAAACAACTCTAGGTACTAGGAACACATCTGTGCTTACCTTTCCCACATACTCTCCTCAAGCCAACCATGTCTCTATAACACACAAACCAAGGTAATGGTTCACCCACGAAGCACCTTCTCCTCACAATCCTCGATCATCACTGGTCTTTCTGCAAAGGTCACGTCGTCCCCGATGTCTAGCTCTCCCCAGTCGAGGACATGTGAATTGTCGTGAAGATAATGATGGAAATGGGACTCATGGAAGACTTCATGTATCCTCAGTATCGGTGGTGGTAACGCTAGCTGATAAGCCACTTCATCGACCCGCCGCAGCACTTCGAAGGGTCCGATGAACTTGGGAGAAAGCTTACTCCCCTTACCGAACCTCCGTTGTCTACACCGAGGGGATACCTTCAAGAATATGTGGTCTCCAACCTCAAACTTCACGGGCCTTCTCCTGCTATCAGCGTACGACTTCTATTGGTCCTGGGACGCCTTCATCCTTTCCCGTATAAGCTGAACCTACTTCTTCATGCTCTACACCACCTCGAGGCCAAGGATGCCCGCTTCTCCTACTTCGATCCAACACATATGTGAATTGCATGGCCTCCCGTACAATTCTTCAAAAGGGTCCACACCAATGGTAGAGTTATAGCTATTATTGTAGGCAAAATCTACCAGAGGAAAATTTCGCACCCATGATACTCCTGAGTCCAGAACGCATGCCCGCAGCATATCCTCCATGGTCTGGATGGTGCGCTCTGTCTGCCCATCTGTCTGGGGATGGAAAGCAGTTCTAAGATATAGCTGGGTGCCAAAAAAATCATCAATCCTCTCCAGACTTGTGAGGTAAACCATACATCCCTGTCTAAGACTACGGAACTCGGGACTCCATGAAACCACACTACCTCATCCACATATCTTCATTCCAAATCATCCACTTCACTTGACTCCTTAATCACCAGAAAGTGAGCCGATTTGATCAACCGGTCCACTACTACCCAGATGGCATAACTCCCCCCTTGAACCTTCGGTAGTCCTGTGATGAAATCCATCAAGATTTCCTCCCATTTCCACTTGGGGACATCCAGAGACTGCAGCAAGCCACCTCGAACATGGTGTTCAACCTTCATCTACTGACACACTAGGCACTTGGCTACAAACTCTGCCACTGCTCGCTTTACTCCGGGCCACCAGAACTGACTCCTCAGCCCCTGGTACATCTTGGAAACTCCTAGGTGTACTGCTAGGGGTGATTTGTGGAACTCACTAATAACCTTTCCGCACATTGCCTCTGAAAAAAACATCTTTCCCTGGAAAAGGGCACCTCATCCCTCTCTTCCTCACACCACTTTGAGCCTTCATGCTCAGACAAACCCTACCAAATTCTCTTCTCCACTTCCCTATAAACATCCTAGAGGTCTTGTTCTTCTTCAAAGACCAATTTTGCTTCCCTAAGAGGAGGTCTCAAAGATGCGATTCAAAGAAGATGAGGTTCAGATACATACGAAGCATATTAGACATAAAGTATGGGATAATTTTGCAAATCTCATTTTTATCCGAGATTGCTTATTCGTAAGTATTTACTAGGGATGTTTCTATCATGTCCATGTTTTATAAAAGTGTTTTCATGTATGTTTAATGTCCTTTTTACCCATTTTTTACTTTTACTACATGGTATGTAAGTAATCATTATTTTATTTACATTATGAGGTACTTTTTTGACTTTTACAACAAAAGTATGAGGATAATGTTATTTTAAACTTATACAGCGTGAACGGATTTTTACGGTTTTATAAAGCCTTATTTTCATGAAGCTTCCTCCAAAAGATTTCTGGACTATTTTCAACAAAATTCTATGCTTTTGAAATTTCATGACATTTTTTGAAAAGAAAATGATTTTGAATAAGAAAGGATATTTTCCTCAAGAATTCATTTCATGTTTTTTATCAAAACCATTTTCCATCTAAGATGACATTATTTCATATGTGTATGTTTCATGTATAATGCATCTATGATTTACAAGGTTTCACTTTTCTGATTATGAAATGATATTGATTTCTTTTATATGGATTATCTGATGATGGGATGATGTTTATGAAACCCATTTTATTTGTTGGGTTATTATGAATGATGTATGTTTATTTTGTGGCACAAGTAATAATGATTTCATTATGAGATGTGTGGGACCTATATCTCCGTCCAATTCATTGGGTAAAGATTCATATCTCATGAGAAACACATGGCTGGAATGGTAAGTTAATCCGGTTCAGTGTTACAGGACTGAAACGAGGAGTGAACTCGATTCAGAAAGGGACATTGTCCACTAAGATGGTCTTGGCAGCAATGCCTCGGCTACTATGGAAATCATGTCATGTGCTGAAGGGTTTCTACAATTTCATGTTTTATTCCCATTATATTTTATCATGTGTTGAGCCCTCTGGAAGATTGTTGAATTCTTCCTATGATTGCTGTTTTAATAATAAAAAATCATCAATTACTTAATCCGGCTGGATTTCTCATATACATAATCATAATCCTTTTGTGAATCTGTTTATATTGGTTGGATCATGGTTTATCTCTTTGTTATTGATTTACAAGTATTCTGGAAGTCTTCTGGATCAAAGGACAGCGGTCTCACCGATGCTGATCAAATGAGTCACCGAAGATGTCTCACCAATGCTGATCATATGAGTCACCGAAGATGTCTCACCGATGCTGATCACATGAGTCACTGAATGTGTCTCACCGATACTGATCAAATGAGTCACCGAAGATGTCTCACCGATGCTGATCACATGAGTCACCGAAGATGTCACACCGATGCTGATCACATGAGTCACCGAAGATGTCTCACTGATGCTGATCAAATGAGTCACTGAAGATGTCTCACTGATGATGATCACATAGGTCACCAAAGATGTCTCACCGATGCTGATCACATGAGTCACCGAAGATGTCTCACCGATGCTGATCAAATGAGTCACTGAAGATGTCTCACCGATGCTGATCACATGAGTCACCAAAGATGTCTCACCGATGCTGATCAAATGAGTCACCGAAGATGTCTCACCGATGCTGATCAAATGAGTCACCAAAGATGTCTCACCAACTGATGCTGATGACCTACCAATTACTTGTCACATTGATAGTCATAAACAACTGTTTGAATTTCTTTATCTTAATTTAATCTAACCAATGATCATATTAGGAATATTTTAAATGCTCTATCATTTATTTAATGTGTGTTGTTGGTTTTCAGGAAACCGTACCTCGTACCTTCAAAATGAAATCATATCTTTTGTCGAAGCACGTGCGTTAAATATGAGCTTCTTTCAAGCTGAAGAGGTGTGCACGTGTGTTGCAATAAAAAGAGTTGAACACAAGGACGAATACGCAGAGTGATGAACAGAGCGTGAATACAAAGCGACGACTGAACTTACACGAGGATCTCTTTTCATTAGTGCTAACCAGTGAAGAGCTAAGAACGAGAACATAAATCAAGAACATCATCGACTACTTCTTCTTTATCTCTGAACCTGGAAGTCAAAGAAACAGACGATACTCTGTTTTACAGACAAAAATCAGAAGAGGACTCAGAGCGATTTCTGAACAATAAAAAGAGTCCAGAACTGCACGACAATCACTAGAGACATTTCTAAAATCTAAATATTTGCTCTGCGATTTATCTTTTTATATATTGAGAAGTGTGTGTTATATGCTTTATTTTAAACACACATTATCTTTTGTGCCTTAACTGGAGGATTTTTAAATCCTCACTCAACTCTCTTACTTCTTTTATTTCCCACTTGGATATTGGTAGAGGTCGTGTGACCTGAACAGCTGGTTGCTATTGTATTTGTTCCCACAAATAACTGTGGTAGAGGTCTTGGACCTGGACAGCTTGTTGTTGTTGTTATCCCCGATCCAGGTTGAGGATCATCTTTTTATAAAAGCTTTTGAGAGGACTAAGTCTTGGCTTGAGACTGAACCTCTTGGTTATATCTGCTGTACTATATCTGTCAAAGTTATTCTTTTATTCCGCTGCTAAGTTCTTTAAAACCAAAACTGTTTTAAAGTCACATTGATAATTAAACTCGGAAGTGTTTATATTAGTTGTAAATCAGTTTTTTAGTTTCAAAAGTTAATCAAATCTTCTGATTTGATTAACTGGGAAATAATCAATCCATTGAGAACCTAACAAAACCTTTACATTGGAATAAATTCACTACAGTTTAGTTTTGTATTTTAATTGGGGATTTTAATACAATGTTTTTGAAAACAGCAATTTTAATTGGAACTCAATTCACCCCCCTCTTGATTATCCACTCCGACCAACAATTGGTATTAGAGGATAATTTAAAATATTTTCTAAAGTACTCTGTCTTTCAACTGTTATTTTAGTTATATTTTAAAGTTCTTAAAATTTATTGTTATTTCTAAATTTCTATCTCTTTAAAATCTTTGATTTAATTTAGTTATCATGGATAATATACTTGAAGGTGTTGCTACCAATAGACCACCCTTTTTCAATGGAACTAACTTTGCTCAGTGGAAAATCAAGATGAAAATTCATTTAGAATGCATGGGTTTGGATATTTGGACTTCTATAGAATCAGAATATAAAATTCCTACTACTGTTAGAACTACTTGGAATGAAGCTACTAATACAGCCTAAAATAATAACTGCAAAGCTATGAATACCTTGTATTGTGCTTTAGGAGATGAAGAATTTAATAGAATATCTGCTTATAAAACTGCATATGAAATTTGGGATACCTTAGCTGTTTCTCATGAAGGAACAACTAATGTTAAGGAAATGATATTGAACACTTATACTATTAATTATGATAATTTTAAGATGAAACCTGATGAATCCATTTCTGACATGTATCTCAGGTTTAATGAAATTGTCAACATAATGACTTCTCTGGGAAAGGATGTTTCATCAAAGGAACAAATTATGAGAATTCTGAGATGTCTACCTGAAAGATAGAGGGGAACTTATGTCTCCATTAGAGAATCATGTGACATTGGTGAACTGCCAGTCAAGGAACTAATTGGAAAGCTGATGATGTATGAAGAAGAACTGAAGGTGAATAAAGAAGAAGAAGATGAACCTAGAAGAAATTTTGTTGCTTTCAAATCTTCAACATCAAAGAATAAGGATAAGGAAAAGCTTCAATCTATCAATGAAAGTTCAAGCTGTGAAGACAGTGAGAGTGATTCTGACAGTGATACTGAGATGGCTCACATTGCCAGAATATATAAAAAGTTTTATAGGAAGAAGAAGTTTTTCAGAAAGTCAAACTACAAAGGTAAGTATGACAACAAAGGACATTGGAAAAAGGATTGGAAGAAGCCTGATAAATCAGATGAAGTTGCCTGTTATGAGTGAAAAAGGAAAGGAGACATAAAAGCAGACTGTCCAAAGCTGAAATACAAGAAGAAGTATGAATACTAGGATAACAAGTATAAGAAATCCATGAAGGCTACTTGGAGTGCTTCTGAGGACAGTTCTAGTGAATCTGAAGTTTCTGAAACAGAACACAGAAATAAGGCAAACATGTGTTTTATGACAAACACTCCTTAAGTAACATCAGAAACTCATGCTTTTAAATCATATTATTCTGGAGATGATTCTGAATGTGATAACATGTCTAAATCTGTACTGTTTGAATATTGTGATATGTTAGAAGAAACCTGTAATGAGTTGAAAGACACATACAAAGGTTTAAAGAAACAGTATTCTTTAACTATTAAACATAAATCTGATCTTGATATTGAAGTAGAAAAGAATGCTCAGTTGCTTAAAGAGAATACTGAATTAAAATTATCCAATGATCAACTGAAGAATGACTTAAAGAAATTTACAAATGGTAATGATACTCTTATTCAAATGCTAGGTAATCAAGTTTCACCAATATACACTACTGGTATATGATATCAACCTGGAAAAGGAAAATTACCAAAACTAGATTCATTCCTAAATCTGGACAGAATGTAGCTTGTTCTGGAACTTCATATGCCTCAACCAGTTATATTCATAGTTATGGATCTAATAAGGTTTATCTATCAAAGTATGTTGATTCTAAAAATTATATGAGACCCATTAGACAAATATGGGTACCTAAAGTGCTATTGGATAACTTGTCTGGACCCAAGAAAATCTGGGTACCAAAATCATTTCCTGTTTAAATATGTTTTGTATGAAACCTGCCTAAAGTGATCCTGTAAAAAGACCTGGTACTTGGACAGTGGATGTTCAAGACCTATGTTAGGAGACTTTACATGCTTCAAAATCTTAGTCAGAGTTGATGGAGGGTTTGTCACTTTTGGTGATAACTCAAAAGGGAAAATCATCGGCTTAGGCCAGATTGGTAACACTGACTCAATATTGATATCTAAAGTTTTATTTGTTGATGGACTTAAATACAATTTGTTAAGTATTTCTCAGTTATGTGATGATGGTTTTTATGTTAAATTTGTAAATGATTCTTGCAATGTTTTCAGTTCAAAAATTTCTTAGTGTTTTCTGTTTGAAGAAATGAAAATGTTTATGCTGTTGATCTAAATTCTTTAGCTAAGCAAAATATTACTTGTTTAAATGCTTTTCATAAAGAGTGTTGGCTTTGGCACAGAAGATTAGGTCATTGCAATGTGCATTCACTTAAAAAAATTGCTAGGAAAAACATAGTTAGAGGCCTACCCAAACTTGAATTTCCAACAGACAAAGTTTGTAATCCATGTCAAAAGGGAAAGCAACATAAAGTTTATTTTAAATAAAAGAAAGAAGTGTCAACTTCTCAACCTCTCGAGTTGGTTCACATGGATTTATTTGGACCTTCAAGAGTTTCTAGTTTAAATGGGAAGCATTTTGTTTATGTTCTTGTAGATGACTTTTCTAGATATACTTGGGTATATTTTCTAGCTCACAAATGTGAAGCTTGTTCTTGCTTTGTAAAGTACTCCCTGTCTGTAGAGAACCTTAGTGGACTTAATATTAAAACCCTGAGAAGTGATCATGGCCGTGAGTTTGAAAATCATGAGTTTGAATCTTACAGCTCACACAATGGCTATAGTCACAATTTCTCTGCCCCTAGGACACCTCAATAGAATGGTGTAGTAGAAAGGAGGAATATAACCCTGCAAGAAATTGCTATAACTATTCTTAATGAGTATGATCTACCTATTTATTTTTGGGCTGAAGCTGTAAATACATCTTGTTATTTTATAAATAGAGTCTTGATCAGTCCTTTTCTTAAGATGACCCCTTATGAGTTATGGAACCATAGGAAACCTAAGGTTAACTGCTTCAATGTTTTTGGCTGCAAAGTATTTATTCATAATACTAAAGACAATCTTGATAAATTTGCATCCAAGAGTGATGAAGGAATTTTTCTAGGATAATCAACTTCCAGTAAAGCCTATAGAGTTTTCAATAAAAGAACCAAATGTGTGGATGAATCTGTTCACATCAAATTTGATGAAAATGGTCCACATGAACCTAAGACCTCTCTTGAAAATCTTGAAGATGATCTCTATGGTTTGAACCTTATTGATAAAAACAGAGGACCTGTAATTAAAACATCCAGTTCTGGAGATTTTCCAGACCCTGCTTGTGTTGAACCCCAACCTGTAGATGAACCTGAAATCTTGAGGCCTACCTTTTCTAGATCAACTAGAATTCTGAAGAATCATCCTTTAGGTACTATTGTAGGAAATCTTGATAGAGGGACACAGACTAGATCTTCTCTTAGAAATCAGGTTGAACATCAAGCCTTCTTGTCACAGCTAGAACCTAAAAATATCAATGATGCTATCAATGATGAATTCTTGGTAATGGATATGCAAGAGGAACTAAATCAATTTGAAAGAAACAAAGTCTGGAAATTAGTAGAAATACCTAAGGACACTATAACCATAGGCACTAAATGGGTGTTTAGAAACAATGTTGATGAATCTTGAAACATCATTAGAAACAAAGCTAGGCTAGTTGCACAAGGATACAATCAAGAAGAAGGAATTGACTATGAGGAAACCTTTGCACCTATAGCTAGATTAGATGCTCTTAGGATCTTACTTTCCTACGCATCACATCTGAATTTCAAGTTATATCAAATGGATGTGAAAAGTGATTTTTCAAATGGTTTTATTGTTGAGGATGTTTTTGTAGAACAACCACCTGGTTTCAAAAATCCTAATTTTCAAAATCATGTCGTTAAACTTTCTAAAGCTTTATATGGTTTAAAACAAGCTCCAAGAGCTTGGTATGAAAGACTTTCAAACTTTCTTATTTCAAAACGATTTACAAAAGGAATAGGTGATCCCACTATTCTTATAAAAATGATTTCAAAAGATGTGTTAATAGTACAAATCTATGTTGATGATATTATTTTTGGATCTTCTAAAAATTATTTATGTACTGAATTTTCAAAGGTTATGCAAAATGAGTTTGAAATGAGATTAATGGGAGAGATTAAGTATTTTCTTGGATTTCAAATCTTTCAAACTAAAGATGGTATAATTCTAAATCAATGTAAATATACTGAGGATTTATTAAAGTGTTTTGGTTTGGATAGTATTAAGGAAAGTGATATACCCATGAGTACTACCTGCAAATTGGATGTTGATGAAACTGGGAAACCAGTTGATCAAACCTATTACAGAGGTATGATTGGGAGATTACTTTATCGTACTATTAGTCGACCAGATATTATTTTTAGTGTGTGTATGTGTGCTAGATTTCAAGCTAATCCTAAAGAATCACACTTATTGGATGTTAAAAGGATTTTTAAATATCTTAAGTATACTGTGAATTTAAGTTTGTTTTATCCAAAAGGAAAATCTTTTGACCTAACTAGTTATTCAGATGCTGACTTTTCTGGATGTACGTTAGATAGGAGAAGCACATCTGGAACATGTCAATTGCTTGGAAAGTCCCTAGTATCATGGTGTAGTAATAATTAGAACTCAGTTTCATTGTCTACCACTGAAGAAGAATACATTGCTGCTGGTAGTTGCTGTGCACAGATTCTGTGGATGAAACACACTTTTATTGGACTATGGATTTGTTTTTAAAGAAGTTTCAATTTACTGTGACAATACTAGTGAGATCAACATATCTAAGAATCCTGTGTCTCACTCTAGGACTAAGCATATTGATGTCAGACATCACTTTCTAAGAGATCATTATCAGAAAGGTGATGTTTCTCTAAAATTTATTAGTTCTAAACATCAATTAGCTGATATTTATAGAAAGCCTTTATGCTCTGAAAGAATGAATTTTATTAAACAAGAATTGTGTATGATAGATCTGTGAAACTGATATGTGAAACTGATCTGTGAAACTGATCTGTGAAACTGATCTGTGAAACTGAACTGTGAAACCAATATTTCTTTTTATTACTTTTTATTTTTTGATTAACTAACTTCTTTTATTTTTATTATGGGGACCCTAAATGATGATATAAATGATACGTGACTATTCCTATTCCCCAAACCGTCGACCTTTCATTTCTTTCCCGCTAAACCTTATTTCCTCTCTTCTCCTCCTCTTTGAACCTTCGAACTCCTTCTTTCCCCAGAATCGTCAAATGGATAAGCAGAAGAGACCGAACAAAGGATCATAAAGTCTTGTACCTTCAAAGCGTGCTCGAGGTGAGTCGAGTAGTACCACTCAAAGATCAGTAAATCCTAACCTAGAAACTCGGATTGTTGCTGTAGAAATGGAAGTCAGCTCCGCCTGGCTTTTGACAAGTAAGTCTCTATTGTTACAAGTTTTAGATTCTCAATGATGGAAAACCTGGTTCTCAGATAACACTCGTGTATACTACCCAAAGCTAGTGCATGAGTTTTATATAAATCTGAAAGTTACATTAGACGGTGTCGAGGCTTCCAGAATGTCTTCTGTAGTGAAAGGAAAGAAAATATCTTTTTCATCTAAACAATGGGATGAATGTTTGAATGTACCCCACGTGGGTCGGTATGAGGATTACGCTGGAAACATTCCTCCAACCACTGAATATTTCTCTTATGAGGTAGCTTTAGAGCTTTTGACTGGCAACAGAGAGTCAAGGAGAATAATAGCATCAGAGTTGGATGGTGAATATAAGCCTCTCTTTAAGTTTATTCAGCACCAAATTTGCTCCAGGAAAGGAGATTTTGTTGCTGTTAGATACCAGGATGTTTTTCTACTATTTTTACTAAAGTCCCCTGAGAAGATCAACATGTGTAGGTATCTAATAGTGCATATAGCTGGAATGGTGAAACCTTCTAAGAAATCCACTGCACTGTTCTATCAAAAAATGATCTCTGTTATGTTAAAGAATCTGGAATGTGTTGATGAAGCTGATGAGATAGCTGAATCTGATAATGATTTTTGTATTACCAAAGAAATTTATAAACGGATGAAAATAAACTGGACCGATGGAAAAAAATTTGGGTTACTGATGAGGACAAGCTGTATGAATCTGACAATCCCACTGATCATGGAAAGAGGCCAAAGGTTTTGGGAGACCCTGGTTTGAAATCCGATGAGGATCCAATTTATTCTGATGATGAAGAAGAAGCAAATGTTGAAAGGAATAAAGACACTGAAAAGTCTGGTAAACAAGGGATGGAAGAAGCTGAAACAGAAGAAGGAAGTATGTCACCACCTGATTATAGGAGTGATCCTCACACTGTGAGTCCTAAAAGAAGAATAGACTTTGGATCTGCCAGTCCACCTTTACCCCTACCTGAATCAGAACCAGTTCTTGATGGTGAAGAAGCTAGTGACACTGAAGTATCTGAAAGTGATGTTTCTGTGAAGAATGGAAATGAAAATGGAGATGATGATGGTGATGATAATGATGATGTTGATGATAACCGACCAGTGGATGGTCTTGTCGTACCTCCAACAGAAACACATCAAACTATACCAGAAATAGATGACAATGGAAAGAGAGAATCTCTTGAAAACAGCGGAAAAGAAAGTTATGACAAACTGAAATATACTCTATGTGCTGCTGTCTGGGATGATTGTCCTGGATTTTCTATTTTGGGTTTAGAGTATTCTGAAGAAGAAGAAGAAGAAGAAGAATCAGAATCTACTGCGGTTATGATGGAAAGCCGACCAGTTGAAACAAGGTCTGCTCAAGTTGTTGATGCTGCAGGTGCTCATCTACCTAGTTCTACTATCTCTCAGTCTGATTTTGACAAGTTCAAAAGGGAGTTGCTTACTGCTGTGAGAGATACAATCAGAGAATAGATTTAAAATGCTATTAAACCAGACCTGGCCAATACTGGTGAGTTTATTGGTAGGCACATAGCCTCTCTAAATCAGATTTTGAAGGATCTACAATCTGGGTTGGTTTTTTTATCTAACAAATTTAAATCCACCATCTCTGGTATGATGGAAGTGTTGAGAAGTCTGATTGAACATCTTAAGAAGTCTGATCTAAGGTAGTTGAAATCTGAGATAACTCAGATAGTTTCTCAAGCCAGTACAACCAAAGTAACCAAGATCACTACTCGTGAGCTAGAGGCTCTAAGGAAAATAGTGCATGATGAATTGGCCACCATTCGACAAGTTCTTGATTTGGAATCGTTGAGGAAGATGAAGTAACACAGTGATAAAATTCATAAGATGGTAACAGTATATTCAGTAGATGCTACTAAAGCTCAGTGAGAGATCAAGGAAATGGTTGATCCCTACTTTTCAAAAATCTATACCAAGAATGAGCTGACCGCAAATTTCAAAGTGTTAGCTGAAAATCTAAGACTACCTCCGGTCACTCAAGATTTCAAGACTCAAGTTTGACAATTGAAAGATTTTACTCCAACCTTGGAATGGTTCATGGAAAATAAGGATGATTTTGATAAAGCTATGCAGTATGGTGCAGAAGTTATTCAGAATTTCATAAATCTTTTGAAGCCTTATCTGAATGCCCAAGCCACTCCCATTGTGATTTCTACTGCTGACCCTCTCAGTGCCTCTGATGTTACTCCAAATCAGATCTTTATTGCTCAAGTTCTCTCTCAACTCCGACCAGTCCCTCAGCAATCTTCTCAACCATCTTCTACAGCTCCACAGCACATCCCGATGGCATCCTCTTCTCCAACTTCCAGAGTCATCTTACTATCGTTTCAAATTCGCCTGGTTCAACCTGCCTCCAAACCTTCCAACTTACCAACCATTGATCCTAATGACAAAGGAAAAGCCCGTTTGTATCCCCAGAAATAGTTGTGTATCATTTTTGATAGGGTGGCCATTATACTGATTGTATTTCATCATGGCTGATGTTCTATTATGATATATGCCTTACGTACTTCCACGATTTATGTCTATGCTCAAGATTTTGATGTTTAAATTTCGTGTTCAAGTTTTTTCTTCCAAATGTTTATGGATTGTTTTATGTTATCTATGTTTTCCTTTAATGAGAATTTGAGCTCACCATTTTTATGTTTTATTTTCCCTAGGAAATAAATAAAATTTTTACATAAGGAAACAAAAAGGGGAAGATCGTTATGGGAGTTTTTGATGATATTTCAACATGACTAGAAGTTTATATTCCGAGTTTCCAAAGACACTAAACTATTACGGTCCTTGTGTGTCTATATTTGTTATGTATTAAGTATTCCACAAAAGTAATGTAATTTCCATGTACGTCAAGCTTCGGGTCTCTACAGTTGGTATTAGAGGAAAGGGTTAGTCAACCATTGGAAACTAGGATGCGAAAACGTTCGTGAGATCCCTAGAGATATTTCTATGGTATGTCTAGGGATGTCCCTAAGGATAAGTATACATATAGGATATAGTCTTAGAACTACGGTAAATATCATAGAATTTAACTTAAGATGTTAGATATTGAAGGTACTCCCCCTTTATTATGTTGTTTTCCCTAGCATGATTTTTGCCTCTCACACTATTCTTTTTGGGTTTTAGAAGATGGCTGGAACCCGAAGTAACTGTGTTGATCAATGTAATGGGCAATGCAATGATTTTTCTTCTTGAACAAAAAAATGTTATGGGAGATGGAGTGAAAAATATTATTGCTATACTTACACAAGTTATGAATCATTATGGACTTCAAAATGAGCAGAGAAAAGAGCAACATTTTGTTGAATCCTTCATGAGGCAGCGTCCACCTTCATTTAGTGGTACTTCTGATCCCTTAGTGGCAGAACAATGGATTAGTACTACTGAAAAGATATTTTCAGTTCTACAATGTTCTGAGCATGATAAAGTCATCTTAGCAGTATATCGTTTGGAAGGTGAAGCTGATCAATGGTGGAATCTTATCAATAATACGAGGCCAAGAGATGAAATTGAGTCTATGGAATGGGACGAGTTCAAGAACTTATTTTTCAATAAGTACTTCCCTCGTATTCTTTTAACAAAGATGGATAAAGAGTTTGTTGAACTAAAGCAAAAGGATGATGAATTTTTTGGTGTACACAAAGTGAATTTTACAATGCTTGCAAGGTATGAATCTGGCTTTATCATCCAACCTGAAAGTAAAGTTGATCGATTCATCAGTGGCTTAAAACCAAATCTTAGAAGGGTATTAGCTATAAGAGACTTCAGTATCTATGAAGAAATTGTGCGTTGTGATATCAAGGTATAAATGGAATTTGGTGTTACTTATCCATCTCATAGTTTTGACAAGAAACGAAAGATGTAGTTCAAGGAGAAATCTCAGAATAATGGTGAAAAGAAGATGAATGTTTCCTTATCCTCAAAGTGTGGAAAGAAGCATGGTGGAGATTGTCTTAAAGGGACTAGAAAATATTTTAAGTGTGGAAAAGAAGGTCATCGAGCAGCTGAGTGTCGATGTAATGGAAAAATGGTTGCTAATGGTTTGAATAAGGAAATGACTGCAAAGAACGCACCACCAACACTTCAATGCTTCAAGTGCAAGGAAATGGGGAATTATGCTAATAAATTCCCTAATCCAAGGGTTAGTGATGATCGACATGAGCAACCACTTAAGGAAAATGACAAAGGGAAGTCACATGAGATCACTATTGGCAATGTTGAATATGACAACGATGTGGTGGAATGATTAAGTGTTTATGTTTTGGGATTCCAAAATAATGTTGTATATAGTATCATGGAATATTTAAATATTTATGTATTGGTATATTGTGGTTTTCAATAATTTTATGGTACTGGTAACCATGGAAAGTGATTGAGATATTTTTTTAAAAAGAGATGATATGCGCATAATGAAGGGATAAAGGGGAAAATGAAATGTTTGACAGTATTCATGGGCTCATGACTAATATAAGGTAATAGTTATATCATGGTTTCAGTATATAGAATTTTGGGGTTTTGGTATGTGGAAAGAGTTAACTTTTGACAACACTCATGTTTTCACTAAGATTCAATGGGTATTCATTATTCAATAGAATACATGATTAAGGCCTTCGAATGTTTGGAATGTGACCAACAAGACATATCTTATGATATATGGGGATCAACGATGGTATTAACATTCTTGTTAAATGAAATCTCTGGTAATCATTTTCACTATATTATGAGAGTGCACTACAGTATTATAGATAAGCCTAAAGATTGGAATAGATTATGTTGGACATAAGTTAGTATTGTTTAAGTATAGAACTTCTTTCTACATTATTGATGGGATGTTATAGTAATGTAGTTTTAGAAAACGGACAACCTACAGGATGGGCGACAACCCATCACATCAGACAAGGTTGTGGGAATCGAATCCACAACCGAAATGTGACTGGCCTTTATCGCCTACCATTGGACTACAGTAAGTCCATGGTTAGTAGAAACTTGTTTTTTTTATTAAGCGGTATGATATAAGAAGTATAAGATCATTTTTGGAATCATATATGATAAACCTCACCATAGATGGACTTATGTATATTTGATAACTTTTTCTAACCTTTTGTTTGAAACAGATGGAATGACCCATCATTCTATCACATGATCTGCTAACAGATCATGAATAACAAATTCAACTTCATTTCTTTAAGGGATGAAGTGGAAATTGTTCAATTCATGAACAACAGTAAAATTTTACCAAAATCATGTAAGTATTTCTTTTAATTCATCAACTTTAGGGAAATCATCATGAAAACCAAAAATGTTGTACTAGTTCCCTTATATCCGATGAATCAGATGGTACCTTAGATCATAAAAAATCTACGGCTTTGTGATTATTGGCTTTTTCATATCCATTTTCTTTAGCACTCTTCATCAGAACATGATGGTTAGGTTTCTCTTCCATATCCATATTTTCACCTATGTACTCCTATGTGGAAACCCAGTGATTAGTTAATTTGGGTAACCGTTATGTTTCATACTTTAGATTTTAAAGATTGGTTTTGGTATTCCTTTTTACTATGTGGGTTTCTATTAAAGAATCTTTGGAGTAGTAAACCATTTATAACCCCGACGAATTTCAAGGGCGAAATTCATTTTAAGGGGGGTAGAATGTAACACCCCAAGATTTTATGAAAAAATTTCATTTTAATTTTATTGATGTCTTGTGTTGTATGCTACAATAAAGGAGTCTTTCACAACACGCAACCCTAACTTGGCTGCATTACATGCAATCACGACCTTCCTCAATAGCGTGTGTCGTACACAATACCGAGTTTCACTAAACAACGATATGCTATTAAAATATTATTAAAACTAGAAGTTATGTATAGTAATAACCACTTTTTGAATTTTTTTTAAATTTCATCTTTCAAAATGGACTTAATTTTTGGATTCAGAATATCGAAATTAGCCTAGGGTGAAATTTTGGTATTTTTCTAAAAACTCTCAATTTTTGATGAATAGTGAAAACACTTGGTTACTATTTAAAAACTGACTTTTTATTTAAATAATTATTTATTTTATTTTAATTTATTTTAGGTCAAAATTGACACATAATACCTATATAAGTTCAGTGTAATTCATTGGAGTCATTTTATAATAATTTTAGATATATAAAAAGTTTATTGAACTTTTGACCGTCTTTTACCCACCTCATATGAGAATTTTCAAATTTACATAGAACTTAATTTAACCACTTTTTTTAATGGAATTTTAAAAATCTGAGAGACACGGTTGATGTCAATAAGTAAAATGTGGTTCAATGAGATGAAAATAATTTTTGGTGAATAGTTACTTTTTACTTTTATTTACCACAGTTAAAAGTAAATAGGGTAATTAAGGGTAAAAATGATATTATTATTACCCTAACACATGTCCTAATTCTATTGGATAAGTGTAATTCGACCAAAATCAACCTTAGGAATAAAATATGACCATTTAGGCCCACTTGGATTAGATTAGAAAATTTATTATTAATTTATTTAAAGAAAGGTTAAAATAGTTAAAATCAATGTTTAATAAATAAATCATTTTTAATATAGGGTTATACATAAGATAAATTCAACTATAAATATTCATTAGAAAGCTAAAAAGATTTTCTACATAATGGTATTTTATTTGTAATTTTTAGACTTTAAATATCTTAATTTATTTATGACACAATGAAGATGCAGTAATTATATTATTAATGAAATATTGACATAATTGATGTTATAAATACCCAAATAAATGTAATTTGAGACTTCTTGTGAATTAAAATAATTTTATATGTTAATATGACATGTTAGTATTTATTTAATTAACTTTTTTCGCACTAATCTTTCTGTTATGATTTTCACAAAAATCAATTATCAAATTGTTTCAAAATTGACATAAAATAGTTTTTAAAACAAATACTATATTATTAATTGTTATTTTATTCCCAAAAATATAAGGGTCGGAAAAATGACTTAGATAAGATTATATATATTAATAATAAACAACTTTGGGTTCGTTTGGATTGTTATAGTATGTTTATTAACCTTATAGTGTAAGAAAACAAGAAGACACGGTAAAAGAAAAAATATTTAACTTAAAGTTAAATCTAAATGATAATGTTAAAATAGATAACTAAACTTGTCTAAATTATGTTGGATGAGAGGATTTCGACCCATCCCCACCTTAGATTCTAAATAACTCAATTTGGAGATATTAAAAACCGAAGATGACTTTATAATAAAATAATATTTTTAGTTATTCCAAAGGTGCCCCTCTCCTCCCTTATATAAGGGCACCTCCTCCCTCTCTTCCTCACAGCACTTTGAGCCTTCAAGCTCGGTCAAACCCTGCCAAATTCTCTTCTCCACTTCCCTAGAAACATCCCAGAGGTCCTGGTCTTCTTCAAAGACCAATTTTGGTTCCCTAAGAGGAGGTCTCAAAGAGGCATTTCAAAGAAGAGGAGGTTCAGATATATACGAAGCATATCAGACATAAGGTAAGGGATAATTTTGAAAATCTCATTTTTATCCGAGATTGCTTATTCATAAGTATATACTGGGGATATTTCTATCATTTCCATGTTTTATAAAAGTGATTTTATGTATGTTTAAAGTCATTATTACCCATTTTGACTTTTACTACATGGTATGTAAGGAATCTTTTTTTATTTAAGTTACGAGGCACTTTTTTGACTTTTCCGACAAAAGTACGAGGAGAATGTTATTTTTAACTTATATGGCATGAATGGATTTTTAAGTTTTTATAAAGCCATATTTTCATGAATCTTCCTCCAAAATATTTCATGACTATTTTCAACTAAATCCTATTCTTTTAAAATTTCATGACATTTTGTGAAAAGAAAATGATTTTGAATAAGAAAGGATATTTTCCTCAAAAATTCATTTCAAGTGTTTTACCATAACCATTTTCCATATAAGATGTCATTATTTCATATGTGTATGTTTCATGTATAATGTCTCTATGATTTACATGGTTTCACTTTTCTGATTATGAAATGATATCCATTTCTTTTATATAGATTATGTGATGATGTGATGATGTTTGTGAAACCCATTTTATTTGTTGGGTTATTATGAATGATGTATGTTTATTTTGTGGCACAAGTAAGAATGATTTCATTAAGAGATGGGTGAAACCTATATCTCCCTCCAATGCATTGGTTATAGATTTATATATCATGAGATAGACATGGTTGGAATAGTAAGTTAATCCAGTTTGATGTTATAGGACTAAAACGTGGAGTGAACTCAATTCAGAAAGGGACTTTGTCCACTAAGATGGTCTTGGCAGAAATGCCTTGGATACTATGGGAATCATGACATGTGCTGAATGGTTTCCACAATTACATGGTTTATTTACATTATATTTTATCATGGTTGATGTTCTATTATGATATATGCCTTACATACATCCATGATTTATGTCTCTGCTCAAGATTTTGATGTTTAAATTTCATGTTCAAGTTTTTGTTTCCAAATGTTTATGGATTGTTTTATGTTATCTATGTTTTCCCTTACTAAGAATTTGAGCTCACCCTTTTTATGTTTTATTTACCCCAGGAAATAAAGAATGGTTTTATGTAAGGAAACAAAAAAGGGAAGATCGTTATGGGAGCTGTTGAAGATATTTCAACATGATTAGAAGTTTATATTCCGAGTTTCCAAAGACACTAAACTATTACGGTCCTTGTGTGTAAATTTTTGTTATGAATTAATTATTACGCAAAAGTAATTTAATGTCCATGTACTTCAAGCTTCGGGTCTCTACATATCAACAGGAAATGGTAGGGATATAAGATGAAGTCCATAGTTAGGAATATTTTGGATTTAATGGGTTGGTATAGAAGCAGCTATAGTTTAATTTGGTGTGTAATATAGGCTAGAGAAACATTCTAGGACATGAAATTTTAGGGCCATCAAAAATCCTATGTATGGACATTGAGATTATTTAAAAACCACATTAAGTGGAACCACTTGTATTGTAGAGACATAAGAGAGTTACTTGAACCATGATTACTTCTGTTCTTATTTTAATTAGGTGATTTTGATCTTAAAAAGTTTAGGTAATTTAATATGAATTAAAATAATAATAAAATTAAATACTATCAGTCTTTAGAAATCACTGTTCCCTTTTCAGCTTTGTCTCTTGGTCAACATCCTCATTTTGATCAAGTATAATAGTTTCTAGAGGTTGACATAGTTGATCACCTAGGGTTGGTTTGATTGAGGAAGAAGATAATTCATAGAAGAAATTAATATAATTTAGTAGAATGGTTTGGGAAGTATTGGGGAAGCGTTTATGATGTAGAAATAGAGAGTTTTCTAGAGGAGATGAAGATCAATTTTATTTTGATCTAGTCCTAGAAATATTACATAGTCCCCTTGGATGTTAGTCAGATTTGGGGATATGCATGTCACTAATGAAATTTTTAACTTGGTGGGTGAGATAATGTCGATGCTTCATGGGTCAACATCTAGATGGAGCTCTAGTCGGAGTTCCTTTTTTCATCCAAAAAGGTTTTTTAGGGGAAGAATCTACTCACACATCAATAGGGGAGTATTTATATGTTGGATCATTGGATCAATTTCTTGTAACTCTTATGATTTTCCCTAGATCATCCCTTAAATTATGAGTCCAAAGTGAGGAATCATGAAGATACACTCTATCCTTTGATCCAATATGAAGATACTCCATTTACATTGCCAGTATATCTAGTGGTGTAGAATAAGGTATAGATGATCAATATGATTCAATCATGTGGAGGCTTACTGTGAGAGGAGAACTAGTGGGAATCCATAAGTATTAGAGTTTTTAGTTTTATATCTTAGGATCCATGAACTTTGAAGTTCCCACTAGTATGGATTCAACCTCTGCATCCTCTCTTTCTGCCTTCTCAGTACTATGGATTCTATAGTCTTCATGTGGAATTTGGACAAGTGTATTTCAACTATGGGGATCATGCCCATCATTGAGATCAGTTCCTTGTGGATACTCAAGCATAGTTTTGTAGAGGCATACAGGTTTAGCCCCATCATAACCATGAGTTACTAGATAGGTTGTTCCCACAATAGGGGTAGCAGGATTATTCTTTATTGAGAGGAGATGTGGAAGTTATAGGTTGACCTCAAGATTTACCTCTCCCTTGGAGATATTGAACCGAGTGTGTTCATGAATGTGGTCTTCATGATATATATAGAGAGAGAAATTAGTTGGAAATTGTAAAATACAAGTAGTGGTGGCAGAAACCTTGTAGGGGATATAGATATTTTGATGTATGCTCAGTTTATCATGTATCATTGTTTATGTCTTTTTCAATTTGGGATCTTCATACTCCTTTGTTTCACACACTCTAGTCCTTTATCTAGGATTAAATTTAGAGATTATTTCCATGACCCTAGTATCAACTACACATTTCAGAGGTCATTCTATCTTGTTTGATGTGTTCATAAGGTGTGAAATGATGATGGTGTATCATTAGTTATGTGCAGATCATCCCATACTTCAGATGAATATGTAAATTGCAATACTCAACATTGAATATTTTTATTCTATTTTTACTAATATATATTCTTTCTAGAGAAGATTCATGTTCTTGGATGTTGATGAATAATGTGTGTTTTTTATTGGTGTGGGGTTTCCTGGTGGGAGGTTAGCATTCATAGCCCCTTATTACCATGGTGGATGAGTTTTCTAGGGAATAAATAGAAACGTGGATAGGGGACTCTCTTTAGGTTTTCAGGGACTTCATGTATGTTTTCATTGAGTTGGTTGTGGCATGACCCCCTCAATGTAATATTGTGTTCATAATATACTTATATCACATTGATTCAATAATTTTTATGGATCCTTATTACATCGAGCCTTATTAGTTTCAGGGGTTGAGAATTCAAATAGATGATCCAATGAATAGGGATTCATCCATTCTATTGTGTCACTGTGAGACGCTCCATGGATATTTTCTATTATTAATAGGATTGATGATATATTTGACTAATTGAGGGGTGTTTTTTTCGATACTCCAAGATAAATCAATGATATGGATATCATCTATTTAGGTTAAATAATAGAGATTTCTATAATACTACCTTAAAATTCAGGTATGGTAACATTAAGTTCATGGTCATGCCTTTCAGTTCACTAATGTACCAGGTGTGTTCATTGGGCACATAAACTTTTTGTTCCATGAAATTATTTTCCAGTTCATAATTGTTTTGATTGAAAACATAATGATATACTCAAAGTCAAATGAGGAGTAATTTCAATATATCATAATTTTTTATAGGTACTTCATCACCACTAGATCTAGGTAATGATGTCCAAGTGTATGTTTTGGACATTGGAGGGGTATTTCCTTGGGCATGTGACATATTAGATGGTGTGTGGCAGGGGACCCATTGAATGTCAAGGTAGATGTTTTTTGGGAAGAAACCAAGAATGTGGAAAATGTTAGTATCTTCCTTGGTCTCAAAGGGTATTATCTATAACACCCCATTATTTAATGGTAGGTACCTTTTAAAATTTAATATCTTCGATAGTTTATGCTTCACGAAACACTGATTTTAAAACTGTAACACTATATTAAATTTGACCATTGTAATAGTAATATGGCAATTAGGAATACTAAAATGACCAATATAATAGTAACTTCACCTATGGAATAATAAATAAAATATTGGTATCTTACAATGAAAATATGGTATATTTATATGATGGAATAGGTAAATAAATGTTTTTAAAATTATAAATTAACTGTCGATATTTTTTTAATCATAATTGATTATTTTCAATTTTATTATGAATATAATGATTTACAAAAACATTTATTTTCCTAAAATAAATTCGTAAATTAATATTTTTTTGTCATATAATTATAATATTAGTTAATTATACCTTAATTAATTTTTGAAAGTAGCATTAAATCTGTAATAATATTAAAATTTTTATTTATATAGTAAATGATTAATTTAATTAAAAATTTAATTTCCCATATTTAGAAATTTATTTTCATAAAATGGATATTATTTTTGAATTATACATGTCAAAAATGGTTAGATTTATTTTTTTTTTGTTTTTCTAAAATAGTTGACTTCTTTTTGAATAGTGAAATATGAAAATTTATTATTATTTAAAAATACAATAATTATTGAGTCATAGATTATGTATGGATGATTTAATCCCATAATATAAAAAAAATCCTTCAAAACAATAATATATTTAGTGATAAATATATTGATATTTATGAGCCAAAATAAAAAACTAATGAATAAAAAATAAAAAAACACCACCCTCCTCCACTATAAATACCACCCATCACCACCTCTTTGCATCACACCTCCGAAGCCTTAATGATTTTAAAAATTCTTCTAAGTCCCCCTCCAAAACCTCTACCCCATATTATTTTATTTTTGGTCTCACCGAAAACACAATTTCAATGTTCTGTAACTAGGTACTCAAGGAGAGTAATTCAAGTGGTAAAAATGTTCTCTTGTTCTTTTATTTTTTTTCAATTTCTTATCTTTTCTTATACATACCTTAACTCCTATATCCAAAGTTACATGAAAACTACTATATATTTTATATATTTTAATTTTATTTTGTTAATGGTATATCAACCCTAAATTCTCTTCTCCTCTTCTTTTTACACTAAAAATGAAAACATCACCTGTTAGGTGATGATTTACCACATTCATGAATAATTAATTTTCATTTTTCAATTTATCCTTCAATACTGGTCATAAAACCAATTTTATGGTTAATAAACATTAATATATGTAATAATACTTTTTTAATATTTTTTAGTGAGTATATATACGTAATATTAATTCATAAGTCAAAATTAGTGCACGATGATTGAAAAAATGCCAAAATAATGTAAACAGTTATCATTAAAATTTTATCTAATTAATTATTATCATATCAAGAAAATAACATATATGATCATTAAACCTCTTATAAATTATTTAATAAAATATAACTTCAATTCTGGATAACTATTCCAATTTTACCTTGATATTATGTACATGTATACAAGTGAACCAATCATGAACACCAAGGAAACCAACACTCTTGAACGGTGAAATTGAATCTTATAACTCATCAAAAATACTAGAAATGAACTTCATAAAATTATAATCAATCAAATACGTGATTAATAGGTCATGAATTGAGTTATTAATGAATTTAATTTCATTGTCATGGAAATTAAATACAATTATAGAATGATTTCAGACATAATGTAAGGGATTATACCAAAAAATCCTTTTTCAATTTGGGATATACTTTCTCTCTCTTTACCCGAATTCAATTATTCATCCATTTTATATAAGTCTTAAACATTTCATTTATATGTTCTAAACACATTATCTACATAGTTTCATTTTCCTTCGATGCGGAAATACATGTTTTATAATGTTCATTTTTCAGTTCCTCCCGATAAGCAATCTCAATTAATGGGTACATCCCAATTTCATACCATTTTCCAACATCACATAATAATAAGTTATATGGAAACAATATATATATAAAATCACTATTTTTATAATTAAAAAAATTGTCTTATCTATTTTCTTGTTTTATGTAACCAATTGAACCATTTCCCGCTTTAAAGAATCTTTTATATTTTCTCTCAAATGCCACTAAAGTGGCCCATTTATAAAGTCTCCTAAAAACTATTTTTACCTATTTTCACCTACATCACTTATTCCTAAAAAATAATTTCATTCTAATTCAATTTTTTGGGATGTAAATGTATTAAATCTCATATTTATGACAAATACAAATTATTTTCCAAAATAACTCCTCATTCTAATGTAAGAGGGATTTTTTTTAAATTCCTCTATGATTTTATAAATATTTAAACACCCTCTATTAAATCGTATTATTAATTAATAATTATCTTATATGATACCATCTACCACATTTTATTGAATGATTTATGATTATTTATGGGGATGCACTATCTTGATACCATTCTCCATATTAAATTGGATTGTTTATGATTATGTTTATTGTTTTTGTAATTTTATTAATATTTCATATTGTCATTTAAAGATGAATTTATTTGTTGATTATATTTTACCAATTTAATATGTGTACTGAATTGGACATAGTAAATGATGGTTGGGGCATGATATAGCACAAATATTCATCTGTAGGTCTCATGAGACAAAATAGACTGGGTTTTTACAATTAATGTATTGTGTCTTGGCCGAATCCTTCATAGTATGTTTTTTAAGTCTGATATTATGAATTTCGTCATTATGATACCATAAATTCATATTTTATGGGAAAATTCGATGAGTATAATATCCATATTTATGTTTTATTCTCATGTGATTAATTATGTAATTATTTAATCAAATTTTATTCCATTCATATTATAATCATGATTATGTTTTAATGGAACATGTTATTCACTATTACTTATGGTTTATATTAATTTATAATAGCTACCACTATATTTCATACCATTATTTAGAATCATATCTCACCTGTTTTTATGTTTTATTTTTCCCTAGGATGATATTTTGTATATTATGAAAGACATGGAGGGATAATTTAAGAGTTTATTGGTGTTTATATTGGATTTTCTATGTTATTTTTCTTTCTAGTAGTAATGTCAAACATATTTATGTATATTTTTTTTAAAGAAACAAAACTATTTTCCATTGGGAAGCAATACGATGTTCATAATACTAATGTAATAATGTTAGGAAACACCTCCAGACTACTAGGGAAGGGGCCTTTACAGTTGGTATCATTCAAAGTGTTGTATACACCTTTGATTATATATTAAAAAACATAAATTAGGTAACATAACCCTATAATAGACTTTTTGGATAATCATAGAAGAACATCCTAGAATTTTGAGAAGTTTTTTATTATGTGGGTCTTCCTATAAATATATCCCTATATATATACTAGATGTTGGTGTGGTTCTTAGACTGATGTTCCTAGGGGTAACAAATCCAACAAGTTTCATCATGCCAGACTTGGAATAAACAGTTATATGATAGTGGGCCTTACTACGAAATTGGTTTTACTTTGTGAGGGTATATTCATTGGATAATTAAAATAACATTTACAAACTATTTTGTGGGATGTAAATTTAAACATGTACTAAAAGAAAGAATCATTATTATTATGAGATCATCTATTCCTACATTTCCAATATAAGTTAACTATTTTTATAGTTCATAAATTATGCATTATTATTCATAACCTAATTTACTATATGATTTTTTTTAGAAATGGCAGCTAATTGAAGAACGAGAAACTGTATCAATGTGCATATTCTACGTAGGGATTTCCCTACTATGCGAGATAATGATGTTATAGTTGGAGATGAAATTTGATCATATAAATTTATAAATATACCTGGATAGCTAAATCAATTTATGAACAATAACTTTACTATTATGGAGAATCCCGATCAACAACATGGAGGAACAATGTTAGAATACTTCATTAGAAAGAAACACACTTCATTCAATGGGACTAAAAATATAATTTTAGTTGATAAATGGATTAGTTCCATTGAAAATATATATCATTATTTAGGAGGTAATATAAGGAGATGGTTTTTATGGAAGTTTATCATCTATTTGTAGACATAGATCAATTATGGTCATTAATTCAAAACAAAAATGAGGATGATGAAATTGAAAATATTAAATGTAATGAATTTAAGAAAATAATATTACAAAAATATTTCCCACATGAAAAATGAGTGAATATAGAGAGACAATTATTGAGTATGAGAAAAAAATAGGATGAAATGTTTCCTATTATAAAGCCAACCCAACAAGGTTAGTAATTCATGATATGGATTATCTACACAATCCATTGATCAATATTGGTCAATATTTTTATGGGTCAAAACCATTCCTATAAAGGGAATTAGTTTCCCAAACATTATCATCATTCAATAATATATTTTCATGTTCTATCATGATAGAGAAATAATTCTCTAAATCTTATTATTTTAACAGAAACATAAAGAAGAATATACAAGTAGAGAAAGTGACAGATAAATGGAAAATAGGAAATAATTATTTTCCCAAATTTGATAATTATGGGATGAAACACCCTCGTATTTTTCTAAATATAAAGTGAGTTTTTTTAAAATGTGGAGAGAAAGGTCAACAGGCTCATGAAAGTATGATAAAGAAAGAAGTAGTAAATGTGTAATGTTTTAATAGTAAGGATTTGAGGAACTATAGAAATGAATGTCCCAAGCATCAAAGAAATATAGACCAGAAAATGAAAAGGTATCAAGGTGAACCATATGATTTTACTATAATTTAAGTGGAATAATTAATGTATTGGTGTTTTTGAACTAATGGATTATGTTGTGAAATTATGTTTATCAGGATCATGAGCTATATAATGATTGTACTTTAGTACTTATTCTTTATAGTTTTGGAAGCATTCATGTTTTCATTATGGTTTTATGGTGTCTATGTATTCATATATATTGTATGTGGGATTAAGTGAAACATTATTTTGAGAATATTATGTTATGTTTATTTTTGGAAATTTAGTGACTTTCCTTTTAATTTTTTTGGTCTTTTAATTTGGGCATGCATTATTTTGGAATGAGATTTACGATTAACTACTTATGGAATAGATTGAATTATCATTGATTCTGATTAAAGTATGATTTATCATATTGGATAATAGGTTCTAATAATCTTGGTTTTAGTAAAAATTTAAATTTTGAAGGAATGACATTATTACCATATGATTCTTTAAAAGTTCTTTAGGTATGAAGACTCTATCATGAATATCTTTATTCTATTGTAAGATATGAATTAGGAACATATCATATCTCCACCAAATGATGATATTATTCTAATGATATTTGAAGAATTCATGTAGTTTTATTCTCTAAAGTTCCTATCTATGTATTAAATGAATTCATTGTAATGTCTCGATTTTGAAAGCCACCTAGAGTTTCCCCATACCTGGTTGTTCACATTTCCTACAGGGCATTTCCCTGAATGCTAGAGGCTGCCAACTAGCAACAATGGCCTTGGGTGTGATAGTGGGGAAACAATGCCCTCATTGGCAGAGTACACAGTGGAAGTAAACAGACAATGCAATAGCGGAAGCAGTAAATATCCAACAAGAGTAAACAATGGATTATTAAGAATATAAACAACTGGAGAAATGCATAATAAATGATTTATGATACATATATCTAGGAAAACATCCAAAAAAGTCACAATGATAGAATAAAATAGTGCTAAACCAAATTTTAAGAGAAAATAGGTAAACTCCTCAGCATCACAAGCCATAGCTTGGTCCCATGCTCTCCAGCTCCACAGCAAGTCAAGTACCTGAAGTTGAAGGGCGCTTACCCTTATCTATACCTCCAACAATATAATATGTTTGGGACCAAAAGTATGGCCCAAATAGGGTGTGAGAATAAATCCCAGTAGGCAACCACCTGGAGATCTGTTCCTAACCATCAGTTAATATATGGTAGGTAAAAGTACAAAAAGTAGTAAACAGGAACATGCTGAATAGTAAACAATCCACAATTCCAATATCAAGAAACAACCCACAAGAAGCTAAGAACAAATAGGAAACCCTCTTGGAAGTACTCACAACCATCCCATCTGGACCTACCTAACAAGTACCAACAACTCTCTAGGAAGTACACTCAGCCTAACATCTCTTGTTTGGTCATATGAAAATTATAACACTCTATGAGGAATATCACTCGGTCAATTCCCCTTATAGCTCTAAGGTCAAGGACTCTCTGAGGATGCTCACATGATCAATTCCCCTTATAGCCCAAGTCATTCAAAGACTATGTGAGGAAGCACACATAGTCAATTCCTCTTATAGTCTAAGGTAAGAGAAATAATTCAAAGTAAAAAAGAAGACTCTCTGAGGAATCTCAAACAATCTATCATCTTATAGTCTAAAGAATTCAAGGACTCTCTGAGAAATCTCACATAGCCAATCCCCTTATAGCCCAATGTAACCCTAATCTCTCCGAGGAAGCTCACATAGTCTATCCCCCTATAGCATAAAGCTCAAAGACTCTCTGAGGAAGCTCACTCAGTCAATTCCCCTTATAGTATACTACAACAAGTACTCATGGCCGTGTGTAGGATAACAACATAGAAAACCAATATGGCCAAAGTAAACCTACAAAAATACTTGTCTAAACACTCTATAACATATCAAGCATATCAGGATTAAAATTATGCATCCTACAACAACAGTTATGGAAGACTGGAAAAGTAGCCAGATTGGCTAACATGACCAAATGGCCGTAAACAGAACATGCATGGGAAAACATCCAAGGCCTAGCAAAACAACCCTATTATTATCCATTCAACCTCTACACAGGCATACAATCATGGAAGGAAGACAATAGGGGTAAAACGGTAAACACTCAATACCCCGTTGAAGGTTATTGGTGGAAATTGCACAATATACTCAAAGACATTGAACGGAAAGGCACAAACCACCTACCTTGGTGTTAGGTGATCGATATACTTGAACCTCACTGTTTGAATCACCTTAGAACATCGTATATCTATGAAAACACACAAAATGTTCAACCCATGATAACATGGAAAAGAGGCAGAATTGGGAAACGATTCTCTAGTAGTAGGATGAACTCACTGATGTGATTCCAATGTGACTGATGATGTTTGATTCAAAGGACGGATGGAGTCTCTAGGGTTCGTCGAAGATCTATGGTCGTGTGGGTTCTCTCGGAAAAATGGGACCTAAAAGAAGATGGTTCTGCCCATCAGAAGTGACCCCGATGCGTTTAATGATGAAAACAAAATACATGGTGTGTAATTTTGATGTACTCGGCATGTAATTTCCTTTTCCGTACTCCGCTTTATGCAGTCTCCACATCACCCACATGATCGTGTGTGTGGCCATGACACGACCAGCACATGGCCTCCCGTGGAAACGAAGTACACGACATGTACTCATAAAGTACACGGCGTGTACTTAAAAAATTTCCAGACACACCTCTTTTACTAAAAACTCTAGAAAAATGAAAAACATACATGGAAAAGAAGATCTGGGTTCTTACAAACTTCCCCCCTTAATGAAATTCATCCCTTAATTTCCCTAGTGCGGCATAAAAGAAGAAACACCAAACAACTCTGGCCACTGAGCACTTACATCGGCCTCCCTCTCCCAAGTATCATCATTTACTCACCCATGCTTCCATACCACTCATACTAGAGGAACAGACCGACCACAGAGAACCTTTGTGCTATAATCCAAAATCTGGATAGGATGCCCCTCGAAAGATGCGTCCACCTCCAACTCGTCTTCCTTTGGTTGGCAAGCATGATATGGGTCTGAAAAGTAACGTCAGAGCTGAGAAATGTAGAGAACATCATTCAGATCCCGGTACCACTAAGGTAACTACAACTGATTGGCCACCATTCTAACTCTCTTCATCACCTCAAAGGGCCCAACATACCTTGGTGAAAGCATACCCCATCTCCTTCCCCTCTTGTGTCCCAACCTCGGTGTGACACATAGAAAAACCTGATCCCCGACCATGAACTCCAGAGGTCATCTCTGCTGATTAGCATAAGACTTCTAATGAGACTATGTGGTAGCCATCCTCTTCCGAATCAGCTCTATCTACTCTGTGGTCTCCTGAACAAGATGATGTCCTAGCAAAGCTGCCTCTCCTAACTCCAGCCAACATAAGGGTAATCGGAACGACCTACCGTACAAAGCCTCATAAGGTTCCATCTGAATAGTTTCTTGAAAAATATTACTGTAAGATAACTCCACAAGAGGTATATGCTTCTCCCAAGAACCTCCAAAATTTATAATGCATGCTCGGAGCATGTCCTCAAGCACCTGAATCGTACGCTTGGACTGGCCATCTATTTGGGGGTGGTAAGCTGTTCTCCAAAGTGCCTGTGTACCCAAAGCCTTATGAAACTCCTTCCAAACCCAAGAAGTAAAATGTGCATCCCTGTTTGAAACAATAGAGTGTGGAACTCCATTAAGATGTACAATCTCATAGATGTACAACCCCCCCATCTCATGAACACTGAAGGTATCCTTGATCAGAAATAAGTGAGAAACCTTTGTAAGCCTATAAATGATGACCCAAACTACATCATTCCCTCAGGGAGACCTCAGAAAACAAATCACGAAATCCATCGTGACGTCATTCCTCTTACACTCGAGAATGTGTAACTGTTGTAGAAGCCATTCTGGTCGCTGATGCTCCTCCTTCACCTATTGACAAGTGGAACATCTCATGAAAAAACCAGCAATGTCCCTCTTCACACCTGGACACTAATTCTGATTGTGTATATCACGATACATCTTGGTGATGCCAGGATGAACTGCCCAAACTGAAGAATAAAAATCCCGCATTAGCTCCTCTTGTATATCTACTGGAACCCATACGAATCTCTGGAAGTGCAAACTCTCATCCTCTCCAATGGTCCACAAAGGAATTTGTTCCTCTCCCGACACACTCTCTCGTAGGACTAGGCCTTCAGAATCTTATAACTGCCTCATTAGAACTCGATCAAAAAGCATAGATGTAACAACTAAAAAAGGAAGGAAGGTCTACCCCTCCTATCGTGCACCTCCAGATGCATCTCAGAGAATAGTGACATAAGCTACAACTCACTGCTAGCCTCCTGAAATGCCTACATCTGAGTCCTCCTACTCAATGCATCAGCCGCTGTGTTTCCTTCCCTAGGAATATAGGCAAGCTTGAAATCAAAGTATTGTAGGTACTTGACCCACCTTCGTTGTCTCAAATTCAGATCACGCTGAGTGAAAATGTAGTTGTGAATTTTTTGGTCAGTGAAAACCACAAAATGCTCTCCCAGAAGATGATGTCTCCACTATCACAGTGAATGACCAATATATTCCAACTCCAGATCATGCATTTGGTATTTCCTCTTCTGTGGGATCAACTTGCAAGACCCATATGCAACGACTCCATCTCACTTCATAATCACAGCTTCCAGACCAATACATAGGGAATCACAGTAAATAATATTGCTCTTTCCCAGAACTAGAAATTATAGTATCGGTGCTGAAGTCAACCTCACTTTTAGCTCATGAAAGGCTGACTCACAAGAATCTAACCACTGGAACATTGCACCCTTCTTAGTCAGACATGTCAGCGGTGCTGCTAAGCATGAAAATTCTTGTATAAAATGTTTGTAGTATCCATCCATCCCAATAAAATTATGCACCTCAAAGACATTCTTCGGCTGCTCTCAGGAAACTATAGCTCTCACTTTCTCTTGGTCTATTGATACTCCTATCTCTGAGATAAAATGACCCAAGAAGTGAATCTGATCAATCCAAAAATGACATTTTGAGAGTGAAACATATAACTGATGCTCACTCAGTGTACTCAAAACAATCTCAAGATGTGTAGCATGTTCATGTCAAGTATGATAGTACACCATGATATCGTCTATGAAGATGACCATGAAAGAATCCAAGTATGGATGGAACACTCAGTTCATTAGTGCCATGAAAATTTCTGGTGCGTTCGTGAGATCGAAGGACATAACCATATACTTGTATAGACTATACCTACTCCGTAAGGCCGTAAGAGGTATATCTGATGGTATAACATGAAATTGATGGTAACTGGACATCAAATCAATCTTCAAGAACACATGAGCTCCACAAAGCTGATCAAAGAGATCATCAATCCTAGTCATGGGATATCGATTCTTGACTGTCAAATAGTTTAGCTTCTGATAATCCACACAAAGCCTAAGGGTACCATTTGCCTTATTCTCAAACAAGATAGGTGGTCCCCAAGGAGAAGTACTGGGTCAGATAAAACCCTTTTCTTGTAACTCCTCCAACTGCTTCTTGAGCTCTTGCAACTCTTGTGTATCCATCCTATAAGGAGAAATAGACACTGGTGATGCTCTTCGAAGAAGCTCAATCGAAAAGTCCACCTCATGCTTTAGAGGAAGACCTAAAATATTCTATGGAAAGACATCTATGAAACTATCTACCACTGGAGGAAATTATAACTGCGATGTCCCCTAATCATTCAGATATATACTAGCAATCTGGGCTAAACCTCCTCCCATCCCATGATGCTCTGGACCTGATTTACTCACCCAGACCTCCCATTTTCCCTTATAAAGAAATGATCCAACCTCTGGTGATATGAAACTCACCCTACGGAAATAACCATCAACGACTACCTAAAAGGGAACTACCCAGTCTATTATGAGAATGACATCATAGCCTGCCATCTCTAGGACATAGAGATACCATAAGAAGTGACACCCACAAACCTTTAGAGGTCACTCCTTGCACAAACATATGCTAGATGTTCTCATCCCCAACAGTGTGTCAACTATCAACATATGAGCAGAAGAAAAGATGCAGATCCCAAGGCTTTCTACCACAGCAATAGAGATAAATCTATTGGAAACCCTTGTTTCAAAAAGAGAAGAAGATAAAACCGAGGCTACTAAGATCGTACATGGAACTATAGAGGGGGGATCCTGCTCCTACTAGGTCTACTCCACTACAAAAGGCTGGCCTCCTCCACGGCCGTGTGACCCTGTTTGACTGCTCTGAGCTAATCCACCTTATTGTCGCTGAAGGATCGATGACTGACTACCCTGGTCATGACCTCCACCTCGGCCTGAATAGCCGAAAGAAATCCAGTTCTCGGACTAGTGAGAAACTGGTGGTGATGCTACCAAACATGGGGTCATAGAAGAACCCATGTCTTCAGCTACTAGAGAGAAAAACTTATAGAAACGCTTGAGATGGCCCATATTTCTACAATATCGGCACTCCATCAGGTCTCTCGGGAAACATGGCCTCATATTCCCGCTCCTCCCACACTGGTAGCACACCACGTGGCTAACAGACGGTGCATCCTTCCTACTCTGATCTCCCCATGCAGTATCCTTGAGGTGGTTCTTGCTATCATATGGAGGAATACTAACACTGATTACCGAACCGCCCAGGCTCACATCTGTATATTCCCATAGATTGTGCTCAGTAATAAATTCCTAGTTGATGATAGAGGATATCGAAGATGACCTAAATATTTTCAACTAGGAACAGATCTCCTGCATGAGACAGACCTCAAACTTCCTAACCAGGAACAACTCATCACCTGCTGGAATAGGGGTGAAATGCTGCAGCTCTGTGAAGTGAGAGGAATACTCTATCACAGAAAGAGTACCCTTCTCCAGGCTCATGAACTTCCGGGCTCGATCGGCCCTCAAGGTCTCAGGGTAGAAGTAATCGTAAATAATATTCTTGAACTCCTCCCACGTCATATTCTAGTGGTGTCCTGCCAGATGTATTACACCCCACCACCTCTTGGCAGAGTCTCGGAGCATGTAGGTCATGAGCTTCAAAATCATCTCTGGGGTACCTCAAGATTCTTGATGATCATCAGGATGGCTTTGAGACACAACTCTACAGCCTATGGCCCTTCTTCCCCTGAGAAGGTGGGATGATGTTGTTGCTGGAAAACCCACATTAAATATGGCATCGACGGGGTAGGAGGTAGCTCCCCCTGGAAGTTCTGCATCATCCTCAAAAAAACCCTCCGTAAACTGTGCATCAGCACCTGCAATAGATATAACTGCTACTTCTAAGGTTGGCACAATATGAGGATCTACAAGAAGTCCCTGATCAACCATATCAGGCGTCTGATCACTACCCTGCAACTAGTGGTCAATCGGAGGACATCTATGTGGCATGACTCTACAGGGTCAAACACACAATTAGATTCATGTTTATCAAGGACTAAAGAATGAAGGCACAAGAAGAAAAGTAGAGAAATAAAGCATTCAAGTTAAGAAAAACATGACTACACATTGTGTATTTCCCATACACCACATGTTCCTTTAAGTCATTCACATGGGCGTGTAATCCCACCACAACTGGTCTCGTACCACCCCAAAACACACGACGTGTTGTCCTAGAACACGGCATGTACCTAAATCCCTATTCTCTACCTGGGTCCTTATACATGGTTAAGCCACATGGATCTCCTAATACAAGACTACATGGAATGTTCAATGAAGACACGACGTGTACTAGACAAGATTCTACTGGCCCGTGTTGTTAGTGAAACGGCCTGACACATGGCTAACACTACACGGCGTATTCTAGACAGAAACAGTGTGTATGTGAAAGGATAACACTAACCCATGTTGTTTGTGACATGTCCGGGTACTTAGGTCAGACTACATGGCATGTAAAATCCTGACACGACATGTATGTGAAATGATAACGTTGAATGTGTTGTTTGTGACATGGCCGAGTACCTGGGATAGACTACACGATGTGTGAAACTGGTACATGGCGTATTCCGACAAGGAATTCCCCATCTGGTGTCTCTTTTACATGGCCTATGACACGGTTAGAGATTACACGACATGTACATATGGTACACAACGTGTACTTAAGAATAATTGTTTCTTCCTGAACAGAAGAAGACATGGCGTTTATTCAAAACTACACAGTGTGTATTCTAGGTTTTTCCAGACAACATGCCTCAAAAACTACTCCGAATCCCAGAAATACATTGAAATGAGCATTAAAAGTGCCAAATTCTGATCCGTGAGGGCCCATACTCCCATCGAATTGAAGCTTGGCATCTTAGAAATGTTATAACAAGACAATAAAGAGATGATTGACCAAATTTAGGTCCATGAGGGTCCATAACATCCCAAGAACCAATGTTTGTCATTCATCCTAAAAAATCCTTACACAAAAAATACCTTATCAAACAATGGTATTTTATCTAGTCATCTATCACAACAGCATGCATATCTACACAACATCTATCACAACAACATGCAATCACTAATGCATTCTAGATGGAATGGAAATAATGTAGGACATGTGATTTCTAGAAAGCGCCTATATGATGCATGAGATGGCATACCCTCATCTCATCAGGTTGAGATAGAAATAGAATCTCAAAATGATTAACAATAAAAACACAATACATCTATGTTACCGAACGGTGAAAATCGAATCAACTGTAAAATTGAAAAATTAGAAAAATTTCCATAAATGAGGTAGATTGGATTTTCCCTGTTCACGGGCTAGATACTACCAGGAACAACATATTACCAAGTACCTATTTCGTCCTATTCCTGGATATGGACTCCAAATAGTAAATCAAGAGAAAAGAATTCCTTTGATACCACTTTGTAACGTCCCGGTTCTGGAATCCACATAGAGGAGCCTTGTACCCAGTTGATCACATGGCCTCAAGCACATTTCCCTAAATTCTAGAGGCTGCTGACTAACAGTGAGGTCCTGGGGTGTGATCGTGGGAAAACTATGCCCACATTGGCAGAGTACACAATGGAAGTAAACAAACAATGCAATAGCAGAAGCTGTAAATATCCAACAATAGCAAACAATGGAAGACTGAGATAATAAACAACTGGAGAAATGAATAATAAATGATGAACAATACATATATCTAGGAAAACATCCAAACAAGTCACAATGCTGGAATACAATAGTTCTAAAACAAAATGCAAGATAAAATAGGTAAACTCCTTAGCATCACAAGCAATTGTTTGGTCCCATTCTCTCCAGCTCCAAAACAATTCAAGTACCTAAAGTAAAAGGGTGCTTACCCTTATCTATACCTGCAACAATATAATATGTTTAGACCCAAAATCATGGCCCAAATAGGGTGTGAGACTAAATCCAAGTAGGCAACCACCTGAAGATCTGTGCCTAACAGTCAGTGAATATATGGTAGGTAAAAGAACAGAAAGCAGTAAACATGAACATGCTGAACCGTAAAAAATCCACAGTTTCAATATCAAGCAACAATGCACAAGCAGTTAAGTACAAACAGGTAACCCTCTGGGAAGTACTCACATCCATCCCCTCTGGACCTACCTAACAAGTACCAACAACCCTCTGGAGAGTACACTCAACCTATCCTCTCTTGTATGCTCATACGAAAATTAATAGTCTCTCCGAGGAAGCTCACTCGATCAATTCCCCTTATAGTCTATGGTAGTCAGGGACTCTCTAAGGAAGATCACTCGGTCAATTCCCCTTATATCCCTATAGTCAAGGACTCTCTGAGGAATCTCACTCGGTCAATTCCACTTATAGCCTAGGTAATTCAAAGACTCTCTGAGGAAGCTCACACAGTCAATTCCTCTTATAGTCTATGGTAAGCACGACAATTCAAAGTAAAACAAAGACTCTCTGAGGAAGCTCACATGGTCTATCCTTTTATATTCTAAAGAAGTCAAGGACTCTCTAAGGAAGCTCACACAAACAATCCCCTTATAGGAAAATGTAATCCTAGTCTCTCTTAGGAAGCTCACACGGTCTATCCCCCTATAGCCTAATGCTCAAAGACTCTCCGAGGAAGCTCACTCAGTCAATTCCCCTTATAGTCTACTAAACCTGGTTCTCATGGACCTGTGTTGGATAACGCCATAACAAATAAATATGGAAAAATTAAACCTATAGAACTACTTGGATAAAAAGTATATAACATATCAAGCATATCAGGATTCAAATTCTCCATCCAACAACAACAGGTATGGAAGACAAGCAAAGTAGCATGACTGGCTAACATGACTAAATGGCTGTAAATAAAACATGCATGGAAAAAACATACAAGGCATATCAAAACAACCCTATTCTTATCCATTTAACCTCTATACAGGAATACAAGCATGGAAGGAAGACAACAGGGGTAAAACGGTAAACACTCAATACCCTGTTCAAGGGTATTGGTGGAAATTGCACAATATACTCAAATACTTTGAACAAAAAGGCACATACCACCTACCTCGTTGTTAGGTGATAGATAAACTTGAACCTCAATGATTTAATCTCCTTAGAACACCATAGATCTACAAAAAATGCACCAAATATTCAACCCATGATAACATGGAAAAGAGGAAGAATTTAAAAATGATTCTCTAGGATAAGGAAGAACTCACTGATGCGATTAAAATGTGACCGACGTTGTTTGATTTGGAATACGGACGGAGGCTCGAGGGTTTTTCGACGATCTACGGTCATACGAGTTCTCTCTGATGAATGATACCTAAAAGAAGATGGTTTTGTCCGTCAGACACGACCCAAATGTGTTTATTGAAAAAAAACAAAATACAACGTGTGTACTTTTGAAGTACTCAGTGCGTACTTGCCTTTTCCGTACTCCACTTTAGGTAGTCTCCACGTCACCCCACATGACCATGTGTGTGGACATGACACGGCCAGCACATCACCTCTTGTGGAAATGAAGTACATGACGTGTACTTCAGAAATTTCAAGACAATCGTCTTTTCTAAACAAGTCCAGAAAATGGAAAAACATAACTAAAAAAAAGATCTGGGTTCTTACATACTTCAACCATAGGAAAATTATTTTGAAAAAAATGTTATCATTTTACTTTCCATTCTATGACATTAATGGTCTTTTAGCTGATTGCATATTTATGGTTTTGAAGTGGTTATATTTATAACGAAAATTTTCTCTATCACTCTCCAGTAAAACATGACTGTAATATGTTTCATCCGAGAAAATATATTAATTTCTCACTAATATTATCCTATTAAAATTACTTTTTTGTGGGGACCATCACATTGTCTTTTACCTATATTTTTAAGAGGTTGATTATTATTTCTTTTTATGATGTGGGATTTCTCCAAGGGTATTCTAAAATTACAAATCTATAATTACCAATAACAAGTTCTAATTACGAGGGCAAAATGAATTAAAGGAGGGAAGAATGTAACACCACAATATTTTATGGTACGTCTCTTAAAATTTAATATCTTCTATATTTAATTCGCTACACAACACCAACTTCAAAATAGTAATATACCACTAAATATGACCACTTGAATAGTAATGTGACAATTAAGAATAGTAACATGGTCAATAGAATAGTATATTCACCTATGAATGTATATATAAAATTATGGTATCTTATAAATGAAAAAATTGTTTAATTATATCTTGTAATACGTAAATAATTTTTTTAAAAAAGATAAAGTAAATGTCGATATTTTTGTGAAATAAAAGTATTTATTTACAATTTAATAATTAATATAATGATTTAAAACAAATTTTATTTTCATAAAATATATTAATAAATTGATATTTTATTCTTATAAATATAAGATAATTTTATGAGACATTAATAAAATTTTGAATGTATCATAAAATCAGTTATAATATTAAAATCGAGTTTTTCTATGTAAAGAATGAATTTATTTAAATTATAAATTTATCATATTTAGAAAATTATTTTCCAAAAAATGGAATTAATTTTTTAATTAAACACATCAAAAAAAATTTATGGTTAATATTTTTGATTTTCCTAATATAGGTGAATTTTTGGGGAATAGTGAAATACTGTAATTTATGTTATTTGACAAATACATGGATTATTGAATCATAGGTTATGTATGGTTGACGTAAGCCGAAAATATCTAAATATACACCATTATTTTAATATATTTGGTGATAATTTTTAAAATATTGATATTCTTGATCCAAAATAATAAACTATTGATTTAAATAATCAAAAACACTCTTCTTCTGCACATTAAATATCACCCATCACCACCTCTTTCCCTCACAGAACTAAATCTTTGTAGCTTGTCCAATTTAAACCAAATACCTCTCCCAAACCACTCCCATAATTTTTTTTCTTTCTCACCTCACCAAAAATACAATTTTAATGACCTTTATGGTGGTTTTTAAGGAATGGAAATCAAGAGGTAAAAATATCATTTCATTCATTGAATTTTCATTCAATTTCATTTAAATTTCTTAAAATTTCCCCACATGACCTATAAAAAGTGAAATGATAACTCCAGTATCTTTTATATATTATAATTATATTATGTTAATGGTATATAAAAAATCAATTCTATTCTATTACCCTTTTTATTTGAAAAATGAAAACATCATCTGTGAGTTGTCGATTTACCACCGTTGTGTAATATGTGCTTTTGTTTTCAATTTCTTCTTAAATTCAGGTCATAAAACAATTTTTATGGTTAAAAAATAATTTAATATATGTAATATAACATATTTAATTTTATATAAGATTTATATATACATAATATAAATTCATATGAAAAAACTAGTGCTTGATGATCGAAAACATTCCCAAATAATCCAAATAGTTTTCATTATCATTTTATCTAATGAACCGTCCACATATTTGAATAAAAAATAATATATAAAACCATTAAACCTTTTATTATATCATTAATAACATATTAAATCAATTCTAGATAAGTATTCCTATTTTACATGATCGTTTGTACATGTATACAAGTGAACCAATTCTAAAAACCAAGGAAACAGACACACTCAAACGATGAAATTGAATCTTATAACTCATCAAAAATACCATAACTGAACATAATAAAAATATAATAAATCAAATACATATTCAATTTTTAATATATTAAATTATTAATAAATACAATTTTTTTATCCATGCTTTTATGTTTAATTGGAGAAATCATATGGGCATATGATAAGGATTTCTTCCAAAACCTTCGTTTTTCATTTAGGTTACACTTTATTATGACCCAAAATTTAATTAATGAAAATTTCTCTTGATCTAATTTAATGACTTTTTACGAAAATTGGTAATATAAAACATATTTTCTTACTTGGTTTCATGTTTTTGGATTATAAAATTCCATTAATAATTGTTACCATTACTAATATACTTGTTGAACAATGATCACATGATTAGTATAAATGTTGGGCTTTAACAAATTAAATTTACATAGAAAAAGGGAAGTGATGGCCTCATATGGTAGAATTTCTCTATACGAAGCCCATTTATTAGAGCTCAGAAATGAGGTAGTGTCACTAGGCCTCACTCTTGACTAAGCCCAAACCGAACATCAACACATTAAGCTTGAACAAAATCGCTTAAGGGAGAAGTGGAAGTTAACTGATATTAGCGGTAGAACGATGTTATTCGAGCCACCCCAACAGTCTATCACCATCGAAAACCTTACCCTTAGGTCTTAGGTGGGTGTTATTATGGGTTAAGTAATAAGACCCGAGCACTATGATTATGTGCATTATTTTTTTATGTAACAAATAATATAAATTCATTTTATTTTATTACTTTGTAAATGGTTTTTTAGAAAAAATAATATTTTTAGTTAATATTCAATTAAGAAATATATTTTTATGAATTAATGGATTTTCTTAGAATTAAATAATATTTTGATAAAAGGTTATTAATAAATAACTTTTTTATTAATTTTAAATGATCCTATATTTTTATAAAATTGTAATTTTTATTATTGTTTCCAAGCTGTTTTTGTCAAAACCCATGAATTTCCAATAAATTTTAGTTTTTATTTTAATAGTAAAAATTCACTTATTCAAAAAATTATTTTGATAAAATGAATATTATTTTTGGATCTAGTATTTTGAAATTATCTAATGGTGAATATTTCATAATTTTCTTAGACAGTCATGTTTTTGGGTAACAATTAAACACCGTTTAAATATATATGTGTTTTATTACATCATAATGGCACAATATTAATGTTATAATATAATATAAAAGGTCTATTCATCCAACAAATGATTTAACTTCAAAATGATGTGATTTTGTATTTTTTTGATTAATTTTATGATGCCTTAGTGGACCTTCCAAGACTTATAAGATATTCTAACATTTGAAAATGATTTCCTTGAGAGTGTGACTTATCTCCACATAATAAATCCTTATATTTTAAAAATTTCAGCCATTTTCCATATAAAATAATGTTTCCCACTCCACATTTTAAAAAATTATGGGAAAACCCAAGGGTTGGTTTGTAGTTCTGATTAGTTTGATGCATAGTGTCCAAAACCTAAATAATAAGGAATTCCCTGTCCTCTCCTATAAAAATAATTCAATATCCCATTACACTTCACCCAAACCATTTGCAGCTTCACCAATCTCTTCCATACTCTTTCTATAATCCTCCCAAGGTGCCCCAAGCTCCCAATAATTCTATCTCAAGCCTTTATAAAGCCTTTGGGATAACACTTCCATGTAAGGGATCCTCACTTTCCTCCCATCCTTATTTATGGCCAAGTTTCCTAATATTGTTATGCCATTTTATTTTAAATTACAACGATTGTTGTATTATTTCACACCTCCCCTAGACTTTCCTTCTGATGATTGAATGATTAGAGAGCCCTTTCCCTCTCATTAATTACTCCCATGTACACATGTTACCATACCAAAATTCCGTATATGATTTCTCTGTCCTCCTTTACATTCAAGAATGTATTTTGTATTATGCATCAAAAAATTTATTAAATATTTCTGGATATTATGTTCCATGACCCCCTTATAATAAATTTCATGTATAAATTATAATATACCCCTTTATTTCTCATCATCCTAGTTTACGATTTATATTTGACGTAGTTATGCTGCTGAAGCTAGACCAAAATTTCCCACGCCAAAATCCTCATGTAAGTGAATAAAATTCCCATTTCTATACCAAGGGTATTCACCTTTATGTACATGTACTTTTGGATTGAGTTCATACATTTATGTATTCAACATCTCTTATTTATGGAATAAATTATGATGTTTGATGAATCCACGTTGTATGATCCATGTGGTGCACTTATTTATGAAATGAAATGATTAATAAGGGTGCACCCTAATAGCACTACAATGCATTGGTTAAATATTAGTATCATGATATGTCATGAGAAATGATGTTTTACTCATTACAATTCATGTTAAATGAGGGTTTACTCATTCTTCATATTGAATGAGCCTTTTCTCATTCCAATATCATGTTAAATGTTGTTTCCACTTCTCCATGTTATGATAATCATTCTGTATCATGCCTTTATGTTCATGTTTCAATTATTATCCATTTATATTCCTATTTACTAAAAAGTATTGTATTATTCATGTTATTCCTTTTTTACTCCCTTATTGGGCTTTTTCTCTCACCCCTTTTTTTATGTGTGTCCTCAGGTTATCTCCTGAAATTCTAAGCATGAAGGAATATTACAGTCATGTAAAAGAAGTTTTCAATAAAGATGTTATATTTTATGTCTTAAGTTGTCATGTAATGTTCTTATTTCCTAGAACATGATACCTCTCGATCTTTAGAGCTTTCTTATGTACATGTTTATGTAATAAATTATGTTTATGTGTGAAATAAAGAGAAGGGTTGTTATAGTTGAATTAGAGGTTTGGTTTAGTTATTTTTTGGGATTTCAATTAAAAGACCCTTGTGAAATCCTTAGTGATAAGACTAAGTATAATAAAAAATCCCTAAATTTTGGTGAGTATATTGTAAGTGGTTTATCAGGAAAATACATCACTATTTGGAAACGAACATGTAGTAGTAGATCTCAAACAGATGTATGTAGGGGTAAAACTTGAAAACACTACTTTGAGCTAGACTCGAACGGGAACTAGTGAATGAAAATGGGCCTTGATACACTCTTGGCTCGACACTCCTAGGGGATATGCTTTGGATAATTCATAATATTAGTATGAGCCATTATTATGGGAATACAAAATGACCCAAAGAATATATGTTGGGAAGTAGGTCATTGATAACATAGATTGAAATCTATAATTTCATATGTTAAGGAAATAAATGTAATTTATAAGTTATCCCTATTTGTTTTTATATTCCCATTTATGTGTTACCCCTAACTTTCCATTTATTCCAGACAATGGCTAGTAATAGGAGGACTCAGGATAACAATCTATGCAAAGATCAATGTGATGACTATTCTAATGAGATTCCCAATCTGATGGGAAATATAATCATAAACATTATCATGATACTCTCTTAGTTAACTAATGTTTTTAATAGAAACATGAGTCAAGTGGAACGTTCACCCCCCCCCCCAAGAAAGAACAAGCCGCAATTTATAGAATTACGAGACAAAGGAATTACAGATTTAATGGATTATTTAATCCCTTAATCTAGGAACAATGGATCAACTCAATTGAAAATATCTTCTCCATCCTTCAATGTTCTGAACAAGAGAATGTTCTTCTGGATACTTATCGTATGGAGGGTAAAGCTAATCAATGGTGGACATTGATCAAAAATAAGAAGCCTTAGGAACAGGTCATGGAATTGGAATGGGAGGATTTCTAGAAAATGTTTTTCGATAAATATTTTCCTCACACCCTCCAACTTACGATGGAAATGTAATTCCTTTCTCTCAAGGAAAAAGATGAAAAATGCATTGGAGGAAATTGTCCTATGTGCTCGAAAAGTCAAAACAGAGTTCCGTGAATCTCATGGGTATCATGGGGATAAGAAGCATAAAATGGACTTTAATTCTGGAGGTTTGATGGGTAAATCCAATGCTGCAAAAAAAATCCATCAGGCTAATTTCCAAAGGTGCAGAATGAAACACCCCCGAAATTACCTGAAGGGGATTAAGAAATGTATTAAGTGGGGAAGATAAGGGAAAGTGGACATTAATTTTTGAAATGAAACCCCACCACTATGATAGAGGAGAGGAACGATCCATTTAACCCTCAACTCTTTGTTTATTGCTTCAACTAAAATTAAACAGGGCACTCTGCAAACTAGTTCCCTAAAACAAAGGATTTCAGGGGAAAACAACAACTTCCAAGGAATCAGGGGAGAGTTTTTTCCATCACTACTGCTAAAGAAAACATTGAAAACGATGTGGTGATAGGTACTCTAGTAATTAATTCATGAATTGTGAACATACGTTTTGATTCTAGTTATATGAATACTTTTATATCCCAAATATTTGGTAGAAAAATCTCCACACCACCACATATCATGGAAGTAGAGATGTCTACGAGGATGATAAATTATGAAATCATGGAATCCCATGAATATAACTCCTCCCCTACCACAATATGTGGATTGAACTTCCCAGAAAACCTCTTTAAACTCAGGTGGAATTTGATGCAATTCATGTTATGGGTTGGCCTTCCCTGTATAAATCCAAAATAAATTTCCACGAGAAGGAAATCACACTCTATATGGAAAATTGACCCCCGATTTTATACAAGTGCATGGAGCAGGATGAATCTTCTTTACCACTATCATCTCAAGTGTGTATGTTACTACCCTATGACCATGCATATAATTATCAGATGAACGAGTCTAACTAATTAACAATCCATGAAGAAATTCCTATTATGAGGGAATTCACTGAAGTGTTTCCTGAGAAATTTTCTGGTCTTCCTTCTAGAAGAGATGTTGAATTCTCAGTTGATCTTATACTTGGGTCACTTCCAATATCCATTACTCCATATAGAATGGCTATTGTGGAGCATGAGGCAATAAATAAATAACTACAGGAGAATGTGGATAAAGGGTTTGTATGAACAAGTTCTTCACTATGGGTTGAAATAGTACTCTTCATCAAGAAGAAGGATGGGTCAATGCATCTTTGCATTGATTTCTGTGATCTCAAAAAAATCACTGTAATGAACGAGTATCCTCTTCCACGAATTGATGAGTACTTAAATCATCTACGTGGAGAAAAATACTTCTCCAAGGTGGATCTACGGCCGGGATATTACCAGGTAAGGTTGAAGAAGGAGGATATCCCCAAGACTACATTTTGTAAAAGGTATGAAAACTATAAATTCATAGTAATGCCTTCCAGACTCACTAATTCTCTAGAAATATTCCTAGACTTGATGAATATAGTCTTCAGAGATTACCTCAAACAATTTTTTGTAGTATTTATAGATTATATTCTAATATAATCCAAAGCCAAGGAGGCATATTATGAGTATCTAAGGACTGTACTAAAGGCCTTGAAAAAGTAGAAGCTCTTTGAAAATTATACCAACTGTGATTTTTGGTTGAAGGAAGTCTCATTATTGAGTCATTTCATCACAAGAAATGGGATATCTGTGGATCCCTCCAAGACAAATGCAATTGAGGGATGAACAAGGAAAACATATGTGATAGATATCCATAGATTCCTTGGGTCATCTATATATTATCACAGATTTTTGAGAAATTTATCATGATTTCCAAACCCTTTTACCATTATAACTCATAAGGGATTCAAGCTTTCTTTGAGTGATGAAAGTGAATAGAGCTTCCTGGAGATGAAAAGGAGGATTATGACTACACTCATACTCACACAACCCACAAGTGGAGAACTTTTAATGGTATTCAGTGATGCTTTGAAGAAGGTCATGGGATGTGTGTTGATTCAAAATGATAATGAAATTTCCTATGCTTAAAGGAAATTGAATGCTCATTTGAAAAACTATCCAACACCTGATCTGTAGTTGGCTGCAGTAATATTCACATTAATAATTTGGCGACATTACCTCTTTGGGGAGATGTGTGAAATATATAAGGATCACAAAATCCTAATGTATATATTCACACAAGAAGTGTTAAACATTCTCCATGGACGATGTTTAGATCTGATCGAAGACTGTGACTGCTCAATCCATTGCCACCAAGGGAAATTGAACAAGATGGTAGATGATCTAACTAGAAAGGACGAGCGATTATATCATTGATTTGATTTGAAAAGTATCCAATCTTCTTAAATTTGATGAATATTGACATGTGAATCATAAATAAGGGAACATCATCTATCCCTTCACAAATTATTTCTCAACCATCTATTTTGGATTGGTTAAAGGATGATAAAAATGATGATTTGGGAATTCAAAAGAAGGGGGAAGCTATTAAAAAAGAGAAATCCTTGGAGTTGAATATTAATTAAGAAGGAATCGTGATATTTGGGTCAACACTATGTGTTCCATAAAATACAGAGTTAAATAATGATCTTTTAGATGATGCACATAGTTCGAATATATCCCTGCACCCTAGAAACACAATAAAGTATCGAGATCTTCGTTATCATTATTGGTTGGATAACATGAAGAAAGGGATCGATGAGTATAAATCAATGTTCCTAGTATTTCAGCAAGTGATGGTTGAGAGGCATAATTCTATGGGTATGATGCAACCATTACCCATACCAATGTGGAAATGGGAGAACATCACCATGGACTTTGTCCCTGGACTTTTGAAGACATCAAAAGGAAACAATGATGTATGAGTTTATGGGGATTTTCATAAAATGTCTTAACACTTCATTGTAATTTGGGAGAGTTTCTCATTGGATCAACTGACACGAATATACATTAGAGAAGTGGTAAAGCATTATGGAGTACCACTATCAATTGTATCTGATCGAGATCCAAGATTCACCTCTATGTTCTGAGTGATTCTTTATCATACTTTGAATACTAATCTAAACATCTGTATGGCTTATTATCCTCAAACTGATTCCTAATATGAGTGGACTATCCAAACACTTGAGGAAATTTTGAAAGCATGCTAAATGGACTTAAAAGGAGGATGGGATCAACATTTTCTTCTGGTTAAGTTATCTTATAACAATAGTTTCCAATCAAGCATCCAAATGGCCCCATATGAATCCCATTATGGGAAGAGGTATAGAACACTTTCATGTTGGGATGTTGTTGGGGAGAAAAAACTCCTAGGTCCAGAAATGGTCGAAGAAATGGTGGAGAATGTTAATACCATCTAGCAATACATTAAAGCTACATAGAGTTGACAAAATAGTTATGATGAAAATTGTCAATGAGACCTAGAGTTTTATATTGGAGACATGGTATTCCTATTTATATCACCTTGGAAGAGAGTTCTGAGATTTGGGAAGAAGGTATAGCTTAGTCCAGGGTCCAACGGCCCTTTTGAGATCATTTATCACATTAGAGCAGTGTTCTATCGACTAGTACCCCCACCGAACCTATATCAATTACAGTATGTATTCCATGTATCACTCTTGAGGAAGTACATACTAGACCAAACACATGTTCTAAATCCATAGGTCATACTATTTGAGATTGACCCCTCTTATGAAGATAAGCCAGTGAAGATATTAGATCATAGGTAAAAATTTCTACGAAATAAGACAATGTCCCTCATCAAGGTGTTGTGGAAAAACCACATGTTTGAAGAAAGTAATGTGTGAATCAGAGGAAGTGATAAAGTAGAGCTACCCTCATCATTTTTAGTGTAGAGAAAGAAAATTTCAAGGGTGAAATATCTTAAGGGGGAAGATTTTAAGGACCCAAATTTTTATTAATGAAATAATTTAATATATTTATATAAAATGGTTTTATAAAACATATGAAATTCCTTGATTTTATGTTTTTGAATTTTAATATATAGTTATGAATGGTTACCATTTCTAATATATTTTTTGAACAATGATCACATGATTAGTATAAATATAGGTATTTAACAAATCCAATTTACTCAAAAAAGAAGAAGATGGTCTCATCCAGTAGAATTTCTCCATACGAAGCCCATTTTTAGAGATCATAAAGGATGTAACATCATTGGGATTCTCTATTGACTAACCCCAATTTGTGATTCAACGCAATAATGATGAATATAACTACCTACTGGAGAAGTGGAAGTTAATATAGATTACCACCTGAGTAATGTTATCTGATCTGCCCTAAGAGTCTGTCAACATCTCACACCTTACATTAAGGTCTTATGTGGGCATCATAAGGGGTTATGTTAAAAGACCCTAGCACTATGATCATATACATTATTTTTTATTGAATAAATAATATACATTCATATTATTATTGTTACTTTGTAAATGGGTTTTAAGGCACAAATTGTATTTTTAGTTAATATTCAATTAAGAAATCTATTTTGATAAATTATTTGAGTTTTTTAGTTAAATAAAATTTTAATAAAAATAATTACTAAATCACTTTTTATTAAATATAAATGATCATATAATCTTTATATAACTACATTTTTTATTAATATTTAAATTCTATTTTTGTCAAAACCCGTGAAATATTAATAGATTGCGGTTTTTATTTTAAATGTGAAAATTCACATATTTAGAAAATTATTTAGTTAAAATTAATATTATATTTGGATTCAGGACGTCAAAATTATCTTATGATGAATTTTTCATAATTTTCTGAGATAATCAAAATTTTGATTAAAAATTAAATACCGTTGAAATATAAAATGTGAATTATGACATAATAATGACCTAATAGTTATGTAATAAAATACTATAAAATAGATATTTTGACAAAATATGATTTAACATTAAAATAATGTGATTTTATATGTGTTTTATTATTTTTATGATGCCTTAGTGGACCCTCCAAAACATACAAATATATTTTAACATTTTAAATGAATTCCTTGAAAATGTGACTCATCTCCACATAATCAAGCATAATATTTTAAAATATTATTCCATTTTACTTATAAAATATTTTTTCCACTCCCCTTTAGAAAAAACATGGTCAAAAATCCTGTTTTGGTTTTGGTTTTGATTAGTTTAATGTGTAGTGTCCAAAACATAAAAAATAAAGAATTCCCTCTCCTTTCCTAAAAAAATACACTCAATATCTCATTCCTCTTCACAGAAACTATTTTTAGGTTGACCAAACTCTTTCATAATCTCTCTATAATCCTCCCAAGTCACCCCAATCTTCCATGAATCCTCTCTCAAGCCTCTCTCAAGCCATTGGGGTCACAATTCCAAGTTAGGGATCCTCACTTTCCTTCCTTCATTATTTATGTCCATGTTTCCTTATATTGTTATACCATTTTATTTTCAATTAAAAATCTTGGGGTATGATTTCTTACATCCTCTATACTTCCCTTAATATGTTCGAATGATGATATACCCCTTTTTCTCGCATTAATGTATCCCATGTATACCCATTTCCATGCCGAAATCCCATACGAGATTTCTTTCTCCTCATTTACAATCAAGCAATTATTTTAAATTATGAATCTAAATTCCATTAAATATTTTAGGATATTATGTTTCCTGACCCCTCTTACTATCCATTTAATTTATAAATGATTATATTCCCCTTTCTCTCTCATCAACCCATTTTACAATTTCTATGTGATGTCGTTATGCTATTGAAGTTACACAAAAATTTCCCATGCCCAAATCATCATGTAAGTGAATACCATACCCATTTCCCTATCAATGGTATTCAACTTTCTACTCATGTACCAGTTGATTGAGTATGTAAATTTATGTATTCCACATCTCTTATTCATGGAATAAATTAATATTTAATGAATCCAGGTTATACGTTCCATGTGATACACATATGCATTAAATGAAATGATTAAGAAGGGTGTGCCCTAATAACACTCCAATGAATTTTGTAAATATTACTATCATGATACATTCTTTTAAATGAGGGGTTTAGTCATGAAAATTAATGTGCAATGAGGGTTTACTAATGATCCATGTTCACTGAGCCTTGTATCATTCTAATATCATGTTAAATGTTGTTTCCCCATCTCTATGTTATGATAATCATGCTTTATCATGAATTTATGTTCATGTTTCTCTTATGATCCAATAATTTGACTATTTCCAAAAATCTATTTTATTCTTCATGTTATTCTCTGTTTACTACCTTACTGGGATTTTTATCTCGCCCCCTTTTTATGTATGTCCCCAGGTTATCCCAGGCAATTCTATGTATGAAGGAATGTTGTGGTCATGTAAAAGAAGTTTTTAATAAAGATATTGTATTTTATGACTTAAGTTTCCTTGTAATGTTCTTAATTTCCCATGACACTAGATATCTTGATCCTTATAGTTGTATTAAGTGAATTTATATGTAATAAATTATGTTTATGTGTGAAATAAATAAAAACATTGTCGTACACTTTCTCTATCTTTACCCAAATTTAATTCGTATTTATTTTTATATAATTCCACTAAATGTTTTGTATATATTAAAAAATCACCTATTATTATCATTTCAATTTTCATTTATGTAGAAATACATGTTTTATAAGGTTTCCCTTTTCAATTCCTCTTGATATGTTATCCCGATTAAAGGGTACTCCCCAATTTCATTCCCATTTTAAAGTACACATTATAATATATTATAAGAAACCAATATTTTTTGAAATCATTATTTTTATCATGACAAAATATCTTATATATTTTCTAGTTTTTGTAAATAATTATTCATTTTTCCTCTTTAAATGCTCTTTATATTTTTCCTCAAACCGAAGTAAAGTGGTTTAATTCTAATGTCTCTTAATGCTCTTTACATGTCTTTACTTCAATTGTAAATCATTAGTTCCTAAAAAATAATTTCAATATAATTTATTTTTTAATTTATGGGATATAAATGTTTAAAATCAAATTTTTATGAAAAATAAAAATTATTTTTTAAAATAACTCTTCTTTCCAAACTAAAAATGATTTTTTTTCAAGAATTACTCAATGATTTTTTAACTATTTCAACACCCTCTGTATAATCTAATAATGTTATAAAATATTTATATGAGGAATTAATTTGAATTAGTATTTGATGGATGGGTCCCACTATATCCCCTAGTTACATAGGTAGGTCTCATGAGACATACTACATGGATTTTTCACTCATTTATGTATGGTGTCTTGGTCAACGCCTGAATCGTATGATTATATTGTCCAGCATTACGAATTCCCTCATTATGGTTCTAGAAATTCATATTACATATGATTATTCAACTATTAGAATATCCATGAGTTTTTTCCTTCTTTTGTGATTAATTATAAAATTATTTAATCGTATTTTATTCCTTCAAAATATTCTCAATATTATGTTTTAATGGAATCTATTATTCACCATTCCTTTTTGTTTTCATTAATTTTTGATAGCTTCAATTTTATTTATCACCCTTACTGATCACATAATATAACCCCTTTATTGGGTTTTATTTTTTCCCAAGATGTGAATATGTATACTAATAATGAAATGAAGGGATAATATAAGATTTTTTGGGTTTTCAAAGGTGGTTTCTATGTTTTTTTCCTATTAAGCAATCCTGTAATATGTATGTATGTATCTTATTTTCCAAAACTACTGAACAATTTGGTCTGATGGGATTCAATCATCTATTCATAGTACCGATTTGATAATGTATGACACTAAATCCAGGCTACTGGGGTTGAGGTCATTACATTATCTAAGGTTTGTTCCTGATTTATCTTGATTTTCAAACTCCATGACAATGTTTACTGAAAAGGACTAAGATATTATCTATATTGATCAGTGTAAAGAATCATTCAACTATATTAAGGGTGTATTGATTAGTACTCTAGTACATTAGCAACCAGATGAGGGTGTGTTGTTTGAGATTTTAAGTGACACATCCTTTATAGTCTTGGGATGAATCTTGATCCAATATAAGGAAGTTGTATCTTTTTGACCTAGGAAGTTACACCTTTACAATAATAAGAATTCTACCCTGGATCTAGATCAAGCAGTAGTTTTTTATTAAAGTTATGGTGACATTACCTCATTAGTGAGAACATTTTGGTCTTCATGGATCAAAAGAGGTTAAGGTTTATATCTCATCAGCATGATCTGAATATATGATAGAAATGGGGGACATATTTTATTCATGAAAATTATTTGGAGATCTCATACCCCTTGAGAAAAGTGAATGTTGTGGATGATACATTTATAATAAAATTAAAGAAAGAAGTTGTACAAATGTTTTTGTATTTTTAAGAGTAATGGCGGAGTAATATTCCTAGAAAATAGATGCAAGGGTTTTGATGGCGGAGGTTACTTATTTTATATGATAGTGTGGACTTCTCTAATGTTGAATGTTGGGGAGTCTTAATGGGGAGACTCATAGGAATGGGTAATGTGTGATTGTTTTGGGCATGGTGAAGATATATATGGATGGAAAAAGGATGGTTGGAAATGTCTATTAGTTCATGGGAGGTTTTTTCGTATAGAAATTTATAAGGGAGTCCTTCACAAGTTTCATATATCACCTTGGAAGGTACACCCAGTAATATCTAAGAATTATTATATCCTAATGTTATTTTTTAGTTTCCATGGATAAATAACACGGTGGTGGAGTCTTTAGATAAGTGATTGGTTTTTTCAGAAGGTAATGACCTTTAAACATGTTCCTTGATGTTTTTTGTAGTCCTTGGATGTTCCTGAGTGAAACTACGATGAAATATCAATTAATTTAATCATAGGGTTACTCTAAGATCTGGGATTTTTTGATTATATCTTTTTACTTATGGATTGGTCGACAACATCAGATCACCCATTAGCGATCAAGGAGTCAGGAACAATGGATGTTTTGGAAATGAGGTATGTGGAAGAGTTAATTCTACTACATGAATTACCATGGTCCATTGACTCAGATAAGGAAGAATCCATTACCTCATCAGTTTGGGGGGGGGGGGGTTACAACATGGATTTGGCACACAATTACACCTCAAAACTGATTTACACCATGTAATAGACAGACATTCAAAGTGAAATGTCCAAATGATGGATAACATATTAAAGGAATGTACCTTGTACTTGTGCAGATCATGGGAATATTAGTTTCCCTTTATTGAGTTTTCTTATAATAAAATCTATCACTCATCATTTGGGCCTTTCAAGGTGTTGGAACACATTGGTGATGTGTCTTACAAGTTAAAACATTAACCATGAAAAGACCAAATCCATGATTTATGCTATGTCTTTATGATCTGCTAAAATATTCATGATGAATCCCACGTCATTACTTAGAGAGTGTCATATATTGAGGATGGAACAACATTTTTAGAGTGGACATTAAGGATCCAACATTGGTAAGAAAATATATTCATTAGAATAATTATTCTATTGGTTCATTTTCTAAGAAGGAATTGTGTCTTAAAGGATATTATTTAGAAACAATATATGTATTTCTATGCCCAGTACTGAGATATGTTTTGTGTTTTTCCATTTATGTTTTTCTTTTAGTGTGATGTTTTGATTTTTTATTTTTTGAGATGAGGTGTTTTCCTTTTTTATATAGGATTTTTCATAATGTCCTGAAATTTGATAGCGGGAGGACCATATTCTAAATCAAGATGCATTAATTGTGATGTGATTAAACCCCTATAGGTGAGTCAGTACCTCCCGTAGTGGATATTATCCTAACATGGGGATTGAATTTCCAAATTCAAGTGTTTGGGGAAGTATATTATTGTCAGCTATTAAGGTACTTTGAGTTAAAATGTTCGGTTAGTGGTATATATTCATATGTTACTAAATCATTGAGAGTTATCTTGAGCCTTGGTTATTTGGACATTTTCAATGTTTCCATATAGGTGGGTTTAGAATTCATGAGGGTGATAATAGTTCAAGAGGTATCTAATGTAATAGATCTGACCTTCTTGCACATTACATTATGGGAAATCTGGTGTTTGAGGTGTCTATGGAATGTCTTTCTGTGTTTTGTGGAGGAAGGGAGGAGTTTTAATTTTTTTAGGAAAATAGGGTGTTATAGAGGATATTGGTGAATTGCCCATGGTATCTCATTTTGAACTAATGGTAGGCCAAAAAACGGTTTCTCGTTTTGAAATAACGGTGGTTCAACAATGGTTATGAATTTTAAACTAACAAATGGTCACTGATGGTGGTTGATTATGAACTAATGTTGGACCACCAATAATATATCATTTTTAACTAACGGTAGGTCACCAACGGTGGATCAATTTAAACTAATGGTTTGTCACCAATTGAAGCTCATTTTTAACTAACTGTATGATACTAAAAATTACTCATTTTGAAATACTGGTGGATCCCCAACAATATATCATTTTGTACAAATAGTGGGTCACTAAAGGTAGATGATTTTAAAATAATGGTTTTTCACCTACTATAGCTCATTTTGAACTGTGTTTCTAGATTTATAAAATTTCTATTTGTCTATTTTGACATATATTTTTATGAAAATTGGTTTTAACATCTTAATTAATGAATTTTAAATACATTTTGAGTTAGATTAATAATATATTCAATTTATCCAATATCTGGAGATGTATTATATGGTTCAAATATGTGGTTTTTATGATATCTAAATTTAATGTCCAATTAAACATGTATCTAATCAAAATCAAACACCCTTACTTCCGTCATTCTTTCAAAATTTAATTCTCTTAAGAAAAGAGGTTCCCATATCCTTCTTACCTTAGATTCAAGGAGGGATATTGATTGTGTTGTCTCATATTCCACCATATTGGTGGATTCCTCTTGTATACACCCCCTAATTGTAGTGCAGTATGTTTTTATAAAAGTTCATTCATCTAATTATTCGTTATGTGTCTCATGCGGCGAGTGGTTCTACTGTCTATTTGTGTGGAAAAGGTTTTATATAGTTTAAAAAATATAAATAAATTGGATAAATTAATTTAATATGGTTTCGGGGAATGGAAGAATATTTTTACATTTCATATTATTTTTGGATTGATAATTTATGTGCTCAAATGCTACTGAAAATCATGGTCATTTGGGGTCCTTATTTCTTCACTAGCTGGTGATTTGTTGAATGCATGTTTTGTGGTTATTAAAAGCACTTAATATGAATTTTTATAATTAGGTATACATGTTTGATGAATTTTATTCGCTTAGATATTATGGCTCATGTGATAACGCCAAAAAATAATGAAGCTAAATTGAATTAAATCCCATATTCCTCTTGGAAACACTATGTGTGTGTTATCATATGTTTTTAGATTTGGTTGTGGGTTGTTTCATAACTGTGTTGATTTTATGGTTTGATAGAGGCTATGTTATGATGTGTGTATTGTGGGACTATGATGGTGGTTGTGGTGTGTTATGCAGCATGGCTATGATAGTTGTTTCTATGAGAGGGAAGGTGCAAGTGGATGTGGATATTTGTATGTTGAAGCTGTACTTCCTGTTTTATGTTGTGATACGATGGTTCCGTGAGTAGTATTAGAATAAAAATGGATTTACTTTTGGATGAAGTAATCGTTACAGGTTTTGTTGTTTTCATGGTGGGATGTGAAATATAATGAAATGGGACAAAATGTTTTTACTAAAAAAGATATTTTAATTGAAACGTGTTTATAACCGATAATATGGAAATTAGTTTCAATTGAACATGACTCATGGATTATGTTATTTTGTGGGGTTTTATGCATTTAGAGGAGCAAAAATGTGAGGGAGAATTTTTGGGTTGGTTGGTATATTCTTGTGAACTCTTAGGATGGTATTGTTTGTAGATATTATATATACATTGTATTTCATTATTATTAATTTATGAAAACTACCCATGCTGAGCACCATGTACTGTCACCCATATATATATATATATATATATATATATATGGGGGTGTTTTTTCAATATCATAGTGGGAGTATAAATGGATGGATACCTTCTATTTCTCACTACCTATTTCAGGTATTATAGGTATGCCTGGACTGTGAAGGCCAGAAGTCAAAAGCTTCTCTATGAACTTGGGATGTGATGAGATGTGGTAGACTAGGTTTCATAAAGTCAGATGTGATGGTTAGGCTTGCAGTTGGGGTCGTTCATGGTGAGGGAATGAGTGTGATGTCCTTCATATTCCTGATAACCGATTATAGAAGTTTTGAGATATGATTTGATGTGATGGACTAGGTTCCTATGAGCATATATGATGTGATGTGATGTCATATAAAATATGTGGGAGATCCAGGAAGTATGAGTTAGTCTATGAGAGTCGAGAATCAGTGGGAAAAAATTATGCAATACCTTTCATCAATATGATTCATATTATTTTATTATACTTCGAAGTCTTATTTGGTGAGTGATCCCTAGGGAGGATGGTTTATGTTAGTATACATGTACATGTTCTGTTTGGTTCTATTATTTTCTCATTACTAAATTAGTATTCTCTCTTCACATGTGAATGAGGGGCCTTGGAATTCTTACTAGGTATGCCGGTATTCTCTCCCGATGTTTGTAAATATATATAGTTTTCTTAGGAAGAATTTCTGTTCTGTGTTGGACATTAATAGCTTGGTCCTTTAGACAGTTTTTGTGCCCCTACTCTAGTCATTACATTGGGTGTTCACTTTGATGAAATTTACCTATAATAGTTTTATTTATACGTACAATGTGGTATTGTTTCTAGATATTTTTTTTATTATTCCTTTGTGTTTTTTTTGGATTATTCATCATATCTCCTCATCCTAAATTATTATAGAGGGTAATCCCTCTCATTTTATGAGATTTTTATACCCTCATTGCTAGTTTCAAAACTGGGGTCTATTAGAGGTGGGACTCCTGGGGGTTCATTATCTTACTCCCTTCATTGTGGTATCTTTTGGTAGGAGGGGGTCCTAACATCGATAGTGGTGGTATATAATGAAAGTGGGGGTCATTCACATCATTTGAGAAGAAAAAAACCAAATTTGAGATAATGAGAATGGTTAGTGTTCGAGTTCAGGATGATTGTCAAAAGGGAACGAAATTAATATAATGTTAATTTTTAATATTTTAAATTTTAATTAATATTTTTACATTGGATATTATATAAAAAACAAAAAAATCACTCTATTACATTGGTTATAATTGAACCAATTTAAAACCTATTATTTACCTCCGTTAAATAATAATTGATTTAAAAACTATCAGTTATTTTTATATTGTATAAATAATTACATAATTTAAAAAAAAATTATAATATCAATTGAAAATAACAAATTTTATAAATTCAATCCTTTTAATGGTTTTGGTAGAAGTTCCAATTTTTTATATGATTACAAAATTAAAATGAGGAGAAAAAGTTTAGTAATGATTTAGGTATTGTAGTGGTGTCTCTATTTACCTTCTCATTAAAGATATAGATAGTAGAGTGATAATTCCTCCATTTAGGACTCCCCATATTGATGTAGATACATTTTCATTTTTTAATAGTTCAATATGTTAGGGATAAAAAAATAAAAATGTATAAAAAAGGTGTTAAAAGTAAATATTCTATAAAATGGGTAGTATATATCAGGTAAGAAATCAAATTTTTTATTAGAAAATTATATATTTATATTTCTTAGTAAATTTATTTATTCCTAATAATGGGGCATGAAAGTATTTTTATAAAAATATGAAAATGATAAATATATTTGTAATTTATAAAAAGCATTATTTATTGCAATCATTTTTTTCAATCAGGTGTTATTGATTATAAATAGATATTTCTACATTTTTTATGCAATATTACATATGATTACAACATTATTTTTTTTAAAATAACGTTTTATATCATAAAAATTTTTATGAAAATAATTTTTATGTTGAGTTGGATAATAAAGTGTATAAAAAACCTTCCCAAATAATAATAAATAAATAAAAGTAAAATTTATTATACATTTAAAATAAGTGTCTTTATAGGCTTAAATAGCCCTCAAGAAAATGATATTTTTTTTGACTCTTTTAACTTTTATAATATGTTTATATATATCAAATAGGTTCTATATTATTAATTTTAACATATTCAATATAGAATAATTTAATTTATTCTTTTTATTAATGGAATGTTTAATATTTATTTAATTTAAATACTGATTGTTTGTATAAAATCATATCTTAAATTTATTTTTGTAAGGAATGATTTATAAAATTGAAAACTTATTTTCAAGATAATTTTTTTCATTTAAAAATATGAAATTTTTTAATTTTTTTCATATGTTTCATGTATAAATAATTTTCTAAAACACATCATTTTCGAAAACATTATTCCTATTGACATCACTCTATATTAACACTAAATTTTATCTCTAATTAAATTTCAAGATTAATAGTGTAATTAACCATTTATTAGCAGAATGCAATATTTTAAGATAATGGGTAATATTTTGATTTATTTAAAATGATTCAGGTCATATTTATATATTTATTTTAACACTAATCATATGACTATGAGAAATAAATGGAATCCTCATTATAATTAGTTGAAACATATTCCAATATATTTTTACTATAACATTAAATCAAATTTTTTTCATTTGGTAATGGTTTTAATTTAACGTATTATTTTGTATGAAATATAAATAATTATTATTTTTAAGAATATAGAATATTGGATTTTTTTACCAAAAAATATTTTATATTTTGTGGGGGATTGGTTTATTAAATATGAAATATGAAATATTTGATTGGATTACCCACCGGATTTGATGAATATATGATAATCGTATAATAGATTAAATCATTTATATACCTTGTGGTTTTACCTAAAGAGTTTTGATTTAAATATTTAGATATTTCTTTATTTTACAATATTCAATCAATGATACATTTTTCAAGGAACTATGTATTTCATTTTAATTATAAAAAAATAGATATACTTTTACATTTTTTCAATAAATGTTGTTTACATTGTCTATTTATGAACTGACAAAATACACACATGTGAGAATCAAAATAACATGTATAAATATTTCATCAGCTAAATCAAATATTAAAATATATAGATATAATAATCCTTAAGGTAGTATAATAACAAAAATTAATTAACATCACAAGATATATGAACATGCATTGATTTTTCATGTTAAATAATTTTATTTTTATTTTTAATTAATTTGTAAATTATATTTCATGAAAATAATTATATTTTTGAAACATTTATAATTTTATTCACTCATTATTCTTGATCATATTTTCATATTTATCTAACTGGGATATTTTTTTCACTAAGAATCGCCTTTTAGTCTATAGATATTACCCTGATATATATTTTTCTACACATTAAACCTTTAATATATACAATTACACTCTAATTATACCCTATGAAACATAAATTAGTTATTCAATGCATCATTGTATGTTGGGTTCCAAATGCATGAATATTTTTCAATGTTTTTCCATGGTTTTAACATGATGTAAATTATTCTAACACATATTATAATTTATGAAATTATCTATCAATATCATTCTTCCATTTTTTATCATTGGTATTTAATCCTCTAAGGCAAGTTGGTCCATTATATTTCTTCAGCCTCATATGTCACATGATTCATAAATTCCTCCACCTGACCAATAACATATAAAAATATATATTGATAGTTGTTACTCACACTTTTGTTGTTCAAAAAGCTTAATCTATTTAATACAATGAATTTCCCTATAAAAATTTCTTAAACAAATAAATCATATACATGATTAAATGGTATTGATTTTATCCCTTGTTTATTGAAGTTCAATGTTATTTCTCATATTTAGTGGGATCCCTTGATCCATTCTATAAAAGGCATCAATTTTGTGAGGTTCCTAGTAATATTTCACAATCATTAAGGGATATAATTATAATATTACCCAAATAAAATATATTTGAATATCATTCATTTTTAGTTGGATATAGTTATAGGATAAAAAATATTGTAAAATTTCATAAAAAGGTACAAAAAACTTGTATTTGAGAACAAATTTATAGTTTATATTCTCTATTTTATATTTTTTATAAACCTAATACACTTAATAACCTATAAAAGTAAATTTTAATTGTTTGAATTACATATAATATAGATAATTCCTTTACTCCATGAATTGGAAGTGATTAAAAATTATTGATTCAATATAATCTTTATCTCAAATAATTCTAAACATATTGAATAAAATATATTTAATATGACCATTTATTATGTTTTCATTATTGTTAATTATTTATCATTGCAATCTTATTGTGAATATTAGTGAATATCAGTTTAATTTAGTTAAATACGTGTGGTATGCTCACTTTTTTTACTATAATTTAATTTTTATTACATAGTCTATATAAATCAGAAGCATATTTCAATTTGATTTTATATTAGTTTTTTAAAAAAACATTAATGATTTATGATTTGTAATAATAGTAAAATAATACAATATATTAAATCAACTGATAGTGTTTAATGGATCTCTATCTAAAAACTATAGTAAACACTAACCAGGGACCACCTAATGTGTTAAAAATATTACTAAATTAAAAATAAGATAATAAAATTTAAGAGATTGAGGATATAGTCTATATTAAATGATTATTGTTTTCCTGAAAATTTCTGATTTTAAACCTTTTTCACACACAAAGAAACACACAATATGTTTTTAATTCAAAAATATTTCACTTGTTGTGGTTCCAACCATAATATTTCCTATATCATGATAGATGCATATAATTGGAGTGGGGTGATTCATAAATACAGATCGTCACACTATAAGTGATGATGTTAAACATAAAAATGTTAGTGATACCCATTTTTCATATAGAATGCAGTTTGAATTTTGTTTTTAAGACTAGTTTAATTATCATAAACTCAATGTTATTGAGGAATATAAAATCATTGAAAATTGGTGTGATATTTATGATTTTCTAGAATTTGGATTTTATAGAAACAAAAGGTCTAGAACATATATGTGTGTGTCTGTGTGAATTTATAAAAGGGAAAGAAAACTTTGATGAAGGATTATAATAGTTCAATATATGAAGACCACATTGAAAAATGATTATTCACATTTTCAAAATACTACGTTGAATAGATATATTGATATTCCAAAGTGAGTAAGGGATATGAGACAACTTGTTAATTTCTCTTAGGGATGATGTTAATGATAATCTATGTGAGAAAGTTCATGTGAATGGGTTTTCTTTGTGATTAATGGATACTATTAGCATTACATGGGACTTGGAGAATGTTTCATACTCAAAGAGACACCTTTCATTAAAATTAATTTTTTTTAAAATGAATATGTTGTAGTAAATTTCAATTCAAAATAATAAATTTATAAATTATAAATAATTAATTAACCTATAAAATTAATTTTAATAACAAATCATTCTTTTAAAAAAAATTAATGAAAAATAAATATTTTTTTTAAAAAATTAAGTGTAAATTGTCAATGTAATGAAATATAATAATAAATTTCTACAATATTAATATAGGAAAATTAAATAATTTATTATAGTAATAAGTTATAATTACAATAATCAACTTAATAATTATTATCTAGTTTATAGTTTATATTTTTTTCAATTACAGTACATATTTTATTGTAATATATTTTTATTTTATTATTCAATGGAATTTTTTTTAAATTATTTTAATAATGAGTAAGTGTTTTTCATATACATGTACAATAAAAGATGTATATGAGTGTTATTATATTGAAAATTATTGAGAAATCATACAAACTAAATTGTTTTTTTAATGGTAAATTAGATTAGGATTTAATATCTAGTTACAAAAACATACACAAAATCCCATAACAATTTATCATAAATTAAAAGTTGTTTAAACATTATATGATTACCATTTTCCTTGATTAATTTGAAGAATAAGAATCATCCAACTATTTTTATTTTTCATGAATTCTAAAAAAATCAATGATTTAAAAGTGGAATGTTTGATGAGGATCTCATAATATTATTATATAAATTTTATAAAAAAATGACCCTATATAACATTTTAGATGAGTGTGTGACGAAAAATCTTTGTTCTTCAAATTTCCTCTCCTTAAATATAACCTCTTATATATCTATATTAATATAAAAATAAAAAATTACATAGTTTTCCCCATAAAATAGATTTTTATCATAAAATAAAAGTTGAATATTTATTTTAGTAAAATAACATTCATTTAGATAAGTTAAATATTTAGCATCAACTTTGGATACTCTCATATAGTGTATACTAAATCATACTATTTTATAAAAAAATTATCATTTTAAATCAATTAATACTAGAAAATATTTTAATGTCTCACGTAGTTAATTGTATCTCAACCAATAACTTTATGCATATAGAATATACCAGGACATGAAATAAATTACTTCTAAAGCCCTAACTCATGTTTATTATGAATTATAAATAATATAAAAAACAATTCATGTTATTTTTTAAAAAATATTTATTATACTTAATAAAAAAATAACACAAACCATTAAATAGAAAGTACACATCTATAGATGTGTTCATATACTTATCTATTTTTTAAAATTAACCTGATCTACTCTTGGAAGAAGTATTTTTTAAATTTTTTGTAATTGTTAGACATATATGAAATATATTATTATATTAATAAAGATAACTTCCACATGTGGAATTTATGATTTTACAATGTAATTTCAAATCCAAAAGGACACATTGAATTTACAAATTCAATTTTATATTATATAAATAAAAAAAATAAATTTCCTTAACTTTTTTAAATTCATTCATTAATTATAAATTAAAATAATTTATTTTCATGCTAATAATTTTAAAAAGTATTAATTCTCTATAAAAGTTTCAATAAATAGGGACTTTTATCTAATAAGTAAATTTGTAGAATAAAATTCCAAAATATGGTTGAAAAAAATAACAACACGACATAAGGTATGAAATTACATCATGAATATATATGAGAATAAAATCAAAACAAATAAGCCCAAAAAACAATTTAATGATTTAAAATAATATGGTAAAAAATAAAAAAAATACTAACCAAAATCAAGAAGTGTAACACTGATAACTATAATTTGAAGTAATTTCAATAGAAGATATATGAATTAATAAAGCATGGATGATTTAAATTTAGTGGATACAATGTGGGAGATCATAATGGTAATTGGTATATTTTAGGTATAAGTCATTCAAACTAGTATTTCGATATAAGCCATAATATTTTATGATTCAATAAATTTTTACACAAAATTATTTTTTAGATTTCTTATCCTAAACCTACATAATTAAAAATGGATAAATTTGAATAATGAAGAATGGGCTAGGATAGTTTAATGAGACCTAAATTGGATAGCCTTTACCCTAAAGTTATATAATATTAATTCCACATCAATATAAATTAAAATTGTAAAGATAATAAAAACATGGATAAATAGATTATCACATTTTATATTTTAATTTTTTTAAAATTTATATTGTTTATATTTGAATCATGAATATTATATTTTTACAAATATCATATTTTTTAATTTTAAATTCATATTTTGTAAATTACTATGGATTATGTTCTCTAAATCTCTTTATAGCTTATAATTAATTACAAATACATAGTTATATGATGATAATTAAATTTCTTTTTTAGAAATTTCATGGATGGCCCAAAAATTATTATCCAATTTAATGTTCTAAATTTTTTATATGGATGCACCATATTTTCTAAAATCCTGAAAACATGCTGTTCAAGATCGTATAATTGGTTATAAATTTTTTATTTCATGGTATTGATAATAAATATTAAAAAACATATTGAAACAACTTGTATTTCATATATATAATTTTTTATAATGATATATTCCCTCAAAAAAACAAAAAAGGATTTAGGATCCCATAACTCTAAAAAATTTATATATATTTTCTATCAAAGTTCACTATAAAACTTCACATTACAAAAGTTTATTAAATAAAAAAGAAATGTGAATGTTTATTAAAGTGTTCAAAAACAACCCCCAAAAGGAAATTCCGAAAAAATATTTTTCTTGTAATTAAAAATATTGTATTTGTATTTCATTTATTTTTATAAATGTTCCTAAATATATAATATTTGGATAATTTATTCAAAATATATTGGTATATTTAAGAAGTGTGATGTAAAATAAACCTGAATCAAGAACATTACAAATATACCATTGAAGAGTAATGTTCACTCTCTTTTTAATAATATGATTGATCCAAAGTATAAATTAGAAATAATATTTTATAAAACGTATATACTTAATACATGATCATTATATGTATTCTAGAAATATGATATTAAGAAAAGAAAAAAGTATGATGTATAACCAATTAAACATACCATATTTTTTATAAAAACATACTGAAGATTCATTTACCAAATTTAATGCTCTAATAGACAAGTGGGTTATGTATACTACTCCATAAATATTCACACAGTGAAAGAAGCCCCCTATTTGAAAATAATAGGTCATTTAAGTCTATTGTGTTTGTATTAACCCACAAATATTATAAAATTATTTTTTTATATTTTATTTTTCTAAATATCAGTATAAAAATAGTATAAATTGGTAATCAATATAATAAGAAACATTTAGACAAAACACATCATAATGATAGACTGGAAATTTTAATTTTTCAATATCTATATACACCTCGACTATAAAACTTATTAATAGATTATTCAAAAAACAATAAATATGGAATATAATCCATTAACTATAGTAAAATATTATTCTTATGATTTATTTTAGGTTTATGGGACATATTTATATAAAAATGACCAAAATATTACACTACTCACTCATTCCAAGAAAAAACAAAATTACAATTCAACATATTATTAGATTTTAATGAATGTATCATTTATTCTACTACCATTTGTATATGAATCGTTACTTATCACTTAATTAATAATAATATACATTAAATACAAAAAATTGGGTGTTAGAAACCACATCGTGGTTTGTATTTGTGTAAACCATGATGTTGTGAAGGTCACTACATTTTATTTTTACTTATGGAAATCCATGGTGAAGTTCCAAATAAATATGATGTAACTCTTCGAATGGAGTTTGAACTAGTGTTCATCATTACAAATGTTCTCCTTATGAAGTTAACATATGTCTCTTTATAGATTTTTTGTCCTCCCTATCATTAAATAATTACCTTTCAAGTATGAAATTTAAATATAATTAATGGCATGGAGCATATGATTTTTACATGATTCACCCATAATGTTGGTGATTACATCCTCACTCTGTTGGGGTAGATTCCAACAGAAATCCTTTATCCATCATAAAATAAATTTATTATAATGGTAGTGTAACATTTATTATCACAACACTATCTTCTGATAGATTCATACTAACTATTATTACATTTTATTCCTATAGTACATAAATTATCCAAAATGGAATAAGAATGATATATTATACCTAGGTTTATTTCATTTTAAAATATTAATCATCCCCAGAGCCTTCCAATTATATGAAATTAAAACATGATCTACTCTATTTGAATCTAAATATATTGGCCCACAATTATCAAAATAAAAACATCTGGAATCTACAAATTGTAAATATAAACATCTAGAATAAGTTTATCTCAATATTTATATAATTTTAAGGTCTAAAAATTGATCATTATCTCACCAAATACACAATTCAAATTCTTAAACTCATGGAATTTTTTGCTGTTTCTTAGATTCTATCAACCACATTAATAACTATTGAAACTCATCACACTTAATTTTTTTTCCCCAATATGATATATAGAAATTCACAATAAATGAGGAAAAGTTGACTCTAGGAATTTTAAATTTTTTGATTCAATCTATTTATTATAAATACTATATTCTATTTTAATAAATCTTCTTCTTTGCTTATAAATTCCTAAAACTTTATATTGATTGGGAATTATTGTCATAGATTTATTAATATTTAATCTTTATCAATTTATCAAAATGTGTCTTGTATTTTTATTTAATTATATTGATATTTAATTCATTAATAAAAACATATAATCATCACTAATAATTTACCTTAATATCCACAATTCTAGACATTTGAGATTTCTTCTTGCACATGTGTTCAGTGTTATGATTTACTCATACATAGAAGTTGAATATTTTAATGTAAATGATTCAAAACATAAACACATTTTTTAAACTCAAGCTAATGAATTATACGGCTACAACACATATATTTTACATAACACATGATAAATTGTGGGGAAAGAAATGTAATGATCTATATATGACACATTATGTGGTCTCATCACAAAATACATTGGATCTTGGATACAAAACATAATATTGAGAATATTCAATAGTTCTTCATCTAATTATATTTTATAGTTTCATTTTTAATACTTGATATAATCATATATAGGACTTCACCATCATAAATAATATTTATTACCACTATTTAAATTCTAATACTTTTTGATATTCACATCATCCAAAATGATCTCTAACCCTGGATCTACATTACCAAACCACTTATAAATTCTATTGTTTATATAATAATCAAATTATTGATCATGATACTTTATTATAAATAATCTTTATTAGTTTCAATAAATCATCACATTGATGATCCAAAATTTACTATTTATTTAAAGATTCCACTTGATTTTATTTTTTGATTTTGATAATGTTTTTCAAAAAACAACTATTATATTATAATTAAATATTTCCAAATATCAGCTTTGGGAGCAACACATATCAAAAGTTTTAATGTGAAATGGATTATATTCTTTTAATAATTATCTCATACTCAACATATGCACTCAATATCATTCTTGTCAGCATTTCTACAACACAAAAAATTATTTCTAGAACTTACATGATATTATATATCAAAACATAAAAATATCTTCTTCCTAAAGAATTATCATATGATTCAAATATCACAACATAATAATAATTAAAAATCCCATTTAGTTTTTTCAGCCTTCTTAAAAACTTTATACATTGAAATTTAAATCACATTGTAAAATATTCTTTTTTTGGATATAGTTCATAAAAATACATATCAATGTACATATGTTAAATTATATTATACTTAACGTTTGTAAGTGTATCCCACATATTCAGCTTTATGAATGGCCAAAAAAAATTTCTCCTTACTAAAATTCTTATGACATAATAGTTTTTTTACATATTATTCATAAAAAATATAATACACCTTCAAAATTTTAATCAGTTATTTAGTCTCCCCCTTTAAATTTTTTGACATCTTTAGTAACTCACCAATTTTAATCAAATAACATATATTCACATAGGTATATATCCTACGACCAAAACTGTAAATATGGAATTGTTTTTAAAACAATGACATACCAATGTGATCTGAAATTGATGGGTTATAATTTTTTTTCTCCTCATTAGTTAACTAAACTAATTATTCACTTTCATCAACAAAACAGAACATTGGATTCATAAAACTATATGTCACATAAGATATATTATTTCTCCCACATTGAAATAGAATGAAATGGATCATGGGGTATTCCAAATATTTCTAAATTAAGAAGAAATGGATTAACATGAATTTTAATTATTAACACATCAGTTATACCCCTTGAAATTTACATTATAGGCATATCATTAATATGATATTTTATAGAATTATACCATAACCTCACATATCCATATAAAACATTCACTTTAATGGAATGAGATTTGATATCTTTTTTGGACCTGGAGTGTTTCCCTGGATTTATAGATAGTTTAATTTCAAATATATTATCTCGATCAATTATAAATTTCATCCCAACATTCACTATCAGATCTTCCAACTTCTCATTCATAAAAATAATTTATTTTCATGTAAGTATAGAGGTTGAATACTCATGTTTATAAGTTCTAAATGTTACAAAATTATATTTTTTACAATCCTAACAAATACATATTTATCCCTAATTGAATGTTCATTTTGATGTCGACTTATTATAATTACAATCTCTAACACAATTATTATAAATAAATTCAAGGAGGATTAGTTATTCACTTATTTTATACATAACAGCTTGAATAAAATTTCATTTGATTTATCCAAGGATTTTATTTGAATCTGAAATGTGTGATTCTATTAGATCACCTCTGTATAATGAAGAATACATCAGTGTATAAATAATAAATGGTATTAACATATAATTACAATCAAATTTTCTAATAACCTTCTTGAATTAAAATTTATTCCTACTTTTCCTAGAAATATCATTGCATAGTATCATTATAATTGGTTATCAATACAATTTTAGATTTTTCTATTCAAAATTTACTCAATAATTCCTAGGAGCATTCTCTTTCTGACAAGTAAATTTTTTTATTATTTATAATACAATAATTAAACTCATTTTTATTTGGCTTGAAATCATAATATTATTTCTCATTTGTTTAGAAAATTACCCAAAATTCATACTCTTCTTCAAATGAATGAATTGTGTCATCCACAAAAACAAGGATAATAAGAATACATGTCCTCACCTATTTTGAATAAAATATTTTTCTCATCTTTAATTTAGTGAAATTAGTTTCATTCATGATGCTTTCTAACATTGAATTTTACGATATATGGTTCCTATTTAATCCCACATAAGTAATTAATTAAGACAAAAAAATCCATCATTATCTAGGATGAATTCTTATGATTGAATAATTTATTCATCTTCATTATGATCATTATTTAATAAATACAATTTCGTATTTATTTAATAAACATTGAATTTTAGGTATTTTAAAATATACAAAAAAAATTTAATTCATAACGTCTTATAACAGAAAAAAATTGTTTAAATTATATAAATTTATTGTGCAAAAATAATTTGAAAAAAATATATCCTTGTTTCATGAAATATGACCTAATCATTGATCTTATTTCGGAATACCCACACACCTCCAAAAAAATTATTTCATTTTTATATTTGAAATAAATCTTGAGTACTAATTTTTTTAATTTGATTCACATAATTATTAATAAAATTCCTAAAATTATTATGTTTAATAACCTCAACAAATTATTATGGACTATCTTATGAATTATGATTTATTTTATTAACAAGTATAAATTTTCTTCTAAAATTAACTAGTATTTATTAGATTCTAATGATTTTTTTGGCTCAAAATGATTTTATAACCTCTAGAAAATTTCTCTTCCAATTTCATAAATATCATCAAAATCACTTTATTTCTTATAATTATTATTAATGTGATTGTTTTCATATTAATATTTATTTTCCTAACCATTTTCTTTATTTGTTGATGATATCTCCATTAAATTTATAAAAATTTCATTCCCATATGTCTCCCAAATTTAGTTATTTATAGTGATTTTTTAGATCATATAATTATAATAATATGATTATTTCTTCTTAAAATATAAAAGGCATATTACATTGGATAGATATTATACCATTATTCATTCATCTGTTTTCCATCAAATTTTCTTAGATTTGAATTACTGGTCATAAAAAATTATAGACTACCAAACACTTTAAAATACATCATAGTGAGTTTTTTCCTATACCTAATTTATTAATTATATTTTTTTAATTAAAATATCACTATAAATATATTATTAATTTTACTAACTATACACAAAAAATCAATATATAAGAGTTTTATGAGTATTAACATGAATTTTTCATCCCATTTTTACCAATATTTCATGTTTCCTTTGTATCACTAAATTAGTTTGTTGTGTGTATGGAGAAATATATTTATATTTAATCTCATGATAATAAAATATTATTTAAAGGAATTATAATTATCTACATTCCATTTTCATTCCCAAAATTCTAGATTTAAACTCCACACTCTTTCAGAAAATATATTTTGAATATTTTGAAATCTTTATTACCATATACATTTGTTTTATAAACATCACATTAGTCAACATAGTGAAATCATTATTTAATGTAATAAAATAATAATAAAAAATAATGGATTTTTGTCTCATTATCCTAGATAAATTAGACTGTATTAGTTCTACTATCCTAGTTGACTATATTTTCACCCTTTTTCACTTATATGAACCATATTCCCCAATGTAAAAGTTTAAAAAATAACATCTCTTTATATTTTCATTTGTGGGAATCCCCAAATAATGAATTTAAAAGATATTATTATAAAAATTCATTGACTTTTATAGCCATGTATTATATTGCAAATCTTATATTCATGTTCTGAACTCATATATAAAACTAATTAGGATCACTAATTTAAAATTGTTTTCTACATGTTCTCACTCTCTTAGTGATACTTCATTTATATTTTAATAGAATTATTATAAATTAATTTTTTGTAAAATAACTTCATTTTCATCATCAATATGATTTCTTATACATAATATGTTGTGTTTAATTCCTTATAAAAATAATATATTATCAGATTTCACCACATAGGCAAAAAATTGCACATTTAACATTGTTAATATTCAAGGAGATTTCAATACCAAACATAATTAAACCTCCAATGTATCCTTATAAATTCATAATTATATTTTTAGCACTAATTATGTGTAGTGAACAACCAATATCATGAATCTTGTACTGTTCTTCCTACTAAATTTTAGATCCCTATAAAAAATAAGTGTCTATTATTTTATATTTTATGTAAATTCATACATAATTTAGTATAAGGAAACTATCATGAAATAGTATTCATATATTCATTATAATAATGCCCCCTTTGGTCCCACCATCGAAAATATTCATCAAAACAATGTAATCTATTTTATTCATACAATGGTTGTGGATTTCATGTATGATAATTCTTTTATAATGAATTTAGTACTCACAATTCATGACAAATATTTCTCTAAGAAAAATAAGTGTCATATAAAAAATATAATGTTTTTAACCAAATATCCCAAAAAACCTCTACAATCCCCAGAATTTTTATCTTTATTATTAATATGAGTTAAGTATGTAAATTTTTTATTATTTTCTATTCTTATTTTACGCTTTATTTTTTCTTTATCTTGGTGAGGTTTAAATTCTCACATTATCCTCTTTTTATGAATGTTGATCTCTCATTAGTATTCTAAACCAATATGTTTCTACTTTTAGTTCTAGTAAATTCATTATTTTTAACTAATTTTTATTATTATGAGTTTGGTAGGACTCTATTTTACCTAGATTATTTAGAAAACATTATTAAAAAGACTATATTATTCAATAAATATTTTTTAAAATTATTTTAATACCCTATAATATTTCTTGAAGTACAATTAAAATATAGACACCATTATTATTCCACATTCAACTCATCTTCTTGGGTAATGAGGTTTTCAAAAAAAAGTTGAATATCTTATAATGTTCTATACTTTTTTTCATAAGAATCATGATTTATTAAACATAATAAATTCATTTATTTATTAATCATTCACCTCTTTCGTATTTTTTTCTCCTACAACACAAATAACATGTTTTCCTTTTCATTTTATAATTTTTCTCAATACATTCCCCAAGTTAATTTTATTACATTGGTTTAGGATATGTCTCTTAAATATATACATAATTTATTGAGGTAAAATTATGTTTACCAATATGATCCATTATATTCAAAAAAATTTATTTGCTTATTATTCTTGTAAAGTACTTGTATTATATTTTTTTATTCTTCTTTGATTAGTATACTACTTCAATTTTATCTTAACAAAATTTTATTTTTCTAAATAAATTTTTTAATTTACATTGATTATTTAAAATATTTCTTTATAGGAATCCTTTATTCTTACTCATCATCTTCATACTCACGACCTCTGTTATTTTAATAATTAATTTTAAAGTTGCCAATTCCACCACATGTGAAATATTTTAGTGTGAGTTTATCATTTCACTCACACTTTCCTTTTGTGATGTTTTTTTGTATAAATACATTTTCCTCTTATACTATTCATCCTTTTCATCAAAATAATTAGATTCAATAAAAAAAATTAATTTTTTTCATAGTTTAAATATTTTTATTGGTTTTAAATTCTATATCATTCTCTTATATGATATTTTTACTAAAAATAGCTTTACTAATTTTATAAGAAAGTATTATACTATATATTTCATATATAGACTATAATATTTTTCATCCAAAATAATATATTTTATAATCAATCCATTCAAACATGTTTCTTAATAATTTTGTGATAAGACTTTAATCTTCCAAATTATCTCAAAAAAAACAAATGTTATTCACAATTTTATTCACCAGTGTGATGAGTTTGTTGAGGGGTTATTCAGATGTAATCATAAAAATTTCAAAAAAAGATTATTATATATCTATATTATCATTTATAACATTGAAATTAGTAAATAAATAATTTCATGTTTTTTAATTAAATTTTATAGTTTTGTGCCTCATTACCTTTATAAATATTCTTGAGAACTGGAAATTAGAATTATACATAATTATTTTCGATCATCTATGATATTTATTTTTTCAATATTAGTTAGGGGAATAGTTTTTTTAGTTATGTAAAGCTAGTTGAATAATATTTAACAACATATTGGGTATGATAGTAAAGATAAAGAATCACCCAATTTTTCCATCAATGATATATCTTTCTATCAAATGTTTGTATGCCTCTATTATTAACAAAATTGATAACCTATATTTTTCTCTTCTAAAAATATTGGATATTCCTAAGAGGAAAATGATTTCACGAACCCAAATTCATGTGATTAGAAAATGATGTTACAATATGAATGGGGTTGAAGTAGTTTTCAAAAGTTTTTGATTTCATTTATCAAATTAACCTATGTAACATCCTATATTTTGGATCTTAAATTTTTTTAAATCTAAACCATACTTGTAAGCATCAATAATATAAAATATTTCAATGTAAATAAAATTACATGGCTCACTCACAAGGGGATTGACTATGTGTTTCTTCCATTCATGTCTAGTGTGAGACATGTATTTTATCAATAAAATTATAAAGTGATTAAAAAATATGGGTATGTATCATCTTTATCCCAACAATATATCCCAATGGAAGTATCTAATATAGGATTAAACATTATATCTATAGTTTATCATGTTTATAAATAGGATGATAAAGATCATTTATTACAATCTTTCTTCCATTAAATGTGTAAAAACTTTATCAGAGCCTCCAAAATATTCCGAATTAAAACATGTTTGGTTATTTAAGAACCTAATCATCTAACATCACAACATCTAGAATTTACATATTTAAAATCACAATTCATATAAAATTTTATTTCCCACTACAAGAATATCAATGTCCGAAATCTTAATTTAAACAAATTTTTATTCCCTTCTATTTCCCAAAATAAATACATATTCCCCCATAGTAAAATAAATTTTTACATGAAGTTGGTTTGCCTCTCATTGTCTTGTGAATCATTTTTTTTATTTATCTATCCTATGTTTATAGTTTTCAATGAGCATTTAATCCCCATGAAATATGACAAAATGGACTTTATAATTTCTTAAAATTTTAATTTCTTAATGTTTTAATTATAAAAATATTCTGATGTAATACTATCTCTTCATTTTTTATCACTTTAAATAAAAATATTGAACAAAAAATATTCTTTTTCATTTATCCATGTTTACTACTGAAATATATCTAAAAACATTACATGATTTAGTGTTTAATTAATATTATAGTTGTTTCATGAAGATCATATCAATGATAACACAATTTATTATCCTTATACTTCAAAAATTCTTCATATTATAATTTTTATATAACATAAAATTGGTTCTCCCAAAAAAACTTAAATAGAATTTTTACCATCTCAAGTGAATATAGAATTGAATCAATAGATCATCCAAAATCCAAAAAAAATATAATCATGGGTTGAAAAAATATTCAGTATTACACATAATGATTCCCTAGTGGTGTAACTTAACTTATAACCTATATCAACAATTATGAGATCTCAACACAATAAATGTTTTTTACTTTCATAAAAAACATTATTTTGGTATTCTTATACACTTCCTTAGTTTTTTCATATCAACATCATCATTCCATGAAAAGAAAATTAAATCAATATCCAGACATAAAAATCAACTAAAATATTTATTACCATATTCAACATTCTGATTCTTCTAGAAATTAAAATTGGTCAATATGGTCACCATCAGTGATTCATATTATATATTATTTTTCTGCATTAAAATTATTCTTCAACTAAACTATCCTTTGAGAACTTGACACATTGTTTGGATAATAATTTAAAAAATTCTTCACATCAACACTTTTATTATGCTTTTATATTGACCTTCCAGATCAATGTTCATCTAGTTTTATTCATCTTCCAACATTATACAATGTTCTATTAAATTAAGATTGATTTTTCTCATTAATTTTTTTTCTATACCATCATTTTAATAAATAATTTATTATTAAATATTTATGAACATAATTATACATATATATATATATATATATCAATTAGTTTAAACACAATATCAACGGTAAATATTATTATTATCACTAATAAAACCTCAAAAAACATTAATTTTGGAAATCTTATGTTATTATTAATCTAAAATTTACAATATATTATTAAATAAAAATTTATTAATAATTACTTAAATTCAAATGGAAATGAATTAATACTTTAATTGGTTCTATATGTTGTCTTATATAATTATGACTTTGATATATTCATATCATACTCAAAAATTCCTCTTCGAGAAATATTTATTTTGAATATACATCTAGAATCACATATTCTTTCCTCTAAGACTCAATTTACATTATTGAATCATCCATAAAAATAATTTAGAATGACCAAAAATATATTTCACACTAATAAAAATCTCAACACTTGACCAATTATTTTTTCGATTGTTTTTACAAAAAACGTTTACCTAATTATATAATGAGTTCTCAAAATGCTTTAAGTGATAATGTGTGACTTATCATCCTTATCATAATATAACATATCATGTTTGGTTAAATCTTCTTATAATAATTTTTATGGGATTTTTAACATAAAAATAAATTTATTATAAATTTTTCTATTTATATAAATGATGATATTGGAGTTACGAATTATTATGACTTATAAAAAATTCTATTTAGTATTAATAACATTTAAGGATTATTTAATAGATATAGAGGAAAATAAATATAGGATTAATCCTTCTATGAGTATTATATTTTAAATATGAGATTCATGATGTGAAAAACAACATTAATAAAGATAAAAAATCTATCACTTTCATCATGATATTAATAAATGATTTAAAAACCAATGGATTTATGAAATTCGTTAACAATGAATAAGATATTCACACAACCCATTAATATCAAGGTGAAATGGCTTCTAATGAACAATTCAAAATGATCCCAAAAATTATTATGTAAATGTATATTGTATAGGTTATATCACAAGAGAGGATGGTTTTTACTTCATTTATTTTTATTCATTTTAAACCAATTGATATAAATTATTAAAAAATAAGTTGTTTTAGTTTATTTACAATAAATTAGTACAAGTTTATTCCCCTCTTAAACCCTTTATTAATATAATAATAAATTTGATTGTATTGTGATTGAGTAATTAAATAGTCATTGAAATTGACAAATCAATTTTTTCTAGATTCATGATATATTTATTAAAAACATTATTTAATTTTTTTTTTCAAATGATGATGTATTTTAATGAAAAAATATATATATTTATAATATTTATACGATATTAGGGTTATTAAAATTATCATTGATTTTTTTTTCCAAAAATAGGCAAAATATAATTTGATAAACCTAAACATGTTATTTTCAAAATTGATCATGGTTAGTATAAAAATCTGATTTCCCAATGAAAATAATCACTCGGTTGGAGAAATATTAGTTTTTAATTGAAAAATATATTTTTTGAACAATGTTCCTAAAATTATGTCTCTATAGAAACAATGTCATGGATCACTTGGAATGTGTTTCCTCTATTGTTGAACTATATTAACCCCCAAAAACAACCCTTGTTATTAGATTTTAAGTAAGAAATATTTTGTAGAAATATTCAAAATCATTTAATATCATGGCTGATTAAGTAAAAAATATAAGATGATATTTAATATTTAAAACAAAATTGATGGATTTTTATAGGATTAAGGTATTTAATTTATGTTTTAGATTTATATAGTGTTTCTAAATAAAAAAATGTAAAAAATAATTTTCTATATTGATTTATGAATTGTTAATTTGAAATGGACTTAATTTAAAAATATGTGATATATTTTTTTTAAAACATTATATAAAATAGTATATGCTTATATGATTACAAAATTTTCCATAAATATAATTTTATATATTTTGATGTTGATTATATTTAATACTTTATAGTAATCTTTTTTTTACTATAAAACCTAAAATAAGAGATATTGTATCCAAATTTATATAGTGGAGCCCATGTTTAATCCTTGGTAACATTAGAAAAAAATCATGACATTATAATATTTGTCCAAAAAAATAAGAATTGATTTTTGAATGGTATAAAATTTAATGTAAAATAAAATTTTAATTTAAGTATTTATGAAAATAAATGATGGGTATAGGGCATCAGTTCATAATCTATTGATTTCATCAATAATTAAAAAAATAATATGATATATTTTTGTAATCCTGGATTTTCTGGATTTCTCACCCCCTTTTAAGGTACTCTTTTCCCCATTTTTTATTATATTTTCTTCTTACATTATAATGGGTGTGTTTGGGTGGATATGGATGTTTCTCGAGGGTTTTTGGGCTGTGAATTGTTAGTATAAATTTTCGCAATACCATGTACCCAACCCCAGCAAACCATGTAACCCCTGTCATATGTGGAATGTATAGTTAGAATAGGGGTTTTCAAATTATGTCCCCTCCTAGCAGTAACCATGATTCCATCTATGAGGAGGCACATGATTAGGTGAATGGTTAGGGTAACCAAGTTCATTGAGCAGGAAACTATGCATGTCGAACTTTAAACCCCCTAAAATTAGATTCAAACTTCTCAAACACCCATAATTCACCTTAAGTAAATCCAAATCGAACCTAAATATATTTATCTCATTTTTAGGCTCTTATAAGAATTACAATGTATTCTACCCTCTATTATTAATGACTGTAGATTCTTTTTATAGACTTGTAACACTCATAGTATGTTGTTTCTTCTCAATAAGATTTATATCCATCCCATCTCTCTTTTAGTATAAAATGGTGATGAATCTCCTTCATTGGTAATGGGTTTATATATTTATTTTTTAGATTTGATTCGTTTGATATTGGATCTCAGTTTTGATTCTAGTTCTCATTCATTGTCATAATATTGGTTGTTTTTCTTCAGTTGGGTATTTCTATTGGAGAGCGTCCATCAACTATCCCAAGGTAGGTGGTCTAAATTGAAAAACACATAGTCATGATTTAATTAAGAATATGTAATTATTAATTTTCAATTTACCTGATTTGGAATTTCATTGATGATACAACTAATTTAGTTTAATTTTTTTGTGATGATGATTTGGTTAAATTGGGGATATTAAAATTAGTGGAATTGGATTAAGTATTTGGTCATTAAATTAATGAAATACTGTGACTATGAAATTGATGGGATATTGAGATAGTGTAATTGGTCAATTAATGTGATTATGAATTAATTATTAGTAAGGATTGTGAGATGTTTGGATTTTCATAATGGGTTATTGTGTTATATGATTAGATGTTATTAATGGGTTAACAGTAAATTGGTAATATTATTACATGTGATTAATGTGATTAAAAAATTTTAATTGATTAATTAATTGGTACACCTAGATGAGATTTTTTTTAAAATAAGTTCAATGATGATTGAAGTTAATGTTTATTAAATTGTTATACATGTAAAATTGAGATATGCATTTGTGGGACATGGAATGAAGCTTCAAAATACCATATGCAATTGATCAGTATTCATGTGTAGGACATGGATTTATGCTTTAAATGATTATAGTGATAAACAATTTCTGGGACACTAAGTGATGCCTCAAATAACCATAGGGTGATAGTGTAACATCCCAGGAAAATAAGGAATATAACATTTTTATAACTATTAAACTTTTGAATTAAATATTAATTTTAATATAAAGGTGATTTTGTGTTCGATGGTGAACCCAATACACAACAATGGGTTTCTTTGGAATCTTACGTTGCACACAATGTTGAGTCATACTAAAAAATAATAAACTAATATTATTTTAAATGGCAGTTAATTCCTAGCCATTGTATTGGCAGGAATGGAAAGAACTAACAACAATATGAATACTAATTTTTTTAAATGTTTTTTCATTTATCCAATAAATTTTAGAGGCTTAAATAAGAAATAATCAGATTTAAGCATAAATACTATAATATTCATTAAAAGGTCGATTTATCACATTTTGATGGAAATCCATCGTTAAATCTAGTTTTGGTCACTTTTATATGTTTTATTTGAAAAAATAAAATTCTTTTTTAGAATTAGGACATAAAAATTTACTTTGGATAAATTTTTGGTATTTTTCTAGTAAAACTCATTTTTAATGAATAGTGAATAATAATTTATTTTAATTTTAAACTGCCTTTTAATATAATTTATTTATAAGGGTAGATTTTCTTTTTAATAGGTTTTAATGTGTAATTATATTATGTTTTTACCATTTAATCCAATTTTGTTCATTGGATGTAATTTCACCTTGAAATTGGACATAAATAAGTGTCAATCTTTTGATAGTTAGTATTTCATAAAAACACGCTTTTTAGTTTGACATCGGTAATTTATTTAAAATTAATTTCTGCCACTTCTTTTTTTCAATTTGTAAAAATGGATTCAATATTTGGAATCATTAGCCCCAAATTTTGTAAATATTTTACTTTTATTTGTATACATTATTAATATTTACTTAAGTAAAAATTTTATTTAGAATGGTTAAAGGGTAAATCTTTTAAAAAAGGGAACAAAATAATAATAAAATAATATTAAATATCACTAAAATGTTTCCTAATCCCATTTTATGAATCATTTACATCCATGGGGATCCTTGGGTCGATTTTGGGACCCCATAGAGCCACTTGGGAATGATAATGACACTTTAAATTAATTAATTTATAGTAAAGACAAAATTGACTTAAACATATATCTTTTAGTAAATCAATTCTTACATGGGTTTATATAAGTTATTTCTTCAACTTTAAATATTAATTTGAAAGATAAAAAGATTTAATACATCATGATTTTTTTATATAATTTTTAGTCATAAAATAAATAAAAATATATGACTTAATAATGATGCAATGTTTATCTCATTAATGAATGATTTAAATAAATACGATAATAATGATTAAACAAATCCAAAAAATATACAATTATTATTGGATGGTTTTATTTCGAACATGAGTTATCTTACCTTATACGTTAATGAGTTTTTTACATTTATAAATCGAAAATTATTATATAATAAAATTATATTTTCAAGCATTCCTAAAGAGCCCCTCCTCTGCCTTATAAAAATCCCTCAGTTCGACCCCATTCCTCAAAATTCTCAAGCCCCATGGATCATCCAAAATCTATCCAATTAAACTCCCTAAATCCCTCCCCATCACCAAGTAGAATTCTCTTAGGCATAAGGAATTTCAATTAAACCATTTGGGTCAAACCAAAGAGAGATACTTGATTTAAAGGTAACGTATTCTCTTAAGTTCTTTTGTTTTATTTTACTTCTCCAACCCCTAAACTATTTTTGTTACTTTATTATATAACCACAATTGTATCTGAAGTATAATATGTTGTTTTTATGAGATTTATTCTAACTTAAATTACACACAAATCCATCTAATGGGTGAATAACATACTGTTTCTGTGGACAACAAACTACTACCTCAGGAAACGATGATTTTTCAATTATCTCCTACTAACTCCCATAGTGGATATTATGATGAAACTATATTTATATGTGATATATATTATATTTATATTGTTTATATTATTTTTTATTTTTCATTTTTAGAATACCATTGTGGTTTATGGTTTCTATAATAGGTAAATACGATAAATTCATTTGAGGAAGTGCAGACTTACGCCCCCTCAAAGTGATATGACTCGTTCATGTCATACGTGGAATGTATAAAGGATGGAGTTAATGAAGTTATATATTATATTATACTACAATAATAATATACCTATTTATCATTATGTTTTATTCCATTAAATGTTAAATAGAAATGAATGTAGCATTAATGCGTATGTACGGATTACCGTCTCTATGAACGGTGCATTTCATTTCTTATATACAAATGTTATATACGATTATATATATATATATATGTACAAGATATATATGACATATATGATATCTAAATCATGAATATCATTTGGGAGATAATAAAATTTTGACCACATGGACAATTTATAATTATAACAAGTTGGTTTTTAACTCAAGTTTCGAACATCGACAAAATGTCTGATATAAACTAAAATAATTAAATAATAGTTATGGAAAGGTAATAATTGATATATAAGGAATAATAAATTTGAAAAAGGTTATTAATCAAATATAAATTTACTTTAGTTTATTATTTTGGAGATTGGTGAATGATCGAGTCAAGTCAGACACGAGGTAAGGGGTTTCTTATCTCACTTTTAATCCCATGATATTTCCATTCTTCACCACATATTTATTGAATATGGTTAATTTTGTACTTAAATTTTATATATATTATCATTATTTTTTTATATTCATGGTATTCATGTATTCATTTTTTGGTTATTAACTTTTTTTCTTATGAATCGATTGATTACAACGTTGTAAGGGGTTTTCATCTAACTTTTTATTCCCGTGATATTCATGCTATATTTTCCACTATTTCCTTTTGTGTGGTGTATGTAATACCTGGGATTGTATTATTTGTGTAATAAGATTTAATTTATGGTTATTTACATCTTCATTTTTTGATCCTTCCTTCATGTGGTGTATGTTTCGTAAGATACCAACTCAATAAGGGAACCTTTATGTGTACTCATTTAGTCAAAGAATTCTTTTTGTTATGTATTTTAATTTTAAATATTCTTATGTTGGGAGATGTTCTTATATATCCTTATTGATGTAAATTTTATGGCCTTGTGATGAGATAAAATTTTCTCTCTCATCAACTTATTTTCTGAAATTTAAGGTGACGATGTTAGGCTGTCAAATTTCTATAAGGGAACTTCTTACCCCAAGTTCAATTCTTTGGGTTAAAGTTCTACTTTTTGATTATGTTAGAATATGAATATTTGTTAATGAACTAGGATTGTTTTACACATAATATCCAATTTTATTGGTTGTATTCTTATTTTCCACACATAATCATGTCATTGATTTTTCCTTAATCTAAGGATATGATCTTTGCAAGGTACATAGTCTTAATTTATATTCCATTGAAAGTTATTTATTTTTATACACAAATTCACTTTTATATGGTGTATATACTTCCCAATTGAAATATTATATCATGAATCTCCTTATTCTTCTAATATTATAATCTTTGTTTAATTTTATTATGTAATTATTTTTATTTAAATATTTTCTCATGTGGTAAGGAACTCTTTAACTAAAACATTATTTTTACTGTTTTAATGATTTATTATTCTAAATCTTCCTCATTAATGTCGACGATTTCAAAATGGTTTTTAAAATTTAATTATATGAACATTAATGTTTTAAAATGTTGATTCTTTTAAAAGAATGAATGTTTTATAGGACACTTAGATTCGAAAATCTCTTTATTAAATGTTTTAAATGGTTTTGAAAATGGTTTGATAAATCATTGATTATATCAATATCATAAAATGGTATATTATAATTGAGATGTGGAAATGTTATCTTTCATTTATTCTTGTTTTATGTGTTATAAATATGTTATGGTTATTGGGAATTTTTTACATATATGGGTGGTTCTGTGATAAACCTAGGGCGGGTGAGCCCGAGATAGCTCTCCAATGCATTGGGTTACATGATGGAGGTAAACGTTAATGTTTCTCCTATAATATTTATGGAATATACTATGATTGGTATTCCAACATAATTGCCTACATAGCTGTAATCTCTACAATGTATGTATGATATGGATTCCATAAGTAACCTTTATGATTTATGATTTCTATGTTTTGTTCATAAATCTTATGATTTCATGAGGTATATTATGACTAAAAAGTATTGTTTCATGGATTGGTATTTATTAATGGGTTAATGTTTCCTTTCATTATTTTATAACCCTTAATGTGCTTTTTATGCTAATCCTGTGTTTTTGAAATGTTTTCCATGGTAATTAATGATGATTAGGGTTAAGGATGTGATCAAGGAAAATTCATGATGTCTAAAACATGGAACTAAACATGTTTTTTAAGAGTTTTTATTTAATGAAAAAAATGGATACTAAGGAGTAGTGTCTACATGTAATTTTCATGTTGATATCTAATAGTTATAGCCAAATTCACTAAAACTATAAACCTGAAAATATCCTCAATGTAAATTATTCATTTAATTCATGATTACGCAATGTTTTAAGGCTGGGTCCTTATAGTTGGTATCAGAGGTTAGTTTAGAAAAATTTAGGGATTGGAAGTTTTCATTAAAGACATTGTTAGTCCCTACATCTATTATTTCTGTTAAATCTTTGTTTTAATTTTTTTTTCATATAATGGAATGTTGGTTACAAATGGAGGGAGAAGGATCTCAAACAACAATTCAATAACTTCCTCCTAACATGCCTAAAATAATTATTATACAGTCATGTTAAGATGCTTGTGAAACTTTTTCTAGAATACAACTCACTTTAAAGCAGTTGTTTGAGATATTAAACACCTCCACTATACATTGATATCATCGTGGATCATGGGATGCATTTAATAAAATCATATTTTCTAAATATTCTTATATTTTCAAGAAAGTTAGATATTATCAAGGCATTTTCAGATATTTTACATTATCACATGATTTTGAAAAAAGTAATGAAGAAGGATACCCTTATGAAACCTATTTATATTTTATTTTAAAATATAGTTTCTCAACACATACTTATAGTATTTTTAAAGGAATATTGATTGAATGTTTCAACCCAAATTCGGTCCGAGTGTTTTATAAAAATCATGTTTTATGAGATGTTTATAAATTATATGTCATACATGATTATTTTTCAAAACTGTTTTTCTACAAACACCCATATGACCCAAGTTGTACAAGGTGTATTCAGATGTAGGGATCAGATGATTTTTAAGGATCTTTAAATCATTGTTGCAATTAATAGAACTTTTAACTACGTGAACAAGATGATGACAAAACCATATGGACACCATGATCAATGTATGGCGTTATTTCTATTGGGAATAGTTTTATTTTATCATGTGGAGGTGAAAAAAATGACAATATATAAGATGTTGTGGTCTTAATGTATTGGGATGAAAATGTAAGGTGTATGAAAACCTTTTTGGTTAAAACATGTTAAGGATATTTTTTAGTTTTATAAAAAATAAATCTCATAAGATGGGTGACGACCCGTCATGTCCGGAAAGGCTGTAAGAATCAATCCTACAACTAAATGGCGACAAGGGCGTATCACCAACCACTATCTTACTTTAATTCCCTGTTAGTATGACTAATTCTTTCAAGTTAAATAATTTTCTGGATCATGAATAAGTTGATTTTGGGAACTTATGTTTTATAAAATGGATATCCTTAATATAGGGAAATGATTTTGTGATTATGTGGTAAATGATATTTTAGAAAATGTTTGCGCTTTTGGTAACATTATAAGCTTAAGGGAAATAAAATACTATGGGTTCTCATTAGTGGTGTAATGGTTGAAATTTTATTTTGGAAGAATGTATGTTTTTATTGTTTACGTATGATGATTTGAATTATTTATGGAAATGATAAACCTATCATGGAGAATGTTTGATTAGGTTAATTACTTTTTAGTATGAGACTTTATGATTAATTGATGTTATTTAGATGCAAATGTTAAGATTTATCTTGGAAGACTATGTGATTAGATCCTTATGAGATTTGGGTTTCAATCTTAGTTTGGATTACATTGAAGAATTCTATGGATAGTTGTTTATTGAATGGTGTTTGTGGAACTTTTGGTACAATTTGACAAATTATAGAGATTAAGAGTAGTTTTTCTTTTTGTAAAAGATTATCTTTTTTGGGGATCACCTGATCTTGTACTAACCATTTTGGTTTTGGTTATTGTCTAGAGACATGAAAAAATTATAGTTCATATTTTGTGGATTATGTGATTCTCTGGAAGTTGATTTTAGCACATTCATTGTGAACAAGCCATCTTGAATACTCATCATTTGGAGAAAAAATTAGTCTGTGGTAGAAATCTAGTAAAGGATGACAGTGTACATGAAAAGTAAGTGTGTTTCTTTATGTTCTTGTTAAATCTATTAAATAAATTCCTCAACTTTATGATGAGGAACATAAAACAAAAAGTTTTTCTATTTACTTCTCTTACTAGGGAATCAAAGACTATTTACCTATCACAAGTTTGTGATTTTCTGGTGGTTAACATTCTCCTAATGATTTTTTCTGTCACTCTCTATCAGAACATAATGGGTTTTTTTATGATCCATATCTATGTTTTTATTGAATCCTAGTATATGTTGTCTCAATTGACCTTTTATCTTTTCTATATTTCTTTAACGTGATATATTTATTGACTCTTTTTCGATGAGGAACTTTTAATGAAGTTTCCTAGCCCAATTTTAAAATTGTAAGGATGCAATTCCCAAAAGTTGGGAAGGATGTGACATCCCAAGTAAATAAGGAATAAAAAATTTTCATATTTATTAAAATTTGTGAATTAAATATTAATTTTTCTTTAACGGGGACGATATTTTCAATGGCGTACCCGATACGTAATAACCCGATTCTTTGAAATCTTACGTTGCACACAATATTGAGTCATACTAAAAAATAATAATATAATGTTATTTTAAATGGTAGTTAATGCCCAGTCATTGTATTAATAAGAATTGAGATAACTAACTACAATTTGAATATACATATTTTTTAATTATTTTTACATTTATCAGATAAATTTTAGTGGCTTAAAATAAGAAAGAATCTGATTTTAAGCATAAATACCTTAATATTCATTAAAAGGACGATTTACATCCTTCAATGGAAAACCCTCATTAAATTTAGTTTTGGTCACTTTTTTATGTTATATTTGACAAAATAAAATTCTTTTTTAGAATCAAGAAATCAAAATTTACTTTGGGTAAATTTTTGGAATTTTCCTGATAAAATTTCTTTTGAAATGAATAGTGAAAAATACTATATTTTAATTAAAAACTTCCTTTACATATAATTTATTTATCAGGATAGATTATATTTTAAATTGGTATTAAAGTGTAATTATATTATTTCTTTACCATTTAATCCAATTCTGTTCATTGGAAGTAATTTCACATTGAAATTGGACATTAATAAGTGTCAATATTTTGATATTTTTTATTTCTTAAAACCTGATTTGTGTTTTGACTGCAGGAATTAATTTTAAATTAAATTATGATACTTATGTGTTTTTAATTTGTAAAAATGGATTAAATATTTATAATCAGAAAGTCCAAATTGTGTAAATAGGTAACTTTTATTTTTATAAATTATGAATATTTACTTTAGTAAAAAATTTATTTTCCATGGTTAAAGGGTGAATCTGGTAAAAACTGGTAAAAAGATAATATTATAACAACATTAAGTTATCTTAACATGTATACTAATCCTATTGGTTAATAAATTTATGACCATGTTCATCCTTGTGTCGATTTTGGGACCCCCATGGAGCCACATGTGAGTGATAATGACAATTTATATTAATTAAATTAATGTAAAGACAAAAATGACTTAAACATGAATCTTTTAGTAAATAAATTCTTACATGGGGTAATATAAGTTATCTCTTTGACTATAAATATTCATTTTAAATCTAAAAATACTTCCTACATCATGATATTTGTTTTATTATTTTTAGACATCAAATAAATAAAAATATTTATGACACAATAATGATGCAGTGTTTACCTCATTAGTGAATGATTTAAATAAATAAGATTATAATGATTAAAAAATATATAAAACCGGTCCAATTTTTATTTTATGACATTATTTAAAACAAGAGTCATCCTATATTTGACTTTAATGAGTTTTTGACCTTTATAAACCTAAAATAATTTTGTAATAAAATAATATTTTCATGCTTACATAAAGAGACCCTCCCCCCTCTTATAAAAAGTCCTCACTTATAACCAATTATCACACATCTCATGCCCCTTGGATTATAAAAAATCTAACAAATTATTCTCCCTATATACCTATACTCCTTATAAAAGTATTTTTCTGGGGACAAGGGAATTAAATTAAATCTTTTGGTTCAAACCAAAGAGAGATACCTGATTTAAAGATAACATCTTATATTAAGTTCTTTTATTTTGTATTACTTCACCAACCCCCTAAACTCTTTTTATTCCTTTATTTAAAAAAAATAGTATCCTAAATATACTAGGTTTTTTATGACAAATATTTAAACTAAAATTACACACCCCTCCATCTAATGGGTAATGAACATTCCGTTTCAGTGGACGATGAACTACTGCCTCACGAAACATTGATTGTTAAATTATCTCTTACTGCCTATCATGGTGGACATTATGATGGAACTATATTTATATGTGACATATATTATATTTCTCTTTTTCTATTATTTTCTCATTTATATAATACCTTTATGGTTTCCATAGCAGATAAATACGATAATTTAATTTGAGAAAGTGCGAACTACCACCCCCTCAAAGTGATATGACTCGTTCATTCCATACGTGGAACATATAAAGGATGGAGTTCATGAAATTATATATGATATTATATTGGAATAATAATATAACTATTTATTATTAGGTTTTTGTACCATTAAATATGAATTATAAATAAAAGTAGCGTTCATGCATACGTACGACTTACAGTCTCCATGAACGGTGCATTTCATTTGTTATCTCCAAATGTTATGTACAATTATAAATACACATATACATATATACAATTTATATATTATATATATTATATCTAAATCATTAATATCATTCTAGAGATAATAATATTTTGACCACATGGACAATTTTTAATTCTAACAAGTTGGTTTTTAACTCAAGTTCCGAAAATCGAAAAAATGATTGATATAAACTAAAATAATTACATAATTGTTATATCAAGGTATTAATTTATATAAAAGGAATAATAAACTTTAATTTTTCTTAAACATGTATAAATTAACTTTAGTTTATTATTAAATAGATTAATGAATGAACAAGTCAACTCAGACACGAATTAAGGTGTTTCTTATCTCACTTTTAATTTCATGAGATTTCTATTGTTCGCCACTAATTTATTGCATGTGGTGTCTTATGTACTAACATTTGACATATAGTTTCATGATTATATTTATATTCATGGTATTCTTTGATTCGTTTTTTTTATTTACTTTTGTACATTCGACTCGATGGATTACAACATGGTAAGGGGTTTTCATCTCACTTTTTATTCTCGTGAGATTCATGCTATATATTACACTATTAACTTTTGTGTGGTGTATTTACTGCCCATGATTGTATTATTTGTTTAATATAATTTAACTTATGGGCATTTAAATCTTCATTTTATGATCCTTCCTTCATGGGATGTATGTTTTTTAAGTCACCAAATCGGTAAGGGAGCCATTCATCGTTCTCTTTTAGTCAATGAATTCTTTTTTTATGAATTTTAATTTAAATATTATTATGTTGGGATATATTCTTATATATCCTTACTACTGTAAATTTTATTTCCATGTGATGAGATACCCTTTTCTCTCTCATCATCTCATTTTTTGAATTTTAAAGAGACGATGTTAGGCTGTCAAATTTCTGTAAGGGAACTTCTTAACCCAATTTAAATTCTTTGGGTTAAACATCTATTTCATGATTATGTCATCCTATGAATATGTTTGAATGACCTATGATTTTTCTACACATAATATCCACTTATATTGGGTGTGTTATTATTTTTCACACAAAATTTTTCATTGATTTTTCCTTAATTTAAGGATATGATCTTTGCAAGGGACATTGTCTCAATTTACATTCCATTGAGACTTATTTATTATTATACACCAAATAACTTTTATATCTTGTATATAATTCCATTTTCACATATTATGTCATGAATCTCTTTATTCTCAGGATATTATAAGATTTTTTTAATTTTATTTGGTAATTATTGTTATTTATGTATTTTCTCAAGTGGTAAGGGACTCTTTAACTAAAACATTATTTTAAAGGTTTTAAATATTTATTCTTTTAAATATGTTTCATTAATTTCCAAGTTTTAAAATTGGTTTTTAGGATTTAATTATATGTAAATTATTATTTTAAAATGTTAATTATTTTAAAATAATTAATTTGTTATGAGACTTTTTGATTCAATAATATCTTTATTAAATGTTTTTAATGGTTTTGAAAATAGTTTGATAAAGCATTGATTATGTAAATATCTTGAAATTGTATAATGGGATTGAAATGAGGAAATGTTATCTTTTATTTATTCTTGTTTTATGTGTTATAAATATGTTATGGTTATTGGGCATTTTTTACATATACGGTTGGTTCCGTGATAAACCTAGGGAAGGTGAGCCTGAGATAAATTTCTAATATATTGGGTAATGTGACAGAGGTAAAAATTAAAATTTCTCTTAAGGGATTTAGGGAATATACTGTGATGGGTATTCCAACGTAACTCGCTATGTAGTTAGTATAGCTACATTGTATGTATGATATGGATTCCATAATATACCTTTATGATTTATGATTTCTATGTGTTATTCATAAATCATATGATTTCATGAGGTATTTTATGATTAAAAATTATAGTTTCAATAATTTTTATTTATTAATGGGTTAATAATTCCTTTCCTTATCTTAAAACCCTTACTGAGCTTTTTATGATCATCCCATGTTTTAGAAATGTTCTCCATGGGACCTAATGATTAATAGATTCAAGGATGGGATTAAGGAAAATTAATGTTGTCTAGAACTTGGAACTAGACATGTTTCTTTTTAAGTGTTTTTATTTTATTAAAAAAATGCATACCGAGTAGTAGTGTCTACATATAATTTTCAAGTTGTTTGGTAATAGTTATGGCCTAATTCTCAAAAACTCTAAACCTAAAAAGATCCTCAATGTGAATTATTCATTTAATTCAAGATTATGTATTTTTTTAAGGTCGGGTCCTTATAGAGAGACATGGAGTTCATGGAAAAAATGTTGACTTTGGACTATGGATCCAATTTTCCTTATTATTAGTTGAACTGATGTGATATATGATGACCATGGTATTTTGATATGTGATATTCCATGGGTTTAGTTCATACTCTATCATGGGATGAAGCAGGTGTTGATGGTGAGGGTGTGCTTGAGAATCCTTGGGTTTATGTGGTTAAATAAATAATAATTTAAAATATCTAAACTATTAACTTATTTCTTCTTTTTTAATATTTATACGACTACATAAACTATTTTTTAATCGATAATGTTTTAGATGTTGGTGGTGGTGGACTACTGAGTTGTGTTCCAACCATTATAGGGATTCCTGATTGGTACCTGAATGGACTTCATTTTTTCCTAAGAAGATAAGGGAAAAAGACTTTTATTATATGAATTTTTTGAGATGGATCAAAGATTAGGGAATTAGATGTGATTCAAGACCTACTTGAGAGTTTTTAGTGTCATTATTTATTTTGGTTTTTGCATATTAACACATGAAACATATTAGAAATGACATCTCTATTGTTTAGTTTTGGATATTGTATTTTCTATTTTGTCATCATGTGATACTGGTTTGGTTTGGTTGTTGGTTATATAATTTGGATAATATTACTTATTACAATTGTTTTGATACCCTGATACAACGTGTAAAATATCCCCATGATCAATATTAGATGCTCGCAACTATTCAAAAACCTCTAGCGTATTGGGAGTCCTATTTGAGGTCATGTAACCAAACGGCTTGGGGTATCGGTGGGTGGAACATGGGTAGGGATATTAAAAGGTGTTGTTAGAGCCCATTTTTCTTTTCTTTTTTTATTACTACTTGGTAAAGTTATATAGAAGAAAATAATGATTTGGTCCATGTTCATTAGCACACACATAGAATTTTGTAACCTATGTAGAGGCGATGACCCAAGTATCCAGTGTGGGATTGTCATCATTGGTGTTTTTTGTAATGGTTGGATGTTATTTCACCCCGTGTGATGCACTTTTTGCGTGATGTGATTATTATTTCAACGATTTTATATAATTAAACACATTGCCTAAAATGGAACAATATTTGAGCATGCAGGAATAATTTTACGCACTTAGAATTTATTATTACATGAATCAATTTACGCATGAATGGGAAAAATTGAATTTTGGGTATGTTTTTGGTTTTGAAATATTTTTCTATGCTTGAGTAATTTAACTAAAAAGATATCTAATATGAAATTTAATGTTATAAAATGATTAAAACTGTGATTAATTTATTTCATAATGAAAAACTAGAAATGAGAATGTTTTTAGAATTTTAAACCATACCATAGATATAGAATGTTTAGGGGTAGTGATAGAGACTCAGTTCTAACTATGTGGTGAAGAAAGGGGGAATAAATTATTATGGATTTATGTTAATATATCTTGTTAACAATGTTAATTATTTTTCATTTATCCTAAAACGTGTGTTTGGAATAGTAGAAATATGACTTCACAGAGACTTTTTTTTAATATGATATGAGGTTATTGATGTAAATGATCCTCCAGTAGTGGAACATGATGTACTAATAGTTCCAAGGGAGGAAGTTGAAGAGAAGTTCTAAGATAACATTTATCATTTCATGTATTTTATGGAAAGGGACCAAGAGTGGGTTGTGAATAGTATTTCTAACTTGACATGGGAGTTTAAATTGCAACACCCACTATCTTTCATATGAGAGTGTGGACCTGATATAGTCTATTTTTGTATTGAATTCATCCAGACTATACATTACCACTTAGAGACTCTTACATGGAAGAGAGTCACAATGTCTTCATTCAATTACGTCTTCAGGTGAAGCGTTGGAGGGATATCCAGATATGGGATAGAAGACTAGAGAACATGTAGTGGAATGACTTTTAATATATGTTTTTAGGTCACTATTAACATGAGACACTCAGTAAGAAGAGAATAACTTAGTTTATGATGTTGACATAAGGGAATATGTACGTGATGGACTATGTTGTTCTCTTTACAGACATTCAACACCATCTTCTAACATTTTAGGGAGATGAATCTACTGTGTAAAAGTGGTTTCAAGATGGTCTTAAATGTTAAATGAAGTCCTAGGTGAATATCTTCAAGCTGAATAATTTTCTAGAAGTTGCAAATTAGTCTCTTCTTTCTGTGGGTGAAGTAGGATTTTGGTGGAGGATAACTGGTTTCTGTTTAAAGATCAAGAGGTATGACTTCCAAGAGAAGGAATCATCATTATGAGAATTTTTACCATAATAGTTAAAAGAAGAGTGGCTAGGGGGAAGGATCTGTTACATAGGACCTTACTCAAGTGACTTGTCACTAGTGTGGTTCTCTATGACACATTCATAGATAGTTCACACAAACATCAGTAGGTTTTCAATCTTGTAGAAGGATGGGAGATCTAAAGAGCTTCTATAGAAACCCATAAAATGGTTGAAGATTGAATAGCTAGGATGAACCAGAGTGTGGGAGGGGTTCATCTACACTGTACCACTCTAGAATTTACGATCATATTGGTCATGGACGTCTTGGAAATGGATGATGTTATTCTAGGAATGATAACCCATATAAATATATTGAATAGCTTAGGGGACTCAGACCACATACTAAGTAAGAGGGGTAAGACTGTTTCATGTAGTTCATCAAACACTTATGGATATCAAGGTTGGATCATCAGCAGTTATATGTACTATTAGTGTAACTTCTACACTTGATAGTTCCGTATTTTATATTGTTTCCAATCATTATTTTATATCTTCACAAATTATGAATGTTTTGAGACTGTTAGTGAAATTTGTGAGTGGTATTTTTATGATAGGTACAACATCAGAAGTACAACAAAGAGACATATATTTGTAAAATATTAATTATCTCAAGGATAGGGTGTATATTTTCAGATGGGATATTTATATCCTTGACATGTATGGATTTTAAATGATTATGGTCATGGAATAGTCAGTAACATATTGAACCCACATTGATTTCTAATATAGGATTGTGATTGTTACATCCCTTGAGGGTAACAATTATGTGCACCATGTGGAATGGGATATCATGGGGGTTGTACGAGGCCTATTCATCATCAACTAGTGGTCACACTAACTAGGTTGAAAGTATTTTAATAGATGATGGGGGTAAATGAATGATGTATTCCCATCTGTAGTGGATTGGTTCTAGGATATTATTCTGGGGGACTTATTAGGGTTGCCTCGTAAGATAGATGTTGAATTTACAATTTCTCCCATTAAAGGGGGTAATGATATTTCTATTCCACCATATAGAATGATACCAGTAGTGCTTCAAGATTTCAAGACTCATCTAGAAGAATTTATGGATAATGGTTTTTCCATTTGAGTACATCCCCTTTGGGTTATATGGTCTTTTTTGTAAGGAACACTAATGGTAGTTTACCCTTATGTGTTGATTCACATGAGTTGCAACAAATTACAGTGAAGAATAGGTATCCCCTTCCATGTATCGATGATCCTTTTTACTAGTATAGGAGTGATTTTTTATTTTCTATGAATGACTTGAGATTTGGGTATAATCAGTTAAGAGTTAGACCTCCTGATATATCGAGAACTACTTTTATATGTAGGTATGGACTATATGTGTCTATTGTGATGTCATTAAAGCTAACAAATAGACCAGAAATGTTTATGTCCAGGATTAAATTAATATTCCATCCGTACCTAGATTAGTTTTTGGTTGTATTTTTGGATGAAATCATGGTGTACAATAGGACAGATGATGATCAGGCCCAACATCTTAACATCATCCATATTACACTAAGAGAGCATCGTATATAGGCCAAGGTACCTAGGTATAGATTGTTTATTAATCTAGTATATTTCTCAGGTAACACAATCTCGAAGGAAGGTATGTTATTGGACCTAGATATGGTCTAAGAAGTTTTTCCTTCCGAGCATCCCAATTTTTTTTTCGATATTTGAAGTTTCCTATAGTTGGTGGGTTATTATTAAAATTTCCATCCAAGAAATTTCCAGATTTTAATTACCTATGTCGAGCTTAACCAACAAGGGAGTGAATTTTGAATTGTAAAAAAACATATTAATACTCTTTCCAGGATTATTGGATGTTTTTAAAAATGGAACTATAGTTGATGATACCTAAGTTATGTGAGGAGTAAATGGTGTTTTTTTGACACTTCTAGGAATTATCACAGGGAAGTGTTGATGAGAGTATATTTAGTTATAGAGTATGGGTCATGGAAGTCAAATCCATATGAATGGAACAACCCTATGAATGAACTTGGATTTGATGCAGTGGTTTATATTTTGAAGTGTTTGTAACATTATCTTTTGGGTTAAAATTTAACTATGTATAGTGATCACAAAAACAAATTATATATTTTTCATACTGATATTAGAATATATATCAATGTATATGGGTTGATTATATGAATTAATTCCACATTGAGCTTTCTTATAAGCCTATAAAGTGAAACAATGTTTACGACACATTATTCTCGAAAACACAGACTCATGTAGTTCATGAGTTTAGTGTAATGTGGAAAATGATTTCTTTTAATGGATGATATGTGTTTTATGGTTTAGAAGGGCCATGATAAGAATATTCTTGTATTAGTTTCATTGGATTCAATACTTTTGAGATGAATTAGAGATGGGCAGTTTAAGGCTCTATAATGTTTGTCCTTGCGAAAAATCCTTGAAGGTGAGGAGTCTGTAATGAACCTAAATATTATCAATTGAAAATCCCTTCTTATAAATATATCATAGATTATAAAACAAATAAAATTACATAAATAACACAATAAAAACTTTATAAATGCAAAATTAATGAAATAAGAGGTACCTAAAGGGAATAAGGAACCTATACCAATAGAATTAATACATAATCATTAGAATAGCAATGTGACCATTGAGAATAGTAATTTTACCTATAGAATAGTAACCACACATATGAAATTATAAATAAAATTTAGGTATCTTATGAAAGAAAATAAGATAAATTACTATCATTGTATAACTAAATAAATATTTTAAAACTCATAAATTAAGTGTTGGTATTTTAGTAAGATGTAAATAGTTTTTTACAATTTTATAATTTATATAATGATAAAAAAAATATTTTCATAAAATAGATTCATAAATTAATATTTTTTATTATAATTATAAGATAATTTTATAGGCCCTTAATTAATTTTATATTGTGTCTTAAAATTAGTCATAATTTTTAAATTGTTAATTTCGAATAAATGAGGATTTTAATTGAAAATATAATTTGACATCTTTAGAAAATTATTTTCATAAAATGGAATCCATTTTTAAAATCTATATATCAGAAAATTATTAGGTTTAATTGTTTATATTTTGTAGAAATAGTTATTGTTTTTGTGAATAGTGAGAAATTGTAATTTACTGTATTTGAAAAATACATGAATTTTTTAGTCATTCTTAATGTATGGCTGATGTAAGAACCATTATCTCAAACAATCCTTCTTTAATTACTATATTTAGTCATGAGAATCATCACTAATGATAGTCTTACACCAAAATATTAAAATAATTAGTAAAATAATAAAAAACACCCCTCTCCTCCCACTACAAATACCACCCCTCACTGCTTATTCTTCACTTACTTTTATTCTAAAAATGAAAACATCATCCTTGAAGTGCGGATTTACTGTCATCATGGATAATGTGTTTTTATTTTCCATTACCACCTTTAATGCTATTTATAAAAAACATTCTTGTATAATTAGACTATTTTATACATATTATAATTCATATAATGTTATTGAACCAATATATATATATAAGATAATAAATAAATTGTCATTAGTTCACGAAGGTCGTAAAAACCACTACAATAAATTAAATCATTTTTATTAACGTTTTATCTAATGAATCATCCTCATACCATATAACCAAATGATTTATATGCCAATTTAATCTTCTAAATGATCATTGATTTTATAAAATTTCAATTCTGGAGAATTATTCTCATTTTCATGAGCTTCCATACTTGTATAAAAGTGAACCGATCGTGAAAACCGTAAAATTGACACTCCCAAAATGACAAAACTGAACTCTATAACTCATCATAATGGCCATAAAAACATAAAAAATTATAATAAATAAAATTCATGTAGAATCTATTCAAAATTAATTAATTAATAGATTTAATTTTATTATCCAGGACATTGAGTGAAAGTGTATAAGGCATTTGGGCTTAAGGTAAAGGATTCTCTCTGAACCTCCATCTATCCTTCAGGGTATGCTTTCTATCCCTCCCTCTACAATAATTAAACTCTTAACCCTTTAAATTTACTCATCATACCTTCTGTTTTCATGTTACAAACATATTTACTTAGGTCAATATTTCTTTTTTTGATGAGGAATTACATGTTTTATATGGTTCTATTTTTAATTCCTCCTGATAAAAAGGCATGATTGAAGGGTACCTTTCAATTTCTTACCCATTTTTATTTACACTACATAATCTAATTTAATCCACCAATATTTTTCTAAATTTAATATTTTTACCATTAAAAACTATATTTTTTCATTTCTTGTTTTATTCAAATAATTATGGTTTTTCATCTTTAAAGACTATTTCATGTTTTCCCTTAAACTGCACCAAAGTGGCACATTTCTAAAGATTCTTAAACAATCTTTTAACAGGTTTTCACTTTAGTTGGAAATAATTTATCATCATATATTACAATATTCCCTTATGAATTTCCATTTATGATTTAAATTCATTCATTCATTGATTCCATTATTATATTCTCTTTGTTATGATTTTTGGAATGATTATGATACCCATTTCTTACCATGGGTAACCCTTATGTCTATATATTTTGTTTGATAATTCATGTGGAACACATGTGAAATAACATGTTATGATGTTTTTTCTTAGATATAATTCAAATTCAATGGGTAATGTTGAGTCTGATGAGATTTCATATTCAGATAGTGAGTGAACCTGATACATTTATGGGGCTTTGTCCACCATGTGAAATAGTCTTGTAATACATCCATGAATCATTCTTATGTCATTATGTATGTTTTTTCCATATTTTTATGATTTTTTATTACATTTTCCTATGGTCAATATACTATTCTTCCATATGTTTATTCGTGGACTAGGACTTCTTATTTCATCATGGTATGTCTTCTAACCCTTAATTTATACTTTATTTCTATGTTTATTCCCTTATAAGGATTTTTAGCTCACCCTTTTCTTCATATATTCCCTCAGTTATCCTCTTACGATATGAGGGCTCAATGGATGTTAGGAGTTCATTATTAAGATTAAATATAATTTGTTTTTATTTTGGTTTCATACTTTCTAGTTAGAAACCTAATTTCCTAAGACACTGGAATTTATTATCATTGGCCTATATTTGATGATTAATTATGGTTAAAATCATATAATACTCTGTTTATATGTATAGGGTTTTAATAGTTGTTATCACAACATGATCTAGTCATTTTTGGGTTTTATGATTAGAAATATTTAGTAAGAATCCATAGGATAATTCAATAACAATTTATATCTTAGATTGAAACATAGGGAATCACAAGGTATGAAATACTTTCCGTTTAAATTTCTATCCTTTTATGTTCAATAGTTCCTTTTTCACATTCTTATTAACTAATTATTAAATCGCCTCTAATAGTTTTTTCATATTTAGTTAATGGTTGGAAATTTGATAACTCGTTCCAATAATCAAAGTGATAGGGAATGTGAGGATTGCCCTAGTGATATTCCAAACCTAATGGAAGCTGGAGTAACAATCCTTGTGTTTTGTCCAAACTAGTTGTCATGGATTACAATTAATTAATACAGCATATTTTAGTTTCCCAACATATAAATAAATAGAATAATGGAGTCTCATAGATTCTAAGGTAATACAAATGATAATGAAAAGAGGAATCAACTCACAACATGTCAACATTTATGGACAGAGCATCCATGAAGAAACTTTAAGGGGACTGAGATATTCTTCAAATATGGAAAATATATTCATAAAGTATCCAATATCCATTGTAAAATGAATATTCATACTAAAAATATGAAGGGAAATAAATTTCAAAAAAGGGTACCATATAAAATTCTATGTCATAAATGTGGATAAGTTGGAAATTATCCAAGTCATTTCTTTGTTACAAGGGATGACAAATATAATGAGAATAAAAAATCACCATGACCAAGGAAATGATGAACACTTATATTTTTATTGATCATAATTCTGGAAGTACAATTATAATCTACACCATAGTTTTTTTTTGTTTTTTTTTATTTTCATTTATTCTATATTATCACATCTTGTATGTTTTTGAAGTACATCGAGTCACCACCTAATATTAATTGATTTCATCAGGGAAAAAGTATTATTATTATTATGTTAAATGTTGATGTTAATGGAAATTTACTTATTAAAAATCATATTTTACATCCTTTAGTGTAGTTTAATGTTATTTTGGGAATGAATTGGCTATATTTGTAAAAATCCAATGTCAAATTTTGGGAAAGGAAAATCACTCACCAAATCCTTATTCATCTTCCACTATTATTCAAGTGTAAGGATATCGATGGATATTTCTAAAAATCATTCTCTCAAGTTTTTGTATTAGTATTTTATGAGATAGAGTAGCTCTCTTATAATACTGGGACAAAGGAAACAATCACGATCGAAGACATGCTCATTGTGATGGACTAAACTAACATGTTCCCCAAATACTTTTTTTATCCTCCTCCTTGCTGAGATATTGTGTTCTCAATTGATCACTTTTTAGAATGTAAAAATATATAAAATACATACATTAGAATGGACACCATTCAGCTGTAGGAATTGAATAAGTGGTTAGAAGTGTATATGGAAAAGGGTTTATACGCCCGAGTGCTTCACCATGGGGTGTGCCAGTCCTCCTAATAAAGAAGTAGGATTGATCGAGGAACCTCTACATTTATTATCTTGGGATCAACAAAATCATGATAAATATCAAGTATCCCCCTCCAGGGATTAATGACTTGTTCGATCAACTATGTGCGTCCATGTTTTTCTCTAGGTGGACCATTAATTAGGATATCACACATTAATTTTGAAGAAGGAAGATATTCCCAAAACATCCTTTAAAAAGAGGTATGAACACATGGAGTTCACATTGATTCCCTTTGAACGCACTAATGCTCAATAAATTTACATGGACATAATTAATAGAGTCATTGGAGACTACTTCCACAAATTTCTGTTAGTCTTTATTGATAATAATTTTATAAACACCGAGATCAAGGAGGAACATAAGGATTTTTTTGAATATTATCATAAAGACATTGTGAATGGAGAAACATAATGAAAATTATATAAAAAATGATTTTTAGATGGTGGAAGTGTCATTCCTGGGGCATTTTATGTCTAGAAAAAGGATTTATGTAGAACCATCCAAGATAATAGAGATCGAAGAGTGGACGAGGACAACATCTATAACGGAGATACGAAGCCTCACTAGTCTTACTGGTTATTAACAATGATTGTTTAATAAATTATCCTATTTTTAAACCCATTGACCAAGCAGAATTGAAAGAGAGTATTGTTTTTCAAACTAATGAATGTGAAAAATGCTTCAAAGAGTTGAAAAAAGGCATATCACTACACCAATACTCACACTTATATAAAGTGGGGAACTCTTTGTGGCATGAATATATTTTTAAAATAAATAATTTGATTGTTTACTAATGAAAAATGATAATGTGATGGAATATTCTTCATATCAGTTGAAAAATCATGAGAAAAAATATCCCACTGCTGATCTAGAGTTCACGATTGTGAATATTGCATTGAAAATATGGTGGAATTATCTCTATGGGGAAAAGTGTGAAGTATATACTAATAATAAGATTCTTATATATATATTTAAACAAAGGAGTTTAAAATACACCAATGAATATTGTTAGAACTTATAAGTTATTATGACTTCTCAATCTAATACCATTCTACAAAAGAAAATAATGTGGCATATTATTTCTTTAGAAATGATCCTACAACATTATCGTTGATGAAAATTGAAAAGAGTCCAATATTCATATATTTTAAAAGGATTTAAAATGGAATCATTAATAAAGGAACATCATCAATCGTTTCTTAAATGATTTATCAAACATCCCTTAAGTTGAAAATAAAGGATCATCAAATAATTGATGAAGATAATTCAAAAAAGGATGAATCATTCATAAATGAGAAATCTTAAGAGTTAAAAATTTATGAGTAATGATTCATAAGAGTTTTGTAATAACTATATGTACCATTCAATCAATAGATAATGAATTATTTTCTAAATTAATCATATATATCAATATTCCTTATTCACCCAGCGTGCAAAAACATGTATCGAGATCTCAAAGATAACTATTAGTGGGGAAATATGAATAAAGAGGTCATTGAATATACATAAAAGTAGTTGGTATTTTATTAAGTGAAGGATAAAAGATAAATGCATGTTGTGATGATGCATCCATTACCCATAACAATATGTAAATGGGGAAACATCACCATGGACTTTGACATCGGACTTCTGAATACATCTATATGGTAAAATGTTGTGTGGGATGTTGTGGATCATCTTATATAGATTGACCATGTTATCACAATTATAGATGATTTATTACGAGATCATAAATCTTTAATATACATCAAATAAGTGGTAAGACTGCATGTAGTACCACTATAGATTGTAACTGATTTGATTCATGATTTTCCACTATGTTCTGAAAAGGTATCCAACATTATCTAAACACTAAGCTGATTTTTATTATGGATTTTCATTATCAAACTAATTGTAAATCTGAGTCGACTATTCATACATTATAAGGCATTTTTCGATCATGTTATTTGACCTTTAATGGAGGATAAAACTAATATCAACCTCTGGATGAGTTCTCTGACAACAATAGATTCCAATCAAGTATCCAAATGGCCCCATATGAAGCCCTTTATGGGAAAATATGCATAGAATTAGTATATTGAGATGAAGCCAGTGAACATAAGATGCTAAGACTTGAAATGGATTATGAAATGAATAAAAATGTAAATACCCTTCAACATCAGATTAAGGCATCCCAAATTCAATTGTAGAGCTATTCAGACAATCATCAATGGGACCCAGAGTTTATGTTTATAGAAATGGTAATCCTCCATATATCTCCTTATAATAATATAAGGATATTTGGGATGAAATGAAAGGTAAGCCCTTGGTACATTGGCCCCATATAGATTTTTATCGTGTCTGGGATATGGAATATCGACTTGAACATCCACCGACCATGTCTTAGGTACACAATGTATTTCACATATCCACCCTATGGAAGTACATACCAGATCCCTTACATGAACATAATCCATAGATTGTACATCTTGATAATAACCTCTCATATGAAGAGAAGAAGGTGAATATCTTGAAATGTTGATATAATGTTGTACAAAACAATAATACTCACCTAGAAAAACTAATATGGTGAAACCATAAGTATAAAGATGTTACATGATAACTAGATGAAGTGATGATGGGGAAGTGGCCTCATTTATTTTCATTTTATTATGTAACTAGTACTTAGCCCGTGCGATGCACGACACTATAAAATAATTCTTATTATTTATTATAGATTACTATTTATAAAACATAATAGTTTATATTAATATTGAATATATTTGAAAAGAAAATGACATACAAAATGAGGAATAAAAGTTATAGAAATTGAGGAAGAAAATTTAGATACTGGGCACCCTTTTGTATAAAATTAACAATGAAGGAACCAACGGTGAATCAAAATAAAAATTAATAAATAATATATTAAAATTATAAATTTATTCATAGAAACAATGTATGAAATTCTAATTTCCATGGGATTATTTAATTTTATTTTGAAATCAACTTTCAGTGAAATAGTATGGTTCTACTTAATTTAAAAAAATGTAATGTCATTGTACTCAATGCACTAAAACAATTTTTTTCGTTATTGAAAATTCAATATTGTAGTAAAAAGAAGAAATAAATATTTTATTAAATAGAAGAATGTTCATATTAAAAGTAATAGTAATATATTGCCAAAAAAAAGAAATAAGATAAATGATGTATTCTTTAGATCAATTATAAAGAAGTAATATAAACAGTGAATCATTCAAACTAAAACAACAATTGTTTCAGAGTTAATTTTAAATGGAACACGTGGAAACAAAAACGGATTGTTTGGACACATTGTTTATTTAGCAAAGAGTTGGGTGAAAAATATAACAGTTAAAGAATTATGTAATAGTATACGGTGTCCCCTTTAGAATGAATCTAAATTCAATTAATTGTGGTAGTAAAAACCTTCCAAAATTGGGTTCATGTGGTGCTGTAGTAGATAAATTCAATTGAAGAGCTATTCAAACAATCATCAATGGGACCCAAAGTTTATGTTTATAGAAATGGTAATCCTCTATATATCTCTTTATAATAAGATCATGATATTTGGGATCAAATGAAAGTTAAGCCCTTGGTACATTGGCCCAAAGATATTTTTTATCGTGTCTGGGATATGGCCTATCGACTTGAACTTCCACCTACCATGTCTCAGGTACAAAATTTATTTCATATATCTATCCTAAGGAAGTACATAACAGATCCCTTCCATGAACATAATCCATAGATTGTACAACATGATAATAACCTCTCATATGAAGAGCAGCCGGTGAAGATCCTGAAATTTAGATATAATGTTTTACGAAACAATAATACTCACCCAGTAAAATTAATATGGTGAAACCATAAGTATGAATACGTTACATGGGAACTAGAAGATGTGATGATGGAGAAGTGTCCTCATTCATTTTCACTTTTTTATGTAATATGAAATTTCTAGGGAGAAATTTTATAAGGGTGGAAGAATGTAATGACCCTAAAATTCTATCAATGGTAATTACCTTCTTATAATTATTAAATGTAATATAAAACACAAAAAATACAATAGAATATAAAATACATATTATATAAATTAATAATTAATGAAATAATATGTGTTTTAAAAAAAATAAAGAATTTAAACAAATGGAATTGTAATGTAACCATTTGAATAGTAATTTGACCATTAGGAATTATAAGAGAACTCGTATAGAGGTAAATTTTGGTCCCATGTTGCCTCTTAATACTTATAAGAGAACTTATCTTGAGGTTGGTGCGTAGTCTGGGGAATCATCACTATTGATAGCCCTGATCAAAATAATAAATTTTAGTATAAAATAATAAAAACACCCTTCTTCAGTAATAATAACCACCCCTTCACATCTTCTCATCTCCTTTATATTCTGTCAATTAAAACATTGTCTGTTATGTGTCTATTTACCATCCTCTAAGATGATACATTTTCTTATTCCATTACCTCGATCGAGGCTAGTCATAAAAACATAATTATGGTTAAATGAAATTTTTTGATAGAAATTATAAGTCATAAAATATTTTTGAACCAATATATAAACATGATATCAACTAAAGTTATATAATTTCACAACAGTTGTAAAAAAATATAATAAATTAAATCAATTTCTTTAACATTATATCTAATTTATCATCCTAGTACTATATAACCAAATGATATATAACACAATTAATCTTTTCGAAGTTCATTAATTTTACGTAATTTAAATTATGGATAATAATTATCATTTTACATGATCTTCCATATATATATATATATAAGAGAACCAATCAAGAAATCCATGAAATAAAGGCACCCAAATTGACAGAATTGAACTCTATAACTCATTATAATGGCTATAAAGTCATAAAAATTAAAATAAATCAAATAAATATATAATATTCTCTGAATTAATTAATTCATGGATTTAATTTGATTATAAAGTACATTAAGTACAAGTGTAGAACACTATAATACGTAAGGTAGGGGATTATCTCTGAACCTCCATTTTTTGTTTTTGTAACACTTTCTATCTCTCCACCCCATTGTAATTACTAATTCCTATTATGTATTATTCCTACCTTCTATATGTATGTTCCAAACATATGTAGATAGCTCATTTATTCTTTCTTTTATGGGGAAATACCTTTTTCATAAGGCTCCTTTTTCAATTCCTCTCAATAAATAAGCATGGTTTAAGAGATCTTCCAAATTTATTACTCATTTTCATTTATACTCGATAGTTTATTTTAAGCCACCAATAATTTTGTAAAATCCATCATTTTATCAGGATAAAATAGTATTGTTCATTTTGGGTAGTTTTATTCAATTGATTATACCTTTTTATTATTATGGACTCTTTCATATTTTCCGTTAAACTACACTGAAGTATAACATTTAAAAAGATTTAAAAAAATTATTCTTATATGTTTTAACATTATTTGGACATCCTTTATCATTACCTTTTCCTATTTTCCCTTATGAATGTCCATGTATGATTTAAATCCATTCTTTTGTGGACACCATTATGATATTCACTTGGATATTCTTTATGACATGATTATGATACCCATTTATTACCGTGGGAAGCCCATATGTTTATCCCTTATGTTTGATTCTTCATGTGGAACATATGTCTTTGAACATGTTATGATGGATGTTCTCAGATAGAGCTTCAATGCATTGTGTAATATTTAGTCTCCTGATATGTCTTATGTGGACAAGGAGTGAACATAATTCCTTTATATACCATTTTCTTCCATGTTAAATAGTCTGGGTAGTTATCCCTAACTCAATATTATGTCATGTTGTATGTTTATTACACATTTTTATAATTCCATGATTACATGATCCCATGTTCTATTTTTTATGATTTCATATGTTTATTCCTATTCCATGCCTTTTTTTGTCAACATGTTATGACTTATAACACTTCTATTAAAAATTATTTCTATGTTTATTCCTTTAATGGGATTGTTATCTCATCACATTTTTCATGTATTCCCCAGGTTATCCTATGCATTCATAAGGGCTCAAAAGATGTTACAAGATAATTATGCACATCAAATGAAACAGTTTTTTTTTATTTTGGTTCCTTTATTTCTAGTTATGTACCTAATATTACAAAGACTCTAGGATTTAGGTTCCTTGGTTTGTATTACATTATTAATTATTGTTATTATCATGTAATAATATGTGTAAAAAGATATGAACAATATATAGTCACCATTATTTTTTCCATAGATGAGGAAGATATCATATATATTAGGATTCAAGATTCTGATCCTATGAATACTTAGAATAAATTGATGTATAAATTTCATGCCTCGAAGTGGGTGGTCTATCTGGTTTTGAAAAAAATGAACTGTGACCTACGGTGGAAATATTGGTGGATGGACATGAAAAAGAATATTGGGAGGATTGTGACATGATCCTACACCTTTCAATAGGTAAAGGCTAAGCATCAGTGTCCTGATAGTTTAATACAACTCATATCCATTCAAGAATGGAAGTGAGATGATGTTACTATGGACTTTTTGGAAGGTATCCTAAGGACATATCAGAAGAATGAAACTTTTTAGGTGATTGAGGACCGACTGATGAAATTATCACACTTCTTTCCTTATGGGATACTTTCATAGTGGATCATTTTGGTGATTTTTACATCTGGGAAATAGTCTACCCATAGGGGGTTCCACAGAGTGTTGTTTTAGACCACGAGTTGTGTTTTACATCTCACTCCTAACAAGGATTTCTCGAGGTTCATGGTACACAGGTTTTACTGAATATGGTATTCCACCCACAAACATATGGGTAGTCTAAACATACTATCTAGGTGTCATAGGATACTTATCAAGGTTATGTCATAGACATTGGTGGGTATTTGGTGAATCACCTATCACTTCTAGAAATATCCTATTTTTTTTTAATTAAACTAATCATATGGACCATATGAGGCTCTTTATATTATTCCATAGTGATCATCACAATTTTGTATAGAGGCAAGTGAGTCAAATCTGTTAGGACTAAGTCTCATGAGGGATATTCCAGATAATTTTTAGTTGACTCAAAAATGTATGGCTACGGCTTAGGGTAGAAATAAGTCTTATGAATATAGACATCGATGAACGCTTGAGTTTTCAACGGGTGACCATTTATTCCATTAGGTTTCAACTATATTTGTCCACCATAGGATTCATATGTAGGGTAAAATGAAACACAGGTTTGTTAGGTCATTTGAGGTATTAGAGAGAATATGGATTGTAGAAACCTGGATGGATTTTCTTGAGATATAAAATTCTATTCAGGATGATTTACATGTGTCATAACAATGGTGGTATCAACCAGACCATTCTCATTTGATCAATGTGGATGATGTTGATCTTTAAACCAATACACCCTTTGGTAAGCATCTGATACATCTGTTGGATCACAGTGAGAAAATTTTGTGGGAAATACAATGATGATATTTCATGTACTGTGGCATATTGGTCATGTGATAGAGGAAATGAGGGAAAAACAAGATGATATACAGGCTTAGTAGCACACTGTTTTTTAATCATAATCCTAGATATTCTTGAGAGTACAACTCAAGGGTGGGATATACTAAGGTGAAGAGATTGTAATATCTCAACCTTTTTAGGATATATCTCAATATTTTCTTAGGTACAATCTTTCAATTTTTTATTATATCTTTTTTGGCTTTTCATTTGGGTGTGCTTGGGTGAATTTTTATGTTTTTGGATGGGTTTTAAGTAGTTCATGGTTGGCACACAGTTTTCCCAAACCATGTGCCCTACCCCATCAAACTGTGAAACCACAAAAAGAGGGAGATTCCCCAATTGTAATATCGTTTTTCAAATCACGCACCCTCTTAGTATTAATCATGTGGCTCCTAGTTGTAGGTTCATTGTTAGGCTCCATGATAGTGAGAAATATTTTCCCCCGATCCTGAAAACATGGGTGTAGAAATTAAACCCCTAAAAAATAAATAAAAAATTCATGAACCCTTGTAATTCACCACATGTCGACCCAACATGTTCCTAAACATTTTTTCCTCAATTTTTGAGGCTCTTGGATGAATTTCAAGGCATTCCAAACTCTTTTATTGATGAATTAAAAATCCATTGATGGATCAGCACCTCTCCCGGTATGTGATTTCTTCCTAATTGGATTTCTCTAACTCATCTATTTCTTTCCACATAAAAATTGGATGGTTCCCCTATTTTGGTAATAGATTTAGATCTATGTTTTTTAACATGATTATTTTTATCTTGGTTCTATTTTTTGATACTAGATCTCGTTCTTCTTTGTGATTCTTGGTTGTTTTCTTCAGTTGTGGATTTCTGTTTGCGAGTGATCATCATCAATTTTGAGGTAGGTTATCAGTATATAAAATACCATAGTCTTGATTTAATTTTGTTAATATAATTATTATTTAAAAATTTTAATTATTGGTAAATTACATTGAGGATTGAACAAATCTAATTTTATATTCATGTGATGGTGAATTGGGTTAAATTTGGGAAACTTAAATTTGTTTAATTTGATTAATTAATTATTAAATTAATTATTGAAATATTCTTTTTGTTAAATTGATAGGATATTTGTATTGTGTAATTTGAAAATTAATGGGTTTATTAATTAATTTATAATGAGGAATACAAGATGGTTTGCTTAACCAAAAAGGATAAATGTGTTAGATGATTAAATGTTGATAAATGGTTTAACTGTAAATTGGTTATATAATTTCTTGATTAAAGTTATTAAAAAAGTGTTAATTTATAATTTAATTACTAAAACATGAAGATAATGTTTTAAAATACGGTTTATGATTCTTTAACTATATGTTTACGAAATTTTAATACTTGTGATAATATGATACATGTGATTTTGTGATATAAGTGTGTCAGACATGGACTGATGCTTTAAAATCCCATATGTGATTGACCAATATTTATGTGTGGGACGTGGGCTGATTCATTTAGATACCATACTAATAAATGGGTTGTGGGACACAGACTGATGCATCAAAAACAAATGGGGTGCCCGATATGATGTTTTAGGCCAAAAATGTTAGAATTGGACTATAATTCCAATTAGACATAATATTAATTGAATTTATGTGGTAAATGATAAAAATGGTATTGTGATATTTTATATTTCTCTGGGAAACATCACTCTCCAAAATGGGATGAATTGGGTTTTGATGGTGTAGGTTTCGTTGTGAACCCAGGGGTTTATGTGGTTACATAAAAAAATTAATATATGTAAACAATATATTTATTTATTGTAATTTATTCAATATAAAACTCAATACACTATTATTGAGTGGATATTTTTTAGAAATTATTGGTGGTGTCATTCTGATTTTTACACACACCTTAATTGGGATTCCTAATATGTACTTGAATAGGCTTCAGGTATGTAGGACATGATAAGGGAAAAAGTTTTTTTTATGACTGAGTTGGGATAAAGAATAGATGTGGGAGCTAGACATTATTCGGGACCCACTTTGGAGTTATCAGTCTCTCTATTTATTTTGGGTTTTTTAAATTAATAATTGACATGTTTTTTTTCTAAAATATCTTTCATTTAGTTTTGAATATAATATTTCTAGTTTGTTCATCATGTGATACTAGTTTGGTTTGGATATTGGTTATATCAATAAGTTATTCTTATTTATTTCTACTATTGTGCTACTTTGATAATGAGGGTATAGTATCCCAATGATCATTATTAGAACATTACTGCTAGTAAGTGGCCTATAACATATGAGGATATATGCCTCAGGTCATGTAACCAACTCACTCCGAGCACTGGTGTTTGGAACCCAGGATAGAATGTTACAAATTTGCCTAGAAACACGATATATGAAAAATTCTACATATAATATTTTTATCTTAAATCCAATTCTAAACTAATGATTCTTTATATATATACGTTTTATTAATGAATTTCTCAAAAATTCATTTACTGAAATATCCCATGATATTAAATGATTAATGAAAAACCAAAATTTGTTTAAATGTTTCATTAATAATTCTCACGTTTTATAGAACCACACAAAGTCAATTTGAAAATCATGAGGCATGTTTTATATTGATCAATCCATTGGCCCTAACCTAAGAATCACACAAAAGAGATATTTAATTAGCCAAATAAATTTTTTGTAATGTGTCTATGAATGTACCTACTTATAATTAAATTAAATAAAAATGGTTAAAGAAAAGAAAATATGTATACTAACTAACATTGTTTATATGATTGTAATAGAATCATCACACACATGAAATAAAAATTCATATGGTTTAAGGAAATATATTCTAAATAAACATAGACTAATTTATAAATAAAAAAAATATTGAGATATAAGGTTATCAGAGTTGTGAAATAATTAAGAAACATATATTAACATTAACCATCAAATTACAACAACATTTAATACATTACAAAATAGTGAAGAATAAAATTAATAAGAAATAAGAAAAGATGAGGCATCTCTATAGTAATAAATACAATGTATATAGTCCATAAAAGACTAATTAATGTAATATATGTTACAAATAACCATCCATCACTTCTTAAGTTTACCATCCCCCAGTTTAAAGTAGATAAAAATAATTTTAAGTAATAGGTGTGGCTTGTATTTCCTCCAAATTTGTTAATCAAATGTTCATTCCTTTTTACACCTAAAACAACTAAATTGTAAAAATTGGTTAATATAAAATTCGTTAATATCTATGTTAATGGGACCCACACTATATTTAATTTTAATTTTACACATGTATTGAATCAAATATATTAAATATTGCAGTTATTTTTTCTAGCCTAAAAGTCACTTCACATTCAAATGTTTCAACATCCAAAGAATTTATAGATGTGAAAAAGAAATAATTGTGGTTACTTTTAGTTAATGGAATTATTCCCAATACACTTTTCTGTTAATTTTTTTTTCAAATTTATAAATATTTTTAAGAACATATCTTCTAATTATTATGATTTATCAGTACTGTGGACATATTTCTAGGCCGTAATTTAGTATGTCAATCAGTGAAGTTAAATTGTAAATTAAGTAATGATTATTTTCACATATTATAAATAATGTATTTAGTATTTTAAATAGTGTTTAGGTGAATTTTATCATTATTAATTTTTAAATTAAGAAAACATTAAAAAAATTATGATGTATAAAAAATATTTTTTCTTCATTAATGTTCTAAATGCACCCCCATATAACAAATATAGTGTATTATCTAGTTCAGTGGTTGGTAAAAAAAATTTATTAAATAAATTTAAAAAATTTATAAATTTGATTATGAAACAAAATTTTATTTAAAATATTTTAAAATTCTATAAAAAATAAATTAAAATGGAAATATCAAATTATATTCAACATTTAACCATGATCATTGTAAGAATATATTTCATATTTTAGTTACAAATAAGTGTTGTAATTTAAAACAAAGTAATTAATGAAAATGAATTATCAAATTACACTTAAAATGATAATATTAATGTGTTAACATTAAAATAAATAAGAATAATTTAAGTTTATTGTTTTTAATTGTTAATTAATCATATAAAATTTTAAATTTCAAATTATTTCGTTATTTGTGAAATTTGAATAAGCATTTTTATAATACATAAATTAATGATTTATTTATATATTTTTTTGATTTATAATTTAGGAATAATAATTTTTTATAATATAAATTGATGAATTATTTAATTTAAACTGTTAAAAGGCTTCTAAAAAATGTCATACCATCATTTACATATATAGAACAATATACGATTTAGTAACTTGAAACCATGGAAATGATTTATTTTAATGATTCATGTCACAAAATAATGGTTGGTTTTGATTTATAAATATTAGTTATCAGTATTCAATTAAAAGTTAGGTCTTTATTGATTATTGATTTTTGGATAGTGAGACATTATTTTGGGACTACAAACTAGCTTATGGTCTTTAACTCTAAGATGGGGTTAGCTACTAATCACTCAATAATTTCCCTTATCATTGTCTTATTTAAAATTAATTTATACATTTATATAATATAGTTTCATATACCATATACATGAGATACATTTAGTTACGTTGTATGACCCACATCATTTTAGGTTTTTTATTAGTGGGGAAATATAAAATTTTCAGCTCTAATGTAGGGGGTGTTTCAAAAAATAATATATGGGTCATAATATTTAGAGTTGGGACATCTCTAATAAATTTTCTTAAATGTGATGAATTTTATTTGTTAGTACATTAGGTTATCAAGTAGAATTTTGTGTAATTGAATCTAATGTTGCACATGAATTTTTCTGCATGTGGAATGTTATGTGGAAACTAGTGGGGATCCTTCATGATGGTTGATCATAGGGAGAAGGTGAATCATAAGTCACCCATTCACACTAAGACTCATGGATGGAACTTCATAAGTCTGCCCAGGTGAAGGAAATTATGGAATTAACCTTTGGTCGTATCTTAATGTGTCCCCTAAAGATGGATGGTTATTCTATGGGGCACTAGGTCAGGCAAAAAAGGGGACATGATAGATTTTTTGTCAATAGGTTTGTGGTTTTAACCTCCACCAATTTTTTTATGAAAAAATTAAACCTCAATGGGAGAATATTACATGGAATCCTTATTATTCATTCCATAGTGGACTTTCATGCCTATTTTTATGGTTAAGACCTATCATTTTAGGTTTGACCCCCTGTTTTTCCTACTCATGTCACACTAAATAGATGTTATTTAGGAATTTTTATCCCCATTGTCTTTCTCCCATGAAATATCTTTAATATCTATTTATTTATTTTTAATATATTATTTTTTAGTACTAAAAATATTGGTTAAATCATAGCTCTAAAAATATTATTATTCTTATTTTTCCTCTTTAATATATCATTGATTTTGGATTGTTCCTTGCTTGTTTATTTGTTAATATTTCACTAGATTGTGGTTTAAATTTACATATATGATTAAGTGTTGGGGTATAGTGGTTACAAATTCCATAATAGGGGGTATACCACCTATTTCTCATCATTACATAATAGGTACATTACTAGAGAGATTGTAATAGGGTTTCTTGTGAAATATTTTGGAATTTGTTATCAATTAGATGTAAAATAAGGGAAATTTAGTTCATTGGAGTTCAAAAATATTTACCTGGGTTAATGTCATACCATTGCTAATGGTTCTAGTTATGGGAGCATACTCAATGGTATTTTAGTTCTTATACATTATCAAATTATATTTAATAATATAATATAAAATGTTGTAAATAATATTTTATGAACATGTATTTAGCTAGTGTAGAAATAGTAAAGAGGGTATTATATTGAGTAAAGACGGTGATCATTTAGTTATGATATGGTTATTCAATCAATTTTTAAGGTAGTTCGTCACATAAATATTTAACAATATTCATGTCCTTAAGTAGAATTCATGAGTCCTTGATCATTGGATTCAAAAATCTTCCATGGTTATAGGTGAGTTCTAAATTTTTTGTAAAGGATTAGGTTAATCCTTCTAATAGTGGATTGTGTGTTCCAATATATTGTAGGTGATTTGAGAGATCCTCAGTGGTTATTTCACCAAGTGGTATAATGTATATCATTTTTAAAGGACCCAAATGTGGTCATGGATTATGGGATGAGTTGTGTTGATCTTGGGATGGGACATTGTGAGTGTGTTGAAGGGAATATATGTATTTAAACATGAAGAATGGATATATTATAGTTTTTTCCATATTAATTGTATTGGATAGGATAGGATTTAGAACATGTATTAAGACTGTAGATCTCCATGAATAGGGGGAATAATATGTGGGAATAGGTCTAGTTAAAAGTGATAAAAAATTATGTTTTTTATTTCCATGTTAGTTTCTCTTGTAATATTTTTGTCCCTCTCTTTGGGTTTACCAAGTGGAACTTGTTTGTGCATGGGGTTGGCTAATAAGTGTCCCTCTGTAGAATTCCTGATGTGAATGATTTGTTTTCTATATTCATAAGACTAGTTATCATGATTCCTCACCCAAATGGGTTTCCTATATTCCTAGGGATATATATTGAGATTCCATTTCTATAAGGGGATTTTTTTACATTACAGAAACTAATATATTTCCATAATTTGTTGAAGCTGTTGGGGTTAAGTATTATGGTGCCTAAGTTATCACCCAATAGAAAATACTAATTTCTTGCGTGTTTTACATCATTTACTGATTTATTTTCTATATCTTTAAGAAAATAAAATGTTGTAATATGTATGTTTTATATGTTGATACTCTATTTTGTTTTATTCTTACACAATTTATAAGTATCCAAATGTGTGTATAAGATTTTTGTTTCACTTTTTGGTGCGAGGTAGTGTGGGGTATATGAATGGAGTAGTTTTATTGATGTTTAGATATTGGTCTGAGGAGGGACTGAGGGTTTATAGTCAAGATTCCTAATTTTTTTATTTGATATATTTTAATTGTTAGGTGAAATATGGAATATGTATGTATACAAATAAAATATATCATTGTTTTCTAACATTCTTCTATTTATTTTTTTGTTTAATTTTAGCTACAATTACTTGTACATACTCTGATGCATATATAATATTTTTTCACTTATTATTGAAGTGATGGATTTGATATTATATCTTAATCATGATTCTTATAGAATATTTTTGGGACTATATACTCTAGATTATATTGATTCATGAATTACATATTGTGTAAGATTTACTAGAGTATTGTATATGTGATTTTATATGAGTATATTATAAAATCATATCAGATGATTGTTTATAGCTGTTTAACTATTTCATACTAGTAATTTGAAGTATAATATTTTTGGGGTATGAAATATATATTTTGATTAGTTAAAGGTAATCCCTGTCTATGGAACATCAATACCACTTGGGTTATGGGGTTATTGATTAATTTTTTTCGACGTGATAATAATATTGATTAATGTATGAATATCTTGGGGAGTTCTTATTTATTTTTTTACTCTTGGACTGAGATGGAATGAGGTCACCATTTATGCATAATCCAAAGGAATGTATGTATACATAGATATGATCATGAGTTTCTGTGGTTGTGAAATTATTTTCAAATGCGTAAAATGGTTTTACAAATATATTGAAAATAGTAATAATTTTGATATTTGGTAGAAACATGCAATCATTATATACATCATCAAAAATATATTATTCATCATTTCCTTGAGTAACATATTAGTGCCACCAAAATTAATAGGTACCGAAATGGCGATTTTGGAATTTTTGTTTTATGTGACTAGAATTTTTTCCTTGGTTACTGAAAACCCTTTAGTTGATAGGTCTTCCTATTAGTTACACTATGATGAGTTCATGAAATGAGCTCCAATTATGTTTATAAAATATTTTGTCAATAAGAGACACATATGAGTGTTTACATGGTTGTTGTTATGAATGTGTAGTAGTTTTTTTTCTCTAAGTATATAATTAATAGGGAGCGGCTTGGGGGTAGGGATTATATTAATACTCAATTGGTTGATGATTATGATTTTATTATATGGGTTGGTTAATCATTAGTTTTCCTAGCAGCAAAATTTGTCAGTTTTGTGTGTTGATCTACATTCATAGAGGGTTGTGGCCATTGATGAATGAAGCATAAGTAGATAATTCTGGTGATAAAAAATTCACGATGATGTGAAATATACTATTTTTAAATTTATGGATGTTTATATAAGTCATTTAGGGATAATGGAACTATGAGTTCCTCATGATGGGTAGGTTATCATTATAGAATTGGGTATATTATAGTTGGCCCCCAGTTTTTTTATAGGAAACCTAATATTATTTTGTGTCTAATTATTTATGATGTATTTTTAATTTGGGAATGACTATCACATAGATAGAATAGTATTTCTGATAATTTTATAGTTTGAAGATTACTTAAGGAATCTAAAGATAAATTAGACAAACATACTCTTATGTGTAGTGCTTAATGAAACTAACATGGAATTTTTCATGTTATGAAACTACTATATAAATAGTTATGGTTTTCAAAGAATAGATTATATTCAATTTCCTAGTTTAGTGGGAAAATAAAACTATTATCTTCAAACACTAAATTTTGTTTATGACAATATCCTGTAGATTCAGGGTTGGTTGAATTGATTCAGTAGTGTTATAGTTGTCATCTTTCTAGATTTGAAAATAGAAAAAATTATTTAATTCATTTAATATTAGTTTCTCAAAAAGAGTTGTTAATATATAATTATCCTCTATAATGATTTGGGAAGATGGAAATTCTTGTGGGCCCTCTATAGGTGGAATGTGTTCCAAAAGTGGGTATAAATATAAAATGTGGGATAATTGTTTCTAGATACTATGATGAATTAAATTAGGTATAGTGGATGATATTGACATAAACATATGTTTTAGTGCATGTGGTTAGTTATATATTACAATATATATTTTATGATTGATGTGAGAACTATTTGGATCCATTTGACATCAAATATCCAAGATATAAAACTAATTATATGAGGATGATGGGTTTGAATAATAAGGATAATATAATGAAATCATAGTGAAAGACCAATGTTTTTATATGTAGGAATCTCAGTGATGATTTATTGATAATCCTGGAGTGGGAAGGATCAAGGCAATCATTGGGAATGTGACCATTACATTAGGTGGAAGTGAATAGTGTTACAATCATGGAATTACTAATGTAGATGGTAGGATGAAGAATTCAGTACTTCTTGGTAAAATGGAATAATAAATTATATCTTTCTATAAGACCAGTATAGTTTTCTATCAACCTTTTCTTTTATGACATATTTCTCTTTAATTAAATTTATGTGTTTAACATATTTCTTCACATGAAATACTGTTTTTAAATGAATCGTGATATACAATTTAATTATTATTTATATTTTTATTGATAATAATTTCATATATGTGGTATTATAGGGTATGAATTTTAATAGAAAATTTATTGAAATTATTTTAAAGACACATATAAAATGAATTAATTATTTTTCAAATGTTAATAAATAAAAATAAATTGAATTTAATGTAAAAATTATTATTTAAAAATATATTTTTTTTATGTGTAGAATGTGTTTTTATTTTAAATAATTAAATTAATAAATTTTTATTAAGTATTTTAATGAAATTTATAGATAATATATTCAATGAAAAATTTTATAATTCATTTGATAGTATATACAAGGAATGTAAAAAATTTAAATCCCATTTTATGCTTTAAAATGATTAGTTTTTCAAAATTATTTTTCTTGGGATTTTGTTTTCTTATTCTAAATTTAAATTCCAATACTTTTAGAAATGTATTTTTATAAAATGTAATAAAAATATTTAATCATCATGAATAATTTTATTAATAATTCAATTTTAATTTTTGGACATAAGGAATAAAAAAATTAAAAATTTTGTTTTCATGGTTATTGTTGTAACAAGCTTATCAGAGATTAAATGAAGGGATAATGTTATAATTAGAAATGAAAAAAAAAATATTTATTAGTGAATGGATAAATTTATTTCATTTATTATAATAAATTCAAATAAGTATAAATTTTAAATCATTTAGGTTGAGAAATTCCTTGATATTTTTTAATCATTTTGAAAAACTCAATGTATTTCCCATATCTCCCTTTTAGAAAGATACCACCTCTCTGCTATTTTTAACACTTCATGAGATTTAGATATCATCCAATTCCATCCCAAAACTCACATTATAACCCCTACCAATGATCTATAGATCCTTATTTGGTCAAAATAAAATAATTATAAGGATTAATGTCTAAGCTAAAGGTTTTTGTCCACTGATGAGGTTTGTCTCCTAACTGCGTGGTTTCATTTTATTTCTTCTTATAAATCCATGGATTATGTTAAATAAATAATTATATAGTAAAATATATATCCCATGAACACTAATATATCATTATTCAAATTTCTCTTCTATTATTCATCTCATTCTTAATTATACTGGAAAATAACACCTCTTTTTATGTATGTGTAAACTACCACCTCTGAAAGTGATATATTTTGTTTTTTATCACCACTATTTATGGTTTGTTATTATAATGGATTTAGTATTTATAAATTATTTATAGAATTTAATTATTAATCTGGAATAATAGGATCATATCTACCTTCTAACATTATCATCTATTGGAAAATGATAATTTCGCTCTGGTATAGGTCTAGACCAATCCCTCCACAAACTGATGGTATTTTTTCTCTCATTTATACATTATATAGATTTTAATGGGGGTATATTTAATAGGTATATATATATATATATTATTTATTATATAATAATTTTTGCATACAAATTAATTATTATTTACCTATCTTTATTTACATCTATTGAAAGGTGGAACATCACACAGGTGTGCGTACAGACTATTATATCTAGGGATTGATGTAATTCATTTTATTGTACCTAATTATATGAATAATTATTAAATCATACATGTAAATTAAATATTATTATTATTTAATTAATATTTATATGGATATTATCAAACAATATACATGTTGTAAGTACTAGAACCATCCAAATAAAACATGCACGGAAAATGAATATGTATTCAACTAAAGGTAAATTTTTATTGATAATTTTCAATTAAAGAATAATAGGAATTATAAAAATCTATACAATGAAATTTATGTATTAATATGGTTATGGAATAAATTTTTTATAAATATGTATTTATTATATAGGATATTGGAAGGAATATGAAAAAATACATGATAGGAGGAAAAAAATTATTTTACAATCACATTACCTTTCATGATTTTACATGCTAAATGTATTTAATGTGAAATTATATGGATATTATTCTTTAAAAAATATGTTTTTCTCTCCTATGGTTATTCATGATTTTTTTGTATTAGTTACATTTTCTCCCTTTTATTACATAAAATGATTGAGAAAATCTTTTAAAATAATATTCCACCATATTTCATTTTGGGTTGATGAAACTTTTCCCCTATATCCATGCACATTAAAAAATATTATTGAATTTTTTAATGAATGGGTAAATGTTCACGAAAGGCCAATTTCATTAATTATTCTCTTATATAAAGGATTTAATGGAATATTTTTAATGAATCTATTTCCAAAATATTCATTTATGACTTTCTGTAAAAATTATGAAATGAATGATCTCTTTTAACATTTATGTTCTGAAAAAATTACCCATTGATATGGCCATTATTTTCATTGAATATTCATTTCAAATTTACAATGGTTATTTTCAAAGAAGACTATAGTGAACCCAACTCTAGTATCCCAAATACGGTTTCTTAATTCATTATGTTGGTATATATATAAAGAAAAAAATCTCAACGGACAAATATGTTTATTAGTTTTAAAGAACCAAATTCATATATAGTATTTCTTGTTTGTTCATCATGTGATACTCATTTGGTTTTGTTACTGGTTATATCAATCAATTATTCTTATTTATTTCTAATATTGTGAATCTTTTATAAAGAGGGTATATTATCCCCATGCTCATTATTAGACACTCACTACTATTTAACAGCCATTAACATAGGAGGATACATTCTTGAGGTCACGTAATCGGCTAGCTCCGGGAAACGGTGTGTGGAACCTTGGACATAATGTTAAAAATTATCATAAAAAACATGATATATAAAAATTCTAAATATAAAAAAATTGTCTTAAATCAAATTCTAAACTAATGATTATATTTTTATATACTTTATATTATTGAATTTATCAATAATTAATTAATTTAAATATTCCATGATATTAAATGATTAATGAAGAACCAGAATTTGTTTAAATGTTTTATTAATCATTCTCACATTCTATAGAACCACACAATGTCAATTGGAAAATGATGAGTCATATTTTATATTGATCAATCCATTGAACCTAACCTAAGAATCACTTAAAAGAGATATTTAATTAGCCATATAAATTTTATGTATTATTTATAAAAATGTATCTAATTATAATTAAATTAATTAAAATGCATAAAAGAAATGAAAATATGTATACTAACTAACAACGTTCATACGATTGTAATAAAATAAACACACATATGAAATAAAATTTAATATTTTTTAAGGAAATATAATCTAATTAAACATAAACTAATTTATAAATACTAAAATATAGAGATATAATGTTATTGGAGTTTTGAAATTATTAGGAAACATCTATTAATATTAACCATCAAATTACAACAACATTTAAAATATCACAACATAGTGAAGAATAAAATTAAGAAGAAATAAGAGAAGATGAGGCATCTCTATAGTAATAAGTACAATGTATCTAGTCTTTAAATGAAAAATTAATGTAATATGTGTTAGAAATATCCTTCCATCACTTCTTAAAATTGTTATCCCATAGTTGAAAGTGAGACAAATATTTTTTAGTAATATGCGTGGTTTGTATTCCCACAAAATATTTCAATCAAATGTTCATGCCTTTTTTACACCTAAAACCACAAAATTTTAAAAACTGGTTATTATAAAATTTTGTAAATATCTATGTTAATGTGATACACACTATATTTAATCATAATTTGACAAATATATCGAAACATATAGATTAAATATTGTAGATATTTTTTCAGGCCTAAAAGTTACTTCACATTCAAAGGTTTCATTATCCCAAATATTTATGGATGTGAAAAAGAAATAACAATTGTTACTTTTAATTAATGAAATTATTCCCAATACACTTTTTTGTTAATATTTTTTTTTACTATTTTACATTTATTTTTAAGAACATACCTTGTAATCATTATGAATTATCAATACTGTAAAAATATTTCCAGGCTGTAATTTAATATATCAACCAGTGAACGTAAATTGTTATTTAAGTAATAATAATTTTTCAAATATTATAAATAAATTATTTAGTAGTTTAAATATATTTATGGTTAATTTTATCATTAGTAATTTATAAATTACAAAACATTACGCCTGGTTTAATATGTAAAAAAATATTTTATCCTCATTAATGTTCTAAATAGACCCCAAATAACCAATATAGCTTATGATCCGGTTCAGTGGTTGGTAAAAAATTATTCATAAATAAATTAATAAAATTATATGAATTGGATTATAAAAAATAATTTTATTTATAATATTTTAAAATTCAATTAAAAATAAATTAAAATTTTAATAAAAAATTATTTTTAACATTAAACCATGATCATTGCATGAATATATTTCATATTTTATTTTAAAATAAGTGTTGTAATTTATTAAAAAGTAATTAATGATAATTAATTATCAAATTACACATAAATTGATAATATGAATGTGTTAAAATTGAAATAAATGGGAATAATTTATGTTTATTTATATTTTAATTGTAAATTGATCATGTAAAATTTTAAATTTCATATTATTTTTTTATTTATAATATTTTGATAAACATTTTCATAACACATTAATTAATTGATTTTCTTATATTTATATTATTTTTTGATTTATAATTTATGAATAATAATTGGTTATAATTTGACTTTATGAATTATTTCATTTAAATTATTAAAAGGCTTCTAAAAATTGTGATACCATCATTTACATACATGGAACAATATTTGATTTAGTAACATTAAACCATGGAAATGATTTATTTTGATGATTCATAACAAGAAAATGATGGTTTTTTTGATTTATACGTATTAGTTATCAGTATTTTATTAAATTTTATGTCTCTATTGATTATTGATTTCTTGATAGTAAGATATTTAGTGAGACTACAAACCAGCTGAGCTTCTTTGACTATAAGAGGAGGATATACACTAATAACCCAACAATTTCCCTTATCAATGTTTTGTTACAAATTAATTTATACATTTATATGATATAGTTTCATACACCATGTACATGAGATACATTTAGCTACGTTGTATGACCCACATCATTTTATGTTTTGAATTAGTGAGGAAATATAAAATTTTGAGCTCTAATGTAGGGGGTGTTTTAAAAAATGATATATGGATCATAATATTAAGTGTTGGGAAATCTCTAATAATTTTCCTTAAATGTGAAGAATCTAATTTTTTAGTATATGAGGCTATCAATTTGAATTTTGGGTAATTGGATCTAATGTGGAGCATGAATTTTGTTATATGTGGACTTTTATGTTGCAACAAGTGGGGATAATACATGATGGTTGATTAGAGGGAGAAGGTGAGTCATAAGTCCCTCATTCCCACCAAGACGTGGGTATGGGAGTTCATAACATAACTCTGGTGGATAAAATTATGCAATTAACCTTTTTTCATAGATTAATGGATTTCCTAAAGAGCGATGGTTGTTCTCTTACACATTGGATCAAGCAACAAAGGGGACTTGCATGATTTTTTTCTATAGGTAGGTGGGTTTCACCTCCACCCATTTTTTATGAAAAAATTAATCCTACATAGAATATTATTGCACCGAAACCATATGATTCATTACACAATGGACTTATATGCCTATTTCTTAAGTTTAAGCCCTATCATTATAGGTTTGATCCCCCCTTTTCCTACTCGTGTTGCACTAAGTAGATGTCATTTAAGAATTTGTCTCCCCCTTATTTTTATCCCATGAAATCCATTTTAATCTCTATTGATTAATTTTTGATCTAGGATTTTTTAGTATTAAAAATATAGGTTAAAACCTCCCTCTAATAATATTATTCTTTTTCTTTTTCCTATTTAATATATATTTGATTTGGGATATTTCCTTGCTTCTTTTTCATTCATATTCCACTGGATTATGATTTAATTTTACTGATATGATTAGGTTTTAGGTTATAGTGGTTGTAGATTCTTTAAGAGGGGATATACCACCTATTTCTCTTCATTTAATTACAAGTACATTACAATATATATTTTCATAGGGTTTCATGTGAATTATTTTGGAATTGGTTATCAATTAGATGTAAAATAAGGGTAATTTAATTCATAGGAGTTTACAAATATTTATATCGGCTAATGCCATACCTTTGTTAATGGTTCTAGTTATGGGATAATACTCAATGTTATTTTAGTGGTTATTAATGATCAAATTATATTTAATAATGTAATATAAATTTTTGTAAATAATATTTTATGAACATGTATTTATATAGGGTATCAAGTGAAAGGAGGGTATTATATTGAGCAAGGATGGTGATCGTGTAGTTCTCTTATGGGTGTTAAATAAATTTTTAAGGTAGTTAGTCACTTAAATATTAAACCATATTCATGTCCTAGAGTGAAATTCATGTGTCATTAATCATTATATTAAAAAATCTACCAAGGTTATAAGGAATTTTTAAATTATTGGATAGGATTAGGTTAATCCTTCTAATAGTGTATTGTGTGTTCCACTCTTTTGAAGGCAATTCGAGAGATCATAAGTGGTCATTTCACCAAGTGGTATAATTTATATAATTTATAAAGGACCCAAATGTGCTCATGGATAATGGGATGAGTTTTTTTGATCATGGGATGAGACTTTGTGAGTGTGTTGAAAGGAATTTACATGGTTAAACATGATGAATGGATATATTAAGGTTTTTTCATAGGAATTGTGTTGTATAGTATTTAAAACATGCATTTGGACCTTATATCTTCATGATTATGGGGAATAAGAAGTGGTAATAGGTCTAGTGGATTGTGATAAAAAACTAGGTTTCATATGTATGTGTTAGTTTCTCATGTAATATGTTTGTCCCTCTCTTTGGGTTTACCAAGTGAAACTTGTTGATTATAGAGTAGTGACATTTTATTTTCTGAATATGGATCTATTGATGGAGAAAACATTGAATGTGAGATGGATATGATTTATAGTAAATAGAAATGTGAGGAAAGTATAATTTCTGGGGGATAATCTTATGAGAAGATCAAGTGCGTCTTGGATGGTCCACTTATGGATTCTTTGTATTAGAATTTTTGGGAAGGGGGATGATCATCGGTTAAGGAACCTTTTGGTGCAGTTGTGTACTATATCTGTGATAAGAATAGTGTATATGTTAGATAGTTATTCCTTGATGTGAATTATAAATTTTCTATATTTGATTTCTAGTTTTGGTAAGATATATGTTTTTCTATTATTGTATATTTTTTATAACCATGTTATACAACACCAACAACAACAGATAATGCTATGACCTAAAACTCATGGATCAAGGTTTAGTGTTATTTCACCCAATTGGACACCATTTTCTATGTCCTAGATATTTTAAAATCTATGGGACATAATTTTTGTTGGTGTGATTTGACTTATACAGTTGATCAACTAATGACATTCCCTCATCAGATTCCTTCAGATGCCACTATATGTGCATTATGCCATCTATGAGGCTCTACTCCTATATGGTGGGTGTTTCGACTTGTGTGGTGTGGGGTGGATATTTCTATTCCCTCCTAATACTTCTTCCAATGTTGACAGGTGAAAATGGGTCATGGTCATGGCACCATATCCTAAGTGCTTGGTTCGGTTTGTGCATGGGGTTGGCTATTAAGAGTCCTTCCTTAGAATTCCTAATGTGAATGATTAGTTTTATATATTCATAAGACTAGTTATTATGACTCATCACCCAAATGGGTTTTCTATATTCCCATATATATATATATTGAGATTCCATTTCCATAAAGGGATTCATTGACATTTCAGAAATAGACATATTTCTATAATTAGTTGAAACTGTTGGGGTTAAATATATCATAGAGTATAGAACACATAAAACCACATAAATAAAACAATAGAAACATTATAAATGAAAAATTAATGAAATAAGAGGTAGTTATAGAGAATAAGGAACCTATACCAATAGAATTAATACATAATCGTTGGAATAGTAATGTAACCATTGGGAATAGTAATTTTTTCTATAAAATAGTAACCTCAGTTATGAAATTATAAATAAAATTTAGGTATCTTAGGAATGAAAATATTATTAATTAATAACATTGTATATCTAAATAAATATTTTATAACTGAAAAATTATGTGTTGGTATTTTAGTAAGATGTAAACAGTTTTTTACAATTTTATAATTTATATAAAGACTTAAAAGAAAAATTATTTTCATAAAATAGATTCATAAGATAATATTTTTTATTATGATTATAAGATAATTTTATAGGTTTTAAATTTATTTTATAATGTGTTATAAAATTACTCAAAATTTTTAAATATGTATTTTCTAATAAATGAGGATTTTAATTTAAAATATAATTTCTCATCTTAAGAAACTTATTTTCATAAAATGAAGTCCATTTTTGAAATCTATATATCAAAAAATGATTAGGGTAAATTGTTTATATTTTGCAGAAATAGTTAATTTATATTGTGAATAGTTATATATGGTAATTTACTATATTTGAAAAATACATGAATTGTTTAGTCATTCATTATGTATGGTTGATGTAAGAACCATTATCTCAAACTATCCTTCTTTAATTACTATATTTAGTCATGTAAATCATCATTATTGATAGTCATGCACAAAAATATTAAAAAACTAATGAAAAAAATTCTCATAAACACCCCCCTCCTCCCAATATAAATACCACCCCTCACCGCTTATTCTTCACATACTTTTATTCTAAAAATGAACACATCATCCTTGAAGTGTTGATTTATTGTCATCTTGGATAATGCATTTTTATTTTCCATCACGACCTTTAATGTTTGTCAGAAATAACATTCAAGTAAAATTAGACTATTTTAAACATATTATAATTCATATAATGTTATTGAACCAATATATATACAAGATAACAAATAAATTTTCATTAGTTCATTAAGGTCGTAAAAACCACTAAAATAAATTAAATCTTTTTTGTTAACATTTTATCTAATGAATCATCCTCAATACATATAACAAAATGATATATATGACAATTTAAACTTCTAAATGTTCATTAATTTCATAAACTTTCAATTTTGGAGAATTATTCTAAATTTCTTGAGCTTTCATACTTGTATAAAAGTGAACCAATCATGAAAACCATAAAATTGAAACTCCCAAAATGACAGAATTGAACTCTATAACTCATCATAATGGCCATTAAAACATAAAAATTTATATTAAATAAAATTGATGTAGAATATATTATAAATTAATTAATTAATAGATTTAATTTTATTATCTAGGACATTGAGTGAATGTGTATAACACATTTGGACATAAGGTAAGGGATTCTATCTGAACCTCCATCTATCCTTCAGGGTATTCTTTCTCTCCCTCCCTATACAATAATGAAATTATTAATCCTTTTGATGTACTCATCATACCTTCCATTTTAATGTTCAAAAAATATTTACCTAAGTCAATTCATCTTTCTTTGATGAAGAAATACATGTTTTATATGGTTCTATTTTCAATTCCTCCTGATAAGAAGGCATGATTGAAGAGAACCTCCCAATTTCTTACCCATTTTTATATACACTACATAATATAATTTAAGCCACCAATATTTTTCTAAAATCAACATTTTTACCATTAAAAACTATATTTTTTAATTTCTGGTTTTATTCAAATAATTATGTTTTTTTCTTCTTTAAAGACTCATTCATGATATCCCTTAAACAACACCAAAATGGCACATTTCTAATGATTCGTAAACAATATTTTAACTTGTTTTCAATTTAGTTGGAAATAATTTTTTATCATCTATTCCAATATTCCCTTATGAATTTCCATGTATGATTTAAATTCTTTATTTTATGGATTCCATTATTTTATTCTCTTGGTTATGATTTTTGGAATGATTACTATACCCATTTCTTTCCATGGGTAACCCTTATGTTTATCTATTTTTTTATAATTCATGTGGAACACATGTGCACTAACATGTTATGATGGGTGTTCCCAGATATCATTCAAATGAAATGGGCAATGTCATTATTGATGAGATGTCATATTAAGATAGGGAGTGAACCTGATTCATTTTTGGGACTTTGTCCACCATGTGAAATACTCTTCTAAGATATCCATGAATCATGATTATGTCATTATGTAGGTTTTTTTTCCATATTTCAATAATTCCATGATTACATTTTCATATGTTCAATATAATATACTTCCATTTGTTTATTCATGTTCTTGGACTTTTTATGTCATCATGGTATGCCTTCTAACCCTTAAGTGATACATTATTTCTATGTTTTTCCCTTATAAGAATTTTTATCTCACCCCTTTCTTAATATACTCCCTCAATTATCTTATTAAGATGTGAAGGATTAAATGATGTTAGGACTTAATTATTAAGAATAAATATAATTGGTTTTTATTTTGATTTCATACATTCAAGTTATGAACCTAATCTTCCCAAGAAACTAGAATTTATGATCATTGGCCTGTATTTGATGATTAATTATGCTTAAAATCATGTAATACACTATTTATATGTATAGGGTCATTATAGTTGGTATCATAGCATGATCTAGTATTTTTTGGGTATTATGACTAGAAAACATTAGTAATAATCCAATGTATAATTCTATCACAATTTATATCTTAGATTGAAACATAAGGAATCCCATGGTATGATATAATTTACATTTAAATGGGTATCATTATATATTCAATAGTTCCATTTTCATATTCTTATTAACTTATTATTAAATCCCCTCTAATAATTTTTTAATTTTTAGTTAATGGTTAGAAATATGATAACTCGTTCCAAAAATCAAAGTGATAGGGAATGTGATGATTGCACTAATGATATGACTATCTATATAGAAGTTGGAGTAACAAACCATGTGTTTTGGCCAAACCAGTTATCATGAATTACAATAAATTATTACAACATATTTTAGTTTCCCAACACATAAATAAATAGAATAATAGCATCTCATAGATGCTGGGGTAATAAAAATGATAATGAAAATAAGAATCAACTCACAACATGTCATCGTTGATGGATAAACCATCCATGAATCAATTTTAAGGGGACTGAGATAATATTCAAATATGAAAAATATGTTCATAATGTATCCAATATCCAATGTAAAATGAATATTCATACTATTAATATAAAGGAGAATAAATTTCAACATAAGGTACTATATAAAATTATATTTTATAAATGTGGAGAAGTTGGGAATTATCCAAGTTATTTCTTTATTACAAGGGATAACAAGTATAATGAGAAAAAAATCACCATGACCAAGTAAATGATGAAACCTTATGTTTTTATGGATCATAATTCTTTATGTTAAATTATAATCTACACCACAGTTTTATTTGTGTTATTTTATTTCCATTTATTCTATATTATCACATCTTGTATGTTTTTTAAGTACATCGAGTCACCACCTCATATTAATTGATTTCATCATGTAAAAATTATTATGATTATTGGTTTATATATTTAAGTTAATTGAAATTTACTTATTAAAAATCATATTTTACATCTTTTAGGGTTGTTTAATGTTATTTTGGGAATGAATTGGCTATATTTGTAAAAATCCAATATCAAATATTTGGAAAGGAAAATCAATCACCAAATCTTGGTTCATCCTTAAATATTATTGATGTGTAAGAATATTGATGAATCTTTTTAAAAATCATTCTCTCAAGTTTGGGTATTAGTAGCTTATGAGATAGAATATCTTTATTTGAATATTGAGGCAAAGGAAATCGTCACGATCAAAGACATGCTCATTGTGAGAGACTACATTGAATTGTTCTTCAAATAATTTCTTTATCTTCCTCCTTGCAGTGATATTTTGTGTTCAGTTGAACATTTTTTAGAATCTCAAACTATATCAAAGATATATTATAAAATGGACACGGTTGAGTTGTAGGAATTGAAGAAGTGGATAAAAGTTTATATGAAAAAGGGTTTTATAGGCATGAGTGCTTCACCATGGGGTGTGCCAGTCCTCAGAATAAAGAAGTAGTATTTATCAATATGCCTCTGCATTGATTATCTTGGGATCAACAAAATAATGATAAATATAAAGTATCCCCTTCCATGGATTGATGACTTGTTCTATCAACTATGTACAACCATGTTTTTCTCTAAGGTGGACCTTAAGTTAGGATACCACTCATTAATTTTGAAGAAGGAAGATATTCCCAAAACATCCTTTAAAAAAAGGTATGGACACATGGAGTTCACATTGATTCCCTTAGAACACACTAATGATAAATAAGTTTTCATGGAAATAATTAATATTGTCATCAGAGACAACCTCCACAAATTTGTGTTAGTCTTTATTAATGATAATTTTATATACTCCGAGATCAATGAGGAACATAAATATTTTTTTGAATATTGTCCTAAAGACATTGTGAATGTGGAAAAATAATGAAAAGTATATAAAATATGATATTTAGATGGTGGAAGTATCATTATTGGGGCATGTTATATATAGAAAAATGATTTATGTGTAACATTCCAAGATAATAGATATTATAGAGTGGCCAAGGACAACATCTATAATAGAGATACTAAGCTTCACTAGTCTTGCTGGTTATTACCAATGATTTTTTAAGAAATTATCTTCATTGTTGAACCCATTATCCAAGCTGAATTGGAAGAGAGTAATGTTTTTTCAAACCAATGAATGTGAAAAAAGCTTCAAAGAGTTGAAAAAAGGCATATCACTAAACCAATACTCACTCTTCTATAAAATGAGGAACTCTTTGTGGCAGACATAGATGGTTAAAATAAGGAATTTGATTGCTTACTAATGAAAAATGATATTGTGATGGAATATTCCTCAAGTCAGTTGAAAAATCTGGAGAAAAACTATTCCACTGCTGGTCTAGAGTTCACGGTTTTGAACATTGCATTGAAAATATGGTGGAATTATCTCTATGGGGATAAGTGTGAAGTATATAATGATAATAAGATCCTTATATATATATATATATATATATATATATATATATATTTACACAACAGTAGTATAAAATACAGCAGTGAATATGGTTAGAACTTATCAGGTGTTATGAATTCTCAATCCAATACCATCATACCAAGGAAAATAATGTGGCATATTCTCTCTTTAGAAATTATCCTACAAAATTATCATTGATGAAAATTGAAAAGGATCCAATCTTATTATATTTTCAAAGGATCTAAAATGGAATCATTATTGAAGGAAAATAATAAATCTTTTTTCAAATGATTTATCAAACATCCATTAAGTTAAAAATAACGTATGATCAAGGAAATGATGAGCAAAATTCAAAAAATGATGAATCTTTCAAAAATGGGAAATATTAAGAGTTTAAAATTGATGAGTAATGATTCATAATAGTTGTGTAATAACTCTATATACCATCCAATCAATAGATAATGAAATATTTTTTAAATTAATCATATATATCATCCTTACTTATTCACCCAGGGAGAACAAACATTTATCAAGATCTCAAAGAGAACTATTAGTGGGGAAATATGAATAAAAAGATCATTGAATATAAATCAAAGTAGTTGGTAATTTATTAAGTTAAGGATAAAAGAAAAATATCTGTAGAAATGATGCATCCATTACCCATACCAGTATTAAAATGGGAAAATATCTCCATCGATTTTTTCATCGAACTTCTGAATACATCTAGATGGGACAATGTTGTATGGGATGTTGTGGATCATCTTACAAGTATTGACCATGTTATATCAATTCTAGAGGATTTTTCATTAGATCATCATTCTTGAATATACATAAAATAAGTGGTAAGGTTGCATATGGTACCACTATATATTGTATCTGATTTTGATTCATGATTTACCACTGTGTTCCAAAATGGTATCCAATATTATCTAAATACTAAGCTGATTTTCAGTATAGATTATCATTATAAAACTAATGGTCAATCTGAGTTGACTATTCAGTGATTATAAGGCATTTTTGTATCATGTTATTTGATCTTTAATGGAGGATGATACCCATATCTACCTATGGATGAGTTCCCTTACAACAATAGATTCCAATCAAGTATCCAAATGGCTCCATATGAAGCCCTTTATGGGAAAATATGCAGAGTAGTAGTGTATTTGGATGAAGTCAATGAACATAACATTCTAAGACATTAAATTGATGAAGAAATGAAAAAATGTAAATACCATTCAACATCACATTAAGGAATCCCAAATTCAATTGAAGAGATATGTAGGCAATCATCAATGGAACCCGGAGTTTATGTTTGTATAAATGGTAATCCTCTAAATATCTCCATGTAAAAGGATCAGGATATTTGGGATGAAATGAAAGGTAATCCCTTGGTACATTGGCCCCATTTAGATTTTTTATCATGTCTGGGATATGGCCTATCGACTACAACTTCCACCTGCCATGTCTCAGGTACACAATGTATATCATATATCCATACTAAGGAAGTACATACTGGATATCTTGCATGAACATAATCCATATATTGTACATCTTGATAATAACCTCTCAAATGATGAACATCCGGTGAATATCTTGAAATGTAGATATAAGATTGTACGAAATAATAATACTCAGGCGGTAAAATTAATATGGTGAAACCATAAGTATGAAGACGTAACATGGGATCCAGAGGAAGGGATGAACGATAATTATCCTCATTTATTTTCACCTTACTATGTGATATGAAATTTCTAGGTAAAATTTTATAATAGGGGAAGAATGTAATGAACCTAGAATTCTATCAATGTAAATCCCCATCTTGTAATTATGTTATATAATATAAAACAAAAAAAATCCAATAGAATATCAAATACATACTATATAAATTAATAATTAATGAAATAATATGTATTTATAAACAAATAAGCAACTTATACCAATGGAATAGTAATGAATCCATTTGAATTTTAGTTTCACCATTAGGAATTGTAAGAGAACTCATCCATAGGTATAAGTGGGTCCCATGTTGCCTATTAATATTTATAAGAGAACATATCTCGAGTTAGGTGTTTAGTCAGGGGAATCATCACTATTGTTAGCCCTGATCCAAAATAATAAAATTTAGAATAAAATAATCAAAACACCCCTCTCCAACAATAATAACCCCCAAACCCTTTACATCTTATCCTCTCCTTTCTATTCTAAAAGCTAAAACATTGTCTGTGATGTGTCGATTTACCATCATCCAAGATGATGCATTTCCTTATTCCATTACCTCCATCAAGTCTAGTCATAAAAACATCATTGTTGTTAAATTAAATTGTTTTTTAAAAATTATTAGTCAAATTATAATTTTGAACTAATATATAAACATGATATCAATAAATATTATATAATTTCGTGACATTTATAAAAACAAAAAGAATAAATTAAATCAATTTCAATAACATTATATCTAATTTATCATCCTAGTATCATATAAACAAATGATATATAAGACAATTATACTTTTCAAATTTCATTAATATAACATAATTTAAATTATGGATAATAATTCTCAATTTACATGAACATCCATACATATACCTATATATATATATATAAGTGAACCAATTAAGAAATCCATGAAATGAAGGCACCCAAAATGACAGAATTGAACTCTATAACTCATTATAATGGCTGTAAAGACTTAAAAAAATTATAATAAATAAAATAATTATATAATAGGATTTGAATTAATTAATTCTTGGATTTCATTTGATTATAAAGTACATTAAGTACAACTGTAGAACACTATCATACGTAATGTACGGGATTCTCTCTAAACCTCCAATTTTTGTTCATGTAACACTTTCTATCTCTTTATCGCATTGTAATTCTAAATTCCTATTATGTACTATTCCCACCTTCTATACGTATGTTCCAAACATATTTAACTAGCTCATATATTATTTATTTGATGGGGAAATAACTTTTTTATAATTCTCCCTTTTCAATTCCTCTCAATAAATAAGAATGGTTATAGAGATCTTCCAAATTTATTACTCATTTTCAGGTATAATCAATAGATTATATTAATCCACCAATAATATTATAAAATAAATCGTTTTATCATGATAAAATAGATTTTTTCATTTTTGGTAGTTTTACTCAATTGATTATACCTTTGTATTCTTATAGACTCTTTCATATTTTCCCTTCAACCACACCGAAGTAGAAAATTTAAAAAGATTCAAAAAAAATTATTCTTATATGTTTTAACATTAGTTGGATGTCATTTATCATTAACTTTTTCTATTTTATATTATGAATGTCCATGTATGATTTAAATCCATTCTTTTATGGACACCATTATGTTATTCGCTTGGTTATTATTTATGACATGATTATGATACCGATTTATTACCATGGGAAGACCATATGTTTATCCCTTATGTTCGATTCTTCATGAGGAACATATGTGTGTGAACATGTTATGATGGATGTTCTCAAATAGATCTTCAATGCATTGGGTAATATTTAGTCTCATGATATGTCTTATATGGGAAACGAGTGAAGATAATTCCTTTATAGAAAATTTTCCACCATGTAAAATAGTCTTGGTAGTTATCCCTAACTCATTATTATGTCATGTTGTATGTTGATTCAATATTTTTATAATTCCATGATTACATGATCCCATGTTTTATTTTTTATGATTCCATATGTTTATTCATGTTCCATTGTAATTCCCCAACCCCAGTTACCCAGAGTCGGTGCATTATTACATAACATTGGCATGATCACAAGAAAGATCAATTCTCAAAAGACCGATTAGTTTATTAGCTTTGGAATAACTAGATACATTCATAAAATTTTACATTACATCATTATGTAAAAAAACTAAAACAAAATCATGTCTTAATATCCACTCATACTATTCATGCAGGTCATTCATAAATTACTTCTTCACATCTTGGAAAAAATAAAACATTGAAAGGGGTGAGCTCAGATGCTCAGTAAGGATAAAAATATAGTGGAAACTTTCATAAATAAGCCTAAAAAATTAAGGTAGTGTTTAACTAAAAAATCCTTTGAAACCTGAACATCAGCATGATATGGAAAAAATAAAATTAAATAATGCAATTTACTTATTCACGTGGATAGTCTACTAGTTGAATAATCGAATGCAATATCAAAAACCACTTTCATAATGATGGAATGCATAATGCCAAACTATCATAACCACATAGTCTATGAATCGTGCCAAGACTAAAAATAATATTTTGTCAAGGCATTGTTCCAATACACTATTTTGTCTCATGAGACCTACCGATTCATAGAGGAGCTATATCGGGCTCCACTCATCACATATTAAGTCCAATGCATTCCTTATATGAACAGGTTTAAACATAACATAAACATTCGTATTAAAACTAGCATACGAAATGTCAATACTTTCTTCATAAACCATGTTTGGTATAAAAATTGCACATCCACAGTCAAAAATATCACAAAAACTTCAATACAATATGTATGTTTTGTATCATAATAAATAATCTTCAAATAAACTTAAAATCCATCAAAGGATGTTGACATAGATGAAATCAATACTATTTGAGAGAAATATCACTTTTTTTAATTCATTTAAAAGTCACATGATTATAAAATAAAACATTTAATTTGAAAATATTCTTATAAGCTTGTAAGGGATGCTTCAAATATTTTATAATGGTGGAAAATAGCCACACCCTCCATATAAGTTAAAAAAACATTCTTACCTTAATTCTGTCAAAAAGGTTAAAAAGGACCTTATTTGGAAAACGACAGAAAGATTCCTTTATAAACTTCTTATAAAAAGTAAAAAAGGGTAGAAATGACTTTATTCCATAGTATTTAAAATAGTAAGAGTGATTTAAAATACATTTTTAAGAAACATGGATGGGGATGATAAAGAGGTCCTAGTAGGTAATTATGTATAAACAACCTCTGATAATCAAGAGATTGTGAAATAAACCCTTACCTTGTACTTTTCCTTGGTTGAGGTTAGGTTAAAATCCTGTATAATGGTGAAATAATTGTTATTAAATTATAAAAGAATCATAATCATTAATATGATATGATATTTAATATTTTACCATTGATTTGTTAATAATATCTTAGTATTATCGTTGTTTCAGGTGTTAATTTACTCGTTTTATTTTATATGTTCTGTTACATAAGACATGTTTGTTATGGATAGGTTGTATCTTATTCATATCCAGAATTATATCAAGTCCTTAAACATTATTTTTAATCATTAAATGATAATTAGTCTTGAATAGATACGATGGGGAATGAATCTCATCGCGTTCGTGGAGACGGTAGTCCGTACGTACGCACGAGCGAAAATATCTTTCTTTTGATATTAAAATAATATATAATTGGATGTTGTATAATATATAAAAAATCAGTATAATGTTATAATTATTATTTACATGAATTAGATATCATTATTATAACCATCCAAATAATAATGTGTTGAATAACAATTACACCACGACGTGGAGACGGTAGGCCATACGTACGCACGTATGGTGACATGTCAATCAAAGGATGGATAGAATAATGAATATGGTTTTACCATATTTATAATAAAATCACAGTATATTTAAGATACTGGAGTTATTATTTTAGAATGGAAATAACAAAGAAATAAGAAGTCAAAGAAGAAAAGAACTTGAAAGAGGGTGGTGAAAATAATACCTCTTCTACGAGTTCTCCCTTTTGATTTGAATAAAAGGGCTCCATAGGTTGGCTTTATGATCAAAATAAGGACTCTAGGTTGAAGTTAGGGAAGTTGAGATAGTATTTGGGAAGGGTTTGTCTGAGCCAAAAGACTTTGAATGTATGAATTAGTGACAAGGGGGAGTGCCCTTTTATAAGGGGGGTGAGGGGCACCTTTGGAAAAGCTAGATATATTATTTTATAATAAATTCATATTCGGTTTATAATGACTAAAAATTATATTATATAAAGTTTAAGGTGGGGATAGGTCAAAAAACACTCAACCAATAGGTTTTAGACAGGTTTGGGTCACTATATTAACCTTATCATTTAGTTTTAACTCTTAGTTAATTAGTTTAACATTTACCATGCCACTTTGTATTTTTATATTATATAGTTAATAAACTTACTATATACATCCAAGAGACCCCCAAGTTGTCCATTAATTATACACCTATCATGATACAAGTCCTATGGCCGAGCCTTAGATTTTTAGGAATAGAATATAAATTAATAATATAATATTTGTTTTTAAAACTCTTTTATGTCAATTTTGACACTATTGGGTATTTTGTTTTTGATAATTTCATAAAAACATTATTACACCGAAAATAATTTATATAACCAATACTAATATGTCATATTAACCTATAAAATTAGTGTAATTCATAAGAATTCTTAAATTACATTTATTTTGGTATTTAAAATATCAATTATTTTAATATTTCATTAATTTGGTAATTACTACATCACCATTGTGTCATAAATAAATTAAATTATTTAATGTCTAAAAATAATAAATAAAATACCATTATTTAGAAAATAATTTTATCTTTCTAATGAATATTTACAATCTAATTTATCTTATGTATAATCACATATTAAAAATGTTTTAGTTATTAAACTTTGATTTTAACTCTTTAAAATCTTATTTGAATTAAATAATAATTAATGTCCTAATCTAATCCAAGTGGACCTAAATGATAATATTTTATTCCTAAGGTTGTTTTTGGTCTAGATACACTTGTCCAATAGAATTATGACATGTGTTAGGGTAATATTAATATCATTTTTACCCTTAATTACCCTATTTTATTTTAACCATTGTAAATAAAAGTAAAAAGTTACTATTCACAAAATATTATTTTCATCTCATTGAACCACATTGTTCTCCTTGATATTAACCTCGTCTCCTGGATTTTCAACATTCTACTCACAGAAGAAGGAAAATTATGTTTTATGTGAATTTCCAAATTCTCCTAGGAGGTGGGTAAAAGACGGTGAAAAGTTCAATAAAATTTTTATATATCTAAAATTATTCTAAACTAACCCCAATTAATTACATTGAACTTATATAGGTATTATGTATCTATTTTAATTTTAATTAAATTTAAATAAAATAAATAATTAATTATATAAAAATTCAATTTTAAACTATAACTCAGTGTTTTCTCACTATTCATCAAAAATTGAAAGTTTTCAGAAAAATACCAAAATTTCACCCTAGGCTTATTTCGATATTACGAATCCAAAAATGAAGTCCATTTTTAAATATAAAATTTATAAAATTTAAAAAAATGTGTATTACTATTCATAACAACTAGATTGATTGGTTGTGGTGTGTGTGTTAGAACTCGAAGTTGTGTACAACACACACTACTGTATTATTCAAAGGGAAGCATATCTTGGAGGCTTGGGGTGTTATATTCTCCATTACTTCAAATAATTTCGTCCTCGAAATTTCTATAATACTACCTCATGAAAATACTCAGGTGGTTCTCCATCATAAGTTCCTCGGGTTCCCATGTTGCCTCTTCCATCTTATGGTTTCTCCAAAAAACTTTTACCAGACGAGTCGTCCTGTTTCTCAGTACTTGTTCTCTTGTATCAAGAATCCTGATAGGATCTTTGCAATAAGACAGATCAGGTTCCAGTTCTAATTCCTCATAGGTGAGTACATGCGTTGGTTCAGCCATGTATTTCCTCAATAGTGATACGTGGAACACATCGTGAACTTTGGAGAGACTAGGCGGTATTGCCAAACGGTAAGCTATAACACCAATTAGTTCTAGAATTTTGAAAGGTCCGATGTACCTGGGACTCAATTTACCTTTCTTGTCAAAATGTATAACTCCCTTCCATGGAGATACCTTCAAGAAAACATGATCTCCTAACTGAAATTACAAATCCTTCCTTCGGTTGTCAGCATAGCTCTTCTGCCTACTTTGATCTTCTTTGATATGGTTTTTGATTACCTTTACATTTTCCATCGTTTCCTCCACCAGTTCTGGGCCTAAAACTTTTCTTTCCCCAACGTCATCCCAACAGGTTGGTGTGCGACATCTCTTTCCGTATAACGCTTTATATGGTGCCATTTGAATACTCGAATGGAATCTATTGTTATAGAAAATTTCTACCAGAGGTAAATATTAATCCCACATACATTGAAAGTCAAGTGAGTAGGAAATCAACATGTCTTCTAAGGTTTGAATAGTCTGTTCTAATTGTCCATCTATTTGAGGGTGGTAGGTAGTGCTCAAATGAAGTTCAGTATCCAAGGATTTCTGAAGACTCTTCCAGAATCTTGAAGTAAAATGGGGATCAAAATCAGAAATAATCGATAGGGGTACTCCATGAAGTCTCACAACTTCATTAATATATAGTCTTGCTAGACATTCTGGTGGTATATCTTCTCTTATAGCAAGAAAATGTGCTGACTTGGGAAGACGATCCACAATAACCCATATTGCATTGTTCCTTCTAGGAGTCTTTGGTAGTCCCATGACAAAGTACATCATGATATTATCCAATTTCCACTCTGGTATGGGAAGATGTTTCATGACTCCTCCAGGATGTAGCCTTCCACCTTTCACTTGTTGAGAAACCACACATCTTGACACAAAATCAGCAATCTCCCTCTTCATGTTGTCCCACCAAAAATGTCCCTTAAAATATCTATACATATTTTTGCTCCCAGGGTGTATAGAGAAATTAGGGCAATCAGCATCATCTAACAATTCCCTTTTCAGATTAGGTATATCAGGAACACAAAGCTTTTCCCAAATTTCAAAATTCCATCTTCAGACACAAAGTCTCTCAGTCTCCCAGCATCACAGCTTTAATCTTCTTTTGAAACTCTTCATCACTGATTTGAAAACTCTTTATCCTTTATAGTAAAGATGGTTTGGCAACCATTTGAAAATGTATTGATGTTTCACCTTCCATGGTAATTCTCATATCCATCTTCACTATATCCATGAAAATAGGATCCCTTTCAATTCTCATCATGTTCAAAACTCCATGATATTTTCTACTCAAAGCATCTGCCACCTTATTTTCCTTCCCCGGGTGGTAGTGTATCATTCATTCATAATCCATGAGTGGTTCAAGCAATCTCCTTTTTCCTCATGTTGATTTCTTTCTGTCAGAAAATACACTTCAAACTCTTGTGATCAGTATAAATCTCACATTTTTCATCATAGAAATAATGTATCCATATCATCAAATCAAAGATTACAATAGCTAACTCAAGATCATAAGTAGGGTAGGATTTCTCATGAATTTTTAGCTGTCGTGATGCATTGTCAATAACCCTATAATTTTTCATAAGGACACAACCAAATCCTTTCATTGATGCATCACTATAAATAACGAACCCATCATTCCCCGATGGTAGAGTCAATATAGGAGCATCGACTAATATTCTCTTCAGTTCTTCAAAACATTCTTCACACTCTTTTGTCCAATCAAATTTAACCCCTTTACGTGTGAGCTTTGTTAATGGGTTAGCCAATCGGGCAAAGTTCTGGATGAAACGCCGATAATAACCTGCTAAACCAACAAAACTGCGTACCTAGGTTATACTCGTTGGTGCTGGCCATTCTTGGATTTCTCTTGTCTTTGATGTATCAACAGAGATTCCATGAATACTGAGGGTGCATTAATCAATCCAAAAGGCATTAATATAAACTCGTAATGCCCATACCTTGTTCGAAATGCTGTCTTCGGAATGTCTTCCTTCTTCACGCACAACTGATGGTATCTAGATCGAAGGTCAGTCTTTGAAATTTATTAAGGTCCATGTAGTTAGTCAAATAAATCATCAATGCAAGGTAGGGGATACTTGTTCTTTATTGTTATAGCGTTGATTTCCCTGTAGTTGATACATAACCTCATAGATACATCATTCTTTTTAACAAAAAGAACTGGGGATCCCCATGGGGAAAACTAGGGCGAATAAATCCCTTATTACTCAATTCCTCTAGTTGTTTCTTTAGTTCAACTAATTCCATAGTGGCCATTCTATATGGGGTCTTCGATATATTCCTTGATCCAGGAATTAAATCAATGGAAAACTCAAATTCTCATTCTGGAGGATGTACAGGTAAATCTTTCAGAAACACATCTACATATTCTTTCACAATAGGTACATCCTCTATTTGAACATTCCTTTACTCACCCACAGTCATTTCATTATCTTCCTTGCCAGCAATTGAATTCAGTTGATCTACTGGGGGTGGGTCTAGGTAAGAATTAGGTGGTGATGATTCCACTCTAACGATAAGGTGTTCCTTATCATCATCATCAAAAATAGTAACCTCCTCCTTCTTATAATAAATTTCTGAATCATGGTCCGAAAGTCAATCCATACCAAGGATTATATCAAATTCAATCATAGGTATGATGATGAGATTAGCAGATAAAGAACATTTATGTGCTCTAATGGGGGCTGATTCACAAAACTTTGTTGCAATGATACTTCCCTTCGGAGTTTTAACTGTCAACTCCCTTATTAAATGAAATTAGAAATATCTAATTTTCTTAAAAAACTGGGAAAATATGAAACAATGTGATGATCCAGAATCAAATAATTCATTTTCTAAACTTGATGAAACCATTAAATTACCTGCCACCACATCTTTTGGAGCTTCTACCTCAGCAGTAGTGATAACATAAGCTTGGCTTTGATCCATTAGCTATTTCTGAGGTAATTTCCCCTAACTCTTAGGAAATTAATTTTCATATTGTCCCATCTCCATACAATTGTCGCATTGAACATCGGTAGCTTCCTTTTTCCCTTTGCAATCATGAGCTTGGTGGCCTTTTTCACCTCACTTCTAACAGACTCAGATTCCTTTTAAAAAAGTACCGGGGTGTTTCTTCCCACATTTACTGCAGGATGGATATTCAAATTTTCCCTTCCTCCCCTTATTTCCATTCCCAGATTGATCGGCAAATATATTCTTCTCTTTATTTTCTTTAAAGTCATAAGACTTAGAGAATTCCTTCTCTGTATTGATAGTACATGAGCTAATGTCTTCGTGCAATAAGAAGGATTGTGAGACTAATGATCGATGGAGAAATGGTTTTATCCCATCAAATAAACGATCAATATTACTTCTTGGGTTACGTATATAATCTTCAGAATACCTTGCTAGCCTTGTAAATTTTTCCTCATACTTTACGACATTTCATCCTCCTTTTGTCTCGGACTCAGAAATTGTCTTTCCATATCTGATTGATGGTCACGAGGAAAGTATTTTTCTAGAAACAGATCTTTGAACTCCCTCCATTCCATATTTGATACTGCATGATCTTCCTTCGTGTTTTGAGTCAATGACCACCATTGATCAGCATCTCCAGTGAGGCGGTAGACTGCCATGATAAATTTTTCCCTTTCACTACTCCCCAAAGCCTGAAATATTTTCTCTAGGGAATTTATCCATTGCTCAACTACTATGGGATTTGTAATCCCATTGAACATTGGTGGTTCTTTCCTCACAAAGAGATCTAACATTGATCCTCCACGCTGTGGATCAGGGTGCTCCATACAGTTAAGGTTATTATTCATAACCTGAGTGAGTTGTCCCAGTATGGTGATTAGTTGATCAAGACCAGTTGCATCACCAACTCCACTATAATTATCTTGAGCAGGAGGGAAATCCCTCCATGGAGTGTGTGCATTGATACGGTTTCCATTTCTTCCACTAGGTTCCATTTCTAATAAATGGCATAAACTAGATCAGTTTATGAATAGAAATACATTATTCTATACTTATAAAAACACATAACATAAGTTGAACTATTTAAGGATATAATCCAAAATCATAAAAATGTTTTCTTTGAGAAAGTATATACTCATAAACCCTTCATAATGATTTGTAATTAAAATGAGAGTTATCCTAATCATATCCTCTAGGAGTGTCGTAACCAAGAGTGCAGCAAGGCCCATTGTCATTCACCAGTTCCCGTTCAAGTCTAGCTCAAAGCGGTGTTTTCAATTTTTACCCCTAGGTACATATGTGCCAGAGCCGCCCCTACCTTCTCGTATCCAGACTGGGATGTATTGCTCAGAAAACTCACAGAATCTCTACAATACAGAAATTATATGAAGTTCTTATATACTAATCCTCAATGTCTATCGTAGGTATATGTGACCTAATAAAAGTTTATCTAAATATAGATTCCAAGGTTGGTACTAAACTTCCTCTGATACCAACTATAATACCCCGACCCCAGTTACCCAGGGTCGGTGCATTATTACAGAACATTGGCATGATCACAAGAAATATAAAGTCTCGAAAGACCGATTAATTTAGTAGTCTGGAAATAACTAGATACATTCCTAAAGTTTTACATTACATAATTAAGTAAAAAAGACTACAACAACATCTTGTCTTCATATCCCCTCATACTATTCCTGCAAGTCATTCATAAATTACTTTTTCACATCTTTGGAAAAATAAAACATTGAAAGGGGTGATCTCATATGCTCAGTAAGGATAACAATATAGCAGAAACTTTTATAAATAAGAATAAACAATAAAAGAAATGTATAACTAAAAAATCCTTTTAAACTTGAACTTCATCATAACATGGAAAAAATAAAATGAAATAAGTCCATTTACTTATTAACATGGATATTCTACTAGTCAAATAATCGCATGCAATATCAAAAACCACTTTCATAATGATGGAATGCATAATGCCAGACTATCATAACCACATAGTCAAAGCCTCGTGCCAAGACTACAAATAAGATTTTGTCAAGGCCTTGTGCCAAGACACTATTTTGTCTCATGAGACCTACCGATGCATTGAAGAGCTATATAAGGCTTCACCCGTCCCATATTAAGTCCAATGCATTCCTCATATGAACAGTTTTATACATAACATAAACATTCGTATTAAAACTAGCATGAGAAATATCAATACTTTCTCCATAAACCATGAATGGTATAAAAATAGTACATCCACAATAAAAAAAAATATCACAGAACCATCAATACAATATGGATGTTTTGTATCATAATAAATAAACTTCAAATAAGCTTAAAATCCATCAAAGGATGCTGACATAGATGAAATCAAAACTATTTGAGAGAAATATCTCTTTGTTTAAGTCATTTAAAAGTGACATGATTATAGAATAAAACATTTACTTTGAAAATATTCTTATAAGCTTGTAAGGGAAGCTTCAACGATTTTATAATGGCAGAAAATAGTCACACTGGCCCTATAAGTTAAAAAAACATTCTTACCTTAATTCTGTCGAAAAGGTTAAAAATAACCTTGTTTGGAAAATGACATAAAGAATACTTTATAAACTTCTTATAAAAAGTGAAAAAGGGTATAAATGACTTTATACCATAGTCTTTAAAATAGTAATATTGATTTTAAATTCCTTTTTATGAAACATGGATATGGGTGATAAAGAGGTCCCAGTAGGTAATTATGTATAAAAAACCTCAGATAATGAAGAGATTGTGAAATAAACCCTTACCTTGTACTTTTACTTGGTTGAGGGTAGGTTAACCTCCTATATAATGGTGAAATAATTGTTATTAAATTATACAAGAATCATAAACATTGATATGATATCATATATGATCTTTTACCATTGATTTGTTAATAATATCATAGTATTATCGTTGGTTCAGATGTTAACACACTCGTTTTAGTTTATATGTTTTGTTACGTAAGTCGTGTTTGTTATGGATTGGTTGTATCTTACTCATATCCAGAATGATATAAAGTCCTTAAACATTATTTTTAATCATTAAATGAGAATGAGTCTTGAATGGATATGATGGGGAATGAATCTCATTGCATTCGTGGAGACTATAGTCCATACGTACGCACGAACGATAATATCATTATTTTGATATTAAAATAATATATAATTGGATGGTATATCATATATATAAAGAATAATTATCATGTTATATTTATAATTTACATGAATTAAACATCATTATTATACACATCCAAATAATAATTTATTGAATTACAATTACACCACAACGTGGAGACGATAATTCGTACGTATACACATATGGTGACATGTCATTCATAGTTTGGATAGAATAATGAATATGGTTGTACCATATTTATAACAACATCACAATATATATAAGATATAGGAGTTATTATTTTAGAATGGAAATAAAAAATAATGAATAAGTTGAAGAAGAAAGGAACTTGAAAGAGGGTGGTGAAGACATTACCTCTTCTTCGGGTTCTTCCTTTTGATTTGACAAAAATGGCTTCTTAGGTTGGATTTCTGATCAAAATAAGAACTCTAGGTTTAAGTGAGGGAGGTTGAGAGAGTATTTGGGCAGGGGTTGTCCGATCTAAAAGTATTTGAATGTGTGAATTTGTGAGAAGGGTGAGTGACCTTTTATAAGAGGGGTGAGGGGCACCTTTGGAAAAGCTAGAAATATTATTTTATAATAAATTCATATTCAGTTTCTAATGGCTACAAAGTGGATTATTTAAATCATAAGGTGGGTATAGGTAATAATCCACAAAACCAATAGGTTTTAGATAAGTTTGGGTCACTATATTAACCTTATCTTTTAGTTTTAACTCTTTGTTCATTAGTTTAACATTTACCATGCCACTTTGTAATTTTATATTATATAGTTAATAAACATACTATATACATCCAAGAGACCCCCAAGTGGACCATTAATGATACAAATATCATGAAAAAATTCCTTTGGCCAAACCTTATATTTTTAAGAATATAATATAAATTAATAATATAATATTTATTTTAAAAACTCTTTTATGTCAATTTTGACACTATTGGGTATTTTGTTTTTGGTAATTTTATAACAGAATTATTACTTCAAAATAAATTTATATAACCAATACTAATTTTTCATTTTAACCTCTAAAGTAGTTGAATTCATGAAAGGTCTCAAATTACATTTATTTTCATATTTATAATATCAATTAATTTAATATTTCATTAATTAGGTAATTACTACATCACCATTGTGTCATAAATAAATTAAATTATATAATGTCTAAAAATTATAAATAAAATACCAATATGTAGACAATATTTTTATATTTATAATTAATATTTAAAATTTTATTTTTCATATTTATAACCCTATATTTAAAATGTTTTATTTATTAAACTTTTATTTTATCTCTTTTAACTCTTCTATGAATTAAATAATAATTAATATCCTAATCTAATCCAAGTGGACCCAAATGATAATATTTTATTCCTAAAGTTGTTTTTGGTCGAGATACACTTGTAAAATTGGATTAGGACATGTGTTAGGGTAATATTAATATCATTTTTACACTTAATACCCTATTTTCTTTTAACCGTAGCAAATAAAGTAAAAAGTTACTATTCACCAAAAATTATTTTCATCTCATTAAACCACATTTAACTCCTTGATATTAACCGCGTCTCTTGGATTTTTGAAATTCCACTCACAGAAGCGATAAAATTTAGTTTTATGTGAAATTCTAAATTCTCCTAGGAGGTGGGTACAAGACGGTGAAAAGTTCAATAAAATTTTAATATATCTAAAATTATTCTAAACTAACTACAATGAATTACATTAAACTTATATAGGTAATATGTATCTATTTAAAACTTAATTAAATTTAAATAAAATAAAAAATTATTTAAATAAAAATTCAGTTTTAAACTATAACTCGGTGTTTTTTCACTATTCATCAAAAATTGAATGTTTTCAGAAATATACCAAAATTTCACCCTAGGAAAATTTCGATATTCGGAATCCAAAAATGAAGTCCATTTTGAAAGATAAAATTTATAAAATTTTAAAAAGAGGGTATTAATATTCATAACGGCTAGTTTGATTAGTTGTGGTGTGTGTGTTAGAACTTGAAGTTGCGTACAACACACACTACTATATTATTCAAAGGGAAGCGTACCGTGGAATATTGATGTGTTACATCCATGAATTTTTATGTCAAAATGTTATGCCTTCTAACACTTCTATTATGAATTATTTCAATGTTTAATCCTTTAATGAGATTCGTAGATCATCACATTGTTCATGTATTCCCCAGGTTATCCAATGCATTTATAAGGGATCAAAGGATGTTACAAGATAATTTTGAATATCAAATAAAAAAAATTTACTGGGTTCCATGATTTTGAGTTTTGTACCTAATCTTCCAAAGACTCTAGGATTTAGGTTCCTTCGTTTTTATTACCTGATTAGTTATTGTTATTATCATGTAATAGTATGTGTAAAAGGATAGATCCATTATATAGTCACCTTTATTTTGGTGCGTAGATGAAGAAGTGATCATATATATCAGGATTCAGGATTTTGAGCCTACGAGTACATAGAAAAAATTGATTTATAAATTTCATGCCTCAAAGTGTGTGGTCTATCTAGTTCTGAAAAAATTAAACTGCGACCTACGGTGTATGTATTGGTGGATGGACATGAAAAAGAAGATTGGGAGGATTGTGACGTGATCCTACAACATTCAATAGGTTAAGGTTGAGGATTATTGACCTGGTGGTTTAATGAAACTCATACCCATTTAGGAATGGAAGTGAGATTATGTTACTGTGGACTTTGTGGTAGGTATCCTAAGGATATCTCAGAAGAATGACACTATTTGGTTGATTAAGGACCGACTAATGAAATTGGAACACTTCTTTCCTTATGGGATACTTTCATAGTAGATCATTTTGGTGATTTTTACGTCTGGGAAATAGTCTATCCATAGGGGGTTCTATAGATTGTTTTAGACCATGAGTCGTGTTTTAATTCTCACTTATAACAAGGATATATCAATGTTAATGGTACATAGGTTTTACTAAATATGGTATTCCACCCACACAAATATGTGTAGTCTGAACATACTATCTAGGTGTCGGAGGATATGCATTGAGCTTATGTCATAGACATTGGTGGGTATTGGGTGAATCAACTAGAACTTCTGGAAATCTCTTAATTTTATTCATGAAACTAATCAGATGAACCATATGAGGATCTTTATATTAGGCAATGATGATCATCACAATTTTGGATGGAGGCAGGTGAGTCAAAGCTGTTAGGACCGAGTCTCATGAGGGATATTCCTGATAAGTTTTAGTTGATTCAAAAATGTATGGCTACAGCTTAGAGTAGAAATTAGTCTTATGAAGATAGAAATTGATGACCGCATGATTTTTCACTGGGTGACCATGTATTCCATCTAGTTTCACCTATACTTGGCCGACATAGGATTCATAGGTAGGGTAAAATGGAACCTAGGTTTGTTAGGTCACTTGGGATATTAGAGAGAATAGGTATTGTAGAAACCTGGATGGATTTACTCAAGATATAAAATTCTATTTAGGATGTTTTACATGTGTCAAAACAATGGTGGTATCACCCAGACCATTATCATTTGATCGATGTGGATGATGTTGATCTTGAAACCAATACGCCCTTTGGTAAGCATCTGATACATGTGTTGGATCACAGTGAGAAGGTTTTGTGGGAAATACAATGATGATATTTCATGTATTATGGAATATTAGGCATGTGATAGAGGAAACATGGGAAAAACAAGATTATATATAGGCTTAGTAGCCCAATGTTTTTTACTCATAATCCCTTATATTCTTGAGAGTACAAGACAAGGTTGGGTTATGCTAAGGTGAAGAGATTGTAATATCTCAACATTTTATGATATATCTCGATATTTTCTTAGGTACAATCTTTCAATTTTTTTATATATTTTTTTATTTGGATTTTCATTAGGGTGTGTTTGGGTAAATTTTTATGTTTTTGGATGGGTTTTGGGTAGTTCACGGTTAGCGCACAGTTTTCCCAAACCGTGTGACCGACCCCAACAAACTGTGACACCCCAGGAAGATGGAGATTCCCCAATTGTCATAAAGTTTTTCAAATCATGCACACTATTATTACTTATCATGTATCTCCTAGGAGTAGGTTCATGGTTATGCTCATAGATAGTGAGAAATGTTTTCACTCGATCAAAAAAATGTGGGTGCATAAATTTAAACCCCTAAAAAATAGATAAAAAACTCATTAACTCTTGAAATTAACCCTATGTCAACCCAACATGATCCTAACCATTTTTATATAATTTTTTGAGGCTCCTAGATGAATTTCAAGGCATTTTGTCCCCTTTTATTGATGAAAAAAAGATCCATTAATGGAGCAGAACCTCTCCCGGTATGTGATTTCTTCCTAATTGGATTTCTCTCACTCATGTGTATCTATCCACAAAAAAATGAGATGGTTCTTCTATTTTGGACATAGTTTTAGATATATGTTTTTTGGAATATGATTATTTTTATCTTGGTTCTATGTTTGGATACTAGATCTTGTTCTTATTTGTGATCATGGTTGTTTTTCTTCAGTTATGGATTTCTGTTTGTGAGCATTTATCATCAACCATCAGGTAGGTGGTCCATATTGAAAATATCATAGTCTTGATTTAATTATGTTAATATAATTATTAATTTTCAATTTTAATTATTAGTAAATTACATTGATGATTGAATAAATCTAATCTAATTTTCATGTGATGGTGAATTGGGTTAAATTAGTGAAATTGAAATTGGTGAAATTTGATTAATTAATTATTAAATTAATTAATGGAATATTTTTTCGTTAAATTTATAGGGTATTTGGATTTTGTAATTGGTACATTAATGGGATTATGAATTAATTAATAACGAGAATTACTAGATGGTTTTCTTAACCTAAAAGGATAAATGTGTTAGATGATTAAATGTTGATAAATAGTTTAATAGTAAATTGGTTATATAATTTCTTGATTATAGTTATTAAAAAAGTATTAATTGGTAATTTAATTAGTAAACCTTGATCATAATTTTATAAAATAATGTTAATGATTATTAACCTAGATGTTTATGAAATTTTAATACTTGTGATAGTATGATACATGTGATTATGTGTTATAAGTGTATCATACATGGAATGATGCTTCAAAAGCCCATATGTGATTGACCAATATTCATGTTTGCGGAATGGGCTGAGGATTGAAATAACCACAGTAATAAATGGGTTGTGGTACATAGAATGATGCTTCAAATACAAAAAGGGTACCCGACATAATGTTTTAGGCCCAAAATGTTAGCATTGGACTATAATTCCAATTAGCCATAATAGTAATTTAATTGATGTGGTAAATGATAAAAATTGTATTGTGATTTTGTTTTCCCTATGGAAAACATCAGAATCCGACATGGGATGAATCGGGTTTTGATGGTGTGGGTTTCCTTGTGAACCCAGGGGTTCATGTGGTTAAGTAAATAAAATTTTAATATATGTAAACAAGATAATTATTTATTGTAATTTATTCATTATAAAACTCCATACACTATTATTGAATGGATATTGTTTTAGAAACTATTGGTAGTGTCATACTGATTTTTACACATACCTTAGTTTGGATTCCAAATAGGTACTTGAATAGGATTCAGGTTTGTAGGACATTATAGGGGAAATATTATTTTGTTTGATTACTGAGATGGGATAGAGCATGGATGTGTGAACTCAACATTATTCGGGGCCCACATGGGATTTATCAGTGTCTCTATTTATTTTGGGTTTTTCAAATTCATAATTGACATCTTTTTTTCCTGAAATATCTATCGTTTAGTTTTGAATTTAGTATTTCTAGTGTGGTCATCACATGATACTAATTTGGTTTGGATATTGGTTATATCAAACATTTATTCATATTTATTTCTACAATTGTGATACTTTGATAAAGAGGGTATAGAATCCCCATGATTATTATTAGACCCTTATTTCTAGTCAACAACCAATAACATATGAGGATACATGCATGAGGTCATGTAACCAGCTGGCTCCGGGCACCGGTGTGTGTCACCCAGGATAGAATGTTACAAATTTTCCTAAAAATGATATATAAGAAATTCTACATATAAAAAAATTTATCTGAAATCCAATTCTAAACTAATCATTCTTTCCATATATAAATTTTATTACTGAATTTATCAATAATTCACAGATATAAATATCCCATGATATTAAATGATTAATGAAGAATCAATTTTTTTTAAATATTTCATTAATAATTTTCACATTTTATAGAACCACACAAAGTCAATTTGAAAATAATGAGGCATTTTTTATATTTATCAATCCATTGACCCTGTCCTAAGAATCACATAAAAGAGATATTTAATTGGCCATATAAATTTTATGTAATGTTTATATGAATGTAGCTACATATAATGAAATTAAATGAAAAGTGTAAAAGAAAATTAAATATGTATACAAACTAACATCGTTTATATGTTTGTAATAGATTCAACACACACATGAAATAAAAAAATTATATGGTTTAAGGAAATATATTATAAATAAACACAGACTAATTTATAAATAAAAAAATATTGAGAAATAAGGTTGTTGTAGTTGTGAAATGATTAAGAAACATCTATTAACATTAACCATCAAATTACAAAAACATTTAAAATATCACAACATAGTAAAGAAGAAAATTAAGAAGAAATAAGACAATATGAGGCATATCTATATTAATAAATACAATTTATATGGTCCATAAATGAATTACTAAGGTAATATATGTTACAAATAACCTTCCATAACTTCTTAAATTTATAATCCTCTGGTTTCAAGTGGATAAAAACATTTTTAGCTAATAGTTGTGGTTTGTATTTCCTCTAAATTTGTCAATCAAATGTTCATTCCTTTATTACACCTAAAACAACTAAATTGTAAAAATTGGTTATTATAAAATTTGTTAAAATATATGTTAATGGGACCCACACTATATTTAATTTTAATTGGACACATTTAGAATATCATATAGATTAAATATTGTAGGTATTTTTTCTGGCCTAAAAGTCACATCACATTCAAATGATTCAACCTCTAAATAATTTATGGATGTGAAAAAGAAATAATCGTGGTTACTTGTAATTAATGGAATTTTTCCCAATACATTTTTCTGTTAATGATTTTGTTTCAAATTTATAATTAGTTTTTAAGAAAATATCTTCTAGTTATTATGATTTATAAATATTGTGGACATATTTCTAGGCTGTAATTTTATATGTCAATCAGTGAAAATAAATTGCAATTTAAGTAATGATAATTTTTCATATATTATAAATAATATACATAGTATTTTAAATAGTTATTCTATGAATTTTATCATTATTAATTTATAAATAAATAAATTAAAATTGTTTTATAATGTATAAAAAATATTTTTTCTTTGTTAATGTTTTAAATGGACCCCCATATTACCAATATAGTGTATGATCTAGTTCAGTGGTTGGTAAAAAATGATTCATAAATACATTAAAAAATTATATTAATTAGATTATGAAACGAAAATTTATTTATAATATTTGAAAATTATATAAAAAGTAAATTAAAATTGTAATATCAAATTATATTCAACATTTAACCATGATCATTTTATATATATATTTCATATTTTAGTTTAAAATAAGTGTTGCAATTTATTAAAAAGTAATTAATGATAATGAATTATCAAATTACACATAAAATGATAATATTAATGTGTTAACATTAAAATAAATGAGAATAATTTAAGTTTGTTTATATTTTATTTGTTAATAAATGATATAAAACTTTAAATTTCAAATTATTTCTTTATTTATAAAATTTGGATAAACATGTTTATAATACCTAAATTAATGTTTTTTCGTATATTTTTAATTTTTTATTTATAATATATAAATAGTAATTTGGTTTAATATAAGTTTATGAATTATTTCATTCAAAGTGTTAAAAGTCTTCTAAGAAATGTCATACCATCATTTACTAACACGAAACAATATATGATTTAGTAACCTGAAATCATGGAAATGATTTATTTTGACGATTCAATACACGAAAACGATGGTTGGTATTGATTTATAAATATTAGTTATCAGTATTGTATTAGAAGTTAGGTCTTTATTGATTATTGATTTGTGGATAGTAAGACATTATTTTGGACTACAAACTAGCTTATAGTCTTTGACTCTAATATGGGGTTAGTTACTAATCACCCAATAATTTCATTTATCAATGTTTTGTTTCAAATTAATTTATAAACTTATATGATACAGTTTCATATACCATATTATTGAGTTAAATTTAGTTATGTTGTATGACACACATCATTTTAGGTTTCTAATAGGTGGGGAAATATAAATTTATGAGCTCTAAGGTAGGAGGTGTTTCAAAAAATTATATTTGGATCATAATATTACGAATTGGGACATCTCTAATAAATTTTTGTAAATGTGATGAATTTTATTTTTTTAGTACGTTAGGTTATCAAGTAGAATTTTGTGGAATTGGATCTAATGTGGTACATGAATTTTTCTACTTGTGGACTGTTATATGGTAACTAGTGGGGATAATCCATGATGATTAATCATTGAGAGAAGGTGGATCATAAGTCACTCATTCACCCCAACACTCATTGATGGCAGTCCATAAGTCCACTATGGTTGAGGAAATTATGTAATTAACCTTTGGACGTATCTTAATGTGTCCACTAAAGAGGAAAGATTGTTCTATGGGGCACTGGGTCAGTAAAAAAAGGGGACCTGGGGGATTTTTTTCTATAGGTAGGTGGGTTTAACCACCACCATTTTTTTTGAAAAAATGAAAACACCATGGGAGAATATTTCACTAAAACCTTTTGATTCATTCCATAGTGTATTTTCATGTCTATTCTTTATGGTTAAAACCTATCATTTTATGTTTGACCCCCAGCTGTTCCCACTCGTGTCACACTAAGTAGATGTAATATTGTAATTTGTCTCCCCTTTTTTTCTCCAATTAAATTACTTTTAATCTCTATTGATTTATTGTTGATCTATTAGTTTTAAAACTAAAAATCTAGTTTAAATAATACCTCTAAAAATATGATTATTCTTCTTTTTCCTCTTTAACATATCATTGATTTTGGATTGTTCCTTGCTTGTTTTTTTGTTAATATTCCTATAAATTTTGGTTTAATTTTACCGATATGATTAAGTGTTGGGTTATACTAGTTATAGATTCCTTAATAGGGGGTATAACACCTATTTCTATTCATTTCATTATACGTACATTACTAGATAGATTGTTATAGGATTTCTTGTGAAATATTTTGGAATTGATTATCAATTAGATGAAAAATAAGGGGAATTTAATTCATTAGGGTTCAAAAATATTTAAGTGGGTTAATGTCATAACATTTCTAATGGTTCTAGTTATGGGAGAATACACAAGGGTATTTTAGTGGTTATGCATTTTCAAATTATATTTAAAAATATATTATAAAATTTTTTAAATTCTATTTTTTGAACATGTATTTAGCTAGTGTATCAAAGTAAGGAGGGTATTGTATTAAGGAAGGACGGTGATCATGTAGTTCTCATATGGAAGTTAAATCAATTTTTAACATAGTTATTCACTTAAATATTTAACCATATTCATGTACTTAAGTGATAATTCATTAGGCCTTGATCGTTGGATTCAAAACTCTACCATGGTTATAGGTGAGTTCTAAATTATTGGACAGGATTCAGTTAACCCATCTAATAGTGTATTGAGTGTTCCACTCTATGGTAAGAGATTTCAGAGATCCTAAGTGGTAATTTCGTGAAGTGGTATAACGTATATATCTTTTAAAGGACCCAAACGTGGTCATGGATTATGGGATGAGTTGTGTTGATCTTGGGATGAGACAATTTGAGTTTGTTGAAGGGAATCTACATGGTTAAACTTGAATAATGGATATATTAGAGTTTATTTTCATATGAATTGTATTGGATAGGATTTAAAAGTTACGTTAAGATCTTAGATCTCAATGAGTTGGGGGAATAAGATGTGGGAATAGGTCTAGTGCATAGTGATAAAAATTATGTATCATATGTCCATGTTAGTTTCTCATGTAATATTTTTGTCCCTCTCTTTGGGTATACCATGTCGATCTTGTTGATTACAGAGTGGTGACATTATATTTTTTGAATATGGTTATATTATTGGAGAATATTTGTAATGTGATATAGATATAATTTGTAGAAATGAGCTATGTGAGTATTGTATAATTTTTAGGGGGATAATATTATGGGTAGATCAAGGGGTCTTGGATGGTCCAACAATTGGATTTTTTGTTTGAGAATTTTCGGGAAGGGGACTGATCATCCAGTAAGTAGCTTTTTGGTGTAGTAGGGTTTTATATATCCGATAATGATTGTGTATAGGTTATTTAGTGATTCCTTGATGTGTATTATCAATATACTATATTGGATTTCTAGTTTTGGTAACATTTTTGTTTTTCCATTATTATATATTTTTCATAACTATTTTATACAACAACAGCAGATGAGGCTATGAAATAAAAACTTATAAATCAAGTTTTAGTGTCATATCACCCAATTGGTAACCCTTTCCTATGTCCTAGAGATTTTAACATCCATTGGAGTTAATTTATGATGGTGTGGTTTGACTTATGTAGTTGATCAAATATTTACATTCCATCAACTCTTATATGGGTGGTGTTTCAGCTTTTGTGGGGTGGGGGTGGCTATTGATATTCCCTCCTAATACTTATTCCAATGTTGAATTTTGAAAATAGTTCATGGTCATGGGACCATATCCTAAGTGGTTGGTTTGTTTGTGAATGGGGCTGGCTAATAAGAGTCCCTCCTTAGAATTCCTGATGTGAAGGATGAGTTTTCTATATTCATAAGACTATTTATTATGATTCCTCACCCAAATGGGTTTTCTATATTCCCAGGGATATATATTGAGATTTCATTTCTATAAGGGGATTTTTTGACATTACAGAAACTGATATATTTCCATAATATGATAAAGATTTTGGGGTTAACTACTATGGTGCCTAAGTTATCAACCAATGGAAAATACTGATTTCTTGCGTGTTTTACATCATTTCCTGATTTATTCTCTATAACATTTAAGAAAATAAAATGATGTAATATATAAGTTTTAGATGGTGATACTCTATTTTGTTTTATTCTCACACATTTTATAAGTATACAAATGTTTGTATAAGATTTTTGTTTCACTTTTAGGTGTCAAGTAGTGTGGGGTATATGAATGGAGTAGTTTTATTGAAGTTTAGATATTAGTTTGAGGAGGGACTGAGGGTTTGTAGTTGAGAATCTGAAATTTATTATTATTTGTATTTGATATATTTCAATTGGTAAGTGACCCATGGAATATGTATTAATACTAATAAATGATATCATTGTTTTTTAGCATTCTTATATTTATTTGTTTTGTTAAATTTTAGCTACAATTACTTGTACTTACTCTGATTCTTATATACTATATTTTTTCACTTATTATTAATGTGATGGATTTGATAGTATATTTTAATCATGATTCTTATAGACTATTTTTTGGAGTATAGTCTCTAGATTATATTGATACATGAATTACATAATGTGGAAGCCTGACTAGAGTACTGTATATGTGATTTTATATGAGGAATTATAAAATCGTATCAGATGATTGTTTATAGTTGTTTTACTATTTCTGACTAGTAATTTGAAGTATAATATTTTTGGGTTACGAAATATATATTATGATTATTTTAAGGTAATCCTAGTCTATGGAACATTAAAACATCTTGGGTTATTGGGTTATTGATTAATTTTTTTAGATGTGAAAATAATATTAATTAATGTATGAATATATTGGGGAGTTCTAATTTTTTTTACTCTTGGACTGAGGTGGAATGAGGTCACTATTTATACATAATTCAAATAAATGTATGTATACGTAGACATGATCATGAGTTTCTGTGGTTGTGAAATTATTTTCAAATGAGTAAAATGGTTTTATAAATATATTTAAAATAGTAATAATTTTAAGATTTGGTAGAAACATGATTTCATTATTTACAACATCAAAAATATATTATTCATCATTTTCATTAATAACATATTATTTCCACCATAATTAATAGGGACCAAAATGGAGATTTTTAAGTGTCAGTTTTATGTGACAAGAATTATTTCCTTCGTAGCTAACAACCCTTTATTTGATAGTTTTGGCTATTAGGTACACTATAATGAGTTCATGAAATGACTTCCAAGTATGTTTATAAAATATTTTGTCAATAAGAGACACCTATGAGTGTTTACATGGTTTTTGTGATGAATGTTTAGGATTGTGTTTTCACTAAATCTATAATTAATAGGGGAGACTTGGGGGGTAAGGATTATATTTATACTGAATTGGTTGATGATTATGATTTTTCTCTATGGGTTGGTTAATCATGAGTTTTCCTACCAGAAATACATGTCAGTCTTGTGTGTTGATCTACATTCATAGAATGTACTGGCCATTAATGAATGAAGCACATGTAGATAATTTTGGCGATAAAAAAATTCACAATGATGTGAAATATACTATTTGTACATTTATGGATGTTTATATAAGTCATTTAGGGATAATGAAATTATAAGTTCCTCATGATGGGTAGGTTATCATTATAGAATTGGGTAGATTATAGTTGACCCCCAGTTTTATATAAGAAACCTTATATTATTTTGTGTTTAATTTTTTATAATTGAATTTTAATTTTGGAATGACCATCACATATATATCATCGAATTTATGATAATTTTCTAGTTTGAAGATTACTTACAGAATCCTAAGAGAAATTAGAAAAACACACTCTTATGTGTAGAGCCTAATGAAACTAACCTGGGAGTGGTCATGTTATGAAACTACTATATATATAGTTATGGTTTTCAAAGAACTAATTGTATCCAATTTACTAGTTTAGTGGGAAAATCCAACCAGAATCTTGGAAGACTAAATTATGTTTATGACAATCTCTTGTAGATTCAGGGTTGGTCAAATTGAGATAGTAGTGTTATAATTTTCATCTTATTAGATATAAAAATGGAAAAAATTATTTAATTCCTGGAATATTAGTTTCTCAAAATTAGTAGTGGATATAGAATTACCATCTGGAAATCGTTGTGAAGATGAAAATTCTTACAGTCCCTCTATAGATGGAATGTGTTCCAAAAGAGGGTATAAATAAAAAATGTGGGACAATTTTTTCTAGATACTATGAGGAATTCAATTAGGTATAATGGATAATATTGACACCAACATATGTTTTAGTGTATGTGGTTAGTTATATATTACAATATATATTTTATAAATGATTTGAGAACCATTCAGATCCATTTGACATCAAAAATCAAAGAGATAACACTAGTTATCTGAGGATGATGGGTTTGAAGAATAATGATCATATAAGGAAATCATAGTGAAACACCAATGTTTTTATATGAAGGAATATTAGTGATTATTTATGGATAATCATGGAGTGGGAAGGATCAAGGAAATCATTGGGAATGTAACCATTACATTAGGTTGAAGTGAATAGTGTTTCAATCCTGGAATTATTAATGTAGTTGATAGGATGAGGAATTAAGTAAATATTGGGAAAATGTAATAATAAATTATATCTTTCTCTAAGTCTAGGATATTTTTCTATCAACCTTTTCTTTTATGACATATTTCTCTTTAATTAAATTGATGTGTTTAATATATTTCTTCACATGAAATATTGTGTTTAAATTAATCGTGGTATATAATTTAATTAATATTTTTATTTTTATTAATAGAAATTTCATAGATGTGGTATTGTAGGGTATGAATTTGAATTGAAAATTATGTGACAGTATTTTTTAGACACATCTAAAATTAATTAATTAGTTTTCAAGTGATAATAAATGAAAAAAATTGAATTGAATGTAAAAATTATTGTTTTTAAAAAAGCTCTTTTATGTGTAGAAAGTGTTTTTATTTTAAATAATTAAATTAATAACATTTAGTTAAGTATTCTAATAAAAATTATAGATAATATATTCAATGAAATATTTTAAAATTAATTTTATAGTATATACAAGTAATGTAAAGAATGTAAATCCAATTTTATAATTCAAAATGATTTGTTATTCAAAATAAATTTTCTTGGGTTTTTCTTTTCTTATTATAAAATTAAATTATGACACATTTTGGAATTAATTTTTATAAAATGTATTAAAAATATTTAATCATCATCAATAATTTTATTAATTATTCAATTTTAATTTTTGGACATAATGAATAAAAAAATTAAAAATTTTGTTTCTATGGTTAATGTTGCAACAAGATTATCGATGGTTAAATAAAGGGATAAGGATATAATTAGAAATGAAAAAAGAATAGTTATTATTGCATGGATAAATTTATGCCATTTTTTATAATAAATTCAAATAAGTATAAAATTTAAATCATTTGTGTTGAGAAATTCCTTCAAATTTTTTAATCATTTTGAAAAGTTCCATGTATTTCCCATATCTCCCTTTTAGAAAGACACCACCTCTCCACTATTTCTCACACATCATGAGATTTATATATCATACAATACCATACCAAATACCACATTAACACCCCTACCAATGATCTATAGATCCTTATTTGATCAAAATAAAATAATTATAAGGATTAATGTCTAAGCTAAAGGATTTAGTCCACAGATGAGGTATGTCTCCTAACTGAGTGGTTTCATTTAATTTTTCTTATAACTCCATGAATTATGTTCAATACATCATGTTATAGTAACATATGTATCCCATGAACTCTAATATATCATTATTTAAATTTCTCCCCCATTATTTATCTCATTCTTCATTATATTGGAAAATAACACATCATTTTCTGTATGTGTAAACTATCACCTCAAAAAGTGATATATTTAGTTTTTTATCATCACTATTTATGGTTTGTTATTATAATGGATTTAATATTTATAAATTATTTTTAGTATTTAATTATTTTTCCTGAATGATAGGATCATATCTACCTTCTAACATTCACATTTATTGGAAAATGATAGTGTTGCTCTGACATAGGTCTAGACCACTCCCTCTATAAACAGATGGTATTTTTTTCTCATTTATACATTACATGGATGAAAATGGGGGTATATTTAATAGGTATATATATATATATTATTTATTATATAATAATTTTTTTATATAGGTTAATTATTATTTACCACTCTTTATTTACATCCATTGAAAGGTGGAAGCATCACACATGTGTGCATATAGACTATTGTCTCCAGGGTGTGATGTAATTCATTTTACTATACTTAATAATATGAAAAATTATTAAATCATACATGAAGATTAAATCTGATTAGTATTTAATTAATATTTTTCTAGATATTATCAAACAATATACATGTTGTATGTAATAGAACCAACCAAATGAAACATGCAGGGAAAATGAACATTTATACAACTAAAGATCAATTTTTATTGATAATTGTTAATAAAATAATAATGGAATTATAAAAATATATATAATGAAATTTAGGTATGAATATGGTTCTGGAATAAATTTATAATAAATATATATTTATTATATTGGATATTAGAATGAATATGAAAAAATACATGACATGAAAAAAAACTTAATGTTACAATCACATTGCCATTGTTGATTTTATATGATAAATGTATTTAATGTGAAATTATATAGATCTTATCCTTTAAAAAAATGTTTTCTCTCCTATGGTTATTCGTGATTTTTTTAGATATTAGTTACATTTTTTCCCTTTTATTACATAAAATTATTGAGAAAATGTTTTAAAATAATAGTAGGCCATATTTGATTTTGGGATGATAAAACTTTTTCCCCAAATCCATGCACTTCAAAAAGTATTTTTGATTTTTATATTGATTGGGTAAATTTTCAAGAAAGTTCAATTTCATTAATTATTCTTTTCTATACATGATTTAATGGAATATATTTACTGAATCTATTTCAAAAATAATCATGTATGACTATCTGGAAATTTTTTGAAATTAATGATCTCTTTAAACATTTATTGTATGAAAAATTTACCCATAGTCATAGACATTATTTTCATTGAATATTCATTTGAAATTTCCAATGGTTATTTTCAAAGAAGACTATAGTGAACCCTACTCTAGTGTCCCAGAGATGCTTTCTTAATTCATTATGTTGGAATTCATATAAAGAATAAAATCCAAAAGGACAAATAAGTTTATTATTTTTGGGTAACCAAATTCATATATCGTATTTCTTATTTTTTCATCATGTGATACTAGTTTGGTTTTGTTATAGGTCATATCGATTGGTTATTCTTATATATTTCAAATATTTTACAACTTTTATAAAGAGGGTATAATATCCCCATGATCATTATTAGACACTCAATACTATTTAGAAGCCTCTAACATACGAGGATACATGCCTGAGGTCACGTAATTGGATGGCTCCGAGCAACGGTGTGTGGCACCTTGGACAGAATGTTACAAATTCTCATAAAAACATGATATATGAAAAATTATAAATATAAAAAAATTATCTTAAATAAAATTATAAAATAATGATTCTATACATATATATATATATTATTATTGAATTTCTCAATAATTCATTAACTAAAATATTCCATGATATGAAATGATTAATGAAGAAGCAAAATTTGTTTAACCGTTTCATTAATCATTCTCACATTTTATAGAACCACACAATGTCAATTTAAAAATGATTAGGCATGTTTTATATTTATCAATCCATTTACCCTACCTTAATAATCACCCAAAAGAGATATTTAATTAGCCATATAAATGTTATGTATTGTTTATATGAATGTATCTACCTATAATGAAATTAAAAAAATGTATAATAGAAACGGAAATATGTATACTAACTAACAACGTTCATATGATTGTAATAGAATAAACACACATTTGAAATAAAATTTAATATATTTTAAGGAAATATAATCTAAATAAACCTAAACTAATTTATAAATACCAAAACATAGAGATATAATGTTATTGGAGTTGTGAAAATATTAAGAAACACTTATTAATATTAACCATCAAATTTCAAAAACATTTAAAATATCACAACATAGGGAAGAATAAAATTATGAAGATATAAGAGAAGATAAGGCATCTCTATAGTAATAAATATAGTGTATTTGGTCTTTAAATGAAAAATTAATGTAATATATGTTACCAATATCCTTCCATCACTTCTTAAAATTATTTTCCCATAGTTGAAAGTGGAGAAAAATATTTTCAATATTAGGTGTGGTTTGGATTCCCTCAAAATTTTTCAATCAAATGTTCTTTCATTTTCTATACGTAAAACCACTAAATTTTAAAAACTGGTTATTATAAATTTTTTTAATATCTATGTTAATGGTACCGACACTATATTTCATTATAATTGGACACACGTATCAAAACATATATATTAAATATTGTAGACATTATTTCTTGCCTAAAAGTCACTTCACATTCAAATGATTGATCTTCCAAAAAATTTATAGTTGTGAAAAAGAAATAATCATAGTTACTTGTAATTAATGAAATTATTCCCAATACAATTTTCTATTAATATTTTTTTTTTACTAATTTACAATTATTTTTAAGAACATATACTCTATTCATTATGAATTATCAATACTGTAGAAATATTTCTAGGCTATAATTTAATATGTCAACCAGTGAACATAAATTTCAAGTTTAGTAATGATAATTTTTCACATATTATAAATAATGTATTTAGTTTTTTGTATAGAGTTTAGGTGAATTTTATCATTATTATTTTATAAATTAAAAAACATTAAAACTGGTTTAAGATGTAAAAAAATATTTTCTCTTTATTAATGATTAAATTGGACCCCAAATAACCAATATAACTTATGATCTAGTTCAGTGGTTGGTAAAAAATGATTCATAAATAAATTAAAAAAATTATGTGAATTTTATTTTAAAACAAAATTTTAATTATAATATTATAAAATTACATTAAAAATAAATTAAATTGTTAGAATCAAATTCTATTCAACATTAAACCATGATCATTGCAGGAATATCATTCATATTTTATTTTAAAATAAGTTTTGTAATTTATTACAAAGTAATTAATAATAATGAATTATAAAATTACACATAAATTGATAATATTAATGTGTTAATATGGAAAAAAATGAGAATAATTTATATTTATTTATATTTTAATTGTAAATAAATCATGTAAAATTTTAAATTTCATATTATTTTATTATTTATGAAATTTTGATAAACATTTTTATAATACATAAATTAATTAATTTTATTATTTTTATTTTATTTTTATTTACATTTTTGAATAATAATTGGTTATAATATGATTTTATGAATTATTTCATTTAAATTATTAAAAGGCTTCTAAAAAATGTCAAACCATCATTTACATACATGGAACAAGATATGATTTAGTAACATGAAACAATAGAAGTGATTTATTTTGATGATTCGTAACAAGAAAATGATGGTTCGTTTTGATTTATATGTATTAGTTATAAGTATTTTATTAAAATTTAGGTCTCTATTGATTATTTATTTCTTGATAGTAAGACATTATGTTGGACTACAAACTAGCTTAGTGTCTTTGACTCTAAGAGGGGGTTAGATACTAATCACCCAATAATTTCCATTATCAATGTTTTGATTCAAATTAATTTAAACATTTATATGATATATTTTCATATACCATATAAATGAGATATATTTAGTTATGTTTTATGACCCATATAATATTATGTTTTGAATTAGTGATGAAATATAAAATTTTGAGCTCTAATGTAGGGGTGATTCAAAAAATGATATATGGATCATAATATTAAGAGTTGGGACATCTCTAATAATTTTTCATAAATGTGATGAATCTAATTTTTTATTATATGAGGTTATCAAGTTGAATTTTGTTCAATTGGATCTAATGTGAATCATGAATTATGTTACATGTGGAATTTTGTGTTGCAACAAGTTCGGATCATCCACGACGGTTGAACAGAGGGAGAAGGTGAGTTACAAGTCCCTCATTCACACAAGGACTCAGGGATGGGAGTTCATAAGTGAGCTCTGGTGTATGAAATTATCGAATTAACCTTTTCACATAGATTAATGTGTCCCCTAAAGAGGGACGATTGTTCTATGAGTCATTGGGTCATACAACAAAGGGGACATGCAAGATTGTTTTCTATAAGTAGGTGGGTTTCTCCTCCACCAAATTTTTTATGAAAAAATTAATCCTACATGGGATATTATTGCACTGAAACCATATGATTCATTCAACAATAGACTTATATGCCTATTTTCTAAGTGTAAGACCTATCATTTTAGGTTTTATCCCCCTTTTTCCTACTCGTGTATCACTAAGTAGATGTCATTTAGAAATTTGTCTCCCCCTTGTTTTTCTCTCATGAAATCCCTTTTAGTCTCTATTAATTTATTGTTGATCTATGATTTTTTAGTATTAAAAATATAGGTTAAAACCTTCCTTTAATAGTATTACTCTTCTCCCTTTTCCTCTTTAACATATGATTGATTTTGGATAGTTCCTTGCTTTTTTTGTTAATATTCTACTAGATTGTGGTTTAATTTTACTAATATGATTAGGTGTTGGGTTATAGTGGTTTCAGATTGCTTAAGAGGGTTTATACCAACAATTAATCATCATTTCATTATAGTTACATTACAATATATATTTTCATAGGGTTTGATGTGAATTATTTTGTAATTGGTTATCAATTTGATGAAAAATGAGGGGAATTTAATTCATAGGAGTTCAAAATTATATACATGTGCTAACGTCATACCTTTTTTAATGGTTCAAGTTACGGGATCATACTCAAAGTAATTTTAGTGGTTATGAATTATCTAATTATATTTAATAATATAATATAATTTTTTATAAATAGTATTTTATGAATATGTATTTAGACAGGGTATCAAGATAAAGAAGGGTATTATATTGATCAAGGATGGTGATCGTGTAGTTCTCTTATGGGTGCTAAATAAATTTTCAAGGTAGTTAGTCACTTAAATATTTAACCATATTCTTGTACTCTAGTGCAATTCTTATGTCCTTAATCATTAGATTCAAAAATATTCCAAGTTTATAAGGTATTTTTAAGTTATTGTATAGGATTAGGTTAATCCTTCTAATAGTGTATTGAGTGTTCCACTCTTTTGAAGGGGGTTTTAGAGCTCCTAATTGGTCATTTCACCAAGTGGCATAATGTATATAATTTTTAAAGGACCCAAATGTGCTCATGGATTATGGGATGAGTTGTGTTGATCAAGGGATGAGGCATTGTGAGTGTGTTGAAAGGAATTTACATGGTTAAACTTGAAGAATGGATATATTAAGGTTCTTTCTATATTCATTGTATTGGATAGTATTTAAAACTTGCATTCGGACCTTATATCTCTATGATTAGGGGGAATAAGATGTGGTAATAGGTCTAGTGAATAGTGATAAAAAATTAGGATTCATATGTCTGTGTTAGTTTCTCATGTAATATGTTTGTCCCTCTCTTTGGGTTTACGAAGTGGAACTTTTTTATTATAGAGTGGTGAAATTTTATTTTGGGATTATGGATCTATAGATGGAGAATACTTTTAATGTGAGATGGATATTATTTCTAGAAATGATTAATGTGAGGACAATATAATTTTGAGGGGGGATAATCTTATGGGTAGATCAAGTGAATCTTGGATGGTCCACTTATGTAATTTTTGTATTAGAATTTTTAGAAAGGGGGCTGATCATCAAGTAAGGAACCTTTTGTTGTATTTGAGTACTATATATGCGATAAGGATTGTGTATATGTTATTTAGTGATTCCTTGATATGAATCATCAATTTACTATATTTTATTTCTAGTTTTTGTAAGATATCTATTTTTCCATTATTGTAAATTTTTTATTACCATGTTATACAAAAATAACAACAGATGAGGCAATGACCTAAAAACCAAGGGATCAAGGTTTTTTGTCATTTCACCAAATTGGTCACTGTTTCCTATGTCCTAGATATTTTATCATCCATGTGACTCAATTTATATTACTGTGGGTTGAGTTATGGAGTTTATCAACTAATGAAATTCTCTCATCAGATTCCTTCAGATTCCACTATATGTGCATTATGTCATCTATGAGGCTCTAATATTATGTGGTTGGTGTTTTGTCTTGTGTGGGATGGGGTGGCTATTTATATTCCCTCCTAAAACTTCTTCAAATGTTTACTACTGATAATTGGTCATGTTCATGGGACCATATCCTAAGTGGTTGGTTCGGTTTGTGCATGGGGTTAGCTATTAAGGGTCCTTCCTTAGAATTCCTAATGTGAATGATGAGTTTTCTAAATTCATAAGACTAGTTATTATGATTCCTTTCCCAAATGGGTTATCTATGTTCCCATGGATATATATTGATATTCTATTTCTATAATGGTATTCGTCGACATTACATATATAGACATATTTCTATAATTTGTTGAAGTTGTTGGGATTATGTATTGTGGTGCCTAAGTTATCACCCAATGGGAAAACATGATTTATTGCACGTTTTTCATCATTTACATATTTATTTTATATATGTTTTAAAAAAATTAAATTATTTAATATACAAGGTTCTCATGGTGATACTCTATTGTGTTTTATTCTCACATATTTTATAAGAATCCAAATGTTTGTATATGATTTTTGTTTCACTTTCAGGTGCCAGGTAGTGTGGGGTATATGAATGGAGTAGTTTGAGAGATGTTTTGATATTAGTTGGAGGAGAGACGCAGGATTTATTGTTAAGAATCCTAAATTTATTTTCTTATTTATTTGATATATTTCTTATTGGTAGGTGACACAAGTAATATATATGTATACTGAGAAATAATATCATTGATTTTTAACAATATTATATTTAAATTTTTTCATTAAATTTTAGCTATAATTAATTATACTTACTTTGATGCTTATATGATATTTTTTAATTCTCTTATTATTGATGTGATGGATTTGATATTATATTTTAATCATGATTCTTATAGACTATTTTTTTGGCTGATAGCCTCAAGTTAATATGTATCCATGAATTAGATAATGTGGAACATTGACTAGAGTACTGTATATGTGATTTTATATGAGGAATTATATAATCATATCGGATGATTATTTATAGTTGTCTTCATATCTCTAAATTGTAATTTGATGTATAATATTGTTGGTGTATGGGATATATATTTTGATTAGTTGAAGGTAATCCCTATCTATGGAACATCAATAGCTCCTGGATTTTGGGATTATTGATTAATTATTTTTGATGTGATAATGATATTCATTAATGTATAAATATCTTATGGAGTTCTAATTTATTGTTTTTACTCCTAGATTGAGATGGAAGGGGATAACCATTTATCAATAATTCAATGGAATGTATGAATATTTAGAAATTATCATGATTTTTTCTGGCAGTGAAATGATTTTCAAATGAGTAAAATTGTTTTATAAATATATTGAAAATTTTAATATTTTTGAGATTTGGTTGAAACATATATTCATTATTTACGAAATCAAAAATATATTATTCATAAATTTCTTGAATAACATTATTGTGCCATCATAATTAATTGGGACCGAAAGGGTGATTTTCGAGAGTTGGTTTTATGTGACTAAAATTATTTCCTTGGTAGTTGACAACCCTTTAGTTGATAATTTTGGGTATTAGGTACACTATGATGAGTTCTTAAAGTGAGTTCCATGTATGTTTTTGAAATATTTTGTCAATAATAGACACCTTTGTTGGTTTCCATGGTTTTTGTGATGCAAGTGTAGGATAATATTTTATGTAAATCTAAAATAAATTAGGAGATACCTATGGGGTACGAATTATATTTATACTCAATTGGTCGATGGTTATGATTTTATTCTAAGGGTGGGTTAATCATGAGTTTTCCTAGCAGCAAAAGGTATCAGTCTTGTGCGTTGAGATATGTTAATAGAAGGTTGTGTCCATTGATTATTGAAGCCCCAATAGATGATTTTGGTGATAAACAAAATTCAGAATGATGTGAAATATACTATTTGTACATGTATGGAAGTTTATATTAGTATTTTGGGGATAATGGAACTATGAGTTCCTCGTGATGGGTAGGTTATCATTGTAGAATTTGATAGATTATAGTTGTACCGTAGTTTTATATAGGAAAAAATATATTATTTTGTGTTTAATTTTATATAATGGATTTTTAATTTGGAAAGGACCATCACATAGGTAGAATTTTTTTTCTGATAATTTCATAGTTTGAAGATTACATACAGAATCCTAAGTGAAATTAGGAAAAACAAACTCTTATGGGTAGTTCTCAATAAAACTACCCTGGGAGTTGTCATGTTATAAACTTTCTATACACATAGTTATGGTTTTAAAAGAATGAATTGGTATCCAATTTCTTAGTTTAGTGGGGAAATCCAACCATTATCTTAGAAGTCTAAATTATGTTTCTGATAATCTTTAATAGATTCAGTGTTGGTTGATTTGATTACGTAGTGTTATTATTGTCATCTTGGTAGATTCAAAATTTAAAAAAATTATTTAATTCATCAAATATTAGTTATTAAAAATGAGTAGTGGATATAGAATTTTCATCTGGAAGGAGTTATGAAGAAGAAAATTCTCATGGGCCCTATATAGGTGGAATGTGTTCTAAAAGTGGGTATAAATAAAAAATTTGGGATAATTGTTTTAGTTATTGCGGTGATTTCAAATTGGTATAGTGGATGATATTGACATGAAAATAATTTTTAGTGCATTTTTTTAATTAGATATTGAAATATATGTTTTATGAATGATGTGATAACTATTCAGATCCATTTGACATTAAAAATCTGAGAGATAAGATTAATTGTCAGAGGGTGATGGGTTTGAAGAATAAGGTTCATATAAAGAAATAATATTGAAACATATGTGTTTTTTTATGAAATAATCTCAGTGATGATTTATGGATAATATTACGGTGGGAAGGATCATGAAAATAATTTGTAACGTGAACATTATATTAGGTTAATGTTAGTAGTGTTACAATCATGGAATTAATGATGTAGTTGGTAGGATGAAGAATTTAGTAATTATTGGGAAAATGGAATACTAAATTATATCTTTCTGTATGTCCATGATATTTTTCTATCAACCTTTTATTTTATGACATATTTATATTTAATTAAATAGATGTGTTTAATAGATTTCTTCACATGAAATACCATGTTTAAATGAATCATGATATACAATTTAGTTAATATTTTTATTTTTATTGATAGAAATTTCAAAGATGTGGTATTGTAGGGTATGAATTTGAATAATAAAATATGGGAAATAATTTCTCACACACATATAAAATTAATTAATTGGTTTTCAAATAGTAATAAATGAAAATAAATTAAATTGAATGTAAATTGTTTTTGTTATTTTAAAAAAAATTATGTATGAAATGTGTTTTTATTTTTACAAATTAAATTAATCACTTTTAATTATGTATTCTAATGAAATTTATTGATAATATATTAAATGAAATATTTTATAATTCATTTTATAGTATATATAAGTAATGTTGAGAATGTAAATCTAATTTTATAATTCGAAATGATTTTTTTTCAAAATGATTTTTCTTGGCTTTTTGTTTTCATATTATAAAAATAAAATTATATAATTTTAAAAATTAATTTTTATAAAATGTATTAAAAAAATTTAATCATCATCAATAATTTTAGTAATTATCAATTTTTATTTTTGGTCATAATGAATAAAAAAATTGTTTCCATGGTTACTGTTATAATATGTTTATTAGGGGTTAAATGAAGGGATAAGGGTATAATTGTTAAGGAAATATGAATAGTAATATTTGGATGGATAAATTTATTCCATATAATATAATAAGTTCAAATAAGTTTAAATTTTAAAGCATTTGGATTGAGAAATTCCTTAATATATTTTAATCTTATGAAAAATTCCAAGTATTTCCCCTCTCTCCCTTTTAGAAAGAAACCACATATCTAATCATTATCACCCTTTGTTATATTTATATGTTATTCAATCCCATACCAAATACAACATTAACACCCATACCAATGATCAATATGTCCTTATTGATAAAAATAAAAATATTATAAGGATTAAGGTCTAAGATAAAGGCTTTGGTCCCCAGATGAGGTATGTCTCCTAACCGAGTGGTTTCATTTTATTTTATCTTATACCTAACTGAATTATGTTCTATCCATCATGATATAGTAACATATGTATCTCATGTAAACTAATATTTCATTATTTAAATTTCTCAATCATTATTCATATCCTTCTTCATTGTATAGGAAATTAACACTTTTTTTTTTATCTGTAAACTACCACCTTATAAAGTGATATATTTAGTTTTTTATCACCACTATTTAGGGATTGTTATTATAATGGATTTAATATTTATAAATTATTTTTAGGATTTATTTATTATTCTAGAATAACTGGATCATCTCTACCTTTTAGCCTTCCCATCTATTGGAAATTGATAATGCCACTCTCACATTGGTCTAGACCACTCCCTCCAAAAACCGATGGTATTTTTTCCCATTTATACATTACATGGATGGTAATGGGGGTAAATTGAATATGATTAAATATATATTATGTATTATATAAAAAATTTTGTATAATGGTTAATTATTATTTACCTCAATTTATTTACATCTATTGAAAGGGTGAAGTGTCACACATACGTAGGTAGAGACTACAATCTCCATGGAGTGATGTAATTCATTTTATAATACATAATTATATAAATAATTATTAAATCATGTAGAAAATTTAAATCTGATCATTATTTAATTAATATCTATTTGGATATTATGAAACAATGTACATGTTTTAAGTAATGTAACCATCCAAATGAAACACGCATGGAAAATGAACAAGAATTCAACTAAAAGACAATTTTTATTTATAATTGTTAATAAAAGAATAATTGGAATTATAAAAATATATACAATGAAATTTATGTATGAATATTGTTCTTGAATAAATTTATAATAAATATATATTTATTATATTGTATATTCTAATGAATATGGAAAAATACATGACAGAAGGAAAAATTTTATGTTATAATCACGTTTCCTTTCTTGAATTTATATGATAATTGTCTTTATAGATAAATTATATGGATCATATCCTTTATAAAACATATGGTTTCTTCTTCTATGGTTATTCATGATGTTATTAATTATTAGTTACATTTTCCTTCTTTTATTACATAAAATGATTGATAAAATGTTTTAAAATAATAGTCAACCATATTTCATTTTGGGATGATGAAACATTTACCCTATATCCATGAACTTCCAAAAAATATTATTGAATTTTTTTAACAATTGGAGAAATGTTCAAGAAATGTCAATTTCATTAATTTTTCATTTCTAAAAATGATTTAATGGAATATTTTTAATTAATCAATTTCAAAAACATTCATTTCTGACTTTCTGCAAAATGATTGAAATGAATGATCTCTTTTAACGTATATTGTATGAGAAAATTACAAATAGTCATGGACATTATAATAATTTAATATTAATTTAAAATTTCCAATGGTTATTTTCAAATAAGACTATAGTGACCCCTACTCTAGTATCCTAGAGATGGTGTCTTAATTCATTACGTTGGCATACATATAAAGAGTTATATCCCAAAGGAACAATCATTTTATTCGTTTTAGATAACCAAATTCATATATAATTACCATTTTATATTTGGATTACAAAATAATATATTATACACAACAATATCAAATTAACTTCATCCTTAAAAACTCATTCCAATATTTCTTGTTCATATCATGGGGTGGGGATAAAAAAGAAGGGAGAGCACAAATACGTAGTGATAGATATGTATAGTGCAATCTATTCTAAATCAATAAAGAATAATCAATGTGGAAAGGTAAATAATTGAACATGAATGACATTTAAATTACCTGAATGAATTAATAGATAATGAATAATCAATATGGTATGGTAAATTACGAAAATTTTATTTCATTTAATTAAAAACCTAAGAATGAAATGAATATAATAAAAATATCATATATAATTATAACTGAATTCCTAGTGAGTGAAATTATTAATTATTATACATCAAGTCTCTAGAAAATGATACATCTTACATTAATACCTTTTATAAAAAAATAAACAATAGTTAAAAACCCATTTAATTTAGCCAACAAGATTTGTCTCATGAGACCAAACAATGCATCAAAGGACAATATACTGATGGGCCCTACCCATCATTTCATTTCCATGTCATTAATTATATAAAAATTAATTGATTTAATATTTTAATCAATATTCATTATCATCAAATATACCTACTGAATAAAGGATAAATATTTATTAATATTTCCCAGTTAATTATATAACATTCAAAGGTGAAAACATATGTATAAAATACAATATGGTTTATGAAATAATAAAATCCAACAAAAAAGGATATGTAAATGTAATAGAAATGTAATTTTTTATTACAATGATCATAGGAAAGTGATTGTTTTATCATTAATTTAACAATCACATAATAAAATGAGATTGTACAAAAAAATTTAATAATTTTTAACTATCATGTAAAATCCCCTAGGATGAAATGATTAAATATCAAACATAAAATTCTATTAATTAAGAATTAATCATGATATAAAATTTCTTACCAAAAATTAACTTTTTTATTAAAGAAATAATTTTAAGGAAAATGTGAGAAAACAATAAACATGACTTCAAATACTTGATACATAAAAACGTACCTTAGCAGTCAAAAATAAAAAAACAGATCAAAAAACCGAAGAAGGCCTATCTCGAGCATAAACAATGGAAAATTAATTTTCCACCATTCCATCAATGGATGACAAGAATTTCCTTACAAATACGGGCTGGTACTGCTAGCGAAGGTCATACCCTCTCAAACATCCCAACCTGAATAGCATAAATTTGAAGAAAACTTGTATCTCTAAACCACATATGGAAAAGTCATTAAAAAATATTTGGGAGTAGGAACTCTTGAACAGCAGTTCATAGATAAATAATTCACAGTGAGTATCAGAATCACCCTGGTAATTCATGAATTTCACCACCAATTCAACACATTCAATGCCATATGTGAAAAATCACAATCCCCCACAACACCCCTTCATCTTGATGCAATCATCTCACAAAAGAAAATCCACCAAATCATCACAACAACAAAAAATGAACGATTAATCAAGAGTATATCTATAAAAAGATCACAAGACCACTGGAAGTATGAGCCAAGAGCCCCCATTGCGTCTCTCTAGGGCCAATGTCGAGCATCACCCGCTGACCCACAGTGGAAACCAATACCCCCCACCTCTGAGTGAATCCAGACCCATCATCAAATCACATCTGAAGCACACTAGAGATGGAAACTAACTACGCCATACCAAATTGAGAAGCGAGATCCACTCCACACCATGTCATAACTGTATTTTCTGAGCCATACCAATCCTATCCATACGCTGAGCTGACATCGTTGAAATGGATGAGCCATGTTGAACCGAGATGGGAAGATGATGCCCGTCCGAGTCATGTTGATTAGAAGAAAGAACTCGGAGACAATACCAAACCACATCGAAACCCCCCTATGTTATTCCATCTCCAATCCACTCTTTTTTCCAAGATGATCCATAAGAAAATAAAATCAAGAAAGAGTCATGATATAGGGGGAAGGGAAAAAGAGGCCGAAGAGATATCCTAAACACTACGATAGGGAGTGGAGATGCCTCTAAGAGGCCCATAAAAAGATGAAATTTATTTATATTTATTTTTATCAATAATTGTCTTACATGATAAAGGGGTAGTATATACACCACATTAAAGTGAGCTGGTTTATAATGACAAATTAATCTCAATAGAATGTAAATTGGGGTCAAAAATCATTACCTCACACTTCTGTTTGGTTGAACATTAATTAAAACTGCGTATAGTGGTTTTAAAACAGTTATTACCTTATACCAGATCCATATTAATATTTATAATATCATATAAAATCATTTTATAACATCATATCACCCATTAGTTAATAATATTTCATTATTATTTTTTGATCTGGGTGTTAATTGCCTAGTTTTCTCATTTGTGTTTTGTCTTGAATATTCTAGTTCCTATGAATATTATATATTTCCACCATATCCATATTTATATTGACATAATTTTCTTATTTATACATCAATTAAACATTTAATACCAATCATTAATGATGGTTTTGAGTAATGAAGTTAGTTATGATCATGGATATAGCAGGTCATACGTACACATGAGGAAGTTTTACATTTTTCAATAATCATTATAGAAAGGATTTAAGTAATTTATTAATTCAAATAAATGATAATAATATCAAAAATTCCATATTATTTATTTCAATATACTTATATTTATCATCTATGTAGTTTGGTGATGAAAGAAGTGTGACATCACTTTGTGTAGGTGATAGTCCACACGTATAAGAATGATGTTATCATATATAAGTGACTGAATATAAAATGATATATTATCTTTTTATAATGATAAATATGTCATTAATACAATTATTACATCATTTATATCACATGTAATAATTTAATTTATACTTATCTAATTTTATGTAAATCGTTAGTGAATGACGAATCACATCTCTTTGCGAGGCTGTAGATTGATGTACACACGAGCGAAGTAATTGTATCCTCTACATAATAAAAATTAAATGGTTATATATGATATAATTACCTTATACAGATAATTATATTATATAATATTTATACATACATTATATTCATCAAAATACTCATCCATGGGAGGTGGTAATGGAAAAAATGAATGACATCAGTTTATGAGGTGATAATGTTCCACACACATGAATGATGATTTTGTAACACATTTGATTGATGTGGAAGTGTTTTTAGGTCATTCAATTAGTATAAAAACATATCCATATTTTTAGTTACATATGGTATTTATAACAGAATTTTTTAATATGGATTTAATTATGTGGAGAAATAAATATAGTAAAATGATAGTTGAAGACTGTTACCTATTCTTTGAATATCCTCTTTATGTTTGATCCCAAAGCCTTGCTAGGATGGATTTAATTCCAAAATATGGATTCAAGGAATATTGGAGGGAAGTTAAGATGTTATATGATTAGGTATTTGTGAAACCATATAGGTTTTATGCTATTATTAAGTGAGGATGGGGTGTCCATTTATAAGTGAGGTGGGTTGGACACTTGTAATTTCTAGAAAATATTCAAGCATCCACACGTTTTCTTCATTATAAGAGCTTATAAATTGTGACATTATAAAATATAGAAAATATGAGGTCAAAATATGTCCATATAATGGGGTTTTTAGAAGTCATTTTGTCACATTACTCTTATATTCTTAGTTTAACCCCTAATAAATATATTTTTACCTTAACAGCGTTAATTAGATTTTATTGTTTTTACTATTCATTTGGTCAAAACATATTTTCAAATTTTAAGAATTTATAAATTATTCTGATTTAAAATATAGATTCCATATTGAAATATTACATTTACAAAAACATGCAATTTTACTTTAAAATTAATCCCACCAACGCAATGAGAATGTAGGGATTTAATGCGAAAATGGTTAAATTTTTAAAAAGTTTTTATATCAAAATTCAAAATGAAAATTATTCCAAATACATAAATTGTATTAATTTATATAAAATTGATCTAATTTATCATTTATTCTAATTAAAATTATAATTTAACATTATAAATTATTTATATAAAATGATAGTTTTCAATTAAAATTTTTATTTTTCATTCATCATTATAAAAGAAACATTTCTGAAAATGACTAAAAATTAAACCTAAAATAATTCTTTTATTAAAATTATAAAAAATATTTTAATTTGCATAAAAAAATTTCAAAATGTTTTAAAATTTTAATTTTATATCACGTACGAAAAGGCCGAAAATACCATCATTTAAAAAAATACATATTTTCAAAAAAATATTTTTATTTCAAATCGTTCCAATTTTCTTGATAATTAATATAAATACATTTCATTTATTTTATACATTGAAAACCCATATAATTTTTATAATTTTTATACTAATCTTCATACCATCTAACATAACGGCTAGGTTATAATGGTCATGTTTTAATAATAATATTTTAATAGTGTACTATATTTTGTTCAAACCCAACATTGGAAGCATTGTATGATATTGAATATATTGAATTATTCAAATTTAAATATATCATAAATCCTTGGGTTTTATATTCATTTATATGATTTGTTATGGGTGTCATATATGCTATCAGATATGATGTTCATATTTCAAAATATCTTGGTGTTATATTCTTCCACCTTTAAAAAATTTCTTCCTAAAAATTTAATAATGATCTTTTTACTAACGAGTTTTTCAATTGGAAATTATTTCATTGAAACTGACATCCAGAAAAAGGATAAGAAAACATCCCATTAAAATAAATAAAGAGACGTGAGAAATTTATATGGAATAACACATACCATGTTTCCAAACTAAGAGAACCTATGTGGGAAGTGAAAACATAGAATAATAAGTGAAAAACAACACCCAAATACCAATGTATAGTGATAGGGAACATTGATCACAAATAATTTTGTGTTCCAATGACGGTTAGTGACCACAATGTCATAAACCAAAGTGGTAAGAAAAAGGACATTGATATCATAAAAAATTATGATAACATGGAAGCATTTTATTTTAATATCATTTTCATGATGCTGGGAAATTCCAATTTCATCTAGATGGATAACATATAAAAATTTACATAGTTGGTATATCTCTATTTATTCAGAAAATTTTCATATTTTGGTTTTGATTCATTAATTTTCCACTGAATTTCTTATTATAATAAATAAATATCTAATAATGAATTTTCTATACCTAAAGAACTAAAATAAACTTTTAACATATCAAAATATCCATAATAGAATGATAATTCATTAAGAAAATATCTAGTAATTATTATAACATAACGGTTATTATACGTTATCCAATATGAATAAATCCTCATATGGTGAAATAATATATTAATCTCTAAAATCTCATCTAAGGATCAACCAAATTTTTTTTCTTAAATGGTTAGCCTTTGGACCCTTCTAAAGGATTAAGAAACAAAAATTTATAAATAAGATTACAAAATATACAAAATTAAATTTTCATTAATCTCTCAAACAACATGAAGTGTATCTTTATCATCCTATACCAAAACTGTGAGTACATTAATCGTCTATTCTCATCAAACATTGTAATTATTTTAATTACCATAACATAATTAGAAAATAATGCTTCTGTACTTCTTAAATAAAATATAGATTATTCAACATATTTCTTAAATCCAAAAATGTTGTTTGATCCATCAATTTTAACATAAACCACTTTATCTATGAATTGTTAATTAGTTCCAAGGTATTCTATACTATCCAATACACGTTATCCATATTAATTATATATCCATCCCAAAATCATTATATTAACACCAAAAAAATATTAACTATTATCTTCCCATAAATCAGTGTTTTCCAAGAAGTTAAACTTTCAATGAATCATTTTTCTAGGTCATTAATGATGTTCAACATATACTTTCACATCATTAATAAATATCTACTAATGTAAAATCCTTATACATTATAAATTATTATTATTAGTAAAACATTATAAAATTACTCAATTGAAAAAATTATTGAATTAAAACAAAATAAAATTAATCATTCTACTTCATATGTGGTCATAGAATAATATTTAACATAAACTATTAGCTATTTTGAGTTATATTACATAGAACCTAGAGTCATTCATTTTCTTATTGCTCTATCATTTTATAGTTGGACCACTAAAAATTTAAAACCATTTTAATTCCCTTGAAATCATGGGATATGTGGTGTTTTTCCCCAAACTTAATGAAAAAAACTTTTCCTTTTAAGGATTTACAAAGGTTTTTCATTCCACAATTATCACATGTAGGAAAATCCTTATTTACCTTCTTACATTTATCCATATTTTTTTTAAATTACCATTCTTTTTTTCACCCTTTGAAATCTATAATATTTATATAATTCTTTCTCTCTGTTATTATCACATGATATTATGACCTTAGATGATAATTTTTTTGACACTATTTCCGATAAAATTATTGCTTTTATAATATCAATTAAATCATCATTCTTACCCTTTGTATTAAAATAATTTATTCATTTCACATTAATTCTTCTAGGAACCATTTAAAATAAATGGAATACACTGTATTAGAGCATATCATTAGAAATGATAATGTATAATCCCCAAACAAGTGAATTGATTAAAATAAATTAAAAAATTATGCATAACTAATCTCATAATCATAAAAATGGTCTCATTGTGGATTTCATTATTTTCAAATCCATCATAATGGTTTGTATTGAAAATGTGAATTATTATAAGAATATCACATTATAGTTTCAAACCAGGTGTGAAGTAACATCTATTGTCACACACCGATTGCATATCGGGTCAAGATAAATGTATCATTTTTCTAAGTTATTACCGCTAGGTACCATTGTGATAGAACCGTGACAACATTTAGTATCAAGTCATGGATGAGTTTTCATAAAAAACAACATAATATATTTCTTACCAAACTTTAGGGATGTTATTTTATACCTATGCTCAAAGTATATCATATGGTTATATTCCCTAATCAATGTTTTTCTTAATTTTGTTCCTAAGGTTTCTAATAAATATCTTCTGATACCATCTGTAGATACCCAAACTCTAGTAGCACAGAGTCAATGTCTAACTTCAGTAAAAGGATAGAGATTCAAGGAATTGAATCCCAAAAGGCTGATCAATTTTTTAGTTTTGGAACACTAGATACAATCATGATTCTAATTTTAAAAAGGGAGTGAAAAATAAAACATAATACAAAGAAATAGAAAATAGACTATATCCAGGAAAACATATTTAATGATTTCTTATTCATATCATGGCGAATGGAAACAAAAAAAGTGTGAGCTCAAATTATTTGTAAGTGTTATGTACATTGTCTGATATTATGGAACAATAAATAATAATAACTCTAGTAATTTTGATAACTAAACACACAATCCATTTTAAAAACTACACTATATGAATATAAAATGATTAATAATATATAAATCTAAATAACTGAAAATAATTTCCAATTTAATTAAAAAACTAAGAAATAAATCCAGCCATTGATAATATCATTGTGAAAATATCATTAATAATAATAACTAGATTCATAATTATGGAAATTTTAATTATTGTATTTCTATAATAATTCATATTATACCTCTATAATCAAGTCCTTTCACAAGACAATTTAGACTATAGGTAGAAAACTATTTAATTTTGCCAACTAGATTAGTCTCATATGACCAACAGATGCATGGTGGGGATATATATTTCCATGATACACCCATCACATCATTTAAAAAGAAATTATCATATATACAATAATAAATTTAATTCAAGAATCAATATTCCTTATCATTAAATATCCATATTGAGAAAAGGATAGGTATTTATATATATTACCCTAGTTAATAAAATAACATTAAATGTAAACATAGAATTTAAAAATGGTCTAATATTTTTGAAATAATATTATACATCATACACAGGTATGGTTTTTTAATATAAATGTAATTTCAAATGAAACCTTATAACATGAATGTGATAGTTTTGAGAGAAAGTTAACAATCCTAAAAGAAAGTGACATTGTTCAATAACTTTTACCCCATGGTAATTTTCAAGTCTTCTTCTCTTAGACGAAATGATTCAATGTGAAACTATAAATACCATTAAGTATGAATAAATCATGATATTACATGTAAAATAGGTTTTATATACACCACATACAAGTAAATTGATGCATAATAACAAATAAGTCTCAATAGAATATAATGTTGTATGAAATCAATTAACGAACATGTCATATTGATTAAATTGTACTTAAATCACTATATTATGGTTATATACCAATTATTAACGTTTAAAATAACCATATTATAATTTAAAATATCATATGTTATCCTTTTATAACATCTTATCTCCTGTTTGTTAATAATCTATTTATATTTTCATTATTTATGGTTTTAATTTCATTTTCCCCCTCATTCGTGTTTTTTCATCAATTTTATGTTTCATGTAAAATTATATAGTTCCATCATTCCTAGTATAATAAATAAATATTTATAATATTTTTACAACAATGAAACTTTTAATACCAATCATTAATTAATTTTTCAATAAATGATGTATGTTATAATCATTGAGAAGGTATGTCGTATTTACGCATAACAGATGTTTCCATTTTTTAGAGATCATTATAAAAAGTATATAAGTAATATTTTATCATGAAAAAATTATAATAATTTTATAAATAACATATTATTTCTTCAAATACACACATATATATATCATTCATGTCTTGTGGTTATGAAAAGATAGTCACAACGCTTTGTGAAGGTGGTAGTCCACAATAACATGAACGATGTTATCATCATTACATGAGTGAATTTATATTGATATATTAAATTTTAATAATTATAATTATTTATTGAGTCTAATAATTATTTTATATTTATAAAATAGAATATTTTACATTAATCTTATCACATTACATGTAAAGAATTAGTTAAATAAGAATCTCATCACTTTGTGAGGCGGTTCTCCGTTGTACACACGAGCGATGTTATTGTATCACCTACGAAAAGGAGGATAAAAAATCTATATATTATATAATGACTCTAGAGGTATATTTGTTCAATAATTATCATATATATACTTTAAATCCATATTCATATTTAACTGTGAGAGTTTTAGAGGAGAAATGAATGACATTGGTTCATGAGATTGCAGCCATAATACACACAAATGATTATCTAATAACAAATTTCAGGGATGTGGAGGTTGTTGTAGGTCATGATCATATTATTAAAAATATATAAGAATGTGTTAAATACTATTTTTATTATATCATCATGTTTTGATATTAATTTATGGAGGCGAAGAATAAAATAAATTACAATAAAAACACTCATTTAAAATTGTTACCTCTTCTTAGAATATCCTACTTAGGTTTTCACCAAAAAACATTACATGTTTGTATTTATAAAAGAAATAGGTTTCTAGGATGAGATTAGGGGTGTATTTAAGTGATTTTTATTAGTCCCCAGCCTTAAACATTACTTAATAATGAATTAAATAAATAATTCACATAGAGGATCTTTTCAGGTTTAGAGTTTTAGAGAATTAGGTCATAACTATTACATCTCAAAAGATTACTTAGTAGACACTTCTACTAAGTTTCCATAATATAAGAATAAACACTTTAAAAGAAACATGTCTAGTTATAGTCTTTAGATAGAATGTCTTTAATTGATCCCATCCTTGACCCTATTCATCTTTATGTCCTGTGGAAAACATTTCAAAAACTTGGGATGAGCATAAAAAGCCCAGTAAAGGATACACAAAGAAGGAAAACTGTTAGTTTTTCAAAACAACATGTAATATAAGTGTATATTACATGTAAAACAATAAGATTTTATTCACACATATTAATAGAATGACATATTCATGGAGTACAAGTTTATCCCAAAGATTCAAAATTAGGTTAAGAAGTTCCCTTGTAAAAATTTGACAGCCTAATGGCGTCACTTCAAAATTTAGAAAATGAGTTTATGAGGGATAAAAATGGGTATATCATCACATGGACATTACATTTATAGCAATAAGAATTTATAAGAACATATCCCATCATAATAAGATTAGAAGACCTAAAAAAGTCTTTAAAAATGAGGAGGGTGAAAGGTTCCTTACCGAATTGGGTAACTTCTAAAACGTACACCCCATGAAAGAAGGACTATAAAACATTGATGTAAATACCCATAAACGAAATTATATTACACCAAGAGTAGAATAATGGGTATTACATACACCACTGAAAGGAAAAAGGTGGAAAATGTAGCAAAAATCTCACAGGAATAATAGTGAGATGAAAAATCCCTTACGAAAACATGGCAGCCTAATGGCGCCACTTAAAACATCCAAAAATGGATTGATGATATCAAATAGGGCCTCTGATCATATTAACATAAAGTTTACAGCAAGAGTAATAATAAATAACATCCCCCATCATAACAAAGAGGAGCTTAAAATAAGTGACATAAAGGAGAGTACTTAAAAAGAGAGAGATTGGATCTCTTACGAAAATTCGGCAGCCTAACAACGCCACTCAAAACATCCAAAATGAATTGACGAGAGAAAATAGGATCTGACATCATATTAACATAAAAATTACATTATTATTAATATAAAATAACATCCCAATCATAATAAATATGAGCTTAAAAGTAATGACATAAAAGAGTGTACTTGAAAAGAAAGAGAGGGGTAAGATCCCTTACCTCAAGTCGGACTTGTCTTGTTTGTTTCTTTATATTCCTGAATAATAAACTTTAGTCAATTTATAATTTCTTAAGAAACTCTTTTAAATATTATTATTCAGTTCATATCACATATTATAATGTTATAATAATTGGTTAATAATGTGAGTTCAGATCAGACGTTTTTGTCGATGTTTGGTACATGAGTCAAAAATGATCTTGTTTGAAAATGATTGTCCATATAGTTATAATTAAATCATCTCCAGAATAGTATTAATGATTTAAATATCATATATATCCAGTACATATTCATTTTCTACTACTCCATAACATTTTAAGATAAAAAGAAATGAAATGCACCGTTCATGGAGATGGTAGGCCGTATGTACGCATGAACGCTACTTTCATTTCTTTGTCATATTAATGGAATTAAAAACAATTGAGATATATATATATATATTAATCCCAGTATAATATATATGTTATATAGGTCACATATGTTCATTAATTTCATTCTTTATACATTCCATGTATTTCATGAACGAGTCACATCACTTAAGGGGGCGGTAGTCCACACTTCCTCATATGAAATTATCGCATTTGCACAACATGAAAAGAATAATGGAATGTTTTTAATATAAATTAAAAAGAATATAGAAAACATAAATACCATATATATCATATATAAAACATAGTTACATCATAATGGCCACCATGAAATGTGTTAAGAGAATATTGAACAATCATCGTTTCGTGAGGTAGAAATTCGCCATCAACAAAAACAGTATGTTCTTTAACCATTAGATGAAGGTGTGTGTATGTGTAGCTCTAATTATTCACATAACAACATCCTAGTATATTTAAGATACTGGTTTTGTTATAAAATAATGGAATAAAAAGAGTTTATAGGGTTGGAGAAGCAAAAAAAACAAAAGAACACAAGGGAAGACATTACCTTTAAATCGGGTAACTCTTTTTGATTTGAGCTCAAAGGCATCCTTGGAAAGGATTATGCCAAAAGTTGAGGATTAAATGATGAAGAGACGAATGGGTAGAGATTAAATGTGCAGGTTTTTGCAGAGCCAAAGTCTTGAGAGGTGTGGGTAAGGAGGTAGAGGTTGGGGCCTTTTATAAGAGAAGAGGAAGGGCACTCTTGGAAAGTTATAAAATATTACTTTATTATAAAATTATTTTCGGATTTTAAAGGTTCCAAAAGGATATATTTCGAGGGTAAGGCGATAAGTTTTCAAAATCCACCCATCCAATAGGTTTTTTACAGGTTTAGGTTTTATATTTTACATTATCTTTTCATTTTATTTAAATCGTTAAATAATGAGGTAATCGCTGCATCATCATGGTGTCATAAATAATTTAATTTATTTAATGTCTAAAAATTATAAAAAAATATCATGATTTAGGAAATCTTTTTATATTTCTAATGAATATTTATAGGCAAAAATATGACTTCCATAACCTTATGTAAACATTGTTTTAGTAAAACAACACATGTTTGTGACATTTTAATTTTAACTTTAAATAAAAAATTTATTAATGTCATTTTCCAACCAAAGTGGATCCATGGGGTACCCAAGTTGACCCATGGATTTTATTGTTCGGCCATGACTCATCGAATAAGGGTAGGACATGTTTCAAGGTCATTTCATATTATTAAAACTTATTTTTACCTTAAATTACTCTAATTGCATTTAATCGCGATTAATAAAACATAAAAGTTATTATTCACCAAAATTTATTTTAATCTAATTAAACCACATTTTACTTCCTAATGAAAACCATGTATGTCAGATTTTTGAAAATCAAATCACAGAAGTGGTAAACTTTCATTTAAACGAAAAATCTGTTTCTTTAACTACAATTTAGTGGTTTCACTATTCATCAAAAAATGAAGTTTTTCAGAAAGATACCAAACATTCACCCTAAGATATATTTGATATTAAGAATTAAAAAATGAAGTCTATTTTAAAAAATTCAAAACATATAATTTTCATTAATTAATTTAATAATTAATTCCCACTGTCAAACCAAATAGCGTGTTTTTAAGAAACAGTATCTATTAAAAGATTAACACTAGTTTAAGTCCTATTTCAAAGTGAAATTAATTATAATGACCACCATTGGATTAAATGGTAAAAATATATTTTAAATACACTTTAATCTCAATAAAAAATATAATCTATCCATATAAATAAATCAGATTAAAAGGAGGTTTTGAATAAAAATTCAACATTTTCACTAAAAATGATCTTTATCGGAAAAGTAACAAAAATTTATACAAAGTAAATTTCGATGTCCAGATTCTAAAGAAGGATTTTATTTTGTCAAATAAACAATATAAAATTGTCGAAAGTATATTTAAAAATTTTTCTCCATCAAAATACAGTTAATCAACATTTTAAAGAATATTAGAATATTTATGGTTAAATTTGGATTCATTTTAATTTTACGCCTCTATAATTTATTGGATAAAAGTAAAAATATTTGACAATCATATATACTAATTTTTTTGTTTGTTCCGTTCTTTCCCTCCATTATAATGGCTAGGCATTAACTAACATTTAAAATAATATTATTTTATTATTAGTGTGCAACATAATATTTCAAAGGAACTCGTTGTCGTGTATTGGGTATGCCTTCGAGCATAGAGTTCCCATTAAAATAATATTAATATTTTATTCACAAATATTGATAAATATAAAAATGTCATATTCATTATTTACCTGGGGTGTTACATCCTTCCCCCCTTTTGGGAATTGTGTCCTCGCAATATTAAAATTGGGCTCGGAAACTTCATTGAAAGCCCCACATCGGAAAAGGAGTAAATCAAACTATCACTTTAAAAGAAAGAAAGGGAAGTACAAAGGTCACCTGAGTTAACCCATACTAGGATTACATGTATGAAAACATGGATATGGAAGAAAAAACAAAGGGTCATGTTCTGATGAAGTGTGATAGAAAAAATGTTTAGGATAAAGTTAACCACCAAAAAATCACCAACTTGTGATGGGTTAAACAGTATTGGATTCCCCAGTAAGAAAAGTTAACGAAAAACATTTTTTAGTTACTTTTCATTGAGGAATTTATTTTTGAGCTTAACTAAAACATAGGGAAACATACTTACTTGTCATGTTGACTTTCAAATTTTACTATATTTCTTACATGAACTCATATTTTCTCCAAAATATTCGTATTTAGGATGACTTGTTTACATTAAGAGATCTATAATCAACTTCTATAGAATCACATAATCCACAAAATATAACTATATACTTCCCATGTCTTTAGACATTAACCAAAACTAAAACCAAAAAGGTTATAATGAGATCAGATAATACCCAAAAAGGATAATCCTTTATAAAAAGGAAATCTATTCTTAATCTCCAAAATTTGTCCAACAAGACCCAAAGTTCAACGAAGACCAAAAGTAAACCAAACTAAGATTGAAACCCAAATATTTGAATGATTTAATCACATAGTATTCCAAGTTAAATCATAACATTTATCTCTAAACAACATCAGTTGCTCTTAAAGTCTCGTATTGGAAAGTGATTAACCTAATCTCATATCCTCCATGATCGACTAATCATTTCCATTGATAACCCAAAATCAACTAACTCTTAATTCATAAAATCATCTAACTAAAAAGAATAATTCAAACTAACTGGGGACTTCATGTAGTCTAGTGGTAGGCAATAAATACCAATTCCACTTTGGTTGTGGGTTCGATTTCCACAGCTTTGTTTGACGTGATGGGTTGTCACACGGTCTGTGTGTTGTCCTTTTTGCAAAACTATATAATTCTTAAAAAATTCCCCAACAATGAGATAAAATCTTCAAAAATAACCATAACATAATTTAACCACAATTTTATCTCATGCATGTCACTTTCCATCATAAAATATAGTAACCCATAATTACCTCAAAAGTAAGGATCATATAAACCCAAATGGTTCTTTATAATTGTTTCCACAAAAGAACAGATAACTATTCCTTGAATAAAATTTTCATATATCAAACATTAGGGTTATACATACAATAAAAAGTCTTATAATGTAACCCTATCATCAAAAGAGACTTAATACTCTTAAGAACATCACCATAGCTCTTGAAACCATTTTATGTTGACTTCTTACTCATTCAACATTCTTCATGATCCATTAACCATTCCTTTCCAACTTATTCTGAAATACTTCTTTCCTAAAAACATAATCAAGAATCATATCCTAATATTCCAAAATAGGAAAACAAATGTTAAGAAATAATTCATACCTTTGATTGGTCATTGTTAGTTTCTTCATCCTCAATCGGAATGGCATTAGGAATTGGTAAATGAATATTTGTACGATCATGGTGATCCCATTCCAGAAACTTCTTTATAGGACATGTTTTTGAATAATGACCATGCACACCACATTTAAAACATTCAATTGATCCCCCAAAAAGAACTTCTTTCCATTTCCTCAAGTAAATTGGATGATTCCTTTTTCCATGGCAGGTTCTTGCTTTATGAACTTAATTTCCACATATATAGAATATTTTTTTCCCTTTGAAACATTTTCCTAGGTGTTTCTTTCCATATCTTTGACACATAGGTTTTTGAACACACTCACCATTATGATTATTACCTGTAGTTCCGTAGGGATTTGTTTCTCGCATATATGATGCCTTATAGAAATCACCAAGGTTTAGGTGGTCAATCATGACTCTAGATAGTTGGTTGAGGATAAACACAAGAGTTCTCATTGCAGCTCCCATATCATTCAGTTGCTCGCTCAGAAAAGTGTCACAGTTTCCTTTACATCCACTGTTACTTTAGGGCCTTCTAGATCCAACCATTTACTAAAACCTAAATGGTCAGTGTGAGTATATAAATAAAACCATCATGTACTAATGAGGAAGATAAACACTAATATATACATACTCATTAACTTTATCTAAAACTAGGACTCTTTCTGAAATCCTAACCATTATGGTAATGTCACTTATGCATAGAGAATACCCTAACATCTAATGTTATCTAAACCGACCTCTGATACCAACTATAAGGCCCCGACCTTAAACATTAATTAATCATGAATGAAATGAATAATTCACATAGAGGATCTTTTCAGGTTTATAGTTTTAGAGAATTAGGTCCTAACTATTACATCTCAAAATATTACATAGTAGACACTTCTAATATGTTTCATTAAAATAAGAAGAAACACTTTAAAAGAAACATGTATAGTTCCATGTTTTAGATATAATGTATTTCCTTGATCCCATCCTTGACCTTATTCATCTTTAAGTCATGTGGAAAACATTTCAAAAACTTGGGATGAGCATAAAAAGCCTAGTAAAGGATACACAATGAAGGAAAACTGTTAGTTTTTGAAAACAACAAGTAAACCATGAGTACTTTACCAAAGTAATAGTTTTCACCTTTATAAAGTAGTAAAAACACTCCACTAAATAAAAGAACATTACTTACCCTTTTGTAACCAAAAGATTACCCTAAAACCTATATAAACAACACATAACATATAAAGGTAACTTGGGACATAAACATACATAAATGGAATAACCATACGGTTGACTTCCACACATACATAATGGAGTGGCCATACGACCGACTTCCATACCCAATGCATTGGGGGTTATAATGTAACCACCCATCCTGGTATTCACGGCACAACCCATCATATGATTTATCAAGTAACCACCCGTCAAATGTCCAAGTACCATTATAAAATCATAACACATAAAACAATTATAAAGGAAAGAAAAAATTTCCACATTTCAAGCACAATATATCACTTAAATATATTGACATAAAAAATCCATTATCAAAAACATTTTCAATACCAAAAAAGATTATATGGTATTTATTTACTTTTAACGATATAACGGTTTGTTGAGGAATCCAAAGATCAAATAATACTCGCGGCGGCGGAAAGGTCATTGTCACCGTGTATGTTAAAAAGAAACATACTTTTTGCCATTTAGTAAAACGCTTTATATAGAAAAGATTCATTTCGAATAAAAGTATATTTCAAAGGGGTTTATACACCGAATAAAAGAAATCCTTGTATTAGAACAGAAATATACCTTAATGAAAGGAGATCGAGACGAATTCCCTTACAAAGACGGTATCCTTGGATTAAGGATAAATCAATTACATAATTATGTGTTACAAACGAATACACCAAATATAAGTGGATTTTAAGTGTAAAATAACCAGAGTTTATTCACACATATTCATAGAACGACATATTCAAGGAGTACAAGTTTATCCAAAATAATCAAAATTGGGCTAAGAAGTTCCCTTGCAAAAATTTGACAGCCTAACGGCGTCACTTCAAATTTCATAAAATGAGTTTATGAGAGACAAAAAGGAGTATATAATCACTTGGACATAAAATTTATAGAAATAAGGATATATAAGAACATATCCCATCATAATATGATTAAAAGACCTAAAATTATTTTAAAATGAGGAGGGTGAAAGGTTGCCTTACCGAATTGGGTAACTTCCGAAACGTACACCCCATGAAAGAAGGACTATAAAACCTTGATGTAAATACCCATAAATAAAATTATATTACACAAAGAGTAGAATAATGGTCATTAAATACACCAATCCAAGGAAAATGGTGGAAAATGTAGCATTAATCTCACAGGAATAAAAGTGAGATGAAAAATCCCTTACGAAAACTTGGCAACCTAACGACGCCACTTAAAACTTCCAAAAATAGATTGATGAGATCAAATAGGGTATCCCATCATATTAAAATAAAGTTCACAGAAATAGGAATATAAAATTACATCCCCCAACATAACAAAAAGAAGCATAAAATAAGTGACATAAAGGAGAGTACTTAAAAAGATAGAGATTGGATCTCTTACGAAAATTCGGCAGCCTAACGACGCCACTCAAAACTTCAAAAATGAATTGATGAGAGAAAATATGTTCTCTAATCACATGAACATAAAAACTACAGTAGTTTTAATATAAAATAATATCCCAATCATAATAAATATGATCTTAAAAGGAATGTCATAAAAGAGTGTACTTACAAATAAAGAGGGGTAGGATCCCTTACCTCAAGTCTGACTTGTCTTGTTCATTTCTTTATATTCCTAAATAATAAACTTTGGTCAATTTATAATTGATTAAGGACCTATTTTAAAAATTATTATTCAGTTAATATAACATATTATAATGTTATAATAATTGGTTAATAATGTGAGTTCATATCAGATGTTTTTGTCGATGTTTGGTACATGAGTCAAAAATGATCTTGTTTGAAAATGATTGTCCATGTAGTTATAAGTAAATCATATCCAGGATAGTATTAATTATTTAAATATAATATATATGCAGTACGTATTCATTTTATACTACTTCATAACATTTTTAGATAAAAATAAATGAAATGCACAGTTCATGGAGACGGTAGGTCGTACGTCCGCATGAACGCTACTTTCATTTCTTTGTCATATTAATGGAATTAAAAATAATTGATAGATATCTATATTATATTTACAGTATAATATATATGTTATATAGGTCACATATGTTCATTAATTTCATTCTTTATACAATCCATGTATTGCATTAACGAGTCACATCACTTGAGGGGCGGTAGTCCACACTTCCTCGTATGAAATTATCGCATTTTCACAACCTGAAAAGCATAAAGGCATGTTTTAAATATAAAATTCATAAGAATATAGAAAACATAAATACCATATATATCTTATATAAAATATAGTGACATCATAGTGGCCACCATTAAAGGTGTTAAGAGAATATTGAATAATCATCGTTTCGTGAGGCAGAAATGTTCTATCCACAGAAACAGTATGTTCTTTAACCATTAGATGAAGGTGTGTGTAAGTGAAGCTCGATTACTTCACATAAAAACATCCTAGTATATTTAATATACTGGTTTTGTTATAAAATAAAGTAATAAAAAGAGTTTAGAGGGTCGGAGAAGAAAAATAAAACAAAAGAACACAAGGGAAGACATTACCTTTAAATCGGGTAACTCTTTTTGATATGAGCTCAAAGACTCCTTTGGAAAGGATTATGCCAAAAAGTGAGGCCTCAATGATGAAGAGAGGGATGTGGAGAGATGAAATGGGCAGGGTTTGGCCGAGAAAAAGTCTTGAGAGGTTTGGGTAAGGTGGTAGAGGTGGGGGCCTTTTATAAGAGAAGAGGAGGGGCACTCTTGAAACGTTATAAAATATTACTTTATTATAAATTGATTTTCGAATTTTGATGGTCCCAAAAGGATATAATTAGAGGGTACGGTGATAAGGTTTCAAAATCCAGCCATCTAATAGGTTTTTAAAAGATTAGGTCTTAGATTTGATATTATCTTTTCATTTTATTTAAATCATTAAATAATGAGATAATCGCTGCATCATCATGGTGTCACAAATAATGTAATTTATTTATTGTCTAAAAATTATAAAAAAACTCTCACCATGTAGGAAATCTTTTTATATTTCTAAATAATATTTATAGTAAAAAATATGACTTTTATAACCCCATGTTAAAATTGTTTTAGTAAAACAACACATGTTTGTGACATTTTAATTTTAACTTTAAATAAAAAGTTATTAATGTCATTTTCCAACCAAAGTGGCTCCATGGGGTCCAAAAGTTGACCCATGGATTTTATTGGTCATACATGACTCATAAAATAAGGGTAGGACATGTGTCAAGGGAATTTAATATTACTAAAACATTATTTTTACCTTAAATGACACTAATTACCTTTAATCGCGATTAATAAAACATAAAAATTACTATTTACCAAAAAAAATATTTTAATCTCATTGAACCACATTTTACTTCCTAATTACATCCATGTATGTCAGATTTTTGAAAATCAAATCACAGAAGTGTTAATGTTTCATATAAATGAAAAATTAGTTTCTTTAACTACCACTTAGTAGTTTCACTATTCATCAAAAATTGAAGTTTTTCAGAAAAATACAAAAAATTAACACTAAGATATATTTGATATTATGAATTCAAAAATGAGTTATATTTTACAAAATTCAAAACATATAAGTTGCATTAATAAATTTAATAATTAATTCCCGCTGTCAAAACAAATAGCGCGTTTTTAAGAAATAATATTTATTAAAAGATTAACACTAGTTTAAGTCCAATTTCAAAGTGAAATTTATTCTAATTACCACCATTGGATTAAATGGTAAAAATATATTATAAATAAACATTAATATCAATTAAAAATATAATAAATCCATATAAATAAATCATATTAAAAGTAGGTTTTGAATTAAAATTCAACATTTTCACTAAAAATGATCTTTTTTGGAAAAATAAAAAAAATTACACAAAGTAAATTTTGATGTCCAGATTCTAAAGAAATATTTTATTTTGTCAAATAAAAAATATAAAATTGTAAAAAGTATATTTAAAAAGGGTTTTCCATCAAAAGGTGTTTAATCAACCTTTTAAAGAATATTAGAAGATTTTTGCTTAAATTTGGATTCATTTTCATTTTACGGCTCTAACATTTATTGGAAAAAGTAAACAAAATTACAAACATATATAATCTTTTTGTATTTAGTTCTTTTCTTTCCTGCCATTATAATTTCTAGGTGTTAAATACCCTTTAAAATAATATTATTTTATTATTAGAGTGCAATGTAAGATTTCAAAGGAACTCGTTGTCGTGTATTGGGTACGCCATAGAGCATAGCATTTCCTTTAAAGTAAAATTAATATATTATTCCGAAATATGGGTAAATATAAAAATTTCATATTCTTTATTTACCTGGGGTGTTACACTCTATGTAGTGATTTTCTGAGAAAAATAGGTTGTACGGTGTAAAGAAGAGAGGATATGGGGTTCCCTTTTACAAGTGAGTTGAGTTGGAAACTTGTAATTTTTTGACAATATTCAATCATAAACACGTTTTTATCATTCCAAAAGCCACAAAAATTTTCCATTATAGAAAATAGAATATTTATTGTCCAAATATGGCATGATTATGCGTTTTTTGTAAGTAATTATTCAATTTCATCCTTATCATCTTAGATTAACCCCTGGTAAATCTATTTTTACCTTAACCAATATAATTAATATTTACTATTTTCATTAATCATCTTGGTCAAAAAATATAATGAACTTATTTTAAATTATAAATTATTCTGATTCAAAATATTAAATCCATTTTTCCAAATTATATTCACATAAGTTGTATTATATAATATATTTTTTATTTTTAGAGAATTTGATTGGAGAACTAGGCAAATATCCATGGGGATATGTTTATAGAGTGGATAACATTCTATAGCTTTGGTAATGTAGATATTGATTAATATTTCTAAAAATTAATCAATATTCAGATACAAACAAGTGTATAAGGATATGTAAAATATTTATAACAACAATAAAATAGGAATATTGTGTATTAACCCATTTTTCACAGGTTCACAATGAGTGGGCCTAAGAATGGAAACATGGATAGGAACACCCAATGAATATCCATTGGATCAATAAGATTTCCATTATGAACAATATTAATTGTTATAAATAAATGATTTCAACGATTTTCTTGGGATATTTCTAAGGTGCTAATGATATAAATGATGTTATCCTGATTTTGAAATCCTATGAATTATTTTTTATGAATACATGATTGCTCACTCTAATTAGAATTTCTCACACTATGATATTTGTTTTTTGTAAATCATTGCAGTGAGGAAACATCATTTTAACACAAAATTTGAAAAATAATGAAATGATTATCCTTGTGAGAAACCAAACTAAATTATATCTGGAATTTGAAAGCATTTTATTATTTCTATCTTGTAATCTTGATATACTATTAACAACTTAATCTTGGGTGAGTTTCCTAACACACCTAACAAGATAAAAAATTACTTTCATGGGTGTTTAACTAATGAATTCAATAAAAGAAAGAACATTTAAAATCCCATATGTTGTGAATTTTGGAATACGAGGTAAAAAAGGGTCTCAAAGGAAAGGGAAGATGTTTTTTCTATAGAGAAGATGGGAATAGAGTGAGTACTTTACTAGAGAAAATGAAGGGTTCAATGGATATAAATAAATTATATATTAAATGTGTTATTTGTATTTCTATAAAATTTATATTGGGAACATTAAAACAATCAAAATTTATTCCCTAATACATGGGCTAATTCAGATACCGAGGAAGGGTCTATATGTTGGAAATAATTGTAATTGTTCATGAATCATATGACTTAATTATACGCCAGTACAGTTCTAGGTATTTCATGTTAAATTTTTTAAGAGTGTACCCTATAAAAATAATATTATTTTTACATTAGTGGTTTTTAATGTGTTTTCGGGAATTTGTTTCATCTCTATATATATATCCCTTTCAAATATCTAGATGTATGAAATAAAATTTGATATATAAAATTAATCCATAATCATACATTGTTAGAGGATGAATATGAACTTACAATGGATGTTACATCCATTATATGGGTATTATTGAGGAAATTTATCTCAAATGATATGAGAGAAACTCAACATCAATAATCCACCTATTTATTGGTATTATGTTGATGTATTCTCAATATAATTGACTTGCCTTCCCCTATATCATGATTTTGGGATTTTAATAGAATTCAAAACTAATTCTACACTTATTTATCTTTGTCTATATTAAATATTCCCGATTGAGATGTTGGGATTGAAAATGTATCTTTGGGATAATCCTAATAAGGGTGTCATATACCCTAGTTAGTCACAATGGGGTGAACATATTAATATTTTTAAGAATAAATATTGGTCAATGATTATTTTCAAAGATTACCAAGAACATAACAATACCATTATCAATAAAAACTATCACCTACCATGAATAAATATCTTATTTTATCAACTCGGTGGAGATCAATACTTTTGCGAGATTGATCGTAGTTATTTATATCATTAATAAAGGGTTAAAAATGAAGACATATCCAATATATACTTCCATATGAAGTATGAAAATTATGAATCTATAGTGGTTACATTTGGATTGTAACACCCCAAGCTTCCACGATAAGTTTCCCTTTGAATAATGCAATGGCGTGCATTGTACGCAACTTCGAGATTCTAACACACCACAAAAAATCAAACTAGCTGTTATGAATAGTAATACCTACTTTTTAAGATATTATAAATTCTCTCTCTCAAAATTGCCTTCATTTTTGGATTTGGAATATCGAATTTATCCTAGGGTGATATTTTGGAACTTTTCGGATAACAAAAATATTTTGATGAATAGTGAAAATTACTAAATTTTAATTAAAAACAACTTTTTAAATAAAAATAATTTATAGTGATAAATTATATTATTGATTTATTTTAAAGTGTAATTAGAATATATTTTTTCCATTTTATCTAGTGGTGTTCATTAGAATTAATTTCACTTTGAAATTGGTCCTAAACAATTGTCAATCTTTTGATATATATTGTTTCTTAAAAACACCCTATTTGTTGTGACAGCGGGAATTAATTATAAAATTAATTAATGAAACCTATATATTTAGAATTTTGTAAAATATTCATCATTTTTGAATTTGGAATATCAATTATAGCTTAGGGTGAAATTTTGGCATTGTTATGAAAAACTTCAATTTTTTGATGAATAGTGAAACAACTAAGTGGTAGTTAAAAAAAACTAAATTTTTCATAAAACTTATTTTTACCGCTTCTGTGAATGGAATTTTAAAAATGAGAGAGACACGATTAATATCAAGAATTAAAATGTGGTTTAATGAGATGAAAATAATTTTTGGTGAATAGTAACTTTTTACTTTTATTTACCACGGTGAAAAGTAAATAGGATAATTAAGGGTAAAAATGATATTAATATTACCCTAACACATGTCCTAATTCTATAGGACAAGTTTATATCGACCAGAAACAACCTTAGTAATAAAATATTATCATTTAGGTCCACTTGGATTAGATTAGGACATTTATTATTATTTAATTCAAAGAAGAGTTAAAAGAGTTAAAATCAATGTTTATTTACTAAAACATTTTTAATATTGGGTTATACATAAGATATATTCGATTTTAAATATTCATTAGAAAGCTAATAAGGTTTCTTACATAATGATATTTTATTTATAATTTTTAAACATTAAATAAATTAATATATTTTGACACAATGATGATGTAGTAATTACCATAATAGTGAAAAATTAAAATAATTAATATTATAAATACCCAAATAAAAATAATTTTAGACTTTTAATTAATGACACTAATTTTAATGGATACTATGACATATGAGGATTTATTTAATTATCTTTATTTGAAGTAATCGTTCTATTATGAGTTTCACAAAAATCAACTATTGAATAGTGTCAAAATTGACATAAAAGAGTTTTTAAAACAAATATTATATTATTAATTGATATTAAATTCTTAAAAATCTAAGGTTTGTCCAAGAGACTTATATAATGATAGGTATATCATTAATGGACCACTTTAGGGTCGCTTGGATGTATATAGTAAGTTTATTAAATATATAATATAAAAATACAAAGTGACATGGTAAATGTCAAACTAATTAACTAAGAGTTAAAACTAAAAGATAAGGTTAATATAGAAACCCAAACCTATCTAAATTCTATTGGTTGAATGGTTTTCTACCTATAGACACATTAACCATTTAATAATCAACTTTGGATCCATTAGAAACAGAATATGAATATATTATAAATTAATATTTCTAGCTTTTCCAAAGGTGCCCCTCACCCCTCTTATAAAAAGGCACTTTTAATTCTCATTTAATCACACCTTCAATGCCTTTTGGATCGGCCAAAACCTGCCCAAATACTCTCTAAACATCCCTCACTACAACCTAGAGGCATTATTTTGATTAGAAAGCCAACCTACGGAGCCCTTTTGATCAAATCAAAAGGAAGAACCTGAAGAAGAGGTAATGTTTTCACCACCCCTTTTCAAGTTCCTTTCTTCTTCCACTTCTTCTTTCATTGTTATTACCATTCTAAAATAATAAATCCAGTATCTTATATATACTGTGATGTTATTATAAATATGGTACAACCATATTCAGTATTCTATCAACCCTTTGAATAACATGTCACCATACGTGCGTACGTACGGCTTACCGTCTCCACGTCGTGGTGTAATTGTTATTCAGTATATTATTATTTGGGTGGGTATAATAATAATGTGTAAATCATTTAAATAATAAATATAACATGATAATGATTCTTTATATATTAAATACCATCCAATTATATATTATTTTAAAATCAAAAGAATGATATTGTCGCCCGTGCGTACATACAGACTACCGTCTCCACGAACGCAATGAGATTCATTCTCCATCATATCTATTAAAGTATAATTATCATTTTATGATTTAAAAATAATGTTTAAAAACTTTTATCATTCTGTATATGAATATGATACAACCTATCCATTACAAACATTTCTTATGTAACAAAACATATAAAAGAAAACGAGTAAGTTAACACCTAAAACGACGATAATTCTAAGATATTATTAACAAAGAAATGTTAAAAGATAATATATGATATCATATTAATGTATATTATTCATGAATAATTTAATAAAAATTATTTAAACACTATACATGAGGTTAACCTACCCCCAACCAAGGAAAAGTACAAGGTAAGGGGTATCTTATCTCACTTTTAATTCCGTGATAACTCCATTGTTCACCACTTATTTGTTACATGTGGTGTGTGTACTGCCAAGGTTTGTATTCATTGTGTAATATACATTAATTCATTTATATTTACATCATCATTGTATGATCCTTCTTTCATGGTTGTACGTTTTTTATGTTACCAAATCAATAAGGGAATTTGAAATTTCAATTTCCACTCATTCGGCTTACGCATACTTCATTGATTATTTTACTCCAAGATTATGTGTGGAATCACTATTCATTTTATTATGTCATAATTTCCACTCCCCATTCTGTGGATATACTTTTTATACACATAATAACTCCATTGATAAAATTTCATGTCATCGGTATGAACTTGATAAGAGTAATTTTTACTCAATCTCGATTTGTTGAGATAAACATCCAATTCATTGGTGTTGTTTTTACTAGAATATGTGTGAATGTCCCTTTATTTTTTTACACTGAATATCCAATAATATTTAGTGTATTTATATTTGTCACACATAATTATTCCGTTGATTTATCCTTAACCTAAGGATACGGCCTTTGTGAGAGATTTCATCTCAATTTACATTCCATTGAGACTTCTTTGTTATTATACACCAAATCACTTTTATGTGGTGTATATAATGTACTTTGACATAGTATATCATGAATCCCTTTATTCTCAAGATATTAAAAAGTATTTATTACCTCAATTAATTGTATTCAAGTGTCTCTCTTTTGGTTAGAATCTCTAACTATAATACCATTTTTAAAGGTTTTAAAGACTTATTCATATAAATATTTCTCATTAATGTCCATGTTTTAAAAATGTTTTTAAGGATTTATTTATATGGAAATTAATGTTTTAAAATTAAAACTCCTTTTAAAAAGATTCAAAGTGGTATGGGACACTTTTATTCAAAAATCTATTTTTAAATGGCTTCTTGACAAATAGTGTGACTTTTAAATGATTTCAAGAAAAAGGGGGATATTTCTATCAAATAGTTTTGATGATTATTTTCATCTATAGCAACATAATTCATTATTCATGATTGAGTTTAATGTGATACAATAAAATCTTACATATTGTATCAAATGAGTTATGTTTGACTTTGGATGTGCTATTTTTATACCATTCATGGTTTGTGGTGAAAGTATTGACATTTCGTATGCTAGTTTTAATACGAATGTGTATTTTATGTTTAAAACTTTTCATATGGGAATGCATTGGACTTAATAAGTGACGGGTTGAGCCTGCTATAGCTCCTCGATGCATCGGTAGGTCTCATGAGACAAACTAGTGTCTTGGAACAAGGCCTTGGAAAAATATTATTTGTAGTCTTGGCATGAGGCCTTGGCAATGAGGTAATGATAGTCTGGCATTATGCATTCCGTCATTACGAAAGTGGTTATTGATATTGCATCTGATCATTTGACTAGTAAAATATCCATGTGAATAAGTAAATGGCATTATTTCATTTTATCTTTGCCATTTTATCCTGAAGTTCAAGTTTAAAAGGCTTTCGTTTTAGTTATAAACTGACTTAAGTGTTTATGCTTATCTATGAAAGCTTCTATTATAATTTTGTCCTTACTGAGCATCTGAGCTCACCCCTTTCAATGTTTTATTTTTCCCAGGATTATGAAGAAGTAATTTATGAATGACCTACAGGGATAGTATCAGGGGATATGAATACAAGATGTTGTTGTATTTTTTTACCTTATGATGTAATGTAAGACTTATGAATATATCTATTGTTTCCAAGACTACTAAACTAATCATCCATTCGAGACTTGATCCTTTGTGATCATTCCAAAGTTATGTAATAATGCACCGACATTGGGTATCTAGGGTCGGGGCGTTACAGTTGGTACAAGAGGAAGTTTAGTACAAACCTTGGAAGCTAGATTTAGATAAACTCTGATTAGAGCACATATACCTAAGATGAACTTTGAGGATTAGTATAGAATAAATTCTTAGAATTTTTGTATTGTGGAGATTTTGTGAGTTTTCTGAGGAATACATCCCTGTCTAGATACGAGAAGGTAGAGGCGGCTCTGGCACAGATGTACCTAGGGGTAAAACCCGAAAACACTGCTTTGAGCTAGACTTGAACGGGAACTAGTGCACGACAACGGGCCTTGCTGCACTCTTGGTTGCAACACTCCCAAGGGATATGCTTAGGATAATTTACATTTTCCTTAAAAACCGATTTAAAGTATTATATATATAAGATTAGAGTAAATGACCTTGGTTAGTCCTAATGTGTTTCAAATTGAGAATATAGTGACGTGTTAATCTCTAAATGATTGTATGACTACTATTACTCACACAATGATTTCTAGTTTTAGTAAATGGCTGGATTCAAAGGAATTCATAGTGACTTTGAGAATGATGTACAAGGTGGGAATGGTGGTGGAAATGAGCAACAAAATGGAATGTTGATAGGCGTAAAAGATATCATCTTTATGCCAAATCAATTTTCCAAAAATATGATCAACAATATATATATTAACCAATTACCGGACTAAACAAAGAAGAGAAAGGTGATGAATGATAAGAGCTCCAGTAGTGGAGACCATGGAGAAAGAAATCCTTAATTTCCATCATGCAGGAAATCTGGAAGGAGACACCCAGGAAAGTGTCTCAATGCGACAAAGAAATGCTTTACGTGCGGGAAGGAAGGACATAAAGTGAAGAATTGCCGAAGAAAAATGAAGACTACTATGGAAGAAGATAAATATGGTCCCAAGAATCCATTTACAGTCATTTGCCATAAATGTAGGGGACCTGGCCATTACCCGAGTAAATGTCCTATTCTATAGGATATTTTCTTGGTCAGAGAAGAAGCTATGTGGAAATAAATGGTTGGATAAATGTTTAAAAATTATTTGTGATCCTTGTTGAAGGGTTTACTTTGGAATAATTTTCTCTTGTATTTGTAACCCTAACGTTTTCCGTGTGAGAATGATATTTATGGAAGAATTATCTTTTCTCTTATGGATATAGTTATAAATAACCATTTGGTTTTATAGGATCATTGGGTTTGAGGAAATTACAAGTTATTATAATTTGGGATGAAAATGAAAGGTATGAGATAACATTTGTGGCTAAATTATGTTATGGTTATTTTGAGGAATTTATCTCATTTTGGTAATGTTATAAAATATAGTTTTTGAAAAAGGACAACACGTAGACCGTGTGACAACCCGTCACATCGGACAAAGCTGTGGGAATCAAACCCACAACCAAAGTGCGATTGGGATTTATCGCCTACCACTGGACTACATGAAGTCCCTAGTTAGTGTGACTATTATTTTTTAGTTAAATGATTTTATTGATCAATAATAATTTGATTTGTGATCTTATATCTTATCAAATGAATACCCTTAGTATAGGAAAATGATTTGGTGATTAAGTGATAAATGTTATTTTGGAAGTTGTTCACTTTTTTTAGAACACTATATGCCAAAGGAAAATATAGTAGTATGGGATTTCATTTTATGAGTAATGGTGGATTTTTATCTACGTTTTTATTGTGGATTTATAATGATTTGGGTTATTTACAGAAATGATTAGGTTAATTACATTTAATTATGTCACTTTAAGAGTAATTATTTTCATTTGGAGATACAATTTATCATGGAATACTACATTCTTAATATGTTTTGTTTTTCAATATTAGTTTTGTTTATATTAAAGGATTCTAAGGACAATTGATTATTGAATGGTATTTATTTAACTTTGGGGTATTGTTGGTTTAATTTTGGAAATTAAGATTAGTGTTTATTTATCTCAAGGAATTTCCTTTTGGGGGATCATTAGATCTTGTACTAACCATTTTGTTTTTGATTAATATCTAAAGACAATCTAAATATATAGTTCATCCGGCATGGATCATGTGATTCTATAGAAGTTTATTCTAGCTCTTCCAGTGTGACCAAGTCTTCTTGAATACTCATCGTTTAAAAAAATGAGTTAGTGTTGGAAATTTATTAATGAATGAAACTCTACTTAAAATTTAAGTATATATCTTTATATTGTTAGTCAATATCATAAATAAATTCATCACCCTTATGTAATGTAACTTAAAACAAAAAAATGTTGTCTGTTTACTTTCCTACTAGGAGACTAATGGCAGTTTGTCCCAACACAAGTTTGTGGTTTTCTTATTATTAACTTTCTCATGATCATGATTTCTATCCCTCTCTATCAGAACTTGAAACATAGTTTAGCATCCATATCCATGTTTTCTTACATGGAATCCGAGTATGGGTTATCTTAGATGACCTTTATACCTCTCTTTCTTTCTTTTAAAGTGATAGTTTTATTGACTTTTTTTCCGATGTGGGACTTTCCATTATATTCCCAAGAACAATTTTAAAAAATTGCGAGGACACAATTTATTTAAGGAGGGGAGAATGTAACACCCCAAGCTTACACGGTATGTTTCCCTTCGAATAATGTAATGGTGTGCATTGTACGCAACTTCGAGATTCTAACACACCATAACCAATCAAACTAGCCATTATGAATAGTAAAACTACTTTTTTAAATATTATAAATTCTATCTCTAAAAATGGAATTCATTTTTGGATTTGGAATATCGATTTTATCCTAGGGTGAAATTTTGGAACTTTTCATATAACACTTATATTTTGATGAATAGTCAAAATTACTAAATTTTAATTAAAAACAGCTTTTTAAATAAAAATAATTTATAGTGATAAATTATATTATTGAGTGATTTCAAAGTATAATTAGAATATATTTTTACCATTTTATCCAGTGGTGTTCATTAGAATTAATTTCACTTTGAAATTGGTTCGAAACAATTGTCAATCTTTTAATATATATTGTTTCTTAAAAACACGCTGTTTGTTGTGACAGTGGGAATTAATTATAAAATTAATTAATGCAAATTATATGTTTAGAATTTTTTAAAATAGACATCATTTTTGAATTTGGAATATCAATTATAGCTTAGGCTGAAATTTTGGCATTGTTCTGAAAAACATCAATTTTTTAATGAATAGTGAAACTACTAAGTGGTACTTAAAAAAACTAAATTTTTCATAAAACATAATTTTACCACTGCTGTGAATGGAATTTCGAAAATCCGAGAGACACGGTTAATATCAAGAAGTAAAACGTGGTTCAATGAGATGAAAATAATTTTTGGTGAATAGTAAGTTTTTACTTTTATTTACCACGGTTAAAAGTAAATAGGGTAATTAAGGGTAAAAATGATATTAATATTACCCTAACACATGTCCTAATTCTATTGGACAAGTGTATCTCGACCAAAAACATCCTTAAGAATAAAATATTATCATTTAGGTCCACTTGGATTAGATTAGGATATTTATTATTATTTAATTCAAAGAAGAGTTAAAAGAGTTAAAATCAATGATTATTACTAAAACATTTTTAATATAGGGTTATACATAAGATAAAATTGATTGTAAATATTCATTAAAAATATAATAAAATTTCCTAAATAATGATATTTTATTTATAATTTTTAAACATTAAATAATTTAATATATTTAAGACACAATGATGATGCAGTAATTACCATAATAGTGAAAAATTAAAATAATTGATATTATAAATTCCCAAATAAATATAATTTAAGAATTTTAATTAATTAAAAAAAATTTATAGGATAATATGACATATTAGGATTGATTTAATTATCTTTTTTTGAAGTAATAATTCTTTTATGAGTTTCACAAAAATCAACTATTGAATAGTGTCAAAATTGATATAAAAGAGTTTTTAAAACAAATATTATATTATTAATTGATATTAAATTCCTAAAAATCTAAGTATCGGCCAAGAGACTTATATCATGATAGGTATATCATTAATGGACCACTTGGGGGTCGATTGGATGTATATAGTAAGATTATTAACTATATAATATAAAAATACAAAGTGACATGGTAAATGTCAAACTAATTAACTAAGAGTTAAAACTAAAAGATAAGGTTAATATAGTAACCCAAACCTGTATAAATTATATTGGTTGAATGGTTTTCGACCTATCCCCACATTAACCATTTAATAATCAACTTTGTAGCCATTAGAAACCGAATATTAATTTATTATAAATTAATATTGCTAGCTTTTCCAAAGGTGCCCCTCACCCCTCTTATAAAAGGGCACTCTTCCTTCTCATTTCTTCACACCATCAAATCCTTTTGGATTGGCCAAAACCTGCCCAAATACTCTCTAAACTTCCCTCAATACAACCTAGAGGCCTTAGTGTGATAAGAAATTCAACCTAAGGAGCCCTTTTGATCAAATCAAAAGGAAGAACTCGAAGAAGAGGTAATGTTTTCACCACCCCTTTTCAAGTTCCTTTCTTCTTCCACTTATTCTTTCCTTGTTATTACCATTCTAAAATAATAAATCTAGTATCTTATATATAATTTGATGTTATTATAAATATGGTACATCCACATTCAGTATTTCATCCACCCTTTAAATAACATGTCACCATACGTGCGTACGTACGGCTTACCGTCTCCACGTCGTGGTGTAATTGTTATTCAATATATTATTATTTGGGTGGGTATAATAATGATGTGTAACTCATTTAAATAATAAATATAACATGATAATGATTCTTTATATATGATATACCATCAAATTATATATTATTTTAATATCCAAAGAATGATATTGTCGCTCGTGCGTACGTACGGACTACCGTCTCCACGAACGCAATGAGATTCATTCTCCGTCATATCCATTAAAGTATAATTATCATTTGATGATTTAAAAATAATTTTTAAGAACTTTATATCATTATGGATATGAAAAAGATACAACCTATCCCTGACAAACATTGCTTATGTAACAAAACATATAAAAGAAAACGAGTAAGTTAACACCAGAAACGACAATAATTCTAAGATATTATTAATAAAGAAATGTTAAAAGATCATATATGATATCATATTAATGTATATGATTCATGAATAATTTAATAACAATTATTTCAATATTATACAGAAGGTTAACCTACCCCCAACCAAGGAAAGGTACAAGGTAAGGGGTTTCTTATCTCACTTTTAATTCTGTGAAAATTCCATTGTTCACCACTTATTTATTACATGTGGTGTGTTTACTACCAATGTTTGTATTAATTTTGTAATATACTTTAATTCATGTATATTTACATAATCATTGTATGATCCTTCTTTCATCTGTGTATGTTTTTTATGTTACCAAATCAATAAGGGAATTTGAATTTTCAATTTCCACTAATTCGGCTTACGCATACTCCATTGATTATTTTACTCCAAGATTATGTGTGGAATCACTATTCATTTGATTATACCATAATTTCCACTCCCCTTTCTGTGGATATACTTTTTATACACATAATCACTCCATTGATAAATTTTCAATTCATCCGTATGAACTTGATAAGAGTAATTTTTACTCAATCTCGATTTGTTGAGATAAACATCCAATTCATTGGTGTTGTTTTTACTAAAATATGTGTGAATGTCCCTTGATTGTTTTACACCGAATATACAATCATATTTAGTGTATTTATATTTTTCACACATTATTTTGTCATTGATTTATCCTTAACCTAAGGATACGGCCTTTATGAGAGATTTTATCTCAATTTACATTCCATTGATACTTCTTTGTTGTTATAGACCAAATCACTTTTATGTGGTGTATACAATGTAATTTGACATAGTATATCATGAATCCCTTTATTCTCATGATATTACAAAGTTTTTATTACCTCAATTAATTTTATTCAAGTGTCTCTCTTTTGGTTAGAATCTCTAACTAAAATACCATTTTTAAATTTTTTAAAGACTTACTCATCTAAATATTTCTCATTAATGTTCATGTTTTAAAAATGGTTTTAAGGATTTATTTATATGGACATTAATGTTTTAAAATTAAAACTCCTTTTAAAAAGTTTCCAAGAGGTATGGGACACTTTCATTCAAAAATCTATTTTTAAATGGCTTCTTGACAAATGGTGTGACTTTTAAATGATTTCAAGAAAAAGGGGGATATTTCTCTCAAATAGTTTTGATGATTATTTTCATCTATGGAAACATCCTTCATTATTCCTGATTGAGGTTAATGTGATAAAATACAATATTCCATATTTTATCAAATGAGTTATGTTTGACTGTGGATGTGCTATTTTTATACCATTCATGGTTTGTGGTTAAAGTATTTAAATTTCATATGCTAGTTTTAATACGAATGTGTATGTTATGTTTAAACCTTTTCATATGGGAATCATTGGACTTAATAAGTGACGGGTGGAGCCCGCTATAGCTCCTCGATGCATCGGTAAGTCTCATGAGACAAACTAGTGTCTTTCCATAAGGCCTTGGCAAAATATTATTTGTAGTCTTGGCACGAGGCCTTGGCTATATGGTTATGATAGTCTGGCATTATGCATTCCATCATTATGAAAGTGGTTATTGATATTTCATGTGATAATTAGACTAGTAGAATATCCATGTGAATAAGTAAATGGAATTATTTTATTTTATCTTTGACATTTTATCCTGAAGCTCAAGTTTAAAAGGCTTTCGTTTTAGTTATAAACTGCCATAAGTGTTTATGCCTATCTATGAAAGCTTCTGCTATAATGTTATCCTTACTGAGCATCTGAGCTAACCCCTTTCAATGTTTTATTTTTCCCAGGATTATGAAGAAGTAATTTATGAATGACCTGTAGGGATATTATGAGGGGATATGAAGACAAGTTGTTGTTGTAGTTTTTTTTTACCTTATGATGTAATGTAAGACTTATGAATATATCTAGTGTTTCCAAGACTACTAAACTAATCGGTCTTTGGAGACATGATCCTTTGTGATCATTCCAATGTTATGTAATAATGCACCGACTCTGGGTATTTAGGGTCGACGCGTTACATGGATATAATAATTCCACCCACAATCTTTATTCATTTAGAGAATAGTGTACTCATTGATTACCTTAATTAGTTCATGATAGCCTTTATATATGGAATTATTGTATATTATATTATAATTAAGATCTTTCTATGATTGTATTTAATGCCTTCTGGAAGTATAAGTTGTATTACAAATTCATCAATAGTGGATTATAGATACAAAATGAATCCTTCTCAGAGCATATAATCTCAAATCAAGTTATATTGGTGTATCCTTCAAAGAAAAAAGTTATTGAGAAGATGAATAGATCATTAATAATAATTTATATTCTTAGTTTTAATTCATTTATTGGATATTAATTTCACTTTTTGAGGGATTTCTCAGAGGTATCAAATCCAATAACAAGTTTAATATGAATTAAGATGTGTGCCTTTAGAAACATGAATGTGAGAAGAATTTCAAAAAACGAAAAATGATGTTATTCAATGCATTGGTTCTTACACTAATCTAATTTGTATAAGGGTTTTTATTCAAAAGTGATTCATCCATAAAGGGGCCAGGATTCTTGATTATGCAGAATGATATGGTAATATCATATTCCTCAGGCCAATTGAAAATTCATCAACAAAAATACTAGACTTATGATTTGGAGTTATTAACAATAATTATTACATAGGAAATATGAAAGCAATTACATTATGGTGAAAGATGTTATATGTATACTAATAATAAAGTCATGAATTATATATTCTCATAGAATGAGATGAATATGTTCTCATGGATATAGTAGGAATTTTTTATTGATTTCACTATTCAATACACTACAAGCCTGGGAAGGAGCACAAGATGACCGATACATTAATCCAAAGAGGACATATTTTTTTGTCCATGAGGAGGATTGAATGACATCCATTATTTATGGATTTTTAAATATGGATCATGAAATAATTATAAAAGGGTAATGACCATATTTTTCATAGATAATGGTTCAACTGTAACGTCTTTATTTTTTGTGATGGAACAGATCTAGTTAATTTCTATTTAGATCTCATTATTATTTTAATTGAATGTGACAAAGTTTGTATGAATGGGTTTAGGAGCATCAGGGGAATACATGGAACCTATATATCCTATTTTATGATAAAAATAATGAGGTTCATTGTTGGATCTTTTTTATGGATAGTTGTGCTTCTCAACAATGCAACCCAAAGAGGAGGATCATGGTATGTTTTACCATTTAAGAGCGTGCACACAGTAATAAAAAATTATAATAAATTGAATGTTTTTTAGAACCATTTGGGAAGATATTTTTTTATTGTATTGGTAATGGTGAGAGGGGTGGAGGAGTCATACATTAAGCATGAATGTGCAGTGCACAGTTTGTAAAATCATGTTCTTAGTCATACGAGGGGGGTTCCCCCCTTAGAAGTGTGTGTGTAGTTGGAATAGGGATTGGAAAATCATGTATCCAAACCATTAACTACTTAAAATTTTTTGAATTTATATTTTTCCCTACTTTAGATATTTTTTGGTACACAAAACCCTATGATTTTTATGTTCTATATCGTAAACAACATGGAACACCAATTTTAAACAAAATATTACATATTTTTAAAAGAATCATTCTATAATATAATAAATATCACCAAGATATTTGCAGGATGATTATGAATATTATTGATTAAATTATTAAAATAAATATTTTATGAATGTTTATTATTATTTTGTTAATAATTAATAAAATGTGGATCATTTAAAAGGAAAAAATGATTTCTGAAAAACTATATTTTTCTAAAAAGAATATTAGTCATGATTATTTCACATAATTTAATATTAATTATTAAAAATTTACTAAAATTAATTTATCAAAATGAAATTAATTTTTGAAATAATTGTACCAATATAATATTAGGGATAAATTTAGTGATTTTTCAGAAAATACTTGTTCATTGATTAGTGAAAAATACCAATTTTTATAAAAAGTGATTTATTTTTAATTAATTAATTAATTAATTAATTAAAATAAGTTTTTAATATTTTTTATTATAACTTATAAATTATTTAGTTTTTTTATTCACTTAATAACTTATTAAAAATATTTATATTTTTTTCATTAAGTTTTTTGGGTTTAGAGAAGGGTTTTTTAAAATATATTTTATAATGCATAATGTTTCTATTTTTGAATTAATTAATGTATTCCCTAATGCTAAATTTTCTTCATGATGTATATATATATATATTATAATTAAATATTAATTTATTTTCAAACAATGATTAATATTATTCATATATTTAAAATACAATAATCTTTTTTTAAATACTCTTCTTAAAAAATGACTATCTCATCACATCTATGAGATTGATATTAAATTATATTTTATCAGTTATATGAATTGAATTTGAAAAATGGATTAAATATTTGAAATAATAAAAACGTATAATGTCTAGTATGTTCAACTATGTTTTTATGAAAAATATTTGTTAAAATAATTGGAATTAATTAAAGTTATTTAGGTAAAAACAAGTGTATTTAGTAGTAAAACGTATAATATAATGAATAAAAATGACTGAAAAAGAGTAAAAACCCATTGGATAGAAATATTTTAACATTATATATTCTAGGATCAATAGTGGACCATTATTGGGTTAATTTTACTTGAAAAAACATTGTGTGGAATTCACTCTTTCTAAAAATTACAAGTGTGCCACACACCCCACATATAAAAGGCCACCACCTCTCCTTCTATCTCAACCGCATTAAACCAATTCAGTACATCCAATACCTAGAATAATAACTTCCCAAAATCCATTAAATTATCCTAAAAGAATTTTTTCATTTGAATACATACAACCAATGAGTTATTTTTTGAATATATAAGGAAGTTCCTCGAAGAAGATGTAAAATTCTTCAACAAGTGTTTTTATTTTAATTATTTCTCCTAAAATTAAAATTATTATTATAAAATGATTAATATAAAATTAATTATATTAAATATAATGATATTTTTAATGTTAATGGTATGACTTCAAACCACACACACTTCCATAAAATGGTTTATGAAATCATTATCTGTGTGTATTGGGGATTACAGCCTCATGAACTAATGTCATTAATTCTACCATTTCAACCTATAACGATAATAAATAGTGATATAAATACATTTTATATATCATATTTACTATATTTATGATATTATTATTATTTAATTGTTATATCACTCATAACATTATGAATAATATTTTTTGGGAATTCGATAATGTTGTTACTATGTACGGCCGACTACCGCCTCATGAAGTTATGTGATTGATTCATGCTTTAAATTGAATGTATTATAGATGGGTTGAATAATTATATTTTATATACATGAAATTATTATAATAATCATGAAATATTTATCATTATGAAAATATATTACATCATTTAATTATTTACACTAAAAATTTGATAACATCATTTATGTACATGTGGACTTCCTTATTCACGAAGCAATGTGACTCCCTTTTCATCACCACACCACATGGATGATATATATATATAAGTATTTTTATATAAATAGTTTGTTATATATTATAATTTTAGAATTATTTAATGTTTAAATGTTACTTACCTCATTTCCCAAAAGATAATTGAAAAATAGAAACGTGACTCATGTGTATGTGCAGCCTCCCGTCTCAGTGATCGCAACATAGTACATTTTTCATTCATTATTTATTGATTAGTTTAAAAAAGTTTAATTGATGTGTAAATTTGATAATTAAGAAATTAATATCATTATGGATATGAAATAACTATATTAAATGAAAAAATGGGACTTTTACAATAAATAATGATTCCGAAAATAAGGCGATAAACACATGAAACACTGAAAATATTGAATTATTATTAATGGACAGGTGAAAAGATTTTAAAAAATTTATATATATGATATTATAAAAATTAATATGGTTTTTAATAATATAATAACTTTTTTTAGAACACTATATAAGTGGATAAATATTGTTCATCAAAAATGGATCGTAAGGTAAGGGTTTCTTTTTAAAATTATAATTTTGTTAGATGTATATCATATTCCCTAATTATTTTGATTCATTGTGTATATATTCACATGAATGTATTTTATGATTAATATAATTAAATTTAGGGTGATTTTAATATCCTTTTTCTCATCTCTCTATCATTAGTTTTACAGTTTCATAGTCACCAAACTGTAAGTGATTTTATCTCCAAAACATTTCATTGAGGAATGTTGAAATGATATGCCTCAAATTTATTTTATATGGAGTATATAATACCAATTTTACATGTAATATCATGAATAAGTAGTTATTAATGGTATTTTATGTTTCAATTTTAATTATTTCATCTATGTTTATTTGAATTAGGAGTTACCAAGTGGTAATGAATTTCATTTCTCAATTTCTTTTCATAGGGTTATACTAATTCCCTGTTGTAGTAACTTATGTTAGATTTCCAATTTTTTATGTGTATCTAAATTTTATACATGTGATATATTCATTTTTTAATTCTCATATTATTGTTATGGTCTTTTCAAGGGTTTACATCACAATCTCATTTTAATCAGTATTATTTAAACATCAATTTCATTTGAAGAAAATTATTTAAAAATATTTTAATAAACCATTTAATTTTATTATACTCTAATGATTGATAATATTTTCATATTAATAGTATTATTTTTCTACTCTTTATTACTTAAAATGTTTTAGAATTTGTTTTAAAAAAATGATTTCTTTTACCTCTTCGGTCTGTAATCAATTTTCATCCAAAACCATGTTTTCTAAAAATATTTTCAAATATGTTTCTAACCACTAGAAAATTATTTGCTGAATTAATTATTAAAAAATATTTTAAAAAGAATAATTATTTTATTTTCAAAACAATGAATGTTTTTCTTTTTACTGAAAAATTGAATGAAATCTGTGTTTTTACTTTTACGTCATGTACGGATTTAATCACCATCAATTGTTTGGAAAAAAAATTATTTTTACAAGGTTATTTTTAATGACACATTTTTTCTACTTTTATGGAAGTTCATAGTTTTAAAAAAATTGACACAGTATTTCAGAATGTTTTAAATTTTAAAAATATTTTTCAAAATGAAAAAAAATTACATAAGACAATTTTTAATGATATTTTAATTTTATTTCAACTCATCAACATAAAAAACCATATTTTTATATTCCCCCAACTAGATATATTATTTATTCATAACATCATCATTCCTTCTCTTGATACAAAGTGATTTTTAATAGAACCCATATAATTTTTATGAGAAAATCATATTTTAAAAAGATTTTTGTAAAAAGTATTTCATTTCCATGGGTAAATCATGTTTCAAAGAGATTATTACATAACTTGTTTCATTCACATGGTTTAATCATGTTTCAATGAAATTTTTATGGAACCCATTTCTTTTCCATAGGTTAATCTTGTTTCTTTGATATTGAAAAAACCAATTTCTTATGTATTGGGTCTATGATGTTATGAAAAAATAATGATTTTTTCAATGATTTTTATGAGTAATTTAATTTTCTATATTCTTTATTCATGATTTTCTCTTGGAAATTAAAAATGAAAAATGGGGTGTCCCATATAGATACAGGTAATCCCATGATAGCTTATAAAATGGGGTGGACCAGGTTGCACTGAGTGAGCCCATTATATCATAAAATAATTGGTGAATCTAGATAGCTCTATAAAGAATTGGGTATTTATTACATTGGATGTTATAAGGTTGGTTATTCCAATTAAATGACTTTTGAAAGTGCATTTTTAATATGATTCTCCAATTTACTATAAAAGGATTTTCATTTCATGATATGGGCTTATAATGTTTCCTATGACAGTGATTGATACTACATGGATCATAATTTTTTATTCGGATGAATTTTTACTTTTCAATGTTGTAAAATTTTATTATATGGGTATTGATGGGTATGAGTTAGTTTATTATTCAAGAATTAATTTTGATTATCTCGACATATAATTATTCACTTCTTGGTCTCATTGATGAAATTCAATTGAAAATGCTTATAGTTACAATCAAAGAGAGTTTGAGATCACCCTTCTTATTTTTCCTTTTCTCCAAAGGTTATAAATAATGAGTTTGAGAATGTAAGTGATTTTTTTTTTAATTCTGAAATTTTATGGTTTGGTTGCGGAAAAATTGGGTCACAATTATTGATATCATATCCAGAAATGTAATGTTCATTTTTTTAGTATAGGATTTGGGATTTCTCGCCTGAGGATAATATAGTTGGTATTATAGGTCTGTTTAGATAAAATTTTATATTATTATGTTTTACTATGTGGTTATGTTAATATTTATGGATACCATCATAGGTCTATAAGATTAAGGTTTATCATAAGTTGAAAGTATGAGATACTTCATTTTAGGATTTTAAGTAGTAAATATTTTGAGGTTAATATCATTTTTTAGTCTTTTTATTATGTTGAGATATTTTTACACCTTGGATCAAACTAAATTTATATTTATGGGGGTTTTAATTTTCATTTTTAACAAAAAAGGGGACCAAATGAATTGAGAGTGATAACATGTTTCCCTCGTAAAGGTGGTGAGTCTTGAACCCATGACTAGAGGACGATTAGGGTTTCATTCCTACCATATACCTACATAATGTTCTGGTTAATATGATTTTTTACACATAAAGATTTTGTTTATTTTGGAAAAAATGGTATTTTTTATGAATAATGATTTATTTATCATAGAATAATATAGGGTAAAATATTTATGATCATTGGATTTAGAGCTTAGTCAATTTTTTTTAAAAATTTACAAATAGTTGTTTATGGAATGATTTGGTTTGAACATTCAGAATTATTGTTTAAATAAGGATATTAATATATAAATATTTATCTTTTTTATCTTATTATGTGATGAACATTTTGGGTGTGGTTAATTTCTAAAGATAGTTGTAATAGTTTGATTATCCCTTTTGTGGTTATATCATTTTTAAGTATATTTTAGGGATTTTGGAATTAATAATTCATCTTAAATACAAATCTCTTGGATAAAAATATGATATTGTGGTGTAAATTGGTTAATTAATGAAATTATACTTTGAAATTAATTACACTTCCTTATATTCTAAGATAATAAAATAATTCCTCAAATTTATTTAAAAGAATCATTACAAAAATTATACCATTATACATTCATATCTAATGAATCAGATGGTATTTTAAACCATCACATAATTAAGGTTTTCATGTCATTTACATTTCATTGATCATTCACAATGTATTAATCAAGGACCTATGTCATTATATATAATTATTTATTCCTTTCTTCCACTTCTCACCAATGTTCTCTCACATAAAGACCTATTTATGTGTTATTTCATAAGAATGTTGTACTTACCATTATCTATTATTAAAATTATGTTTATTAACATTTTTTGTGATGTGGGATTAAAAAAATTATATTTAAATATCTATCCTTTGAATATCGAGATAATATTCAAATTACGAGGATGGAATTTATATAAATTATGGGAGGATGTAACACCCTGTGATTTTAAAAGATAGAAATTGTGTTTAATAGTGTTTATAAAACACCAAATTTGTCTTATATGAGAATATAACACCCCATGAAATTAATATATATTTTTGTTTAAGTAAATTAAATTTCCTTGAATGTTTTTTGTACACCCAACCATGATATTTTGTTGAGTCAAAAGTTATCTTTTGACTTCTATATTTTGTTTTGGAAATCACAAATGTCTTTTTTAATCGTACTGTATTTACTCTTTCAATCGTATCGTACTAACTCTATCAAGTGTACCGTACTGACTCTATCAATCGTACCGTACTGAATCCGTTAATTGTATCATACTGACTTTAACAATTGAAATCATACTGACTCTACTATTCATACGTTCATTACTTTTTTTGGTACTTAGTCAAAAACACTTGTTTCATATGAATCGTACTATTGATTATCATCGACATATATCTTGTTTTAACCAATACTATGTCGTTCAGTTAGTTACAAAATAATCAAAACGATGTCATACTTTCTGGTTCAATATGACTGTTATGATGCCAGGTGTCCAAGTCCCTCCGAGTTTTTCAGAGAAATATGACCGTTGGAACCTGAGGCCTATAAATAGGAGGTCATTTGAAGCTGAGAGAGAGGAACAATGAGACTTTTGTAACAACTGCGATACTCTACTTCTATCAAGTTCTAGAGAGAGACGTTGTGACTTCACTCATCTACTTTGTGTGTCCGATCATCGTATCGAGGGATTTCAAGTGATTGAAATACATAGGTTCCGATTACTTACAAAATCGGGGGCTACCGGGGATAGGTAGACAGACGGTCCGATCATTGTATCGAGGGCTGCCGGGGATAGGTAGATAGACGGTCCGATCATCGTATCGAGGGCTGCTGGGGATAAGCAGATGGACGAACCGATCATCGTATAGAGGGATCACCAAGTTGTTGGTGAGACATACCTTTTATCCAAGGTGAAAGGATAAACCTTCTCTTTGGGTTAAAAGAATTGTAATTCTTTTACATTTCCGCTGCTAATTGTATTAGAAAGGAAATTGTTTTTGTTTCCTTTTCTATCTCTTATTCAATTGTAATTGTTTCAATTACAATCATCCTATTACAAATTGTATTGATTTATTCTATACACTTTAAGATAGAATCCTCAATCTTTATATTACTTTGATTATTGTGTTCATCTTGAATACGATTGTTTTACATTACATTAGTATTACATTACATCATACCTTTTATATTAAATACAATTGTTGGTGTTTGTATTTGTATTATTTTAAGATCATTTAAACTAATCTCTCAAGTTGCTAAAACTCAATGGTTTTTTAAACCTACAATTCACCCCCCCCCATCTTGTATTGTTTCATCTAAAAGACATACATATACATATTTGATCCTATATATATTTAGGGTCAATAGCATAAAAAACACGCAACACAGAGTTTAAATGAAATGTTACATATTATTAAAACATATTAATTTAATATAATAGTTATCACCTGCATAATGGTTTAGTGATTATGAATATTATTAACTAACTTATGAAACTATATAGTCTATAAACTTATATTTTTTATCGATTTCATAGTAAAAAATAAGGGTCATTTAAATGGGGATAATGTTTTTCAAAAAAATATATTTTTCTTAAAAGAAGATTTGTTGTGATTTACACACATAATTTAAAAATAATTTTTTAAACATTCATAAAATTTATATTAAAATTTTAGCTTCATTATTGAAATAATAATAGAAAATTTATCTTAGGGTGAAATCTTCATATATTTTGGAAAATATAGATTTTTTAGTGAATAGTTAAAATTAAAAATTTATATAAGTTGTCTTTTATATTTAATGAATTGATTAATTTAAGAGTTTAAATATTTTTTGAATATTATTAATTGTAAATTAAGTATTATTAATTAACATTTAATCCACTTAATTACATTGAAATCAATATTATATTGGTTTTTATTATCGATTTTGATTTTGGGTTCATAATAGGTTTTTTCTAAAAAAACATCATTAAAATGCATAATTTTTCTCATTTTTAATTAACTAAAATAATAAAAAGTCGGAAATTTATATTTTAAATTCATATAAAATATATAACTAAATATTAATTACCTTTTATATAATGATTATTATTATTCATATAGTTAATATAGAATCATTTTTTTTTCAAAAATAAAGTCTTTTTAATAATGCGAGGTCGCGTTGCTTCAGTAAGATTAATATAAAATTTTATTTTTCCACTTATATGAAATAATTTTGGAAAACTACACTCCATATTTATGATAAGAATATTTTATAATTTATAATAATATCAAATTAATTATTTACAATATTTATTATTGAAAACAATTAAAATTATTTACAGTGATTAAGGTAAAAACGAGTTTACATAATGGTTAAACGTAGAAACTAAGGTACCAATATGACCTTACACTTGTAAAACCACCATTTAAAATAATTATTTAAACTTTATCCCTTTTAATCTCTATAATGGACCATTATTAGGGTCGGGTGAACTAAATAAAACATGGGTGGAATTAACTCTTTTGAAAAATTACAAGTGTCCACTCACCCCACTTATAAAAGGTCAACATATCTTCTTCTCTCTTCAAACATTCAAAAAGAATTAGTCCAATAACATCCCAAATTACTTCCCAAAATCCATTATATCATTCTATAAGCCTTAGTATGGGTATAAATCCAACCTTTCATGGATTTTGTGAAAAAACAAGGAAGATACCCAAATGCCTGGTAACATTTTTCAATGAGTTTTTTTATTTTGTTTCATTCCTCACAAAATTTTGTTATTACTATAACATTATTAAATAGTAAATTCTGGTTCCTCCATATAATTATATTTTTTATGATAAATTTATTACCTAAAACCACACATACTACCATCAAATGGATTACCAAATCATCATTCATGTGTATAGAAAACTACCTCCTCATAAACCTATATCATTCGTTTTTACATGTACATGTATGAAGGTTGGGAAAAATGATTGAAATACTATTTCTATATATTATATTTTTAATATTTATTATTTTACTATTCTTTTTAAATTTTTATTATTTCTGTGATATGTTTACCGTACTCACTAATTATTTTTTGTTTTGTGGTGTGTATACATCCCATGAATATATTTTTTGGTTATTATCCTTTTAAATTTTCTGATTTTCATACCAATTTTAGTACCTATCATTCACAGGGTATATGATTTCAAAGTTACTAGAGAGGTAACAGAATTCATCTCTATTTCATTTCATTGTGTAATATTTAAATGTTATGCACCTAATTTATTTTATATGGTGTATATACTTCCAATTTAAAATTTAATATAGTGAAAAAATAATTATTCATGGTATTTTGTGATTCAATTTTAATTATTTAATCCAAGGGGATTTGATGTAAGAGTTACCATGAACTAAATAATTTAATAACTCGATTTATTTTAATTGGGTTATATTACATCCCATTATCTTTAATATTCTTTATTAAATATATAATGGAAATTGATTATTTTATGTTTCATTTAAAATTATTTTATTTGGGTATATAGTTTATTCACATGATCTATTCATTGGTAAATTCTCACATCAACGTTATGGTATTTTCAAGGGTTTACATCACAATCTCATTTTAGCCAGGATGATTTACACTTGAATTTATATTAATGAATTTATTTGAAAAATTTTTAATATGAACTATAATTTTATTCTCCTATGGTTATCCATGATCCTTATAAAATAATATTACATTTTTCTTCTCTTTGGTACTTCCAATTGTTTAGAAAATAATTTTATGAAAATCAGATTTCATTTATATCTGCAGCTGGAATTTTTTTTCATCCAGAACCATTTTTCCTATAAATGTTTTCAATTTTTTGAACTATTAAATATTATTTATCAAATTTATTTTTACAAAATGTTTTCAAAACTATATTTATTTCATTTTAAAACAATTATTTTTTCCTTTTACCGAAAAATTTAAGGAAACATTGTTTTAACTTATATAACATGTATGGATTTACCCCCATTAATTATTCGAAGCTACATTTTAAATTTACAAGGATATTCACAAGGGTCATTTTTCCCAAATATTATAGAAATTATTTTATTTTAAAAATTGGTATTCAATGAAAAAGATATTAAAAATAATTTAAAAATAATTTTATAATATGCATAGGATATTTTCCACTTGATAATTTATAATGATATTTTAATGGTATTTCCATTAATAAATGTTGAAAACCCTTATTTTAACATATCCTCCACTAGATATATTTTTTATTGATACCTTCCATCTTCTTTCATTTGATAAATATTGACTATTTCAAATATATTATTATGAAACCCATTTAGTTTCTATAGGGTAATCATGTTTTCAAGAGATTAACATAAATCCCATTTATTTTCAATTCGATAATCTGGTTATAAAAGAATAATTATCGTTTCTATGAATTTTAACATAAAGTGTAAGCTCTACATACTTTATCCATATTGTGGCTCTTGGAAATAATGCATGAAAAATGTTATTGCGAAAATATTTCTGGGTAATCCCATTATAGCTTATATAATGGGGTGACCCAAATATTGATGAGTGAGCTTGTTATATCTTAAATGATGGGTTATCCCACATAAATCTATAGTGAATTGTGTATTGATTATATTGGAATCTAGAAATATGGTTATTACAATGAAAGGGTTTTATTAATATGATGTTTCAAGTAATTGTTTTTACTTTCATCATAAGGGTTTATAATGTTTCTTATGATCATGACTAATACTACATGAATCATGATTATTAATTTTGATGAATCTTCACTTTTCAATGTTTTCATATCTTATTATCCATATATTAATGATTATGAGTTCTTTTATTATTCTCTCATTCAATCTAATGATTTCATTATACCCTTGTTCTATTCTTATGCTCATTATTGAAATTCAATTACTTATTCTTATGTTTACCATCACTAGGAATTTGATCCCACCTTTCTTATGTTTCATTCCACACGTGTTATAAAGAAATTGGTTGAATTAATTATTTCTACAAGGGATTTCATATGGATGATGATGATAACTTAATATAAAATAATAAAATATGGGTTAAGTGGGAGAAATTATCATTTAATGAAATGGGTATTGTTTATGTATGAGTATTTCCTAATTATCTAAAACTCTAGACCGAAAGGGACCTTGATAATGTATGTTATCCTATTTTTACTTTAGATATTTTAGGGTTTGGATGGGAAAAAATTGGATCAAATTTATTTATATCAATTCCAAAAAATGTAAATTTAATGTATTCATCATAAGATTCAGAAGTGTTGGTTTTAGGATGTTATGCAATAGCTCCCACACCATTAGGTCTCTTCCTCACCTCATGATGGATTTGAGATTCCTCATCCACATGACATATGAATCAAATATATTTATTAAATTTTAATCCATATTAGTATGTTGTTCAATCCACATACTTGTTTTCAATATTTATCCTGCTATATAGAATTCAAAATCTATGCGATATAATATGAACTAGTTTCTTGAAAATTATATATTTCTCCCATTATACCCTGTACTATAGGTTGATACTCTACAACTAACATCCTACCAATATATGTTCCATTTTATAGTTAATTTTTGTAAATGTATTAATGATTATATTATGTTTCATTGTGTCATGCCTAGGACCTTCCAATGCATAACGTTTTTTAAAAAATACTTCTAATTAGATGTGTAATCCAATAATAATGTATCCTGTGAATAAATTTGACATCAAAAGAGGATTTTATCCTCAATTGAAACCACCAATTGTGGTGCACTACAAAATTATCTTAAATGAACCATGAATTGATTATGAAATTAAACCACCCATTGGGTGTGTTCTCTTTACCCTATTTAATTGGTATTTAAAAATGAAATAAATTAATTGTTTAATGAATTAAATGGATGATGGATAATGAGACTATTCTTATAGAACATTGATTAATTACCACACTATATTTATTTAATACCTCTTAAATCAAATTATAAATGAATTAAATGTGTTATTGAAAGGTATAGATGTACTTATATACCTTGAACATTCCCTAGGTCATGTTGAGGGTGATATATGTATTCCAAATAATAGAAAAATGGACAACATCATTGGGATTTTTAAATTAAATTAATTAAAAGTGAATTTATATTAGCCAATCTATGATATAATAATTCTCTTAGTAGAATACCTTGGATGGGCTCCATGGGTGAATTGATATTTATTATGAGATGAGTGACACCTGGGTTCCCCATGTGGAATTCCATAGATGATATTGTAAGAGATTTACATTATTCTATGACTTGTGTGTTACCTAGGATCCTACATTGAAAACAATGGATGGGAATTCATGGTGATGGTTTTATATAAATCCTTTAATGATACAAGGGTCCCCGATGAGGATAGACATGGATAGGTTTGGGATAAAAAATAATTAAATGATGCCCCTTCTAATTAAAAGAAAATATTTTGATTTGTTCAATGAATTACATACACGAGGAAATTGTCTAATAAAATTATTAATTTAAGAATTAAATAGAAAATAATCATCCCTTGTGTGAGTATTATCATCTGAGGATGGATTGGATAAGAGACTTCAGTTATATTCCTAAAACATAATTAATTAAAATTGATATAAGTGGGGGGAAATTACAAATTAGGTCAAAAAAAAATTTTTCCAATGGATGTCAGGTTGATAAACTGGACTGACATGAGTATTTTTTATTTCATCATCTTCTATTATTATTATTACATACACACTTCTCATTTTATATTCACAAACTACATAACACTAGACACCATTGGCGGTGGCTTATTGATTTTTACCCAAAACCTATTCCGGCCAATAATTGGTACTCGAATAGAATTTAAGGATATATTTATGGAAAAATGGAGACAAACCCATATAGAAGTTTTATTTTCTATACTACGATGGAGTATAATAGGAGAGGATGAAGTTATTTCTCAATTTGACTTTGGATATGGTTTTTAAATTTTTGTTTATTCTGTATACCATTTACTATATAAGATTGAGGTTCTATTTCACCTTGTATTCCCCCATTTTTTATAGAATCACAACCTGAAAACCTATTTATGTATGTGATACTTTTAATGTCCTCCAATACTTCACTCTTTCATGTTTCCAAAAAGGGTTGGTTATGAGACCTCAAGTGGTTCTCCACATGTACCAGTGGATGAAGACTAGAAGCATGTGAGTGAAATGTATTGTGGGGATATTATACCCCTAGTATGAAATGTTGTATAAGTGAAAAAATAGACCATATAAATGAAACAAATCAAATTATAGACATACCAGAAGAAAAAAATAAGAACCAACTACATTATATAATAAATAATAATGTTTTGATGTAATGAAGTGATGGAATTTAACGAAATACCGTGCATGAAAAAATACAAGTAAAAGAATATAAGAATCAATAAAGTCTAATACTCCCCTGGTCCTAAAACCCATGTCAATCCAACCTCTAAACTCAATCCCATATTGCAAGAAAACAGTCAACATTAAGGAACCATTCCCTTATCAAAACATTAATCCATGTAATCTACTCTAGTACATGATATCCCTAATAGTGTGTGAGTATAGATAAGTTGGTCAGCACCACTGTATCTAAAATAACTAGTTTGATAATAATTGTATGAAATAATGAGACAAAAAAGTGTATTATTTAATTAAAAAATAAATAAAATACAACCACAACATGCACTGGCCCCGTGCAGAATATTTATGAGCATGTACTATAATCGTACTAGCCACAAAAATATTACTATGGTAAAGTAAAATACTTTGGATAAATGACATAATATCTCTAAGCATGTATTGCGACCATGAAAACCACCACCATATAACCATTGTATAGTCACAATAATTCCTATCAAAGCCATATAATCATTACAATATCCGAGTCAAATCCTTATAAACATTAAAGATTTAAAATAAGAAAATCCCACTCTACTTAAGTATTACAACATTGTATTAAGATAATCCCAATAAATATCATCATTATTTCATATAAGTGTCCATGTTCCGGGGTCGATCCTAATGTATAATCATCTCAACATGGAACACAAGTTCCATCACACATCATGGATATCAAAATATCACATCATATATATTAATGGTTAATTTTTTGAATTACCATTTATCATTTTATTCCACATTAGATTTAAATAATAATTTAAAAACAATTATTTAAATAAGAAACATACATTAACTTATGAATTCGAAATTAAGAATTAACCTTAGGTTTTACATCATGCTGAACACACCATGAGACATTAGGATATTAAATTAAATTCCTTGTTTCATCACCCAATATGTAACCATAAGTTAGTTTAGAAGCCAACTGAAACCAGAGTACTTCAAGGAATTATCTGATTCATTTATTTAATTTATATTAGTTCCCACCATTATTGAAATATCACAATATTGCATTAACATGAAAATTTTTAAACCATAGGGTTGTGATTTAGACACGCTAATTTAATTGATGATCCAACAACACTTCCAATGGAAATAGACCATGAGGAAGTAGGATCGGATGATCAAAAAGGGGTTCCTAGATCAAAATTAAGCAAGATAAAATCCAACTATTAAAACAGTCAAAGGCTTTCTACATAATTGTTGGAGATTTAGGGAGAGACGAAAAAATCGGAAAAACACTTTCCATGGATTAAAGGTGTTATTGGGATGTTTAGAAAGACGTTTGGAACTACAAAATCTTCTGGAGGGAATCCCAAGGACGAGAGGAGAAGAGATGCATCCAAATGAATTGAAATTCAGAAAAAAATCATGTTTAAAATAGCTGGATGAGGAATTACCTAGCGTGTAAAGTAGTTATACATCCAGTAATTATTTTTAATTGGATAGCCCAAAAAAATTCTGAATATATATTTTTATTAAAACACCTGAACATTAAATGATGTGTAGTAAATTTAAACTAAGTGAAAATGATCTAAATATGGGTTTTCATCCAATTTTCCCTTTCAAAAAATAAAACCACAATTAAATCATCTTATCTTACCAAGAACACAAGATAATAATTAACCCATTTACCTAGACTCTAATAATTCAAAAAAACATGAATACCCGAACTTTATATTATTTTCTTGAGCAAAATATCTCAATCAACAAAGAAGACTCATCCATCAAGGCTCAATTGAAAAACTCAGAGACAGACATACCAAGAAAAAGATAGGATCTTACAACATCCGCACAATTAAAAACACATCCCCTAGCTACCCCAAGCATCATAGTGAGGTCTTTGAAATCATGTATAGCCATATTTTTACATATTATACTCCCTCTCCTAGGTCTCTTCCTAAACTCGCTCATGGTTTCACAACACTTGAACCAATGGTATAGTACTACCATGAATATATTTCTCCCTACGATTGATATCCCATATGAGTTCCTCCTAAAATAATGCATCATCGCAAAGCCTTACATCGAAAATTTATATCACATGTGAAGGGTCTAGATGATATCTCTGTAGCTGCAACATGTGGAACACATCATACATGGCACTATAATGCTGTGTAAGAGGTAAATGGTTTTCCGTTGGACCAACCTTTCCACCACTAAAATAGATAATTCTTTTATCATTGAGTGAAAGTGCTTTTAAAAGTTCTATAAAATCATTGTAAATCTCATAGAAGATAAAGGGGGCCCCTTTAACAACACTAAAAAAGCACTAAAAAAGGGAGTCCTTTATCCCTGTAAAAAAAAGCACTACTAAGGGCCACCCCTTTATCCATGAAATTTTAACGTGGATAGAAGAAATTATTTTGATCACTATTTTTAGTGATGATAAAATAACACTTTATCAGTGCTTTAATTAGTACTGATAAATGGAGACTTTATCAGTACTCAAAATAGCACTGATAATGGCCTAGATACTAGTGATGTGCTATTTATATAAGATCACAACCACCACCAGCACCTGCACATATAAACAGCAGTAGCAGCTCCTACATAACACACACACACTACCTACAAAAAAGAGCACATGCATAGTTCACATAAGAACAAATCAACGCACATAACTGTTTGGAAAATATTGTTATATGTATATATATCAAACAATTTTTTATATAATTACATTTACAATTATCCAACAAACTATTAAAAGCATTAATTTTTAATTCTTTGACAACCATGAGTCCATCTCAAAAATGTCCTCCCATAGTATTAGTTGCCAAAAAAATCATCCCATCTCATTAAAAAGGTTCGACCAATAAAAGAAAACAAATACTATTTTACTAACACTATTAGGGAATAAATTAAAAATTAAATTAATTTCAATTTTAAATAAAAATACATTTTTAGTTATACTTTTCACATAATTAATAATATTGAGGTGTGTTTGATTCCTAAATATCACAAATGACTCATGTATCATTGTTCTATGGTCTTCAAATAATCCAAATGCGTTTTCACAGTTTTCCACATGTCAATTGTGTTTTTTAATAAAATATCATTTCAAACCGGAAACATGCTTTTTGAGCCCTACCAGTCACATCATGCGTCTATTTTATGTGAGAAAACTTCATACACATCAAAATTTACTTAAGAATCATTTTCATAAATTATTAAGACAATCAGAAATCATTTTCTTGGTTTTTAGTAGTGACACATTCTAAGATAAAATGTAAATTTTATACTGATAACATATATTTGTAGTCATACTGGTCACACTATGCATCAGATTGAGGTATGATTGATTCTTAAATGTCACAATTCACTCAAGTATCATGGTTTTAATGTATCTAAACAATCTTAATTCATTTTCTTGGTTTTTAGAATTTCAGTTGTTCTTTTTATGTAAATTACTATCAATTTTAAATAAAAAGACACATTTGGATTTATACTGATCACATCGTGTGTTTATTGAGGTGGTTTTGATTCCTAAATTTCACAAATGACTCATGTATTTTATTTGTTAAATTATCAAAACAATATAAATGTGTTTTCTATGTTTTTAGTTTGCTAGTTTTGTTTTTTTACTAAAATTAAAGTCAATTTTAAATAAAAAGAGACACTTTGTGTTAAACCAATCGCACCATGCATCAGATTGAGGTTTGATTGATTTATAATCATTCCAAATGACTTATATAACATTTTACTAATGTATCAAAACAATCTGGATGAATTTTATCAGTTTTTATTATGAAAGTTTGGTTTTTTTAATAAAATTCCATTTCAAATAGGAAACACACATTTTCAGTCATACCGGTCACGTCATGCGCCAGTTTGACATGATATTGTAACTTACACATCAAAAAGAAAATATGAATTATTTTCCTAAATTATGAAGAGACTCATAGTGAGTTTTATTGGTTTTCATTAAGTGATGTGTTTTCAACTAAAATGTCAATTTTAAACTAATAACGGAAAATTTTAGTCATACCAGTCACACCATTTTTCATATTGAGGTGTGGATGACATCAGGACATAAAAAATGATTGATGGATTGTTTTTATATATTATAAAAATAATCCAAATGATTTTTCTTAGTTTTTAGTTTTTCAATTGTTCTTTTTACGGAATTTATTGTTAATTTATTACAAAAATACACTCTTAAAATCATAACGGTCAAACCATATGTCAGATTTAGGTTTCATGGATTCTTAAATATCAAAATTGACTTATGGATCGTTTACCTAATGTATCAAATCAATCCTAATTATTTTTCTCAATTTTTAGTATGTAACTGGTTCTTTTTACAAAAATACTTAAAATATTAAATAAAAAAAGGCACATTGAAGCATACTGGTCATATCATCATGTTATTTCTATACATTCATCCATGAGGAATGTTTCTAATTAATTTATATACAAATCTATTTCATATATTGAACATGATTCTTTTTTACCAATCATGATAGTAATGAAAAAATATAAATACAAAAAGTATTAATAAATATTTTAAATGAAATTGAAATTATCTTAAACAATACTACTTCAGGGATTATCGTTTGTTCAGGGAATATGATATCTTTCATAAATTTATGAAAATAATAACCACAGTCTTTATAATTTGTTTGTTTCAGACACTACAGAATCATTTCCAAAAATAATTAATTTTTTTATATGTGTTTAGATAGTGAAATATTATTATATATACCCGGATTTGTATCCAGTCATAGTACTTATGATGTTCCTTGTCTTTTTCACCAATCGTCTTTACATAATGTAGAGTATATTCATTCACCAACTTAATATAACATAATATTCATTAAAAGAAAATATAAATTATATAATTAAATGTTTATTTTTAAAATGTTCATTGTAGTGTATTACAAATTCACAAACTTCATCATGTGTGGTTAGTTTTTTGGATATCCATGAATTAAATCCATGAAATAAATATTTGGAATATTCAAATTCAGAGAAATGAGAATCCAATGAATCCTAAGAACACAAAAAAGAATATGTAATGAATGAAATTAAAATATTTTTGATCTGATTAAATTTTAGAGTTTTACCCCTACACCATTGGTATTATGAAGAATCGATCATCTATACATTTTTTATTAAATTATTTGAGCAGTCTGGGCACTATTTCAGCCACTTTCTTGGATTTTATTTCTTTTTGTTTTGTAGAGGTTTCGTGAGGGCTAACATGTCCATTTTTTTCCATGGGTAAATCCTATCAATTGTTTTTCTTATATACACCTATGAAAAATAAAAAATTTATTTTCTCATAATTGTAATAGTATATCAGATTTCATAAAATAAAATCATGAAAACATACCACATGTATGCATTTACAACTGTGTTACCTAGCCAATCCTACTCCAGGATTTCACTTACATTGTCAACACTAATGAAATCTGGATCTTACCTGCTTTACATATTTTCATCAAAAAGTATTTTCTGAACCCCACCATCATTCAACTTTGTTTTCATATGATCCTGCAATGATAATAAATGCGAAAACAGAATGGGAGAGTTTAAGGTTCTTTTGATAGATAGTTTTTATTAGTTGGTTGACCCTTGAGATGGGTTTGAGATGTTATTTATTTTCACCCCTTCCTTATGTATATTTGTAACAAAATGTATCAGTTCTATCCCTTTTTCATTAAATTTCAAGGGTTTCTCTTAAAAAAAATATTGTAAATGAATACCTCCTTATCAGCATTATTTTTTACAAGTTATGATGGCCATTTAATGAATGTTACTATATCTTTTTCTGCCTTATGAATATCTTCATAATCAATTTCAACAGGAATATTAACACTCATATCATAGGCTACATTATTGAACACATTGAAAAGACATGTTGGAAGTGTTCTATTGTGTAGAATGACGTTCTAGATATTTAACACCAAATCCCTCACTACAAGGTAATGGGTGGGGGTTGATAGATATGAATCACAGTCATTTTCACCTCATAAAATATTAGTAGAAGAAAGGTATCAGTGTTTATCTGATTCATAATTCACAGAAACAATTATTATAACATTTATTACCTCATCTAGGACAGGTTTTTTAGGGGAATTGCTCGCTTCAAAGTTTGTGGGGGTTGTGGTCGGATCTTGACACACTGGTTGTTATTGAGTTGTTTCATCTACTTACCCTCTTCCATCATATTGTCAATGAACTTCCTCTTCAATTACATATGTTCTTCATGGATATCTTTTCTTTCTCTCATCATTTTGTTGTTTTAATTTTCATCCTCTTCTTTTTTCTCAAAAGATATTCGGGATGTCACATCAAAACGTGCACCGCTGACGTGGCCATACATTTCTAGCTACTTCAAGGACACCAAAAGTATGTCCTCACTTGGTTTGGTTGTTGATGATTCTTATGACTATGTCAGATAGATAATATAGTAAAATAAGTAATCATTATTCTATAATATCTATTTAAATAAATGCAAATATTTATTATGTCATACTTACACATGTTTCCCACACATTTTGTGTGTTTTCATCTATTAGTTTTCCATATTTATTAACACGCGCCTCCTTTCATGGCACATGTTGTGGGATGGAAGTTACATTGGATTTGGATTCATCAATCTTCATATAAACAGAGGAACATAATTATGGTGTTGTTTTATGTCTCATAATAGTATTACAGTATATTTAAAATATGTACCATTTTTTTCAAGTGAAGTGTACCCCATTATTTCTTTATAGTGGACTTACACTAGTTTTTTTACTCGTTCTTTATTTTAAGCACATAGATCATGTTTCATAAATAATAAATGGTTAATCAAAGTGATTAATACACATATCATAAGACAATGTGTTACCAAACACAATGTACCGGAAAAGACTACTTCGCATGATGGCTAGTAAACGCATCCCATGACCCGTGGGTTATCAGGTGTGCATAAATAAGAGTTGAGCTCATTTTTCTTTTCCATTCCACATATTTAAGATAAAATTTCATTAAAATTGTGTGAAAGTCTCTATGAATCTATCCAGCAACCCTTAACACATAATCCTTATATGATAAATCCACAATAAATGAACTCTACAAGGTATGAAGAAGATTAATCCAATGCTTCATTATTTTATTTTTATTAAATTAAAGAAATGATATCATAATGTTACCATAATATCTCTCAACATTAGTGTATAAAGCCTCGTGACAACATAGTTCCATGACTTTACATAAATTGGCACACATTGCCGAGTGACGATTTAAATATAAATACTGAACATGGCATTGTTGGGGTTAACATGATGGACCCTCGTATTATATCCAACTTCACATTTGATGCCATTTTCTTTTTCTTTGTATATTTTTTCTAACTACGTCAAACTACAGAGCTCCAATTTTTTCTGCGCTACCTATGTTTCATTTCCTACCATTTCCTCTATTTCAAATTCATCAATATATTCTTCTGGAGACCTAGAATCACCATGTGAAGATTGTGGTTATACCTCTTCACTAGGATAAGAAAAAACAACTGGTTGAGAAATTTTTTGGTCCTCTATACAGCGAGAAGGAGAAAGTTTAGAGAAATGTTGTGCCCAGGGATTGGTAGAATCATCATGTATAGAAGTCATTATCTATAAAAGTGGTTTAACATTTAACTTAGATTACATAAATTCATCAATGAAGAGATAATAACATTATGTAACATGATGTATATTAAAAATATATATATTGATTATTTAACTCTCTTTTATTAAAGGCTAAAGGATCAACCCCTTTATTAACTATCCAAATACATTTATTGTGGTCTCCAAAAACATACAAAACATAGTATACATTGGGAACTCAATGAAATGATTGAAATGTCGCAATGAAAGTATTATACTTTTTTGACTTTTCATCTGACCCTTTAGTTGTTCGGATGGATAACAGAACAATTGACCAATTTTAGTTTGCAGGATCAACAACAGAAAATACTTGTACTGCATGTCATGCACTTATAAATGGATCTTATTTTTACCCTTGTTTACTAAAAATAACATTCATGAATCCCAAATCATCTTTTTTAACAACACTACTGTTATCAACCCACTTGCATTGAAAAATCAGAAATTGAATGTTCATAAAATCCAACTCCCATATTTGTTTTATGATGCCAAAGTATGAGAAATTTGCCTCAATTTGATTTCTATCCTTAGCACCGAAAAAATGCATTGCTTTATCCACAAGTGTAACTTCAATTTTATTCATGTTACTGTCTCCACCATGTTCATTAGTTTATAACGTTTTATCATTTATTACATAATCATTATAAGATAATACATACACACTTGATCATTCAGTTAGCCATTGATGTTGTTCTTAAATTTAGTCCTGGTTTTCACCTAACTTCTTAAATATATGGTATTGAAACCATTTTGTAAACTATAAAATATGTGTATTTGATATCAATTTTTTATCCGTTGAAGGATTAAAATTCCGAATAATTTCTTTGTGGGTTTCTACATATAGTTCATCCTCCGAACAGTTATGAAAAAAAATGGTGGGCCTACTCCCAATCTGTAATATTGATTGTGACAACCGCCCTTCTAGAAATTACATTACCCATACTCTGTCCAGTGTAATGATATTTCAGTATACCAATGATTTTCCCACCGAATAGGTATTCAGTACAGAATTCAATGGCTTCCTCGACAATATATCGCTCCACAATACAACCCTCAATCTAACTTTGTTTTTTGACGTACCCTTTCAAAATCCTAAAATATTATTAAATGGGGTACATCCATCTATAGTGTATAACACCACATAGTCTAATCTTTCTCACCTAGTGAACCATCAAATGAACCATCATATAAAATAATTTTGGCAGCATGAATATTTCCATTTCACATAATATAACAACAATTTCACTTTCCATACTCATCGATTTTTTTCGGTCTATAACTTTGCTTCATATAGATTTGAAAAAGAAATTTAGCTTCGTTAATGTATAATGAACATTCTTAAGAAAAATATAATGTAAATATATCTTAATTAGATCTTTTATCACAACATGGAGGTCATGTTATTTCATACACTTTAACATTAAATCGGTCATTGATACAATTGTATTGATATTTGATGAATACCCCTCTAATACCTTTATGTCATTCAAGAAGGTTCCAAAATAATATCTCTTCTTCCTAGAAAGAGTGTAAGCATCTAGAAGAAGAAAATTTCATTTTTTCACTCTTCAATTATGCCAACTCTTCTTGTATTCCCATGTAAACCATGTCCTTCCTAGCCTTAATTCCATCCTTTGATTTTTATGGTACATTTAGAATTATGTTGATGACACTATCACATACATTTCTTTAATAAGCATAAAATCAAGAAAGTTTCTTCCGCATAGACAATTCCAATATAATAATTCAAAAAAAACCAATCTCTTCTTCAAAATGTTTTTTGTAAGGTTTTTTGATTTTTTTACTAAAATCAGTGTCCACATCATTTAATTTCTCAAACAGTTGATCACTAGTAAGTCGAGATGGTGTTGTATATTCTTCAAAACTTCCATCGAATGATATTGTCCAAGATTGGTACTTATGTTGTTGGGGTAGAAATATATAACGTCAAATAAACATGGTTTTTGATTAATAATTCAATCTAATAGATTGTGTACCTTGTTTGTAGATGGGACACCCATGGATACCTTTAATGCTATATCCTAACAAATTCGCATAAGTAGGAATTTTATTTAATATACAATACAACATGGATCTCAATGTGAAATCTTCATTTCAATAAACATCATACAACGTGACAACTAAATCCCATTATAATTTCAAATTCTTGATCAATGGAGCCAAATAAACATCAAAATCATTACCTAGTTATTTCAGTCTTGATATAATCATAGATAGCATGATGTGTTTTCATTTCATGCATAACCACGGTGGAATGTTACAATTTACCATCATAACCAGCCATGTACTATGAGTGCTGATCTATAAACCAAAATAATTCAATCCATCTATATATAATTAAAGATGATGGTTTCTCATCTCATTTCCAAAATCAAGATTCTCATGATAGATTCTATTTTACTAAGATGATTTTGTTAGGTGACGTAGTTTCCCATATTTATTTATTCTTTTTTGCATTCTATGTCAATTTCCCTACTATATCCTCACTTCCATATAGAAGCCTATACATTGGAATGATTTTAAATTACATTACAACTCTCATAGGACCAGATTCATCATTCCTATATCGAGAAGCACCACACATTGGCCAGTATGTAAGTGATTTGTTGTCCTTGAGACATAGTATACAGTCATTCGGGGATGCATGTATTTGTTCATAGATCATATACATTTAATGTAGCATTCATTTATAATCAAATGTTCTCCTCGAGAGCTCATTATCATCTGCGAGCATATTATTTTAAAGAGAAAGTAATTTTGTAAAACTATCATCACTATAACCATTACATGAATTCATATTATACAGCTTTAGTGTGATTGATAATTCTATATATTTAGTGAAACCACCATACAAATGATTCTTTGAAAAAAACTTTAACTACATAAATAGTTTTTGTAAATCATGATGTTCATCTTCAACTATCCTTATCATTTCTTCAATATTATCTTCATCAACATTCACATTTATAATCACGTCCTCGATACTGTCTTCTTCACTATCAACACCTATAATCATATCAGATGATCCAAACAATTCATTGTTATCCTATCCACTAGCTATATACTCTTTTTGCCTGGTTTATTCGAACATTTATAACTTTTATCAACTACATGACAAATCAAGTGTTCTTCATACTCCTCTAGACTAACTTTTTCATAATAACAATAGCATAAACATGAAAAAAGGATTTGAGAAGGGTCATATGCATGATCTTTTTATAACATGATGAATTATTTCACTCCATATTTATAGTCTCTTATAAAACGATTGGGATAGATCCACTCTTCATTCATATCAATCTTATTTGATTAAGTGATATTAGTTTTTAACTAAATGAATACAAAAAATATTTATATAATTAAATGGTTTTCCAATTCTATAAAAATACAGACAAAAAATATTATGAAAAAACTACAGTTCAAATGTCCCATGAAAACTATTTAAAAATCACACTTGAAATACCATTAAAAACCCAACCATTTAAAAAATCCCCCTTTTAAAATAACATGCCCTTTTTTAAATGAATCAATCAGTTATAATCACTCTTTCACAGAACCACAATTACTTTTTTAAGGAATTCAAGAAAACATCATGACCCAAGAATATTAATCATTTTTAATTAGTGAAACCCCTCTATGAATCATTTCCAAACACTTGAATCATTGAAAAAGATCCATTTAGGCATTTTCCGAAAGACATCGATCCCAATCGAGACACTTTATAAAATATACATAAAAAACCTCTATTAATCACAAATAAATCAATGTTTTATGATTCCAACGCATTATTCCAAAGGTAGGTGTAATAATAATATTTTCCAAAAAGAATTTCATATTTTGCTCCCCACCATTGGATATCCCTTATTCATGCTTCAATTTCCTAGTTATATCTATTAACCATCACCAAAACACCACATTCCCAATAGATATGCTCCATAGTCAGTGACCACACTCAAAACCATGAAACACTCATGTTCTAGTTTACAACAAGCATTGTATTATCACAATGATCCTTGGCTCAAACCAAATCAATTGGTCATAAAACCCAAGAAAAATATATATTTATTTCACATGAAGTATTATTAGTTCCATCCTTTATAGATACCCCTATGACAATATATACGCATGAAACCATTACATAATCAAAAATTTCTCATGTGTCATTACTTTCACATAAATAATTTCCCTATGCCACTCACTACTAGATGAAAATGTGTTCATTTCCCAATCCATTAAGTTACATCATGTCTCAAGTCAAAATAAGAAAATAAATATGGTGCTAAAATAATAGATGGTGTGATTTTCCATTGGGTTTTCTCCACAACATCTATATTTATTATTTTATACTCAATCATCAGTTTCATCCTAATTAAACTCTATCTTAAACCAAGTGGGTGAGACTTCATCAACTCATGTAGGGTCCTCTCAAATAACTCAACACTATGACAAGACAATGTCATACTATTAATTATATAGATATTGGAAAATCCATTTCAATAATTTTTTTCATCATATGATCATAAATTTTACCCAATAAAATTATATTTCTACTAAAATTGAACTACTTGGCATATGGTTTATCTTAGATGACATTTAAACTTCCTATAGAGGACCATTAGATAGTATGGACATCAAAAACACAAATATTGTACCCATTTAATGACATCATAAGATACATAACCCATTCCTTAGAATATAGTAACCTCATCCCTATTTGGCCTTGAAATATTAGACACTAAACATGGATAAAATATATTTAATTAAAGCTACATTCATATTCAAATATCTTGAGTTTTGTTTTATATTGTTCTCATTCATTGTTCGATGGTGTTAGAGAGATCCCAGATCTTGAGGCCTATTTTAGTAGTACCATCACACCCTTCATCATTGGTTTGTAAACTATGTCCATAAATGCTATGCACCCCTTTCTGAGGTTGTTTATACTAATACAGTCCACTACTCATTCATGTCGAGTTATCACCTTGCACATACCTTTAAATAAACTACCTCACCTCTTCTAGAAAAATAAATATAACCATAAACTATGTGAACCCATGTTAAATGACTTATACACTAGTATTGGGTTCTCTAATTATGTCATGTTTACCTAAAGTATGTTATTTTGTAGATCACCGCATCATTTTATAAATTTTTTATGACATTAAACATGAGACTCATTTTTTTCAATGTTGTTTGATTGTAAACATTAGTTTCATTTAGTACATCTTTCATGAAATCAAACTAAAAAATGAAAGAGACATGGTACTCACCATATGGAAAACATTCAAAGTGAATCATAGAAAAATTTTAAGTCCCCACCCACTAGGTATACACATATCATTGTTCCAAATATATCATTATAGAAATATAGGGATTTGGCATGAAATTTATGGAATTTGAAGGTTCATTTTGAAAGGATATATTTAAAAATATTATTAAATTCACATTGATGAAAAATGGTGGCTAATTTTATATCTACTATTTTTCATCCCACATTACCTAGGTTAGTTTGATTTTGGGTTATCACCACTCTTAACATCTATGAATAAGCAGCAGATTTTTTATGTAACAAGTTTTGAATGTGATTCTCTTGTGATTATTGGAGAAGTTTTGGAACTATCATTAATAAAAGAAAAAAAAATTAAATTTTTGTAACATGTCAATAAAATGTAAAAAATAATGAAAATATGTGTGTTGTAGGGATCTCAAATCTCATATCATCAAATAAAAAATCATCATTTGAATCCCACTAGATCTTAGGATGTTAAATTATTATACATATATGAGTAGAATAAAAAACCTAAGGGTTCCCATATATAACAACCCCATCAGCAAAGAGATAAGTTTTTCACATCCCTAACAATATAGGGGAAGCAACATTATAATTACATCACTTACTATATAGGAAAAGCAATAAGGGAATCATGTTCAGTCACTATGGAAAAAAATATCAGAAACATAGTTACCTTGGGTTTCTATGGCATAGTAAAAGAGGAGCTAGGAAAAAATTTGAACACAATAAATTTATAAATTTATAATAAAACATAGCCCATAAAACTCATCTCACCTTCAATACACTCTAAATATATATCCACCAATATCATTATACAATCATCAAATAATAGAAATCAATACACATCCCATAAATAGTAAATAGCCTATAGAAAACACTAACCCAAGAATTTCCTTCTAAGTGTGGTAAAATTATAATAAATAATTTTTAATAATGTGATAGCATACCCTTCTGGTGGCAGTAGTAGGGTCTGGTGATGACAGAGTTGGGGTAGGTTGTAGTGATAGTGGTAGCGACAGCGGTGGGCTTCGCAGTGTAGGTGGGACTCACGGAAGATGAAGGTTCAAGGTAGTGGTGGGTTCGCAGAAGAGGAGGGGTAGTGGAGTGGCAGGCGAGGGTTTACAATAGTGGTGGGTTCATGGTGGGGGAGGAGTTCATAGAGAATAAAGTGTTGGAGGAAGAGGAGGGGTCCGCGGTGGAAAAGCTGGGGTCAGGACAAAGATGAAGTAGGCATTGTAGCAGTCAGCTTCTATGAAAGCTTGAGGGGTGTGAGAATCAAAGAGACTATAAGAGGTTTTTTATAAAACCTAGTGAACCTTTTATCAGTGCTTTTTTAGCGCTGATAAATATTAGCCTTTATCCGCACTATACAAGAATTGATAAAATGTGTCTTTATCAGCACTAAATTTATATCACTAATAAAGACACATTTTATCTTCCCTTGTTTAGCCCCAATAAAGTCATATCATTATCAGTGCTAAAAAATTGTTGACAAAGATATTATGTAAATAATTTATTTATATTAAAAATTATATTTTAAAAATTATATATATGATAAATATTTATTTATTAATTTATAAATATAATTATATATATATATATATTTATAAAATTATAATTTAAATAATTTGAAAATTATAAGAAATGTACTTATTATATGTTTAATCGTTGTATATATATAATAAATATATTAATTATATATATTTTTCATATTCTACACATATAAAACTATATTTCTTCTAATTTCATAATTTATTATATGAATATTTTTTTATAATTATAATTATAAATAATTATATATTTATTTATTTTAATATTTTTAAAATTATAACAAATTAATCTTTCTAATTTTTATACTTTTTTTAATATATATATATATATATATTTAATATATGAATTATAATTTGATAATTATTTAAATATATCTGAATTTATTTATAATTATAAATATAAATATTTGTATTTATTTATCAATATTTCTATATAATTTACAATATATTTTTTTTAATTATATATAACATTATATATTAAAATAATAAATATATTTTTTATAAATTAATATTTATTTAAATAAATATTTATTTATTTATATTTATATCTAATAAATATTTATTTATTTATTTGTAATTAAAAATTATATTAAATTTTTTTTACATATAGTTGTAATTATGAATATATATTTATAAATATATCGATAAATAATTTTAAAATTATAAAAAATATATTTATAATTTTATAAATAAATATAAATATATTTATAATTTTTTAAATATATTTAATTATATTTTTTTATAATTATTTATTTATTTAAAAATATCTATGTTAATTTAGAATTATATTTATAACTATTTGTATTTATTTATAAATATTTGTATGTCAATATGTATAATTAATATAATTGTTAATTTTTTTAACTATTTAAATATATCTATATTTATTTTGGAATTATATTGATAAATATTTGCATTTATTTATAAATATTTTTATATATTTATCAATATATTTATTTATTTATATTATAACATTATATGTACTATAATTAATATATTTATTATAATCTTATAATTATTTACATATATATTGTTATTTATAATTATAATTATAACTATAAATAAATATATATATCATTATTTGTATATAATTATATATATATAATTATAATATATGTATTTATTATAATTTTTTAATTATTTAAATATATATATATATATATATATATATTTGTAATTATAATTACAAATAAATATATTTAAAATTTATTTTTATATATTTAAAATTTAATAATTATAAAGATTTTTATTATATTTATTATTAAATATATTTAATGTAATTCTATAAATATTTTTTAGAACATAATAGTATATATGGGTAACATGAATTAGTCATATATATAGTAATCATACATAATAAAAAATGAGACATCAATAGCCAACATGAATAATAATAAATGGTGTATTGAATAAATGAACATTATGATACATAAAATATGCATGCATGATCAATATATTTATTGACCAAATTCTTTAGAAACACATATATAGTTAATAATTTATATAAATAAATATATTTAACAAGTTATTTATATATATCAATTGTAAATAAAATAAATATATTAAACATAACATTTATAATAAATATTATGAAACTAATAAATTTAATAATATAAAAAATCTATTACATCTAAAATATCAAATTAATTAATCTAATAAACATAATAAATACAAATCTAATAAATCTAATAAATATATTTATTATTTAATGAAATTTATTATAATATTATATTTATTTAAATATATTTATATATTTAATTATAATCATATAAATACTTTTTTTAAATACATTATTTATATATTTTTGAATTTTTTAAAAATATATATTAATTATAAACATGTGTTTTTCGTTAATGTATACAAATAAAAATTATTTTTCAATATAAATATTATAATGTTATATAAATTATTATTAAAAACTTTTTCAGTGATAAGTATAACACTGATAAATGTAACCTTTATCAGCCCTAAGAAAATCTTTGATAAATGTTTACCCTTTATCAGCGCTTTTCATTTCACTTATAAAGGGTACATGTATCCCCTCTTTTAGCTAGCATTAAAAAATCCCACCAATCAGTGCTTTCTTCTTACTACGGATAAAATGAGGTGCTTCCCTTGCCTCATTTTGTGGTAGTGCACTACCTCAAATGTCATGATAAATGGGGGTTTGAGATTCCATGTTTTCTGATACTGCATTTCCCAAACCTAGGTGGCACCCAATAGAAAACATGATGATCGACCTCGAATTCCATCAGTCATCTTTGATTGTTAGAATATGATTTCTACACGCTTTGTATAGTCAACAACCACTATCTAATCAACGTAACATTTTTAGAAATATCTTGTGGGAGACTAGTCCCAAAAAATGTTGACTCACCTACCTCCATCCAACGAAAAGGAAACATGCATGGAATCCCTTATAAAACCTCAAAAGGTTCCATTTGGATCAATTCCTATAAGCTATTATAATATGATAACACCATGAGTGCTATATTTTCCCCCATGCATAACCAAAAGACAAAACAACTTCTCATAAAATATACACTAGAATCTAAATAGTTTTCTCATGTTGACAATTAGTCATTGGACGATTGGTTATTCTCAAATGAACACGCAATCCTAGAGCCCTATCAAACCCTGCTAGAAATGTGACATGAAATGAGGATCTCTATTTTAAATGATACTCCTCATAACACCATGTAACCAAACCACCTCACACATGAAAATACTTCCCAAATCATCAACATTTAAGGTTTCCTGATTGAAAATAAGTGGGATACCATAGTCAATAGACCAACAAAACAATATAACTCATTCATACTATTTTCCCAATGTAATAATATCATGAAATCCATTGTGGAGTTTTTCCATTTCCACTCAAAAATGGGAAAAGGCTGCGAAAACTCAGTTGGCCTCTAATGCTCAGCTTTCACCTATTGAAAACTATATCATCTCACCAAAAATATTTCAACCAACATCTTCATTCTTGACCATTATTATTGTCTATATAGATCATGATTCGTTTTTTCAAACCAAGTTGCATCACCCATGTAGAATCGTGGAACTCCTTCATCAGCTCCTCACATAAGCCCATAGGAACCCATAATCGACCATGGAAAATAAGATAATTTAAACTACCAAGAGACCATCATAATGGTCTCTCCCAACTATACAATTTTTATCTCATCAATGATCCCTCTGAATTAGAAAAATTATCTCTTTTAATTTGGTCCAAAATAATGGGAATAATAGATGTCGAAGTCAGGGAAACCCTCCCTAAAACTATTGAGCATTTAGATTCATGTCTTAAAAGACATATATTATCCACCACTCATCACATGACCCTCATACAACCATAATATGGGTATTCCATCTCAAAAAATCAGATAAGACATTTCCATTTCCATATGTATAAAAAATTCAAATTCTAAAGACTACAAATACTCAACCCACATCCTCTATTCATGGTTCTGGTATTGCTAAGAAAATATATACCTAAGTATTTTGTGATACATGTATACCAAAAACTTTTCAACCATGAGATAGTGTCTCCAAAAACACCAATAATATTCCACTTCTACTAACTCTAGATCATGAGTAGGGTAATTTCTCTCAATTGGTCTCAGTAACCTGCTTCCATATGAAACAACATGATCTTCCATCATTAGAATTGATCTGAGTCCAACACTAGATGCATAACTATATATAGTATATGATTTACACAAAAAAGGTAAATAGAGGATAGGTGATGAGGCTATCTTTAATTTTATCTCCTGAAAATATCTTTCACAATTAGAAAAATAAACAAAAATCAACCCTTTCATGGTCAACCAAGACATTGGTGCTGCCAAATAGGACAAATCCTAGATAAAGTTAAATAATTACATGCTAAGCCTATAATTATCCATTTTTAAAAGATATTATTGTGTGTTTACCAATATTCCATCGATTAAACATTAACTTATTCCTCTAACACTTCTTATTCTATGATTACATTTTCTGTGAAGTTAAATTTATTAATTCAGAAACTATATTTGGTTATGTTGGAGTAATGAATATCCCATATCGATGTACTATGGACGATTTCAAGTTGTTTGGAATGATCGTCATCTTATTAGGAGTATACCAAGATATCAATGGAAAAAAGAACCAAAAACATTTCCAAAAAAGGTTAAAAAGTCCTATTCATTAAGGCCATGAATATCTTCAGTGTGTTTGTTATCCCAAACAGAATCACTACAAATTCATACAAGCCATACCTTCTCCTAAAGGTAGTATGGGGTATGTATGATGGTTTCACTATTAAAAGGTGGTTGGCTGATCTAAAATAATCTTAGAGAATATCTTATCACCCTTAAACAGAACCAAAATATCATTAATGTGTAGAAGAAGATATTAGTTCTGAATATTTATCTACTTCAAACTCTTATAACCCATTCATAAGTGCAAAGACTAATCATCCTTCTTAGAAAAGAGAACTAGATAACCTCAAGGAGATATAGTAGGATGTATGAAGATGTTAGATTATATATCTTATTACTGAAATTTCAAACCATGAAGCTCTGTTGGTTCCATTTTGAATAGTGGTATAAAAATTGGCTCTGATCCCAACATCAATGTGAACATGAACTCAATCTCTCGCTCATGCGGTAAGAAGTAGAACTCATCAGGAAAAAAATCATAAAAATGATCCACCAATGGATGAAAATAATAATATTGAATTCTTCCATTATCCATATAATGTCTAGATATCTGATCCGTGAGACAATCCAATCTACCCTAAATTGTTCATGTATAACCAGCCTAAATATCCACTCACCTTGGTGAAAATAACATCCTCTTTTTAGAGATAGAAAGTTAAATATCCTCCTATAATATTTGATATGATCCTACTATATAACTAACCAATCCACGACTAGAATCATATATAATCTGAACATTTCCAAAACAAAATCTTCCCAAAGGAAATTGTAACCACCAATCTCTAGAAAACATTCCCTGAAATGTATGATATTATCTTACCTCACTCCCAATGGTTTGTCGATAATCTAAAAACCATCCAATAATTTCCCATCCAAGACCAATAAATTTTTACTAATAGAATATGTAAAATAATGTGATTCTATATCATCAAATGAAACAAAAGCTTCGGTATATGATTCAAGAATCATATCTCTGATGGTAGACAGTTCCACATCCATAATAGACAGAGTAATCTAGATAATGTACAATAAAATTTTACATCTTTAATGGTCTCTGGTCAAACTACCCAAAGTGTTTTCCTAACCCGGTACTGATTTTCCTATAATAGTGTACCATATACCAAGCCTTAGCCTAAAAGGCCGTTGGAACTCCAGCTACCAGCTTGATGAGGGGTAGTTGATCCCCTTCCCTACTAAGGTGCCTATTCTGATCCAAAACCACTAGTATGCTCCAGAACATTCACCCCAAACCTCTGAATATAGCCTCTCCTATCAAAGATATGAAACTTGACTACAGGGTAAGTTCATTATGGAATATAATGGATAAATATAAAACACTGACAACACTTGAATGGAAGACTATGCTAAGATGGTTGAACATTTCCCAAACTACTCTTCCCACTACTATTGTGGTAGAAACTATCATAATAGTGAATCTTGCCACTTGGAGAATAGTTCCTTGATATCCCTACAAGAAATATAATAGCATCGTCTTGTGTACCCACTCATATTACCTTCCATGATAAGTTCTTACTTCACAACAACTTGAAAAATACTTAAAAATATTATATTTACCTTTGACCTAATCTAATTGTGAATACTATCCTAAAATCATCTCACCCTGGAGATTTCATCAACAATGAAATATTGTGAAATACATTGTAGGTTGGTAAAACGTCTATCATAGTAAACCAATGAAATTTCATCCTATTTCAGATGAATGAACCCATGATATTTTTCTTCCCTCGAAGTCTCAGTATAAAAATGGCATATGAACTTCATATATAAGTCCTTCAATGATAGATCATCATGCTACCCAAATTCCTATAGAATTTCCAACCAAGGCTGGGATAGTTAAAAATGATTATATACAAGAAGATTAACCCTTATATTTATGGGTGTATCTCGATGCTTTATTATTCTCTAAACAGGAATAATTTAGAACTAGGAATATTAGGTTCCCCCTTACACGATAAAAATAGTCATATGTTGAGGTTGAAACACTCTTGTTAGATCATACATCGATGGAATAGTATGAATAGTCTTCCTTTACATAGATCACATAACTACTAGGAAGAAGTTGTAAAGTTGTACATCCATCTACTAATCAAGAACTATAGGATGCTTCAGTATAACTATGTTAGGATCATGTTGAATTCTACTGTCATGATGCTCAAGTTGAAAATGAAGAGGGGGATTTTCTCTACAAGATAAACACACACCAAATGGAAATGGCTAGAAATAAGGTCAACCACAATAGGTTACTATAACAAAGAACCAGTTACCCTTGACCTCTCTCTCAAATTATGTCTTACATGTGTTTAATCATGAAATCTCAATTCATTTTTGTGATCTTGTGGAAAAAGATATCTCATATCATAGTTCAATAGGAAAATATTAATCACATGTAAAACTAGATATGTATGTATAATTAACAGTGTAGATCAATATATATCCCCATGTTCACATTATAATTCATGTATTTATAGCTCACATCCTATTGGGGCATGAGTACAAATCTCAAGAGGTAGAAACATCATAAAACAATAACCTCCCAAAATATGTGAATCAACCAAGGTGAGATAACATCGACCGTAACAAGAACATTTCACAAATAGCAATCTCATCCCTGAGAACTTGGATATTACCATGTACATGGGTTAGCTACCCTAATGAACATGATCATAAATATATACTAACACAACCAAGTCTCCTTCATACATTATCGAAACATTAAAGTTGAAGAAATGAAAATCTACTCATTTGATAACCCTTAGAAATGTTCTACAATCTAGAACTCTCTCACATGGCCAAAAAAGGTTGGTTACGAGACCTCAATTGTTCCTCACCATACGCAAGAGGCTGCCGACTAGCAGTAGGGGTGTGAAATGTATAGTAGGAAGAATATAACCATGTTATAAAGTTTTATATAAATAGAAAATAAACCATATAATAGTTAAATAGGATGAAAATAATCATAGAGAATGGAATATTAAAATAAATAATAAAAGAATAATCCAATGATGTGCTTGAATGAAAATAAATACCGTGATAGAACTAAAACAATTAAAAGTATATATGAAGCAATAAAAATTTGAAATTCCTTAGTCCAGAACCCCAAGTCGTTCCCACATCCAAATGTCATCTCATCGAGTAGGAAAGCAATCAAAAGCATTGCATTTTCCCTTTTCTAAACATCCATCCACATAATATTCTCTGGTACCATACAACATCCCAAATAGGATTTGAGTATAACATAGTATGTCAACACCATTGTGCCTAAAATAAATATTCTAATAAGAGGGGTATGCAATAACGTGATAAATAGGTGTATTAATTAATTCAACAACTAATAAAATACCACAACAACTGGCATCATCTTCATACCGTAATATCTATAAGGATTTCATATGGCCATTCCAACCCAACCAATATAACCATTGTAAAGAAACCTACTTTGACACCATGTTGAAATATATCTAATCTTGCCTTAATACCATTCTAACTACCACCATATACCTATGGTATAATCACTATAATATGGGTTAAATAACTATAAGAAATATAGAATATGGGTCAAATCCCAATAAGCAGTAGAACATGGGACTGGGAAAATCTCACTCTCTATAAGAATTATAGATTGGGACTATGTGGAGACCACTAAATTTCATCATTACAACATATAAGTGTGCATGTTCCTAGGATGAACCCAATATATAAGCTTTTCATCATGGAACAAAATCATGTCATACATCATGGATATCACAATATCACATTATATATATCAATAGTTAAATATGTGATTTACAATTTCCATTTCATATAATAGTTTCAATTTAAATTAAAATTTATTAATAGTTATATTTATAATAAATAACCCATATATTAGGGAATCTCTATCAATCAATCACCAAAGGTCACATGTCATGCTAAGAACATTATAAGCCATTAGTCAGTTCATATAAAATCACAGTTTTCTCAGTCAAAGTGTAGCCATAATCTTGTTCAGAATCCAATTTAAACTATATGACTTTAAGGAATAATCCCTTTCATTTATTAATTTATTTGGGTGTACACCATCATGGAGAAATCACAATAATTTGTAAACATAGATATTTTAAAACCCTAGGGTTATATTTTACACCCATACCTTTAACTAAAGATCAAAAAATGATTCAAATAGAAATACCCCAAGGAGAATGAGTTTTATAGGATCAAAAAGTGGTTCTTGGTTCAAAACTAATAAACATCCAAACCAACAATGAAAACAATCAATGTATTTCACTAAAAAGGTTATAGAATAAGGGGGATAAGGATGAAACACGACCAAAACAACTTACCACGTATCGAATCAATATCAGGACATCCAAAGGGGAGGGTTTCACTCAAAAATCAACTAAAGGGTTTACCTAGGTCAGGACGAGAATATATTAAATGAAAATATTTTAAATTCATCCATAAGGAATGATAAAATAGTAGGTTGAGGAATTACAGGGAGAGTGATGTAGTTACACAGCATGTAAATATTTTTAATTAGATACACTATTAAACCTGTTGCCTTAGATTTATTTTTATTTAAACACCCATATATTTCATGACTTTAAATCTATTTAAATGGTGTGTTAATGTTCTATAAATTGTGTTTATCCAATTTTCCCTTAAACAAACCGATCCTAATTTAAATATTCGTATCCTACCAGGTATCCATTATAACACATAACCCATTTACTCAGACTCCACTCATTCAATTGAAAAAAAAATCACCAAATATCAGATAATTTTCTCTAACAAAGTCCCTCTATCTCCAAATAGGAATATTACACAAAGTTTTAGACAGAAAACATAGATAGAGACATACCTAAAAAATACACGATATTACAAAACCTGATATTTTTATTTTCTATTTATATTTATCAGGATATATTTCTTCAATAGTTTTTATTATTACTACTTCCACTAGTTTGGTCATATATTTCATCATTTGGTTCTACTCTAATAATGATGGTATACTCTTTTAATTGTCACACATTAGAGCCTAACTTTTAGTCAAAAGCCTCTAGTATCTGGGGATAAACACTTGAGTCCATGTGTTCTTCAAAACTAATCAATTATGTATAAACTGTACTCGACGTGTTAAAAGTGGAATCAAATAAATTTTTTCCAATTTTCATATTTTTTTGTTATAAAGGAGACTAGGAATGTGTCAAAAAAATTTAATGTGCATGTCCTGAGCAGTAGTTATCCCACTTATAGGGGAAAATAAATTTTTCATGTGATGGTACATGTTATTTTGATACCATCCCATTATAATTGTAATTATTTTTCTATTTTTTGATACACATGATTTGTGGAATTTGTTATCATTTTTATTATGGATTCACTTTTAACCCTTGGATTGCACGAAAATGGAGAATTATCACATGTAATAAGATAGGCACATTATAATTCACATGTCATATGAATACCATGACATATTTATTCTACTATTTTTATTTACGTTATCATTTCATATGTTCTAGGATTTCTATATCTATAAATTTTACTAATTTTTGTTAGAGGAAAGAAACAAATAATTTTTTATTTAAAGTGTAATCAACAAACTAATGATTGTTTTCCCATAAATCATGATGGTGTAACCTTATCTTACAAATTACAACATTTTTGTGCTATGTAACTATTGATACATATACTTAAATGTTAGTTTATTTTGATTAAATGAATGTATATTAGAATTTATAATTATGTTACTTCAATATATTAGGAATTAAGATTCATCTGACCAAATCATTATATACCAATTGTTACATCCTCATAGCAGATGTGATTTTCATGTTTCAGTTATAAGAAGTTGAATTATTACATATTAGGTGTTGGTCTTTATAACATGGGAAGGTTAACTCTTCTAACAAAACCATTATAAATATATATAAACTTATTTATCTGTGATAAAAAATAAATCATTTTTAATTAAATGGGGATTCTAATTATACGATAAAGAGTGTTTTACTACATTACATGAAATTAATTATCCTTATACTAGAGCCTATTCTATGATATATAAGGCCTCAACTAAAACATGAACTTATTTAAAAATGTTTGGATTCTCTCTTGAGTCCATTAATGATTATATGAATTACATAGACCTAGATGTAGGAGTAGGTAGATGGGTGTTGACTCGTAAAAAGGAAGGATTTGTACCATTACACTTTCTGTATTTGTACTATTTCATGTTATTCAATATAATTATATCTGTGATTTTATCGTTATATAGTAATTCCACCACAATGTCCTTTATTCATGCATCAGGAATGTGATGATGACGATGCCCTAGAGGTGGTGGGACACAAAATTAAAATATTAACTCCTATAGTTCCACCTATGGAAACTCCTGTTTTACCTGATATGAGCCCCAATCTTCACATTTTATAGTTTTTTCTATGATTAGTGCTATCTATGTTGTAATTTACATGGCCAACACTGTCGTTGTCAAACCAATCACCGGAGTTGCAGTAGCAATATCCAGCTATGATCTCAAGGGGTTGTGGCCCCATACTCTTTATTAAAGGATATATAATGTTCATGTGATCATGAATCATATCTATTTTTCTTCAATGAGGAGGGTCAATATCATTGTTTATATGATCTTTAGATCTACCAAGTGTTGGTGGATGTTCTATATTTGGACGGTAATCATTAGGGTATGGTCAAGATGGAAATCAAGATGATATTTTATGACTAATTCTTCCAAAAAATGTTTATTTAAGAATGAGCTAGAGAGTTTAAGAACCTATAGTAGTTTATTATTACCATTATGTGAATTCAATATGTTTCAAAGAGATCCAAAAAATTTTCCTATTATTTTTAGTTAGAAATTAAGTAGAATTTTGACTTGATGATGGGCATAGGCTGCCCATCTGAACTGGGATATTTTTTTGACATCCATTTAAGAAATTTACAACTATTCCCTCATCTCTAAGAATAACCTGAGGGAGACTGAGAGTTTGGGGAATTCTGGTTCAAAACTTGTGTAGTGAGTTAGTTAATATAATAGTAGATTTCACCATTTGAGCATTATGATGGGGGTAAAGGTAGTGAAAATGCATTACCTTATAACCAGGTGGTTTTCCATCATTGTGTTATGTCATGAAACATGAATCCCAAATTTATCATGGAAACAATTAAGTTTTAGGGTCACAAAAATAGGTTCTATATTAATCATTTTAACCAGAACAACTATTATGTTGTTGTTAAGAGAGCCTCTATATTGAATCTATGATTTGGAATTGGATCAGTATCTTCCTCTCATGAATGGAGTTGGGTTTCTCCCAGAAAATCAGGCCTAGGAGGTGGACGTGGTCGAGAGAGCCAAACATCTAATAAGAAGTTCTAGTAGGGAGGAATTTTTTTTTCGTATTCTGGTGTTATATCAGGCTCATGGATCTGTCCAGATATATGTTGTAGATCCTTTTCCCATGGATCACTGTTCTCCCCCATTAATAAGCCATGTTAGGATATTAATAACCTTTAATTTGGTGAATGATTTATTTGATAAATTCTATTCAAAACATTTCAGATCTATCAAAATTACAAACATTAATGGGCTTAAAACCATTTACTATTGTGGGGTTATGACTCTCAATACTCCATTGAAAATTTGATCAGATAGTGTATTCCAACATAATGTATACCCCTTTTAGAAAGACAAATATCATTTATTATGGAGTAATTTCTCTCTTGATACGATGGGTTTTGATATAATTCATATATGGATTGGTTAGTAACCTATCATTCTCATATTGGCCGTTATCACAATCGAGTTTCCTTTATATCATCAAAGGGGGGTTACTATATTTATATGGGTGAATGGGATGGGTAGGTAGTTCGATCCAAACATAAGCATCATAGGTTGGGTAGATTGTCATCCAGAATGCTATTGTTTGTTGAGATAGTCTTGGAAAATATCTTATAGACTTACCTCATGTAGTGGATCATTTCTATGATAATTTCTTAGACGATTTATCTATATTACCTCTTCATAGAGTGGTGTATTTACTACTAATATAATTCTAAGTGCAACAATATTATCTATTACTCCTTATATGGTGGCTCCAATAGGGATTCATGAGAAAAATAGTTAGTCGGGGGACTTATAATCTAATGGTTTTATCTATACCAGCACTTTACACAATGGTTCACCAATTATTTTTTCAAAAAATTAATATGGAATACATTGACTAGTCATGTATTACAAAAAATTAAATTAGATTTCAGTGAAGAATCTATATATTTTACCTCATATATGTGACCTCTTCAACCATCTCAGGGGAGTAATGGTCATATTCAATGTTGATTTGAGTTGGACATACAATCTGGTATGAGTTAAGTCCATAGATATACTATATACTACATTCCATATCTACTATGGCCTTTGTGATTATTTGGTAATTCTTTTCAGACTCCCAAATTATCTTACAGTATTCATGGATCCGATGAATCCGGTTTCCCACCAATATTTGGATTCCTTCAATGTGGTTTTTATAGATAAAATGTTTGTTTACACATTGATATGACAAGATCATTCTAAGAACCTTGATATCAAATCTAGTACACTAATAGAGCATAGTTTTTCTTATAATCTCTCAAAATTATAAAATTGAATTGATAAATTTCACATCTGAGGTGACATTATCTCATAGATAGAAGTATAGGTGGATCTTTAGAAGTTGAGTTTTGTGGTTTCATGAGATATCCCATGATTTTTTTGGATATAAATATTATATTGGGGATATGAGAATATTATATGTTCTTATTATAGATTTATCATTCCTTGTAGAACCACTAACAGGCCTAAAAAGATGTGAATAAATGTCTTATGTTATATTGATTTTTTTAAATCATTTTTAGAGTCAAATGGAAGAAAAAATTCATAATGGATACTGGTCTTTCTTCAACCAAGAAGAGGCTATGCAGTTTATTTTGATTCATCAAGCATCGATTGGGAGCTGTTCTAATGCAACGAGATCAACTCATGGAATTTGTGTCTCAATAGTTGATCCCACAATATCCTAATAACCTAACTTTCTATATCAAATTATTAGTAGTAGTTCATGCCATGATATATTGGGGATATTATTAATTGGGTGAATGATATGTTGTATGCATTGATCAAAAAAGTATCAAATACATATTAACTCCCTATGAATTGATCCTCAGATAGTGTAGAAGGGACCAAAACTAGTAGTCCTTCAATTTTTATCATTTAAATTTCCCTAGGATAGGAAATTAAGTGGATGATGGTCTAATCCAAAATACCTAGACACTTGAATTTTAGGATTCTAGTAGTGAAATTTAGTTATTGTCCTTTTTTCTATGATGCACTTGTAGGTTCAAGAATCACATGAGAATCCTATTCTTTAGTACATAGTGGTGTCTTTTACACATTTGGATCGATTATTGATGATAATTCATTAAAATAATGAATTCATGGTCCTAAGTGAAAATTTTCATGTTAGGACCCACCACCTATATGGGTCGTTAACGGGAATAATATCATGTACATTCATGATATTGTATGTAATTTAGAATACAAACACAATGAGTTAATCTAAGAATATAATTTCTCTTATTAGATAGTAAATCCTAATCTTAAAAATATATATGAAGTATTATGACATTGGTATTAGTGGTTGGTCTTTAAAAGTGAGATAGCTAGTTTTATTACTTGGTGTTCCATAAGTTAGCATGTGAATAAAAAACATCATTGGCCAAAAGAGATTTTATATCCATGACCTATCCTAGAGTATAAATGGTCTGATTTCCCTACAGATTTATGTATTGTATTCCCTAGGTAACCATGAGTTAGTGAAATTTTATGGGTCAACATGGATAGACTGATAAATGTTTCCCACTTCTTACCTATTCAGGAGACCTTTTTAGTTGATGATATATGGGGGTTATGTGGTAGGGAGATCTTATGAATTAATGTAGTACAATGTAATTTCATATCTGAATATGATTCCCAATTCACATCATGGTTCTGGAAAAGGTTACACAAGTCATTGTGTTCATAGGTACCAATGTGTGTATCTTATCACCCATGAACTGATGTACAATACAAGCGTGTGATACACTATTTAAAGAACATGCTCTGTGCATGGGTCCTTGATTTTGGAGGTTCCTTGGAGAAAAATATACCTCTTGATTATTTCTATTATAATAATAACTTCCATGTGACTACCCACATGGATCCATATGATTACTTATACGTAATTTCATATAGTTCACCCATATTCTTATAAGATCTAGGAGAGGTAGCGATACTTTCACCTCATCAAATTGTGGAGACATCGAAGCCGGTGCCACATATCATGAAGCATATAGCTATATCTCATTATAGAATGATGTATTATGCCAATCATCTCCATCAACCTCTGGATTTTTATTTTTGGGATAGGCTTTTCCTAGATGTTTTTTCATGATTGAGGAATCGTCTAATTTAGAGGTAATAGATATTGTATCTTTGGTTGATTGGACCCTTCTATATTTTAGAGAGTTGGTTCGGTAATCTATCAATGTCAATTACCTAAAAGATATCAGGTGATGCATGAATTCTTCTATGTTTCACTATATTTTCATTATTATTAACACTTGTCTCCTTTTTATTACCATACGAGGTGGAGTTGGATGATAATTATTCTTATAAGGAGTATTAATTGTGTATCATTGATTATATAATGACTTCTCATTGATGATGGTTAGTTCCAATAATCTGGGTGCTATTTCATAACGGAATCGTATAGGATGAGACATGTGAGAGAGAGGCTGACTTATGTGCATATTTATTGGAATTATTCATTAATGATGACCAAACACCTTCATAAGAAAAACTCAAGGATGAGTCATTTTGTGGAGGTAAAGTTGTAATGTCCTTAATTTTAAATAAGGTATATGTTTAGTTAATTTTAGTTTTTATTTCTTTTTTTATGTCTATTAGAGTTCTTAATGGTTTATAATAGAGTTAAGGATTGTTTGATATTTTTCAGAACATAGATCTATTGTCTTTGGGGAATGATATTAAGGCACATGGTTGACACATTTTTAGTACTAGATTTTTTACCTCAACCATGAATCACAAAGAAGAGGATCATAGATTGTTTTCCCATGTAAATGAGTCTTCACACTCATAAAAAAATAGTAATAAATTTCATTTATGTTGTGTATTGTTTGTGCATGGTTTTTTTAGATATGTGACAAACAATGATTGTTGGTGGAGGTATAAGATAGTATTCATGCACAAGCTAATCATGGTTTTTCGAATTGTGTTTCTATATTTGAGATTTGGGAGACACCCTATATAATATTTTTTAATGGTTGTTCATGGCTTATCTAATCATGTAAAAAAAATCATGTTCCCAATAAAAATGGACGAATTTACATTTTCCCCCTTTCTATTTGTCCTATATCTACCTATATTCTTTAATTACCTTGAAAAACATGTCCATTGACTTGAGGTATCACTCCTACCTCATGTGGGTTTTTGAGCTTCCTCCTCCGTCTAAAATCTAAATCAATTATCTACGGTCCCATTGAATCTATCACAAAAATTTACCCAATAATTTTACTTCTTTTCTTAATTTCTATCACCATATGGAACTCTAAATCCATAAGGTATAATATTTCCTCTTTATATGAAACTAATGTATTTCTCGGATTTTTCCCATTCTAGCCCAGATTATAAGAAAAAATGGATGATATTTTTTTATTGGTATATCTAATGGGGTATATATATCTTCCCCGATAGACTATCCATTTATATTATGCACCATTTTTCCACATTCTCAACATTCCTATGCATCACCTCTTAATTGTTTTTGATAAATTAACTGCATAATCTAAGAACATAAAAGGATATTAAGACCCTCAATTAGAATAAACCCCTTGGGGTGTGCTATTAAATTATATTAAATTACCATGATTTGTGTATGAAATTAAAGAAAATTGGGGTGTATTTTTTCCACAGTTTATTTGGGATTTTAAATATACCTAAATATATTATTTAATTAATAAAATGGAAGGTGAATAGTGAGACTGAGCAGCTAGACCCTGGATTAATTCTCACTCTATGTTTATGTTATCCATCACATAGGAAATGAAAATGGAATTAAATTTCTTATTAAATAGTATGGTTAGGTTTTTATTCCATTATAATTCCTTTTATCAAGACGATGGTGATACAAGTGTTCTGACATAGAATGGCTTAGATGGACTCACCAAGATTTTTGAATTAACTTCATTTCTAGTGATTTTATATTAATATATGAGTGACACTTGGATTCCCTGTACAGAATACCATGGATAGGGTCATTAGGATAATGAATTTATATTATTCAATGAGCAACACTAAGTATACCTATGTTGAGTTCCTTGTATAGGATCATTTGGAAATGCTTTTATACTATTTCTTGTGTGATTCCCATGTTCCTACATAGAACTCCTTGTATTGGATTATATGGTAATGGGTTAATAGTTACACTAGATAGACACATAATTATCACGTTTTTAATTCATTGGATGGGATCATGGTACCAATTATATAAATGAAGTGTCATCCAAGTCAAATAAAATACATAGATTTGGTCAATAATTTATATACATGAAATCCTAGTCTAATTTCTTTATTAAGTTCTAAATTTCATAATACGTAGTATTACCTTATATAAGAATAATCTTCTAGGTATTCCTCGACTCTGTTCCTTGGATCCAAATACTAAAATATAATTAATTAATAATTAAAAATAATTCAGTAACATTACGTCTTAGGATGAAGAAAGCAGTGTAGGATGGGTTTCCCTTTGGGAACCAAGACCAAAATGAGTATTATGTATTTCATATATGGTCATTAATATTATTACCAACACACATCTAGTTGTATATTCATGGAATAGATATCCCTAGACACTATTGGTGGTCACCTTTTATGTTTTACTCACACCCAGTACAGGCTGTCGATTGGTAATCAGACATATTTCAATGGTGACAATAGGGATAAAGGGATACATCTTGCAATGAAAATATGATTTATTATACTATGATAGAGTATGAGAGAAGAGGACCAGACTACTGCTTATGATACCAAAGGATATGGTCTTTGCCTATTTTTTTTATTTTGAGCAGACTATTCTCTATATAAATGTTGTTCCATTTCCCCTTTTATTCACCCATTTTAAATAGTATAATGAAATAAAATCCAATTTTATATATGACACTAGATATTAATATTTTCAATGTATAATTAACTGTATAGTTTTCTTCTATTATTTCTATTATTACTTCTTCTGTTGTGTATTCTTTTATTTCACCATTGTGATATGCCCGGATCTTGGTGGTATATTCTCTCCATTGTATCACCTTAGACTATCACATCTAGTCAATAGCCTCTTGCATGTGGGGAGGAATGCATGAGAACATTTTTACAACCATATCATTCACCTATCTATCAACAAGAACAATGATGTTACCTCAACCATTCATCCATGTGATGATTAAAGAACTGTAGATGGTGGATGTTGATGTGCATTAGAAAGTGAGAAAAGTTCTTGAGATAAACAATGATTTTGATAGAATGATAAGGATACAAAATTTAATATGATTCCCTTAAAAACTAGACATGAATAATGAATTTTTGGATGAGGCATATAGTTTATCATTTAATATTCTTCTTAGATATATGATTACTAATAAATATTTGAAATAGTATTTCTATTTGGACAGCAGAAATATAGACATTACATATTATGTATCTTGATTCATGGTATATCATCAAATTAAGGCTGTGATAAATAACCATATTTTATTTTTCTATCCATTATCAGTATAAGAATGGAAGTGGAAGAATATTACCACAAATGTCTCTATCAAACTCCACAAATATGTAAAGGGAAAAACATTATTTTTTTATTATCAATCCACTTATTAAATCAGCATAATTTATTTCTAATATAGAATATTTCACATCTGATTATCTTAATGATATACACATTATGTAATTTATATGTTTTCACAATGTAATGTATTCAATTGTGTTTTATTGAGATTAGAGATTTACCTTAATTATGTGGATAATACTTCACAAAGATCTGAATATGATGTTGAACTTTAGCATTGAATGTCATCCTCAGAAAGATCGTTAGACTGAGAGGACCATTCAAAACCTACAGAATTTGATAAGATAATATTTACTAAATTTAAAGTTGGTTGGGATCAATCCCATCAAAATCCCAAATTAACATTAAACAATATATTTCATAGGATAATTCAACTGGTTGTCTAGTAATTCCTCTATGAATGTAAATACAGAACTCAAATATATTGGGATGATGTTGAATAATTAAATCTATTCTTACATGCACTAGATAAGAAAATTAAAATTAATGTTATATCCATTAAGAAACATATAATTTAATGTAAATTTCAACATAATTTTTATGATTACAATTATCATATATATATATATATTTCTATCTTAGATATAATGTATTCTTAAGAATATTTCCATAGAAGAAAACTATGATATTTGGAAAAAATGGAGTGTTATTCCTTTGATATATTGGTCCCACTGAAATTGTTGATCAAATTTAGGATTATTTATATCCTCTTGTAGCATCCACTCAACAACTCTCATGTTCACATTGTGTTTCATGTATCTCTCCTCATGAAGTACAAACCTAATTTTTAAATTATACTATACTATATATATATATATATTACTAGTATAACCCGATATCTATTATGAGGAACAACCATTGTAGATTCTGTATCAAAGTAGGAAAATTCTATAAAATAATACTACTCATATTATCAAAATTTTATTGTGATATAACATATTTGAGGAGGATACATGGGAACTCAATGATGTTTTCTAGATAATATATCCTAATTGGTTTATATTGGAGTAAAAAAATTAATGGAGAGATAAATATAAGATGAAGAATATAAAACCCATTTATTTAATGATATATCAGTTTAAATAAATTTTAAGTGTTTGATAGCTTTCAATACACACAACACTGAGTTTAAATGAGTCATAATAAGCTATTGAATTAAAATTATTTAATGTGACATTTATCACCTATCTGTAGGATTATCATATATAAATTGGAATAAGTAAATTATGAAAAATTATTTTTACACATTTATAAAAATAATTCATTGGTTATCAATTGGTTAGGAAATAAAATAAAATCATTTTAATGTAACAAATTAACATTTTTCTGAAAATTTATTTTTATGTGCGCAATGTGGTTTTATTTTATCAAAATAAATTAATCAAAATTTACGAATTTTTTATTAAAATGTAAATATTATATAATAAATAATATTTTTTATTATTATTTTTATTTTTTTGACTATGAAAATAATGAAAGTAAAATCAGTTTTATGATTCAAATTTCATTTTTCTAAAAATACGTTTTTATTGCGTTTTGTACTGTTATTTCAAATTTAAATTATTATACTTATTGAAATTGAATTTGATAATACTATTTCCATATTTTTTTAATAATTTACATTTTTAAGGATTTCTTGTTAAATTTATTATTAGGATGAATAGTAAAAACTAATAATGTCTTACTACTTTCAAGGTTAAAATGGGTTTATAGGAGCATTAAAAAAAGCGATAAGTATTGTATATTCACATAAACTAGAATATCTATTATTTTATAAAGAAATTAATAGAATTTCACATCTGAAAATTAAATTATTATCTATTTGGAATCATTTATCCTGAGTTGTACACTAATATAATTTAATATTTTTAAAACTATAAGTGTGTGCACCCCATCCCTTATGAAGAGAACACCACCAATCATATATTCCTCCCAAATAAAGAGCCTTAAATATCATAAAATACATACAAAAAATTTATTCATAATATCCATTTTCATGGTATAGTGGTCCTCTAGATAAAAATACAAATTTTCAATTCCTTTGTTTTAAGGCAATGCAGATTTTCCAACGAAGAGGTATAGGTGTTAATAGAGTATTTACCTTTAATTTATTCTCATATATCCTTAAATATTAATATGAAAAAGATGATAAAATAAAATAATTATCTACCTAATAACTAAATTTTATTATGTCAATTTCAAGTCATTTATTCATGTACTTCACCCTCATATGGGAATCAAATAGATCATTTTTGCGTTTGTATGGACTACCAACTCATCAATAGTTTTATTTTTTTTTGTCACCTCCATTCATGGACATTAATTATGATGGATATTTTTATTATTTATAAAATTTATTATATAATTATGATTCCTTAATTATATGATCTTATATACCTTCTTTCATTCATATCCATTGGGAAATGATAATGTCGCCTCTACATACATATAGACTACCTTCTCTACAAAGTGATGTGATTTGATTTTCATTATTATTTTACATAGATGGTAATAAGGATACATTTAACATATATTTATGATATTTATTATAATAGTGATTTGAGAAAGTTGGATTATTTTTATCACAAAAATTTACCAAATAGGTACAAGTGGTTGTTATAGTACAAGTAGGGTTCGAATCCACTAGGACCGAAGAATTAATATTGAGAAACAAATATTTGTTAGGGAGGTTTGTTATAAAGTAGAAAAAATAGGATTTATTTGATTTTAAGAATAATTTTTTTATTTAAAACAATACAAAGACAAGGATGTGAACTAAAACAATTACTTATAATGGTTTAATCTTATATTTTTACTAAGTCTATATTCGATTAATTTATTTTCATTGGAAATTTCTACTCAATAACTCATGAAGTATAAAAAAAATGAATTAATTTCCCAATATAATTCACTAATTTAACCCATAAAATTATAAATATTAACTTCCAATTCACATTATAGATCACTTTAATGATCACTCCGAGGTATTGGATCATATTAGTACTCGAAATGTATCTTATTTAAAAATGGAAAAGATAAAAAATTATATAAGTCATAAAATGGAAATACTAAAACAATGAACTAATTTAAATTTTAATGAACATTGAAAGAAATCATGTTCCATGAAACTCTCTAGAATCAACCCATATTAGGTTTAGCCTACACTGATGAAATTCACATAATGATAGATGAAAATTGACTTAATGTAGGGGACTTATAGTAAATAAAAATAACAAAAAATTATCAAAATATAATTTTTAAGAATGTAATCGTAAATGTTAATAATTTTATCATAGAGATAATTTTTAGATAATGAATAATTAAGAAAAATAAATATTACTAAATTAGAAAAAAAGAGTGAATTAAAACAACGTTCTAGTGAAGAAAAATCTTATGACATCAAGATGGAATCATAATATTATAATGAAATGAAATCCATAAAATACATACATTTTATTACTGAAATAATCATTAAATATATCTTTAGAGTACCATTGGTATACCAATGAAATTAAAATTTGAAAAATTCAAAATTTAATTCAAAAAGGTGGTGGAACATAGGTAAGAGTTATGTTTTTCTCATTTCCATTACACCATGCATGTATTTTATCTCTCTGTTTTGATGCACTAGAATGACATTGATGGATAATGAATTAGTCTTGGACATTAAAAATAAAAATCTATAAATCATTTTATTCAAAAAAATGTTATTTTTTGATCCCAATTAGATCTTCTTTTTTAAAGTATTTTTTGAAATAGTGATATGAATTTTTTATCACTAGAATCCAGTATTGAATTTAGTATTTAATTTACACCACATAGAGAAGACTCAAAATTTTTGAATTATAATTGAATCTAATTTAAAAAAATGTTCTCCATGATTTATTATATATTTTTATAATTATTTACCATTATTGGACAATATTTCTGGGAGACACATCTGTTTTAATGGGATAAGGTAAAATACTTACTACCATAAATTTAAATATTGTGAGGCCCAATATGATCAACACCTTTTTTAAATATAAAATTTCATATAGAGGTAAAAATGTTCCAAATATAGTGATATTCCTGATCCTAAAATTTAAAATTAAATTGATCAATAGATAGTGTTCCACAATATATTGTATTAATTTACTAAGATTAAAAAAATTATACATGAATTGAAAAAATGATGACATTTTAAGTTCAAATTATAAAATATGTTAACCATGTATTTAAGGTATAATGATGATCCTAAAAATTCAAAAAACATTTAATGAAAATTATGTATTTTCAATGTCGTATCTCATCGTCAATAGAAGATTCTATATCTATAGAAAAATACTTAGTATCAGTATTCAATTTACTTCTCCAAAATTTATTTAGTATTCAATGATTTACACAGTAATCATACTTTGAATAATCATAAATACCATATGAAAACTATAAAACAATGAAATTACATGAGAATATCACAATCCCAATCCATTTTAATCATTCAAATTACCTAATACCCTACATTAATGTCTAACATATAATGAAGATGTTTTGATAATCATGTTATACATGGTAATCATTTTCTTGTTCAAGAAAAAATAAATGGAATATCTAGGTGAAAATCACAACCATCCTTAATATGGATATCTTTTATTTTATTTTTTTTCTGTTTATTATTATGTTTTAACCCAATAACAGATATAAAAAGGCCAAATCCTGGAAATAAAAAATTGGGGTCATGTTCCCCATGTGATGAACACCATATAATTTTTCAAATACATTCTCCATAATATAGATTTAAGGACTAACTCTTTAAAAAAAATTGACTCATGATCCCCATGTGTCGAATTACACACATTAGTATAATACATTCCTCTTTGAGGGTATTTTTCCTTTCCTTCATTTTCATTTCATACTCAAATTAAGAATAATGGAACCCAAAATACTATTCTAAGAATAATGGATCCAATAACTCAAACTTAATCCCAAAATACAATAGGCCTGCACTATGGAATTTTGATTTAAGTTTATAAAAAAAGTAAAAGAAAAAAATAAAATCGTATAACTAAGAGAACATAAGTTATTCCCATGCATATAAACCTAATTAAATATTAGAATAAGTGCATTAAAAATCATTTCATATTCAATATTAATGTTTCATATTTTCTATAATTCCTTGAATAAAAAATAAAATAAAATTTTCCATAAAAGAATAATTTTTTCACAATCATATTTTTCAATAAAAAATATGATTTTAACCCTCACCCCATCATTGAATGACACTACTCGAAGTGATGAATGAGGAGAAAAAAAATCATAATGTGAATGAAATTTTCTTATATATGTTAAACAATGGGATTTGAAATGAAATAACAGTGAAACATTAGCATGTTTGATGATGAAAACCCAAAAGGTTGAAATTGATCATTCCTAATCCATGTCATGTGTAGGATCCTCATAGATGATTGAAGAAATGGATTGAATTGTTATTGGACTTTGTTTCAACTGTGAATCCAAAACTTCTTCATCTTTTAAATCTCACAAAAACACTAAATCATAGAACCATGGAAACCTCAAGCAGTTCCCATAAATAAAAAAAATAAAAACTCAAAATAAAAATATTAAACCCATTTTTTGGGCTATTGGAGAAAAACTAAAATAAAAAAATAAGCCATGTTTCATCCTATAGAGTGATTATTTTGAATTAATTATACAAACATCAACCCCATAACATAACTAATTAATAATTTCAAAATTTTTATAATTTTCATCATTTCCCATTCCAATATATTGGTAATTAACCAATCATTATAGTTTGATGTCAGTTAAATCCTATGTGTTTCAATGAGTTAGATAGACATAGGAATATAAAAATAGGGTTATTATAATTTATTTCATAAACCTTCCTAAGACTTTGTGGGTCATTATCACTGTTTTAATCATTAGAAAAGAATGAATGAACAGTAAACATTATTTTTTATACCTTATGAAAGTATAATTTAACCTAGATGAATGGAAAATAATATTGAGTTTCTATTGATTGAAATTTCCTAAATAATACATGAAGTATATTTCAAAATAAATTTTTTTCCTAAAATATTTAAAAAAAATCGGTTCCTTTATAAAAATTTCAACTATAAAATATTTCATTTCAATTGATGGGGTCTTTCTAGAATCATGGTTCAATATTTTCCCAAATGGTTCTGCTATTTTTCCTTCTGAAAAAAAATTAATCGATATATACATAATAAAATCAATCGATGATGTAAAATTACACTCTTATGAATCTAAAAAATAAATTTCATATTAACATAATAACATATACACACTTCTTCAATGTTCATCAAGATGATTTTCCACATTACCTAAACATTTCAACTCATTATCTAGCACCCATTTAATTGATTAAAATGTCAATTCATCAAAATTTTCTTAGGTATTTTAATCCACTAATAGATTTGGAATCAATGTTTTAGGTATTTCATTTTTTATCACTCTTGTAAATATTAACATATTGGAGTTGATTATGAGATTTGTTTTTGAATAAGATTCTTCTATCACTGATAAGGAATGGAAACATAAGAGATATTCTATTCTATAACCGTTTCAATTATTAGTATTTCTAATCTCAATGACAAAAAATTAGAATTTATTTTAACTCTTTGATCATAAAAGATTTCAATTAATGTTTATGGAACTGATTAGACAATAGGTTGATCTAGTTGGGATTGAAATTAGTCATGGGATAAAATGTTTTATGGATTGTATAGATTTTAATCTTTTACATGATTGGGTAATTGATTATCCCACCAAAAGAATTAAATATTTTAACTATACTGTAGAAAAAAATATATTGATTCCTAAGAATCATAAAAATATAAACCATTCAACTCTATTAAGTTTTACTCTATAACAACATAATTTATTAATAAAATGGTTGGGTAAATATTTGATTTTTTTTATTTTTTGTCAAAAAATTTACAAAATTAGATGATTTATAGAAATTCATTGATACTCCTATGGTAAATTTATTTTTATATGTATATATAGGGAATAAATATTAGTAAAAAATATTTTATTCACTCCAACAGTGTACATCCTACCAGGTGTAGGGTATTTATTCGTAGTTTTATTGATTAAATTCTACATTATTGGATATGCATCATTTATATTTCCCATTTGGGACTATAATGGGTTTAAGATGGAATTGTTTCAGAGAAACAAGGTTATATTAGAGTCAATGATACACTTATATGATACAAAAAAGTTTTTATCAAATGTAAAAAAGACCCTTAGGATTACATGATTCCGCTACTATAATATTATCAAGTATAACAGAGTGGTTTAAATGGAATCACATATCAATGAACATGAGCTGATAGAAAGGGGTAAAAGATAAGATAAATGGAGGTGAGAATAAAGGATTTGGGTTGAGAATAGAATTTATTTCTCAATAATACATACTTGGGTACCCATAAATGGAAACAACAATTTCATTACCCAAACATTCCATATGGGTTGAAGCATTCATCATGGTAAATGAAGAGGTAAAATCCATAGGCATTGAAGAAGTAACGTTTCGACAAACAATTTTGGGGGGAGGATAGATTAAGTGGATAATTTTTTTATTGATTTTATTTTAACAAATAATGAATTTTTTTAAAGTAAAAAATACACATGAAAATACTTGAACTCGGATAATTAATTACAATCTGTCGATGCTATATTGTTTTGGGTGCTTAATTGAATGGATTTGTTTCTATGTATATTTCATCACAATAATAAAATAATTATCCCCAAATTAATTGTTTCTCTACAATAATTCACTAATTTAACCCATAAAATATTAATAGTATAATAAATAATTTATATAGAGTATTAATTTAATAAGTAATCTAAGGAATTAGATTGCGCTATCACTCAAAATGTTACATCATTAAAATATAAAAAGAGGATGAAGGAAATAAGTCATACAGTGGAACTCTTAAAATCATGTGAATATTTAAATATTAAATAACATGATTTAATATATAATAAAACCCCTAAAACTCTCTAAAATTAACCCATAAATGTTTTATCTTTACATTGATACAATTATCTCAATGGAATATAGAACTTGTTTTAAAGGAGTGTAATTGAAAAAAAATAAAAAAAATATAATCACTCCACCATTATTTTGTGAATTTAAACACACATGAAAACAATGGTATCATAATGAAAAATATTAGAATACGAATAATCAAGAATAAGTAAGAACATTAAATTATAAAAAAATAGTCAATTAAAACCAATTTCAAGTGAAAATAAGATTAAGACATAAAAATGAAATAATAATATTAAAATGGAAGACAAGAAATAAAACAAATCCATTTTGATCCCAAAATACTCCTTAAATATGGAATTATAGTCCAGTTAGTTTAGATACAAAATTATAAATTGAAACATTCAATAATTAATGCTAATAGTAGGTGAAAATTGGTGGAGATTAACATTTATATCAATTACAAGGAATCATGCATGCCTTTTCTCTCTCCTCATAGATGCTCTAAAATGAAATGAATGAAGAAAAAATTAGGCTTGGTCATAAAATATAAAAAATTATATTTCCATTTATTATAATATATTATAATTCCTGAGACCAATTATATTTTCCATTTAACTATTTCTAATATGGATATTTCATGTTTTCGGATATGGAATCTAGCTTAGAATTTAAAATTCATCTTGGGCCACATGTATCTCTATAAAAAGAACCAAATTATCCCCATAAATATTTTAATGAATTTATTTCCTTTATATATTCTATCTTATTGAAAAATTTCCCTTTATTGGACTCCAAATTTGTGCTCCATATCATTTATAATGGGTTGTAGTAAAATCTGCATTGCTAAGAAATTTCTTTTTCAGAGTCCCATTATGATAGAAATATTTTATTAATATTTTATTTCTTAAATAAATTAAAAATTTTCATCATATAGTTATATTTTTGATCCTATAATTTCAATTTAAAATTATAAATATTGTTTCTCCCAAAATTTGATGTAAAAATTTCTTATGATTAATACATTTGAGTCATGAATTGCACAAATGATGAGAATTGAAGTTCAAATTATAAAATTAATTAAACAATTCATTAAAGAAAAATTAAGAATAAAATAATTATGAAAAATTTGATGAGAAATATTAAATTTCAGATACCAAAAAATATCATTAACCATCTTTTAATTGTATCCATTGAATAGTCAAAACATCACTCATGTATATATATAGACTGTCATCTCCACAAAGAGATTTAAATCATTTTTCATCACTAAATTATATGAATAATTGTAATATTTCATACAATGATTAAACATCTAGAATGTTTAACTAATAATAATCTGTAGATGATTAAAAAATAACCATAGACCAGGTACAAAAACCATCAAATCGTAACATGCATGGAAAACAGACTTATTTTGACCAAAAATTACATTTTAAAGAAGAGTTTTTATTAAAAGTGTAATTATAAATTACAAAAAATGATAAATAATATTTAATGTTAGAATATTGTCTTATAATTTATTTATATAGTATATAAATTTTTTATATAGGATAATTGAATAGGAGTAAATTATAATAGGATTTGGGGTAATATTTTATGTTATAATCTCATTTATTTTCTGTTATGCTAACTTTTCATTAATGAAAACATTAAGATATTATAATTTTCAAAAAATATATCTTATTTTCCATTGGTTATTTTAATAATTTTTATTTATTATTTTATTTTTTCCATATTTGGTACTTTAAATAGACAATAATATTTTTTTTCAAAGTCATCCTTATTTCATTTTTGTTTGACAAACATTTTCTTTCATTTCCATTTTATTAAAATATGTGTTATGAAATTTTTTACCAATAAATTATTTTTTCTAAAAGATCATTTTCAAAACCTTAGAATTTATATAAAATGGTTTAGAATGAATCATTTTAAAGAAACCATTTCTAAATAAGTGATTTTATACTTTCTTCAAAAGTTTTAAAAGAATCTTATTATGTAACATTATTATTATTAATGGATTTAATAGATGTTATTATCTCCATTTTATTTGAAGTGTTATTTTAATATTTTCATTTTTATTTTCTGAGAAAATGTTCATTTATCTAACATTTCTATTTTCAGTTAAAATATTCTACAAAATAAATGATATTTTTATCATATTTTTATATAATGGTTCAAATGTTCCTTTAAAGGTATTTTCTTATATTCCAACATCCTTTAAGGATATTTATACTTCATTATTGATATGATCTTAAGATACAATCAAATTTTATTCTCTATATAGTTTATAATTATAATGATTTTGGGACGATTCTTATATTTCTTCTACTTTTCCATAGGTTAATTAAGTTATGAGGAATCAATTTTGAAACCCATCTCGACTCAAAGGGTATTTATATATTGAAATTATGAATTTTTATGGAGCTTTTTTCCTTTACAAGTGTATGATTTGATAATATAATAATATGATGATTCATTCATGATATTATGTAATAGTCACACACATATGTATATATATAATATTCATTAGTTGATGGGTGGGGTTGGAATTATATAGCCTTCCAATGGATTGGATAAATATTTATATCTCAATATATAATGGGAAATGTAATGATGAGTGAAACTAGTTTCATAATGGACTTTCTCCACTATGATAATCATTAGAATGAACCTTTACTATGGAAATGATGGATTGTGGAGTGAACCAAATCCATTGAACCAGTATTGGTAGTGAATGTTATGTACGGTAATGGTTTTCTATGATAATATATATTCCCAAATACTGTTTATTATTTTACTAATATTTTCTCATGGATCACAATTGATTATCGATGATTTTTATACATGTCTTATATTTTTCATTATGAAAAATCTGAATCCATGATTTAAGATTAATGTTTATTCACTAATTAAATATGATTATAAAATGTAATTATCTTGTTATCATGACCCAATTATTATCATACGCTCACATATCATCATATATTTATATCTATTATATTTACCATTAAGGAGCATCTGAGATCACCCTTTCTTATGTTTCCTTTACCTAGTTTAAGATGACTATTTTTATTTATGGTATTTATAAGAAGTATACTATGCAAACTATCATGGTGATATATATAGATTTGTTTCAAAATAAGTTGATTATTTATCTCCAAAGAAACTAATTTTTTTACAATGTTTATATTGTAAAATGTACTGAATATTCAACTAAAATGACATAATATATATATATATATAATTCAGGGGTTTAATAATGTTTGTTTGGTCAATATATAGTGGTGATAACTAGTATCAAAATCAATGACTAATGAGGGAATTGTTCTGGTGATAGGGATAGGTGAATATTGTTTGGTTTTATGGAATTCTCCATGTCAAGGAATCAGGTTATGGGTCATGTGTTTTCACCATAGAGGGATAGTGTTTGTTTTTAGAAACCCATTATATAAATAATTTGATGGGTTCAGTTGTACATGTTTTAGTATAGGGAATTATTTTGGGAGAAAAAATACATTCTTAAACATAATGGGTGTTGTTTCTATAGATTTCGTCTAATTAGTCATGAAGAAATGATAATGGGGTTAGTTCAAATATCATTGTAGAGAAGTATTATATGGTTAAAATCACGAATTTGGGGTGGAATATAAATATAATTATTATATTCAGTATTATGGACTCATATAGTATGATTCTTAGGGATGATAAGCATTATGAATAAGAGTTTTAATTTCCAGTTTCACTAAATGTTTGGAAACTCACATGACCATATAATTTTTTATCAAAGGAGCATGGGTTGTTTTTGGATTAGAATAAATTTTAATATTGTGTGTTGAAACATATTTATGATAAATTTTTTACAGTGAATTATATATTTTGAGTTTTACTTGGTGGAATCATGTGGAATTTGTTCGAGTTGGCCTCCATGAAATGAAGAATTTTTTTTAGATGGACCATCACACCACAAACAATGGGGGTTAAATTACAATAGTTATGAAAATTATTTAGTTTCATCGAAAATATCCTAATAAATCTATAATTTTTTTAATGATTTATCAAATGTAGAATAAAGAATAGAATTATAGTGTTATCATTTGGTTATTATGGAATGAATTCCTTAAAGGGGGTGGATGAACCATGAGGTTATTAGTAACACCATGAGGTGTGGTTTTTGGACATTGGTGAGGTAATGGGTAAGTGCATTAAACTTCAATACTCTGGGTCACAATATAATTAAATTTAGGTAATGGGTGTAGTGGAAGCATGTGATGGGGGGTTTGCATCATTTCTTTTTCAGAAGATAGATGATCAATCTGATATTTGCACAATATTAAATATCATGATCTACAAAATTGAAACAAATAATATAGACAAAGAAAATCACATTGTAAGCAATATAGAATATCCTCAAAAAATACTTAAAATCAATTTAATTAATTACGAATTAGCTTGACCGAATTATTTCTTATTTGGAGAATGTTGAAATAAATCTTCATTTTTCCATCATTTCTTTATAGGAATCAATTATATATTACCTTGAGTGGTGATCCACATGTATTCCACGAATCACAATATGTCATCGAAGGAATCTCTGAGTACCATCATGGAAGTTCCATGAATTTGGTTTGTCTATTTTTGATCACTATGAGAAACACTTCTAAAGCGTTCTCCTTGATCTGGGGAAAGAAGGTTGTTCTCCATTATTAAGAGCCTTCTTAGATAAGGGACCTCTCTAGGTCTGGGGAAGATTCTCAAAATCTATTGTTCACAACCAAGAAAAATGATTTGTACCTATTGAGAAAATAACATAACTAGGTTTATATATAACTATGGTTAAAATATAATAATTTCACAAGGGTCCTAAATTATATATTAAATCCCAACTAAAAAACCATGTTAAATAATAATATTATTATTATTTCTCAACATGCGACTAACTTGAGAATTAAAAAATATTATTTAATAAATAGTTTTTAATATTTTTTATTTTCAAACCGAACAATTTATATTAAGTCCTCTATTCCTCCATAATTATCATTAGTACTTAAATAGAAAATATTTATTTAACAAATAAATATCACTACATTATTCTCTAATAATTAAATAACTATTATATTCACCAAATATAAAATAATTATTTATTAGATATTCCACTCACATGATATTCACTTGAATAATTGGTGAGATAATAAATGTGATCAAGTATATGTGAATAATCATTAAACCATATCTGTGAATAATATTTATTCAACTTTATAAAAAATAAATAATAATATATTATTTAACTAAGAATCTCGATACAGTTGGTCTGTGACTCTCTATGCCTCTTTATCAGGGGCATTAGGAGAATCATCTCAATGTACAAGGATCGAGTCTTGAAACAAGGTAAAGCATCCATGGAGAAAGAATTTAATTAAAACATGACATAAAATGATAATACCTGAATATTTCCATGTAATTTTTTTAATTATATATAATATTACAAGTCAGCAAAAATTTACGGTGCGTGATTCTGAGGCCCGTTGTGCCTTGAATGAATTTCTGAACATTTTTTCGTGTACATTCAGTAAAAGCGCAAGCATCGCTTTTTTATCTTTTGATCCAGTTCTCAGAATTGAAATCCAAGTGCACTGATGAACTTGCCGCACCAATATTCACATAAAAAGACCTTCACCTCGACCGAAGTTGGTCGAGGGTGGAAATTAGTTTTGGGAATTTTTTGGGAGAAAATAAATTAAACATGCTTTAATTTATTTTTGAAATTTAAACCTCCTTTTTGAATTGTAGAGGTGGGGACCACACTAGGATGGTCCTGAATTTATGGTATGGAATTAAATTCTCAGTTACATAAATTATGTAACCACCCAAACCCCTCTACTTTAATGTGAAGTAACCATTATAATTCCCACAAATTGATGTGAAAAAATTAAATAACCTAACTAAATTAATATTGGTTCCTCATTTCCTTGTTGGAAATCATATGCAAAGGAGATTTGGGAGATCCCTGGAGAACTAGGAAGAACTTTCTCCAACAAAGAACCACCCCCAACGAAGAATAAGGAACCAACGCCGATCCCAGATCGGAAGCGTCTTGCGGGAGCGATGAATGCCAGCGTCCCCTTCAATGACTTCATATTCTTCCTCATGAAATCTCCAACGAACGTCAAGGATTATGTTTTAATATGATTGAATTTATTTATTGATTCTTCGTATTATGGATTCACAATAACGATAGAAAAAGTAACATGGCTATCTTCTCGCACATATACATTTCCACTTTTTCATTCGTTCTTCGCTCGTTCTTCATGCTTTCTTCAATGCCAAATATTTAATGATATTGGAATCACTATTTTTGATGAGCACAACATATGGAAACGGAGCCCTCGACATTAGGATCGTGATTATGTGAATGACATGATTTTTAGGAATAGAACGAAGCTAAAATGGCTCGTCGAAGAAGGAGGCGGACTGCACCTGGCCGGCCGTGAAGAAAGTGGGGTGGTGCGCGTCCACATGGCCAGTTGAGCCGGAAGTCGCGGCCCATCGGACGTGGTGGAACATGGTGGTGACCGGCATCCGATCGGCCACATGGCGGAGTGCCGGTGCATGTTCGCATTGCCAGAGTAGGAGGTTGCGGTCGCTTGGCTACGGTAGAGGCCAAAGAGTTACCCCCACCCAACTGGCCATGGTGGAGCAGTGGTGCATGAATGCGCCGTTGGGAGAAGGACCAATCAGAGCACTGGTCGGTCATTGTGGTTCGGCATGACCTACTCAGGTCTCGCGATGACTTGGAAGCGCCTAAAGGTGTTTCATTTTTGCAGTTATGAACAGAAGGGGGTATTCTCCCCCTTCGGTTCCAGCTCGGATTGACTGTAGCAACGTGCCACACCACCGGGATGCGCCTAGAGGGCCACCCACCAATACCGCACCACCGGTCTGATCGGGTCAATCTGTACCCTGTTTCACCTTTTTGGTCGTAACATGAAAACTGGGAGTCCATTTCACAAACCATATACGACACCGGAATCCTTGGATCGAGACAAACCATTTTTTATATTCGACATGAGTCTGGGATAAAGTTGCAGTATGGTCAGTTTGGCTCTAACCCCGAATCCAATCAGGCCCTCGGAGAGGAAATGCTAATAACTTACAGATCGGGCGTCTGATTGACGCACTATATTTTTTATTGGGTCCATTAAGACGTGAAAAACCTTTGGGATACTTCTTCATGGGACTTTGGGGTGGTTGAGGTATGACCGATGGCTTAAGGAGTGGTTCTCTCAAATGTGCTATGAGTAAGAACTCAATGGCTGGCAGTGAGGTGGAGGTTGTAGATAGATAATACGGAGATTAGTTACCTATCGAATCTGGGCGGGTCAGATCCTATGTTGGTCATTGTGGTGGTTAGTACCCATCAATCCTATGTGGGTCAGCAGTCAGTGATCCTATGTGGGTAATCGCATACCGATCTAGAGTGGGTTAGATCCTGTGTGGATCAACGCTTAGTTATCCAGTGTGGGTCATTGCATGCCGATCCTTTGTGGGTTCGATCCTTTGTGGGTCATCGCTCAGCGATCTTGTGTGGGTCAGCGCTTACCGATCCTGTGTGGGTCAGATCCTATGTGGGTCAATGCAGGGGTTAGTACCTATCGATCCTATGAGGGTCAGACTCCGTATAATCAATAGTAGTTTCTCTTGACAGAATAAGATGATCTAGCTTCGCGACTAATCATATGTACTTTTATACTTCACTAATACCTATATGACATGAGTCTTTTATCTTTATTGTGTTACCTTTGTTGTACTCTTCTCTCCTATTTGAGCTGGGTATATCTTAATAACTTAGGTATATTTATGGGCATATACCTATGTATGATTGACTATTTTTTCATGTTTTGTGGTTTATTCTTTTGTGGATTTTATAGACCTTCGGGGGTCTTAGGAACCTTACTGAGTACTATTATACTCAACCCCACAAGGGATATGCATGCACCTTGTTTTTTCTAGTACAGATGATAGACATCGCTGACTGAGGACGAGGGTACCTAGACTGGAGACTGCTTAGAGGTGGACCTTAGACAAGGTGATCCACAGAGACGACCATTCAAGAGTTGTACCTATCCTTCAGGTAGGATCCTTGGTGGGTGTTCATAGGAGCTATTCTCAGTTTTACTTTTACTTTCTAGTTTTACATGCACTTTATAATTGTTATTGTATTCCGACCCCTTTACTTTCTGTACATAGCTTGTTTTCTATATAGTTTACTTTGTGCTTGTATCTTGCTATGTTATTGGTTTGTGTGAGTTTACAGTTTATAAAGGCAATTACTTCCCGTTTTAGGGACATTCCTTTCCAGTGCTAGTGGCCAGTCCCTAGCCTAAGGAAGGCGGGCTTGGGGTAGTCACAACACGGTCCCCAAGGGATGAGTCATGACATAAAACCTCATATAAACCATTACTGTGTAATACAATCCATTTTTCAAGATATTCTATTCATGTAGTTTGCGTGCTGCTGCCATCAACCTATGTTCTTGATATTTCTTTCTTTGACTTCCCAAGAATTTGACTTGCCTATAGAACAACATGACATAGATTTATTTAGAATATATCATTTCCATAAAATGTCCAAAGATATAAACATTCTTTAATGAATATAAGTTAAAAATCCTTCCCCACATTATTCATTAATGTGATACTACTAATGATGCACCCAACACGTCCTACCTTGTCTCGAACATCTGTCGCCATGGTATTTATAAATACATATAAGTGTGTGAATCATGATTATAATTAATAATTAATATTAATGTCTAAGGACCAATACACATGTCGGTAGATAGGAACATCCAATGCAACATATAAATATGGATTTCCTACTAGAGGGTCTCATTATCATAATATCTGACCAGATATTGCCATGGGCATACACCATGATAAGGTTACTCAAAGTCCTATGAGTATCAACCCATGATAGATTGTGTCATTTTTGTCCCCCAAATTTCATCATTTGGATATAGAACATATATTTAAAAATAGTTTCATGGAACTTATGGGTTATCATCATAGCTAGGAACTACTATGAATTTTTAGTGAGACAGGTAATCTAGGGACATTATCACATACTATGTTACACAAAATAATAATAATGATATGATAATATGTTTATTGAAACAAAAACCTATGAATAAAGTTTGTCATAATGTATAAAGAATTTTGTTCTGGGCAACCAACTTTAATAGACTCTCACTTTCACTAGAGCCAACTACTGACAACCATCAGTTCTCCAGCTCTCACCTGATACTCATGCTTCTACAGAGTTCGTAATTTCATCAATGGGGCCACATAAGTTTCCTCAATAAGTACTCTACTCAATAAAACTTCACCAATTTGATAAAAATTTCTCAAGAGGTGGTACTTCTAGAGTTTGTTATTTTTCTATTAGTGTTACGATGAATCTTTTGAAAGAACCCTTGCTATAGTATTATCACGATAAAATAGGATAGGGTCTTTACTTTTATGTAACACACCAAGCTATTGGAAAAAAAATTTAATCCAAATTTATTCTTTGGCTATATCAAAATCCCCTATATACTTGGAATATGATGTAGAATTAGAGAAAACTGGCTTGTTTGAACTCTTCCTGCTGACATATCCTCTGTGAATATAGAAAACATATCCTAACTGTGACTTCTGATCATTTTGATATGTTTGAAAACCATCATCAATATAAAATATGATGAATATCTCCTCATCTCCTCCACACACTGGGAAAAAATCCCCAATTCTTCTCAAATACTTAAGGATACCCTTAATAACAAACCAATGTTGTTCTCCTGGATCATCATTGCATGTTCCTACTTTTCTCAGTGCATAGGATACATCATGTCTAGTACATAACATGGAATACATGATTGATTCAATCCAAGAATAATATGGGATATTACACATTCAATCATTATCCTGTTCATTTGGAGGAAACATTTTCTTAGAAATATTAAAACCATGAGATAATGGAACAAATCCCCTATTGGATTATTCCATACTAAATATATTTACTATCTAGTTACTATATTTACTTTGTCTTAGACCAATAAGCCCCTTGGATCTATCACAAATGATCTATATCCCTATAGTATATGTATCTTCGCATGTGGTCTTCATGGAGAAACACTTGTTTAACCAGTCCTTAACAGAGAGTAACACTACTATGTCATTTCCAACAAGTAATATGTCATCAAAAAACACTTATATGATAATGACTTCATTATAACTAAATATCTTAAAAACATATGGCTTTTATTAATTATTAATGAAACAAAATTCATTTATGGATTCAAAAAATAGAATGTTCCATGAAATTTATGATTTCTTCAATCCATAAATTGGTCTATAAAACTTTCATGTTTTTTTAGAATCACCCAGAGTTGAAAACCCTTCTCATTGTTTCATATAGAAATATACATCAAGGTTTCCATTAAGAAATTTTGTATTTACATCCACATTCTAAATCTCATATTCATGGTAATATTCTATTGCAAATAGAATTATAATGGATTTAAACATGGGAAATGGTGAAAATGTTTCATCGTAATCAATTCTGTGATGTTTGTTAAACCCTTTATCAACTAGAAATTCATTATAGGTATTGAATTTACCTTTAGATGTCTAGTTTTCTCTTGAATACCAATTTTCTTCCAAAGGTATTTTCATTATCTAGAACATCATCCAGAACCCAAACTTGGTTCTGATAAATGGAATCCATTTTAAAATCCATGAATTTGTTCCATCATGAATCTTCTGAGATCTATACTGCCCCCTTGTAAGAGGGATGATCATAATTGTTAACCAAAAATGTGTTACCTACTTGGGTGGACCAAAAACCGTATATCATTGGTAATCTTACCTCTCTTTCACTCATGTACAGTACTTATGTTTCGTCAACTACATCTTCTTTAGGGACCTATAGAACCTATTCCTATACCAAATCATGTGTATCTTATAAAAAATATGCTCTTTATTTGACACAAGAAGATACTTTGTAACATAAAATAATCACTTGATAGAATATAGAAGATAAATTGGTATTGTATCATTAGGGCTCAGGAACATCACATAACATCTAATAACATGAAATACACATCCTTATTGAACACTTATTTTACATAACCACAAACATTCCTTCGTACTTAGCATTACATGGGATAACCTGAGGACATGCATAAGAAAAGAGTGAAATTTGAAGCTCATTAAGGGAGTAAAAAGTAATAACCTGAAGAATACATTACATGTTAGGCAATACGAATATCAATAGAGAATAAGAGAAACAAGAACATAACGGAATTATATAGTATGATTATCATAACATGGAAATGTGGCACCAACATTTAACATGTTATTAGAATGAGGCATGGCTCATTGCACATAGATCATGAGTAAAACCTCATTGAAAATTAATTATCATGAGTAAAACCTCATTTCTCTTGACGTATCATGATACTAATCATTACCCATTTCATTAGAGCACTATCTGTGAGCACCCTTCTTAATCATTTCATTTCATGCATAAGTCTGCCACATAGATCCTACAACATGGAATCATCCTACATCATAATTTATTCCACAAGAAAGGAATGTGTAATACAAACATGTAACTCTATAATAAATAATTAATTGTTTGAAAAGGAGAATACCCTTGATTGAGAAATGGTAATCGTACTCACTACACAATGACTTTGGCTGGGGAAAATGAAGTGCAACTTCAGTAGCATAACGGCATGATATAATAATTCATAAAAATGGTTTATGAGAGATAAAGTGGTATCTTATCATATTTACATGAAATGGACAGTATGGTGGGTCATATAGAGACATATCCCTACATGTGTAATAGAATTTAGATTCATAATATAAAACAATTTCTTGAATGTAAACGAGAAGAGATAAATTCCTTACAAAATTTCAACATGGTTACGGGTGTAAAAGGGAGGTATTAATGAGAGATTAAGAGGTGTCTTATCATTAAAAATAAAGATGGAATTATTGTGGAGGTGTTCAAACGTACCCCAAAATTATTAATTGAATAAAAAGGGTTCAACAATATTATTAAATTTAAACAAAAATGAGAAAAAAGAAAGCCCTTACATGGAAGTGTGATACCAAAGGCTTGGGAGAGGCTTGAGAGAGGATTATTTGGGGCTTAGGTCTCTGTGGGAGGATTATATAGAGGTGGGAATATTTTGGTCGATATCTAAATGGTTGAGGGAATAGAAGTGGAAGATTGAGTTGGTTTATATAGGAATGGTGACGGAATTATTTATTATTTTGGTTCTGGACACTACACATTAAACTAGTCTGAACAACAAACCATCCCATGGTTTTTTCCAAAGGGGAGTGGAAAACATTATTTTATAAGGGCAATGTCTTAAAATATTTAAATATTAGGCTTGTTTATGTGGAGGTGAGTCACACTTTCATGGAAATCATTTTAAAATGATTAATATGTATTATATTTCTTGGAGTGTCCACTACGGATCTGTAAAATAAATCAAAAAAATATAAAATCATGTTATTCTAAAGCTAAAACAAATATTTTCCGAACAAACATTTTATTGTATTTTATTACATGACTATTTGGTCATTAAGATGTCATAAAACAAATTATTTATTTAAACCTTATTTAATATTTACCCAACAATTCGACTATCTCAAAAAATTATGAAAATTTACTATTGGATAATTTTGACTTCCTGATTCAAATAAATATTCCTTTTATCGACATAATTATTTAAATATGTTCATTTTCAATTTTAAAATAAAAAATGAAATTTTCATTAAAATTCAAGGGTTTTGACAAAAACAGTTTTCAAACCATAATAAAAATTATAGTTGTATTCAAAAAAACTATATGATCATTTATGTTTAATAAACAATTTTATAATACTAATATTTTATTAAAATATTATTTAATTCTAATAATCCATTAATGAATCAAAATATATTTTTAATTTAATATTAAACATAAATACTATTTTCCCTTTAAAACCAATTTACAAACTAACAATAATGAAATGAATGTATTTTATTCATAATAAAAAATAAAGCACATAATCATAGTTCAAGAGTCTTGTTACATAGCAACTTAAAACACTTGAATAAGACCTAAGGTTAAGGTGTGAGATAGTGACATACTCTTGGGTGGATTAGATAACATTCCTAGAGTGGAAATCTCTATTAACTTCCACTTCTCTTATAGGATATTCCATTCAAGAATAACATGTTTAATCTCCTCTTGGGCTTGATCAAGAGTGAATCTCAGTGACAATACCTCCTTTCCAACATCTGACAAATGGGATTCTTATGGATCCATTTTACTAGATGAGGCCATCGCTTCCTTTTTCTGAGTAAATTGGATTTGTTAAAGCCCTATATTTATACTAATCATGTGATCACTATTAAATGACTATATTAGCAACTTTAATATTTCGTAATGGTATATTAAAATCCAAAATCATAAAACCAAGGATGTGCATATGTTTTTTATAACCATTTTACATAATAATAAATTTAAATATAGCAAGTGTAATTTTCATTAATTAACATTTGGATCATTGATATATCCCCCCCTTAAGAAATCACTCCCTCCAAACATAGTTTCCCAACACTAAAATAGAAGCGGGTAACACTGCTCCATCACTTCCTCTGATTCCCATGTTGCCTTTTCAAACATCTGGTTTTTTCCCAACACCTTTAGGTGGGGAATTATCTTATTTTTTAAACTTTTTCCCCTATGATCTAAGATCATTATCGACTTCTCTTCATAGGATAGGTCATTATCTAATGGTAATACCTCTAGATTGAGTAAATGCGATGGGATAGGTATGTACTTCCTCAGTAGTGATACATGGAATAGATCATTTACTTGAGATAGGTTCGTTGGGAGTGATAATTGATAGTCCATTGCTCCAATGTTACCAAGGATCTCAAAATTGTCGATGTACCATGGACTAAGCTTTCCCTTCTTCCTAAATTTCATAACCCTCTTCCACAATGATATGCATAAGAATACCATGTCTCTAACATCAAACTCTAGGTCTCATAAATAATTATCTACATATCTCTTTTTTAACTTTGAATAGATTTAATGTGTTTTTGGATGGTCCTAAGCTTCACCACCATTTCTTCGACCATTTTTGGACCTAGGGGTTTTCACTCCAAAAAATCATCCAAACATGCTAGTATTCTTCACCTCTTCCCATTATGGGATTCATAATGATCCATTTGGATTATAGATTGGAAACTATTATTGTAAGAGAACTCAAAAAGATTAATATGTTTATCAAAACCTCCTTTGAAGTCCATTTATAATGCTCTCAACATGTCTTCAGGTGTTTGGATTGTCTGATCAGTTTTTCCATTAGTAGGAGGATGATAATCCATACTGAAATTAAGCTCGGTATTCAGAGCATGTTTTAGACTCTCCTAGAACATAGAGGCGAATCTTGGGTCTCGATCAGATACAATAAATTCTGGTACTCGATAAATTCTTACCACCTCTTAGATATATATATTTATATATATGTATGTATGTATGTATGTATGTATGTTCTAGTTGATACAATGAGAAATCTTCTCAAATTGAAATGAAGTGTGAAGTATTTTTAAGATGATCCACAATAACACATATATAATTGTTTCCTTTGGATGTATTTGGAAGTCTAGTGACAATGTCCATGGTGAAGTTCTCCCATTTCTAGGAAGGTATGTGTAGTGGTTGTATCATCACCTTAGACTTCTACCTCTCAGCCTTCAATTACTGACATACTGGCACTTTGATGTATACTCAGCGATTTACTTATTCATGTTATCCCAACAATAATACTATCATAGATATCAATACATCGTTGTGCAAGGTGAATGGTAAAATTTGAAATATATACAGTGTCAAAAAGTTAATTATTTAACTATAGATATTGTGGAAGACATTTACTTGTCCAAAATCTTAAAATTCCTTCTTCATTAACATTGAACTCCAAGGATTTCCCATTTCGTATAGTTTCCAATTTTTGAATTCTCGCATCACACTTTTCAACATCCTCTAACCTTTCCAAAAGATACAGTTGAGAAATCATTTTTGAAAGGATTGATGATATTCCCTTCTTTAGGATTCCTATGTCTGTCTTCATCAAATCTAAGAAGATTGTATCCTTTTAAATTCCAATCTAGGATATGATTTATGGGTCCTTTCTACTTATAAAATCTTCCACCTTGTTCACTTTCCCAGGGTGGTAATATATTTAACAGTTATAGTCTTTGATCATCTATATCTATCTTTATTGGATCATATTAAACTATTTATGTGTGAATATATACTTGAGACATTTTTTTATGTATATAATTTACACTTCACCCCAAAGAGGTAATGTCACCAAATTTTTAATGCGTAGATTACTACAGTTGACTCCAGATCATGTGTTGTATAGTTTTGAACCTGAACATTCAATTTCCATGAAGCATAGGCAATGACTTTTTCATTTCCCATCAACACACTTCCTAGGCCCTTATTCAAAGCATCACAGAATAACACAAAATGTTCTCCACTTGTGGGTAGTGTGATCATGAGTGTAGTGATAAGTCTCTTTTCAACTCCTTAGAGCTATCTTCGCATTCATCACTCTAAGAAAACTTTACTCCCTTCCGAGTTATCTTGGTAATAGGGTTGGAAAATTGTGAAAAGGATCTAACAAATTGGTGATAATATCCAGCTAACCCCAAGAAGCTATAGATATCGGTTACTTATGTTGGACTCAGTCGTCCCTCAATTGAAGCTGTCTTGGAGGGATCCACATATATCCCATTTCTTATAATGATATGACCCAAAAATGAGACCTCATTCAACCATAACTCACACTTTCTATACTTTTCATAGAGCTTTCCTTTTGTAAGGTCTCTATTGTAGTGCATAGATTCTCCTCAATATCCTCCTTGGTTTTGGAGTATATTAGAATATCGTCTATAAAAACTACCAAAAATTTATCAAGGTAATCTATAAAGACTCTATTAATCAATTCAAACAAGATTGTTGGAGCATTAGTGAGTTAGAAAGGCCTTACTATAAATTCATAGTGCCTGTATCTTGTATGAAAACCAATCTTGGGGATATCCTGCTTATTCACCCTTACTTGATAATATCTTGACCGCAGATCCACCTTGGTGAAGTATTGTTCTACACATAGTTGATCAAAGAAGTCATAAATTCATGGAAGAGCATACTTGTTCTTTATTGTGATTTTGTTGAGCTCGCGATAATCAATGAAAAGGCATATTGATCCATACTTTTTCTTGATGAAGATGACTGGTGCACCCCATGGTGATTCACTTGGGCATATAAACCCTTTGTCCAGATTCTTCTATAGTTGTTTATTCATCACTTCAAGCTCCACAACAACAGTTCTACATGAAGTTTGGATATTAACAATGCCCTAGGTATAATATCAATTGATAATTCAACATCACTTATTGGAGGAAGACCATACATTTCCTAGGGAAATACTTCAGTGAATTCCCTCAAGATATGAATGTCTTCAAGGATGGATTCTTCCATAGAATAAATCATATGAACAAGATACACGTTCTCATAGGCTATTAATATACATGCTTGAGAATATGGTTCTAAATAAGATTCATCCCCCTCATTGCACTTGTATAGAATCATGGGTTGATTTTCTATATGGAGAGTGATTTACCTCTCATAGCATTTTATATTGGATCTATATAAGGAAATCCAATCCATGCCACGAATTTCATTAAATTCCACCAGAGAGAGTATGAAGAGGTTTTTTGGGAAGTTCAATCCATAAAATATGATAGGGGGTATATTCAAGGGATGAAATGATTTCCCCATTTTATGTTCTCACTGACATCTTTACCTAACTAATTTTTGATGGTGTCGAGATTATTCTAATAAACATTCAAGATATAATAGAATGTGTAGAACCAAAATCAAAAAGTACATTCACTATTTTTAAAATAATAACTATCGTACATGTCACCACTTCATTTTCGGGGTTCACATAGGTAGTAGTTATGGAAAAAGCTCTCCCGTGCTTCCTTGGAGGTTGTTTTTTGCCTCCAAAAACCCTTATCTTAGGGCATTGGTTTGAGAAGTTCCTAGGTTCATTGTAGTTGAAGCAATGAATAAATTGTTGAGGATTTAATAGAGAGTTTATCTCCTCAGCCATAGCTGCGAGTTTTTCTTATCAGCATTTAATGGTCATGTGTCCTTCTCTTCCACACCAAATTCATTTCCTCATCCCCTTTAGTGAATTTCTGGGGTTCTTTTTTCTGCAAATTTGCGATGTGGGGTGATGAATTTTCTTAGCACCGTTGTATTTTTCCATTGGACTGTTAGAATTAAATTCCGCCTTACACTTCTTATTGCCAAGATACCCCTAGGATTCTCCATTCTATATCTCAAATTTTAGGGCACATCATAGAATATCCTCATTGCTATTGAATTCATGGATTACTAGGTATTTCCATAGTCTAGGTTTTATCCCACCAACATAGTGGTCAACCTTGAATTCGGGGGTAACGACAAAGCTGAAGGCGTATCGTGCAAGCCTTGTGATGTTTTCCTCATATGATTCGACGTATTCATCATCTTTTTTCTTAATGGAAAAGAAGTAATTTTAATCTTAAGTCAGAGGGTGTGTGGAAAATATTTATCAGAAAAAATCGAAAATCCTACTATCCCAATGCCTCAATCTCTTCCCGTGGTTTCTTATTTTTCTTATCAATATCCACCATTGATCAGCTTCACCCTCCATACAATAAGTAGCAAGAAGAACCTTCTCTTTTTTAGAACATTAAAGGATGGAAAATATCTTTTCAATGGAGTTGATCCATTGTTCTGTGATTGAGGGATCAGATGATCCATTAAAAGTAGGAGGAATTTATCTCATGAAGCTCTAGATTGCATCTTATTCTTTTTTAGGGGGGGGGGGGTTGGACGTTCTTCTTGACCCGTGTTTCTATTCAGAACTTGATTTAACAGAGAGAGTATCGTGATAAGGTTTTTTTATTTCTACTCCCATCAAATTGGGACTCTCATTAGAACACTCATCACATTGATCTTCACATTAGTTTTTAGCCCGAGTCCTCCTATTACTAGCCATTGATATAAATAAAAACAATGTTATGGGTAAAAAATGAAATAAAATCTAAATAAAAATATGGATAATGTATATATTGTATTTATTTCCTTAACTTATCTATGATATCCGTGATCTAATTTCAAAAATATAATCTTAAGGGGATTTTTTAATTCCCATAATAATAGTTCATAGTAAGCTTAAGAATTTACCCAGGAATATCCCTCATGAGTTTTGTAACCAAGAGTGTAGCAAGGCCCATTGTCATGCACCAGTTCCCACTTGAGTCTAGCTCAAACTGGTGTTTTTGGGTTTTCCCCCTAGATACTTATGTGCCAAAGATGCTTCTACTTTCTCGTATCAAGACAAGGATGTATATTCATGATAAACCACTTACTCAATACTCACCAAAATTTAGGGATTCTTTTATTATACTTTGTCTTATCTCAATGGCTTTCACTAGGGGTTTTAATCCTAATTCCAAAAATAACTAAACCTATCCTCTCATACCAACTATAACAACCATGATCTTTATTTCATGCTTAAAAATAATTTATTACATACAATATTCACTTGATACAAAATTAAATATCGATAGGTATGGTGTCTTTGGGGATTATTAACATAACATAACAACTTAAAACATGATATATACATCTTTATTGAAAACTTCTTTTACATGACCACACACATTCTTTCATACATAGAATTGAATGGGATAACATGAGGACGTGCCTAAAAAATGGTGATATATAAATCCCAGTAAGGGAGTAAACAAGGAAAAACATGAATAATATATTACATGTTAGGAAATAGTCATATCAATGGATCATGATAGAAACATGAACATAAAGGCCTGATACATCATGATTATCATAACATGGAAACATGGCATCAACATTTATCATGATATTAGCCTAAAATAAGTCTCATTGAACATGGAGAATGAGTAACCCTCTATTAACATTAATTAGAATGAGTAAACCCTCATTTCAATTGATGTATCATGATACTAAAATTTACCCAATGCATTGGAGAGCTATTAGGGTCCCCTCTTCTTAATCATTTCATTTTATGCATAAGTGTGCCACATTGGTCATACAATATGGAATCATTAAACATAATAATTTATTCCATGATTAAGGAATGTGGATTACATACATGAAACTCTATTATAAATAAGTAAATGTCTGTAAAGTTGAATACCCTTGATAGAGAAATGGGTATGGTATTCACTACATAATGACTTTGTCTTGGAAAATCATGGTGTAATTTCAACAGCATAAAGGCATAACATAATAATTAATAAAAATTGTTGATGAGAGATAGGGGTATCTCATAATATCTATATAAAATAGAATTTAAGGGGGGTTACATATACACATGGCCCAACATATGTACTGGAATTTAGATATATAATATAAAAGAAAAGTTTTAATGAATACGAGAAGACATAAATTCCTTACAGAATTTTGTCATGGTAATGTGTGTACATGGAAGGTATTAATGAGAGGTAAAGAGGTCTCTCATGTTTAAAAAATAATGAGGTAAGTATGGGGGAGGTGAAAAATCATACCCCAACATTTTTAATTGAAAAAAAAGGTACAACAAGATAATGAAATTTGGAAAAAATGAGAAAAAAATTAATCCCTTACATAGAAGTGTGATCCCAAAGGCTTGGGAGAGGCTTATTGGGATATTGGAGTACCTTAAGAGGATTATAGTTAGAGTAGGGAAGAGTTTTTTCAATCTACAAATGGTTTTAATGAGGACTAGTGGGAGATTGAGTGGGTTTATATAAGAAAAAAGAGGGAATTCTGTATTATTTGGGTATTGGACACTACACATAAATATAATCAAAATCACACACCATAACATGGTATTTTCCACATTTTTTTCCAAAGGTGAGTGGAAAAAAATTATTTTAAATGGAAAATGGAATAAATTATTAAAATATTAGGCTTGCTTACGTGGAGATGAGTCACACTCTCAAGAAGTCATATTAAAGTGCTAAAATGTTTTATATGTCTTGCTGGGTCCACTATAGATTTGTAACATATATCAAAAAATATATAAAATCACATTATATTAAATTTATAACATATATTGGCATAAAATACATTTTATATTATTTTATTACGTCACTATTCGGTCATTATGATGTCATAAATCACATTATATATTTAAATGGTATTTAATTTTTACCCATAAAATTCGGTTTCTCAGAAAAATATGAAAAATTAACCATTGCATAATTTCGACAACCAGATTCCCAAAATAATATTCATTTTATCTAAATTATTTTCTAAATATTTGAGTTTTAAATTTAAAAAAAAACTGACATATATTGAAAAATTATGGGTTTTGACAAAAAATAGTTTTTAAACCATAACAAAAATTAGAATTGTATTCATAAAAAGAATACAATAATTTGAATTTAATAAAAAGTTATTTAGTAAAAAAAATATTTAATTAAAGTTTTATTTATTTAAAGAAATTCATTAATTTATAAAAACATATTTCTTAATTGAATATTAACTAAAAATACTATTTCTTCTTTAAAAACCTTTTACAAAGTAGTAATAATGAAATAAATATATATTCTTTATAAAAAAATAAAGAAAATAATCATTGATAAAGGGTATAATTACATAACCCCTTATAACACCCTCACAAGACCAAAAGGTGAGGTGTACAATAGTGATTGACTCTTGGGGTGGCTCAGATAACATCTTCAAGTGGTAATCTCTATTAACTCCCACTTATCTTGTAGGTGATTCCGTTCAAGCTTAACATGTTGATGCTCAGCTAGGGATTGATCAAGAGAAAATCCTAGTGATGCTACCTCATTTCCATGCTCCAAAAAACATTGGACTTCTATTGAGAAATTAAACAAGATGAGGCCATCACTCTCTTTGTCTAAGTAAATTGGATTTGTTAATACCCTATATTTATACTAATCATGTGATCATTGTTCAATGACTATATTAGAAATAGTAACATTTATTAATAGTAAATTAAAATACAAAAAACCTAAAACCAAGGAATTTAATATGTTTTATATAACCATTTTACATAGTAATATATTTAAATATATCAATAAGAATTTTCATTAACAACAGTTTTGGTCTTTATATATCTTGAGCATCAACTTCATTGAAGTCAATATTTCTCCCACTAATCTTTTTGATGGTGTGATCCCTCTCAACAAACAGTTATTAGCTAATGATATTCTACTTCTTGTCTGAGGTGTTGTATTGGCATTATCCCTTTGTTTCCTTGGAATTCCCTACAAAGATACACTTTGTGCCCTGAGGTGCTAGTTTGTTTCCTATGAAGGCCTTAACAATTTCCCAAAAACCCCACACATATATATGTGACAAAACAGGTTTCTTTATACTATATAATTTCGAAGGGAATTCCATTTTATTCTTTAGTTGGTACTCAATTTAATGTGTATTCTATAGTTTTTAATGAAAATTGTCAAAAGGATAATAGAATATATACATGAAGAGTCATCAACCAACCATGTTTAACATGGTATAATTCCTCCTTTAAATAACACCATTCCATTGTGGTGCATATATTGGAGTGATTTGAGATAGAATCCCAAACTCATGTAAATTATAAAAACTTTTGGTTAAGATATTCACCACCTTGATCTGATCGAATATTTTTTATCTTATTTACAAGTTGATTCTATACTTTATCCTTGAATTGCTTGAATTTCTCAAAGGAATATGTCTTATACCTCATCTAATATACATAGTCATATCAACTCAAGTCATCAGAAAACATTATTATGTAAGAATTTCTACCTCTATCTTCTACTATAAGTGTTCCTCACACATCATTGTGTACCAGTTCTATAATATTTGTTTCCATTTAAACGTGTCACCAAAATGGTAGTTTGGACATTTTTTCTTATAAAAAACCATGAAATATTTTAAGATGTTTTAGCACAATAGTGTCTAAATAACTATCTGGACAGAGCTCTTTCAAACACTACTTCTTTTAATGAAAAAGATAGTGATTCTATAGTTGGGTGTTAAATGAGTCATGTGAACATGATTCATTATCAACTTCCAACACATGGTTTTAATAATTTAATATAGAAATGACATTATTTAAATGTCCCATACTATAACATATGTTTTCCTTATAAATGAATCCAATTTTATTTCCAAACATGAAATTAAACTCATCTATATTTAGAAATGATACCAAAACTTTGTTCATGGTAACTATAGTTAAATAATAAAAATCATTTAAAACATAAATTATTCCCTTTTAAATTGAATTGTGGTAGTCACCAATGTCTAAGGGATCCATACTCACTCCAGTAGTAGCTCTAATATCTCCCCCTCCTCAGGAAATCATTCAAAATATACTTATTTCCAATATTTATATTCATATGTGAGCACTAAAAGCTTTAACTAATACCCTATGTGTAGATATTTAAATATTTCACTAGGTAATGAATGAATCTTTATCTTCTTAATTCCTCTGAGTTCAATTCCTATTATAGTTTCATATCTCGATACATAAAAATCCTATAGCCTCGTATTCACAACCTTACCTCAAGATCTTCCACTTCTTGGAAGGATGATTCATGGGAGCTTTAGGCCATTTATAGGTTATGGCCTCTTTTTCGTTTATCTTCCTTTTCTTATTTACTATAATGATGGTGGGTTCATCATGCCCCAATTTATTTACGCACTTGCCGAATCAATATAAGAAGTTATAAAAGAATCTTCTGATGAAAACTCCTACTGTTATTAAAAAAATTAAAGAATATCTTAGGATTTTATGAATGTATAACACCTATACCCAACTCATCTTGTAATTTAATCCCTCATAAGTAGAGGCATCCAATATGGTTGATAAGCATGACTACATGAGGTCCATATAGCACAAACTCTCAAAGAATAGTTGGAAAAAATCATTAGAGATCTCACACCTCTCTTGTCTCTCCTTCTATTAATAAATATCATGAATATGATACATCATTTTATAGGAATCCATATCCTCATGTGGCTTTAAAATATCATTGTAAATGGATGATAGCATGAAAAATTGAACACCTATAGCATCATTCAGATGTTTCTCATATAGATATAGATCTTCATAACTTGCCTTATTACTTGGCTATTTAAGAAAATCTTCTTTTATCATATGTTATTTAATTTCATGGAGAAGGATGACACGTAATTGAATTTTCCCCTGTTGGAAATTTTGTTGGTGAGAAAGTTGTCCTACTCAAGTATAAATTACAATGATTTATTTTATGTCTTTTTTTTCTACAAATAAGCTGAGAACATATTTTAGTAGTTTTTATGATAATGTTTAGACAAATAAATAAATATTGTATTTATTAGTCTCCCACTATATTTTTGAAACCTAATAGCCCTCTCAATTAGCCCTGGAATATCATGTTGCTTCGACATCATAGTGAAAAGGAAATATATTCTCCTTCTCATTACCCCAACTTCAGTTGGTCAGGAAACATGCATGGTTCTGTGTAGGTATTCAAAATTACAACTGCATTAACTCATAGTTCCTAGATCCACTGGGTGGACTCCCAAATCCATAAATTCTTATAAATTATTTCCTCATCATTCACCTCTCAATTACACCAATTCATACATTAGCAATCAACCCTTGATGTAAACTAAGTTATGTAAAACCAAAACATATTTTTAGAATTCCTCAATAATTGAAATCACCCCAACTCTAGATGGTCAATAACATTGAACAATGGTGAGATTTTAACTAAATTAGTGGAAGGATCTACTGAATAGATATATATAATTGGGGTATTTTATCCTTTTCTTAATAAATTTATAATTATAATATTTATTACATGTTTGTTAATATAAGTGAATTTTTTATAAAATCTAACCATTCCTTTTATAATATTAATGCATAAGCCAGTTTATTTTAGTTTATATTTATTTCTTGTTAATTTCATTAATCCATGTGATCGAGACAAAACATCCATGGTGAAATAACCATGAATATTAAAAAAAAAATATAGTGGTAAGATCATGTTATTTTACTCATAGTTAATTTATCTATCAGTTGATAAAATAACCATTGACCTATGGGGGAAAACCCTTCTAACTAATTAAGGTTCTTTTTGAAACTTTCCATCTATCCACCTTTATATCTCTCTTAGATTGGATTTTACATAGCTCTAAACTTGAACCACATCCACTGAATTGGGAGAACCATCCACTACATATGCTTTTACTCACACTTTTGTGAGTGGAAAAGGGTTTACTTGAAATAAACCAAGCGCACAGAGTTACTTTCATAATAATATGAGAGAAGGCACATTGACCAATAATTTAATTTAATATTAAATTTAATTAAACTAATCACATCAAAATATCTAGTATATTCTCATGATCATCAACATGAATTAAAAAAATTATTCATTCAATAAAACTAACAATAAATTCTTAATACTTCTTATTTAAGTTAAATTTTTATCAAATCAATTAATAATTTTCTTTAATTAATCAATTATTTTATCATAATTATCATATTTATTTCCTTAAAATTACCATTCATTATAATTTCAAAAAACAAATTCATTTGAATTTAATTGTGCACTTAAATTTATATTTGGGGCCACAAGGTAAAGACCCAACCAATTATACCAATCATGTTTTATGCTCGTATATTGTTTTACTCTTGTGATGTATGGAATACATGACTTATCATGTAATTTCACAATGTGTATTTCAAAGATTATTGTAGGAATTACAGGATTTTTTTGTAACATTTTGTTTTTCAATACACGTAGATTACAAACTTATAATATGACTCATACATGATACATATATCTAAACAATACACATATATTAATTAAATATTTATGTATTTATGTATATTAAATCATATAACATGGAATGTCCTGTCACTAAAACCACATGAAAGTACATTTCTTAAGGTTTACATAGTATAATAAATAAAATTTAGATCTGTGTAATATGGTATAAGTACACGGCATGTACAAGAAAGTACATGGAATATACGGCTCTTGCCATCTATCTGAGGCCCATGCCTAGGGACTTATCATGTGAATTATTCCTTGGAAACTAAAGTACATGGCATTTCCAATGGTATACATGTCGTGTTATCTCTGAATTACATATCCACCTATCAGAAAGTCCATGTGTTGAAATACATGTCATATCTTTGAATAAAAGGGACTACACATGATGTGTGTAGGTTATAAAACATGTAATCTATCTAACCATGCACCAACCAAGACTATTCAACACACAGTGAAAATAATAAATGTGTAGTGTGTCCAATATTTATATGGTTTGAATTAATTTTCAAATTAATTCCCAATTTATTGAACTTAAGTACATAGTGTGTAATTCTCATTTCCCGACATGTACCCTTGTGTTACTTGGATAGAATACTTGGCAATTAAGAATGAGATCATCAATTTTCTTTTAGTAATAAAATTAATCATATTGATTATATCCTCGATAAATGAAGGTGGAAAAAGAAGATGTCCCAATTCTGATTAAAAGAATGATTAAAAGGGAATATAAAAAACTAAATTAAAATGAATAAATGACCAATTATCTTTAAATAATTATAAATAATCATGTTACCACTCTAATAAAACTTTTAGGTTTTATTCCTAGATGAATCTTGCGATGGGTGGTGATAAACCATGATTTTTGTCATGATCGATAATCAATCTGATATTTACACAATGATAAAATTCATGATCTATAGAATTTAATAAATGAATATAGATAATGGAAATAATGATGGAAGAAATATATAAGATCATAAAATATTATTTATAATTAATTTAATTAATTTAGAATTACCTTGATGGAATTATTTATTAATTAATGAATCTGGTAAGAGATCTACATTATTGCTTCATTGTTTTGTAAGAATCAAATGATGATTCCCTTTAGCGGTAATCCATATGTGTTCGAAGAATCTCTAGACATCATTGAAGGTATCTTTGGGTGCTATCACAACATATCCATGCACTTGTGTTGTCCACCTATTATCACTATGATAATCACTTCCAAAACATTCATCTTGATCTAGTGGAGGAAGGTTGTTACCCAATCATGAGAGCGTTCTTGGAGAACAGGGCTATCTAGGTGTTTATAGGATTCTCCAAAGTAGTCGTTCACATCCAAAACACTTGACCTATCTCTATTGACAATATAAAAAAATCGGGTTTATATATCGCTAGGGTAAAAATAAAATAATTTAACAATTTCCATTAATTAATTTTTTAATCCTAGCGAAAACCACCATGTAAAATAACATTATTTTTATTATTATTATTTCTCAACATGAGAATAACTTGTGAATTAAAAATATATATTATTTAATAAAATAATATTTATTATTTATTATTTTATCACGGGACCATTTAAAATTAGTACTCCATTCCTCCACAATATTTATTATCCCTTTAACAATGGTTATTTCTTTATTAATTAAATATCACTACACTATTATCTAATAAATAAATAAATATTATATTCACTAAATAAAAAATAAAGATATATTAAATATTCCTCTCACATTATATTCTCTCGAAAAACTAGTGAAGGAATGAATGTGATCAGGAATACATGAATAATTATTAAACCATGTCCGGGAATAATATTTATCCAACTTGTGAAATAATAAATAATAATATATTATTTAACTAAGATTCTTGATGCCCTAACCGTCTGACCCTCTTGGCCTATTTCTCAATGACATTAGGTGAAGTAGCCTAAATTCCATGGATTGAATCTAGAAACCTGATAAGGCATCTATATAGAAATATGTTAATGTTGTAATGGCCTAAAACCTCAAACTAACACTTATTGTGTAATATAATCTATTTATCATGGTATCTTTAATCAAGAAGGTTTCATGTTTGTGCCATGAACCTATGTTCTTGATTTATTTTTATTTTAATTATTTAAAATTGAACTTGCCTATAGAAAACTGTGGCCATTGATATTGTTAGGATATATCATTTCCATCAAAGGGCTTAAGATATCAAGTTCCACTAATGAACAGGAGGGGAAATATTTTATTTCATTATTCATTAATGCAATATTACTTGGGATGCGCACAAAATATCCCACATCTCTGTGAAAATTTGTCATCATTATTTTCATCAATACATATAATTCTTAGACTCATAATACTTGTTAATAATAATCACAATTTCTAAGGACCAATATAAACATATACCTATAGGGACATCAAATGACAAATATAAATTTGGATTTTTTACTAGTAGGTCTCATTCGCATAATATCCGACAAGATATTACCATGGGTGTTGACCATGAGAATCTTCCTCAAAGTCATATCAGTATCCACGCCTATTAGCTTATATCATTTGTTTCCCACAAATGATATCATTATTCTATAGAAAATATATTTAAAAATACTTCCATTGATCTTTTGGGATCTCATCATACTGGGAAACTACTATAAACTTTTTGTGAGATAGGAACTCCTGGGAAATTATCACACACTATGTTCTATAGAAGAAAAATCATAAGGTGATAAGAAGTTTATTAATATTCAAAAATATTCATAAGGTTTATCCTAAAGTAAAAATAATTTGGTTCTTAGGGAACCAACTCCAACATTAAACCCTTTAGGGGGAGAATTATGTCATGGTCTATGGGGTCATTTCATTGTAGACCCCATGTTAATTTTTTAGGAGTGGGAGACTCAATATTTCCGGTTTGGACCATATATTCATCAACTCAAATTCCACATGGGGTGGAGCGTTTGGGATTTCTACTTCCCATTGATTTGTCCCCATGGATTACCCTTGTATACCCCTTTATTCAAGGTTGAATATGGATTATTTTTTTCCATATAGATTAGTGAACTCCTCCTTCTCTTTATCTTCTTCTTACTCTTATTCTTTCTCAATAAAATTTTGTTATAAGCTCTAGTTTTGGGATGTTTCATCGATGGTATTGATGAAAATTTCACATGATTATTGTGGAAAATCCAAATATGATGTGTATTTATGTTTTAGTGGTTTGTGGAAAACTAATGAGGGTTTATGTCTCATGTTTCTCTATATGTAATTTTTTGGTATTTCACCTGGTGGATTTTATAAGCTTTTCCACAAAACAATTTTAAAATTTATGATATATTAGATTTTTTTTTGTTTTGAGTCTATAATTTATAGGTTTAAAAGAGGTATGAAATGGGTTTATGACACTCCAATACTTAAGGTTATAACTATATGAGACCACTCAGACAGATTTTTGAAACTATAGGTCATTGAATAAAATTTAATTATAAATTATGAAAACACATAATTATTATGTTTTGATTTTTGGATAGATATAGGGGAATTGAACCATAGTGGGTCTTCTTATAAGCATGGATTTTTGGTAATGTCTATTTTATAAATGGTATATTCAATGTAGAGGTTAATGATCCCTTTAAAATATAACCATATGTGTGTTTACATGTAAATTAGAATCATGTCCCTCGTGTTTGGGTTGGAAATGTCTATTAATAAGTTGGATGAGTCCATAATTAATGGATATTATATGTATAATCCTTCTAGTGGTGGGTTGAGTGTTTAGTTCCAGATTTGATTATTAGAGAGACACCATGTATCCTTTCCACCTAGGGACATGATGTTTTGAATTTATTAAAGGACTCTAATGTTTTCTTCGATCAAGGGATGATTTGTGTTTTGATTTGGATAAGGGATTGTGTGTTGGATGAAGGGATTATAAGTGTTTAACCATGATGAATGGACTAAGTAATATCAAATCATGGTAATTAAATTAGACATGTGGTGGAAGTATTCTTGGGACATTGGAACTCTAATAAAAAGGTGGAATATAATGTGAGAATGGGTCTAATTGACCATGGTATTCCATTAGTATTAGGATGTACTTGTAGGTAGATTTGGGATGATGACAATCCATTCCATTGGGAGTTCCTATTGGAACTTGGTTATTTTTAAATATTCTCATGTTCTTGGATGTAAATAATTTGAGGGAGTTGAGTTATAATTTTAGATGGTTATAATGACTAGAATATATCGAAATGAGTTTTGTAAGTTGCTAAAAATCATATGGAACATGGAAGACCTAGTGGGTATTGATTTGTCTATGTATTGATTAGGAAGAGTTGGGAATGGGGTCCAGAATTGTTGGAGATACCTTAGGATGTGGATAGGTTCTAGCCAAATGATTTTTATAGAGTAGTGATCTAGTTTTGCTTCCGTTAGATTGTATTGGCTAGTTTATGTATTGAATGATAATATCAAGGCTCCCAAAAGGATGTAATTACATGTGATTCATGTTAGGTATTTTTTAAGACATGAGTAACATGTATTATAAGAGGTGATTATCAGGTTTAGATGTTGTGAGGGATTTGTTAATGAGGTTGGTCTTGATGGATTTTATTATTATATAGGTGATACCCTCTTGAAGATAAATAGTTGTGGGTTTAAGGTTAATTCAATTTTTTAGGTTAGAAAAGATAAATTACCTTATCATTAAATAACCTAATTAAAGTATTTAATTATTGTACACTCCCATTTCCTTTTATAAATTTATATAGAATAATGATGAAGCATTAACAAACATAACTCATGTATTTTAAATTAATGGAATATTTTCCCACTATATAAGGAGTTGATTTATCTATAACAAGTCTTCAACAACTCCCACCATTTCTTATAATAACATACCCTTCTAAACACATCTTACATATTAAATTTCTTCATATCTTAGGTAAATGAAAACATAATAAAGGGTCCATATTAGATACCTATTAATGGAAAATATAAGAGAGAAAAAATAAAATATCCTATGTGATCATTAAAAGAGAATATGGTTATAATTATGATACATAAAAAAATTACAAAAAAAGGATTTAATTGTAAATAATTACATTAATATTAATATAAAATAACACAAGAATCAATAGAATCAATAAATGGTCAAACCATAATGAACCCATGGAAATAAAAAATATGTCATCAATTTTTACAAATGACAACCATTTACTATTGTAAACTAAATAACCCATGGAAAAATGGGATTCATTCAAAATATTACAAATAACCGACTGATTTAAAATGGTATTCACATCATATTCAACTTGATTCAAATAAATAAATAAATAAATAATACCATCAATAATCATGACATCAATAGCATGAGGATGTATGCCAACCCTTATCTTTTATAAACATTAATTTATGATTTTTTAAATAATGAAATTAGTACAAGCTAGAAGATTGTAGTGGATAGGGTTTTGATAAATTAGATATATATATATATATAGAAAATTAAATTGATACATGCATACAATAAAATATACAAACATTTTATAACCATATTCTAATATTCCAAATAATTAAAACTATTTGAGATAACCTGGAAACATGCATTAGAAATAGGTAATATATAAATCCTAGTAAGGATATAAAAAATGTATAACATGATGAATGTATTACATGTTAGTCAATAGGAATGTTAATTGGACAAAAAAGGTTGAAAATAAGGATCCTGAACTAAGAAGCATGATGTATAATGATAACATATTAGCATTATGGGAATGTGGAAAACATATTAAACATGAATACATAAACATATGCCAAACTTAACTACCATGAGGTAAAAATATGGTAGAAAAGTCCCATAATGTATTAGGTTACTCTCTTATCCTACAATGGAAGTCTCACGAAACTAAAACACTATCGAATTCATTAGGGAAATATATAACTTGGGGTGCACCCATCAATTTGAATTCATGTACCTGTATAATTTTGCCACATAAATCATTCAACACAGGATAATATTTCATCACATGAATCTCATGATTATGTAGTTTTAGATAAATAAATATATATTCCCAACTAGTTAGTGATAGATATTTATAGGTAATTTCCCTTGGGTTGATATAGTAATGGTCTTCACAATACAATGGTTCCGCTTAGAAAAATTATAGGATAATATTTTTAGTGTAATTGGGGTATATCATAAAAAATAGAATGGATTAATGAGATTTATATAGCGTTTCTAATCACTTTTACATAATAAGTTACTCCAAAGGGATAAGTAATAAAATAATACAACATGGAATATTTGAAATTAAATGGCATAAGAAAAAAACATTAATATGTGTTGTCCATGAAAAATTATAAGATTATTTCGGTAGTATAATAGGGGTACTTAAAATATAATATAAGGGATTAAAGATAGTGAAAGGTGGTGTGTTATGATTTGTACATAGTGTTGATATTAAGAGGGATGTGTTAGAATATATGCTAACATGAAAAAAAATATAAAACAAACAACATAACACAAGTAAGGTGCTTGAATATATAAGAGAAAGAGATGATCCCATACCCTAAAATAGTGTTTTCAAATATTGGTAGGATATTATTCAGAACATGGTGGAACCTTTGGAGGGATATATAGAGAAAAAATAAATTTATTGTCTTACTCCCAAGTTTTTGGGTGAAGAGGAATGAGAACTTCAATGGGTTTATATAGGAAAAGATAGGGTAATTCCTAATTATTTCCAATCATAGATATTTGAATATATATACTAAATTAATCAAGAAAACAATCCATGGTTTTTGACCATTATATCATCCAAATAAGAATGGGTTACATTATCTTATAAGGACATGAACATGCCATATTAAAATAATAATGTCGGTTATGTGGATGTAGGTCATATTTACCATTAATTGATTTTAAAACCATAAAATATAATATTGGTATGGAGGATTCATAAAGTTTTTATAAAATTAATCAAATAACCTCAAAAATATTAATTTAAATGAGAAACATATATATTTTCCATGGATACCTTTTATGGGACTGTTATACCATATTTAATTTTTAACACCAAATTTGACTTTCATAGAAAATTATAAAAAAATTACAGTTGGATAATTTTAAAAAGATCATTACTAATAAAATATTTATTTTAGAACATTAAATATTTAAATATAATAAATTAAACATTTAATATAAGATCTTCATTTATTTTAATGTAATGATTTTTTTACTATATAAGTTTTTAAAGCCTTATAAAAATTACATTTTACCTTAATAGAATTATATTATCATTTATAATTCATAAAACTTATAAAATAATATTATTTTATTAAAAATTAATTTAGTTAAATTATTCATGAATTCATTAAAGGTAATTCATTAACTAAAATGTAATTTTTCCTAAAAAATAAATTATTCTTTTTTTATTTAAAATGCAATGTTTATAAAACATAATGCATAATTATTTACAAAGTAAAAAAGAATAAGGAATGAATATAATCATTATATTATTTGAAAATGTATATATATATATATATATATTCATATGGTGAGGTTCAACATACTTTTAAGTTTTCCAAATAAATGAATGACATATGGAGAATGTGTGTAAGTGTAACATTTTCATTGTGTGGTTTGACATACATGGTTTGGGCCATGACCTCAATGATGTTCAAATTATCCCATAAATGGTATAGCTCATAATTTATTTGTTGAATCCCTACATGGGTTTGGTTATGGGGATATCCAATAGAGGGTATCTCTATCTGATACATTGATAAATGGTCGTCATAGTGTATGATCCTACTGGTTGATTCCATTCCATCTTTTGTATGTACCATTAGGACATTATCATAACCCTTAATACATAACAATCATATGATCACTTTTAAAAAACTATATAATAAATGTTCATGATTATTAATGTAATTTTCAATATTAAAGGATATAAATATAGAATTGACCTTTTTTATATAACCACATTATAAAAATAAGTCATTTATTCATTTATAAAGAGAATTTCATTTATAAGTTTTCAGGATGTTACATTATTTTCGCATCAGAGATTTCACCATCAAAATTTTCACTTCATCTAAAGAAATATGTGGTAATTATGTTTTATCACCACTTATGGTTCCAATGTTGCTTCAAAAAACTTGTGGTTCCACCCCCAATACTTTGACCAGGTGAGTTGTATTGTTTCGTAGAACATTGTATTTAGGATTTACAATCTTTATTGGATACTCTTCATTTGGAAAATCACCCACTAATGGTACCACGTCTGGATTCAGTAGATGTGAGGGATATTGTATCTGATTTCCTAATAAGTTCACATATACCACATCATGTGCTTGATATTGGCAAGGTGGTGGTGCTTGTTGATATTCCATGAATCTGATGTGGCCTTAGATCTAAAAGTGGTCGATATATATTGTAATAAAAATTACCTTATTCACAAGACTCATGAGTTTATTCCATTTTAATATATAAAGAAAAAAATTACCTCCAAACCCAAAATCTAAATCTCATTAGTGATTGTCTACATATATTTTCTTTAGAAATTGTACAGTTTTTATATGACACTGAATAGTTGGAGCCTTCCCTATCATGTCTTGGATATGATTAGGTTCCTTCTTCTTCCATTATCCAACCTCATCCCAACATGTTGGATTCTGACATCTCTTCTCATATAGAGCCACATAAAGTTCTATTTAAATTCAAAAATTAAACCTGTTATTATATAAGAACTCAACTAGAGGAAGGTTTTGAACCCAAAATCCTTATAAATCTGTTGAATTTTATATCATCATATCCATAAAATAATAAATGGTTCTTTAAAACTAACCAACCATATAAGGATGATAATCAGTCCTAAAGCCCAATTTTTTCACTCCAGGAAGTCCTACCATTTACTATATATATATTATTTTGATTTGTTCAATATATAAATTTTACATAACAGTAATGAAATGCACTAACATTGTAAGGCTATCAACTACCACACATATGTCATTATTTTCTTTAGGTTTCCTTGGCTGTCCAATGATGAAATACATGGTTATGCTTTCCTATTTCCACAATTATATATAAAATTGTTGCATCATGCCCTAAGACATCTAACATCCATCCATGAATTTCATTCATACCATGAATAGACATAAAAATTCTACAATATCACTCTTCATGTTATCCCACCATAAAATTTGCTTAATATATTTATATATCATAGATCTTCCTAGTTGAATATAAAATTATGATTTACACACATAATCTAGAAGTGTACACATCATTATTTGTTTTGATGTGACACAAATTCAAAATTCACACATTATAACTTCACCACCATCAAGTTTTAACTATTGAGTATTCGATAACTTCTTTTGTAGGAACTCATCATCTCTATAAGCCTCCTTGATTCTCTCATAAATGGATGTTTGAGAAGTTATTTTATCATTTTATGAATATGATTATTTTTTAATTCCACACCTTTCCCTTTCAGTTCTATACAGATTATATCCCTTTAAGTCCGCATCATGGATATAGTTGAAGTATATTTTCTACTGAGATAATATGCCACTTTGTTTTCTTTCCTAGGATGGTAATGGATTAAAAAATGATAATCTTTGATCATATCTAACCACATATGTTGGTTCATGTTATGTTCCTTTTTTTGAATTTATATTTTAGTAGTTTATAGTCCATATATATATATATATCACACTTCTCTCTATTGAGATAATTTCGTGAAATATTTAATAGAGAGATCACTACAGCCAATTCTAGATCTTGGGTTTGGTAGTTTTTATCATAAAACTTTTGTTGGGTAGTTCTTACCATGGATTTTATTTACCTCTCTAAAAAATTCCTCACATTAATCATTTCAGATAGACTTGAATCCTTTCTGAGTTATCATGGATAATGGGATTTAAAATCAAGAGAAGTTCCACACAATTTTATGATAGTACCCAGCTAATCCATGGAATCTTCAGATATCCATCACAAATTTTATAGTAAACCACCCTTCAAAAGTCTATATTTTTTACTAAACCATAGACCTTTCTTTCCTAGTGATGTAATTGTTAATGAGTGTCACAAGATCCTACCATAACATACATTTATGTTAATTTGAAGAAAATTTTTCTTTTAATGAGTTCATCAATATATTATTAAAAAGCACCTCATTTTTTAATTAAATATGGTCAATATAACATTATAATTACTAAATAATACAATAAATTAGACAATAAAATTCCTAAATAATATATATATCATATCCAATAGTATTTATAGAGTATTAATGGGTCTAAATGGAAACACTATGAACATGAGATGCTTATAACTTGTATGGAAAGCAGTCTTTGGGATATCCTCCTTTACATTTACTTGATAATATCCTAACCGAATATCTATCATATAGAAATACTAGTATCCATATAGATGATAAAGAAAGTTATCAACACATGTATAATGATAATTATTATTTATTATGATATTTGTTTGATAATGATAATCAATTAAGTAGTGAATTGATGCATCCATCTTCTAGACGAATTGGACTCCTGTACCCTAAGGTGAAGCACCAAAGTGAATAAACAATTTATCTAGATTCTCATATTTTTATTCTTTTTTTAATTAATAAAATTAAATACCATTCTATATAGAGTATTTGATATTGTAAAATTCTCAAGTATAATATCAATTGAAAGTTCATCCTCTTGACAAGAAAGAAGACCATACAATTCTTCTGGAAACACATCAGCATACTGCCGCACAATGGGCATGTATCCAAGGATGAAATTTTATTTAATATCAATCATTTAGGATCTATATTATTACTTAAAAGGATATAATATAAATGATTTATATTTTGGTACTAAAGAATGTTTATCCTCATACTCTTACTTGTATATAATCATAGTGTGATTCATAATACAAAGGGTTATTTCTTTATCTCATAAATTTATATTGGATCTAGTCAAAGAAATATTATAAATACCTATAAATGAATCATTTTTTCTAAAGGGTGTGTCACATGGTAATTTGGGAATTTTATCCCAAAACATTGATATAGTTAGAGTTATATACATTGTATATTATAATTTCCCCATTATCCATGTTCAATGATAGTTTTACTTCCATGTTATGAGTTGATTTTGAATTGTATTACTAAAATTGTGGGATACGAAATAATTTGTAGAACTAGAATTAGAAAGTATGATCATTATTAATGAATGAATAACTAGTGTGCATTTCACCTCATCATTATTGGGATCCACGTCTATAGTTGTGATAAAATAATCCATCCCATATTATCTAGGAAATGGGGTTTCTATAGTGTGTTCCTATTGACAACACTTGGCTTAGTGAATTGACTTTCGTAGTGTCCACATTACATGTTGTTGAAAAATTGGAAAATGGGATGAGAGTTTTCTAGAGAATTTAATTCATATATCACATTAGTGGGTTTTTCTATTTGATGATAAATCACTAGGCTCTCTTCCTTCCTATAAAAAAAGCATGCCCTCATCCCCATTAGACAATTAATAGGGTACTACTTCCAACCCCATTAACAATTAGGCCGTTGAAATTTTTTCCACCATTAGATTTCCCCATCGCACCACCGCAGTTATACTCCAACTTCCACCTCATATAATCATGATACCCTTGAGATTCACTGATATCCATTTTGACTTTGATGGAACATCAGGGAATTTCCTCATAACAATCAATGTCCCAAATGTCTATGTCTTTTATTAGACTCACTTCAGTTTACCAAAGATTTTATAAACATTATATTTGATAGTAATGATATATATAAGGTGTATCATGCATGTTTTGTGAATTTTTCCACATAAACCCTGATATATTAAACATCTTTTTTCTCAAGGATAAGGAATTACCTCTCAATATTCCATCAAAGAGTGTAGGGAAAATATTTTTAGAAACAAATTCTGGAATTTCTTATTCTCCATCACTTTGATCCCATATATGGGCTTCATATTATTTTCTAATTTAATCCATTGTTTTGGTTCTCCTTCCATATTATTAAAATTCAGTATAACCTTCTCTTACTCTAAGCATTGAACAATAGAAAAGATCTTTTCAATTGATCTAATCAATTGTTATAAAACTAAGTGATCTGAAAATCCACCGAAAGTCATATGCATTTGTTGCATTAAGGATTAAATTAAAAATTTCCCATTATTAGGGGGATTTGGGTGTTCTTCCAAATCAATGATTAGGATCAAAATATGAATTAGTTGAGAATGTATAGATATAAATTTTTTAATTTCTACTCTCAATGGGTTGGGAAAATTGTTTGTGCAGCCCTAACATTATCCCGAAAATTAAATAATGACTTGGTTCCGAATATTTCAATACATTGATTAGAATAAAGGGAAAATTAGGGTGGATAAATTTTAAATCATTAAAAAATAACTGGGAAACTGTTAAATTGAAGGGATCAGTAATGAATTACTCATATTATTTATCCTATGAATTTTTAGATATTCAGTCTAAGTTATCGACAATCTATTTCCTAATATAAAGTTATATTGTCATTTTTTATAATGGTTCATAGAGAGATTGTGTATTTACCCAATAATATCCCTTGGGAGTGTCAAAATAGGTGTGAAATAAGTCCCACTATTATGCATCAATTATCGATCAAGTCTAGCTCAATATGGTGGTTTTGGGGTTTTAACCCTAGGTATATATGTTCCAGAGATATATCCACTTATTGTATCTAGAATGGGAAGTATTTTCTTGGAATCCAATTATACAATAAATTAAAAAAATAATTTGGTTGTTTTATTAAATTTATTAATATCTCAAATTCTTTTTATAGAGGTTTATATTCCTAATCCCAAAAATTACATGACATTCATATGATACCAAATATGCAAACCCATATCTTTAATACACTTTATTTCATGATTAATTACATAAAAAACACCTTGTAGAACCTAGAAGATCTTGAAATCAAGAATCTTTATAAAATTAGGTATGTGTCCTATAAACTTTATGTAAATATATAAGAATATTTTGTAACACATCCTTAATATAATTCTAATATTCCAATGTTTTTAAAACTACGTGGGATGACCTGGGGCCATAAATAATAAATGAATGAACTATAAAGGCCAGTATAGGAATAAAAACGAATAACATGAAGAGTATATTACATTTTAGTCAAATTTAATTTTAATGGGACGTAAAATTAGTGTGGATAACATAAAAGAACATAAAATTATAATATACATTGATAATCAGAAGGAAACATGGGAATTTGGTAACAAAATTAAACATCATATCATAAACATATGTCAAGAATAACCACAAAGATATCATAACATGGTGTAAAAAGACATATAATGCGCTAGGTTTAGTCCCTAATACCATAAATTATATATCATGAGACTAAAACATTTCAAGATTAATTTGAGTAAAATATAATTATAGGAGCACTCATTGCTCCCATATCATGTACCTTCATAAGTGTGCCACCTATATATTTCGACATTGAGTCACATTTCATCACATATGATTGAATGATTAAAGAGTGTGTAGTATATATAAGTATTTACCAAATTTTAGAAATATAATTACTCCTAGTTTATCACCATTGAGTGGAAATGGTGATGGTATTCACAATACTAAGGTTTGGCGTGGAAAATTTGAAGGATAATTTCGACAGCATAGTAGGGGTATATAATAAATCATGGAAGGGAGTATTGAGAGTGAAATGGGGTATATCATAAATTTTAAGTCATAAGATAATTTATAGATATATTTAATTACATAATAAAACATGAATAATTGTGAGTTAAATTGAATAAGACAAAAATAGCTCTTGAATTAACATTCAGCACAGAAAAATTGTATGATAATTTCAGTAGCATAACATGGGTACATAATGAATCATGTAAGTGAATCATGAGAGATAAATTGGGGATTATAATCAATTTTTAATAATATGGGATGTAATATGACTTTTTTAGGGCATACCCAAAAATAAACTATTGGAAAACTAAATCTATATCATAAATGAGGTCCTAGAATAAAGAGGAGGGGATAATCACTTACCTTAGAGGCTGTTTCCAAAAGATTGGGAGGTGTTTCTTTAGATAATGGGGAAACCATAGTAGGTGTAAGTAAAGTAAATTTTATTGTATAATCACTTTGAATGTATATTTAGAAAATTTTAATTCGATCTTGTGTGGTTTAATATGGGAAAATAGTGTTGTGCCCTTTTTTATTTTTTAAATATAGTTTCTAGACTCCATAGAATAATTTAATCGAAAAAAAACGTTCCCATGTTTTTTATATTTTTTCTACCAAATATATATTTTCATAATTATTTTATATGATTGTGAAACTATAATTTTAATATAATTTCCTTGGAGGGGTGTAAGTGAGTAACTCGAAAAAAATATTTTTTAGAGGGGAAATATTTTTTGTTGTTTATACATTTTATGGAATATATTACAACAGTTTTCATTAATTATGATATCATAATAGATATCCTATATTTATACCATATTTTATTTTTACAATAAATCTCTACTTTGTATAGAAAATTATAAAAAAAATACATTGGATAATTTTGAAGGGATGATTCCATAAATAATATTTATTTTTTCAATATAGCAATTTAAATAGGAAAATTATACTTTAAAATTTATATCCATGTTTATTGTAAAATACTAGTTTTTTAAAAAAAATATAATTTTTCTAACCCTTATAAAAAACACATTTTCACTTAATAATATTATATGATCATTTATATTTAATAAAACATATTTAATAATAATATGTTTATAAAATATCATTTTTTTTCTATGTTTAATGAATTCAAAAATAGAAATTTATTAATTACAATTGCATATTTCCCAAAAACACAAATATTGTTTTTTCAAATTAAAAGATCTTTTTTTCATTATCATTATTTAATCATTTTTATGTAAAAAATATTAAGAAATAAATACTTTCATTATTTTATTATAAATAAAATATTCAAGTTTGTATTATTATTTTTGAGACACATCACCATTTAGAACATGAGTGAACTCTCTTAGGATATGGTGTGCGACAATTATATTTTCATGTGGTGCTTTGATGTACAAGGTTTTTTTTGTAATCTATATTATCATAAGATTATTCCATAAATAGTTTATGTTTTTATATTGTTATTGACTATTGGAATATTCTTAGTAAAGTGAAAATCCAAGATATTCTATTTACCCTGGATGCTTTGATAGATGGGATTTATAGGGTATTATCATACTGGTTATTTCCATCACTTCATTTATATGTTTCAATTTGACCTTCTCATAACCCTTAATATATACTAGTCATAGGGTAATCATTGAATGGTTGTATTATCAAAATCCATGATGATTAATTTTATTTTAAATTTAATAGGATATAACCACATAAGGGAATGTTTTTTCTATAAACAAAATACCCAAATAAGGCATTCATTCATTTTAAAATGTAATTTCATGAGATTAATCTTATAAAATAAAATAGTATGAGTGGACTTAAAATATAATTGATAACCATTATGTACTCCACTAAATGGAAACAAGTGGTTAATGAAAATAATATCTCTAATATGAAAATTTGAGATGAATTTTTTTTCTAAAATGTTAATATAGGAATCAAAATAAATTAAAGGTTTGTCATGAAATTCAATTATAATGAATTGGTATATATTTATAATATATTATGGAAACATTTTATTGGATACACCATATCGAATAAAATAATGTGGATGAATTTAAAAAACCTCATATGGAATTGATAATAGAGGAAAATACCACTTAAGGTTATAGAATTATTCAAATTTGATCCATTTAAAATATTAAATTTTAAATATAAAATTTAATATCATGAATATTGGGAGAATGATTTTTTGAATCCTAAAAGGGTAAATAATTTCACTATTCAATTTAAAACATGTATTATAACAAAATATTTTGTCTAATAGTTTCTTTTGTGATAGAAAACCTTATGGTTTGTGAAACATTTTAATAAAATCCCCTTTAAACATTGGGATCTTTTGAATAAAAATTCATTTCATGGAATAAAATTATTTGTATATTTAGACCCCATGAATATTAAGAATTTAATTCCTTATGTATTAAAAATCCATATTAAAATTACCATGGTGCACATTTAGAATTAAGTCTCATGAAATTTAATTTTATACAAATAATCCCTTTAACATTAATCTTTATTCCCAAGGAAGTTCTTAAACCTGCTTCACGATAAAATTAACTATCATAATAACTGTAACACCCAAACCCTACCTCATTGGCTTAAGGAGGCGGTGTGGGGTAATTGGCCTTATTCGACATTCCCAAGGCGCGAAAGGCTGGCAATAAATGCCAATGGATTTTAGAAAAAACTGGGGAACGATTTTCCCTTCAGACAAAACCAACCAACAATCCATAACAACCACTATGTGATGCATGTCAATAAAACAATCAAGCATATATTTTCAAACGAAGACCATGTTCTTCCACAATACATCCCAAACCCAATCCAACCAAAAATATCCAACAACATCAGAGTACACTAAAGAAACTAAACATCCAAACACCATACAAGCCATGACACCACCACAGCTCCACATCAAGTTCCAAGCTCGATGGTCTATCAAGGGATCAAAAGGCTCCACTAAATGAGGGTGATGCCTTACCTTTTCCCATGTCACGATACATGACATCTACAAATACACCATAGAGCGAAAGCATGGGGTGAGTACTAAAACACAGTAGGATTTCCCCAAATGACTTCCCTACACACGCCACTAGGATAAAACTATAAGCACATTTATATAAATTAAGTCACAAGTGCAACCATTTCTATAAGACACATATTCTCTTACCACGCCATCACACAAAACCTAAGAAACCAAGGGAAATCCAAACAAACATGCCACAAGTCATATCAGCATGTACACATTATCACAACAATTTCCACCTTGCAAATCCACGCACAAAAAAACAACAAAAACAACCAAACAACCAAATGGTGGATCTTCCATCCAAACCGTTCACCCATTCACACGTAGTGGTACTTCCCGACCACAACCAAATGGTGGAGCTTCCATCCAACCCATTCACCCATTCACTCCTAGTGGTACTTCCCGACCACAACCCACATGGTGGTTCATCTAACCACTATCCATCACCTTTTATAGTGAGACATCCCACCCACTCCCACACCACATTTAAACCAAGCCAAACCAATAATATAACCCACCAAGGTCACAATAACATGCAATTAACCAATTCCATTGCATATCAATCCACTTAAATAAATCAACAATTTATTGAAAATCATTTTCCTTGGAAAACGACATTTCAAAGAAAAAACCCTTTTTATTGAATTCCATTTCCATCAATCATTTTCACAAATCAACCATAGCATCCCATTTTAAAATCTTGATTTTAAAATCCAAAAGAATAGCATTTCACCATAACCCCCCCCCCCTATTCGAAATATCCCTAAAACATCCCCAAATGATTTCCAAACAATTTCTCTTAATAATTCACAATTAATTTTGAGCACTAAAATTAGTTGCAACAAGGAACCACAAGTTCTAACCAAGTGGAGTCAAGAGAGAAGCCACCTACCTTTAGGGTTCTTGAGAAATCGACCCACAAACCACCGCACCTCAAATCCGGCGAACGCACCACTGAAAACACTCTAGATCACCTTCCCTAACCATCACAAGCCTTGAAATTAATATCCAAAGCAACCCCAACCCTAGATCTACACACAACAAGCTTAGATCTAGAAACCAAGAAAGAGAGGGATGTATATCTAGAGGAAAACACAAGGAAACCTAGAGGAGAGACTTACCCAGGAGAAACCACCTTGAATCCACCTTGAAAACCCTTCAAATCGCTTCCAAAATGAGTGCGAGAGCTCCAAAAACCCTTGAGAACCAAAAATCCCGAGTGAGGTTCGAGTGAGAGAAGATTTGGAGTGAAATGAGGCAATCCCGAGTGAGCCCAGAACATATAACCCTAACTTTAAGTGGTCGCATGGTTAGCCCACACGGTTTGGCAAACCGTGCAGTAACCGTGTGCACGCCACTGCCTCAAGAGCTAGGGTCTACATGGTTTCCTCACACGGTTTGGCAAACTGTGTGTAGGCCTTGTGAGGAATACTGTCTCGAGAACAAGGGTCCACACGCTTTCCTGGGACACCTGCACAGTTTCCACTAATCGTGCTCAAACCGTGAACCCCTTTAAAAGCCTCTGAACACATCCAACACCATTAAAAACTCTAGAAACCTCTTCCCAACTCATTCAATGCACTTTAAACACATAAAAATGCATAAAATAAGGCCATATACCTCAAAATGGGGGTACTAAATTCTTCCCACCATTGTACTTTCCGTCCTCAGAAAGAAGTGAACCCACCATTTGTGGAAAGAGCTCGAGCCACTGCTCGACCATCTCTTTCTCCCGCTCCCAAGTCTCCTATTGAATCTGACAGTGTTTCCCCAAAACACGAACTAAACTGATTATTTTACCACACAAGACTTTCTCTTGCCTATCCACAACCCACACTGGCATGTACACCAATGAAGCATCTGGTTCTAGCTCAACATGATCCCATCGAATCACATGGTCACTATCTAGCTAATACATTTTCAACTGCGAGACATGAAACACATTGTGCACCGCACTAAACCATGGTGGCAAAGCCAAATAATAATCCACCTCACCAACCCACTCAAGAACCTCAAAAGGTCCAATATACATTGGAGATAGCTTTCCCTACTTCCCAAACCAATGATGTCCCAACCTAGGAGAGATCCTCAAGAACACATGATCACTCACCTTGAATGAAAACGGCCATCGACGATGATCCGCATATGATTTCTGAAAACTCTAGCTGTCTCCATTCTCTTCTTGATCAAATTGATCTTCTCCATAGTCTCCTAGACAAGGATCAGTCCAACCATCAAAGACTCATATGTTTCCACCCAACATAGTGGAGAATGACACGGTCGCCCATACAACACTTTAAAAGGAGCCATCTGTATGGATGCCTGATAACTGTTAATGTATTATAACTTAACCAATGACAAGTGCTCCTCCCATGAGCCCCCAAAATCCATGACACAAGCCCACAACATATCCTCCTGAGTTTGTATCATCCTGTCGGTTTGACCATCCGTCTGGGGGTGATAAGTCGTACTCATAGTCAACTTTGTCCCAAGGGTTTGCTGTAAGGATTTTCAGAAATGAGATGTAAACCATGGATCTCTATCTGATACAATTGAAACTAAAACACCATTCCTCTTTACCACCTCTCGGATATAGATTTTAGATAGATCATCCACCGTATGAGATTCAAAACTTGGGATGAAATGGTCCGACTTCGTTAGTTGATCCACTATCACCCAAATGGGATCGTGCTTCTTGACTGTCTTTGGGAGACCTGTGACAAAATCCATTACTATCTGCTCCCACTTCCAAATAGGGATTGGTAAAGACAGCAACATTCCTTCTAGCCACTGATGCTCTTCCTTGACCTACTGATAAGTCAAGGATCTTGAAACAAACTAAGCCACAATACTTTTCATGCCATCCCACCAGAACTGTGCCTTCAACGCTACATACATTTTTTACTTCTAGGATAAAAATCCCACCAGGAATGATGATATTCCCTAAGAAGATACTCTTGAAAAGTAACTAGTACAACCATCTGATTCTGAAAACACAAAACTGAATCTTTATTCAGTTTCCAACCCTCAATGGTATCCCCACCATTGAGTCTCGACCCCATGGTCACACACTCAGAATCAGATATCTGTGCCTCTCTAACCAGGCCAACCAAGTTAGGATTCAACAAAACTGGAAAGAAGACCACTCTATATCCTTGGTCCTCCCATTCGAACCGCATATCAGTTATCACCGACATCAACTGCCACTAGTCTGATGCCTGCTTCACCACCTGAGCATATGATTTTCTACTTAATGAATCCGCCACCGAATTTCCCTTACCTGGTGTGTACATCATGTCAAAATCAAACATCTGGAGATATTCCATCCATCTCTTTTGCCTCATGTTCAAATCCCTTTGTGAGAAAATGTGTTTCAAGCTCTTATGATCTGTATATAGTGTGAATTTCTCTCTGAAGAGATAATGACGCCACACTTTCAAAGCATGGAACACTACTACTAACTCCAAATCATGAGTTTGATAGTTATTTTCAAGCACTCTCAACTACCGTGAGCCATATGAAACCACGTGATTCACTTGTATGAGAATACACCCCAAATCTAACCTCGATGCATCGTAATACACCACGTACCATTTTCCTGATTCTGGAAAAACCAAAATTGTTGCTAATGTAAGACGACCCAATTGCTCTTCAAAACACCACTGACACTATTCATTCCACTATAATGGAACATTCAACCATGTCAAAGCTATCATCGGTGATGCCAAACATGAAAAATAAAGAACAAAACGCCTATAATACCCAACACGCCAAGAAAACATCGTATCTCAAACACATTCTTTGGTGGTGGCCAGGAGATAACAACCTCTATTTTTTCCGGATCCACCAAAACACCTCTTTTAGAAATCACATTGCCAAGAAAACGAACTTCTTGCATCCAAAAGTCACACATTGACAATTTGGCATAAAACCGATGATCCCTCAAGATCCCCAGTACTGTCATCAAGTGCTGCTCATGCTCCACCCTATCTTTGAATACACCAAAATACCATCGACAAACACCACCACAAATGAATCCAGATATCTCGGAAATATCCAATTCATCAATTCCATAAACACCGCTGGATCATTCGTTAGAACAAAGGTCATAACCACATATTCATAATGGCCATATCTACTTTTGAATGCTATTTTAGAAATATCCTCCTTCCTCACCCGCAATTAATGATATCCCAACCTCAGGTAGATCTTGGAGAACCACTGGGATCCCCTCAACTGGTCAAAAAAATCATCAATTTGTGGAAGTGTATATCAATTCTTTATCGTAACTTTGATAAGTATACGATAATAAACACATCGCCTCAAGGTTCCATCCGCCTTTTCTCACAAACAACACTGGAGCCGCCCACGGAGACGTGCTAGGCTGGATAAACCCTTTGTTTTCTAACTCTTCCAACAGGATTTTCAATTCCCACAATTCAGATGGTTCCATTCGATACGGTGGAATTGAGACAGGACTAGTCCCCAGAATGAGAGAAATCATAAACTACACTTATCTTATGGGAGTTAACCCATAGAATTCATCAGGATAAACATCCATGAACAGATCCACCACTGCTGGAGGAACACTCTGCGCAACACCCTCTACTTATTCCAATTACAGAACCTCTAATTGGTACGATAGCATACCCACCACTGGTTCCAAAAAACCCATTGCTTCTCTCCTCTAAATATATTTCTAACACCTTCGTGTGTCGTAAAATCCTCTTTCCATGCATCATAGTCGATGTGGGCCTTAAAAGCTACCAGCCAATCCATTCCCAAGATTTCATCATACCCATCCATATCAAGCATTGAGAAATTACACACTATCTCAACCTCGCCCACAATGATACAACATTTTCTACACAACGAGGCTCGACACTCTCTTCGACCCACAGAAGTTTGAAGTTTTAAAACTGAGGGCATCATTTCTACCCTTAAACCTAGAAAATCAACCACACATGCAACAATAAAAGAGTGTGAAGCACCCGTATCAAATATCACTTGCATGAAGGTAGAATGTAAAAGAATAGTACCTTGCACAGTGGATGGTCCCAAATGATCATCCACCACAACCTGCTCCGCTCTGAACACATGTTTTCTTGCCACAATCTGCTCTTTATTGCTCTGCTAAGGCGTTATGGTATTCTGAGAATCACCATGACCCACTTTATCCTGCTGCCGAGGGGTATGATGTTTCCGCCGTCCTGTCGAAGCATACAACATCAACGATCCCTGAGGAGTGACATGCGCACCCGACCTTGGAGCATTTTGACAATAATGCATACTCCATTACCAACATCAGCTCTTGCTTCAAACTGAAGAAATCAATCATACGCTGAATTCTAAACATATGTGGGTAGAATATTTTGTTAAACAATTCCTCAAAGCCTTCCCACTTTATACCCTGGTCCATCCCATCTTGGAATACCAACTCCCACCACTGAAGGGAAAGATCTTCCAACATATATGTGGCCAAATTCACCTTTAACTCTACCGAAGTTCCCAAGAACTCGATGATCTTGTTCATTCTATTCAACCATGATTCTTCCCTCTCTGTCTCTGAGTCACCCAAGAATATGGGTGGATTCTAATTTTGAAACTAAACTGCATGATCCACATGCCTTGTTTTATCAACTCTATTTCCACTTTCCACAACTTGGAAAGCTTGCACTATGCTTTGCACTAGCTGCTGGTTCACCTGAGGCTCAGGTGCTACTACATTCTCCACATCCTCCTCCGGTTGGTCTCTACAATGCATACCCAATGACATTTCTATAAACAGAAGACAAACAACCATGAGTCTCACATCCGTAGACATCACAAAATACCATTTCAAATCACATTACACAACACTATCACAACAAGGCTTTCCACTAGTTCACATTTTTTCACATGTTCCGTGTTTCACCATTTTGAAAATCAAACCATTTAAAAAATACCAATTTATTTACATTATAATTTCATTACATCCTTAATCATTATACCCCAATGAAATATGCATCCTAGAGGGAAGTCATTTCTACCATGCATGTTATGCTCATCTCATTGGATACACCAACAACAATGAGATATCCAATGCCTATAAGTGTCTCCAAAACACTTATGTACCCAACTCCCTGGTAACATGAATTTCTACATAAAATGGTTAGCTACGTCCTTTTATGTTATACATTATAAGTTCCAACATTCCTACACCTTGCTACCATCCCGACTCAAGGAGTATACCACAACAAATGTCAACACCAAATTCGAGAATCAACTCTAAAGGACCGAACAAACAGATACCACTTGTAACACCCCGCCCCTACCTCATTGGCTTGAGGAGGCGATGAGGTCTACTTGGCCTTAAGTGACATTCCCAAGGCCCCAATGGTTGGAAATAAATTCCAAGGGCTTCTAGAAAAAAATGGGGAACTATTTTCCATTAATAAAAAATCAACCAACAACCCATAACAACCACTATATGATGCATGTCAATAAAACACTCAAAAATTTATTTTCAAAGGGCGACCAAGTTGTTACAGAATACATCCCAAACCCAATCAAACTAGACATGTCCAACAATATCAGAGTACACTGTGGAAACTAAACATCCAAACACCACACAAGTCATGACACCACCACAGCTCCACATCAAGCTCCATGCCCCATGATCCATCAAGGGATCACAAGGCTCCAATAAATGAGGGTGAAGCCTTACCTTTGCCCATGTCAGGGTACACGTCATCTGCAAATACACCACAGTGCCAAAGTAGGGGGTGAGTACTAACACTCAGTAGGATTTCCCCAAATGACTTCCCTACACACACCACTATGATAAAACTGTTAGCACATTAATATAAAGTAAATCACAAGTTAAAAAATTTCCATAAGCCACATACTCCCTTACCACGCCATCACACCCAACCCAAGAAACCAAGGGAAAGCCAAACAAACATGCCACAAGTCATATCATCATGTACAGATTAGCAAAAAAATTTCTACCTTGTAAAGCCATGCACAACAAAACAACCAAAACAACCAAACAACCAAACTGTGGAGCTTCCGTCCAACCCATTCACCCATTCACACCTAGTGGTACTTCCCGACCACAACCAAATAGTGGTGATTTCATCCAACCCATTCACCCATTCACACCTAGTGGTACTTCCCGACCACAACCCACATGGTGGTTCTTCTTACCACTATCTATCATCTTTTATAGTGAGACTCCCCTCCCACTTCCACACCACATTTCAACCAAGCCAAACCAAGAATATAACCCACAAAGGTCACAATAACATGAAATCAACCAATTCCATTGCATATCAATCCACTTCAATAAATCACCCATTTATTGAAAATCATTTTCCATGCCAAACTACATTTCAATGAAAAAACCCTTTTTAGTGAAAACACTTTCCATCAATCATTTTCACAAATCAATCATAGCATCCCATTTTAAAAATCGTCATTTTAAAATCCACAAGAATAACATTTCACCATAAATTCCACCTTTTTCTTAATATCCCCAAAACATCCCTAATGAATTTCAAACCAATTTCACATAATAATTCCCAATTAATTTTCCTCACAATAATTAATTGTAACAAGGAACCACAAGTTCTAACCAAGGGAGTCGAGAGAGAAGCCACCTACCTTTACAGTTCTTGAAAAATCGACCCACAAGCCATTGCACCCCAAATCCGGCGAACGCACCACTGAAACCTCTCTAGATCACCTTCTCTAACCATCACAGGCCTTAAAATTAACATCCAAGGTAACCCCAACCCTAGATCTACAGACAATAATTATATATCTAGAAAACCAAGAAAGAGAGGGATGTATATCTAGAGGAAAACACAAGGAAACCAAGATGAGAGACTTACCCAGGAAAAACCACCTTGAATCCACCTTGAAACCCCTTCTAATCGCATCCAAAATGATTGGGAGAGCCCCTCCAACCCTTGAGAACCGAAAATCTTGAGTGAGGCTAGAGTGGGAGAAGATTTGGAGTGAAATGAGGCAATCCTGAGTGAGCCTAGAACTTATAACCCTAACTTCAAGTGGCTGCACGGTTATCCCACATGGTTTGGCAAACCATGTGCAGGCTGTGCGAGGCCTACTGTCTCGAGAACAAGGGTCCACACAGTTTCTTGGGAAACCCACAAAGTTTCCACTAACCGTGATCAAACTGTGTAGCCCTTTAAAAGCCTCTAAACACATCCAAAACCATTCCAAACTCTCCCAACCTCTTCCCAACTCATTCCATGCACTTTAAACACATATAAATGCATAAACTAAGGTCACATACCTCAAACTAAGGGTACTACAATAAAAATTTTAAAAACCATATTAATATATAAATGTATTTATAAATTTCATTAATAATCCTTGTCTACATATATTATCTGGTTTTTATTTATCTCCCAACATCATGTTTTTATTGTTTGGATATATTGTACTTGTTTCATTGAATCGGTGTCAGTATTCATGTTTATCAAAATATTTATCATTATTTTATTATAAAATTAACTTTAATTGATGAATTATTAAGACTTCTGAATATTAAATTTTTTTATAAGTTTTTTATTCATTATCCTTGAAGATTAAATTGACAATAAAACACTTCAATGATTTTCTTAACAAAAAAAAACATGGTTTCATAATTTTAATTTAATTTTTGAAAAATATTTTAAATAATTAACATTTATTATTTATATATTTATATCACATTATAAAAATTATTATATTTTCCATTTTCATTTAAGATATAATTATGGTATTATTCATGTTGGTGATCAAACAAACCCAAATATTTTCAAACCACGGTTTTTATATGATTATGAGGTGAATTAGAGGAAATATAACTAGAATAATAGAATAATGACATCATATAATATTTATTATAATTTTATATCACGAATATTTTTAATTAGAATAATAGTTAATGGATATGAAAATATTATATAATATGAAAAAAATCCCTCTTGGTTCCCTTGTTTAAGACAAATAATTTTAAAACAATTATTAATCTTTAATATCGTTAATTGGTTATTCAGTTTGTATCACCATAACTATATTAATATATTAGATGTAATATTTATCCCTTCAACCCATTATCCTGGACATCCATTAATGGAAGTGATTAAATGAACATTTGAAGTTGATCATTCCATGTTGGAGGTAGTCCACACATACACATGGATAATGATTTCATTTTCAATAGAGTGTTAAAAGGGATTAATATGATTTATCCTTAACAAATACAAAATATGTTCTCACTATCCTATTTATATATGTAATTTAATATTAATAACATCATTATAAGGTGTATAAGGAAAATGAAACATGTTACATCGTGGAGGAGGAAGTACGCACAACCCCTGATTCACATTTTTATTTTTCATAATAGAAAGGGCATGGTGGTCAGTGATTGTTACACCATATTTTTAACATACTAGTATAATAATTATATATATTTTATAATTATAATATGTTTAAAATAAATTCATGTGTAAATAAAAGCTTGTAAAAAATTTAATAGAGGGATATAATGTTAGAAATTTATACCTTACTACTTGGATTATCTCCTCAGAATGGAGCGTTAAACTGTCATGAGAAGGCCTTTGAGAATAAAAGTATAGGCATAAGGTGGATAATAGTGTTGAAAATATGGAGGGTGAGATTTTGGATAGAACATATGGGGTTTTTTTATAGGAAGTCAGGAGATGAGAGGCCCTTTAATAAGATAAAATAGATGTTATTTTTTATAAATACATAAAACTTAACATTAATGGTAATTCAATCTCATGGTAAGTGAATAAAAAAATAAATAAATAATATATTTTAAAATAGATAAATTAAATTAACACCTGAAACACTCATTTAAATAGATTTCTTTAAAGTCATTATCCCTTTACCACTTAAGTTAATCATTTTTTGCATTTTGGTTTTCACTATAGTGGATTTTTTTACCAAGGTAATTTATCCATTATGACCGAAAAAATTGGCCATTTTTATAAAAATAATTATGTAATAAATAAAAAATTTCAATTATATTTTCGTTTAAATTTTTTAATGTGATAAAATATTATTTTAAAATACTAAATTTGTAATGATGTTTTTAAAAAAAATATATCATCACGTATAAAATGAAAAATAAGGGTTTGTAAATTAAAAAAGATACTTATATTTTCAAAAAAATGTATTAATAAAAAATTTGGTTTTCAAAACATATTTTTTCAATTTTAAATTAATACATATATATATATATTAATAATGTTTTTCAAGTCATATAATTTGTAAAAACTTGTTTTTTATATTCACCAACAAAACCCTTTTTTATAAAAAACACACACAAAATCCTAAATTAATTTAAACATTATAAATTAAATACATAAGCTATTTTTATAAAATTAATATTCTAGAATTTATGAAAATAAATTATTTAAAAATAATTAATATAAATACAAACTACTTTTGTTGAAAATATAATATCTTTAAACATTATGTGTTTCTAATTTTATTTCTTCAAAATTTTAAAATTAAAATAGGTTAATATGTTAGATCATATGTAAAAATATTTAAATGTTGATCAATTTAATCTATTAGAATAAAATATTACATACATAAAAATATGGTTCATTGAAAAAATGTAATATTACTTATAAAAAATATAATTTAACAAATACAATTACAAGTAGTTATATATATTAAGAAATTTAATTTCAACAACCCATTTATATTAAAAACATTATTTAAATTTTATATAAGTATCATATTATATTATGATAATATTATTTTTCAATTACACATTATTAAATATATTTATAATATTTAAAAAAATTATTTTATTATAAGTTATATTATTTTTAATTTACCACTTAATGATACATGACATACATATACATAACATATATATGACCAAAGAATATATTTTCAATGAATATATTTTTTAAACTGATATATTTTCAATGGTCATATTTAAAATTCCCATATTTGAAACTGCCAGATTTTATTCCCCAATAGACTTACAAAATCATTTTCATATTCCACTCTAACTGTATAAAGAATAATTTTCATTTCATAGAGTAGATTTTCATAATTCCTTATCATTTCATGGTGATACTCCTCATTGAATAATTTTTTATACTCTTGGTGATCCTTAAGGTTGAAGATGATCCATTGGATATCCTATTCATGATGCATTTATTCATGTCTATCTATTCCCCTATATGTTTGTACACTTATATTAAAAGTAATTTAACCAAGATGAGTAGAAATTTATAATTTGGAATTAAAAATTTTATGTGATTTTGTTGCAATTTTTCAACTGTGAATGAATAAGTTGTATTTAATTTAATTCTTAATCTCATATGAATTCATTTCTAATCAATTTAAATTCCTTAACCAAAATATAAAAAAGTGTTAGGAATTATAAATATATGTTTTATAAAATGAATATGTTTCATAATAACCTAGGGTGTTAAATTCTCCCCCTATAGATAAATTATGTCTTCAAATTTTATTTACTCATCATTAATGAATATAGGTGAGGGTATTCATAAAATATTCATCATTTGGGGTATAACTTCTAATACGATATCTACCTAACTTTCCTATGATATATAATGTCAATTATGTTACCTCTATCTATATTGATCAATTGTATAATCATATACACTAGTATGTATAGAAAATAATCATATATTATTTATAACATACCACTCCAAAAATCATTTGAATCTCTAAGACATTAATCAACTGTGAGATTATATATACCTGAAAACTAATTTTTTTGGGTTAAAAACTATAAATCATAAGATCTTATGGTCTAAAACAATTCACTATGTATTTTAATCCCAAAATTAATATATACATCACAAAAAATATATTGGAATAATTTTTTGTTTAAATAATCAATCATTTATAATACTATCTAACTCCCATTCCTCAAAATCAACAAACATTTTTCTACCACAATTTCAATATTATAGTAAGCCATTAATTTTTCTACTTATAAATCATGGGTTATTAAATAGTTATTCAAAAAAATTACCCTTTACATAAAATAATATTTCAAGGTTATTTAATCCATTTAAAAGATGTTTCAAACCCATTAAAGTAGTACTAATGAAAAGAATCCTTATATATTTCACATATCTCTCATAAATTTTAAAAGATACAAAAAATAGAGTTTATAAATATGACTCAATATTGAAAATATCTATAATTATAAATAAAATATAATATTATTATGATATCATCCTCACTGCATTAGGTTAGACTAAGAGACTCACCATTTCTATGATTAGAGGAATATATAAGATTCTCAACCATTTATGTATGTTCCTTTTTTCAGTTATATGATGTAGTGTTATCATGGTACATAACATTATTATCTTCAATTTAATGATCTTGTTTCAACAAAATACTAAATCTACATTATTATGATACTATCAACTAAAATCAATGTAAATGATGATATGAACATAAATAAATATTCTTAATATGTCTTATCTAGTGAGACCTTCATTTAAACCTATTATAATTTTATTTTAAAATTTTTAATCATGGTTTATCCTATAAAACCCGATTTTTCTACCAAGGGTTCAATGAGTTGTGTTCTCTCGTACTTATTAACCAAACCCCTGAATGTAACTAAGAAATAAATCCATAATTTTTTAAATTAATAGAATGATATTGATTAAAGAATATCTCATTGGATTTTCAAACTAGGGGTTTTGTTATCCCCATTAGTATACACTAGGTGACGATTTAGTTAATTCACAATACTACACTTCAGGATTATTCTCGAAAAGAATTTCTTTCTCCGAGCCTCAATCCAAATTTTGTTTCAAGACATGGATTTATTTCTTGGAAGGACACCAAATCTCTACATTGATAAACATTTAGGATGCCATCATGCAATTAAAATAATCCTTTTGTTTTTCACTAATGTTCAATTATCCCAATAACTTGAATATTACCCCAGTAAACCATAAGGGTTACCTATACCTCTAAAATTATATTTAACCTTAAATTATATGCTATTGATGAAATATATAAAGCCCAATTTATTCTCAACTGATGTCATTATAATCTCAAATGTTATCTATGATCAACTCTAATAAAACTACAAAATCATGCAGACAAGGACATCTAATTATAAGACATAAAGAAAATATTTCCTTATAATACATTCCCAATACCTTTTAGGTTTTTAGTTTTAGAGGATTGTGAAAAAATATTAACATACAATATTCTTGTTTTTTTAACAAATAATGTATTCCCTATTATAATAACAATTGTATAATCAATAAAAACTCTTCAACGTCTACCTCAAATTAATATCTTAAAATAACATTATAAAGACACATTATATATTACTTTTATTCATAAAATTGATAAATGGAAACACAAGAAAGGGGTGAGATCAGATACATAGTTATTGTAAGAATAAGGTAAACTAATCAATTATCAATCATGAGATTAAGACTAGAATATGGGTATAATAAATATAGGTAATAAAATTATATCCCAAAATCCTTATCTCATAAATCATGTCATTAAAATGATATAAAATAACACTTATATCAAATTAGTGTGTTACTAAATATAATCCAATAAAACATAACATGATCATGAGAATATGTGTAAATTTGTAAAACATAATCAAATTATAGAACACACACTAGTATAAGGATAAAAAATTTCATGATACATAATATTAGTTCCCATGATTACAAGAATCTAAATTCACTCATTAATACTTATCTCATGAGATATAAACTATATTCCAGTGTGTTGGATGGTCTAGTCGTCATACATACATATGAGTTCCACAATAAAAAATTAACTTTTCAAATCATAGGGAACACATGGAAGGAAATTTGGTTCCTTAAACCTTTCAACTATATTGACATAAAGAAATAGTTTAGAGTTCCATTAATAATCATAACATGATAAACCCTTGGAAAACAAATTGGTATCAAATGAACCCATTTGACATTATAGCTAAATACTATTCAGTCAAAATAATAAATCATATGACATATATACCCTATAGATAATGGTTAGGCAGTTATAAAAATAATTAATATTGTTAAAATCATCTATGTAATCTTGTTGAAAACCCAGCAATCCAAGGATAAAAATATTGAGTGTTTATAGAGGAAAATAATTCAAAGAAAAGTTAAAACTATAGTAGTAAATGATTTAAAAAGATAAAATATTGTGATTAATTACAATGATTTTAATTCGCAAAAATAAAATATTAAGAGTATAATTAATAGGTATTCCATAACTAACACTTATACTATAAAAAATATACATGCGTTGAATATAAATTGTATCTCAATGAAGAAAAAATTAGATGCAAAAAATCCTTACTATAGTGTAACTTAAGACAAAGAGAACACGAATGGGATAAAATATATTTAAAATATAAAAAAATAGAAATATTATTTATACTTTTTGTAAATATGGTATTGAATACACAATTTAAAATAAAATATATTTTGTAGTATCAAATATGTATCATAGAATTAAAAATAGACACAGTGAACACTTGTGACTTTAGAAACATTAAAATTAAAACAAATTAAAGGATAGAATTTAGAATGAAACATTAAACAAAAAAATAATTTTATATTAATTATATGAAAAATAAAATGTTAATAAAGTAAAATATATAATGGAAAACATGGTGTATAATAAAATTTGTCTCAAAGGAGGTAATTTTAAATAAAATCTCTTACTGTTTGTGTAACATTTTAACCTAACCGATTTCAATATTGGGATATTATAAATAAAAGTACATTTAATGAAAATAAAAAATATGGATCTTGAAACCCCCTTAATATATTAAAATGAATTCATTATACTTTCATAAAATTGTATTAATGGAATCTTGGTAAAAATCACGTAATATGTCTCAAGATTTCAAATTGCAGAAAAATAACCCCCTTAATGTACTCTTCATTCCCAATTATGTTAATCAAACTCCACTATAAAAACCATTACTATAACAATAACTAATTTCAAAACAATATTCATATCAAACAGTACTTATAATTTTTATTTTTGATCATTATCTACTTGTATACTAATTGGGTTTTTCTTACATTACCACATTGGGAGATTATAGTTTTGAAAATTTGAACTAATTTTATTGATGTGGTGTTAGAATTTATTTTCCTACAAATTTTCATCAGTTAAAGATCATTTAATTTAATATAAATTTCAAATTATAATAAATCATTATGTTATAATTTAAATTAATGATTTCATAATTATTTACCCTTGATAATTAAATCAGTAATATGCATATTTCGGTGGTTTTCTTAAGTAGATAAAAAAATATTAATTTTTATACATTAAATTATTGTATAAATTATGTAATGAAAAAACATTAAAATATTTATATCATATTATACCTATAATAATTTTCTAGTGTCATATGTGATATAGTTTTGTGGCATTGTACATGTGGGTGACTATACTGACACAAAAGTTATCATATCATGATTAATAGATGATTGTGAGGTTATTTTGATTCAATATAACTATTCTTGTAGCATAATGATGACATGAATTATTTATTGGAGTAGAATATTACAATTATATGTAATTTTATAAATAAATAGTAGATATAAAAAATTTTCACACTAAGAAAAAATGGTATTTTCTCCCTAAATTTTCATTTTTATATGATTAATTTTTTACTTTTTATCATTAAATTAAATATCATTTTATTCAAGTTTAATTAAAAACATTATTAATATCAACAAAAATGTTAATAATCTTTAATAATTTTCATTTCAATCCATGTAAATCAGTCTTGAAATGAAGAATGATAATCAATCATTCTGTGGAGATAGTGGTCCACATGTATGCATGGTAAGTGATTTCATTCTCCACAAAAAAAATCAGAATAGTGATTTATCATATAATAATTTAGAATATTACATAAATATAAAAATTATATATTATTTTATATTTAGTACTATTTTTTTATGATGGATATGGAAAACGAAACATATTGCATCATTGAGTTGGTGGTTTGTAGAACACATTCTTTAGATTTTCATTTTTCTAAATGTAAAATGGGGGGGAGTTTAATGATTATACCATAATTAAAATAAAATAATAGTATAATAATGATATTTATGATATCATTATATGATTGTGCAGTGAATTTTTTGGATGTAAAAAGAACATAAAAGAATATAATAGAGTGATGAGAGGTTAGAAATATAATCCATACAATTTAGAACATCTCATTTGAATATGGGGATAAACATTAGTTGGATGATATTTTGACAGGTAAAAAACCTCCTTATAACTTTTAGAAGTGATTAAAAAACTATTGGTCTTAATTTAGGATGAATATATTGTGTTTTTTTGTGGGGTGGAGTGATGGGGAGGAGAGCCACTTATATAAGAGAAAAGTGATGATATATTTGTAAATATTAAAACATTTGAATAATGTGGAGTCACAATCAAGTAAAGTGCAATGATAATTGATAAAAAAATGGATATGAGAAGATAAAAAGTCTATTTAGTACTCTAACACAAAATTAAAAATAAGTTTTTAACATTTTCCCCTTTACATCTTAGGTTACTTTTTTTTAGAATTTTTGTTTTCACCATGGTTACAAGTTTAAACCAATAAAATCCATAAATTATGAAAAAAAATAAAATGTTCCTTATTAATTAATTTTTATTTAAGAATACAAAATTTTAAATCCATTTTTCTATTTTTAAATTAATTAAAAATTTATTTTACAATATGAAATGTACAATTCTTTAAAATTAATATTTTTGAAAAATGTAGATTTAGATATAAAATGTAGAAGTAGTGTATATAAATTAAAAAATATATTTCAAAAAACTATAAATTCAAATAAAAATAAATTTGGTATTACATAAACATTTCATGAATTTATAATTCACACTATTATACTAATAATATCAAAAAAGTCAACTTATTTGTAAAAAGAATGGTATTTTTCACTATTCACTAAAAATATATTTTTTAAAAATACCTCAAAATCATTTTAACCTAAAATTGAAATTAAAAATTCAAAAATATGTTATATTTTTTTCAAATTATGGTACTAAAATTTATATATTTACTTTTTGAATGAAATGCTGATATGTAAAATAACTAATTTTAAAGAAAAATATTTTTTTAAAAGCCATAGGTTTTTTAACATTATTTCATATCTATTTATAATATAAAATATGTTAACATATTATTATATATATAATCTTTTTAATGAATTATATTTAATATATTAGAACAAAAAATTCAATACCTAACAATTTGATTCTTTGAAAAAAATGAAATATTATTATTATAATAAATGTTCTTTAAAAAATATCTCTAAAAATAATTTTTATATATTATAATTAAATTTTATATATCCATTAATATTAAATTATTTATTTGAATTATATATATATATATATCGTATCGTATTATATTTTAATAATATTATATAAACATAATGCATAATTATATATAATATATTATTTTAATATCATATTTTTTCAATATGAGTTATCTTATTTTTAATTATCACTTAACAATATATGTCTTTAGTATAATTATCATATATATAACCATGAAACATAGTTTAAAAGATAATTTTTCCAATAGCCATATTTTTAATGACCGAATTTTCAATGGCTGAATTTCATTCTAATATATAGTTATTAAATAATTTTTTTCATTCCACTCTCATGTCACTAGGCATGATATTTTTGTTTGGGATTTTTCAAAAGGATTCTCCTTTCATGGTTATCTTACACATTACACATTTAGTTGGTAAATATTTTATCCTTATGTTTATATATGATCAATGAGATTTCCAAGTCATAAAATTATATTATTTTTTATCTATTTTCTTATATTGATTTTTGAACATCTAAGGGATGTATTCTTTCTAGGGTGAGTAATAATAAATGGGGTGTAATAATTAGATTTCAGTGAATCTTTTTTAACATTTCACCTATGAATGAATCAAGAGTTCTATCTTTTTTCAAATCCTATATGAATTCTTTAATAATCAATTTATATTCATTTAAAAAAATAGAATAAAATATTTAAAGTTATGAACAAATAGTTATAAAAAATATTTATGATAATAATAACCAATTTTATTACAGTTATGAGAGAGATATTTCGTTCCATGATTTTATATTTTTCTAGACCAATTTTTATAGCCATAGTAGATGATACCAAGATCTAGAGACATGAGGATTATAGTATAATATTAACCCAACCATATTCTAATTTTTATTGAGTTTCTAATATTCTATAGACTATGAGACTACCTTATATAGTTGTGGTTCAGCTCATGTTGGAGGTTTAATATTAAAATTCCATCTTTAGATTAACTTCATATGATGCTTTATGTGTATGAGATCATCCATGGGTCCTCACCAATCAAGAGGGTGGTTATCCACATTTTTTTGATGTTGTAAATTGAGCATACCTCTTTGTATTACATCTAATGTTGACTAATGAATATGGGATTTTGGCATTGGAACTTATTCTAGAAGGATTCTTTAGAAGGTTTGAAAGGATGGTTATTAAAAATCACTTCTCAAGTTAGTTGATTTATATGATAGGTTTTTTATATTCCCAAGAATGGCTACTATGATCAGCTTTCATGATGGATTTCTTGTATACCTTGGTCATGATATTGATATGACATTCCCTTAATGGGTTTCTTCATGATATAACTATGATAAATGACTTACCATTGGTCTATGTATGTATAGTAAGGTGTTAGGATATCCTAGTTAGAACTTAATTTAATGATCCATCTTTTCATGAAGGTACAACTTATTTGTTTTCATTTTAATTTCATTATTTATCTTAGAAAATGTCGATTATATAAGAAGAAATGCTCAAGGAGAATGTACAGCCTGTTAAGAGCCCAGAGTTCTAGAAAATGGAAATATGGTAGGTTATTTGATTAACACATATTTAGTACAATCCAGGTGAGGTTACTATGTGGGGAAGCTTTTTAGAAAAAAGGGTTTCACAGTTTGTGTACAACTGTAAAACTCAAATCTCATGATTGTGAGAGTTTTCAGACATTCATGAAAAAGACTTTTAACATGGGTTTCACCTGATTAAGGGATTCTTTCACCTTAACTGTGCATGATCTCTCTTTAGACAATGAAGGGATCACAATTTTTATATGGTTTGTCCAAACCATGTTTCCAAACCATATTCCCCATATTTTCAGGGTGAAATTATATTTCTTCCATTCATGACTTAAAAAATTAAGATGCCTCCTCTCCTACCATTTTCTAGCAGCTGAATCTCATTTATTCCCTCCATGTACTCTCCTCCTCTATAATATATATTCGTTTAAATCTCATAAATCTGGACACCGAATCAATATGTACCTAAAGAATTGGATTTGTAGAGATAATCTCTCGAGTGTTATTCCTTCAATTATAATTTTATCTTTTTATCTATTGTGTTATTTCCGTGAGAGCTCATATACCCTATTTTTAGGGGATTGTACCATTTCTTTGATTTTTCTAAAATACTTCGAATATGAAGCTGTAATTGGATGAGGAGTCATCAACAACCCTACAGTAGGTGGTCTAGTTATTTTACATAAAAATAAAGTTGTTTTCATATCCACTCTATTGTACCACTAGCCGGATTTTGATGAAAATCTCCTATAAAGTAATTTCTTCTTCTATAAATCAATTTTCACATATTTTGAAACCATATATGATCACAATTTAGTAATTAGATGATGTTTACCTCAATTATGGAAACTTGTTGGGTGGTTTCTCTTGAAATTCATCTTTTCATTTAATTGATAAATTTACAAGAACACCTATTAAGTGTTTATCATGGGTTATAAATGGTGTTTCTAACTCTTATACCTGATTAATTATTTTTAATATCACCTCTTAAATTCATGTCTTGACTTATAAATTAAATTTTAACTTGTAGGTAATTTCTTAAGTGATAATGGAACCTTCTACGTGCTTATTTGAACCTTGAAGTTCAAATTCCATGTCCCTCTTGGTTAAATATATTGTATAAATAAAATTACATGCTTCATTATTTTTTCCCATGCATAAATAAATTAAATGGACTAATAGAATAAATTCTAATGGGTGGAAATTTAAGGATAATTGATTCATTCTTATTGTATTAATTATATGAAATGGGACACCCATGTTAAATATCGGGGTTATTGATTATAATGCATTAGAGGTAATCTCATAGGATCTAATATTATTATGATTATTCCATTAACACTAGTTATGGAATTATGGTGAAAGGAAATTGTTGAGCATGGTGTTTCACTCACCCTTACATCAGGTGCTGAGAAAGACGCCTCTCATAGTTATACTAGTATCTTGGAGAAGGGTATGACGTTCCATGTTCATATATTTATAGTTTTGGGAATGACATCTCACCCCACGTATCTCGAGTTTTGATCATGATTATTCTCACTCATTATGAGATTCAGGGAATTACCCACTTTCTTGAGATTTTAGGCTCGTTTAGACTGGGTATAGATGAAAAATTTATGCCAAGATCTAGCCAGAACTTAGTATCAAGGTTTATGGATTCTCACATCCTCATGTACCCATTAAATATAGGTGGATATATAATATATTTATATTATATGTATTATGAATGTATATATGTATGGTTACATATCAGACTATCATTTGAACCTATGATAAAGAAGGTAGAGCTTCTAGGTGTCCTCGGGGAACCTGACCAAGATGTTGAATATTTATTCAGTATTTTTTATTATTTACTTGCACTAACACACATATTTTCTACACACACTACTAGGATTACTTCTAGGCACCATTGGTGGTGGATTACTAGGATTTTATCTCACACACTACCCATTACTCCATTATTACACAAGTAGATTTCTTTTCTATAGGTACAGATAGGGGCCAATGCCTTACATTATATTTTTTATATTCATGATTTAACGATATCTCATTAGAGAATAGAATAAATCATATGCTTTTTATGATAGTGGAGAAGGGTTTTTCTATTTTTTCATTTTGTATTTCATGTTTTATATTATTTTCCCATTGAAACATCCCTGACTCGGGAGCCACTAAACTAGTTCCTTGAGTTGAGTCGTCACAAGGCCTCAAGTGAACCTCCCCGTATGCTGGAGGTTGTCAACTATCAGAAAGGGTATAGATTAGTCATGTGAGGAGACTATACCCACTTTATCAGTGAATGACATAGTAGATCACAATATAAATAGAGGAAAAAGTATGAAACAACCAATAAGCTGCATATCAAAACATAACCCAAACTTGGGTCAAACCACAGTCAATAATAAATATTTCATTTCATGGTACAATGCCAAGTGAAAAAAACAAAAAATAAATACAATATCAGAATCCCCAAAATGTTCTTAACTCCAATTCAGGAGCCTAATCCATGCATGTCCCATTTTTAACTCAACTCCCTAGCATATGTCCCTTACCCTTGTCCTGACATGGAAGCATGAAATCTGTTCGGGTTCACAGTGGATATTCGACCAAGGTGTGAGTACAACTCAGTAGGCCACCACCAATGGTGTCTACAAAATATCTAGTCTAACAGATAGTTCATGAAATTATAAATAAATGAAATTTAAAGTAAATATTGTTGGGTCCACTCATTAACCTTTTCAACTTTTCCATTATTTTTAGGATTATTGTTCCATGTTCATTATGTACATCATCTCGTCATTTAGCCCATCATCAACATGTAATTAATATATCATACAATTACCGTATTCACACAATATTCATGGTAGTTATCATTCTAGATAAGATAAAAAATTATGTCCCTATCCCACTGGGGATAAGCATATCACGTAATCTCCACATTTAACTTGGAGCCTTAGTCTAGGTATTTTCGTTTAATATAACCATTAGGAGCATAGAGCATCATTCTGACTTTTTAACCCATAGATTTATAGGTTGGTTACAACATCATTCTTACCCTACCCATGGGAGGAGCATCAATCCTTAATCCCACCACCAATCCAAGTGAACATGATTTTTATACCATTGACCTTATTTATCTATATCACAACTAATATAACCAATAATGATAACAATCTTGATTCACAAAAATTAACATGGGATTCAAATGTTATTCCATAGATCATTCATAATTACATTTTACATTACACAACCCATTTTACCAATTCTCTTTCCCAAGTATCATCCCATTAATTGTATTCATCAATTCACAATACATTCCAAAACCCATGTGTCAACATTTCTCATACACCCAACATCTTAGGGTTTTCAACCAAGTTCATTAGCCAGAAGGCTCAATCTCGGTTTAATTAATTTAACCCATTTTTATTACCATGCCACACAATCCCTTAAACCATTACTAAGAATAGGCACATGATAATAATTCTTTTTCACTACCATTCAACATTTAATCATGTTTACCAAGTCTCTACATAGTCACTAGGAAACCTTTCTCATACTTATCTAACTTCAATGTTTGGAAAGTATCAGCACACACTAAGGGTAGCCCTACAATGGTCATGTCATATTTCATGTGTCCCATGAGGACCATTTGGGTTTCCATTCATTATTTTGAAACCCATAACACCAAATATAAACAATGATTCAAAATAAAAACAAGGGGTAACTAAAAAAATAAACCCAAGCATTCACAAATCTCAAAAAAAAACAGTGGGATATAACATGTTGACGACCTACCTTGGATCTATTGCCGAATGAACACCTAATCAAGGCCATAGATCATGATTCAAAACCCCATTTAATACTAAACCTAGATATCAATAGAAAAGAAGTTTTTTTGAGATTTAGACGGAGATAAGGAAGAAATGTCAACCCTAAACAAAAAAAGAGAATAAATAGGGGGATTATCCATACCCAGATTGTCAATTCACAACCAACGACACTTCTAACGACCTAGAGTGGAGGGAGAAGCACACTTGGAAGCTCTTGGAAGATCTTCTTCATCACTAGGGCTGCAGGGGGATGAAAGGGGATATCCCAATTTGGGAAAAAAATCCATGAATAGAATTTTTAAAAATTTATCAACATTGCTGGGTTTCACAGTTTTCCATCATGGTTTACCAAACCATGTGAAAACCGTGGGAGAGATATTATCTCAAAATCACCCCCTTCGCATGGATTATTCAGAATTATGATTGGTTACCTTAAACATGTGATAACTGTGTATAAGTCTCTATCCAATGCTGCATGGTTACTTGTCTGATCTGCATGGTTTTCACTAACCATTCGTAAACCAAGCAATTTTACCAGAAACTTTTTTTCCTCTATTTTTGTTTTTGAACCCCCAAAAAACCCTTGATCCATCTTGTGACCTTTAGGAATAGACATAATTAACTAAAATAATGTACATAAACTAAAACATAAATAAAAAAATTACCTTAATAAAAATCTTGGATCTTACAATCTCCCCATCCAAGAACATGTTTTCCTCAATCCACACTTCCCAAGTATCATTGAGTATTTGAAGCAAGGAGATTGAGCCACTTGGCCTATGTTTATAACTATCGCTCCCAATTTTCATCCTGGATATTTTCATACTACTATATAACATGAACCAAAGGTATAAAATTTCCCTATAAAACCTTTTAACTATGGTCCACAATATGAACAGGATCCTCCTAAAAGGATGTGTCTGGATCATGATTGACATCATCGATTTTTATCACATGATATGGATCCAATTGACACAACTGAAGTTTCAAAACATCAAAAACATTATACATCCCTACATACCACTATGTAAGAGACAATTAGTAAGCCACCGGTCTGATTCTATCAACAATCTAAAATGGTCCCACATACCTAGTCTCAAACTTAACCTATCTCTGAATTCGATGATGACCCATCCTTGGTGGCATTCAAAGAAATACTATATCCCCCACAAAAAACCCAAGAGGTATGAGGTGCTGATATGCATATGAATTATGCCTATTATGTGAAGTCATCATGTGCTACTAAATCAAATGAACATTCTATTATGTCTCCGATATGAGAGTTGGTCCTAACAGCTCAGATCTTCTAGCATCTGACCCAAAAAAGGAGATTTACATGGTCTCTCATAGAGTGCCTTAAAATTCTATGTCTAAACCATAGCTTGGAAACTATTATTTTATGAAAAAACAATGAGTGATTAGGGATTTTCACATAAACCACTGAAATCATGGACACAAGCTCTCAACATGTCCTCCAATACCCAGATTATATGCTCAAATAGCCCGTCTGTCTGTTGGTGATAATCTGTACTCTATAAAGCCTAGGTACCAAACACCTTTTGTAACCATTACCAATAGCACGATGTGAAACATGGATCACGATTTGAAACTTTGGTCCTCAAAAAACCATTAAATTATACTATCTCTTGAAAAAATATCTCACCCAACTGATCAACCATGCAATTTTCCTTAATTGGTAAGATATGAGCCACTTTAGTCAACCGGTCCACAACAACCCATATTGCATCACTCTTTTAAGGAATCCCTATAAGTACCACTAAAAATTCTATCATTACATCATTACACTACCATTTCAAAATGGGAAATGACTACCAAAACCCACCAAGATGCTATTTCACATCCTTTACAAGTTTAAAGGTAAGTCATGACACCACAAAACCCACAACATCTTTCTTCATTACATACCGCCAATACATCCTATGAAGATCATGATACATCTTAGTCGAGGCATGATGCACTTCCCAATATGATGCGTGGAACCACTCATCAAATATTCATGAAAACACACTGGTACCACCACACATCCACTAATAAAGATAATTCAATCACCACCCAAGTCCCAACTAGATTGGGAATCCCCACCTTGAAGACATTCCTTCATACCCAAACACTCTAGACCCTTCAGTTGGTTCTCTTTAACCCTGCTCAAAAGAGAATAATCAAATACTAAAAAATAAAGGGACATTTTTATGTTCCAATCCTTCACCTCTAGGTGAATCTTTGAAACAAAATACACCATTCTCCATTAAGAGTTGGATTCATGAACCACCATATTCTAATTCCTAAGGATCAGAGCATCCAAAACACTATTCCTTTTTTGAGGTGTGTAAAACAACTCAATATAAAAGGATTGTAGGTTCTCAACCCACCTTCACTATTTAATAATTAAATTCCTCTATGTTAATATGTACTTTAAACTTTTATGATTAGAAAACTATGTAAATTGTTTTCCCAAAAATTTGTTCCTCCAAAATATTTAGGAATAAAATAAAACAACCAGTTTAGGATCATGAGTGTGGAAATTTCTTTCATGTGTTCTCAATTTCATCGACCCATAATCCAAAACATGATCATCATGTATCAACACTACCCAATTCCAACACCAGACACAATATAGAAAAAAGTGTACTACTTACCAGGTTGGGGTAAGATTAGATTCGGTGTGGTAGTGAACCACTTCTTCAATTATTGAAAAGAAATTTCACACACCTCCGAACACTCAAACATAACACCCTTATTTGATAATCCAGAGAGTGGTGTTGTCGAATTAGAGAAATCCCTAAGGAACCTCCAGTAATGACCATCCAAACACTGAAAACTCTGAAAATCGAATGAACTCTTGGGATTCTACAAAGACACCACATCCTGCACCATATCTGGATACACTAATACAACTAAATTATAGATGATGTGTCCCAAGAAATGTAATTTATTAATCCAAAACATTCACATTGATATATTTTCATAAAGCGTATACAGTATTAGTGTACTCAAGAAGATGTCAAGATGTTGGGCATCATCATCAAGAGTTTGTGGGTACACCAAGACGTAATCAATAAGGAAACCCATGAACTAATCTAGATGAGGGTAAAATATCCTATTCATTATCACCATAAAAACATCTTGTTCATTGGTCTACCTAAAATACATCACTAAAAATTCATATAATCTGTACCCAATCCATAAAGATATCTACGGTACATCAGAATGTCTCTCCCTCAACTGATTGTATCCAAATATCAAATCGATCATGGAGAAATCTATGGCACCTGTCAGTTGTTCAAACTGGTCATTAATTCTGGGAAGTTGGTATCATTTCTTAATCATCATTTGATTCAACTTCATATAATTAACACATAACCTCAACGACCCTTCAACCTACCTAGAAAATATCACAGATGTTCCAATTGGAGACATAATAGGTCAAATGAATCCATTTTTCTCCAAATCATCCATCTAAACCTTAATATATTGGAGATATCCCAACATCATTGGATTTGGTGGAATGGAAACATGTTCTTCCCCTTATAGAAACTTAGTCCTAAACTCAATATCTCTCTCATGTGGTATCCTTGAGAAGTCCTCTAGAAGCACATCTAGGAACTGATCCACCACCGGAGGAAGGACATGCATATCCACTTCTCTATAATTAAGAATAAGGCATGTCACTTGGGATATGAGCTATCCGAACTACTAAAAAAGGGCCCTGCATGGCATGTTCAAACATCCCACTCCCTATGAAAGAAATATGAGTCTCCATTAGGAAATAAAAACATTTCCTAATGTTGATAACAATATATATGGTCCTGATAGTCCACAAACCAATCCATTCCCATGAACAAGTCAATACAATAAATCTACATTAAAAACAGATCCCATAGGAAATGATATCTACCAACCACTCATGCACAACCATTACACTACCTTATATTCTCAACTCGCACCCCCAATGGAGTATGAAGTGACATAACTCCACACAGGATTTATACAGTTTTTCCTAGCACTACTTCGTATAGTGCCTAAATAAAAGGATGTGTGGAACCTGTGAAAAATAGATAATTTTAAAGTGTAGAAGCTACAATAATCATACCTCAAATGGTATAACATCAAGCCTCACCTCCTCCAGGTGTAGACTAAACTGCATGTAGAGGGATTGGACATCTACCTTGGGATCCAACATGAGTACCCTTCACTGCACTACCCAGCTTGTACAACTGGTCTCTCCCAAGTATTCTGTAAAGACCCAAAAATCCTATGGAATTTTTTCTTCTTCGTAAACACATGGGAAATTTATGTGTCTCTAGTTTTAGATGGAACCTAATTCTGAGCCCTGGTGTGCTCAGAATCATTTTCTGATGTTTTTGTACGGGTATGTTTAGTAGACGTACGAGCATGATTTTCTATCTTTTGAACTTATGCTCGGAATTTAAATCTGAGGACATCAATGAACTCACAACGCAGGTATTCTCTTAAGGGGACCTTTACTATAGTTTTGTTTCAACGTGAATGAAAGTTATTATTTAGGGTAACTTTTTAAAATTAACAAATTTAAAAAAATGTGTGTGTAACACATTTTTATTTGGATGGTGGTTAATGTCTCTAGGTGGAGGTTAGGGGTGGGGCCCACCACACTCTAACCTCTCTTGATAGGATATAACTAATGGTGGGGCCCACACGAACACCAAACCTAAGAACTATCTTAAACTTTTGGACTTCCCATTAAAGTTCCAACACACCCATGTAATTAATTTTTGAGACCTTTGAAGTTCTTGCTAACTCCATGTAATTAATTAACTGAATCAACTTAATTAATTAAATTGGAGTGTTTGAATTCTTTTGAATTCATTTTTTCCAACATTAAAAGGAAGGGTGATATTCTCTTATTTTGGTTGGACATATTACCTTGGGAGGTTTTGGAGGATTAGAATGAAATTGTTCTTCCCATGAAGAACATGAAGGACATATTCAACATCTTCTTCCGTATCAAGGAAGAGGACGCTGCCTGCAAAGGATGCCGCCAATTAAAAGGTTATTTCCTCCGACGTTGATGTAACGACATCTCTCTTTCACGACGCCTGACTACCGCGATGCCGGTCTTCTGCAGCACGTCGACGTACAACGTCAAATACGAGGTAGGGGATGGATTTAATGTAGGATTATATTCCCAAGTTAATCTTTTTAATAATGTTGTTGTTGATTGGGGTACGGGATAAAGATTATGGTGGGGTTTGTTTTTGGTTCAATTATATGCTGGATTACTATATGAGCCTCTAACGTGGAGGGCACGAGCTAACGAAAAAGTCTGGACACACCACCATTTCATTCATGATGCACGGTTTGAAGGGAGATGGGTGAACGGAAGGGAATCCCTAATTTTAGGTCATCTCAGTAAAGAGCAAGACCCGAGGAGGCCGTAGGCGCAGACGAGAGGCAAAACAGACCACCGAAATGACTCTAGTGGCCCACGGAGAAGTACAATGGCTTCTGTCACTGGAGTGGCGGCGCTGGAAACTGGAGGCGGTGGCTGGCACTAGCCAGCTACCTGGGGGCGGCGGTGCTCCTCGCACACCGCCGGTGGAAGGCCGTCGCGGCATCAGCCTCCGCGATGGAGCGGAACCTGCGTGCGGGTTCCGGGTAGGCCGGGCGACGCCACCTGGCACCACCATTACGATACACTGGGTGCCCCCCCCCCCCCGCTCTGTGTGCCACGTGAAAATGCGCTCGGCCAACCAGCTGGGTCACGGTCGTCCGCGCAGGTGAGTCGTGCCACGTGGGTCGTGCCTGCTACCGGGTCTGGGCACCTTCTGCGTGGGCCAAACCACCTACCGTGCGGGCCAGGACACCCTTGCGCGGGCTAAGTTGGGCCATGCCCTACTGGACCAAACCTGGATCCAGGACGGGTCACTCGGTTCAGGCCGACCCAGGGCGGGTTGGGCTGGGTCTGACTAGACCCAGACCCCCCTCTTCAGACCGCTTTTGGTTTTTCGCCCATAACATGAGCTACGGACCTCCGATTGACGCACCATCAGTTGTGTAGGATTCCTTGGATCGAGATGGTCGATTAGTTATATCACACTCAGGGTTTAGGAAAAGTTTGGGTATGTACGGGTTGGTTCGAACCCAAAACCAACCGAACCCTCGGAGCAGAAATGATTATAACATAAGGACCGGACGTCCGATTGACATACCGTCAAATACATTGGATTCCTTTTGATGAGATGGTACTTTTGGTATAATCCACACAATATTAATATGAGGTTGGAGTATGGACGGGTTGTATTGTTCCTGAAATCCAACCAACCCCTTGGAACAAAAATGCTAATAACTCTCAGACTGGGCGTCTGATTCACACAACATCTGTCTCATTGGGTTTCTTATGATGATACAGAACTTTGGTATACATCAACTCAGGACTTCGTGATAGTTTATGTAACAAAACATGGCTCAAGTAGTGGACCCTCCCAGAATCGAGCGTGCTGTGTGCGGGAACCCTAGGGCTGGCTGCGATAGCGATGACTACTGTACCAGAATCCTACGTGGGTTCGACAGTGATGAATCCTATACTAAGATCCTCCATGGGTTCGATAGTAGTGACTTTTGTACCAGGATCCTATGTGGGTTCATCAATGATGACTTCTATACCAGGATCCTCCCTAGGTTCGATAGAAGTGACTTCTGTACCAGGATTCGATGTGGGTTTGACAGCAATGACTAATGTACCGGAATCCTACGTGATTTCTACAGTGACGACTTCTATACCAGGATCCTTCATGGGTTCGATACCAGTGACTTCTGTACCAGGATCCTACATGGGTTCAACAAGGATGACTACTATACTGGAATCCTATATGGGTTCGATGGTGATGACTTTTGTTCCAAGATCCTACGTGGGTTCGACAGTGCTGATATTGTTCTAGGATCCTATGTGGGCTCGATAGAGGATATGATTTACAGGCTACATCTAATAATCTCTACCCCTATTCGTGAGTTGTATACCTATGTGATCTGAGTCATGTCTTTCAACCATTATGAACGTGGTGAATGACTTTACTTGTTATGTGGACTGGGTTGTGCTTGAGCTCAAGAGTTGCAGCCGAACTATGATTGATAACTTAGGTATATGTATGGGAATATAACTAATTAGTGTTGTTTGATACTTCTTGATTGTGTCTTTATTCTTTGGTTTAATCTTCATGGATTCTAGGAGATCTTCAGGGGTCTTGGAGTCCCTACTGAGTATTGTTATTCTCACCCCTGCACTGGTTATACCCGCACTACGTTGTGTTAGATGTAGACCATGGAAAACACTGATCGAGGTTGAGACTTGTATAGATGGATGGTACCTATAGGTGGACCACTTGGCTAGACGTTCACAGAGTAGACGGACGGACCTAGGGTGTTGAGGAGGCTATCTATACCCACCCTTCAGGTGGGATTCCCAGAGTATGACTTAGTAGTTGTTGTTTTACTTTACTACAGTGGTAATAACTTTTCAGTTGTACTGTACATTACTATTGGGCTTGTATTTCCGACCCCTTTCCTTTCAAAACCTCTCTTTTGTATACAGTTTAACTTAGTTTTTATGTCTAGTTGTGTACTCTTTTGTATTTGTTTACTTACTAAAGGAAATGCCTTCCCTTTTTTTCTGGATTTATTCCTTTGATGTTAGTCTCCAGCCCATGGCCTATGGATGGTGGGCTTGGGGTAGTCATGGAATGAACCTCGAGGATGGGTTGGGAAAAATTGGTATCATAGGAGTCGGTTTTACTGCATAATTTGAACTCTGATTCTTTTAACAAAAATAGTGTTATGCGTTTTGGGTGTGGTCATCATTTTAGGGAAACTGGTGATAGTGTGGCAGCCGATGTATCCATACACTAGGACTCTAACTTCTGATCTCCTACTTAGTGCACGAAAACAATGATTGCGTGTGTGTTTTCTTGAAAACGTTTTCTTTGTGATTACTTTGTGTTAGCTCACCAGGTATATTGTTTTTATCGTGGCACACCTATTTTTTTGGATGGCCCCACAAAGGTAGCCAGCTAGGGTTCTGAGTTTCATACGAGATGGAAGCCCACCGAGCAATGAGGCTTCAGTACAGGGCCCCATCACAACGGAGGTACCAGCGGTACCACTACCCACTGGGCCACCGATACCAACAGCTCCAACAGCAGAGAGTGCATGCCATCTGAGTGCGATGCACGAGTTCCAGTGCCATAGACCACCCAGGTTTCAGGGAGAGACGGACCCACAGAAAGTTGAGGATTGGATGGAAGCTGTAGTGAGGGTTTTCATATTGGTAGGGACATCAGCCGACCTTATGGTAATCCTTTCCAGGAGTCTCCTACATGCAGCAGCATGCAGATGGTGGAGCCTGATGCTCCAGGTGCATGATGAGGCATCACTACTCTGGACAGACATCGAGAGCCTGTTCTGGGTAGAGTTTTTACCATCCACCCATCATGCGGTGCATATTTAGGAGTTACTTCATTTGCAGCAAGGTAGCATGACAGTAGCTCAGTACTCAGCGAGGTTCACTGACCTCTCACGCTACTCCATGAATATGGTACGAGACCCATTCTTCAAGGCTCGGACCTTTGAGTAGGGACTCAGGCATGAGATCAGGGCTTCGATGATCTCCCTAAATATCCCGACGCAGACGGGGGTACTGGAGAGGTCCCTCATAGTGGAGAGTTTCTTTGTTGAGCAGTCTCCTGCAGCAAGACCCACCACTATTCGACACACACCAAAGTCTTCTGCAGCTGGCAGTAGAAAGATGGCATAGGGGTCCCAGAGTGCCAGACCCACAGGAGTTCGACTTCACAACTCAGGTTTGGTTGTGTGGGGAACACGAGACAGAGCTATCCATACGAGGATCATGCATTTCTATGCATGTGGTGGGAAGGGTCACATGGCTTGAGACTGCCCGACCCACCCTGTAGATGAGTATCTAGTAATAGAAAGACCTCCCAGGCAGAGGCAGAGGTTCGACAGTGGTGGTCTAATGGGATTAGGCGGACGTGACAGAGGAGTTGGCTGAGCAGTAGGTGGTGGACAGATTTTTGAGGCTCTACCACCACCACCACTAGGAGGTCCACCCCGACCGCAGTGAATAGATGGACAGGGGAGAGCTCAGCTTCAGGTAGCTGAATCCTATGACTATAGTGCTCCAGGAGAAGATGTATAGCAGCAAGAATAGCTCCAGCCATAGAGACCTTTGTTTATGATTATTCTAGCATCGTTGATGTCGTTGTTTGTGGTTGCTTTGTGTCTTTTTACATTGAGATGTAGTAATAAAAGACACTATTCCATGTGAAATTTTCTTTCCTACCTTTTAGAAGTGGCTGATATTGAGATTTTCTGGTAAAAATCATTGACTTGACCCTCACATTCGGGATTCCTACTACAAGAGACCCAGTGACCCCACACTGCTGCCGACAGTGTGACTTGACCCTTGGAGGCGATAGTAATAGTTTTATCTCTTCATAGTGGTCTTGTGGACTTATGACTTCATCCATGGAATGAAACAGTACCGTTCATAAGGACATGAGACCAGATTTTTCTTTTTGACAAAGGAGAAATCATATTAGCTCTTATAGGAAATAGGTGAGGAAGGGTGTAGAGGAGTTCTTTTAAATCGGATATTCTCACCCAAGTTCGTTGGGAGAACGCTTTACAGTGTACTCTGACCACCAGAGTCTCAGGTATATCTTCTCTCATAAGGACATGGACCTGAGATAGCAGCGATATCTTGAATTCATCTATGACTATGACCTCGAGATAATCTATACTCCTCGAAAGGGGAATGTTGTTGCTGATGCTCTCAGTAAGAGAACATGCATTTAGCTGCTAGCAGTGGTGACAGAGCAGCTGGCTGCATTGCAGATGTCCTTTGTAGATAGAGATGGAGAAGCCTTTCTACAGTCTCTCACAGTCACTCCTCCACTTATTCAGCGAGTCAGGGAGGCACATCATGGTGGTGATGACTGCGAGGCATGACATGCTCAAGTATCCATAGGACATGCACCTGATAGATTTTCTAAAGGTGGGGATCACGTCATCCTCTTCCGAGAACGTACTATGGTTCCAGTGTCACTTATGGAGGTAGTGTTGAAGGATTTTTACTCTTTCTCTTTAGCGGTACATCCAGAAGTGGTTAATATGTACTAGGACCTTCGACAATAGCACTGGTGGCCAGGTATGAATAAAGTAGTGGCAGAGTTTGTCTATTGATGCCTCACTTGACAGAAAGTGAAGGCAGAGCATCAGGTACAATCAGGCTTGGTTCAGCCTTTATAGGTCCCAATGTTGAATAGGGATGAGATATCCATGGACTTTGTGATGGGTATTCTATGAACATCTAGGAGATGGAGACCTTAGAAGTTCGAGGATGGGGACCAAGCCTTTCTACGAGTCTCACCTCGATGAGGTCTACCAATATTTAGTGGAGGCGGAAAGTTATCTTTGTGATTCATCAGACCTTTATAGGTCCCCAGTAGGGTAGTCGAGGAGGCTTACCGCTTGGCCCTTCCACCTCAGTTGTACTGGGTGCACGATGTCTTCCATGAATCTTAGCTGAAAGGATACATGCACAATCCATCCCACATTACCGACCACGGGGAGCTGGATATCGATGACGGGGTGACTTTTATAGAGGTTCCAGTAGGGATTGAGGATCGATAGGATGAGGTCCTATGTGGACGGTCGATTCCTCTGGTGCATGTTCCCTGGTAGCAAAGGAAGCTCTAGGAGAGCACATGGTAGAGGGTGGATTAGATGCATGCTCAGTACCCCCATTTGTTTCCTTAGTGTGTGTTGTAGATTACGGGGATGTAAAGCCCTAAGTTGGGGAGAATGTAAAGACCCAGAAATCCCATGGAATTTTTTTCTTCTTCTTAAATACATGGGAATTTTATGTTTTTCGCAGTTTTAGACGACACCTGATTCCGAGGCCCGGTGTGCCCGGAATCATCTTTTAAAGTTTTTGTTCTTGTATATTCAGTAGACGTATGAGTGGGATTTTCTATCATTTGAACCGATGCTCAGATTTGAAATCTGAGGACATCGAAGAACTCACAGCACCGGTATTCTCTTAAGGGTACCATTACTGTAGTTGCGTTTCAACGTGAATGGATGTTATTATTTGTGGTTACTTTTTAAAATTAACAAATTAAATAAAAATCTGTGTGTAGCGCATTTTTATTTTGATGGTGGTTAAAGTCTCTAGGTGGAGGTTAGGGGTGGGGCACAACACACTCTAACCTCTCTTGATAGGATATAACTAAATGTGGGGCCCACACAAACACCAAACCCTTGAACTCCATTAAACTTGTTTACTTCCCATTAAAGTGCCAATGCACCCATGTAATTAATTTTTGAGACCTTTGAAGTTCTTGGCAACTCCATGTAATAAATTAAGTGAATCAACTTAATTAGTTAATTTGGAGTGTTTGATTTTTTTTAAATTCATTTTTTTCAACATTAATATGCGGGGTGATATGATCTTATTTTGGTTGAACATATTATCTTGGGAGATTTTGGAGGATTAGAAAGAAAGTGTTCTTCCCACGAAGACAACAAAGGACATCTTCGACATCTTCCTCCGCGTCAAGGGAGAAGAAACCACCCACAAAGGACACCGCCAACGACAATGTTATTTCCTCCGACGTTGACAGAAAGATGTCCATCTTCCATGATGCTCGACTTCAACGACGCCTATCTTCTACGGCTCGTCAATGTGCAACGTCAAATATGAGGTAGGGGTAGGATTTTATGTATGATTATATTCACAAGTTCTTCTTTTTAAGAACAATGTTGTTGATCTTGGGATGTACTACTAAAAATACAGGCATTAGTAGTGCTAAAAATGGGCTTTAACAACGCTAAAAAAGCGTTGTAAAGCTCGGCGCTGATAAAGGGGGGTACCCTTTATCAGTGCTAAAAAATTGCTGATAAATGAAAATTTTATGAGCACTAAACACGTGCTGATAAAGGTAGACTTTATCAGCGCTAAAAGAGCGCTGATAAAACAACACTTTATCAGTGCTAAAAGAGCACTGATAAAACAACACATTATCAGCGCTAAAAGAGCGCTGATAAATGAGTGTTTTATCAGTTCTCCTTTAGCGCTGATAAACCTATCCATTATGAGGACTTTCTTAGCACTCATAAAGGTGTAGTTTATCAGTGCTTTTTTAGCACGGATAAAAGCACGATTTATGAGTTCTTTTTTAGCAATGATAAATTCCATCTCTACTACTATGAAAAAATCTGCAGTAGCACACCCGAATACCTGCAAAAAAATCAGCATCTCAATAATCTAATTAAAGAAAGTATTCCCATACAAAATTAACTCATAAATCATAAGCTAATTAGACCAAGTATACCCATATGACAAGTATACACGTACACCATTAACACATAATTCATTAGTTAATTAAGTACATAAAGAATTAAATCCAGAATTCAGGGGGTTGGGGTTGTTCAAGGGTTGGGGTGGCTGTCCAAAGTGGGGTAGGGGGTGTTTGGGGGGTTTTCCAGGGGGTGGGCTGGTGTCCAAGGTATCGGGGGGGATTTATAGGGAGTGGGGGTGTCCAGGGGGTGGATTGGTGTCTAGGGGATGGGGGCGGTTTAGGGGTGTATTGGAGTCCGGGGGGGCTTTCCAGGGGTGGGATGGTGTCCATGTTGTCGGGGGCATTACATGGGGTGGGGGAGTCCAGAGGGGGGGGTGTCTAAGGGGTGGATTGGTGACCAGGGGGTGGGGGTGGTCTAGTGGGTCGACAGGGTTGACTCGTACATGTCACCAAGGACCCTTGGATTGTTCTTATAAAAGATAAAGGCAATCCTACTGTGTTTGGTCAGATTTTCATAGGTCAGTTGTTGTTTTCAATTAAAATTGTGTTCATTTTAAACAAATGAGATACCCTTTGAGTGATAGCGGTCACACTGTGCCTCATATTGAGGCGATGTTGACTTGTACATGTCACAAAGGACTCTTGGATCGTTCTCCTAAAGGATCAACACAATCCGAATGCATTTGGTTGGATTTTCATTTGTCACTTGTTGTTTTCACTTAAAATTGTGTCCATTTTAAACAAAAGCGAGACTCTTTGAGTGGTACCGTCCACATTGTGCCTCGGATTGAGGCGGGGATGGCTCTTACACGTCACCAAGGACCCTTTTATCATTCTTATAAAAGATCAAGGCAATACGAATGCATTTGATCAGATTTTCATAGGTCAGTTGTTGTTTTCACTTAAAATCGTGTCCATTTTAAACAAAATATAGACCCTTTGAGTGATAGCGGTCACACCGTACCTCAAATTGAGGTGGGGTTGACTCTTACCCATCAAAAAGGACCGGTGTATCATTCTCCTAAAGTATCAACGCAATCTGAATGCTTTTGGTCAGATTTCCGTAGTTCAGTTGTTGTTTTCACTTAAAATCATGTCCATTTTAAAGAAAATAGAGACCCTTTGAGTGATAGCGGTCACACCGTGCCTCAGGTTGAGCTGGTGTTGACTCGTACACATCGCAAATGACCCTTGGATCGTTCTCCTAAAGGAATAACACAATCCTAATGCGTTTGGTAAGATTTCCATAGGTCAGTTGTTGTTTTCACTTAAAATCGTGTCCATTTTAAACAAAAGAGAGACCCTTTGAATGGTACCGGACTCACTGTGCCTCATATTGAGGCAGGAATGACTCTTACATATCACCGAATACCATTGGATAGTTCTTATAAATTATCAAGGCAATCTGAATGCATTGTGTTAGATTTTCGTAGGTCAGTTGTTATTTTCTATTAAAATTGTGTCCATTTTAAACAAGAGAGACCCTTTGAGTGATAGCGGTCATACCGTGCCTCATATTGAGGCGAGGTTAACTCTTACACATAAAAAATGACCCATGGATCTTTCTTCTAATGGATCAATACAATCCAAATTCGTTTGTTAATACTTCCGTAGGTCAGTTGTTGTTTTCACCTAAAATCGTGTCCATTTTAAACAAAAGAGAGACCCTTTGAGTAGTACCGGCCAAATCGTGCCTCATATTGAGTTGGGGATGACTCGTGCATGTCTAAAGGGACCCTTGTATCGTTCTTATAAACTATCAAGGCAATACAAATTCTTTTGGTTGGATTTTCGTAGGTCAGTTGTGGTTTTCAATTAAAATTGTGTTCATTTTAAAAAAGAGAGACCCTTTGAGTGGTAGTGGTCACACCGTGTCTTGGATTGGGGAGGGGTTGACTCTTACATGTCACAAAGGACCCATGGATTGTTCACCTAAAGGATCAACACAATCCAAATGTGTTTGGTCAGATTTCCGTATGTCAGTTGTTGTTTTCACTTAAAATCGTGTCCATTTTAAACAAAAGAGAGACCTTTTGAGTGATAGATGTCACACTGTGCCTTTGATTGAGGTGGGGTTAAATTTTACACGTCACAAGGACCCTTGTATCGTTCTTCTAAAGGATCAAACCAATCCGAAGGCATTTGGTCAGATTTTCATAGGTCAGTAGTTGTTTTCACATAAAATCGTGTCCATTTTAAACAAAAGAGAGACCCTTTGAGTGGTACCAACCACACCATGCCTTGGATTGAGGTGGGGATGACTCATACATGTCACCAAGGACCTTTGGATCGTTCTTATAAAATATCAAGGAAATAAGAATGCGTTTGGTAATATTTTTCTAGGACAGTTGTTGTTTTTAATTAAAATTGTGTCCATTTTAAACAAGAGAGACCCTTTGAGTGGTAGCAGTCACACCGTGCCTCAGATTGAGGCAGGGTTGACTCTTAAATGTTACAAAGGACCCGTGTATTGTTTCCTATGGATAAACACAATCTGAATGTTTTTGGTCAAATTTTCGTAAGTCAGTTGTTGTTTTCACTTAAAATCGTGTCCATTTTAAACAAAATAGAGACCCTTTGAGTAGTACCGACCACACCGTGCCTCAGATTGAGGTGGGGATTACTCGTACACGTCCCCAAAGACCCTTGGATCGTCCTTATAAAAGATCAAGTAAATCCAAATGCGTTTCGTTGGATTTTCATAAGTCATTTGTTGTTTTCACTTAAAATCGTGTCCATTTTAAACAAAAGAGAGACCCTTTGAGTGATATTGGTCACACCTAGCCTCAGATTGCATAGGGGTTGACTCATACACGTCACAAAGGACCCATGGATTATTATGCTAAAGGATCAATACATTCCGAATGTGTTTGGTCGGACTTCCATAGATCAGTTTTTGTTTTCATTTAAAATCGTGTCCATTTTAAACAAATGAGAGACCCTTTGAGTGATAGTGGTCACACCATGCCTAATATTGAAGCAGGTTTGACTCTTACACATCACAAAGGACCTGTGGATTGTTATCCTAAAGGATTAACACAATTCAAATGCATTTGGTCGGATTTCCGTAGGTCAGTTGTTGTTTTCAATTAAAATCGTGTCCATTTTAAACAAAAGAGAGACCCTTTGAGTGGTATCGGCCACACCGTGCCTTGGATTGAGATGGGGATGACTCTTACACATTACCAAGGACCCTTGGATCGTTCTTATAAAATATCAAGGAAATCTGAATGTGTTTTGTTGGATTTTCATAGGTCAGTTGTTGTTTTCAATTAAAATTGTGTCCATTTTAAACAATAGAGACCATTTGAGTGGTACCGGCCACACTGTGCCTTGTATTGAGGCAAGGATGACTCATACATGTCTCCAAGGACCTTTGGATCGTTCTTATAAAATATAAAGGCAACCTGAATGCATTTTGTTGGATTTTCATAGGCCAGTTGTTGTTTTTAATTAAAATTCTGTCCAATTTAAACAAGAGACCCTTTGAGTGGTAGCGGTCACACCATGACTTAGATTGAGGTGGGGTTGACTCTTACATGTCAAAAACCACTCGTGGATCATTCTCCAAAAGTATCAATACAATACGAATGTTTTTTGTTAGATTTACGTAGTTTAGTTGTTGTTTTCACTTAAAATCGTGTCCATTTTAAACAAAAGAGAGACCCTTTGAGTGCTACCGGCCACACCGTGACTCAGAGTGAGGCGGGGATGACTCGTACACTTCACTAAGGACACTTGTATCATTCTTATAAATGATCAGGGCAACCTGAATGCGTTTGGTCTGATTTCCATAGGTCAATTGTTGTTTTCACTTAAAATCGTGTCCATTTTAAACAAGAGAGACCCTTTGAGTGATAGCAGTCACAATGTGCCTCTGATTATGGCAGGTTTGACTCATACACATCACAAAGGACCTTTGGATCGTTCTACTAAAGGATTAGCGCAATCCAAAAGTGTTTGGTTGGATTTTCATAGGTCAGTTGTTGTTTTCACTTAAAATCATGTCCATTTTAAACAAAAGAGAGTCATTTTGAGTCATACTGGCCACACCGTGCCTCGGATTGAAGCGGGGTAGACTCATACACATCACCAAGGACCCTTGGATCTTTCTTATAAGATATCAAGGCAATCCAAATGTGTTTGGTTGGTTTTCCATCAGTTAGTTGTTGTTTTCACTTAAAATCATGTCCATTTTAAACAAAAAAGAGACCCTTTGAATGATAGCGGTCACATAGTTCCTCGGATTGAGGTAGGGTTGACTCATACACATCAAAAAAGACCCTTGTATCATTCTCTTAAAGGATAAACACAATCATAATGCATTTGGTTGGATTTCTATAGGTTAGTTGTTGTTTTCACTTAAAATTGTATCTATTTTAAACAAAAGAGAGACCCTTTAAGTGGTACCGGCCACACCGTGCCTCGGATTGAGGTGGGGATTAATCTTACACGTCACCAAGGACACTTGAATCGTTATTATAAATGATCAAGGCAATCGGACTGTGTTTGGTCAGATTTCCGTAGGTCATTTGTTGTTTTCACTTAAAATTGTGTCCATTTTAAACAAGAGAAACCCTTTGTGTGGTAGCGGTCACACTGTGCCTTGTATTGAGGTGGTGTTGACTCTTACACGTCATAAATGACCCATGGATTTATCTCCTAAAGGATCAACATAATCTGAATGCATTTGGTTGGATTTCCGTAGGTCAGTTGTTGTTTTCACTTAAAATCGTGTCCATTTTAAACAAAAGAGAGACCCTTTGAGTGGTACCGGCCACACCGTGCCTCAGAATGAGGTAGGGATGACTCGTACACGTCACGAAGGACCCTTGGATCGTTCTTATTAATGATCAAGGCAATCCTAATTCATTTGTTCAGATTTCCGTAGGTCAGTTGTTGTTTTCACTTAAAATCGTGTCCATTTTAAACGAGAGAGACCCTTTGAGTGATAGCGGTCACACCATGCCTCGGATTGTGGTGGGGTTGACTCGTACACATCACAAAGGACCCTTGGATCGTTCTCCTAAAGTATCAACACAATCCAAATGCTTTTGGTCAGATTTTAAAAGGTCGGTTTTTGTTTTCACTTAAAATCGTGTCCATTTAAAACAAAAGGGAGACACTTTGAGTGGTACCGGCCACACCGTGCCTCGGATTGGGGCGGTGTTGACTTGAACACATCACCAAGGACACTTGGATCGTTTTTATAAAATATCAAGGCAATACGAATGCGTTTTGTCAGATTTTCGTAGGTCAGTTGTTGTTTTCAATTAAAATCATTACAATTTTAAACAAAAGAGATACCCTCCAAGTGGTAGCAGTCACACCGTGCCTCGAATTGAGGCAGGTTTGAATCTTACATGTCAAAAAGGACCCGTGAATCATTATCCTAAAGGTTCAAGGAAATACGAATGTGTTTGGTTGGATTTCCATAGGTCAGTTGTTGTTTTCACTTAAATTCATGTCCATTTTTGACAAAAGAGAGACACTTTGTGTGGTTCAGAATTCATGCATATTTCTAGTTCATATCATCTGTTAAAATGGGAAAATAACTCATTGGAGAAAGGATATTTTATTAAATAACAATTAAAATTTTCCTATAAACATTTACATACAATAATGTTTAATCTTTTTATCCCCTTAACCCCTCTCAAAAATGACCACCAATTGTACATGTCCCCAAGTCAGATCTTCATTGCATTTATGTACAATCATTCATCAAGTATGCGACGTAAAGCTATAGGAATTAGATCTTTCATAAAAACATGGAAATAATGTGATTTCAAGCCTTTTAACTTCAAATAATTCAATGACACAATGTTCTTGGTATTTTATGAGTACCCCTCTGGAACCTTTACATCATTGAAGAAGTTGGAAAACTGATATCTCTCCACCCTAGAAAGAGTATAAGCAGTTGGAGGAAGAAATATTCAATTTTCACCCTTCACGAGAGCCAACTCTTTTCGTATTTCCATGTCAACCATGTCCATCCTTGCCTTAATTCAATCTTTTGTTTTTCCAGGGGCATTTAGAAACATTCTGATAACACTATGACATACATTTTTTCCACATGCATCACATCAAGAAAATGTATGACATACAAACAATTCCAGTATGGTAATTCAAAAAAACTGATATCTTTTTCTAAATGATTTTCGTAAGGTTTTTCAAAAATGGTTTACCAAAAACAGTGTTCAGATCTTTTACTTTCTCAAATAGCTGATCACCTTTTTGTGGAGACAGTGTTGCGCATTTTTATGAACATCCATTGAATGATGTCATCCATGATCGATACATATGCCGACGAGGTAGAAATCTATGATGTCCATGAAACACAGATTTTGATGAATGTTTCAACCTAATTGATTTTGTATCTTCTTCACACATGGGACACCCTTGAGTTCCTTTAATTCTATAGCCTGAAAAATTTCCATATGTAGGGAAATCATTTATTTTCCCATACAACATCACTCTCAACATGAAGTATTCACTTTTATAAGCATCATAAACCATTACACATGAGTCCCACAATAACTTCAAATCCCCGATCAAAGGAGGCAGATAAACATCAATATCATTACCTGGTTGTTTTGGTCTTGATATAAGCATAGATAGCATGATGAATTTCTTCTTCATGCATAACCAGGGTGGAAACTTATAATTTACCAACAAAACCGGCCATGTACTATTAGTGATGGTTTGAAAACCAAAAGGATTCAACAAATATGTAGATAACACAAGATGAATGTTTCTCAGATCTTTTCCAAATTCAGGATACTCATGATCAATTTTATTCCATTGAGGAGAGTTGTCCAGATGATGTAATAACCCATCTTTATTTCTTTTATCTGCATTCCATGACAATTTTCTTGTAGTTTCTTCACTTTCATATAGACGCCTAAACCATGGAATTATTGGGAAGTACCATAAAACTTTCATTGGATTGGATTTCTCTTTCTTGTATCGAGAAACACCACAATCTGGGAATTCTGTAAGTGATTTGTTCTCCTTGAGAAACAATATACAGTCTTTCGGGAAGGCATGTATTCTTTCAGAAATCATTCCCATCGAGTGTAGCATTCATCTTGCTTCATATGTATGGCTTGGGAGATCATTATCTTCCAAGGGCATGTCATTCAAGAGAGAAAGTAGTTCCATAAAACTAACATCAATCCATCTATTGCCTGCTTTCAATTTATACAACTTTAGTACAACGGACAATGTTGTATACTTAGTGCAAGCAAAATACAGTGGCATCCTTGCACAACTCTTTAACTTCTCAAACAATTTTTGGAAATCACAGAGTTCATCATGAATTGTCTTTGTCATTTCTTCAATACGATCTTCATCATGATTGACATTTGTAATCACATCCTCCATATGGTCTTCTTCATTATCCATATTTTTATTCATATCTGACGATCCATAAAACGCAGTTTTATCCTAGCCAGTAGCAACATTCACTTTTTCTCTGTGTTTATTCCAACATTTATAACTCCGATCTATTCCATGACATATGAAATGTTCTTCCAGCTCCTCTGGAGTAATTAGTCTAGAATAATAGCAATGTAAACACAGACAATGGATTTGAGAAGGATCCTTTGTGTGATCCTTTGCAAACACGATGAACTCTTTCACTCCATTCTCGTACTCTATTGTTAAACGATTAGCATCCATCCAATATTTATTCACCTTCATCCTATTTGAATCTCAAATATTAGTATTTATGGTTCAAGTACACAAAACAATACATCCAAATACAAAATAAGAGAACCACTTATTTATAAAAATAGTGATTAATAGAGCCTAACCATTAGTATTTATTCGTCTTCATTAAATATAATTACTTAAGATTCATTATATCTTCCTAAAATCACCCCAGACTAAACACAAGAATAATCAAGAATGATACATCTACCAATCCTAGGTCTCTTCCCTACATTAAATATCATCATTCCTAAGTACCCATATATCCACACATACACATGTCACAAACACATAAAAAACCATATCCACATTAGAACCAAAGTACAAATATGCATTTCAATCAGGTAACTTCACTCAAGTGGTGGTGTGTAAGAAATAATAAGAAAATATAATAAGTATATAGTCACACATAAATATTAGTAACATGTACCAATATGGTATCTTAGTATTTACATATTTCCAACATCACATACTTTCATAATAAAAAAGATGGAAGATATAGAAAAACTAACTTAAATGAACAATGTATATAAAACTCTTATATAAATTAGATTTCTTGAACAAAATAGTTCTATAATCAATGTCATGTAATAATCAAAAAAATTATATCATAGTAACATGTATCAAACCCTAAGGTATGTTAGTTTCTAGTAATATGATCCTCACACAACTCAATTAGTGATCTTGGGTCAATGTTTGAACACATCCCACGACTAGGTCATCGGGACTCAAATTCCCATTGGGGAAAAATTCATGTCATTGTTTGTTTAAGTTAGTATTTTCATCATAAATATTGTGCTATGAGATTATATCCTAACATTCTAATCCAAATTAACACTAAATACCCTTGCTTCATATACATCAAATCGAATAATCAACCAAACATGGGAAAATAAATAATTACAAATAATTTCATTTATTACATTCAAATACCCATTTTTAGTTTTCAACATGAATTTTCATTTCAAAACCAAATTATAGGTTTTCATAAAATCTATTCCCTTTTCAAATAATATTATATTATAATCAATTTTTTAAAATAAATGCTAATTATTTTATAAAATATTCCCACTAAAATACATAGTTTCTCAAATAATTCCATGACACAAAAAACAACTAATAAGGGGATTTATTCCAAAAATACATGCCTCTAAAATCACAAATAAAATCCACATTAATTAAAATCATATTAAATTATTTTTATATTTCATATTGAATAAATCAATAAAAAAAGTTTCAATTGTGTGCAAGAAACATTGTGGAACCACTTTCCTTTAATTTGTGATCAACCCAACTTAACACCCATAATGAGATCTATCAATTAATAATGAAGATTTAGGAGATCAAGTAGTCTAACCTATAATCAATACTCATAAAAAAGAATATTATATTCCCAAAAAATATGATGATCTATCCCTCTATAAGGAGGATATAAGAGGAGATAGAGGATTTCCAATCGGTGAGAGATCCCCCTATCAGAGATAAACCAAACGCTTCTACTAGAGCTTCTATCTGAGAAGAAGGGAGTTTGGAGGATTTAAAATGACTCTTGTAAGCCTTAAGGAATCAAGATTTAAAATGATATTTGTTTAGGATAAAAAAGAATATAAAATGGGGCTCATGAAATTTAAGACTATAAAAAAAGATACCACGTTGCGACCACCCATGGACATGGTACAGAAAGGATTTAGAAAACCATACTATGGTGTACAATTCTTATCATGAACTAGGCCAGGTTGCCATCCCAATTGACACCTAACCCAACTTTTGGGAAGGTCCAAAGGGAATTACCAATCCCCATGGGTTGTAACTAGTTCCTAGGCATTTATTAACACCTTTTGGAATGGTTTTTTCATCTAAAAAACCATAAATATTACATAATAATAAAACACCATATCATAACCAAATTTCACAATATAATAGACCAAAAGATTACACTGCAATAGGGGATAAGCATTTCACAATTTAACCAAAACAAAAATAAAAAAAAGGTAAGGGAACAAACATTACAACTAAGCCTCCATGAAACATGAGGGTCAAAATCCACATTCCACAACGAATAATAGTCACCAAAAGGGGAACTACTAGCACATATATCCACCTTCACCACCAAGGGAGCTTTTCCTTTAACTGGGTAAAACATAATAAGGTCTACAAAAACCTGAGGGTGTATATAAGGTGTGAGCCAAAATACCAAGTAGAACAAAACAAAAATAGATTCCATGTAATGACATTATGATAAACATTAACATGTTATTTTTTAGGAAAAAAGGAAGATAAAATTTAAATAAAACATTCTTTTAAATAAAAGAGAAAGTAAATGTGACAAGATAATGGTAAGAATAGTATGATCACTATAAAAAATCTCTAAGGTATTAGGGTTACTAGGGTCCTGGGATCCTCATACTCTTGGTGATCACATCTCTTAGACATGAAGGTCCTATTTGAGCCTCCAATCCCTAGTACATGAATGTTTAGTTAGTGTTGTTATGTATATCCTTATTAAGGAGAGAAATCATCGGCCTGACTAATGCACCTAATATACTAGACCTAGTCTAACCACCTAGATAATTAGGATTCCATTGTGCTCAATTCCACCACCTATATAAAATTATATATATTCTATACAATCACACTACCAATAATAGAAACACACATGAAAAACAACCATTTATAATAGTCAAATCATTATAAAACCCTTACGCACAATAAAAAATTTTGAAAACATGTTTCCCACCACCCAAACAATTTATAAAACCATTTTAGAACCAAATAAATCATATTTAACACCTAAAAAAATGTCAAATAATGGAACAACCTACCTATTTCTTGATATCTTCACAAAACCATAATGAAACCACCAACTGAACTAAAGAAAGGCCCTATGAATGAAATTAAACATGAAACCCATAATTATTTAACCCAAATAAATGATATTAAAGCCAAAATAGGTCCAGAAATGAGAAGAGGGTGTTGCGGGTGCTGGAGGTTTGGAAAACCCAAGAGGGTGTTGCAGGCGGCGGAGGTCTGGAAACGATAAGTGAGGGTGGCGGAGGTCCGGCAACGAGAAGTGAGGGCATTGCGGGTGGCGGAGGTCCGATAAGAAGAAGCGAGGGTGGTGGAGGTCCGGCAATGAGAAGAAAGGTCTACGGAGGTCCAGCAACGAGAAGCGAGGGTGGTGGAGGTCTGGTAATGCGAACTCAGCAGGCAGCAAAGGGGAGTCTCGGGGTTCTAGTACCGCGAAAGATTTAGGTCTTCATAAAACGAGGGCACTTTGTGACCGACTTTATAAAAAAATCTACTAAGGTTTTATCAGCGCTAAGAAAGCACTGTTAAAGACTGCCTTTATCAATGCTAACATTTTAGTGCTGATAAAGGTATCCTTTATTATTTCTTTTTTAGTACTAATAATGGTACTCTTTATGAGCGCTAAAAAAGCACGGATAAATCATTCCTGTATCAGCACTAAAATTTTAGCACTGATGTAGAGATTTTTTATCAGTGCTTTTCTAGCACTGATAAAGGGTCGTTTTATCAGCACTTCTTTAGCGCTGATAAAGGTTACCCTATATCAGCAAAAAATTAGAGATATTACAGGGATTGCTTGTCAGCTCTTTTCTAGCGCTGATAGAGGGCCTCTTTATCAGCGCTAGAAAAGTGCTGATAAAGAATCCCTGCTTCCGGGCTAAAATTTTAGCACTGATAAAGAGGCACAATATCAATGCTAGAAAAGTGATGATACAGAATACCTATATCAGCGCTGATATAGGGTTTCCTTTATCAGTGATTTTTCTTAGTGCTGATATAAGGGGGTGCTTCCCTTTCCCGTTTTTGTAGTAGTGATGGGTTGAGTTTAAGCTGGGGTTTTTTTGTTCAATTATATATTGGATTACTACCTGATACTCTAACACAGAGGGCATGAGCTAATGAACAAGTATGGACCCTCTACCATTTCATTCCTGATGCGTGGTTTTATGGGCGACGGGTGAATGGAAGGAAAACCCTGATTAGAGGCCATCGTAGAAAAGAGTGGGACCCAAGGAATCCATAAGTGCAGAAGAGAGGCTAAACGAACCACTGGAACAACTCTGGTGGATTTCGGAGAAGCACGGCAGCGTGGGTCGCCCATGACCGGAGGTGGCGGTTGGCACCAGCCAGCCGCCTGGTGGAAGTGGCGCCCCTCACATACCGTCGGTGAATGGATGCCACAGCACCGACCATGGCGGTAGAGCGAAACCCGCGTGTGGGTTCCGGGAAGGTCGGGTGGCGCCAGTTGGCGACGCCGTTATGAGACACTGCCCCCCCCCCCCCCTCAGCGCACAATGCACGAACGTGCTCGACCAGTTTTCTGAGCCGTGGCTAGCCGCACGGGCCGAACCGTGCCACGCGGGCTGCGCCCGCCACTGGGTCAGGCCGTAGCCGTCGGGTCGAGTCAAGAATCTCTCGCACGGGCTGGGCTGTAGCTGCTGAGCCAGGCCATACTCATTGGGCTAGGCCACACTCTACCGGGCCGGATCTGGATCTGGGCCGTGTCAACCCGGTTCGGGCTGACCCAGGGAGGGTTGCGCTGGGTCAGACCGGACGTAGACCCCCCTCTTCGGATCACTTTTGGTTTTTCATCCATAACATGAGATATAGACCTCCAATCGATGCACCTTAGATGCATAGGATTCCTTGGATTGAGACGGTCATATTAGTATATCACACTCATGGTTTTGGAAAATTTTGTGTAAATACGGGTTGGTTTTGATGATATAGTATCTTTGGCATACTCCACATAGGATTCGGATGAGGTTGGAGTATGGTCGAGTTGGATTGTACTCGAAAACCAATCGGCCCCTTGGAACGGAAATGCCAATAACTCTCAGACCCGACGTCTAATTGACGTATCGTCTATCACGTTGGGTTTCTTATGATGAGATGAAAATATGGGATACATAATATTAGGACTTCTTGATAGTTGGTGTAACGACACTTGGCTCGAGGAGAAGACCATCCCAGAATCGAGCGTGATGTGTGTGGGAACCCTAGGGATGGCTGCGACAGCGATGACTACTGTATCGGAATCCTACGTGGGTTTGACAATGAAAATTTTTGTACCAGGATCCTCTGTGGATTCGACAATAGTGTCTTCCATACCAGGAACCTATGTGGGTTTGACAGTGATGAATTCTGTACTAGGATCTTCCTTGGGTTCGAAAGTAGTGACTTCTGTACCAGGATCCTACGTGGGTTTGACAGCGATGACTACTGTACCGGAATCCTAAGTGGATTCGAGAGTGAAGACATCTGTACCAGGATTATCCGTGGGTTTATCAACAAGGACTTCTTTAACAGGATCCTACGTGGGTTCGACAATGATGACTAATTTACTAGAATCCCACATGGGTTTGACAGCGACAACTTTTGTGCTAGGATCCTACGTGGGTTCAACAACGCTGATATTGTTCCTATATGCTATGTGGGTTTAATAGAGAAGATGATTCAGATGCTAAATCTAATCATATACACCCATATTCGTGAGTTGAATACTTATGTGAGCTGATTCATGTCTTTCAACCATTATCAATGTGGTGAATAACTTTACTTCTTGTGTGGACTGGTTTGTGCTTGATCTCGAGAGTTGGAGCCAAACTTTGATTGATAACTTAGGTATATGTATGTTCATATTACTAATTAGGGTTGGTTGATACTTAGTGGTTGTATATTTCTTCTGTGGTTTATCCTTCATGGACTCTAGGAGACCTTTGGGGGTCTCAGGACACCTAATAAGTATCGTTATTCTTACTCAAGCACGTGTTATGCCCGTACTATGTTGTGTTGGTTACAGACGACAGACAGCACTGATCGAGGTTGAGACTTGTAGAGATAGACGATACCCAGAGGTGGACCACTTGGCGAGACGTTCATGGAGCAGAAGAATGGACCCGGGGTGCTGCAGAGGCCATTTGTACCTACCCTTTAGGTGGGATTCCTGGAGGACGACTCGGTAGTTGGTGTTTTACTTTACTATAGTTTTACTAGCTTTTCAGTTGTACTCTACTTTACTGTTGGGCTTGTATTTCCGGCCCCTTTCCTTTCAGCACTTTCTTTTGTATACAGTTTTAATTAGTGTTTACTTTCAGTTGCAGACTCTGTTTTATTTGTTTAATTACTAAATGAAATGCCTTCCCTTTTATCAGGATTTACGCATTTGGTGCTAGTCTCCAGCCCCTGGCCTATAGAAGGTGGGCTTGGGGTAGTCACGACATGGGCCTTGAGGACGGGTCATGAGAAGTTCAACATCCACCACCCCTACTAGTACGATTTGTGTAGATCTGACTATCTACATGATATGGGATAATTGATCCCCTTCCTGCACTCTTCACTGTCCTTTATCCTCCAACGCCTTCTTCCTGCCATGTGTTCTTGCAGAACCTCAGCACATGGCCCATCTTGCCACATTCTCTCCACTCAATTGGTGGTCGGGAACACTAACTTCACATGTGTCATGGCCTTCCAAACTAGTAGTAGAAATTAAACCTCTAACCTGAGACATTGGTTCTTTTTTTCTAATCATGTTGTTTAGCAATACCAAGGTGTAAATTATCGAAATGGTGCTTCTAACTATTGGAAGTTTCACCACTAGTTAGCCTCACCTGAACCACATGTCTGCTTTTGGAGGCCTCACAGAGGTTTCCATCAGATATGAGGGTATTATCCATCTCTTCATCAAACCTCTTCAGCTAAAAGATATTTAACTAGGATTTGATCTCATTCTAAAGGCCATCCAGAAATTTCCTTTTCATAGTTGCCTCATCCCCCACTAAAGAAGGGAAAAAATGTTGCAAGTCAGTAAACCGACCTGCATACACTATTACTGACATTATCACCTACATCAATTTCATAAACACTTAATCCTTCTCCTACCATAAGGTTTCTAAGTAGTAATTCTCTTGAAACTTTTCCGGATACTTCATCCATATCATTCCCTCTACTTTCTTAGTTTGTGCTAAGATATCCCACCAATGATTTGTCTGGACCCATAACATATAGGATACCAACCTAACTTGTTTCTCAAAAGGATTCTCTAGATGCTCATGATTTTTATTGATAGAATCAATCTACATCAAATAAACCTCTATCCCACCCTCTCTAGTATTTTTCATAGGGTGATATAGATGAAACTCGCAGGTCAACTAAATCATACTCGGTGCAACCCTCCCGAGGTCTCATTCCATCATCGGAATGAAACAAGAAAAGTCCTCATTGAAATATCTTCCCTATCATCCTGAACTGTTGGGTCTTCTTGCTCTACTAATGGGGCAGTATTCGCAGTAACATCCTCTTGTCATCCCACCAGCACACATCTTCGTGGGGGCATTTATCTGTAATACCAACCTCAAAATTTTTAGGAAAGAACCATGAATCTTTCATGAGGAATAAGGAAAGTCTCATCACTATCAACAAAAAACCCATTTTCCATACACTTCCCATTGGCCATTATTATATGTAGAACACTATCGTCAACCATCACTCCCAAGGCCATGGCTAACATGGGGTAACTAACTCACATGGTCTCAAGACCTACCTTTAACACTTTTTTAAAAGCATTTCAATATCCCAATTTACTCCCACAACATTTTAATTTACATAACTTTATTTATCACGAATCATTATTTAAATACAACATAACATTATTATTTTCCATTTTAATCGTTTATACCTCCCATTAGATACTATATCACTATTTTTAATAAAATCAACTATATTCTACCAATTACTTCCCACACACCTACCCCATGTGTGTGTGCCTGTTATGATGCATGTCACATATATACATAGGTGACTCAAATGATTCATGAATTCACAACCTCATTCCATTCCAGAAAAGTGAATGATATCATCAATCACTCACATTACACAACATGTGCATCACCCAATGGTGAAATATCATCAAATGTAACAATGCATAATAAGAAAAACAATTCCCACCTTGGTTGACTTTGGTTTTCCCCCATACTTGGGTTAGCTGCTCCCAGGAATGAGCTCAATACCAAGGCCCAAAACTATCTTAATATTTTATATACCATACCTGAATATTATAAAAGGGAAAATAACTCCTCTAATACCACTTTATAATATCATTGACTTGCAAGGAACTAAACCGGTGTCCCGAGTCGAGTCGTCAAAAGACCTCAAGCACACATCCTCATACACTTGAGTTTGTCGACTAGAAGAGAGGGTCTAGATTATTAACATGGGGAGATGATACCCTCATTATTATATTATTCCATAGTATATCACAATATAAAATGAAGACAAAATAAGAAACAACTAATAGAATGCACAACCAAACATCTTCCAAATTGGGTATAAATTGTATGCAATAATAAATATGTCAAGTCATTCTACAATTCCATGAGAACAAAACTCATAATATATATAATAGAAAAATCCCCCAAAATGGTCTTGAATCCAATTTGGGAACCTCATCCATGCATTTCCCATGTCCAACTCAACTACCTACCATAGGGCTCTTACCCTTGTCCTGACCTGCAAGCATGAAATTTGCCCGAGTTCCCAACGGTGGCCTGAGCAGGGTATGAGTACAACACAGTAGGCCACCACCAATGCTGTCTAAACAATTTCCATACTAACAGATAGTTAACTCAAGTAAAAATAAATGGAAAGTAAAGGAAATAATATTCAGGGAAACTCTTTAACATTTTTTTACTTTTCCATTACTATTAGGATTATTTTGAAAAGTTCATTATATACAACATCTCTTCATTTAGTTCATCATCAACTTGTAATTCCTAAGTCAAACATTTAACTTATTCACACAATACTCATGGTAGTTATCATTGTAACGACCCACAATTTTGAAAAAATCTTGTTTTCTAATTTTGTGTGTTATTTTATTTTTTATACTCAACAAAAATGTTTCATTTGATAACATGAGTATAATTAAAATGAGACCATTGGGTTTTGACTGTTATATGACCATTGGTCAATATGACCATAGGAAACTAAACATTTTGATTATTGTCTCTAAATACAAGTAATGTTGGTTAATTAATATAGAGAGAAGATTTGATGCCATCACCCAGTAGTCTTGGACCGATCGAAACCCATCTAACAGAACTTGGGAAGGAGGTAGCACCACTGGGCTTTGCTCTGGACCAAACCCAAGCCAAACTTCATCATGTGAAGATAGAAAGAAATCACCTTCACAAGAAATTCAAACTGATAGAAATTACTACTCGTGCGATGTTGGCTAAGCCTCCCTCGGATTCTCTCACCTTAGCACACCTTACACTTAGGTCCTATGCTGGTGCGATAAGGGGCTATGTAAGGAGACCCTAACTGCCTTGTGTAATCCTTTTTTTAAAATAAAAATTTTGATTTCTTCTTATGATGAAGTTTATGAATATTTAAATGTCTGGATAAATATAGTATGAATATTTTTGATGAATTATAGTGAAATGATATTTTACAAATGTTAAGGTAAACCTTAAATAATTAAAAATGTGTAATGATTTTCAAAAAATGGTGTTCTACAATTATGTTCAGTACAAAATTTAGAGTCTAATAAGATCAACATGATTTTTGATAAATAGTAAATTATGAATAGAGATCTTATGATTAGGATTAGTAATGTTTCCAAATATATTAGTAATCTTACTTAAAGAAATTATTAATATAATCTAGGCACCTTGATTAAGTAATGTGATTCAATAAAATGGTTAAATAACGGTTTCATAAATTATTATTTAAGTATTAGTTTTTTCGGGTGAATAGTGTTTTTTAATTAAAACTTAAATTAAAAATATTTAGAAAATTATTTTTTATAAAATGGATTTCATTTTTGAACTCAGAGCATCGATATTATGTTAATGTAATTTTTCGGGATTTTTCTAAAAAAAATAAATTTTCGGTGAATAGTGTATTTATTTAAAAATTAAATTAAAAATATTTAGAAAATTATCTTTATAAAATAGAGTTCATTTTTGAAATCATAGCATTGATATTTGGTTAAGGTGTAATTTTGGGATTTTTCTGAGAAAGTTGAATTTTCGATGAATAGTGAAAATACAGCTTTTAAGTTATGGGTTTTTAATGACATCATTAAATGATGAATTAAGTATGTAATAAATATGGTCGACTTATGAACAGTAATATAAGTTATTAGGTGTCCCAAGTGGCAAATACCATGGGAAAATACCATGGGCATGCCCATGGTTTTGGCAAAACCACCAAGGAGGTGTCCCTTGACCATTAATGCCTTGTCCCCTCACTTTCCCTATAAATACCATGCAATCCTCTCATCCATTCGACTCCCAACTCTCCCCCAACGAATCTATGGTCTCATTACCTTCCAAGGAGTCCTCCCAAGGTTCCCCCAAGCCCTCAAGGTCCCCACTATTGAGTTTTAAGCGTTACGTTTTAAGGTATGGGATCCGACCTCTCTCTTGCATTCCAAGTACTCTCTTTTATGTCATTTCTTTTATGCTCCATGATCTTATGTTGGAGGATGTTCTTTTATATTCCTCTTACTTATATTTTATGATCATATGATTAGATACCCCATTTTATCTCTTTAATTCAGTATTTTGATGTTTTAAGTGGCGTCGTTAGGCTGCCGAATTTTTAAGTGGTTCTTTCACCCTTCTCATTTTCATGTTCTACTTTCACGTCAAGTCTTTCAAGTTACTTTTTATTATGTTGGGGTATGATCTCTATATCTATAATACTTATAATTCATGATCATATGATGAGATACTCCATTTTATCTCTTCAATTCAGTATTTTAATGTTTTAAGTGGCGCTGTTAGGCTGCCGAATTTTTAAGTGGTTCTTTCACCCTTCTCGTTTTTAAGTTATACTTTCATGTCAAGTCTTTCATGTTCCTTTTTATTATGTTGGGGTATGATATATATATCTATAATACTGATATTTTATGATCATATGATGAGATACCCCATTTTATCTCTTCAATTCAGTATTTTGATGTTTTAAGTGGCGTCGTTAGGCTGCCGAATTTTTAAGTGGTTCTTTCACCTTTCTCATTTTTCAAAGTTCTAATTCCATGTCAAGTCTTGGAAGTTCTGTTGTATTATGTTAGGTTATGATATCTATATCTATCATACTGATCTTTTATGTTCAAATTATGAGATACCCTATTTTATCTCATCAAATCATTTTGGGTTGAAGTTTATGTGATGTCGTCAGGCTGCCGAATTTTCATAAGAGAAATCTTATTTTGGTCTACCTTTCATGTTCTTCATTTCATATGGTATATTTCCAAATTTTATTACCATGTTTTTAAATCCCATATATTCTGTCCCTGTACTGTTTTATGAGTCATTTATGAATGTTTGACCCATGTCCCCTCTCTTTTCAATGTTTTCTAAAACCCTGTAACATAGCCGTTATGCTGCAGAATTTTTGTCTCAAAATGTCTCTCTCTTTTTCTAAAGTTCTTTTATTTTATTAAGTGAATAATCAAAGCTCTCTCTTCTATATGGGTATTCACATATATACCATAATGTTCTATTTTAAAATCTGGGATTTACATACATGAAACCCGCTTTCCCTTTCCGTGGGTTTGAAGTGACATAAAGATCATGTCTTTAAAGCCATTTTAAAACGTTATGATTATGAAATGAAACCCATTTCTTTTATGCTATATGGTTTCTTTATGAAATTATTGATGATGATATATTTGTCTCACATGATAATAAATACATGTCAAGGGTGACCCGGATAGTGCTCCAATGCATTGGGTAAAGACTTAATCTCTAGAGATGACCTTTTAGACTGATACCTTGGTGAATAATCTTGGTAATTTTTAATGACACCATGGGGATGGACCTTGGTGAAAGGAAATTATTTTAAATATTTAATTTTGTAGACACATCTTCAATTTTTGAAATATTTTATTTTTATTATGATATCCTTCATGATTTCTTTCTCATGCCTTAAAGTTCTTTTTCATGACATTGTTGATGTATCTCAAGTTCACATGTTAAATGTTTTCCCTTATTTCCCTTACTAGGCCTTCTGCTCACCCATTCTTTTCATGTATGTCCCCAGGTTATGAGATGCAGTAATGAACCTAGGATGAACATGAGGAGAAGCCTTTCAAGTGTTTAAGAAGGATGTTTTATGTTTTCATGTTTTATGTTCCTGTTTTCCAAGACACTAAACCTTAAAGATCCTCAGTTTTGTAAAATGTAATGAATGATTATGTGATAAAAAGACGGGATGCTATAGTTGGTATCAAAGGATGGTTTAGTTATTTGTGGAAATTAGGATATGAAAATTTTTGGAAGAAACCTATAGAATAGTTTAAATATATGAAATCTTCATGGTATTTTTGTGAGTATTAAGTAAGGGGTTTCCACGAAAATACATCCCTGCCTGGATACGAGAAGGTAGAGGTGGCTCTAGAACAGATGTACATAGGGGTAAAACCCAAAAACACTGCTTTGAGCTAGACTCGAACGGGAACTGGTATACGATAATGGGCCTTGCTGCACTCTTGGTTACGACACTCCTGGGGGATATTCTTTGGTAAATTCATAAGCTTAGTATGAACCATTATTAAAGGAACAAAGATAAAATAAAATAGAGATTCACATAGGACTATATGATCATGGATAACCTAGATTGGAACCTATGGGATCACAAGGTACGGTATACTGTTCTTCTACAAGTTTATCCTTCTATGCTTAAAGTTTCCTTCTCATGATTATTGGATAAGTATTTAAGCCACTACTTGTAGTTTCTTTTCATAGTTAATGGAGGGAAATTGAAGAACATGTCCCAACAACTAATGTGATAGGAAAAGTGACGATTTCTGTATTAATATGACAGTGATGATTAGGGGATTAAAAGATGATTATTATTTTGGAAGACATTCACTATTTATGGAACCCTATTTGATCGAGGAAAATAGATTACTACATTATTTTCATTGAGGAGTAAAGTTTGACTTATATTTTGAAGAATTGATGAATTTAAGGTGGACTTATTGTAATTTAGGTTACTTATAGAAATGATTAACCTATCTTGGGTAAAATATGTTTAGGTTAATTACTTTTTTAATAAGATGATAAGAGTGGTTGATGTTGTTTGAAGATGAACGATAATGTCTATCTTGGAAGACTATGTTATGAGATCATTCATATAATTGGGTTTCAATATTAGTTTAGTTAATTTTGAGTAATTTTATGGACAATTATTTATGGAATGTTCTATGATGAACTCTGGGAAGTACCGTGGAATTTTGAAGCTTTAAAGAAGTTTCCCTTCCTATGGGATACTTTATTTTTGAAATAATGTTTTATCTTACCCCTTATGTTTTTGGGATAATGTTTAAAGATAGAAGAAACTGATAGTTAATGTTTTGTTCATTATGTGACTCTCAAGAAGATGTTTCTTGTGATTTAATGAGACCAAGTGTTTTTGAATTCTCATCGTTTGTAGAAAAGAATAGTTTTGGTAGAAACTTATTAAAGGATGAAACTCTACTTGAAGGTAGGTATATTTCCTTATGTTTTTGTTCTATGTAGTAAATGAATTCCTCAAAATTTTGAAATGGAATGTAAAACAAAAACATTGTTGGTTTAAGTTTCCTACTAGGTAATCAAAGACCATTTACACACATCATAAGTTTGTGATTTTCTCGTGGCTAACATTCTCCTAATCATGTTTTCTATCACTCTCCCTCATAACTTGACCCTTTGTTTTTTTCCTCCATGTCCATGTTTTCTTACATGGAATCCTAGTGTGGGTTAACTTGGGTTACCATTGTATTTCCCTTTCTTTCTTTTAAAGTAATAGTTTTACTGACTCCTTTTCTGATGTGGGACTTTCAATGAAATTTCAAACCCCAATTTTAATAAATTGCGAGGACGCAATTTCATAAGGGGGGAAGATTATAACGACCCGAAATTTTGAATAAATCTTGTCTCCTAATTTTGTGTGTTATTATATTTTTTATACTCAACAAAAATGTTTCATTTGATAACATGAGTACAATTAAAATTAGACCGTTGGGTTTTGACTGTTATATTACCATTGGTCAATATGACCGCTGGAAACTAAATTTTTTTATTATTGTCTCTAAATACAAGTAATCTTGGTTAATTAATATAGAAAGAAGATTTGATGGCCTCACCCTGTTGTCTTGGACCGATCGAATCCCATCTAACAGAACTTGGGAAGGAGGTAGCACAACTGGGCTTTGCTCTGGACCAAACCCAAGCCGAACTTCATCGTGTGAAGCTAGAACGAAATCACCTTTGTGAGAAGTTCAAACTGATAGAAATTACAACTTGTGCGATGATGGCTGAGCCTCGCTCGGATTCCCTACCTTAGCACCCCTTACACTTAGGTCCTATACTGGTGCGATAAGGGGCTATGTAAGGAGACCATAACTACCTTGTGTAATACTTTGTTTTAAATAAAAATTTTGATTCCTTCTTATGATGAAGTTTATGAATTTTTAAATGTCCGGATAAATATAGTATGCATATTTTTGATGAATTTTAGAGAAAGGATATTTTAAAAATGTTTAGGTAAACCTTAAATAATTAAAAATGTGTAATGATTTCCAAAAAATGGTCTTCTACAATTATGTTCAGCACGAAATTTAGAGTCTAATAAGATCAATATGATTTTTGATGGATAGTAAACTGTGAATAGTGATTTTATGAATACGATTAGTAATGTGTCCAAATGTATTAGTAATCTCACTTAAAGAGAGTATTAATATAATCTAGGCACCTTGATTAAGTAATGTGATTCAATAAAATGGTTAAATAACGGTTTCATAAATTATTATTCAAGTATTAGTTTTTTTTGGGTGAATAGTGTTTTTAATTAAAAATTAAATTAAAAATATTTAGAAAATATTTTTTTTTAAATGGATTTCATTTTTGAACTCAGAGCATCGATATTATGTTAAGGTAATATTTGGGGATTTTTCTGGAAAAAAAAATCGGTTAATAGAGTATTTACATAAAAATTAAATTAAAAATATTTAGAAAATTATTTTTATAAAATGGAGTTCATTTTTGAAATCAGGGCATTGATATTTGGTTAAGGTGAAATATTGGGATTTTTCTGAGAAAGTTGAATTTTCGATGAATAGTGAAAATACAGTTTTTATGTTATGGGTGTTTAATGACATCATTAAATGATGTATTAAGTATGTAATCAATATGGTCGAATTATGAATAGTAATTTAATGTATGAGGTTTCCTAAGTGGCCAATACCATGGGAAAATACCATGGGCAAGCCCGTGGTTTTTTCAAAACCACCAATGAGTTGTCCCTTGGCCATTAATGCCTTGTCCCCACACTTTCCCTATAAATACCAAGAAATCCTCTAATCCATTCGACTCCCAACTCTATGCCAATAATTCTCTGGTCTCTTTACCTCCCATGGATCCCTCCCAAGTTTCCCCCATTCCCTCATGGTCCCAACCTTTTAGTTTTAAGAGTTATGTTTTAAGGTAAGGGATCCAACCTCTCGCCTTCATTCCAAGTACTCTCTTTTATGTCATTTCATTTATGATCCATGCTCTTATGTTGTAGGATGTTATTTTATATTACTCTTACTGATATTTTATGATCGTATGATGAGATACCCCATTTGATCTCTTCAATTAAGTATTTTGATGTTTTATGTGGCGCCGTTAGGCTGCCGAATGTTTAAGTGGTTCTTTCACCCTTCTCATTTTCAAGTTCTAATTTCATGTCAAGTCATTCATGTTTCTTTTTATTATGTTGGGGTATGATATATATATCTATCATTATGATATTTTATGATCATATTATGAGAGACCCCATTTTATCTCTTCAATTCAGTATTTTGAAGTTTTAAGTGGTGTTGTTTGGCTTCTGAATTTTTAAGTGGTTCTTTCACCCTTCTCGTTTTCAAGTTCTACTTTTATGTCAAGTCATTAATGATCATTTTTATTATGTTGGGGTATGATCTCTATATCTATAATACTGATATTTTATGATAATATGATGAAATACCCCATTTGATCTCTTCATTTCAGTATTTTGAAGTTTTAAGTGGCGCTGTTAGGCTGGCGAATTTTTAAGTTGTTCTTTCACCTTTCTCCTTTTCCAAAGTTCTAATTCCATGTAAAGTCTTGAAAGTTACTTTTAATTATGTTAGGGTATGATATATATATCTATCATACTTATATTCTATGTTCATTTGATGAGAGACCCTATTTGATCTCATCAATTCATTTTTGGTTGAAGTTTATGTGACGCCATTAGGCTGTCGAATTTTCATAAGAGAAATCTTATTTTTGTCTTCCTTTCATGTTCCTCATTTCATATGGTATATTTTTAAATTTCATTACCATGTTATTAAATCCCTTATATTCTATCCTTCTACTGTTTTAAGGGTCATATATAAATATTTGACCCTTGCCCCCTCTCTTTTCAATGTTTTCTAAAACCCTGTAACATAGCCATTATGCTGTAGAATTTTCGTCACAAAATGTCTCTCTCTTTTTCTAAAGTTCTTTTATTTTATTAAGTGAATACTCAAAACTCTATCTTCTATATGGGTATTCACATATATACCAAAATTTTATATTTTAAATTCTGGGATTTACATACATGAAACCCTCTTTCCCTTTCTGTGGGTCTAAAGTGACATAAAGATCATGTCTTTAAAGCAGTTTTTAAAATGTTATGATTATGAAATGAAACCCATTTCTTTTATGCTATATGGGTTGTTTATGAAATTATTGATGATGATATATGTTGCTCACATGATAATAAAGACATGTCAAGGGTGAGCCCAGATAGCACTCTAATGCATTGGGTAAAGACTTAATCTCTACAGATTACCTTTTAGACTGATACCTTGGTGAATAACCATGGTAATTTTTAATGACACCTTGGGGATGCACCTTGGTGAAACGAAATGATTGTCAATATTAAATGTTTTAGCCACATCTCCAAGTTATGAAATATGTTATTTTTATTATGATATACCTCATGATTTCTTTCTCATGCCTTAATGTTCTTTTTCATGACATTGTTGATGTATCTCAAGTTCACATGTTGAATGTTTCTCCTTGTTTCCCTTACTAGGCCTTCTGCTCACCCTTTATTTTGATGTATGTCCCCAGGTTATGAGATGCAGTAATGAACCTAGGATGAACATGAGGAGAATTCTTTAAATTTTTTAAGAAGTATGATTTATGTTTTCATGTTTTAAGTTCCTGGTTTCCAAGACACTAAACCTTAAAGATCCTCGGTTTTGTAAAATGTAATGAAAGTTTATGTGATAAAAAGGCGGGATGCTATCATCATTATGCATAAGAGAACAAATTATGTTTCTATCTCACTAGATATGGGAATATTGTGTAATCACCTTGCTTACCTTTGATCCTTAGTCCAGGTATCTTCATTGAATACCACTATTGGGGGAATAGAGCATTAGTCCGACTTTTCGACTGGTGCATTCCATTGTAGGTTGGAGCATCAGTCCAACCCTACACATGAGAGGATCATTAGTCCTTAAACCCACCACATGGCCATGTAGGCATTAGTATTTACCATTCACCACATTTATCCATATCAAAAAAAATAAAACCATTAAGGATAATAATCATGATTAAAAATAATTAACATGGGATTCAAATGTTTTCCGACAACATGTGCATAATTCCATTTTACACTACACAACCAATTATCCCAATTATATTTCACAATGTTCATCCCATTAACCATATTCATCAATTCACAATCCATTACGAAACCCATGTGTCAACATTTCACATACACCTACCCACTTAGGTTTTTTAACATAATTCATTATCCAAAAGGTATAATACCCATTAAAATAATTTAACAATTTTTTATTACCATTATAATCAATCCTTTAAGCCATAACTAAGAATAATAAAATTATAATAATTCATTTTCAATCCAAATTAACATTCCAGTATGCTTATCAAGGATCTAAAATTTCACAAGGAAACCTTACTCATACTTATCTAACTTTTATTCCTGGAAGGTATCAGCACACCCCATGGGTGGCCCTACAAATGTCAAGTCAGCCACCATGTGTTCCATGGAGACCATGAGGGTTTCCATACATAATTTATATACCCATAACACCAAATATCATCAATGGTTCAAATCCACAATAATGTTCAACCAATAAAAATACCAAAGCATGCACAAATCTCAAACAAAACTACGAGATTTAACTCATAAACCACTTACCATGGATCTGTGGATGAACATACACCTAATCGATGCCTTGGATCCCGATTCAACACCCCTTTTAATAGTAAACATAGTTATTAATAGAAAATAATTGTTATTGAGCATCAGAATGAGATAAGGAAGAAATATAAACCCAAAACCAAAAATAGATGTAAGAGGGGGATTAGCCTTGCCTAGATCATTGATTCGCAACCAACAACACTCCAAAAGACCTATAGATAAGGTAGAATAACCCTTATAATATCTAGTTATATCTTCCTCATACCAATGGTTTCATGATGGTAGAATGAGGTAAATATAGAGTTGGGGTTGAAAATCCTAGAATGGGATTTTTGTAAATTTATCAACTTTACTAGGTTGCACGGTTTACCCACACGATTTACCAAACCATGTAAAATACATGTGAGATATACTATCTCAAAATCACCCACTTCACACAGTTTTCTGGTAATTCCACATGGTTAGCATAATGGTGTGATAAATATGTGCAAGCCTCTATCCAAAGCTGCACGGCTACCTGGGATGATCTACACTATTTTCACTAACCGTGCAAAAACTGTGGAACATGCCCAGAAACACATATTTCCTCCATTTTTGTGTCCCAGACCCCAAAAACACCCTTGATCGTTATTATGATCTTTATTAAACACTTATTTAACTAAAATGAAGGACTAAAACTAAAAAATAATCAAAAACATAATTTAAGATAAATCCCGTATCTTACACCCATGTTGCATTTTTCGATATCAAAATGCCATGACACCAAGAGTATGACTTTGCCTTCATTAATTTTTATATTATTAAAAATATTTTTAGTTGTTTAGACTTGTGTAACTTATTTTTATAATTATTATATGGGATTCCTCTATAGTATGTTAATGATATATTCAATTAGTGTCTATTTATATATTATTCTTCTATTTTTATTTATTATTTACTATTTCTTATGCTTCACTCTCATGTGAAGGTGTAGTTTCCCCACTATATAACATTTACACTACCACTACAGGTTAAGGAACTTTGGTGTATGGGGATTCATGCTTAAGGCCATGTGACCCACCGAATCTGGGCATCAATTGAGTGGACTCTTGGATGGGAATTTTCAAAGTTGTGTCATAGAATTATTTTCCCTTTGTTTTACTATTTAGTTATTAGGCAGGAGACTATGAGTTAATGGGATTTATAAATGGGAATGTGCTCAGGGGTAGCTACCCCATGTACATTGGAAACACAAATTACTTGGGATGGGTAATTGATATAACAAATCATGCTTGTTATGGTTGATCTAAATTCACTATTTGGTGATGCACATGTTTTATGATATTATTATTATGATTTGAATGCAACAATGAGATTTTTTTATTAGTCCCAATGAAATGATTGTATTTTATTTCATAAATCATTATAGGAATAAAAGGATGGATATTTCATGAATTTTTCAATGCCAATTCTATTTTCATCATGAATTTTCTAGTTTCATATTATTAGTTACATGACTATCTATGGAGATGTGTTGATATTCCTTCTAGGATTGAGAAAAAATAATTAACACTTAAAGTGCCTTAATTAACCTAACAGTGTTTTCCTTCATTGGTTAACGAAGACACCTTAAGCTATTAGTTATGGCATGTTGATCCACATACCATTGGCATATTGGAATGGAACATTTTATGGTGTGGATTAAGTGAACCCCATATATCAGTTCATGATAAGTGTGAGCCCATATAGATAAGAAACAATTATACATATAATTCAATCATTTAAAGATATTTAAGAACATAAATGGGTAAAAATTCGAAATTAATATTAATTTTTTAATTAAACAATCATCTCATACAAGTGACATGAGACCAATACATGAACTCAACCTCAGTAGTAGAAAGATGGGAGACACATAAGTTCTTATGGTAATAGATGATTTTCTTCCATAAAACATAAAACTAGATATTGATGTAGGAATATAGGTGTCATCTATTCAAATAAATGTTTTCAATCTACAATAATTTTCTATATGTGATATTTTGATTGTTAAAATCCTTTTCTGAAGTGTGTATTTGGAATTTTAGCATCATGACTCTACAAAATCCTCTAGTTGTATACCTAGAAGATGTTGACGACCATGCACTAGAGGTGGTGGGCCTTGAGCCAATAGTGATTCCTCCTACAATTACTCATGTGGCACATCTTCATATTCATGATATGGTCACTGACACCCAATTCCATGATGATTTTGTGCACATGATGAAAATAGTGCAAGGTGCTTATTGACCTTCCCTGACTATAGCAGAGTTTACACAGGAGTTCTAACCATAGAATCCTTCCACCTTTTGGGGTATGGCAGACCAAATGTTACTGAGTCTTTATGAAAAGCTATTATTTCTATATTAGAAAATTTATAGATACCTCTATACTAGAATGTCAACATTTATATGTATATGATAAAAAATTCGACTAAGATATGGTGGGATTTCATTACCTAGAAATATTGGCATCATAACAAGATCTGAGAAGATTACTAGACTATCATAAAAAACTATTTTTCCCCTTGACTTTGAGGGATAACCATGTTGTATAGATTATGAAGCAATATCATGGATCCATATATTCCATGGAGAATTATTCTCTCTTTATTGAGATATAATGGTTCACACCAACTCTTGCGGGTGATGCTCTTATGATTGTTAGGTGGTTTGAGGATGGGTTGATATACTCAATTAGATAGTAGTTTAATGTCTTTTAGTTGGTGACTATTTATAATATAGTCAACCAGGAAGATACTGTAGGTAAATGTTTTAGGGAAGATGATGGTGGTAGTTAGGGTGGCTCGACACCTATATCAATCAGTATTCCTTCTAGATAACATAATCATCACATTTAGGATATGTGAAGAGATAGATGCAGTCAATATCAACATTTTGATAGGTTTATGATATGTCACCAGTGTGAAAATCTAGAACATACTAAGCCCTAATGTTTACAGGATCTAAATTAATTTTAATGTTGTTGCAGGATGGGGCATATCCATTGCTTCTCCAGGACCTTTCCATCAGTGTCTAGTGAGTGGGGATCCAAACCTACCCAACAATGAAGAGTGGGATCTTTAGTATATCATTATAAAAGAATCTATAATACCATCGGCCTCTTAGTCCAAGGAGGGAGTCAGGGCAAAGGTAGTCAGACACACAATTATCAATGCCTATAGAGAAGGCATTCTCAGTGAAGTTAGGTTGTGACTCAGGGTCACGGTATAATCTAGTTACAGTGAGTGAAACCTATGTTGGAGGAGTAAAAAACCAGGACTTCTACAATTCTAGGTACTATTCTAGTATCCTCTAATTTAGTATCATCACTTTATAACAGAGGATTGTCTCACTCTTTTATATTTGGAGTGATCATGGAGAGTTTAGGCCTCTATAATGAACACTTATATGGGGTGATAACGCTTAATACCCCATTTGGTATCCAACCAGAGAGTGTACAATGTTTGAAGTATATTCCCATTGAGATAATAGGTTACATTTTTCTGTGGAATCTCTCCATCCTTGAAATGATAGGGTTTGAGGTAATCATTGGGATGGACTTGTTAGTTCCCTATCGAAGGGTGATATACACATTAAAAAAGGGTGGTAGGAACATGAATACGGGAGAGTGTGATGTTCATGAGCCTCAGGCTAGACCCGAGTAGTAATGGTTGGGTGGTGTTACAACATTGGTCACTAGTATCTTTTTATATGATCATGGGTTATGATCCACTATTTTCCCTCCTATAGTGGATTGTTTATATGATTTATTCCTTAACGACTCGTTATGGCTACCTCAAGTGATAGAGGTAGAGTTTACAAATGATCTTGTTCTGGGAGAAGCACTAGTGACCATTACTCATTAAAATATTGTACATGTGAAGCTTCTAGAGATCAAGAAAGAGTTTAATTATTGATAGGGTAATGGATTTATATGCCTGAGTACTTCTCATTGGGGTTCACTGGTAGTATTAGGAAAGAAGGTAGACGGTACTTCCAGACATTAAATTTATTACTGTCAATTTAACTATATTTTCTTAATGAATTAAAATCAATTTCATTGAATATAAAACCTATGGAATCCCAACATTTTATTACATAAAAATTTCATTACATGGTATAAAATAGAGGATATTTTTATTTTTAGTTTCTTGGAAATTAGGTTTATAATGAATGAAAACATTGAAAATTATTCTAGCCCAATTGAAAGGAATATTCATTAGTTCATCTTATGTATATTTACAACCTCCCATAACCTAGGGACATACATCAATGGAAAAAGTGATCATAAGACCTAGTAAGTGAAATCAAGATAAATAGTTTACATGTGATCTTGAGGAATATCAATATGAACATGATAAATATCATTGTGCAATGAGAAATATAAAAATTTGAATATCCTAAATTAAAGAACATGATTTGTAACATGTAAATGTTACTACAACGTTTAATATAGACATTCAAAATCATATCACCATGTTTAATCACCAAGGTATCATAAATTAATATTACTAAGGTTATTCTCTAATGTATCGTAAAATATCTCATCTCTAGATATTAAATTATTTACCCAATGTATTGAAACGCTATCAGGGTGTACCCTTAATATTTATTCTTTAATTTCATCCACATATATCATAATGAATTATTTCATAAATAACCCATGGTGAATCAAAAATGGTTTTATATCAAAATCATGTTGTTTCAAAAGTGATTAAAAAACATGATCATTAAGTTATTTTTAGACCATAGAAAGTGAATGTGGGATTCATTTATTTAAATAGTAGAATAAAATAAATAATTTTACATCTAGATTATAATATGTTTAAATTAAAGAGTCTTGGTTATTAAAAAAAGTAAAAAAGATATTTCATGAGGATAAGAGGGGAATTTTTTGAAGTAAAATCAGCAACATGATAGGTATAAAATTTGGTTTTGGAAAAGAAAAAAATGAAGGGGGAAAAAGGTATCCCATTGATAAAACATAATATGGAAGTAATTTTATGATAAAATGATTAATAGAATAGATAAACCATAACATTTTGAAGATATATATGAAAAAATATTCTTGAATCGAAGAGAAAGGAAGGAATACTTCTATACCGTGAAGAGTTACTCATAAAATTTGAGGATTAGGACCTTGGGGGATTGAGGAAACCATGGGGGACTCCCTGGGAGGTTAGGAGACCATATATTCATGAATAATGGACGGTGAGTTAATGTAAATTGATTAATGGGAGATTTTTTTAAAGAAAAACTGGAGGATTTGTTTATTAATTTCCCAAAAAAGACTTTCAAAATCAAGGTTTTGGAAAATGAAAACCCAAGGGATTACACGTGGAATTAAAAACTTGGAACATATTTTATGTTATTTTAACCCTAAATAACCAATTATAATTTTATATTACTCTTTTGACATGGAAAAGTAAATTTTCAATAATATAATATTTTTAATGTTTGATTTCCAATTTAACACTTTGGAATTTAACTTATGGTTTGGAAATTTATTAAAATCCCTTAAAATACCTGATAATAATAAAATAACACATTCTATGTCATGGTTTGTGGTTAAATAATTATTACATAATTATGAAATAATTATGAAGTCATTAAACATACTAAAAACCCCACACAATATTTTTACTATTAATTAATAAAAAATAAAGTAATTTAGAAAATTATAATAAATTAACTCTAACCTTGATAATTTTAAAAATTATGTTTGATTCGTCATAATAATTACATATATATGACTAATTTATCTTTTAACTATAAAAATATAAATTTATGAAAAAATATTTGGAAAATATGCATTGTAAAATCTTAAATACTTGAAAATGTTGAAGTACATGATAACATTATTTTATAATTTAAATTTAAATAATATTAATTTTAACATAATATTTCATTAAAATAATAATTATTCATGATATATTAGTTTATTAAAAAAAATTATTTTTTATAGAAAGTTCAATTTGTGTCCAAAAAACAATTTAACAAATTCCCTCTCAATAAAAACTATATTTTATAAAGAAAACCTATGCTTAAAAAATGGAATTGATGGAACAAGAATTTTATTTATACATAGAAATTACAATTTAAGTAACAAAGAGTAGGAAATCTGATCCCATATAACATATGTGTTTGACCTAAGCATAAGACTTTCGATGGTGACAGATTCATGGGGTGGATCGGTAACATCAACAGAGAGGTAATATTCCCGAACATGAACATCTCTCATCAATGATTTAATTAAATATTTACTTATTGAACCTCAAAATGGTCTTGGTCAAAAAATATCCTTAGTGATGATACCTTCCTCCTAATTTCTGACAAATGGTCTTCATATGAAAATAATCTACTAGTTAAGTCCATTACTTCTTCTTTGTATATTAATTATCCTTTTTAATTTTTACTTATAAACACTAATTTTAACGTAAAAATTATTATCCAGAGTATAGTTTCCAATGGTCATATTGTCTATTTTTCATAACTAAACAACATCCATATAACATCGACCCAAGATGGTATTTTTTCCCTTTATATTAACTTGATTATTGAAGAGATATGGCTCTATTATGTATAATACAATATAACACACATTTTCAGGAAACAATTATCATTCAAATAGACATGGTCATTAAATTATTCCCCCATAAGAAATTTCTTCCAGGAAATTATAAACTTGTTTATCAATTGAGAAATTTTGTGGGTACTTATTCCTAATTGTCTCTTATTGTTCACACACCACTTCTTGATAATTATTGTTCCTCCACAACACTTCGATGATGTGGGTAGTCTAGTTTTAGAGAACCATGTCTCTATGTTCCATGGTCTTCATCAGCTTCTCCTCATAAGATTGGTCATGTTCCCATTGTACCACCTCAAAATTCAATAAATGTGAAGGTTTAGGTATGTACATCTTACAAAAAGATTCATATATTACATCATGAACATCAGATACATTGGTATAAGTTATAGTCGAAAGTACAATTCTTCTATGTGATCAAGGATTTCATAGGGACCAACATACCTAGAGAAAATATTTATTTTCTTCCCAAACAGCATGACTCTCGTCCATGGTGAAATTCGAAGTAAAAAATATCTACAACATTAAACACCAATTCCCTTTGATGTTTATTGGCATAGCTCTTCTACTGACTCTGAGAATAATTTTTGTGTTATTTGATGGCATGATCATTTTCTATCATAAAATTAGCATGATTGATCCCAATAATCTTTATTTTACCAAATATAAACTAACATGTTGGATTTCAACATCTCTTCACCTATAGATCTTCATAGGGTGACATTTTAATACTTGAATGAAATATATTTATTTCTAATAAATCAACTCATGGGATGTGATAATCTCAACCACATTTAAACTCTAATGAGCATATTCCTTGTATGTCCTTAAGTATATGAATATTCAGTTCATGTTCATCATCATTTTGAGTGTGAATGGTTATAATAAAATTCTATTTGGTACCCAGATCATGATGAATAATTCTCCATAAATTTTATTTCAGCCATGGATCACAATTAAAAATGACATAAATTGGTACCCCATACAACCTCAGCATGTCCTTTAAATATATCATTTAAATTTGTTCAAGAGATACATATTTATGAGTAGAGATAAAATGGGAAGTCTTGGTGATTCAATCCACTATAACCTATATCAAATTGTTTCTTTTGGATATTCTTAGGAGACTATGGGAAATACCCATAGTGATATTGTTCTACATCCCTGTTGGTATGGGAAGTGGTTTACATAACCCTTTAGGTAGTCATCACTCCACCTTCACCAGATGGAAAACCCAGAACCTTACAGTGTACTAAAAAATCTCCCTTTTCATAATATCCAACAACAATGATCACGATGGTCCCTATACATTTTTTTCTTCTAGGATGTATATAAAATGTATAGATATGAGCATCAACTATCAATTAATTCATTATCTACAGAATAGACAGAACACATAATTTTTTATAAAATTTCAATACACCATATTGATCACTATTGAACTGAGGAAACATCCCATTACTCATAGCCTCTATCTTCTTTTGTAACAATGGGTATTCTCTTTCAGCATTCTTGATCTTATATTGAAATGAATGTTGATATGTAATTTGGGATGTGTTTTATCGGGTCCCTTTCATTAAAATTCCCATTTTCGGTTTTAATACGTATTTTATCAATGGATCTTCTTGAATCCTCATCATTACTATCACAATATGGTCTTTCCAACTTAATGAATCCACAACATTTTTTTCTCTTCCAAGGTGATATTAAATTGAATAGTTGTAGTCTTTAAAAAGATCTAAACATATTATTTGTCTTGTTTTAAATTCCATTTATGATAATATATACATCAAACATTGGTTTCGTTGGTATATATCACTTCAATCACTATAAAGATAGTTCTTCTATATTTTTACAGAAAAAAAAAATAACAGCAAGCTACATGTCATGCATTGTATAATTATTATCACTTTTCTTTAACTATTTAGAAGAATAAGTTATCACCTTATAATTTTACTTGAGTATTAACCCAATCACTTTTAGAGACTTATCACTAAGAATAACAAATCATTCATCAATAAAGGGTAGAGTTAACACAAGTGCAATAACTAATATTTCTCCAGATCTTGGAAACATTATTCTCACTCTGTCTAGATGAACTTATACCATTTTTGAGTTAAAATGATTAGTAGAGTAGAATTTCATGAAATATTTTTCACAAACCTCATATAATATTATGTTAATCCTAGGTAAATATAAATCTCAACTACTGTTGTAAGATAGGGCCACACCTCTAAACCCTTTATCTTGGAAGGGTCAATTGAGATTTCTTCATTGGTTTCAATGTTTTGAAATAAATAAACTTTTTTGTAATAGAAATTAACATCTTATAAACTTTTTGAACTGCCTATCCTTCCTCATAGTTTTCAATATAACCCATATATTGTCCTAATTCTCTATATTACTTTTAGAATATATCCGAATATCTTCAATAATGACAAGAAAAAATTTCTCAATGTAGTCCTTAATATCTCTATTAATCAAATCCATAAATATTTCAGGATAATTAGTCAAGATAAAGAGAATAACAAAAAACACATAATTACCATATCTTTTTTAGAAGGCAGTCTTTGGAATATTTTTTTTATTCACCCTCAATTGATTATAACAATATCAAAGATCAATCCTAGATAATAATTAGCCCCATGATGTTTGTCAAGAAAATAATAAATCATTGGGAGATGGTACGTGTTATTTATTGTGATCCCATTAAATTTTCTATAATCAATGCATAAATGAATTGACCCATAATTCTTCTTTGTAAAGAGAATTGGTGCCCCAATGAAGACACACATGGATGGACAAACCCCTTCTCTAAAAGATCTCGAATATATTTCTTAAATTATTCCATCTCCACATTTTTTATTCTATATGGGGTCTTCAATATAAACATGGATCTAGGTATGAGTTTAATGGATAACTCAACATCTATTTATATGGGGGGTCCATGTAACACTTCCAGAAATACAACAATGTTTTCCTAAACAATGAGGACATTTTCAATTATTATACTTTCATTTCCTCCTTCCTCTTAAAATATCATACTCATAAATAAGGCTACAAAATGATCTTCTAGAAAAATCTCAAGTCAAGATTTCTCCTATTTAAAAATATTTTAGGTTATCTATTCAAGACTTCTAGAAACTCATTTCTTATACAGTGAATTGTACCATTATAAATTAAGACCCAATCTATATTTATTATAATTTTTAATTCAAAAATGGGAATGACTTCTTGACTTTTGATGACATTGTTCTCACCAAATTCAATACACGTGTTTCATGACAATGCTAATTCTTAGATAATTCCTCCATGAGTTAAGAATGATAACTCTACTTCAAAAATTCATGGATTTATTCTATATTCTTTTCAAACATGAATGAAGTAAATGAATGTGTAGAACATGAATCAAACAATGTACTTTATATTTTTGAGATAACAATGGGAGTACCACCCACCGCATCATTTAGAGATTCTACTTTGTCCATCATGATATAAAATGTGTAACCTTTCTTCATTGGCCTTCGATGACGTTTATGGTGATTCCCTTCCATTACCTTCTGATTCGAACAGTGATTGGTAAAGTACCAAATCATACCACACATATAGCATTGGAATTTATATTAGGCCAAAACAATATTACAAATGGAATTAGTGTTTATAATTTGGTCTTAACATAACTAAGACAGTTCCATGATATATGAACATCTCTTCTACACATGTAACATTTTCCACTCTCAATCAAGTAGTTCCCCAAATGCTTCTTCCCAAATTTGTTGCATGTGGGATGTTTCACTTTAATTACCCTGATTCTATAATCAATGATCCTTCCTAATTTTGGGTCCAAATATCACTTCTTTTCATTCGATTTATTTGACCACTACATATCTCTAAACTATAGTTCAACCTTCATATCATTCTATATTATCTCCACATAGTTGTCATAGTCTCGATTGGATGGATTCCTCCATAGTTGGGGTTTTAGTCCATTGAAAAATCTATTAAACTTTCCTTTAGGATCCATAACAATGATAGAGGTGTAATGAGAATGTCTTGAAAAGTTAATCTCATAGCCTCCTTTCAATTCATTTTCCTTCTCCTTCAATTATAATAATTCCATATCCATTTTCATTTAAATAAAATTAGTGAAGTATTTATTGGAAAAAGGTCACCATAAACTCTTCCCATTTGACAACATAATTCTCTCTTCATGGATTGATATTTTTAATTAGTTTAAAATGTTGGTCACCTTCTCCCTCTAAGTAGCATACAACCAAGGAGACTTTATCTTTTTCCGAACAATGGAGTACAAAAAATGTTCTTTTCAACTGAGCTTATCCATGGTCCATCAATCAATGGGTCAGTACACCCAATGAAAAAAGATTTCATTCATGCATAAAGGACTCACTAGAATATGCTTTTCTATAAATGTAAATATGGTATCTTGGATTGATTGAAGTTATTTTTCAAAACTCAGGTTAAGTTTATCCATCATTCTCATCATTTTTTCATTTCAACGTCCATTATAGGGTCATCTGCACATGGTCTATTTTCTCATCCTTTACACGGCTCTTCCTATTTATATTCAATTTCTGAAATAAGAAATCCTTAGATTGAATTGATTTTATTTTAATAATATTATTATCCTAAAAGAATTTTTTGTCTTAAAAATAATTCTTAAATATGATATTCTTGAACACAAATATATTTTCCATATATCATTCATAATTTTTCATAAAAATATTATGATTAACCAAACATTTCCCCTAAGAGTATCAAACTAGGATTACATCAAAGATTGTTTTTTCACTAGTTCCTATTCGATTTTAGATAAATAGTATTATGTAGGTTATTACCCCAAGATAAATCTTTGCTAGACCCACATCCACATTTTCATATCTAGACAAGGATTTATTTTATCAAAAAATAATTACTTAATAATTAACAAACATACAATAAAGTTTTCCAATATTTAAACTTTTCTATAGGGTTCTTCCTAATGTTTTCAAATACTTATTTATATAAATAACTAAACCATCCTTTGATACCAACTATGGAATCCAAACTTTTTATTACATAAACGTTTCATTACATGGTACAAAATAGAGTGTCCTTTAATGTTTAGTTTCTGGGAAATTAGAAAAATAATACATGAAAATATGAAAAATTATTATTATCCGCTTGAAAGGATTCCTTGTTGGTTTATACAAAGTACATTTAATGCATCTCAAAAATTGGGGACATACATAAAAGGAATAGGTGAGCATAAGTCCCACTAATAGAAAGCAAGAGAAGTCATATACATGTGATCTTGAAGAATAACTATAAGAACATGATGAATGTCATTGTGGGATGAGAAATGAAAAAAAAAGAATGTAGTAAGTAAAATAACATCATTTATAACATGTAAATATGGTAAAAAAAATTATTTTAAACATTCATATGCATATCACCATGTATTTGTAATTGAAAATCGTCGAGGTTATTCGCCAATGTATCATAAAACATGACATCTCTAGAGATTAAATTCTTTTCCCAATAATTTGGATAACTATCTAGGTGGGCCCTTAATATTTATTATTTAATTTTATCCACATAAATCATAATATATACTTTCATAAACAACTATTGGAGTATAAAAAATGGGTTTTATATCAAAACCACGTCTTCTCAAAAGTGTTTAAAAACATGATCATTATGTCATTTTCAGCCAAGAGAAATGGAATAATGGTTTCATGTATGTTAATAAAAGAATAAAATAAATCATTTTTAAATATAGTTGAATAACCATGGAAAATAAAAAGTATTTTTTATTCAAGAAAATAAAATAAATGATAATTTCTTGAGTTGAAGAGGGAAATTTTGAGAAGTAAAATCATCAACATAACAGGTCTAAAACGTGGTTTTGTAAAATTGTAAAATGAGAGTGGAAAAGAGTATCCCACTGATAAAATATTATTTTCCAGTTAGTGTATGATAAAATTTTTATAAAATAGATACAAAATAACATCTATAAGACATATATAAAAAGTGGTTCTTGAATCAAAGAGAAAGGTAAGATAATTCTCTTACTGTGAAGAGTAAATCCTAAAACATGGGGAATGGGATCATGGGTCCTTGAGGATTCTTTAGGAGGACTCCATGGGAGGTAAAAATATTGGATATTTATGGAGGATGTATTTTTAGTGAATGTAACTAGAATAATGGGATATATTTATAGAAAAAGTGGAAGATTTGTTCAGTATTTTCCAAATATAGGCCTTGGAAATCTGAGTTTTTGAAAAGGAAAAACCATAGGCTTTCCCATGGTTTACCCCCAAGGTATTGAATTTTTATGAAATATTTTTTATTATTTTAACCCAAAATAATAAATCATAATTTTATATTTCTTCTTTAGATATTGAAAAGGATTTTTTCTACAAAATAAAATTTTATTGATAAATTTTCAGTTTCAGACTTTAGAAATAACTAATTGGATTAAAAATTTATTAAAATATATTAAAATTATATATATTTATAAAATAACACATTATTAGTCTTGGATTGTTTCTAAGAAATTATTACTTCATTATGACATATTTTTTAATTCATTAAACATATAGAAAAACTCTATGTATATTTTTATATTTACAAAAAACTAATGTATTTTAGAAAATTCTCATAAATTCACCAAAACCTAAATTTGTCATTATGATTTCAATAATATATCTCATTTTATCATAATAATTATCAAATATGGTAACTCAAACTTTTAAATATAAAAATTATTATTTATTAAAAAAATAGTTGGTTGAAAATGCATGGTCAAATTTATGAGACAAAAAAAAATTGGAGACATAATAAAATTATTTAATAATTTATATTTAAATAATACATTTTTTAACATACTATTTCTTTGAAATATGTATTATCCATAATATCATAGATTAATATAAAATTTTATATATTTTCTAGATAATATAATTTTTTCCCAAAAAAATCAATTTCTCAAATTCCATCTTAGTAAAACATATATTTTATTTAAAAACTATTTTTAAATAATTTAATTGATGTAATACAAATTTTATTTTTAAAAATGAGTTAAAAATTAACTAACTATGACTGGGACACACAACCCCTTATTACACACATGTACAAGCAATAGGTAAGGTGTGCTATTCTGATAGATTTATGGTGTGGATTGGCTAGCATCGACTGAGTTGTAATTTTCACCAACATGAACATCTCTTGTAAGAGTTTTATTTCAGTATTTACTTTTTGAATCCCAATTTCTGATTGGTCAAGGGTGAACCCTAGTGATGATACCTCCCTCTTATATTCTAAAAAATGGGCTTCATGTGGCATGACTCTACTAGTTGAGGCCACCACATCTCCTTTCTGTGTTTATTTTCCTTAGTCATTTTTAATTATAAACAATAATTATAATGTTTAAATTATTATCAAAAGTATATTTTTCAATGGTCATATTGAACAATGGTCATAAATAACCAATGGTCATATAAAATTTAAATCCTGATGGTCACATTTTACTTCATATTAACTTCATTTTTAAATATATATATATATATATTGTGTATTATATAATATAACATACATTTTCAAAAAAACAAATATCATTCATAATGTTTGGGTTGTTACACAACCTACTAGATTAGCTTGAAGGAGTGTGTGTGTTTTCAATGACAGATTTCATGTTGGGCTATCATTTGGTGATTTTCAGGTAATCATACATATCTCTCATATCCTTTGGGAGTAGGTATGGTATTCAAGAGTTCCTTTTTATATTGTTCTCTCTTACAAACAATCCTCTAGTTTTCATGGCTCAGATGAATTAGGATTTCTACCCATATTTAGATTCTTTTATGATGGCCTTTATGGATGAAATCTTATTGTATTCACCTTCTCTACATGAACATTCCAACCATCATGAGATCATGTTGATGATACTAAGAGATTATAGGATTTTTGCTATTATTTTTTAATTCCACTTTTGGATAGGTAAATGCCACTTATTGTGTCATATAATATCAATGTCCAGTGTTTCAATAGACGTAGATAAAATGAAAGCTTTAGTTTCTAGGGATAATCCTAATAACATCGTTGACATACAATGTTTCTTGGGGATTTTTAGATATTATAGACCTTTTGAAAATGATTTCCCACATCTTTCAATGCTGCTTATCATTTTCAAAAAAATGGGGTATGAAATTCATATTCTCAATAGCTTATGAAGGAGCCTTTCTAGATTTTAAATTGTATATTGGATTCAGCAATGATAAAAAATTTAATAAAGTTATAAAAGAGCTATAATGTTTACTATGATGCATTAGGTATCTTTTTGGGAGTTTTTCTAATGCAAAATGATTGATTCGTTGCATACTTGACTCCTCAATTGGGTCCCCACGAGCAGAATAACCCAAATCATGATCACGAGCTAGCTATTATAGTTCAAGCCATATGTTGTTGGATACATTATCTACTTGGAGAGAATTTTTTGGTATTCACTGATTCTAAAATTCTCAAGTATATCTTTACATAGCGTGATCTCAATCTAAGGCGCCACATATGGTTCTAATGATAATAGTTGTTCATTTTTTAGCTTGCCTACACACCGTGAAAATGTAATGTAGTAGGTAATTCCACTACTACTAAACTAGCCTTTAACAGTGCTGACATTTATCAGTACTAGTAAAAAACAATGATTAAGGGAACCTTTTATCAGTGCTTTTTTTATTGCTGATAAAATGTAGCCTTTATTAGCATTTTTTGGTAGCACTAATAAATGGTAACCATTATCAGTGCTTTTTTATCACTAATAAAAGGTGAACTTTATTAGTTAATTATTTGTAATGCCAATGATAGTCCCAAATAAAATATAATAATTAAATAGTTAATAATTAAATTTTTTTATTAAAAAAATATTGAAATATTTATTAATTAAATAATTATTGATAAAATTGAAAAAATTTAAAATACTACATATAAATTATAAATACTAATAAAAATTATATATTAAATATATATATATATATATAAAATGAAATTATTAAAAAAATTAAAAAAATATTTAAATCAAGAAAAAAAAAATCACATTTTATTAATTAAATAATTATTTATAAAAATTAATAAATTTAATATACAGACATATATATATTAAAATATTTAATAAATAAGGAATCATAAATATAGAGATATATGAATGTTTATAATATTTCTTAAATATGGTTTATATAATACAAAATGTTTATGCATTTCATTAAATAAGTTATATATTTCCTCATGATTGGTTTATAATTAATAATTAATATGAATTAAAAATACGAACTAATTGTATCGAGTAATGGATATAATTGTATGTCATTTGTTTTTTCAATTTAAAACACACATATATATAATGTGTTTTATTTTGATTTCACATATATATACATAATTAATGCATTGTCATATACAATGCAAACAGATGAATATTTACGTAATTTATGAAATATTATATAGAAACACACACACCTAATATTTTTGTAATTTATTCATATTTAATATACTATAATTTCATTATTAGATTGTAAAATTAATATATTATTTATTTAATTAGTAAATTTTATTTTAATATTTTTAATTTTTTACAATTAGGTATTAATTTATTTTTTTATTTTTTTATTTTTGGGGAATTTATTCATTTTATAGTATTTATTTATATATATTTATTTACCTTTTACCGATATTTTCAATATATTTTCATCATTATTTCAATATATATCTATGTATTGTTTAATAATATTTATTTAATTAATTAAACTTATCCATTCTTCAATATATTTAATGTGTTCTTATTTTTAAATATTGAATTTCACTCATTTTTTACATCATTTACTAAAGATTAAATATTCATTAACTATGTTAAATATATATTTTTAAATAAATATTAATTAATAAATATATTTATAAATTTATATTTATTATATTTATATATTTATAATTATAAATAATTATTATTATTTTTTGAAAAAGTATTTATATTATTATAAATAAATAATTGTATACATATAAATAATTATAAATTTATAATAAATTTATTGAAATAATGAATATTTTTACAATATTTATATTTATATTTATATTCATTTATTATGTATATATATAATTATATAACTAAATATAATAATATAAATATAAAAATATAAAAATATTCAAAAAGTAATTATATAATTGTATATAAATTATTATATATTTAATTAAGGAATATATTCACTATATTTATATTGATATATAATAATTAAATATATATACAATTATTTAAATATATATACAAAAATTTTATTTATAATTATAATTATAAATCATTTATTAATGATAATATTTTATGAATGATAAAGATGGATTTTATTTTCACTTTTTAGCATTCAAAAAATGAATCGTTATCTTCGCTTATTAATTTAGTTCTCATTATAGATAGATTTATCAGTGCTTTTTTGGAAGGGTTGATAAAAGTGTCCCGGTCAATTTAAAGATCCTTTACCAGTTGGGAACCAATCACAATGTCTGAATATTTCCATGTAAGCCACCTAATGGCATCATTCCTCGTTGAATCCAAGATCGAATCATGGTTCAAATCAAGGCACGAACAATTCCAAGGCTCAATTCCAAGGATCGAACAATTTAGGGGTCAAGAAAATCCATGGTTTGGAAATATCCCTACATTCTCTCAGATGAATCAGAGTTACAATCCATGGTATATTATTTGCTCCTCTCCTCGCCCATTTATTGCATGGTTGATGATATCAATTTTCATTTTCTATTCTTTATCTATTTCTATTCATTTTCGATGATCGATTTCCCTTCTCGAATTAATTTATAATTGGGGGTTTCTATGAATTGGGTTTTTTTTACCCTTAAAGAGATTTCTTGAGGCCATGTAACATATTATGAATTCCACACACCGATTTCATCCTTACATCATATTAAGATTAATAGTTTTGAACTTCCTTCAAGTGAAATAACACAAAAAATGTGTTTGTTAAATATTCACTGATGGTTTTTATTTAATAAATTGAAATGGAATTCATGTAAGGATTTATTATAGTTTTGGTGCAGTTTTTGGGTTTTTTCAATTATGAAGTTGTAGTGGTATAATATCGAAATTTTTATTTTATGTTAAGTGTCTTGAATTTTATCTCTTTGTTTTTTTATTTATATCCTATATGATCATCCATATATATATATGAATATATATATATATATGAACACATTATATCACTTATAATTGTAAGTATCTAGTCATATATAATATGGAAAAGATTCTTTCAACAAAAGAGATGCAAATTTTTTTCTTGGTTTCAAAAATTCATTCCAAGAGAAAATATTAATGTATGTATTTTAAACTATGAGGCATGTTTGAAAATTTTAAAATATATATTGATTATCACTTATAGATTTTTAATAAAATTTAATGAAAGAAGTGTTTCATTGAAAATTACTAGTTGTATCAAGTGGTATGTGCTTGTTGGTACCATAAATTTTTTTATAAAAAGTTAACAGCATCTATTAATGATTAATATATTAGTTTTGATGAATTAAAATTGTTTTCTTTTAAGTATATTTTTCCTATTTATTGGTGTGTAAATGATTTTTGAATACACCAGTTTGGGTTATGTTGATCATCGATTGAATATTTTCTGAAAAGGTGATCATACCACCCATGAAAATCATAATAGGGATTTTAAGCATCGTAGTGAGGGATTAGAGATAGATAAAATGTAGAATATATTATATTTTATTAGTCTCCACTTATATCAAAGTCTATAAGGGATTCCAAAAATGTAAGCTAGTTGTGGGTCTCTAGTAGGTTAAAAATATAGGAACTCATTATCCTTCTTATAGGTGGTTGCAATGCATTTTTTCCCTCAGTCAGCTCACAAGATTTTTTGGAATTTTCCCAGACTATATATATTTCATTTACTATTGTCTACTTGTATATTATTATTAATAAAATCATCAATTAATATAGATCCATTATAATGTGAACAATTTTTATATTTTTGTATTTCGTTGTATTGATTAGTTTATTTTTTATACTAAATTTTTATTTAATTATATATATTATTCTTCAAGAGTATTGTGGTAAAGATGCTTATTAATTAACTGTATAATATAAACTATTTCAATATGTATATTCATTCAAAAAAATATCAATTATTAAGGTGAAAATTATTATAAAGATATCTTATAAAGATTAATAATATTTTATAAACTATAAATATTTATTGTAATAATTCATTAGGTTGTTACACCAATTTTTCCGAAAAAAATAGAATGGTGGTTATGAAATTTTATAATTATTAGAATAATTATTAAAACATATTTTTATAAATTCATCATTTTAGGACTACCTTTATTGGTTCCACCCACATGAATGTTTGATTACAATCCATGTATATGAAATAATTCTTTATTTATTAAAATGTTTTATCAAAACATTTTTATAACTTCTATTTGGTAGAATGAGAGTTTAATATTATTCATTATCATTTTTGGTTTTATTATTACTCTTGAATTTCCTATATTATATTTTCATTTGTTTAATGGATTTAATAAATACTTTATGGTTCATTTCAATTGAATTTGGACAAGTGTAGTTTAGAGTATTGAAAGTATTAAAAGTGGTATTTCTCTTATAAATATATAATTCATAGAGGCCCTAAGGGTTTATATATCATAACATATCCCTGAAAAGACCCCTTAAATCATAGAAAATAATGAGTGTGCCTCCCAAATATCACCTTTAATAGTACTTAATTTAATATTTTCTATCAATGGGGTGATTATAAAAAATGGAATAAATTACCCATTTTAGAGAACAAAATAGAGTACAATTATCATCCCCATCAGCTTCATCTACCAAAAATTTGTTATTGAAATTTTTTTCTTGAGACTCATCCCCACACTCTTTTATATTGTTTGAACTATTCTATGTAGTAGTCATATCATGTATGAATATTTCGTATATTAGCCCAATAAACATTTGTGAATCTCCACAATATGTGTTGGATGGGTCTTAAACAAAAAAATGCAATAATAATTGTTTGGGATATGGAGATGATGAGGATAAAATTTTTCTATAACTTTCACTGTTGTATGAATTTAGAGTATAATAGCTACCATAGTGGAGTAATTATTTTCATAAATTCAATTACCCATTTTCTTTAAAATCATAGTAAAATTATTTGAAACATTTAAATATTTGGTTTCCCTTATTATAATTATCTATAACATCACTTTTTATAATGAATATCATATGTGTATTTACTTATTTACTATAAAAAATGAATAAATTATAACTATAATAGGATATATATGGATCAAAAATTGAATCTTGGAAATCATTTGAAAATCGAGTTTAAATATGGAGTTAAACAGTTCATCAAGTTCACAATAAATCATGCATAAGAACCTTCTCAAATCCGTTGTCCAAGGTTATGTTTTCATTATTAAAGAAAACTTTGTCTTGATGTGTTGGAAGAATTTTTGTTTTTCATAGAATATATTAGAGATATAAATTTTAGAAAAACATAGTGTAAAACCAATCATTCACACTAATTGGTATGATACTATTTTTTAAGGATCATTTTATATGAATACTAGTTTAAATGATTATGGTAATATGAAGAAATAAATATTAATTGAAATTTAAGGTGACCATCATGATTTTCAAAAAGTCCATTGATAATTTAAATATATATGCTTAGAGACTTTTGAATTCTCGTTTTACTAAATACATAACATTTTCAGCTATATTGAAGTTATTTAATTTGAATACTAGAAAAAATGGTGTGACTGCAGCTTAACTGAACCAAGTGGTCTCTTAAATGATATACTGCCAAAAATGAACTATCATGTCAAATATATGATGCTAAATGACTGATTCATTCAATGGGAATGAAATCTATAAAATAAATTCTTTTTAAAATGATTTCATATTGTTTAATAATGACCATGAACCACTAATAAAATTTTCTAAGTGTGGCGTGGTTAGATACAAGAAATATTAATCAATCCTTTGAAATTCGTACCGTAAATTCATATGATTCAATGGTTTGGAAGACTATATGGATGTTAGGAAAACATTAGACAATTGACATTGAATACAGATAAAAAAAATAAATATAGACACCTATTTCATCCAATAGATTCTCCTTGGTGGAAGAGAATTTATTGTGAGTATCCTGAATATGGAAATGAGGGGATAAATATTTTCTTTTCTTTATCTATAGATGGAATAAATAAATTTCGTGTTAATATTGTTATTCATAGTACATAGCCCATCATGCTTTTAAATTATAAAATGATTCCATAGTTATGCATGAACTTTATATACTTTTTATTTTCTCTGGATATATCATTTCCAAAATAACACAATAATAATATTTACGTCTATCTGGATCTATGGATCAATCATATGAAATTGATGTGGTATAAAAGTGTTAAAATAAATAATTCTCATATAAAAAAAATTCACATTCAGGGCCATGTAGTATGGGATGATAAATGAATTTACTACTTATATATGTTTTTCACGATATAGGATTAAACGAATATTAGCATGTCCCATTTGTGAAGAATTCACACACCTAGTTGTATTGAGACATTCCTGGAAAAAATTGTTTTATGATATTGAAGATTTTTACCTCAATGACGTAAATACCAATCCAGGAGGATAACATTCAATGGGAATATAAAATAAGGTACAAAATCATCTCCACTAATGGTTGATCAGCTGTTCAATAAAGTAAAATACATTTACACTATTTTAAATAAACCATTTTTAAAAAACATTATGAAATTGAGTTAGATGAAGAATTAAATTTTCATTGAATTACCATATTAAAATTTTTTAAAGGTCATACAATTTATGGATGTCATGCAGGTAAGAAAAAATGTTTTTATAGTGTTATAGGAATGTTAATAAATGTTCATGAAAAAATGAAAATGGAATCAAGGTTAGTTTGTACATGATTGACATGCATATAATGGAAGAGTTGGCACCAATAAAATACAAACGGTAGACTTTATTCCTCTAAAATCATTCACTCTATCTAGAAACGAAAAAATTAAAAATTTTCATTCCCTTAATAGTGATTTTTGGAGGGGTATTCATCAAATATATAAAATTTCATGTAAATGATTAATTTGTGGTTATAGGGACCAGAATCCCACAACTATATTGTTATTATTCAATATTTGATTCATGTCTCTTTCTATTTCATTGTAACTCCATGAGATTTAATGAGATTTATTTTTTAATTTATTTGATGTCTTGTCTTATACGCTACACCAATGTAATATTGTTATACCCATATCATCGTCTTCTCTTGAAGTATATGCAACACTATGCATGACTTGTGTTATACTCATGTTCATGTTTTATATATTTTTAATTTAAACAAATATTAAGATTAATAGAACAACTAATTATTATTATTATATTTCCTTATAAGATATCAATTATAATAGAATGTATGGAAATTATTAGTGGAATTATAAAAATATACTTTAACCATGTATATATAATTAATTCTTTAATGAGGAATTAATTATTAATGAAAATAAAACACTTTTCAATTAAAAGGAAATATTTTTCTAATAATTAAAATAAGTGAGTTTATAAATTAGTAAAATCACTAATGGTGTATTTTAATAATGAAATATATATTTAATATATTAAATTTAATTTTTAAATTTAATCTTATATTTTTTATACATTATATAACAACAAATTCAATTTTTTGTATAGCATATTTATTTTAAAAAAAATCTAGTATCAACATTTTGATGGAGTATCCATTTTAAATATATTTTTTCAATTTTTTTATATTATTTTTGAAAAAATAAACTTATTAATTGAAATCGTTTTATCAAAATTTACTTCAGTGTAATAATTAGTATTTTTTAGAAATGTTTCACATTTTGATGAATACTAAAAAAGATAATGCACTTTAATTGAAAACAATATTTCTAAAAAATTTAGTGATATTGTTAAATTATATATTTTAATGGTTTTAAAGTATAAATAGATTTTAAATTTTTCATTTAATATAATTTAGTTTTTTAATTAATTTTACATTAAATTTAGATATAGAAACATTTCAATATTTTCTATATTTTAACTTTTAAAACCCATTTCTTAATTCTGACCATAGTATTAATTTTAAATTAATTACTGAAAAATCTATGTTTAGAAATTTTCAAAATGTATTCCACATATGGAATCACCTGTACCAAATTATGTAAAAGCATTTCTTTTAATTTTTTCCATTATGAATAGTAACATTATTAATTTTTCATTAATACGGTAAAAAGTTAAATTAGTTAATTAAAGGTAAAACTAATATTCTAGAATTAACCTAACACTTATCTAGTATAATTAGAAGTGTTTTTTTACCCAAATCAACCTTGGGTCTAAATAGTGTCCTTTAGAAGCCAGTTGGATTAGATTTCGACATTAAATATATTTTCTTTTAAGAAAAGCTAAAAAATCTTACTCAAATTTTAATTAATATATTATTTTTAATATGAGGTTCTATATAAGATAAATTAAACTATAAAAATTTATTTGAAAGATAAAATATTTTTTATTACCATAGAAATTTTTTTAATTTTTCGAAAATATATAATTTCATTAATGGCTAATAAAATGATGATGCAGAAATTATTTACTTGAAGAAAAAATCAATAAAATTTATTAATTTTAAATGATAATAACAAATAAACAAAAAAACCTTGGCCAAATCTTATTGGAATAGTCTATGTCGACCATAATAATCAAACATTCGAATTATTGACCATTTGAAGCCACCTCAAAAATATTTTGACACTTATAATATGTTATTTAAAGTGATTGTAAAGTTGTCACATTATTGATTTAATAAATATAACATTTTTAATTTTGGATTTCTCAGAAGATATATTAAACTATAACTATTCCTATAAAATATAGAGGATATATTTTTTCATAGTATTTTATTTTTAATTTTTATTCAATAAATAATAATATTAAATAATTACACAAAAATCATGTAGTAATTATTTTATTAATGGAAATATCAAATAAATGTTATTCCAAATATGTAAATAAATATAATTTGGGAATTAATATCTCCAACTAATTATATATATTACATGGAATTATTTTTAATATAATTAAATATTTTTTTCTCATTGAAAATGCTATCTCCATATTTATAAAACTCTATAAATTGAGAAGTGTCAAAATTGAAATTGTTTCTTGTTTTTCAATATAATGATTTATTAAATTATTTAAAAATATTAACAACTCATTTAAAATAAAAAATAATTATTATATGGTCTAAAATGTACTAAATGTTTCAATTATGTTATAAGTGACATCAAATATGATAAAATTACACTATTTTAATATTGAATAATGTGTTACCTTAGTTAAAATTAAAATAGAATCACTAATGGTTAATTAAAATGATAAGGTTTAAATTTATAGAAACACATTTATAAAATTTTATGGTTGATCATATTACAACATTATCTCATATAATCTTTGAAAATATCACATTTTGAGGGTTTCTTTATAGGATTTTATTTTTTTATATATTAATATTTTTGGAAATTCCAAAAGTGCCCCCACCACAATTATTAAAGAGAGCCTCTTCCCTCACTTCTTCACCTTACATTAAGCCTTAAATATCATAAATCACATAACAATTTATCTTTTAAACATCCCTTGTAAAATTATATGGGTTATAGTCTTCTCATAATACCAACTCTAGTATACGTAATTAGAGATCTAGAGTGAGCTCGTCAAAAAAAGAGGTAATCTCCTCTACCGATTCATTCAAACTTCTTTATTCATGTACTTACTATTGATGAGTTGTTTCCAATATAACATAATAAATACAATATCAATTATATTATGATGTTTTATTATGATTATGTAACAACAATATTCCACATTTTATCCAAACTATGAAAAACAAAATCACTACACGTGCGTGTGTACTGTTTACCATATCCACACCGTTGGGTAATCTATATTTCATATAAAATTTGCATGGATGGGTATAATGTTGTAAATAAAAAATAAATTTGATTATTATAACATTATATTTATTATGTAACAAAAAATATACCATCCCCTTCCATACCATTCAACAATTAAGAGAATAATATCATCGATTGTGCGGGTGTATGTCCTACAATCTCCACAATGCGATGTGATTCATTCTATAATATATTCAGTAGAGAATGATTATATATATTAATATAATGAATAAATATGATATATATTATATTAATATAATTATATAATTTATATAACTATAAACTAACAAGAGGAACAAAAACATATTCGACAAAACAAGCATAAGAAAATAAAGAAGTAAATACCTAAAATATGAGTAATGATGTTATTAACAAACAGGTAATAATATGATCACTTAAGATATAATAAAAATAAATATTATTATATAATAAGTTAATAAAATTATTTAAATCCATATACAAGAGATTATGATATGTACAATTGAACCCAGACCGTATGTAAGGGTTAATTTCATAATCTCATTATTATCCAGGATTGTTTATACTTAAGTATTTACTAGATTATATTTATCATCCATATCCATGTTTCATAAAAAAAATCTATAATATTTATGATATTATTATAAAATTTTTTAAATTCATTTTTACCCATGTTTAATGTTATAATAAACATTTTTAATGTAATCTTGTTTCATTTTCATAATGAGGTCATTTTTGACTTTTTTCGGCAAAAGTATGAGAAGAATGTATTTTAACTTATGTTGCATGAGTGAATATTTATAATCACATAATTTCATAATTACCTAAATAATACCTTATAATCTCATAAGTCTTTTTACAAATGAAATATTCTCTTTGAAAGTTTCACACCGTTATAGGAAAAGATAACATTTTCATAGAAGAAAGACAATTTTCCTAAAAAGACTATTTTAAAGTGATATATCAAATTTTATTTATTTTTAAAATGGGATTTTTTTCAAAGATATTATCCCTATAATAAATATGTTCGATTTATTATTATTATTAGGAAGTGGTATTTATTTAACCCATTTCATTCAATGGGTTATGTTGTTACTGAACGATGATTATGAAACCCATTTTATTTTAGGGGTTAATATATGATGACTGATTTATTTTCTTATGGCACACATATTTATGGGATTCATTATATGGATGGTGGGACCTATAACTCCATTTAATTCATTAGGTAAATATTTATATCTCATGAGATAAATAAGTATGGAAGAAGAAATGATCTTGGTTCAGTAATTCAGGGCTAAGACGATAAATTGTCTTGGTTCAGTAATCCATGGTTGGAAGTGTAAGTAAAACTAGTTCTATAATACATGAATAAAACCCTAAGTAAACCTATTTTAGTAATAAAGGGATATAACATGGAGTAAACTCGATTCAATAAAGGTATTTTACACTATTATGGTCTTGGAAATTATCCTTGGCTAATATGGAAATGACTTTTATTTCCTTATAAATTTGTCACATTTCCTTGTTTTATGCCAATGATATTTTATCATCCATCATGTTTATTTATGATTTAATCCAATTTAAATTCAAAATTTTATATAATGACTTAATATTTTCATATATTTTATAATTGGTGTAATTTTCTAATGTTATTTTCATGTTTCGACATTCTTATGTTTATTTTTTTCTTGATATTTTCATTGTTTACCCTTACTAATAATTTGAGCTCACCCTTTCTTATGTTTTTGTTTACCTAGTTTATAAAGAAAGGTTTTATGTTGGATTAATAAAGGTTAATATATTTGTGTTAAACATTTAATATCATTAACTAGACTGTTTGATTTTGTTCTATGTTTCCAAAGGCACTAAATGAACATGATATTTGGGTGTCAATTTTTGAAATGTATTAAGTTTTCTATAAAATTAATGTAATTTCCATGTATGTAAATATTGTTTTATTATATTTGGTATTAGAGTGAAGTTTTAGTTAACTATTGTAAACTAGGATGAAAAACATTTAGTAAGATCCCTCGAGATATTCTACATATATTTCTTGGGATGTCATAAGGATAAAACTAATTTTAGGATAAAATCCTTGAATTTTGGTAATAATAATGAATAACCTTTGATTAAACCTAAGATATAATATATTTAAATACTTTATGTAATTTAACATAATTATGTGTTTCTCATCGATGTTAAGAATTTATAATACTTTCTTTCTAGTCTTAGTCAATAACCGAAACTAGATTGAATATAGTTAACATTGAATGTTTCATATATGAAAATCAGGGGAAGTATAAGTCCTAATTGGAAATCTCATGAAGAGAATTAGGAATGTGGAATGAGTATTAGTTATACAATTGAGGATAAGGAGGGTGAAAAATAAAAGTGAAAGGTATGGGATTATCTAACCATATTATATACCTTAAACATAAGAAAAAATTATTATATTATGGTTGAGGAACAATATTACATAATCCATATTTCATATTCTTGTAATGAATAAAATAATTAAGAATGGATAATTGGTTAAGAATAAAGGTAGATGATTGAAGTGTATATGTTTTGGAATTCAAGGATTATGTAGAAGTATTTTCATTATATGTTTTTCCTTAATGATGGGAAAATATATTTTGAATGGAGATGAAGACTTAAAAAAGTGATTCAAGGGATAGGTAATTTTTGATTAAGGAAAGGTAACCCTCAATGTGTTCAAGATGTAGAGAAAAGTTGTTTTATCATGGATAATGATATGCTGGATATGATCAATTGGATGACACTAATTAATTATTTTTTAATATATAAGATATTCTATCATAGATTATGTTTTAAACATTCCATACATAGAGAATATATCCAATAAACATTGTAATAAGTAAACAAGAATGTTTTCAAAAAGGATTTATGGTAGTTCAGTTTATTACCATTACTCAAGAGAATACATGATGAATTCATTCATATGGTTTTAATGGAAATAACAAGAACTACTTTATGATATATGAGGGATACATGTTAAGATGATTTAGTGCACCTATTTATAATGTTTTGGATTTTCATCTTTTTTAAGGACTATATGGTTATCCAATTATAAAATTTTTAAGATAAAATTCCGATGATCTTTGTAAAATTAAAGTATTATCTCACCATATGTGTATTTTTTTCATTTGTGATATCTTGTGCTAAACTATTTTTTGTAAATAATAATAGAATGAATTATCAATATATTTATAGATCCCATGATCTATTAGTATTTCAGGAATTCAAAATTCAATATCATTTTGGGTAATAAGAGATGAAGTGTAAATATATGAAGGCATAAAAAATAGTGAGATTGTGTTGAAATCAAGAATATCTTCTCATGAAAATTCTTTAACATTAGAAAAAAGATCGTGATACAAAAAAGGTTTCCTATTGTCATAATTATGCTGATATTATTGACACCTTTTGCACTTCTTTTGTATGGGGTTTTGTGATTGTTAACTTTTTATAGATCAGTAATCTATATCAATCTTCATGATTATTTATTCTTTTCCTCAATGCCCAAATCATCACCTATATTCTACTATGTAGAAACATAGTAATGTGTCACATTGGGTATCCATTATGTTTAAAACATTTATTTTTAAAATAATGTTTTATTGTGTTTTTTTTATGATGTGGGATTCTAGGAAATAAAATTTAAATTATTAATCCTTTTATAACCCAAACTAATTTCAAGGGAGAAATTAATTTTCATGGGGGTATAATGTAACACCCTATGATTTTTATGAGTTATATTTTTTTATTTTATTTTGTGTATTGTGGTGTAATCTAAAATAATATAATATTATACTACATTAATAACCATATTATCTTTTGATATATACAACACTATGATTTCCTTTTGTTACACAAAAATTTTGAGTTCTTTTGATATATTTTATTTCACGCAAGATCAAATTTAAGAAAATAATTAAATATTATTATGTTACCTTATAACCTAACAATTATAATGGAAGGTATGAAAAATATTAATTAAATTATGAAAATATTATTTACACATGTATATATAATTAATTCTTTGGTGGTCAACTAATTATAAATTAAAATAATACACTTTTAGAAAAATAATTGTTTTTAAAAAGAAATTAAGTTAGTTTATAAAATAATAAAATCACTCCTAATAGATTTTAATAGTGTAATATATAATTAATATATTCAATATAATGTTAAAAATTAACCTTATATGTTTTCTAGATATGATATAAGAACAAGTTCAATTATTTCATATAAAAGAAATATTTTAAAAAAATAAAGTTTTGTCACCTTTTAATGCGAACCAATTTTGAATCCAGTTTTTGAAACTTTTTTTATCATATTTTTAAAAAATAAACTTCTTCCTGGAAATAGTGGTATCATAATTTACTTTGGTTATTTTTTTGTATTTTAATGATAAGTTTCTTTTCTTGATGAAGAGTAAAAAAATAATGCATTTTAATTGAAATCTACTTTTTTCCAAATTTATTTGCACTGTTAAATTATTTATTTGAATGGGTTTAAAGTATAAATACACTATATTTGTATTATTTAATTTAATTTAAGTAATTGAAATTAATTTTACAATGGATTTATATATAAAACATTCCAATATTTTTCATTTTTTAACATTTAAAACTTGTTTTCTCATTCCATCGAAGTGATTAATTTTAATTTATTTACTGAAACTGCTATATTTAAAAAATTTAAAAATGGATTAAATATTTGGAATCAATGTGTCCAAATTATGTAAAAATATTTCTTTTATTTTTTTCCATTATGAATAGTAACATCAGTAATTTTTCATTAATACACTAAAAAAGTAAATTGGGTAATTTAATGTAAAAACAATACTATAAAATTACCCTAACACTTTTCCTAATTTTATTGGATGAGTTTTTTTCAACCGAAATCATCCTTTTGTTGAAATGTTCTTCTTTATAAGGCACTTTGATGACATTTGGACACTAAAGATATTTTATTTAAATAAAAGCTAAATATGTCTTATTCAAATTTTAATAAATATATCTTTTTTATAAATGGTTATACATAAGATAAATTCTACTATAAATTATAATTTGAAAGAAAATTTGTTCTTTTTCATGGTAATTTATTTTTAGGTTTCTAAAATAAACAATTACCTAAAAGGCTTATACAATGATAGTGGATAAATTATTTAATTGATGAAAATTCAAAAAAGTATTTTAATTAAAATGATAATAAGCATTAAAATAAAAAATCACTTGAAAAATATATTTTTGAGTATATCTCAAACAAATTCATCAAAAGGTCTAATTATTAACCATTTGGATCCACATGTAAATGATTTTGAAAGTTATAACATTTTATTTAAAGTGATGTTATAGTTTTCACATTCATGATACAATAATTATAACATTATTAATTTAGGATTTTACAAAATATATATTGGAATATAAGTATTATTTTAAAATATAGATTATATATATTCATCATTATTTTTTAATAATTATTTTTATTCAATAAGTATGTATACTATATAATTACACATATTTGACACAGTAATTATTCTATTAATGGAAATATAAAATATATGTTATTCAAAATATGTAAATAAATTTAATTTTGGATAATTAATATATTTAATTTATTTTATAAATTACCTTTAAATCATTGTAATATAATGAAATATTTGGTTTGAAGTAAACTTTTTATCTTTATATTTTTAAAAATCAATAAATTGAGTAGTGTCAAAATTGGAACTATTGATTGTTATTCCAAATAATGTTTTATTAAATTATTTAAATATAATAACATATTTTTAAAAAAGTTTAATAATTATGACATTGTCTAAAAAGTTCTAAATTATTCAATTATTTTTTTATTGATATCAAATAAAAAAAATTAGTATTTTAATTTGAATTATTTTTTTACTTTAGTTACAATTAAGATTGAATAACTAAGGGTTAAATAAAATTATAATTTTTAAATTGACCAAAAAACCTGTGTAAAATTTATTTTTTGATTATATTACAACCTTATATTATCTCATATTTAAAAATATTCCAATTTGGAGGTTTTTTATAAGGTTGGAATTTATTATAAATTAATATTTTTTAAGATTCCAAAAGTTCATCTCACATCAATTATAAAAGGCCACCTCTTCAATCACATATTTACCTCCCTATGAGCCTCGAATATTGGCCATCACCTGAACATTTCCACTATAAAAAAACCAAGTAACATTATATAGTTTTTTTTCTTCTCAAATGACCAACTCTAGTGTTCTAAATAAGAGATCTAGAGGGAGCTAATCCAAAAAAAAATTAATTTCCTCTACTTATTCATTAAAACTTATTTCTTGTTATACCTCCTCTTCATGAGTTGTTTCCATTATAATGTAATAAATCTAGTATAACATATATTATGGAATTTTGTTATGAATATGTAATAGCCATATTCTTCATTAAATCTATTAGATAGAAAATGAAACCATCACGTGTGCATATGTATATGTTACCATCTCCACGGCATGGTGAAATCTGTTTTTAATAACCACTTTACTTGGATTGGTATAATGAAAGTAATAAAAACTATATATTATTATTACATCATTATATTAATTATATAAAAAAATATACCATCCACTTCCATACCTTTCCATAATTAAGGGAATGATATCGTCACTTGTGAGTATGTACGACCTACTGTCTCCATGATGTGCTATTATTCATTCTTCATGATCATCATTAAATTAGGATTATATAAATGTATAGAATAAATAAATATGATATCTATTATATTAGTAACATTTTATAAATGATATAACTATAACCTAAGAATAGTAACCATAACTTATTTGAAAAAACATGCATATGAAAATAAAGCAGTTAATATATGAAAGAAGAGTAATAATGTTATTAACAAATGGGTAATAATATGATCACTTATGATATCATAAAATTTAATATGATTCTTTAATAATTTAATAACATTATTTGAACTCTTATACAAATTTTTTTGATATGTATAAGGGAACCCAGATGTAAGGTAACATATAATTTCATAATCACATTATTAACTGGTATTATTTATACATAAGTATTTTATAGGATATATTTATCATCCATATCCGTGTTTCATAAAAAAATTAGAGAATATTTTTACAATTCTTATCAAATAATTTAATTTCATTTTTACCCATGTGTGAATTTTTACTAAATAGTTTTAAAGGAATTTTTTTTCGTCTTCCTAACGAAGTTGTTTTTGAACTTTCTGAAAAAATTATGTGATAAATGTTTTTTAACTTTTACGTAATAAATGGAATTTTACACTTTCATAATGCCTTAATTACTTTAATGTTACCTTAAAATATTATAAGTTTATTTTCATGGGAAATATTATATTTTAATGTTTCTCGACATTTTAAGTAAATAAACTATTTTCAATGTTGAAATAATATTTTCCCCAATTATTATTTTAGTCTAATATCTCTATTGCTACTTGTGACTTAAATGGGATATATTTCCAAGATTTTATCACAATTATGAATATGCTATATTTATTCCTTTGGAGGGATCATATTTTTGAATCCCATTTCATTTTATGGGTTATTTTATAATTCAATGATGTTTATGAAACCAATTTTATTTCAGAAGATAATATATGATGAATGATTTATTTTCTCATGGAACACATATGTATGGTTTTAATTATGTGATGGGTGGGACCTATATCTTCATAAAATGCATTGGGTAATGATTTATATCTCATGATATAGATAGGACTAGATTGAGAAATGATCTTGGTTCAATAAATAGGGTTATAACAAGATATGAAATTAGTGTAGTAATGTAGGGCTGGAATGGTAAGTAAACCCAGTTTAGTATTATTGGGCTGGAATAGTAAGTAAAATCAGTTTAGTAATACTCAGCAACAATGTGGAGTGGACCCAGTTCAGTGAAAGAATTTTTTAACTATGATGGACTTGGAAATGTTCCCAGGAGAATATGAAAATGGTTTTTAGACCCTTATGTTTTTTTTCATAATTCCATGTTTTTCTCTATTGATAATTTCTCATGGATCATGTTCCTTTGTGATTTATGGATTATGAACTACCGATAATTATTTCACAGCTCATGATTTTGATATATGTTGTACTTGGTATGATTTTAAAAAGGTATGTCCATGTTTATTTCATTATTATGTTCATTTTTTTATATTTTCCTTGTTTACCCTTACTGAGAATCAGATCTCACCATTTCTATTGTTTTTTCCCCAGTTTATAAAGAATATTTTTGGGTTGGAGTACTAAAGGGGAAGATATTTGTGGGAATCATTGAAGATATTTCACTATACTATATGTTTGTTTTCCATGTTTCTAATGTTACTAAACTAATATAGTCTTTGGGTATCAAATTATGTAATTTATTAAGTATTCTGAAAAAGTAATGTAATGTCCATGTATATCAGGATTGGGTTATCAGATGGATTCTGGCTCAAAATGTACATCATAAATTAACTATACTCTGAATTTTTTTAAAGGAAGACATAGTAATGTTATAAACCTGATGAAGTTTAAAATAATGAATACAAGGGTTGAAGTCAAATTATGTGAATAAGAGATGTTCTTCCCACCATAATTATATTATACAATGGTCCAACTGATTATGCACATTCTTATAGAGGTTCAACAAATTTATCCATTCCATTATATATGGATGTACCCCATTGAATAGAATATGAAGATTTTGAAAGGGTATGTCACGAATTGAAGTCATCCATAAGGTTTTATTTAAAAATAGTATATTGTTGAAGAGGCTATTGAATTTTATACCAATTACCAATCAGATGTTGATACAATCAATCTCCCAAAGTATTATTATAGAAGAGTCATTTAGGGAAAAGGTATTTTTATAAGATACTTTGTTACAATTACCCTCACAATGAGGTATCAAGTGAAACTTTAAATTTTACAGAATAGTGAAGTTGTTGATCCATACATTCAAGAACAATTTAAATTCCTAGATATTATAATCCATCAGTATATTGTGTCTGGATATAAAATAAACATAATCAATAGTTTATATGACGGTTCTATGATCGAATTTATATGAATTTATATGAAAATATGAATTAAAAACCAATAAAATGACTTTGGATTATTTTTATACATTAGAAAAATGATCCAAAATACATTTGAGATGTGTAGAAATCAGCTTCACCTCAATTCGATCCACAATTTGACCGATATGACACCATGTAGATATTTTTATTTTAAATTTACATTAATTTTATTGAAAAAGACAATTGAAATGCTCAAAACAATGAAAATAATTTTATATTGTTTTTATACATTACTGCATTGATTAACATGTCATTTTTTATGGGTATAAATCATTTGCACCTCAATATGATACATGATGTTCCTAATATGACTAAAACTAATAGTTGTCAATTAAAAATTGACATTTTAGTTCAAATAGTTCCACTCACTTAAAACAATAAGAACACGCAAATATTTTTTTAAGAGTTTATTAAAATGACAAATATGACATTTTTTACATTGAAAAATTATTCTTACATAAAACTGACACACGATGTGATGGGTATGACTCAATGAGTTTGTTTCTAGTTTAAAATGACATTTCATTAAAAAAGAAAACTTACATACTCAAAATTGAGAAAAAATCATATTATTTTAAAACATTAGTAAAATGATAAATATGAAATTTGTGATATTTTGGATCCATTTACACCTCAATCCTATCCACGGTGTGTTGGGTATTCACCCATGTGTTACTTTTTAATTAAAATTGACAATTATAATAGTTCAAAAGACAACTAAATACTCAAAATTAATCAAACACATTCATATTATTTTGATACATTAGTTAATTAATCTATATTTTATAATTGATATTTTGAAATTAGGTCCACCTCAATATGATACATTATGTGCCCGGTATGACTCAAATTGTACATTATTGTTTTAAAATTTAAATTTCAGTTAAAAAAGATTTACTAGACAAAAACTCATAAAACGTTCTCATATTTTCTTGATAATTCATTAAAATTATTCTTATGTAAATGTTTAAATATAGGAATCATTCTCACATTATTCAAACACACGATGTGGCCAGTATCACTCAAAAAGCGTGTTTCCAGTTTTGAATGACATGTTTGTAAAAAAGAAAAATGGCATACTGAAAATAAATAAAATGCATTACGATTGATTCCATATATTAGTAAAATAATTCAGAATTCATTTAAGATGTGTAGGAATAATTTTTACCTCAAACGGATGCATGGTATGCCGAGTATGACTGCAAGTGCACATTTTTATTTAATATTGACATTAATTTATGTAAAAAAGAAAATTGACATACTAAAATCTGAGAAAAACATTCCTATTATATTAATAATTTATTAATAATATCCATATTTAACTTTCCACATATATGAATTAACCACACCTAAATCCAATACCTGATATTCCTAGTATGACTCAATGTACCTTTTATTAGTTTAAAATTATCATTTTAGTTCAAAACATTTAACATAAGAAAAACTAAGAAAACATTCTCAGATACTCTTGATAATTTAGGAAAACAATTAATAATTCATTTTTTAAGTGTATTAATTAGTCCCAAATAAAACTGACATAAAATGTTACCAGTATGGATAAATGTTTTTGTTTCTAATTTAATATTAAATTTTAGTAAAAAAGAAATGTGACATATTCAAAATTAATAAAACACATTTGGATTGTTTTAATAATATAGGATAATGATCCATATTTCATTTAGGACCTTTAATATGGATCAAAACCTCATTATGATTCTCATTTTGATCAGTATGAATCCAAGTGTGTATTTTTATATAAAATAGAAATTAATTTTAGTAAAAATGAAAAATGACATGCTAATAATTGATAGAACACATTCATATTTTTTTATAACTTTAAAAAATGATCTATAAGTCATTTTTGATGTGTAAGAATCATTAGAACCTAAATATGATACATGATGTTGTTAGTATTAAAAAATCATCTATTATGAGTTTAAAATTGACATTTTCGATTAAAAAGTATCACTTACTGAAAACTAAAAAAACACAAATTATTGTGACAATTTGGGGAAAATATCCATAAGCCATTTGTTTTATATAGGGATTAGTATCATGTCAATCCAACACATGATTTGATCGGTATGACTCATAGTTTGTGTTTCTAGTTTAAATGGATGTTTCCTTAAAAAAGACAAGCGAGAAACTAAAAACCAAGAAAACACATTCAAATAGTTTTTATACATTGGGGAAAATAATCAAAAGTCATTTTAGATGTGTAGAATTTAGATGAACCTCAATATAATTCAGGGAGTGAATTGTGTGTCTCCTAGTTATTCTTTTCATTATATAAGTGTCATTTTAGTTTAAAACGTGTATCACATCACCAAAACGAGGAAAAAAATCCTTGATTGTTTTCTCATCACTCTATCTGCTATTAGTTATTTAATTTCATTATAATTTTTATCTTATACTTATTTAGTTAATTTATATAGAGATAATTCCTGAAGTTGAATAAGAAATGGTGTAATATGGAAGAATCATCCACAACACAATCTGATATATTATATTCCTAGTTTGACTTGATATTTAGATTAAAATTAACACTTTCTATTGATATATTTATTTATATTATTACTGACATGATAATTTTTTTCATATACGGGTACATTATTTTTCTCAAGTATTGGGAGGTTTTTTCAAAAATACCTTTAGTCTAGGTAAGGATCAAAAGACAAAGAAATGTTGATGTTTTTGAATGTATGTAATAAGTTGTACTTATGTATTTGAATAAAATAATGTTTTAAATATATAAAATATAGTTTTATTCTTCATTTATTCATGTTATAAATTTTAATTCATTTAAAATTTTCATTGGTACTTGACTTTTATGTTTTAGCTGGTGTTTTTAGTGTTGTAGTGTACTACTACAGCACACAACATTAGTGTTGCAGGGTGTTGTAACAATGCACTACGTATTCCACTATATCAGCTCTTGTATAACAGTAATAAAGGTAACCTTTATCTTTTCTTCTAACATCACTGGTAAAAAAAATAGTGATTTTAATCATTTTCTCATATTCTGCACTTCTTTAGAGTTGTTAAATGCCATTATTAACACCGTTGAAGGCCTATTTTATAGGAGAATTATCTAATAAAAAAACTTATTCAAAAGTAGTTTAGGAGGCCATCATTTAGTGTAAGATAATTCCCTTGTTTTTAGAGATATACATTGATGTTTTGGACGATCAGGGTCAGACTATCCTCATAGCCTTAGTAGTGAACTCTACCATTCCAGAATTGGTGAAAATGAGGAAAAAATCTAATTATGAGGTCATATTCCTCAGGGAAAGTATCTCAGATGATGATAAATATTCTAGATGGATCATAAATGATGATTAGACCTTATGATTTCATGGGCATGTATAGATCCCAACAGACATCAGAGAAGAGATTATATTGGTTTTTCATGCCTCGTCTTAGGATGTTCATCCCAATGTCACCAAGATGTATCAAGACTTATGGTGCTAGTATATGTGGCCTTCTATAAAATGGGATATTTTCTGATTTATCACTCAGTGTTCCATGTGTCAGGATGTGAAGGCATAAAATTTTCATTGGGCAGGACCTTTTTATCCATTGAGCATTCTCAAGGGGAATTAGTACAATGTTTCTATAGATTTAATGACATTTTAGCCACATAATATCATGGAAATGATGCATTGTGTGTTTTTATATATCTTTTGAAAACGGTTCCAAATTTATTACCTATGTGATGAAACATCTTGGTAAAATATTGTGGGAGAATATACATTATAGAAGTCATATGTCTTCATGGAGCTACTTGTTCTATAATTTCTGACAAATAATCTCACTTTATATTATAGTTCTAGAAGGGGTTATAGAGGACCTTAGGTAAAAATGTTCTTTTTAGCATGGACTATCACACAAAAACTAAAAAAATAGACAAATAATATGATTCAGTTATTAAAAGACATGTTCAATGTATGTTTCCTTTATTTCCGTCGTTTTTTGGGAGAAACACATACCCCTTAATGAGTTACCTTATAATAATATATTTTAGGATACCATCAAGATGGATCCTTATGAATCCTTATATAATAGGCCTGGTTGTTCACCTCTATACTAGATAGTGGTAGGGGAGGTGTCGTTTCTTAGACCATGTCTCATTCAAGACACTATAGAGTTGTTCTAGTTGATATTAAAGTGAATGATGGCAGCTCGGCCTAGACAACAATTGTATTCCAACCAGTGTCGATAACCTCTGGAGTTCAAGGTTAATGATTTTGTGTTCATGAAAGTTTCAACTAGGTTGGTCCATCAATGTATTCATACTTAGGGTAAGCTCTCACCTTGATTCATTGTACCCTTTTAGGATCTTAATTAGATCGGACTAATAGATTACTAGATAGAACATCGTCATATATATTTGTCCATTTCTAATTTATTACATGTATCTCCTCTGTTCTTATATTTCAAATACCTATAAAATTTCTTTCATCCTGATGATGTTGAGTTATATATGGATAATTACTTCAAGGAGTATCCAGTTCATACTATGGATCAAAGAATTAAGATACTATGAGGTTGGTCATGTCCTTTTGTACTGTTGATATGGCATCACATTCGTGTATAAGATGAGACCTGGGATCAGAAAGCTGATGTATAATATCAGTGTAGGGAACTCGTTGTTGAAGATACCTATTTACCCACATAATTCCAACATAGGGTTGGGTTAATTTAGGTAATGGAGGTTGTAACAACCCATTTTTTCATGAAGTTATAACTTGTTTTTATTTTTTTTAAACTCTTTATTTCTATTAGAAACATTCCCAATGGTCAAAGAAAGGTTCTAGGAGCATTTAAGGGTTTTTCAGAGCCCTTAGTTTCAAAAAATAAGAAATATTTGTAGGACACATGGTTATGACATGGTTAGTGAAAACTATGTAGGGAAGCATTTTTAATGCAAGGGTTTCATGGTTTTTTTACAACTGTGTGACCTGATATGCATGACCATGCGATTTTTCAAACATTTTTTATTGATGCTTTTTTCATGGGTTTTTATGAATAGGGAAACCATGTGCATTAATTTTGTAGGGTCTCTCTTTAGACAATGATGTGAGGATGGTTTCTGCATGGTTTGGAAAACCCATGCGGCCAAACTATATGCCCCTAGTTTTGAGAGTGAATTTAAAATTCTTCCATTAATGAACTAAAATCATAAAACCTCTCCTATCCTATCATTTTATAGATGATGAATATAATTTCATCCTCCTATGAGACCTCATACTCTATAATCTAGTTTCTTTAATATCGCATAGTTCGTGACACCGAAATCAAGATCCGTCTGAAGAATTTTATATATAGATGTATGATCTCGAGTCCACTTCCTTATATTCTATATTTATCTGTGTATCCATTATTCTGTTTTTTGGAAAACCCATATTCCCTATTCTCAGTGCATTGGATAATTTGTTTGGTTTCTTTTAAATTAATTTTTATCATGAGGCCTCAATTGGATAAGGAGTCATCAATGACCCTAATTTATCGGGTCTAGTTATTTTCCTTAAAATAGAGTTCATTTCAAAACCATGTTGTTGTGTCTCACATCAGCCATTATTGAGTGTCTCCTGCAAAATGAGTTCTTATATAAATTAATTTTCATATATTATTATAATATTGGGGATCATTGTCTAGTAATTAGAGGATTTGACCTTAATTATGGACACCCCATGGGTGTGATGGCTTGAAATTACCCTTTTCATTTAATTAATCAAATGATCGAAACAACTCCTATGTGTTAAGATTTGGATGAAAATGGTTTTACCAACTATTATTCATGATTTTATAGTTTCCAAAAAAAACCTATTAATTTCATAGTTTTACTTGTAATTGGAATTTAACTTATAGGTAGTTTCCTAATTGATAATGAAACCTTCTATGATCTTCTTTGAACCTTGAAATTGAAATTTCTTGCCTTGATTGATTAAATGGATTGTATAAATATAATAGCTCGGAATAGGATTGGTTTCCTTGCATAACCAGATTAGATGTAATAATTGAATAAAATTTAATGATATACCATTATTATATGAATAAAATTTAATGTTTTTCCTTTTCCAATTTATTCATTCTTATTGTATTGATTATATGAAATGGGACACCATTCTTATATATTGTGGTTATTGATTATGATTGATTAGATGTAGTCCCTTGATATATTATATTATTATGATTACACAATTTACATTGGATATGGAAATATGGTTAAGGCACCTTCTGGAGAATGGTTTTCACTCTTCCTTACATTGAGTGTTGAGCATGGCATCTCTAACTATTATAATTTTATCTGGCTGACGGGCATGTTGTTTCATGTTCTTCTATTTAGGTTGTGGTATATTATTTCTCAACCTAGCCTTATCGAGTTTTGAGCATGATGACTCCATCTCATTGAGAGATTCATGGAATTTGACCACTTTCTTGAGATTATAGGCTCATTTATACAACTTATGGATGAAAGAGTGTAATGACCCGAACTGATATAAACAAAATTCCCTTTGTTGTTTTATTAAATGACTTATTTCGTAACATGGATATAGAAAACACATGAACTTAATTTGTTTATTTTAAGATTCAAAATTATAAGACTATTAGGTTTCATTAACATTGATAATATATTCATTGAATAGTGATCACAAGATTAGTATAAATGTAGGGTTTCAAAAAATCCCATTGGCACAGACAAAGGAATTGATGGCCTCAACAAGTAGAATCGTTCCATATAAAGCCCATTTATTAGTGATTCAGAGGGAGATAGGATCACTAGGATTTACTGTTGAACAATCCCAAGCTGAGATCTAACAACTTAATCATGAGTGAAACCTTTTACTGTATAAGTTAAAGCTCATTGAGATCACGACCCAAACCTTGTATGTCGAACCGACCCATGAAAGTGTCAACGTCCCTCACCTTACCCATAGAGAATTTTCTGGTTTTTAAATCGATATGTATCAATAACCTTGTGATATGAGTATGTACATTATTATTTATATAATATTGGATATATTTTCATCCTATTATTGTTACTGTATAAATTATTATTTATTTTGACACTATAAAACATGAATAGTATTTTTGGGTAATATTGAAATTTAATTAAGGAATTTATTATGATAAATTTTTAAATTTTTAAATTAAATAATATTTTAATGAAATATTATTTTAAAATAATGTTTATCAAATATAAATTATCATGTAATTTTTATGAAGTTAATTTAATTTTTTTTATGGTAGAAAAGTTGTTAATGTCAAAAAAACCAAAATTTCATAGTAAATGTCTATTTTATTTTAAAAGTAAAATTTCACATAATTAAAAAATTATTTATAAAAAATTAATATTATTTTTGGAATTATAATTTCAAAATTTTCCAATGGTGAATTCTACTTAATTTTTTGAGGTAGTCCAATTTTTAGTTAAAAATTCAATAACTTATAAATATGTATTGCGTATTATAACATCATAATGAGATAAAATTGATTTAATAAGTATAATAAAAGGTATAAAAAAAATATTTTCTCCACTTTAAAATAAATATATTTTCATTTTATTTAATTAATTTTATAAATAAATTATAAATCCCTTAAAATCAATAATACATTTTAAGGTTTTATAATCATTTCTGTAAGTGTATGACTCACCTCCACATAAGAAAGGGAATTATTTTGTTAGGGTTATACCATGGCCTTATAAAATAATTAAAAAAACTTACATTTAGTAGAAACCATAGGGAAAACGTGGGATGTTTTATGGTTTTGGTTATTTTATTATATAGAGTACAAAACCTATGTTTGAGAAATAATAAAGACACCCCCACTCATTTCCAATACTAAACCACCAAAGCTAAAATTTCACTTCACTCAAACACCTTGGATCACATACTTACTCTAACCTCCCATCTCTAGAGTCCTCTAAATGTGTCCCCAATCTCTCAAGAAGCTCCACCCAATCATTTTGAGTCACATACTCATGTAATGGACCCTCATATTCTCATCTTTATTCAAATATCTTTATTATATGATCCTATTGAAATCAAATACCTAAAATTAGGATATGAAATTACCTACAACAATTACTTACCATTTTATTTTTAACTAATGATAGACCAATTTTACTCTCATTAAACCATTTTTATAAATTTTAATGTGAAAAAGTTATGTTGTAGAAATTTCACCACGATTTTTGATGGCAAAACAATTTTGCTGTGAATACCATACTCACTTCTAGTCAAGGTTTCTCACCTTTATACACTTATAAGATTTATACATGGTTCTTAAATGTAATTATTCCACACTCCTTTATTGTCTAATAAAATATTATTATCAATGAATCTATTTTGCATGATATATGTGGCACACTTAACCCTGAAAATGAAATGAAAGTGATGGGTGAGCCCAAAATTGTTTAGCACCCAATGCACTGGGTAATTGTTCATCTCATGAGACTACATGTTTCCATAGGGAGTGAACCTGATTCATTTATAGTAATTTATCTCTCATGATTTCTTGGAAATTTTATTTGACTTATGTTTATGATGTAGTGTTTTACGTTGTTTTCACATTTCCCCATGTTGTATTTATGATTATAATGCAGTATCAAGCCTTATTATTCATGTTCCTTTTATTCCTCATTCATATTCCTATTTCCTAAAATGTATTACCTTAATACATGATTATTAACTTACTAGTATTTATAGCTCATCCATTTCATATTTATGTCATCAGGTTATCCCATGCAGTTCTATGTATGGACAACTTAAGAAGGTTTTCAATAAGGATGATGTATTTATTATTTCAAGTTGTTTTATAATGTAATAAATTCCCAAATACACTATAATTATTTATATTATTTGTTTTTTTAAATATAAAATTATGCAATAAATCATTTATTAATTTGTAATAAAGAGAAGGGTTATCATACAGAGTTACACCCCAGTCTAGTAAACTCCTAATATCGTGGTATATGGATGTTTACATCCTCACGTACCCAATTCATATAGGTGGATACAATATATAGCTATAATATATATATATATGGTCACAGATCAAACTATCATTCTAGACTATTCTAAAGTAGGTAGATCCATTATGTTTCCTTTGGGAACCTAACCAAGCTGGTGATTATTTATTCAGTATTATTGATTATTTATTTATACCTACACATTATTTACCAATGTAATCTTCTTGGATTACTTCATGACAACACTGGTGGTGCCCTACTAGGATTTTATCTCACACCATACTTGGGAAACATATTATACCCTAGTAGATTACATGTTTTTAGTTATGGGTAATATAAATTCTATGAATTTTCATATTTGATATGCATTATTTATAGTTGGAGAATTTGATTAGGGGACTAAGAAAATGCTCGAGATACTAGTGGAGAAGTATTTTTCCTTTTTATTTTTTATATAGTGTTTTTAATATTCATGTAATGTGTTCCCCTTTTATATATTGTCATTCCATGACATCATGTATATGAATCAACCTTTTTGAATTGTGATATTATTATTATATTGTTCTATTATTTAAACTTCCACAATTTATTATTATTTCTACTCTAAGTGCTTCTGCTACAATAGGTTTATGGTCTAGTTATTTAGGGTTTTTTTATATATTATGATTATTCTATTTTATTTTATTTACTATATTCATTTTCCACTCTGATATGAGGGTATAGTCTCCATGTTGTACCACCTTTACACTCTCACTCCTAGTCAATAGCCTCTAGTGTATGTATAGGAGTGCTTGAGTCTATGTGACACACTAGCTCAGGGCCCCTGTTGTATGGATGTCATTTTATGACGTTACACCTAATAAACTTATGTGATGACTTTGTATTATTAAATTTGTCACTAATTTATTTTCATAATAAATTATACTCTATGTGGGGTGGTATACATACGAGGAAAATATTTTGACCGTACAACTTTTTTTCTCACACCCTGCATGCATGCCATTCTATAAATTAAATATTTATTCTTCAATTATTTTTCATATAGTGTGGGGGATCTAGTTAGGGTATCTAGATAGAGGATTGGTGACTGTGTTGAGGACAAACTTGGATTTTATTATTTTGTCTCACATATTTGTTCCTATTCATTTTATACCGAGCATACAATAAGTGATGAATAGTTTATATAATTATGATCAAAACGATTAAGATTATTTTTGGAACATATTGATGTCTACTTAATATTTTTGGTCATCATTTAGTTTTAATTCTATGTTTTTTCTATTATTTATATAATATATTATTTTGTTTCACTTATTATTGATGTGATATTACATAGATTTTGGTAACCCATATTTCTTATTGAATATTTGAATCAGACATTTTTGGACTTAATTCCCCTGAACCAACATAATTTTTACTTTTGAATACCCAGATGTTTGAGGACCTTACATTTAATAAATATCTAATCACATATGAGAGGACCATTTTTTGATATTATTAACACTAAGAGGGGGGAGAAACAATGTTGGGAATTGTTAACCTTTTTAAAACTTAACCCCTTTTACTTCGTAGACCTGTTAGGATATCAATTATTTTATTCTTTTTTATAATTCCACATAAAAGTATATGAAATCAAGTAAATATGGCACATGATATTTTTATATAGTTCACTATTCAATGTGTATATATATTCCTTGGTATGGTATGGAAATAATCCAACCACACTACCAATAGAAAATATTCCTTTAAATGTAGTTACAATAAGTAGGGAATATCCTGTCACTTCAATTACACAATATTCAATTGATAGTGGATGTTTTACATATCTAGGATAGATCATTGTACTCCCTATAAATAAAACCTTCTTCTTTGTTACAAGTTCTTTTTAACACCAATAATGTCTTCCCTATGATGAGACTTATTTTTTTATTTCATAGTGCTGCTATATTATTCCATTAGGTTCACCTATTACATACACAACAATAAGAAAGAAACTCTTCTTATTCATCACAGTGGTAAACTAATAACTTCAGTTTTTCTTCTTCCGACATCAATAGTAATAATATTAATTTAGTGTGTATAGATAATCTATGAATTCTTCTTCTTTTTAAATGATAAACACATATTTTTCAGTATCTAGTAGAACTTATCATATTACTTCCAGTAAAATAAATGTATGGACATTATAGAAGAACAATAATCAATTTTTATTTTTGAATCAGTGAAAGATCATCTCATAATTGTAATAACATATTATTTTTCTTTAGTAAAAATGATAGGAATTGTAATAGACTAATTATCACACAATTCTTCTTTGATGCACAATATCAGCAGTGAGTGTAGTATATGTTCCCCTTTGTTATTCTTGGTAGAGAAAATATTTACAAAAATATATTGCATCGCACATTAAATATTATTTCATGAATGAATGATAATTTAAAAATACCCAATTTTTATTCTTCAATTATCAACGTGACAAGATAATGTGTACATCATGCATGTAATTCATGATTCATGTCCCATAAAACCCTACAACATTCATTATTATGTATTTTTATCTTATTTGTTATCATTGAATCAGTTTTGGGTATCTCAAATAAATATACCATTCCATGTTCATGAACATTCACATATGTGGGAAAATATTCATGAATTTTGAACTATCTTTTTTTTTCTTCATGCACATAAGATATATATACACTGTTCACTTCTTATTCTCCTTTCATCACACAAGTCATTTTTTTGCACTATCCTATATATTAAGTTCATAGACATAATAAATATCATGAAAACCTATTTAATTATATAATATATCATTTTTATATTTATTAATATTAAATATATAGTTATATTAGTTATAAAATGATTAATTTTTTTAATCAACAAGGAATTGTTTTGATAAATCTCTTTTCTTATTAAGTTATATTAAAAAGATTAATTTATAAATTTTAGAATTTGAATCTGATAAAAATAATATAAAATTTTGAAATTATATATATATAATTTTACATTGGGTTAAATTTTGCAATATTTTAGAAAATATTTATTTTTCAATGAATAGTGAAAATTACAGATTATTGAAAAAAGACTAATTTTTAATAAATTAAGTATTATGGGAGTATTGATATATTTTGAATATTATTTAAAGTAATGTAATTATTATATATTAATACTCAATCCATTGAATTACTTTTTAGTTCAATTTATATCAGTTTTTAGTAAAAGTTTATTTTTGGTTAAAAATTTGGTTTTAAAAAATTGTTCTAAAATGAATAATGATTGTCCTTTTAATAAATTAAAATAATACCGGTTTGGGAATTTTTTTAATTAAATTTATATATTATATATCATTAATAATTAATTTATTTTATTATAATGATTACTATTAGTCATACAATTAATATAGACTCAACTTTTCTTAAAAATAATACCCTTCTTAAAAACTCGTTGTCTTTCCACCTCTATGGGATTAACATTAAATTAAAATTTTCCAATTCTATGAATTTAATTTAGAATTATTGATTCCATTTTTAGAGAAAATAATTTATAATTTCTTATAATTTCAACTTAATTTATTACCAAAGTGATTGGTGAAAGCTATTAAAATTAATTATAGTGGTTAAGATAAAATCATGTTTACTTAGCAGTTAATCATATAATATAAGTTGTAAAAAAGACACAACACCTATACCAAACCCATTAGATGGACATATCTAGTACTTATCCATTATATTATTTATAAATTTATATTATTAGGTCTTTCTATTATCAAACAAACAAGGGAGTAATTCACTTTTAAAAAAAATTCAAGTGTCTCACTCACCTAACATATAAAAGGATTTCCCTAAATCCCCCTCACTTCACACCATCAAAACCAATTATTTCATAAAATACCCTACCAAATCACATATTTAATTCCATATAATAATTATAGAGGCCTTACATTGGTAATAAATTCAACTATAGAAGGCCCTTGGTGAAAACCAAAATGAGATGCCCAAAGAAGAAGTCATGTTAATCATTGACCATTTTATTATATTTCCACCTACACCCCATTAAATTATTATTATGAAATTATTACATTATAATCTCATTATATTTCATATAAAAATATGTTTTTAGATTAATTTTTACAAATAAAACCACACACACTTCCATCAAATGGTTTATGAAATCACCATTCGGGTGTAGGGTGGATTAATAACTCATGAAATAATGTTATTCATTTTTAAATTACCCCCCCCCCCCCGCCTCATGGCTGGGTATAAATATGGAGATAAATTTTTTATATAATATTTATAAAATAATTAAAATTTTGGAGTAATTATATCATATTTAACCTTTTTATATTTCTTTTTCATATGGGATATGATAACATCGCTCGTGTCACGAAGCGATGTGATTCGTTTTTCACAAACACATTACTTAGAATTTATTAATTGTAAATATAATGGATATATGTGATATATATAAAATATTTATGATATTAGTGACATATTTATTATTCTTTAAATATAATATATCATTTTTTTACCATTAATCTCAATAAAAATGATAATGTCGTTTTTGGACATTTGGACTACCACCTCCTCGAATCATTGAGTTTCTTTTTTCTCCACCACGAAAAAAATATATATAAGTATTTGTGATTAAATAATACAGTATTTATTATATAATTATCATTATGTAAATATGAAATTTTTATTATTGTATTTCTAAAATGATCATCGAAAAATGGAAATGTTGTTCACGTTTAAGTGCGACCTACATTCACGATTGTTGTATTGTCCATTCATTTTTAGTAACCATGAATCAAGATTGGTTTTAGAATTAGAATTTATCTTTAAATATTAAAATTATTTAATGATAATTATTCTATATAATTTTATATAATGACCTTGTAGACCATAGTTGACCTACCAAATCCATTTTTAACACATAAGGTGAATATGGTCAAAACATATGAGTTAAACTAAATTGATAAAGAAATTGTATATAAATGGTAAATAAGTGAAATAAAATTAATAATAAAACTGTTAAATATTCTCATGTAATTAAATAATTATAATAATTTTATAATTCAAGAATATAAAGACAAACGTGATAAGTTAGACTCATGGTAAGGGACTCAATCTCAATTTTCTTTCGTTGAGGCATGTCTTGAGGTTATGCACCTTTATTATATTAAAAGGTGTATATACTGCCTCTTGGACCTTCTATATCATAATTTTATCTATTCCCATGGTATTTAATGTTTTTTTAATGTTATTATTTCATAGGTCATATGATTTGACTACTTCCAAAGTGATAAAAGAATTTTCTTCTAAATAAAATCTTTTTAAAGATTACCTTCAAACTCTCTTTATATTTTGTGTCCATATTTTAAAAAATATTTGTGAGATTTTTTTATAGTAATAAAAGTTTTTTATGTTTATTTTATGCCAATTTTACTTTATTTCAATGTTTTTCAAAAAATATCTTTTTATGTTTTTTAAATGGAATGAAAACAATGTATTATCATTACACTATTATTGTTACTTTATTTCAACATTCCTTTGAAATATTACTTTTTTTCATAAATTAAAGCCCTCTTTTTTTTATGTTTTTTTTATTTCTGAATTTTTTTAAATAAAATGTTTTTTTGATATCTAAAAGTGATTTTCATGGGTTTAAATGTATTTCTCAAATGATGAAATATTTTCTTCATGTGGTTGTTCATGGATATTATATATTATGTGTGTCCCAAAATAACATTGAGTGAAATCATTATATCATAAACTATTGGTGTCCCCATATAGTTCTTATGTTATTTAAATAATTATATTGATAGTAGGTAGTATGGATATTCCAATTTGTAAGGGTTATATAAGGGTTTGATAAGGGTTTTATGAGATTATATCCCAATGTACATACAATAATTTTATATTCTTACTAATTATTTTTCATATAAATTAGTTGTTTTCATATGGTAAAATAAATTATCATTTAAAGTAATTAAATTTCACATAATGGTTAAAATGTTCCTTTCTCATTAACGGGGTTTTTATAGGTTTTAATTTCTTTTCTCTAGACTAATGGTTTTATTATTTTAATGTCCTCAATGAAATTGTTCTACTCATACCACATATTTAAAATGTTTTCATAGGATTTTAAGAATGGGTAAGGATAATTAAGAGGAAAAGATTAATTTCATGAATAGTTCTCATTAAAAGAGAAAATGATTTATTTTTAGAGTTTTATAATATGGTAAAATGCATAGTAATTAGTAGCTTCTGCTTTTCATTTTTTGGATTATTGTCTATGAGTTGTGATATAATTCTATAAAACACTAAACCTAAAAATCACCTAAAACTTAATAGAATTAATTCTTGACATCAAAATAAAAATTATTTAGTGATTATGCTTGGTTCCATGTAGTTGGTATCAATAGTTGGTTTAGATAACTTCAGATTTTAGGATAATTATAATAATGGTCCCTTGAAATATTATACCTTACGGTCTTGTTAAAATGATATAGTATTTTAAGAATGAAATGTTTATTTATCTGAAATATGTATACATAACATGGTTTTCCATATAGGAAACAAGGAAGATGTAGTGGTAAGGTAGTGAGATGAAAATATACTTACGAATCATCCCACCAAGATTGTTGGAATTGGAACTGAGTAGTTTCATGGAATGATGCATCAGTTGATAGGAGAAATAAATGATGGGGGTATCCATCCTGGAGAGGAACCTGATCTAGTGTATAGGAACATGTATATAGTGGATAATTCCATGAATCACCATCCTCCAACATTTATTGGATCATCTGACCCAGTGTTAGTTTATGGATGAATCAATACTCTTGATAATATATTTAATGTCATGATATTTTCAGAACATCAAAAGGTAACTCTTTCAATTTATCATTTGGAAGGTGAAGCTGATTAATGGAGCTCTATGGTTAATAAAACCACAGTGCAAGTAGATCTTGATTCCATGTAATGGTAAACAGTTAAGGATATTTTCCTAGTGAGGAATTTCCCAATGTTTTTTAAAATCTAAATTGAAAAATAATTTCTAGAATTTAGAAAAATAATAATAACTTTCCATTTACTCATATAAAGAAAACTTCATAATATTTGAAAGGTATATAATAGATTTTATTTTAGATTCACATTAAAAAATTAATAGGTTTCACTCAGTATTGAAACCAATTATATGTATATAATTTTTTTATGAGAATTTAAATTTCTGAAAAAAAAATTCATTGTGCTAAAAATGTTGAGTTTGAGTTTTTTAACTCCTATGTTACTCATGATGATGAGAGTAAGGATGGTAGGTTGTATGGAAACATACATCAAACAAATATGGTAGTGAGAAGATGGTGTTCTGATCAATTGTAATGTGTTGTAAAAACAACCATTGAGAATGACTTATGAAGTAAGGGTTTTTTTACCAATGTGGAATATTTTTATATATTGAACTCAAATGAAAGAAAAATAATCCAGAAGAATCAATGAATGGGGTAACTAATAGAAATCAAATGGTAATAAGTTTTAGTTGTCATTAGTTGGTTCATTGTGCTAATTTGTGTCCAAATATAGTTTGATATTATTGAAATCTTCATAATTAGAAATAGAAAGGTGTAATGAGGTTATATACTACTTCTATAGTTAGTGTTGGGTCATCCAATGAATAAGTGATAGGTATGTAACTTGTGTGTTTGAATTATTCCAATTTCCTATTTAACTCCAAAACATTCCATTATTATATTTCTAAGAAATATTCAAGTAAATTATGAATATAACATAATGAAAATAAGTTATGACTTTTAGTGAAAACTTTTGGTCGAAGTATTAAAGCATCCAAGATTTATAAGAATCATTATGTTGTTTTTAGTTGGATTTCATTTCCAAAAAATCATATTAAATTGGGCATAGTAGAGATTGGTATTATTCCTGGAATGGATTAGATTTTATTTTATCATGCTAAGGTAGATTTAAGTGATAATAATTTTGTGTTTAATGATTTTATTCATTTTATAAATTACCAAGAAGTTAAGAAAATGATTTGTGATGGTAGTGAATGTTATCTATCATATATTTTCAAAAAGAATGAAACTATTCAAATTAATGATGTTCAATTAGTTAACGAGTAAATTTATGTTTATCCAAATTATCTTATTGAATTTATAACTAATTGGGGAGTTGATATTGTTGTTTACTTAGTACCTAATGTTATGATTATTTCTAACACCCTTTAACGAATTGCTCAAGTGGAACTTTTTAAATTGAAGATGCAATTATGGGGGTTATTAGATAAATATTTCATGCAAACTAAAACATCACCACAGGTTCCCTTCCCTTTTTTGGTAAAAATAAACAGGGTTCAATTATACTATGAATTGATTATAGATAATTTAATAACATCAATGTTATGGAAAAGTATCATTTACCTCATATATAGGATTTTTTTTTATTAGCTCCAGGGAGCACAATATTTTTTATAGTTTGGCCTAAGGTCGGGGTACAATCATTTGAATGTGAAGGAAGTATACATTAAAAATACTATGTGTCAGACTATATAAGGGAATATAAGGTTTTAGTTACTCCATTTGGGTTATTTAATTCACTCCTTATATTTATACACCTACTTTATTTATGTTTCATGTATGTGTGGACTACTACCTCCTCAAAGTGATGCGATTGTTTGATTTCAAAACCACATAAATATAATGATATATAAGAGTTTATATGATAAAATTATATTTTATCTATTATTTAATTATTATTATTTAATGATAAATTGTTACTTATGATTATCACATAATGATCATTGTAAAATGGAAAAGTTATTCATGTGTATGTATGACCTACTATCTCCAAGATCGTAACATTATTTCCTTTTTCATACCACCATTCCTATTTGGTTTTAGAAGTATAATTTATTTATAATATAATAATTATGTCATGATTATATTTTTTATATATTTAGATAATGACCTCTTCGACTATAGTTTATTTACCAAATCTGGTTTTTATGTATAATCCAAATATGGTCAAAACATCTAAGTTAAACTAAATTTATTACCTAATTAAATATTACTTTTCAATAAGTGAAAAAAAATTAATAATAAACATGATAAAAGTTCTCAATAAATTAAATAATTAACATAAGTTTATTATTCATGAATATAAAGACACACATGACTAGTCAGATTCAAGGTATAAGACTCTATCTCGATAAACTTTTATTGAGGCATGTCTTGAGGTTATGAACCGTTATTATTTCATAAGGTGTATATAAAACCACTATAACATTTTATATATTTAATTTATCTATTATCATTTAATTTTATTTTTTTTTATTTTATTCTTTCATGGAGATTTTGATTTAAATACTTCCAAATTTATAAACTCTTTTTCGCTTTAGTGACCATGTTTTAGAAATTATTTTTGAAATTTTTTATATGGAAATAAAATATTTATAAATTTAATTTAGATATATTTTAATTTTATTAATTTTTTTAAAGGGAATATTTTTATATGTTTTAAATGTAATGATGAAAATGACTTTTAATAATTCCATGACTATTGTTTCATTAATATTTTCCTCTAGTAGATTCTATTTTATCTTAAATGAAAACCCATTTTTTATTTTTTTGGTACTTTTGTAGTGAAAATGGTTTTTAAAAGAGAATTTTATTTTTATATTCGAAATTGATTTTCATATGAGTTTAAAGGTTATTTTAAAATGACTAAATGATTTTTTTCATTTATGGATCATGATAAATTATATACGATGGGTGTTCCCAAATAGTGTCGAGTGGTCCCATTATAAAATAATATATGGGTGTTCACAGATATTTCTCCAATGCATTGGGAAATGATTACATTCTCTAGATAATTATATTGTAATTTGGTCTTATGGTTATTCCAATGTTTATGTGTTACATAAGGGTTCTTTGAGATAATGTCCTAATGTACCTACATGAATTTTTTATTCTTGATAATGAGTTTTAATGGAAATAATTTTATTTAAAATGTAAAATAAATGATTTATTAAAGGAATGATATTTCAATTTATGGGTAAATTGTTTTGTTCTCAATAATTTGTTTTTAATGGGTTTTAATGTTTTTGACTTGACTAATGGTTTTATAATTTTTAGGTCCCTTACTAATCTTTTTGTACTCAATCCATGTTTTTAAAAAAAATTACGTGATTTTATGGATTGGTAATGGAAAAGAAGTGGTCAAGTTTAATGTTGTGAAGAGTTTTCATAAGAATAAAAAATGATTTCTTTTAAATGTGTTATATTATTGGAAAAAATATACTTATAAAAAGTTTCAACTTTTTATTTTGTGGTTTTTTGTGCATTATTGATGAGAAAATTATCTTAAACACAAAACATGGAAATATTTTAAAATTTTAGTGAATTAATTCTTGATATAAAACTAAATATTATATAATTTTTAAGGGTGGGTCCTTATATATCATGTTCTTTCATCCTCCTCCACGAAAACACAATAGTTGAAATTTTATATTTCTTCTTAATGTGAACCAGATTTGTTTCATAGAATAGATATTTCACTTTATTTATTTAAAATTATGAAAGTGTTTTATTTCACATCAAGGAAGGTTCTATACATGGAGAAATTACATCATGTAAAAAAGTGATAGTATTATTTCATCACTATTTTCTGGGTCTATTATTCACATAGAATATGATTATATGGTAACCTCAAGAATGGTATCTCAACCAATTCAGAAAATACTAGTGTGTGTGATTCATATATTAGGTTTCTTTGAATCTTATTCATAGAATAAACTACTTGGCAGAATTTATTCATGAAAACATAGATGAAAAAAATCCTTTATTACATATATGTGTGTGACACTTTTCTTCTTAATGTGGCCAATGTGGTACATAGAACTGTTCTTCTTCTTGTTTTAGAAATCTAGAAGATACTACATTTTTAAGAATAACTAGATCTCTCAAGAAGGAATGAATGAAAGAAACTCTCCTTGGTTCATTGACTTAGTATTTAATGGAAATGATCCACTGATATTACACCACCTTTCAAGTCATGTTGAATCACCAAAAAATAAGTTATGCTAAGAACATTTCAATGAGCTAAAAAATCAATATTTTATTATTAAAAAAATTTCTAGTTGACACTGAAAATATTTTTTCCTTTTCTTATATAATGAATCTCTATTAATTGTGAATATAACACATCCACATTATAATAATCACATGCTTCCTCTAATTCTCAAACTCTATTATGAAGATCAGATGTAGAAATGTCCTCTACAACTTAATCTTCATTCAACTAAACATTTTTCTTCGAGTAAATTGTTGATAACTCATCAAAACAATCTTGCATGTTGATCTAGGTCATTCTTGTGTCAAATTCTCATTATATCAATATCTATTTTATTTATCCATTTTTGCAGCTTCCAAATACCAAAAAATAGATATCCTCATATGAGGCTAGAGTAATTTAATGATGTTGGTTAAATTGAACAACCTATATCATATTGATCGAGTAGGATGTGTTTTATCCCAAAAAAATTATATAGATGTATAGTTAATGTGTTCAACACATCCTAATTCAATCCCTAGTGTTGATTTTTTGTGCTATATTAATCATCATATTGGCACTTTCCTTTCTAGACTACATAAGGTTCGGCACTCAGATACACAACACATTATGCTCTCAAGATCCACACAACTTGAACAGCCAATAGGTATCCATGTTGTCCCAATCTTGCCGACCCATATGCACCTTATTCATGGGTTCTCACATGTGGGTGAACATGGTATGCCCACTGCACAGTAGTCATGCAGACCTCCCTTATTCGGTCCTCCCAAGTGTTTGACCATATTTTTCCATATACGGTTGATTGGATTGAAATGGTTGTCCCATTTTATCAATAGTTATCACAAATAGATGTGAAATTTTCATCATATAAAAATAAAAATCCAACTTTCTGATTATCCATCGATATGAAATTGGAATAATATAAAAAACCCATATTACTAATTATCCACAACCATTCTTCAATAAATAATGGATTTTTTTTCTGGGCCTTCTTCTTCTCCATTATGAGAAATAGTATTTTTTTAATATTCTCTCATAATGTATTTTTCTTGATAATTAATATTTCAATGATCTTAAAATAATATCATGAAATAAATTGATATTATATAATATTTCTCCAATTGATATTATTTTCTTTTTGGAATATCAATTCCTTTGAACTATTTATCATCCATTGAAGAAAAAACATTGGATGGATCATCTCCCTTACTCTATATTGTAAACTATATGTCATGTTAAAGAACAATGTGACACATTTATATTGATTTTTATACTAGTTCAAGAATTTTTAATGTTAAAACTAAATGTATTCAAACCATTAAAAGGTTTTTTTTCATTTTATAACTTTTGACCACTATATAGAAGATCTAATAAATTTTGATCTTTTTCATCATATTAACATAAATTAAATCATAAAATTTCAGTGGATTCAATATAAAACTAATGTAAATCATTGAAAATAAATATAACTCACTCAAAAATTGTTCTCTATAATATCTCCATTGATATTTATTATAAATACCACCAATGTTCATTATAACTGAATATGTCAATATGGGAATCTCTCCCCATGTATTCTCTAAAAATTAATTCAACATTATTTCCCTTATTGATAAGAAATACAATGTTTATGGGAAAAGGGTATTAATTCATTCTTAATAAATATATCTTCCATTGTTTCACAGTAAGTCTAAATGAGATATTCTTGGTGTCAAAAACAAGAATATTTGATTTGGATTACAAAGTTGTCCCTTACGAAATGATCATGATACCTCATGAAATGATAACTAAAATACTTATATGAAAATAATATTCACTTTAATTAAAGGATTAACATATTAAATGTGATATGAATCCTATTAAAAACAATCAACCTAAAACTCTTTCACAGGGTTCAAAAAATAGACAAACACATTCAAAAGTAGCAAGTATGATGAGTGGCCTTAGATAACTTCAATTACTTATACATTCCTTATTATATTGATTAACACAATTACTACCCCTTTTTATTATTATTTATAACCATGTATGAGTGGATAATAAAAACCCACCATTTCTAATGACATGATGTTAAATAAATTTCTAGAGTAATCATGTTTGATACCATTGGAAATATTGATTCTAGAATCTTCTCTATATTTCATTATTTTTCTCACCCCCCCAAAAAACTTTTCATAATATTCATAAAAATTTATCTCTTTAAGAATTAATTTCAAGATATTCCAATTTGGAAAACACAATAGAATGGATCATCAACTTCTTATTGTATATATAGAAAGCATTCACAACTTCATCAGGGATGATCTTATTACAAATTTGTTCTTTAGGGAATATAAAAAATTAGATCAAATTATAATGGTGTCTCCTTGTCATGGCTTTCCAAAATAGGAAATCACATTTTTCAACATCATCAAAGAGATCATCAGTCAAATTGTTATTTGAATGTCAATTGAGGAATCATTCATGTATGGTGAATTATTTAGATTTTCTATCAATATTTGACATCACTCACTTAATCTAAAGTTCTACCCCTATGAAAATGATTCATCATAAATTCACTACACTATAATCACAAATGCAGTAAATATATAATTATGGGAATAAGTTTGATTGCCCTTTCTTCAAAATTTAAATAAAAAGATTGAAATAGTTTTCTCAACTAAAATTCTATATTTTTTCAAGAATTTATTATTTCACATTTAAACTTTTATTCTAATTTATATTGGGGCATCATAATATTATCTCATTCTATTTTTACTTTTATGGAAAATTTCTCTTCCTAACATCCTTCATGGATGATGTATCCTTAATATTTCTAAGGAATTTACCTTTTTCTGGTAGACTAATTGAACAAAATTTTCCAATATGAATAGATTCCTTACATAACATAAAAATAACTTCTTTAACACAAGATTTTATATTTGTTAGAAAATCCTATGTTTTTTTCATCATCCTATGGGTTCTTTTCTTAACCTTTTGCAATGGCCTTAGAATGGGCATCATCAATTATATTCAGTCTTTTCAAATATTCTATCCAATTAACTAATATGTCAATAGGAATTGTTGTAGAAATTTTGGATCTTCAAAATGTATTATTTTGAGTGACATCCTTTTGGTGATTTATTTTTTATTCACCATCTTTAACTTCTTGGATTTGAAATCCAAGTACCTTTAATATTCTAACATGAAATATTCTTGGGAGAACTGTTTATTACAATATTATTTTTCATTCATCCCATTGTGGGTTCTTGTAGCCTAGATAGATTATGTGGTATTATTTTTTCCTCGTCTTTGAATATATGGAAAGACGAGCTTGTACCGACCTTGTAGACCATTGCCATTGGATGCATCACATAAATTTTAATGCTTTCAAATCTATTTTTTGTAGACATATTTTTCTAGACATGTGGACGCTTCTTCTTCATCATTGACTTTTACCCCTTCATATGGGCTTCTGTTGTACTTTTTCATTTAGAATATTGTATGAAAAATCTGATACATAATGACCAAATCTATTATTTCACCTTCATTAACCCATAAACAATGATCTTTATTTTTTCTTATATGGGATTTTTTATACTTCACCATAACTTGTTAGTCTCTGCATAGGGAAATAGATTCCACACTCTTTTTTATATCATCCCTAGTCATTGCGGTAGTTTTATCATCAATATTCATTATCCATACCAATTTAAATTTTTTAAAAACTTTCACTATTAATGATAATCAATTTAGAAACAATATAAGAAGATGGTATGGATTGTACATCTATCTTAATAGCTACTTGATATATATCAAAAAAAGATTCCATATTTTCTTCTCTTATATTAAATTATTTGTAACCATCAAATCCTCTATTATAATTGAGTAGAAACAAAACTTGTTTCCTTCTCTTATAAAGTCTCAATATGTGTATTCCAAATATTGGAAAACTAAAAATGTAATTATAGAAAAATTATATTGAGGATGATTATCTGATCTTCAACCATATTAAACATCTCTTCACAAGACTTATTTATTATTTTAGCTTCCTCTTCATACAATTTAACTTTATTTTATATTAAAGAGTCAAGTTCTTCATTTTAATGGAATTTTTCTTCTAATTATAAATCCTTGATATCATTTCTATTTTTAAATTTTTATTCAAGTCCATTGATATTATTTTACTATTCCTACTTCCAAATAACTTCATTGATCCATTCATAGGAACTTACTTGTAATTCCCTCTTTAATTTTTTAGAGGCTCTAACCTATTTGAAGAGCTTTCAATATTAGAAAATATTTAGATGTAAAATCTTGTCCATTATATTTTCTTTTTCATTCTGTCAGGTGACTTCATCATATGTAAATAAAATAAATCCTAAAAAATGGGAGACTTTTTATTTAGGAAAACATTGTATAATTTATCTTAATATACCAAGTAATATATCCTGAGAAGTTATACATTGGTCATCATGACATTTTCTATAATTATCATCATGATGAAAATTTTCAAAGGTAATAACTCATAACTTCGGATCACTTGAGGTAGAGAGATTTTCTATTTACATGGTGGAAACATGATCCACCTACTATTTACATTCAAAGACAAATATCTCTTCATTGTTTCCAAGGTATGGAAATATGGATTTTTCCTATTCAATGAATAATAGGAATCTCTTATTCATATTTATTTTATACTTATTTCTCCTACTCGTAATTGTCTTTTAAAAATAGACTTATTTTTAGAGATAAATAAATATTTTCCAAAACTGAAATTCATTATAAACATTGGAAAGAAATTAAAATCATTAAAAATAAAATAATTACACTATAGAGAATCCAATAGAGGTTTTTTTAATACCACTTTATAAGACCAGTTTGGGATATGTATGTCACTAAGAGGGGTGATGAATCAGTGTGGGGTACATTCTATCCTTTTAATAGTTCTATACAGTATCTCTTTGTACTTTAAGGATTTTGAATAATTTATTCTCTTTTTCATAACACATGAATGTATATAAGAGAATGTAATGATGAAACAAGATATTTTTACGAGTTTTACTACTCAATGCGAGTAGAAAGTATTTGGAATGGTAGGAAATAATATAACCACACAACCATTATAAAATAGTTATTTAAATTTTGTTACAATAAGCATGTAATATACTTTCACATTAATTACAATATAGTGAACTAACATAGCATGTTTTACAGCATCATGTTGGATCCTTATACTGTATCTGAATATATTCTTCTTCCTTGTTAATGGTTAATTGTAATACTAAGAATGTCTGAAACTATATGAAACATATGCTTCATATGAAAATTCTTCTCTATTCATCCACTGGAATTTTTAGTTACTTACACAGTACATGTAAGAAAATCTTCGTATTCTTCAAAATAAAAAACAGAGAGCTAAACATCATATTTTTCTCACTTCATTCAAAATAATATGAATATGGTGGGAATTGGTAATCATAGATTTCATTTGAGACCCAAATGATAAACATATATCTGTTCAGTATCTGGTTGAACATCTATTTTTCCGTTCCGTACACTACATTTTTGGACTTACAAGAATAATAAACCTTCACTTTTATTATTGAATCAATGAACAATATGCTTAAAATTTTCACAATTAATTGTTATTTTCATCTAAAATGATATTAATGTGTAATATATTAACTATCATAAAATTCTCCTTCAATATAAAATATCAACAGTGAGTATAGTATTTGTTCCCCTTTGTTCGTCTTGTAGAATCAAATATTAATTAAAATATATCACACCAAAATTTCAATATTGTTTTATGGATTATTGAAATTATAAAAATAATGAATTTTATATTCTTTAATTATCAACCCTACTAAACCATGTAAACCTTATGGATGTAATGCATGGTTAATGTCAAACAAAATCCTAACACATTCATCAATTTTTATTGTTATTTAATGTGTTTTATTTGAATGTGCTTGGGGTATCTCAAATTCATATCCACTTTCATGTGCATGAAAATTAAAAAAAAATATGAATCCATGAATTATTTTCCTATATAATTTGTTTCTTTGTAAACACATTATATGAACACACAATTCACTTCTTATTCTCCCTAATTCATACAAGCTTGTTATATGAACCATCCAATATATTTTGTTCTCAAAAATATGTCATGTAATGAAAATTCCTCATCCTTTGAAAAAAAGTGTGTGTTTTATATATCTTCTTCATGAGAAAAATATTAGTTTCAATAAAATGATACTACAAATCCTTTATTTAACACTATTTTTATGTTTCTTTCTATATTGTGCATGGTTTTATATAAAGAAAAATTGCATCATAAAATATAGTGATGGTTTTACTCACAAACTGGTTCATGACTCTATTCTTCATAGAGCAGATGATTATATGATAAAATCATGAATGATATATGAACCTATATGTGAAACACATGCTCTGTGAGTCATATATCAAGAGTCCAATGATCTTCTTCTTGGAAGGAACAACATCAAATAATAACTTTTTGAAAATAGATATGTATTAAACTCATTTTCTCTATAAAAGAGAATATTTCCCCCTTTTTCACATAGCCTAAGAGGTATACAGAACTTTACTCATTCACATAACATAAAGATAATATATTATATATTTTTAAAAAATATGAGAGCACTCATTAATGTGAAAAAGTAAAATAACTCTCCACAGTTCAGTTCCTCAGTATTTATCAGAAATTATCTATCAAATTTTGAACCCCTTTCATGAAACATTAAATCACTAAAAGGAGATTCATTTTATGTTGAATTAACTTAAGTTTTGACTAGTTTGGTTTCACACTTTTACCTTAAAATTTCATTGGTAACAAAAATTTTATTTTGAGGTAATAAAACACTTTTCCAGGCTAACACCAAAATATTTTATAGCAGACCCATTGATTTAAATTAAATTCTTTGATTATATCTATGGAAATAGAAATGTTTAAAATATTTAATTTTTAATTATTAAATAAAAATAGATCAAGTATATATATTTATGACACAAGTATGCAGCCTTCCAAATGATTTATTGAGACAAAGGTATTATATTAAATAATAATCATTTAAAAGAGGTTTTCATAGCTATGAATTTCTACAATATAATTAATAATCATGATTTCATTCAAGATACCACACTTGATCTATGAGTATAACTCTCTACTATTAAGATATGGGACTTGAAGGTAACACATAATGAATATTGAAAAGTTCCCCTTGTTTATATGAATTTGAGTTTAAGATGCAGCGGGGCCCATGTGTGAAGGGTGGGATTGAACAAATAAGTGAATGATCATAAGTTAACTACTTCAATTATATTATTAAACATTATGAGATTTAAAAATAAATTAATTTATCATTGTATTTAAATGATTGTTGAGTATTATATTCAATACAGTAATGTTTTAATTTTTTAATGAATGATACCCATTCAAGATTCAATAACAATAATAGGATGAATAAAATAAGATTATGGATCATGGTTTATCATGTGGAATTATTAATATAATATGTTAGTCATAAAAATTATATGTCATGTATTACATGTTTACTAAGTTATTCATTTTATTTTGAGTTGGTGTAATAGTGTTAATTATTCATAGGTTTTATTTTAAATTATGGATAGTTAATCCTCACTATCTATACTCATTTTTCTTCCATAAATAGTAATGTAATCCCTTTTCCCTAATTTATCACATCTTCTGTATTATCTAAAGAATATAGAGAGATAATAAAAAGGACGGTCAATAATGAACTGATCCATGATCATAGATTGACCATGTGATCATTTGGTGACCACACGAGAATCATATAGATTTTAATATTTTATGCATATATTTGGTAACTGAACTAATATGTGCATGGTTTTTTGTTGCATGTTTGAAAAATCATTATGGTTACTTATTTCTTTTTGTCTAAAAATAAAAATTCATAGTTGAGTGGATATCATATAGATCACATCACTCTATCAAGTTACAATTTTTAATACTTATTCATAATAAAAATAAATGGAATGTGATCCATGGATTAAATTATGCTTTAAAATTATGAATTCAATATATTTTGATATATTCTTGCTTAAGAAAGTAAAATTTACCAATTTTTACACTTCTTGGGTAATCTCAGTTTTTTCGGTCAATAGCTTGTGATATATGGTGGGATTTCATGTGGTATTAGGAAACTTCTACTAAGGTGTAATATGAACAAATATAGTTGGAGAAAAAATTAACATATTAATATATTTTATTTTATTTTTAAAAAAATAACATGAATAAACAATTTTAAAAATTTTAATGCATTAATATGTTTTAAATATATAAATTTGTTATATGGTATACGATGTAATAACTAAATTTTTTTAAACCTACATATATAAAAAATAATACATGAGAGAATTTGTTAAAATTTATAACCCATAAAAATTATAAGTCTTAGTCTCCCTCTAAAGTTAAAACTCATTTGGGCCTTTATTATTTAAATAGTTAAGTTCAACAAAAGTTGTGTCCTCATGGATTATCTTTTTTATTAAAAGTAGGTTATTAGTAACCTGAATAGGACTATTTCACATTTTTTTTGAAATAATTGGGATGCATTAATCTAGAAAACCCAAAAAATTTGGATAATATACTAATAGATTATGCATAACATATATTATGGATTTTTTAAACTATTTTTTCAATGAAATATCCAAAATTCATATTTGATACAAATGAGTTTATGTTCTACCAAAATTGACATCTATTTACATGAATTCCAATTTCAAAAAAATCTTTGTGATATATGGATCATAGATCAATATTTTTATGATGTAATTAAAATTGGTTATTATTTTAAAGGGAGATTATTTCAAAAAAATTCCTCATTAAAATATCCTAAAACTTGAAACATATATGATAATTTTTTTATGTATATAATATGAAATTATCATCATCAAACATTAAATTGAGGTCAGTTCTATAGATTGAAATTCTTTATTTTATAAAGAATATGAACTCATAGAAAACAGATTGAATAATTCAGAAAAAAAAAGAAGATTTTACTTATTTGAGAATCTAATTCTTTTAATTTAAATTCTATTATAAATGAAAATATATTATATTAATTTTCTAAATATATATAGGATAAAAAAAACTAAAGAGGAGTTGATGGATTGATCTTGTTGTTTCATTCAGAAGCTAAATCAAGGTGTTGATGAATTAGGATTTAGATAAGTGTAATAAAATATGGATCCATTAACAAAATAGGAATATTATATAACAATTTTTTATATTTTATAATTAGAAAATGTGCATAATTTTTTTAAATAAAACAAGAAATTTATTTTAATATAAAATGTTCAGAATGCGTCCTTTTTTATAACAAGGCCTGAAAATACTGGATAAATGGTGTTGTATCAAAGATAAAATAGTTTATCCATTATATTTTTTGGATTATGAATGGAAAATACCCCCCCTGAAAAACTATCTTATTTAAAAAAAAATTAAATCATGTTTTGTAAATATTTACTAAAAAACCAAGATATTCCCACAATGAAGATATGTATTGATTCCTGAAAAAGAAAATTTTATCTCATAGAAATAATTTTAGAAAATAATATAGTTTTAAAGTGATTAATGCAATATTTTTAAAACATTTAGAATTTTAAATTGTAATAAATAACTAATTATAAAATTCGTATTCAAATTGAATGTGTCACGACCCATCACCTGGGGCCCATGTCCTGACTACCCCAATCTCACCTCCCAAAGGCCAGAGGTTGGCGTCTTTCACCAGATGCATGATTCCACAAGTGGGAGGAATTTTCTTGAGTACCTATAAACACAAACACCACTCCCATTCAATGAACTAGAATGCAAAAGACAAGGAAATCATGCATGAAATCCACTAAGTAAAACACAACCAGAGTACAACAGAATGTAAAGTACATAGTGGAGCTCAGGTTAGCATGAAATCCCACCAAAAGAAAAATATAGCAAAAGTAAAACACCTAGTCCTTAATGATTATCCACTGAAAATCCTACCTGAATAGTAGGTGAAGGGTAGTTACCTAAATATGTATAAGTGAACCTCATCTATTTGATGTCACTAAACACCACCAGGACCTATTCCTCCCAAGACTTCGTCAAAGTGTCATTCATCTACACAAGACACAACATGGTCGGGAAAATCCCATGTGGGAGTGAGTAAAACAATACTTATTAGGGGACCCCAAAACTACAAAGGTAAAGCACAAGAAAACACACACACAAAAAAGCTTAGTCAGTTCTTCTGAGGTATATTCCCAAACATATACCATGAACATCCATAAATACTTGTATCATCCTCTAAGAAGCATAAGGTCTAACCTTATATATGGTATCAAGATTCTCACAGAAGGATCAACGCGTAACACATAAACCAAGAGTACACATTCCACAAGCTCTCCATCTCGGATGGTTCTTGTTCAAGAGACGCACTCTATTTGGTATTATCCTAAAATTCCTAATGGTACGTCTTAGTGAACATGATTTATCGAGATCACTCTACAAGGTCCAAATATAGTGCTTGACCTTAGATATCTAGTCATTAAAACCTTCTGCCCAATGAAAGACTAAGAGAACCCAAGTGAATAGGCCCTATCCTCTTCACTGTACTCATTTGAGGGACAGCTGCTCAAGAATATCCTTAGATACCTCAATGGCTCTTATATGGTGTGGATCATGCCTCAATCAATTGAGGGAGAACTAAATCCTATCTAGGTATCATTTTAATCTACTGGATAGGCCCAGTCCTTGCTACTGTGTCTGATAGTTCGGAGGATCCATTTCTAATCGAGGACCTACACCCTATAGGGTAGGGGAGTACTACTCAGTGACTAGTGGACCCATTCACCAGTACAAAAGGTGGGTACTACTCATGATGGACCCGCATCTTGTATCGTTAGGGTAGTATAACTTAGTATATCAATGACCTGCACCCTAACCGGTAGGTGAGTACCACTTTGTGACTAGAGGACCTAGACCCTGGTAATATAGGGTAGTATCGACTCTCCCAGTCTATTCTCTATGGGGGACCCCCACCCTAGTAAGTTAGGGAAGTACTGATCCCAAGCTAGTGAATATACCCCTATCATAATAGGGGAGTATCGACGCTTCTGTATCACTGCGTAAGGAGGACCCGCACCCTTGAATGTTAGTGGAGTACCGACTCATAAAATAGAAAATTGGATCCCTATCCGTTAAGTAAATACTGAATCTATATGTGTTAGATATAGAGGACATGTGCCCCAGTCCAATTGGGGAGTACTGACTCCAAGGATAGTGGATCCACTCCCTGACATGGCAGGGGTGTACCGACTCTTCCCTTACAAACTTCTCTGATAACCCATTCCCTAAAATATAGGGAGTCCCATCTCTACTAAATAAGAGGGATAAGGAGTATCTTCACCTTGAGTCATCAAGGGAGTAACCATCCTAAAATCTTATAATAAAAATCATCCCAACTCTACCCAAAGTCTTCTCGTACTGGGAGAGCCTACTCTTCATACCGAATAGCCCATCCTCTACCATTCCCAAAATATCATTTATAGTATCTCAAAATTATTGTCTCATCTGAAGGGTCTCAATGTTGTAGATGTCTCTCTAAATGAATGTTGAATTTAGAAATTATGGTCACTTTAAAGAAACTGGGGCCAGTTGCATCTGGATTTGGTCAGACTGTGCCGGTCCAACCCGGGTCTGACCTATCCCAATGGGACTGGCCAACACCATATAGTCCTGACCCGGACCAGCTGGCCCCGACCCTGTCTAGCTGGACCCATCCCGGCCAGCATTGGAGTGGACCGACTCTCTCATCCTGGACACAACTCTTCCTTGTACATATATAGCATGTTGCACTATCACGTGCCTCTCCCCTGGTTTAGATAGTCCACTCACCTGAACTGGACTTCTTGCACAACCTACGGCTTGATACAGGTCATGGTCACACCACGACCGGAATCGTGGTTTTCTCCATGAAGCAGGCTATTATGCGGAACACTTGACGCTCTTCGGTGGTCCTATCTTCAATATGGATGGTGTTTTAGAACCCTTGAATCATGTTCTTCACATCCTGGGGCTAAAAATTCTCTTTTAATTTCTTCTACTAGGAAGCACTCATCCGACGGTATTTCCCACAACTCCCTGATCTGATCATCAGTATTGTCATTTTAGCTCCGACATTGTTGCACCAAGGATGGTTGTGCAATGAAAAAACATTCATTGAACCAAAAATAACACAATGAATTCACATCAATGGGGTGAGGAAAACCAAACAACAAAGTGAGAAACAAACCTACACCATGCATAGTCACGACGTTGATCTACTCCCGTTAGAAGGGTCTATGGGGAAAATCAAATACAATTAATTCATGAAATAATTTATTCCCAAAATTTAATCCTGATAAAAAATCTCCCCCACAAGAATGATCAATGTGTGGGTCAACCTGTTCCTAGGTAAATCAGTGTTTGTCATTTAAAACAAATATTGAGGAAAATAATGGAATTTAAATAAGAACCCCTACTTGGGTCTGACTGTTCATTATCGATTAACGATGTCATTGTGTTCATCATTCAACATTCCTTTGTTTACAGCCATTGGTCGATCATCATTGGTGACAATCCATTCGAAGGGTGTTGGCATTTTTCATCGTCACCCACTAGAGCTACGTATTAGAACCAGGATTGTGCCAAAAATCATGTGTCATCTGCTTGTCCGTTAAATAAAGAAACCTGAATCAGTGTTTTAGTTACGTTGTTCTTACGATGTTGTTATGCAGTTTCATTTATTGAAACAACGTATTTTGTTTCGTTACATTACACTCCATTTCCTTTAAATAGTTTGAAAAGTTAAAAAATAAAATAAAACACCCAATTTATTTTATTTTAATTTTTCATATAAATTCTGAAAACTTTCTTTTTCGGTCGACTTATGTCAATCAATGTTACATCCATTTCAGGTAATTTTGTCATTCTGAATGCAATAGTGCCCTCAGATTTTCAATTTGGGTACCCATTTAGAAGTTTCCAATGACTGTGCACCTGGGCTATTTTAATTTTCTTCCAACAACTCAAAAACAAACTTTCACCATCAACTCGTTCTGATTGAGGTTAAGCTCTGCCTAAGAGAAATATTCCCTCGTGAGCTCAATTGTACTCTCATACTTCTAATCTATGTTACTATTTAGTATTTATAAGGATTTGAAAATAAAATAATTGTTATATAATTATTTTATTAATGACTAAAAAACTAACATCCACTGTGGTCCCATGCCAGGCAATGTTAGGCCCTTTCTAGGAGAATCCCAACATTCTGAGTTCAACAGTTCCTTCAAATTTTCGATCTGAGCACTAGTTCAAAAAATATAAAAACCCACTCCCCCGTTTAATTAATTAACATTAAAAAAAGTTTAAAATTCCATTCTGGCCACACCAGGTCTCTAAATTACATGCCGTCTCAAAGCCAAGTTTCGACAAAATCCCATTTTATTTAAAAGAAATACCTAGTATTCAGGGCCATCACATTCTTCAAAATTTTAGACATTTCATTCTCGAAAAGAAAAATCATATCCTCAATGGAAGAAAACAGTGTTTATCCTAGATCCATGTGTTGTGTGCAAGTATGCCTCTCAAGAAACCTCAAAGGTCCACCACTCTCATGTCTAGCATCTGTTAGGTCAACATTATGCAAAAATAGGCATATGAATTTTTAGCTACAACAAGTGGGAAAAGCACTAATCACTCTGATCTATTTTTATTCAAGGGGGATAGTAGCTCACCTCCACACTAATCTGATGCAGATACAAATAGAAACCCACAGTTCATATCCACCCATAGATGAACAGTGATAAATCTTCTACAATCGATATGCATTCAAGGTTGACTCTAAACACGAAGGGGTGTTTATGATAAAATAGGGATGCCCACAACCAAATGTTGTGTCTTACTATGCCTTTTTTATAAACCCTCCAACTCCCACACACTTTCCAAAAATAGAACACTTCCACACTCATTAGTATAATTTTATCTGATTATTGATGGTGAACAACCATTTCATACTACAGAAACATTATGGGGTCTAACTCGACAACTAAAGAATGATCCAAAACCGGACTCTTTACTAGAGTCCACCATGTGCTGACAAGGTTTCCCTTTCACCTCAAGGGAAAACCCTTATTTACCATCAAATAAACACCACCTCTATTTCCTAATATAATCAATAAAGGTATGAACGATAGTATCCCATACCCATAATGACACCGTAAGGACATGATGCCATGACTAAAATATCACAACCAAAACATTCACCTCTAAGAGTCAGGTCACACTATTAGTTCCAGTGTGTGATCAATGGGTCTCTTCCAGTAGGAGTCTCTATGATTGATCTTTATGTCCACAGACCTAATGAAACCTCAAAGACTCAAACATAACTCCCAGAAAAAGGATAACGACTATCACTACTGTCTATTTAAAAAGGAATCCAAAAGAAAAGACACATACCATACCTTGAATTTATACTATAGATTCTTGGTCATAAGAAAAGATTGATTGCATATTTCCTCACCCATTTCCTCCAGCTCCTGGATCCTCGCGTGGACCACCTGGGGGTGGTGGTCGTAAAGTTGCAAACTGCCTACCACCTCCTGCTGCTCATCCAGCTCCTTTGACTTGCCGACCATCAATAAAAACTCTTTGATCCAAGCATTGTGTCTATTAATGATTCACTTCATATAACTCCATATTAGTGGCATGGATGGTCGGACAATATCAAGTGAGATTCCCCCGTCCGTTGCAAGTATAACACCACCTCTCCTGTGATTGATCTTCTCCTTAGCACTGCTCCTATGCCACAGACCCATGTATCTTTGTTTGGGAATGTGTATGCCTCCTACGCCATGATCCGGTCGATTGTTGTCTTCTAACTCCAACAATAGCCTCTACCTCATGACCAATATTTTATGTTTCATCCCTCTACTCCTGCTCCAGGTAAATCTCAACAACTAGGGATCGATCTAGCAACCCAATATATTTCAGAATGCTTAGGGGTATCATTGATGCCCTAATCTCCCGACATTGTCCCTAGTCGAAGGTTTGGGTCCTGAGGTAAGGGTATTGTACCATATCTATAGTATAATGAGAAATATCCATGAATCTATCTGAGTACTCTGATACTATCATTTTGCCCTGCCATAGGTGCAGCAGCTTCTATGCACGCACAGAGCATAAATTCACCAGAAAGTACTCTTCCATTAAGAGGAGATCAAAGTAAATCCAAGTGAGTGTCTCCTCATCATAGGTCTAGATCACCAAGATCGACCATCATCTAGTTGATACATGTATAAGTCTCATGGCTAGGATCGCCATTTGGTTGGGTGGTGTCCTCACTAAGCGAAAGACTCGCCAGACCGCCTCATTCCAATCCTCAGGTACCTAAGGGTTTGTCTTACCTCGAAACCTGGGATGTATCTTTCTCTATAACTCATGTAGTACACTCATTCTGCGCGCATCCTCCATGGGTTGCACTGGTAGAAACTACTGATCAAAGGGTGGTTGCATCACTAGTTTACCACCTGGAGGTAACTTAATACATTCAGTACCTTACACTGAAGCCTCCGCTCAGGGTGGATCATCCTTATAATCCCACTATAGAATTCTATCTGGCTATCTTTGTGCGGGAATCTAGAAATATATATCAATATGAACCATGGTCAAAGAGTATATCAGGAGATCTGACTCAAGAATTACATGGAAAGAACAACCATTCATGCATGATGCATGTACCCTTTATTTCCTTGCAACCAGTTTTTCCATGTACCGAGTTGGAAAATAGGTGTCTAGAGTCCTGTTTCATGGATATGTTGGTCACTCCACCAACAATAGAGTCCCTAGCCTGAAATCCAAACATGGAACACTTAACACAATTTTCCAAAATAAAAAAACTATAGACCCTTGGTCTTTGAGATAGAACCGACCACCTCTAATATCATTTTTTCATGACCCTTCCCCGGGGTCCTCTGCCATGACTTCCCCAAGCCTACCTCCCAAAGGAAAAAGGCTGGAGACTAGCACTGAAGGCATTATCAACATGTGGGAGGTGTTTTCTTGAGTAATTTTACACATGCACACAACTCCCAACCAAACGTACTAGAAAGTAAAATCCAAGTAAACAATGAATGCAATCCACCAAGTAAAACCAAACTAGAGTAATACATAAAGTAAATCATAGGGTAGAAAACCGGGACATTATATAAGCCCACCAAATGGAAAACATAAAAAAAAAAGTAAAACTCCAAGTTCTTAAAGCTCATCTACTAGGAAGCCTACCTGAGGGTAGGTGAAGGGTTGCTGCCTGAAGCTATAGAAGTGAACCTTTTCTATCTGATCTCACTAAACACCATTGTGCCCTGGCCCTCCTTGGACTCTATCAAAGTGTTGTTCATATTCACAAGACACAACACGTGCGATCAAAGATCATGCAGGGGTGAGTAAAACAATACTTACTAGAGGAACCTGAAACCACAAAAGAATAGCACATGAGAAAACACACAAAGGAATGCACAGTCAGCTCTACTCAGGTATATGCTCATACATATACAATGAACATCCAGATATACTCATCTTATCCACTAAGAATCATAGGATCCCATCTTATAGCTAGTACATGGATTCTCATAGAAGGATCAATGCGAAACACATAAACTAGGAGTACACACTCCATGAGACCACCACCCCTATTGGTGCTCGTCTGAGAGACACACTCCATCAATAATAATCCTATCGTTCATAATGGTGTGTCTGAGAGAACTTGCTTCATTGAGAACACTCTACTATATCCAACTCTAGATCTTGGCACTAGAGGTATAGTCATCACAACCTTAATCCTGATGAAAGACTAAGAAAACCCAGGTGAAGAGGCTCATTCGTCATCACAGTGTTCAATTTAGGGAGTGCTGCTCCATACTGACCTGTGATACATCAATTGCTCTTGTAAAGAGTTTCCCATGCCTCAGTTTGTCAAGGGATCAATAAATCCTATATATTTATAGTTTCATCAATGGTATGGGACCGCTCCTCATTACTGTGTCTAATTGCTGAGGGATATCCATATCTAATATAAGACCCACACCCTACCCAGTAAGAGAGTACTACTCCGTGACTAGTGGACTTGCACCCTAGTACGATAAGGGAGTACTACTCTTGAAGGACCCACACCATATATCGGTTGGGTAGTACAACTTCTTATATCGAGCATCTATACCCTACCAGGTAGGGGAGTACCACTTAGTGACTAGAGGACCCTCTCCATGGTAATATAGGGGAGTACCAACTCTGTCAGTCTATTTTCTATGGGGGACTCGCTCCCTAGTACATTTGGGCAGTACCGACCCCAGGCTGGAGGACCCTATCCCTGGCATGGTAGAGGAGTACCGACTCTGTTATAGCACTGCGTAAGGAGAACCTACACCCAGGAATGGTAGGGGATTATCGACTCCAACAATAGAGGTATCACACCCTACCCGGTAGTGGATTACCGATTCTATATGCATTAGATATGGAGGACCCACACACTAGTCTAATAGGGGAGTACCAACTATGAGGATAGAGGACACGTTCTCTGGCATGGTAGGGGACTACGAACTCTTCCTTTACGAACATATCTGACAACTCATGCCCTAAAATATGGGGAGTCTCATATCTACCCAAGTATAGGGATAATGAGTTCCCACACATTAATCCATCATGGGAGTAACTGTCCTAACATATCATCATAAGAATATCCCCAATTCTTCCCAAAGTCTACCCATATAGGGATAGACACCTCTTCAAACTGAAGAGTTCATCCTCTAACATTATCAAAACCTCACATAGAGTATCTCAAAAGGATTTTCTCGTCCGAAGGGTCCTAATTCCCATAAAGTTCATCAAACAGATGCTCTATTTAGATGTTATGGTCATTTTAGAAGAATGGTGGATGGTTGCATCTGGGTTTGATCCAAATCGGCCAGACTGACCTGAACTGACCTGATTCCCACTGACCCGGGTCTAACCTGTCCCAATGGGTATGGCCTCCCAGAACCCTCCCGGCCCGCATTGGAAATGGTCGGATCTCCCATCCCAGACGCAGCTTTGCCGCATCCATCTAGTAGCATGCAGCATTGGCTGGAACCGCTCCCCTGATTCAACTGGCCCACTCATACAGACCATACCTCTTGCATGATCTAGGGCATGATGCAGGTCCTGGTCACACGATGACAGGATCTACGTTTTTCTTCATGCTATAGCCAAACGGCTGCCTTCATTTCCTCTTCTATGGTGTGATGCCCCGTCACCTCCACGGCATGCCACCAACCTCTTCTGTGGACTATCGGATGTGATCCAGTGGCCCGTTCTTCATTCTGGAGGGTGTTTCAAAACCTTTAGGTCACGTTCTTCAATACCTAGGGCTCAGAATCCCATTTTCATTTCTTGCCCCAGGAAGGGATTTTCTAGTGGTATTTCCCATGCCTCCTTGTTCCTATCATCACTACCATCATCGCACGACCATCTTCGTTGCACCCAGAATGGTTGCACAACGACCGACCATTAATTGACCCACGAATAACGTGAAGAACACACATCAATGTGGAGTAGAAAACCAAACAAAAAATTGAGATATGAACCCCCGTCCTCGTTCATCATTATGTTGATCTATTCCCGTTAGAATGATCAATAGAGAAAATAAAATACAATTAATTCATGAAATGATTTTTCCCCAAATATAATCTCAATACAAAAATATCTCCCGCAAGAATGATTGAACTGGGGGTCAACCTGTTCGTGGGTAAATCTTTGTTTGTTTTTTAAAACCATGAACAGAGAAAAGAACGTAATTTAAATAACAACTCCTACCTTGATCGGATCATTCATTGGTGATGAGTGGTGTTGTTGCATTCGTCATTCCACGATTCTCTGTTTATGGTCGTTGATCGATCGTCGTTGGTGAATATCTGTTCTACAAGGGGTAGGTGTTTGTTATCATCACCCACCAGAGCTTCGAATCAGAACTAGGATTATGCCAACAATATCATGTCAACTTCCTAGACATTATATGTCTAAATGTGAATTAGAATTTTGAAAACATTGTTGTTATAAAGTCATTATGTTGTTTCATTTAACGAAACAACATATTCGGTTTCATTGTGTTACATTCCATTTCTCTACAATGGTTTAAAAAGTTAAAAAATAAAATAAAACATCATCTATAGTTTATTTTAACTTTTTCTTAAAAATTATAATAACTATCTTTTCTAGTCATCCCACACTAGTGAATTATATGTTCATTATTAGGTAATTTCATTGTTTCGGATGCAAAGGTGACATTTTATTTTCAATTCAGAAACTTGTTTAGATGTTTCCAAAAACCATTCTCCTGCACCATTTTAATTTAATTAAAAAAACTAAAAAGCAAACTTTCACCCTCGACTCATGACATTCAACATTAAGATTTTCCTAAGGGAAACACGCTCTCATGATCTCAATGGTACTCTCAGATTTTTCAATCCGAGTTACCATTTATGAGTTATAAGGATTTGAAACTAAAATAATTGTTACTTAATTATTTTATTTATGGTCAAAAACTAGCATCCACTATTGGCCTATGTCGGCCAACGTTATGACCTCTCTAGGTGAATCCAGAAATTTTGAGTTCAACGGTGCCCCCTGATTTTCGATCCCATAACTGGTTTAAAAGGTTGAAAAATATTCTTGTATGTTTAATTAATAAACATTGTAAAAAGTTCAAAATTTTATTCTGACCACTCTAGGCCTCAGAATTTTGTGTCTTCTCCGAGCCCAGTCTCGTAAAAATTCCATTAAATTTTAAAAAATAAATCCATAGAATTATGGGTCATCAAAAAATGTCAATTTATTTATTAAATTTTTTTAGGGGTTTGGGGGTAGGGAATAATATAAAATATATAAAAAAATTATATTTATTAAACATGTAATCAGAATTAAAATTTTTTGGAAATCTATTAAGATTTTGATGATGAAATTTGAATGATTTCCTTGTATTTAAGAAAATTTAAATAGTTAATAATAATACATGGAATCTTATGATGTAAATAATATTAAATACTATATTTAAAGAGTTAAACATGAGGATATTGAATCTTAAATTTAGAATTATTAAAAAATATTATTTTATAGACAAAAACCTTTAAATTAACATAATGAAAAGATTTATCATATATTTACATAGAAATGCGGTAGGAATTATATATATAATTGAACATTTTAAATTAACCTTAAATATGAAGAAATCAAAAGGTCTCTTTAGTCAGCTATCATATATAATATAATTTCAGAATGAAATATGAATGTATTTAATAGTATTCATAAAATATTTTAAGAATATAATGTTAATAATTTTATAGAGAAACCCAAGAAAACATTCATTAACAATACATTGATTATAAATTGTAATTATTACATCCAAAAATAGTCTCATAAATCATGTACCCAATGGTTTAGCATTTTGGTGACTATAAATATTAAAACATTTAATTCAAAGATAGGAAAATTTCTCCATAATATAATTCCACAATTATACATTTCATGAGACATAATCCACATGAAATTTGGTGGGAGGGAATACCAAAAAATTGGTTAGCTAAAACAGTTATTAATGGATAACATAAAAAAAGAAACAATATCATAATGGCATAGATCATGAGTAAAACCCATGATCCCCAAAATTAATTAAACTAATGTAAAAAAAATCTGGATATTACACAAGGTACAGTAAGATTTTACCAAAAATAGTTTAATTTAATAAAAACATAAGTTGATAACGATGACATCTAAACAATCCCCACAAGAACATGGGAGAGATCATCATAAAAAAGATACCCAATGATTTCTCGTATTCCATAAGAAGATATAAAATACTAATTATCTAATCAAGCCCCAAGGCTCTTATCATCACTAAAATCATCATGTGGAAACCAATATTCTTCAACCAACCTTGTGATACTTTTGACAGGTGTGGATTCTAGTTTCAAAGCAGGACAATTTTAATCAATCAATCAATCCATATTGAAACTCCTCAATCGGCCTTCAAAACACAACCTGATCAAATTCTGAACAAGATCCACTACCACTTCCATATTTTTAAGATCTTATTTAGCATCATGAAAGTAATGAAACTGAGAAAACTACATTATTTTTAGGTTAACGTTTCAAATAACATGACATGATGTGAATCCAACCCAAAATTCCTTCTTCTTGTTTCACACTGATGTCTAAATAAAAGAAGGATTCCTATATTTCATGATAACCATATTTATCTATATTCTCCATCTCTATCCTAGAAAAGGTTTAAAAAATTATCAATTTCCATGAAACACCACCAAAGGTCAGTTGGATGTTAGTCCTGATGGTGAAGTCATTTCCTAATACCCAGTAAATAGATAAAAATATCATTCGAGCCAAAAGAAATCGTTATCAAACAATAAAAATTAAAATAAATGGAAGATTGTATCCTCTAACAGCACAAAGAACAACAATGATTTGTAGAATCACACTTCAACAAAATAAAATTATCTTATACTTAAGTTGTGGGGACACCATCAACATTGAGTATAAATCAGACTCAATAACTATTCCTAGAAAAGAAGTTATTCCCACCAAATTTTAAGATACTCAAAATTAGAATTTTGATCTAGCTCATTTTCCAAACAATAAAATATCAATTATTTGATACTTAGATAATCATCCGTAGTCATTTCCTTGTTATAATATCTTCCAAATGATATACTTTCTTGTTCTTAAATACATGGGTAGAATCCATCCTTGTATTCCTCATTAATAACATGAGTATAATTGTTAAGCTTGATATTATCATCTTAATCCTCCTTATTTAATTAGGAGTACTCTTCATCAGAGGATGTTTAGAACGCCTCTTGACCAAAGGATGTAGATGTGAAAGGATATTAATTAACTACTGTATTAGGAGGGATGTTGGCCTTATCCATTTGAATCCCCGAGGATCAAGTGGAAATGGTTTTCTCCAACTTGGAGTAGGCAATGTGTTTTCGAGTCTTCCTGGGATGGGGAGTAAAAAATCCATAAAAATCAATTAAAGGATTCTTAACTTTTTTGGAATTGGAGTTTTGATATTAGAACTCAATTTGATGTACTTTTTCAGGATCATCATGACTAGAATCACTAAAAATATAATGAGTCTCGTATGTCATCTCTCGATTGGTTACATCATTTCATAAATTTTTCATAATCAGTTTAGCATTATTAATAGTATCCATGGGCACATTGAAAACACAAAAATGAGTGTACTAAGGCTGTACTGGGTAAGAATCTGGGGTGGTTGAAGAAATCATTGGAATATTAGAACCAGAGGGTTCAGTTTTCTTGTTAAGAAGTTATATATCTTTCTCAACCCAAATTGATTTCCATTTATGTGGTGGGAGATGGGATTTTTCAATGTTTCATTTATCCATGGGGTCCTTCCCAGAGACACAATATTCAGGGGATTTTTTAAGGTGTACAAAATTAGAGTAGAATCTAGGTATGTTTTGTAGACTACTTCTTGGAAAAAACCATCATCGTTATACTGTATCCAGATAAATAAATGTAATAGTTGAATAAGATGAACCTCAACACAGAAACATGAAACTAATGTTCATATCTTTGTCAACAAAGGAAATGATAGTTAGATCATAAAAATGTGAAAAATCATGAAAATGAAAAAATATATAATCTTAAAGATTCATAAATCAATAAGTGTTTACCATAACATTGAAAGATATAAATAACATATTATATGATAAAAAAGTTACTATGGAATGAGAAAATAAAACATGAATAATATAACATGATCCATAAACCATAGATTTAAAATTGGAAAAATAATTAATATATTATTTTTTACATTTATGAACCTAGATATATACAATCCTTTTCAAGCATAAAATTTTGAGTAGAGCTGAACACCATCACACTCATCATTTTGAACTAAAATATCTTCTAACACATTCACATGACATTTCTATCTCATGAGATATAAACCATTTCCCAATTAATTTTAATATATATAGCTCACAACCAACTCAAAATCCATACATTTTTTTCACAAATAAAAAAATTGTCCTCACATCATAAAATAACCCAAATAAATAAAGTTTTTCACAACATTTCCAAACCATCACATAAAGTAACCATTGAAATAAAATTTTCTTCAGAGAATATCCAAAAATTCAATCCTTTAATTCTCATAATGAACACGTGAAAATAAAAAGTGTTCTATAGAATGTTAAAGTGGAATAAAATAACATCATGAACTAAATAATTTTATTTTTAAAACATGAAACCTGAAAATAATTACATATTAAAATAATAAAGGGTTGTAAAAGAAAAATAAATCTGTTATAGATATATTATTTGATAATAATTAGTGAAAATCATAGATAAAAAATTCAAAACATTGTTTATTTTTTCTTTTAAAAGAAATTGATCTGAGTAACTTTTCAAAATTATACATTTTTCAATAAAATTGGAATGGAAAAATTTCATGGAAATAGAATTAGTTCAACAAATATTTTATCAAGAAGTAAAAAATATAACTATATTTAAAATTCAGGTACTATTAAAAAAGAATCCCAAATAATAAACTGTATAACTCAATTAATGCATTTTTAGTTCCCAAGTCAATTTTTAACTCCATTAACTTCCATGGATGTTTTTAAAAATCATATATCAAAAATATAAATATAAAAATTGACTATTTAAAAACCGTATTCATATATATTTCCATAAATACTCTTCATTAATAATAATTCTCCACATGTATTATATTTTTATTATCACTTTTTAAAATCATCTGTTAACAACTTTAACTATTTTCAGAAAGTTTTATAATTTTGATATCATTACCGATCACTTGAAACCATGTTCATTATTGAAATAAAATTTATGATTAAATATTACATAACACATATTTATTTAAATGTTTTGTATTTTATTCCTTTTTTATGTAATGTGAAAGATGAAAGGATACTTTCTTATTTTGGTAATTTTAGCAAACAAAAATAGTTAAATCAATAATAAGTTAAATTCATAATTTAAAATTTCCAAGACTTTAAAATATCATGAATTTGTTAACAGGTTGTTATAATATAATTTATTATTTCTCCCATATTAATCCATAATCTAATTTAATATCATTGTTCACGTAGGTGGATAAACCAATCTAAACCTGAATAGGATTTAACATGATTAGAGTGTGCGGTAGAGGGATTGTTACTATTGAAATAATGTCATTATAATATAAGAATAATGATATTTTTTTATTTATTTTATTTATGGTTAGGTTTTTCTGATATGTTTATATATTTTATGAAAATTTAAATAAAAACCCAAAATTGTTTCGTCGTGTAAGTTGTAATCTGCATGTGCGGATGATAAGTATTCTAATTTCTCAACGCATGAGAGGGGGTGAAGGAAGATATTAAATTATATTTTTATGAACATAAATATATGGGATATATAATATCTATCCATCATTAAATCCATTAATAGAAGACATAAAAACAGATAATGAAAAAAATGATGTCTCCTTGTTGAGGCTGGAGTCCGCGCAGTTTCTGGACGGATAGAAATGAATAAATAAGGTTTTAATCATAAATTTAAAAACATGTTATTATACTAATGATAATTATTTCATCATATTATTTTATTGATATGGTATTTTGAAGATTAAGATTAAGAAGAAAATATTTAGAGGAGATAACACTTATATTTTGGACTTGAATTTTTTCCAAGAAGTTACCTTGAAATTGAATGGATTAGAATAACTATGAAAGAACATGAACTTATGTTTCTGGAATGTGGTTATAGTTTGAGAAAAATAAATATTTTCCATGAGTAATAATATGGTTTTGTGTAGCTTTAAAGGGTGGTAGTAGTATACATTTATAAGGGGAGAAAAGGGGGGATTTTGGAAACACTCATCCTTTTTTCAATAATTTCATGAAACTATTACATGGTCAATGGCATAAATATTTATAATTAATTAAATATTTAGTTTATTTTAGTTGAAAAATGCATAGCCATGTTCTTACAAACATGTTCAAAATATGTTATAGATTGTTTATCATTATTGTATTAAATTTTAAAGTTTTCAAATTAAAAAATTGTAACATGTTTTTAAATATGTGATTTTATGATTTATTAAACATTTAACCAAAAACATATATCCAAATTTGGGATTTTTCACAACCATATTTAATAACTATTTAAATAAATTAAATTTATAATGTTATAAAATTAACTTCTTTATAAAAATTGATAATGTGTGGGGAAATTATTTTAGTTGAAAAAGAAATTTTGTCCAACATGGATTATTAATCTTAATTATTATTGATTACAAATCAAATGAGTTATATTATTTAAATATTATATTTTTTAAATAATATAATATTTTTTATTTACTTTATTTAAATATAATTAAATCAATATAAATTTCTTAATATTAATAAGACAATAATTTTAAAATAATTGTTTTGTTAATATTGTGGATAATATCAAATTTCCAAATTAACTATTCTTTATAACAAAAATTGTAATTGTCCATATTAAATAGTATGGATGTTATTAACTAAATTGTATAACATAGTTTAGAAAATTAATATTATATGTGTATGGAAATTAATCTGAACATTAGGGAATGTAATGAGAAAAACATTTTTTTGAGCATGATCATTTTTAAGAATTAATATTTATTATTTTGATAGAATTATCAATGAAATTTACTAAAATAAATTTATAATTATGATTATTATTCAAAAAAATTATTATAAAATAAATCAAAAATATATTTTCATCATGTTATAAATAATTAAACAAAACAAAAGAAAAACATTTTTCTTTATATCATTATATAAACAATAAAAATGTTTAGAATTGGATCCTAAATTCAACACATAATTTTAAAATTAGATTTCATAAAAAATAATATATTTTCTATGAATTTTTTTTAAAATATTAAAATTTATTCTGATTGTAATATAATTTCCAAAAATTGATGGAAATAATAAAATTAGTATTTTAATTATTCAATTAACAATAATAACTCAAAAAATACATCTGGAGCTAATAGGAATAAAAAAAGTCCATAAATGATGTCAATTTTTTCAAATTCTCCTCATAATGTTTAAAAACATTATGTTAAACTAAAATCATAAAATTTGATAAAAAAAATTATTTTTGTTAAAATAAGTTTTTTGGTATGTTAGCTATTATTTTAACATTAGTGTTAATCATATATATGTCAAACAATAAAATTATCTATTTTATAAAATAAATGTTAATCATAAGGACATATTTTTTGGTTTTTATTTATACTAATTGTGTAATAATTTAAAGTGAATACATATATTGTGTAATTAAAAAATATATATTGGGGTATTTTCATTTTTTAGTGTTTCTTGTATATAAATTCACTAAACACAATTTTAAATTAAGGATGGAAAACATTGATCATTACATTCAACCCCCCATTAAATAATTTCTTCCATGAAATTTCATTACCCGGAAGAAAACTAGCAAGGTTAATTTTCATTCATCACATCCTCATGTTCAAATGAATCCTATTGAAACATATTAATTCTCCATAGAACATTGAATAGATTAATAGTATTTGTTTAAATAACCTTATCACATTAATCAAAGATCTCAATAGGTTTTCTTATAGGGGTGTTCAAGTTCCAGTTGCACACCTTCTATGAAAAAAAACATGTGGGGTGTATTTATGTACTTTCTTAAAAGTGATACAAGGAATTTATCATGTAATTTGGAGAAATGTGGGGAAACCACTAAGAAATAGTACATGAACCTGACATGATCAATGATATCAAAGGGGATTATGTACCAAGTCTCACCTTCAATTTCTTCTAAAATCTCATAACACGTTTCTATTGATATATTCATATTATTAAATCAATGCCAACTTTATTTTTGAAATATATTTGATGAATATAACCATAGTTCATTTATAGGACTTGTTCTATTTTCATATATCACTGAATGGTTTATACCACATTCATAATTTCATGGATAAGATTTGTCTCTATCGTATTTCTTTCGCAAACTTCTTCTCATAATGTTGGAGTTTAACATCTCATCCCCCATAAAGCCTCATATGGATACATTTAGAATATATAATGGAAATGTTTTTTATATTTTTACTTTATCATGGGAATATTTTGATCCCAATATCCATGTAAATCCATTAAACACGATCTTAAAATATCTTATAGTTATTAAATGGTGGTTTATTAATGCAGATCATTTATCTGATGGTGGTAAGAAGTGTAAAAAATTCTTCTTAATACCTAGAACTCGTTGAATACATTCTCATAATTTCATTCTAGACCTTGAATCCTGATCAAACACAATATATATGGGTAAACCATGAATATTAACCACCTATTTAATTTATACCTATGGCATGATGATCCACTGAGAAATATTATTTTATAGTAATAAATATACTAACTTTATTGATTGATCACCTATAACCCATATTACATTGTGAGATATATATCACCTATGTATCCTATGAATAAATATAATGTGTTATTTTCTCATTTTTAGGTAAGAGTAATTATTATTTCATCCCTTTTGGATTTTTTCGCTCTTCCTTAATATGATAAAATTCCAAAAATTAAGATTTTTACTCTAAGATTTCCCACTTCATGTTATCACGCCTGATGTTTTTCATCAGATCACTATACATATTTGTTCGTATAAGATGGATAGAGAAGGATGGTTTTGTGAATCACTAAATATATAGATATTTTGTTAAGTAATATATGAGATACATATCCTGGTTCTAATCACTATAGAAAATTCTTAATCAATGATGAACTGTGGTACATTTCCATATATATTTTGTATCTCCACATCTTACATTTGGTATTTTATTTCCCTTACATTAAATAGTTCATTCATAAAAAAAATTTAATTTTACAAATTTTATCCTACTCTTATAACTTCAAGATTCATCCTTTTTAGATCTAGAAGTATTGGATCTTTTTCAATCCCCATCATGGATAATGTAGCAGTATTTTTCTACTCCGAGAGTCTCCCAGCTTAATTCCCCTTATAGTGTGTTCATATATTGAGTACTCATAATAATTGATTGGCTTTTACAATATAATTTTTCAAATGTTAAACACATTCTATAGAAATATATATTTAAACAACTCTTTACTAGTTTATATATCAGAAATTTCACTACAAATGTGATGATGGTAAATTTTTTATGCCATGATCACTGCTTCTAATTCCAAATGATGCATTGTGAAAATTTTCCTTTTAGTATTTAATTATAATATGGAAAAATATATTACCATTTCATTTTTTATGATGACTCATCCCAATACTTTTAATGATACATTACAGTAAATTTAAAACCCTTAATCACTTCATAGTAATGTAAGAACATGTTAGTTGATCCATTTTTTCTTGTTATCCATGAAGATTCTATCAAATTATTTTTTCTAGAAGAATTTGATTCCATTTCATGATAACCTGATTAATTATATTAAAACCATATAATATTCACCAACTATGTTGATAATATCGAGTTAACTGATGAATTATATAGGCTTCATTCATAGTGGTTTGTATGCACCATTATTTAACATCCTTTGTATTTTAAACATTTATAAATATACCCACATTTAATTACATGACCCATAAATGATTCTCTTTATAATCATAGATAACTTTTTCTAGGTATTTTTTACAGTGTGCCCTTTATTAGGGTATTTTCAAAAGTCCTTAAGTGATCTCCAGGCTCTTCCTATTTTCTAAAATACATAAGAATGTCCTCTATAAATACAAAAAAAATTGATCTATTTAATCCCTAAAGACTCAATAAAAAAATATCTATGAAGATAGTGGGGGAATTAGGAACTTCAAATAGCATGACTATAAACTGATAGTGTCAACACCTTGTCCATAATTCCTTATTTGTTATATCCTGCATTTTACCATCAGTTCTTCATATCTAAACCAAAGGTCAATCATTGAGAGAATTTATCTCCTCTAAATCAATAAACCATTAATCCTTATTAGGAAGTGGATACATATTTTTAAACATTGTTTTATTAAGTTAAATAAAATTGATGTAAAGACACATTGATCTATCATTATTTAACAAAGGGGACATTTTCACCCCCATTGAGAAGAAATAGTGTGTCTACTATAATTTTCAATATTTTCTTGTAATTTATTCATTTACCCCTATAATTTAATGAAATATATTCTATATGGTTTACTTAATATAGTTAATGATATTGGTATGAGTTTTATTAAGAATTCAACCTCATGTGTTGGGGGAAGAATAATAAATATATTAGAAAATACAACATCATATATATTTTCCTGATATTTTAAAAGTGGAAAATTATTTTAGATAGATTATATGGAATGAAACACCAATATTAAAAGATAATTTAACACCCTAAGACTTTATTATTTAATTATTTTTAATGAAATTAGATCTATTTGATAGCTTGTAGAACACGCAACCCTATGTCCAAAGAACCAAAATATATCATATTATTATAAAAAAGTTGTCAAATTGGAGGATATGAATCATAATAACTAAATTATGAAAATTATAGTTATTTATTTATTAAAAAAATAATCACCATTTAAAAAAATTGAAATGTGTTTTGAAAAAAAATATATTTTTTCTAAAATAAGATTTATTCTTGCTTTGCACACATAATTTTAATTTAATTTTTAACAATATTATAAATTTTGTTTCATAAAATTAATACAATTTTTTAAATTATCATATCAAAGTTATATTAGGTTAAATTTTTCTGATTTTTTATAAATGATTAAATTTTTGAAGATTTGTGAAAAATACTGATTTTTATTGAAAACTGGCTTTTCTTTTAAATAATTAACAAGATTAAATTTATTTTTAAATTTATTTTAATATAAAACAAGATAAATTATATTACAATTTAACTATTTTAGGTTATTTTAATCAATTTTATTTTGTATTTGGATATTAATACATTCTATAGTTATGAAACTTTTCACATTGCAAAGCCACTTTTTCAATGTGTTTGCGGGTATAATTTTATGTTGGATTCTAAATATTCTAATATTTAAATTTGTAACATTGGCATTAGTATTTATAATAATAATGGTGTATGTTTATATATATATATATATATATTAAAATAAACATAATTTTTTACCATTATGAATGGTAAAAGAAGTAAAAATTAACCACCACTTTTAAGGTAAAAACTAATTTACCGGATGTTAAACGAAAAAAGTCAGGGTTAAAATCTCCTAAAAACTATTCCAAATCCTATTTTATGGGATTATATCAAAATTAGAACCTGTAAGGGTCGATAATGTATCATTTTTTAGGATTTTTACTTGATAAAAATGTTGGGGAAAATGAATATTTTTAAAAATTCCATTTTCGTCCTCTCTCCCACTTATAAAAGACCACCCCATCTCACCCATATTCACACATAAAAATATATTTCTCTATGATAATAACTATTAAAATAAGTTATTTTCTCCCCATAAAACATATTATATCCCTTTTTTATCATAAATCCATCCTATGATCTATTTTGGCACAGATCTAAAGAAGATGTCGAGAGAAGACATATCATTCTTAAATAAGGGATTTTATTTTGATTCTTATTCCACCTACATTAAATATTTTTAAAACATGATTATATAAAAACCTAATTATCCTAAATAAACTAATATGTTATTATTTTCTGAAAATTTTTTATATCCTTCTCCTCTTCCATCAAATTTGAATCTAATCTGTCGATCATCTGTACGGCGGACTCCCTCCTCACGAACAAAGGTAAATTGTTTTCTATAAGCACCTTTAAACAGTATATATAATGATTAATTTAACACATTTATATTATATTAATGAAATTATCATACATCAATAATTTTATTATCATATATAACATCATACATTCTATTCTTTTTAAAAAATTTAAAATGTCGCTCGTGTGTATGGTGGACTACCAACACACAAAGTGATGTGAATAGTTTTTCAGTTACACATTAAATAGAATGTAATTAGGTGAAATTTAGTGAATATTTGTTATATATATTAAATTAAATTGATTTTATAACACTAATATATCACCCACCTCATTACGCTTTCAACCATTAAGGAAATGATAACGTCACTCATGTGTACGTACGACCTATCATATCCACAAAGTGATGTGATTCTTTCTCCATATTCAAATTTACATAATGAATATAAATATATATATAATAAAAAATGATATTTAGATCATTATTATATTTATTTTATTTTGGTACTATATAACTTACACATGAACATGAACATTAATGATAAAACACACATGATAAAACAAGGTAATAAACACACAAAATAATGAAAATGATATAGTCTTATTTACAAACGAGTAGTAAAATGTTATAAGGAGATCATATATGATATTATTAATATTAATATGGTTCTATTAAAATTTAATTTCATTATTAAAACCATTATATATAACTTTAAATAATGTTCATCCCAACAGAAGCATGAGATATTGGACTTCATCTCAATTTCTCTTCATTAAGGCATATTGTAATGTTATGCACCTAATTTGTTTTATATTGTGTTCATAATTAAACTTTTTGATATAATATCATGAATAATTCATAAATAAAGGTAATTTTGGTTTTAATTTTAATTATTTAATCTAAGGGGATATGACTTGAAAATTACTAACTGGTAAAGAATTTCATAACATTGATTATGTTCATTGGGTTATATTACATCTTTATAATCTTTAACATTCTAATATTATGTATTTAAATAATTTTTATTATATTTAATTTTATTTCTAATTTATGTTTTTATTTACTTTTTATAGCCATAATTGATTCATTGATTAATTATCCTGTCATCATTATGATCTTTTTGATATTTTATTTCACAATATCATTGTTATCGAGATTGTTTATGCTTCAATTTTCAATGATGGAAACTAATTGATAATTGGAAAATAAAAACCATTATTTTTTTACTCTTAGGTTATTCATGATGTTTTCATGTAATAGTAACATTTTACCACTATTTGATAAATTAAATTATTGACAAAATGTTTTTAATAAATTATTACTTCATTTCTCTCTTTTTTCATAAATATTATTAATTTTTATTCAATATTTTTATAAAATGTTTTCAAAAATGTATTAACAATATAAAAATTATTTTTTAATGTCATTTTTACCCATTTTTGAACATTTAAAAAATATTTTGAAAGAAATCTTCATGTCATTTTGAAAACAAGGCCTTCTTGATTTTATTAAAACTGTCAAAAGAATATATGTTTTAACATCTACAACATATATATAATTTTGCAACATCATGGCCACAACATTTTATAAATAATAATTTATAACATTAAAAGGATATTTTCATATAAAACTATTAATTTTAAATGACCTTTTAGTTTTAAAAATGTTATTTTAAATTGAAAATGATATTTTCCTCATGATTGTTTTTAAAATATATTTTTATGGTAATTCTATTCCTCAAAAGAAAAACCATTTTTTAAAAATAACCCACTAGGAGTATGTTTTATAGAAACCATCCTAATTAATCCTCTGGACGGTTTATAATTAATTTGATTAATGATAGTGTTGACCTTCACTTACTTGATTCATTTTTCTAGTCATCAACTTTCCCTTAAATTATTCATTTTCCTATGATTATTTGAAATTTATTTTCTCCTAAATATCCATATAATATTTCATCGATATTATTATTTATTAAATCTTATCACTTTTTTACATAGGTAGTCGTAATTTGATTGTCATTTGATTAACTCGGTAAATATTTATAATCTGTGTTCTTTATTTAATATTAATAATTAATGGAAACGTGTATTGTTTATGAATTAAATTGATTATTCATTATATGAGGAATGAATTGGAAATGTAGATATAGGTGAGGTATGGTGATAGATATACCCTAAATGTAACTTTGGTTTCATGAGATGAATTAGTTGGCTAACTTTAGTTAAATTTGTTTTTGGTGGATACCTACCCATCAGTTTTAAGCTATTTAATAAATGGTTTTGATAGTTAAGGTATCATGATACCTAAGAACATGAAATTCAATAATTAAGAATTTATTGCATTTATAATTTATTTATTTTTATCCATCATATTTTGTAAATGATATTATCCCATTTGAATTTCATTTTATGTTTATAGATTAAATGGAAGACATTTTTAGTTATTTACCTTCCAATATTTATTATTCCTTATCCTGTTATGATAGTTATGTTATTGATTAAATGGAATGTGTTTTATGTTATTTCACTTTTCATATTGATTTTGACAGTCTGTTTATTTAAATGGCATGTGTGTTCAATTATTTAACATTCTATGTTGATTTTTATTATTGATTTCTTATATCTTCTACTTTAGTTAAACCATATTGTCATTTTAGTTCTCCATTATTATGTTTATTTTTATAGGAATTAACGAAGTGGGTAATGATTGATATTCAAGGATATTCTTTATGGAGCAATGATATTATAAGAAAAATATATTATATATTTTTTCAAATGTAATATAGGAATCATGTTTTATTCTATTTTACCAAGTCTAATAATCTATTTTATCCTTCAAGATGTGATTCCTTATATCAAATTATAATTTAATAATGTAGTCACCATTTCCATGAAATTGTGGTCAGGTTCAATATAGTTTGAATCAGAGGAATTTTATTACAAACCATGGAAACTAGTCTAATAAATAATAGATTAGGGGAAATAACCATATGATAGAAATTTTGGATAAGTATATAATGAAATACTATTATTTTGATAAGTTAGAGAATCTATCTTTTTTTCTAGAAATAAATCACACTATAGATACTAAAATTGGATGTAGTTCCTTTAGAGATGTACCTAGGGTTAATAATTCTAAAAGGGGTGCATTCACCTTGATTTGACAGTCACCTCATGCATGAAAATGGACCTCACTATGCCCCTATTTTGAAACTCTAGGGGATATAATTCAGATATTTCACATTTTTATTACCAACCATTGTGATGTATTTCAATAGATGATGACAATAAAGACCTATTATAAACCTAAAGTGTCTATATTGAATGTATGGTGTCAGTATTTGGACCCTATATGAATGATTCTTTTTGATTATGTGGTTTTCCACAATGATTATTATCTCTCACATGATTATTTTTTGTTTTAGTGAAAGGATTGAACCCAAATAAATTGTGATAACATTGAATATAATGGATAATGTGGTGACTATGAGAAACAATATGGGTAGAATATAGGGTTGAAATATATAATTATTATGTCTAATTAGTTTTCCCAAAATACTATTAAAAACCAATACCTTAACCAAATCATGGACTCACCAAAGAAGATAATAATAGAGTTTTTTAAGAGCTATATTGATGGAGAAAATAGATGAATAAATACTTAGTATCATTCATATCAGAAATGTGGAAAGAGAAACCTTGGAATGTGCCTCAAAGTTATAGAAACATATTTTATGTCTGGAAAAATAAGGGCACAAATGAATAATTTTTTTAGGAAAAATTAACACTAGGATAATGGGAAATAAATATCATCTAAGGGATCCATTTATACTTTGTTTTAATAATTCTTTGGATCCTAAGAATTTTTTATAAAAATTACTTATTCTAAAGGCTAAATCATAGACCAAATAAGAATCTATATTAAAATAAAATTGTTTAATTATTTATGTATTTTGTTTTAAGAATTAAATTATAGAAGTATTTTAAATTTGTATTTCAGTTATAAGATTCATAAAACACATAGGGATTGTGTTAAATTTGAGAATCATATATTTCTTCATTAACATAAGAGTTCTGGAAACTGTCATGGGTATTGAGTATAAAATTGATCAGATGTTAAATGTATTAGAAACCTATTTTGAAAATTAGTATAGTGGTAATGTAACATGATTAAAGATATTTTTGGGAAAACATTTATGGTAATACAACCCATTGTTTTATATATGAAAACTTCATTTGGGGAATAATACCTTTATATTATTCTGGTCATAATAATAAAGATATTGGAAACCATTACTATTTATCATATCTTTAATTATTTAGTAATGATGGTTCATCAAAATTTGGGGACAATACTAGAATTATGTTAATATAGTTTTCGAAAAACAACAATCTTTATGTATGGTGACAACCTGATACACTTGGTCCTGCCACGGGTTATGAACCTACAACTGAGGTGTGATAATGGTATTGCACCGTCCATATGTCTATGTGATGTTCTGGTTAATATGTCAATTTTTTTTGTTAAATGATTTGAAATATTATTATTAATGATAAACCAGTGTATTTACTAATGAGTTTTAGAGATTAATGTATTATATAGGATAACTTTTCCTGACTAAAATGTTATTTGAAAAAAAATTAGGGACTAATGTAAGTACTTTTCACTCTTTTATGGACCCTAAAATCCATTAAATGAAAATTTTAGAGCTTTGGGCATGAAAAAATAATTTTTGGGATATTTATTTCTTATAGTTAGTGATGAATTGGAAATTGACCAAAGCACAACCATGGGTTTAAATTGTTCTTATAAAATATAAATTTTCAACAATATATATTTACTTACATTCATAGATAGAAAAATAATTCCTCAAATTTAGGAAAATTATATTGAATAAAAAAATTATCTTATTACTTTCTTATTGGATAAATCAAATATTCTTTTAAATAATCACATATTCATGGTTTTAAGGTCCATAAAATTACTTTAATTATCCACTTTTGTGATCAATAACCTATATCACTATCTAATAATATTTTCTCTTTTCTTCTATGTATTTTTCATAACATGGCACCAATGATATACTAAAAATAAACCTAGTTTTATGTTATTCCATATGAACTTTGTACATAACATTCTATTTTATTATGGGGATATTTTTTATCCCTTTTTTATGATTTTGGTTTTCAATAAAGGAATTTTAAAATTTCAAACCCTTGATTTACATGTGAATGCTCAAATTGTGAGAATGAAATTTATTGAAGTAGGAGAGAATGTAACACCCTATGATTCCAAAATATGAACTTCTCATTCAATAGAATTTATAACATGAAACACCACAGTTAGAAGAGAATGTAAGACCTCAATACTTCATGATATATTTATTTTTATATAAATTTTATCACTTTGATAGCTTGTGAAACACACAACCCTGAGTCTAGATGAATAATAATATAGTATAACCTTATAACCCAACTATTAAATTGGTAGGTATTATTTTAAATAACTAAATTATGAAAATTATGGTTTTATATTAACAATAAATAAAATAAAAAAACATCTAACATAAAAAGTAATGTTTTTTGAAAATTATATTTTTTAAAGATTTTGTAGTCATGCTTTGTCTTTGCAATTTAAAATTAATTTATTCCTATTTTTGAAAATTTGTTTGATAAAATGAAAATAAATTATGAAATTATTATATCTAAATTATCTTATTGTGAAATTTTGGGTTTTTCCAGACACATTTTATATTTCAATGAGTATTGAAAATACTTATTTATATTAAAAACTACATTTTTTTAAAATAATTCACCATGTTAAATTAAAATTAATTTTTTTAGCTAAAATTTGTGCAATTATATTAAAATTTAACTATTTTAGTTCTTTTTAATCAATCTCATATTGAATTTTGAAATTAAAAACTTTTATATTTATGATATTTTTTTCTTTCGAAACCCTCATTTTAGTCATGTTTGAAGATATAATTTTAAATTGAATTCCACCAGTTCTATGTTTTTAATTTGGAAAAATAGATTCAATATTTTGAATAAAAAAATTTATTTTTTATAAACATTTCTTCTTAATTTTTCACCATTGTGAATACTAAAAGTAGTAAACAATAATTACAAAAATTAAGATAAAAAACTAATTTATTAGTGGTTAAACTAATAAAATAAGGGTTTAAAATCTACTTCCAATTTTTAAAAATCTAATTGGCTAGAAATATTTTGACCTTATCAGAAATAATGGTTTATAATTAATAGTTATTTCAGGTTAGTTACCTTATAAAAACGTGGGTGTAATTGAATCTTTTAAAAAATTCTTTCATTATCCTCTCTACCACTTCCAAAAGGCCATCACCTATCCTACCATATTTGCACTTCCAAACCAATTTGGATTAGTTATGACTGATTAAAAACTTATTTACTCACCTTCTAAAATCCAAGATCCTTGTTTTATCAGATATCCATCCTTGGAAAGCTTTTGGTATGACACCTGGAACCCGGTTCGCTCAAAATCAATATAATCTATTTGCCCAAGTGAAATTAAGAGAATCTACCCCTATTCTAGTGGCTACAAAATAGTAGTTATGGTATATGGTAAATTGGGGTGAGGGATATATCCTCCTGATTAGAGTGTATCATAGTGGTATAATTGTATCAATCAATAGTGGAAGCATTAAACATAATTGAACTACATAAGAATAATCGCCCAAAATATAAATAACCAAGTAATTGCATCTATCAATTTCATATAAAAAAGGATGATCATATCATTGTTTAAGGAATGTTAACATAGTAGAACTTGGTGAAGAGGAATATATAAAATGATATATAAAAATGAAAAAATACTAATTGTAATCTCTAGTAGAATTTCGATCATAGGCTCAATCCTCTAATGTTGTTTTCCATCCTATTAATGTAACCAAGAATACATAACATGTTGATTTCCTTTATCATGACTTGCATCCATGATGTTTTTCCAGGAACCCAATAATTGCCCAAAAAGGGTGTGAGATATACTTATTTTTTTCACCACCAATAGATTCTAACTCAATCCATTATTTGAATATAAAATAAACATTATTAAGATACCAATAAAATTACTAAATGAGATGTGGTATAAGAATTATCCACATAGTTCTAGATTATCATAGAACACCTATCCTCTACTACCTGCTTCTTCCTATATAAGAATAATTATGAGTAAACAATTAATCATGATTTAATTTATGGTTTAAAGACCTTTCTTGTAGCCCAAGTGTTCCCTATGAATCATATCTAACTAAGATATGTATGATATGGCCATTATAAAAAAGTAAGGATCTGATTAAATTAAATATTGTTTTTTTACGTGGAAGTAAAATCGTCTAAATAATTCATTATGATTGAAAAATAACCTCGGAACATCTTTGGAATTCCTAATTTAAATCCCAGGTGTCTCTCTAGGAATAACATGAACACATCACCTTATAGGACCATCCTAAGAATTCCTCTTAGTAACGATGATATTACTCTAGGTGTGGCATAAAGTCACTTCCCCCTAATTCCATCCTTTATAGTTTACAAAGGGATCCTAATTGTCACTCATGGAATATATAAATTCATTACCTATGAGTATGTCCTTGGAAAGCCTCATGGGAGTCCAATTATCACTCGGTAATAAACAATGATCTTCCCTCATAGCACATCCTTTGTAGTCCACAAAGGAATCCTAAGTATCACTCAAGGGTATATAATCCAATTGCCAAGGGATTGCATTCATGGTGTTTATATGATTACCCACATGTGACCAAATTTGCATAAAAAATCATTTATAATTCAATTAATTCAATAATACCAATGATTTTTATATATTATTTACATGACAGACACATATTTCACTTGCAGCATGGTAATATGAATGGCTATGGGCCCAAGGACAAACCACACCATTTAATTTCTCATTTAGTTCAACAGTTCTTCACATTTATATAAGTATGTAACTCACCTTTGTTTGGGGTATAATCATAGGATATTCCTATAATTTCTATAATCTGATAAATATTACTATTTACTTAATTATATGTTTTAATTGAAAGGATCATCTGAAGACTAAGGGAAAAGTGAAAATGGTAAAAGTGGTGGACACGTGGCCTTTCATTCCCATATACATTCATTTCAAACTAAATGTAAAACATATCATTCAACATCCCTAAACTGAGGGGCAAGAGAACATACCTCAAGAGGTATATAAATTTAATAGTCCACCCATGGTGGTTCTTTCCAATTTAGAAACACACCCCTATGGTAGTTCAATTAAATATACTTAAACTATAATGATATTTAAATGGGTATCTTGGGTAACATTATTAAATCATACCCATTTAATTCGAAAATAATTCAATATAACATGTTTCCCCCATAAAATCTATCACATACAGCAACACCAAAAATATAAACACTGAGAATTTAATGGAAAAGGATGAGCATTCTTACCTTGGCTTGGTAGTGGACTAAACAACCAATATTGGACTTCAAATCATTCTAAAAATGAAAAAATATATAAAATAGACAAATCCATTTAATATTGGGAATATATGGTCCAAAAAAACAACTCCATTGATAGAATGATAATGGAAGATATGTGAAAGAGAAATAGAGAGCTTACCAGTATACATCCAATGAGACTGACTGTGGTACGATCAGACTCTGGATGTAAAAGATACCACTAATCCTAAATTTAGAAAATGGTATCTCTCTAAAGGATAGTGATATTATGAGTATAAAGATAAAAAAATATAGGGGGGGTAATAAAATATAATAGAGTGAAAACTATAATTTTCACAATTCCATTAAAGGGTTGCACAGTTGTCCAAACAATGAGCCAATTATGCACCCATCATGGACTCAATACACCCCTCTCGTGGATAGGTGCATGGTTTAACTAAAAATGCATAGAACATGATATACCTCTATATCAAGAAGTATATAGAACTCTCAAGTGTTTTATTCCTAGTATACACAGTTAGTATAAACCATGTATCCCAAAATAGAGCACATAACCACCCCACATTGTTTAATCTAAATGTGCAGATTGGGATACCTGGATTCTATTAATTGTGTATCCAAACTTCTTCTCACAAAATTCTAGGATCATGGCTCCGTACAAGCCCTAGACACCCCTAGAAAATTCTTTTACCTAATTAGGAACGTCCATAGTAATGAAATTGAATAAATTTCCTATAGATTAAAAGGTTCCACACCTCAATGAATGTTTGTGATCTTATAATCTCCCCACTAAAATAAAATCAACCATGAGTTGTCCTTCTATGGGTGGAAAATAATCATCTATGAATAAATCGTACCACTCGTAACATACGTCAACCTCTTTCTCCCATGTATCCTCATGTACATAGTTATCCTACAATAGCACCCGTATAATTGGAATTGACCAGCCTTAGAGAACATTCATGCCTCAATCAACAATACAGTTATGATTCTTTTCAATGGATTTATCAACCATAAATTCCACCACCTCCGGATGAAGAATATGAGATATATATGAATGATATTAGTGAAGAAAATATAAATATAAAAATTCATGTATGTCCATGTACCCATGAGGTAACTAAAAGGAATAGGATACTTTCCCAACTCTCTCTGAAACTTAAAGGGCCCAATATAATGATGTAATTGGTTCCCTTTTTTATGAATCTATTTATCCACCAATCTAGGAAAAACACTTAATAAAACATGAATCCCTTCCTCATACTCTAGTGTTAAATGGTGGATATTGGAGTATGACCTCTTCCTTTACTGAGCTATAGACATCCAATTCCAAATAAGACAAACTTTCTCATAAATATCCTGAACAAGACAAAGTCCTAGTAGTGTTTCCCCTCCAACCACGAATCTGAATAGGTGAAAATAGCATGTCCTACTATATAGGGCCTCATGATAATCCCTCTATAGGGTCACCAAGAAGCTATTATTATAATAAAAAACAATTATAAGTATGTTTTTATACTAAAAACCTATGAAATATAGAATAAATGATTGGAGCATGTCCTCTAAAACCAGAATCATTTGCGGAGACTAACCATCATTCTGTGGTTGATTGGTTATACTAAGTAGATACTGTGAACCCAATTCCATTTGCATTCCTTTCAAGAACCATGAAGTGAAACGAGAACCACTTTCCAATATGATATAATGTGAAGATACATGGAGTAACATAATCTCATGGATGTGAATACTTCTAAGATTATCCAAAGAAAATGTTCCTCGGATAAGAATGAAATATGTGACCTATGTGAATATTTCTATAATCACCCCTACGATGTCTCCCCTTAGAGGTGATATAAGAAATACATTCGTAAAATACATAGTGACGTCATCCAAATTATAATCAGGAATAGGTAACGGGTGTAAAATTCATGTTTGTCGTTGGTGTTCTAACATCACCTACTAACTAGTAGAACTCAATGAAACAAACCCATCTATCTTCATTTTCATCCCCATCCACCACCCTTGGTAGTATAAGTCATGAGACATCCTTGTAATAATAGGATGTACTACCCATATAGAGGCATGATACACTCTCATAAACCCCTCTCATAAATATATAGGAACCCAAATTCTTCCATAAATGTGAAATATCTCATTCTCATCAAAGAACTAACTAGTAGGTGGGTCATCCCCAACAATGAATTCCAAAGGACCAAGCCCTTAGGATCATCCAGCTTACTAATATTCACTCTCTTCAGAAGTGAATATTTCTGTGATCATGAAAAAAGTAAACACTATCCATTATGGCTATGAACATCCAAATTCATCTCATAAAATAGTCTTATAAGCTACCACTCTCTACTGGCCTCTTGAACTGTCTGTTTCTGTGTCCTTATAAAAAGAGCATCAGCAATAGCATTTCCATTTGCAGGTGTAATGGAAAGATCACCATTGAAGGAATGAAGGTATTTAATCCATATATATTTCCTAATATTTATTTCATGCTATTTAAATATGTACATGAATATATTGTGGTCCGTACACGCCAAAAAATTGTCTCCTAGTAAATAATGTCTCCAAAAAAAATCACTAATAATAGTAGCTAACTAGATATCATGTGTTGGGTATTTCCTCTCATTTAGCTTCAACTCAAAAGACCCAAACACCACCACTCACTTATCATATATTTGAACTAATCATATCTATATGCAGATGAATAAATACAAACCATATATCTTCTACCTATATCTAAAAAACATAGAATTAAGACTGATGTCAGTCTCCCTTTCATATCTTAAATGTATATTACACCATCTTGTGACCATATGATCAGAAAACCCTACTTATTTAAGACTATATATGGTTTATATAGGTGTGAAATTCCTTATATAAAGCATCTGTAATAACTCTATATCCCCAAGAATATCCATCTTTTAAAGACCATCTTGTGTTTCTACAAGGAAACTATAGCTCTAACCTTCTCTAGGTCAACTGATCTCATGTCTCTATGATAATGTGACCTTGGTAGTGAACTTGATACATCAATATGTGGAAATTTGTTTGATTAGTACATAACTTATTCTCTCTTGGTTTATTCAATAATATCTCAAGATGTTGGACATGGTCGTGACAATTTTAAGAATACACCAATATATCATCCCTGGAGTACCACCATAAATGACTCCATGTATGGGTGTAAAACCAAAGTCATCAGTGACAAGAAAACTGTTAGCATATTCATGAGACCAGACGGAATGACCAAATACTCATATAATATTTATCTACTATGAAATGTTATATATGGTATATCTGATGGTCTAACACACACCAGATGATAACATAATATAATATTAAACTTACCAAAAACCTTTTCTCCATGAAGTTACTTGAAGAGATTTTCAATACAAGGAAATGGAATCTATATCATAATCATAATATGGTTAAACCTATGGTAACCCGATGACGTAGGGTACCGTCCACCTATTTGGGAAAAAGGACTAGTGATCCCTGCAGTGAAGAACAGAGTTTTATAAAACCCTTGTCTTCCAAATAATCTACCTACCTCATGAGCACTTTTAAATCATAGTATCCATCTTGTAAGGAGGAATTGATACCAGTGTATATTTTGATACTATCTCCATAGAAAACGCTACCTCTCTCTTGAGAGATATCCTTAAAAATTCATCTAAGAAAATGGATTTAAAATGATATATTTCTAGAGGGTAATATATCTAATGTTTTACCTAATCATCCAGATAAAATATTTCAATCTACATTATCATCCCACCAAGTCCATGATGCTCAGTTCTAGACTGTCTCTCTTAGATGTCACATTTACCCTTGTGTATAAAACCACACCCTTTGGTGATTTTAAATTTACCCCTCGATGATAGTTGTAAACTTAAGAATGATATGAGACCAAAAGGTATATCCCTAGAATGACTTCAAACCCTATAATTTTTAGCACAATGAGGATTCATATAAAGGGAAACTAAACAATATCATTGGTAACTCCATGCACTGGTGTGCACTCTCTGATCGAATTCCAAATGGAGTACCAAGTGTTATCATGCCTATGGAAAACTAAGAATTAAGGCTAATGTTCTCTAAAATAGGCATATATATAATGGAATAAAAATAAACCATATCAAAAAAAGAGAATATATTAATGTATATGATACTATAATAGTAAACTCACATGATATAAGGTATGGCACTGTACTCCTTAGGTATTGAATGCAGCTCATACATCTAGTATGATCTGCAACCTTGAGATATAGCATGGTTACGTTGAGTAGTTCTGCCGTGCTAGTGATTTATTTCTAGTGTCTAGAAACCCCTTCCTTAACAACCAAATATTCCAGATTGGCCAGTGTCACTCTAGATCTCTATATGACAAGAAGCTACTGAATGTGATTATGTATGTGCAGTCTATAAAGAACCTACCCTACTAGATACTGGAGAAGATGTTTTGCAAAATCACTAAATATATCCCATCATTCTATAATACCAGCACTCGATGGGGACCCTAGTACCCTAATGATTCATATTTCCCATCAAACCATGATGATGACAGTTCACATGGCTACCTGTGTATAATCATTGGATACTAATATCACTCCATGTAAGTTCCAAAGAACTATTCCTACTATTGGACATTGTAGTTATAGATCTCTGTGTCAAACAACCTTATCTCACACCAAAACCTCTCTCAGGTTATGCTCTATGATATGCTCATGATTCATTATTCCAGATATATTAGTAATGTTAATTACATTGAACTGCAATATTATTTTATAAATCATACAGTCCTCAAATAACCTAACATTAGAAAACTCTTCACCTAATATAACAGGTGAGAAACACTGTAGCTCTATAAAATGGGAAGAATAGTCCACAACTAATGATTTTTCTTACAAAAAATGCATACCCTCTTGGGATTTATCAGCCCTCAATGTGTTGAGATAAAAATAATCATGGAAGGCTATCTAAAAATATTTCTAATTCAAATCGTGAATACTATCCTTCTAGAAAATAAAATCTCTCCACCTCTTGTTGGAATCATGAATCATATGCATAGAAATATTCAATATCCAATATGGAGGTTTCTCAAGGTTCTCCTAAATAGATAGAATAGCCTTTAAAAATAATTTACAAACCTTGCACCACCATCCCTCGAAAACATGGGTGTATATTGATATTAAAACTCACACATGAAATATACCATAGTCGGGGAAAGTCATGGGACTATATGAACACTCTTCATAAAGAAAATAAAACCCTTTAAAAACTAGACATAAGTGCCCATATTATGTTTTTATATTTATTCCATAAGAGTTATAATAGGAGGTTCAACTTCTGGCCTAAGGAACTCCACCTTTAAAAAGGGCCATTGTCATCCTCCCGGAACATGACTTGAGGATTTCATGGTGTCATGTATCTAAAAATCCCATCACATGCCTCAATATAACATTTAATTACCATTTAACATTCAAATATATAATAATTATTGGTAGAATCATTCATATCTAAATATCACACCCCTCTTCTTACTCATAAATCCAGGTCTGAGTGATGAATGGATCATAAAAAAATAAAAAGACACTACCTACATACCACTACTAAGGTTGGTTTTGGGTCATGTTATCCACTATAAGTAAAAGGTCATGGTAAATAAAGTCTCAAATAAAAGTTATAGAGGAATACTCCCTTTATATTGCTATAGGTATATCCATTTAATAGTGACCGTTTCATTTTAGAATTTAATTTTTTTTTAGGTTTTTACCCAAGATATAGAAAAATGTTTAACATGGTTGAATTATATAGATCACCACATCGAATTAATAATGGCCCGTACACATTATAAATTTAAATTAGGAATCCATTTAATTATAAAAAAATATTTATTGAATTATTACATGAAATGTTTAAACAATTTCATTGATATAGAAATAAAGGCTCCATGACATGCTACAATTAATAAAAATATTAGTAAACATATGACATGGAATATTCATAAAATATAAATATTAATGTGCCTATGAAAATATATGATTCAATACTTCATTTCCATGTCATACAAAGGTAATAATCCAAAATAATAAAAAACAAAAAACTTCATGTGTGTCACCAATCAGTGAAATAACAGAAACCATAATAAATACAATCTAGAAAAACCTGTCACACCCTATGTAATTTATCTTTTCACTATATATGGGTTAGATACTCCCATGAAAAGGCTCGTTTCCTAAACTTTAAATGTCCTTTTTCAACTTTCTACCATCCAAATTATTAAGGCATGAAAATAAAATAAAATTGTTTGATACCACTTTGTGATGTCTCAGACCAAATTCACTCAAATATAATTGAATTAGAATTCCCATGTGACTTCAATTATTCCTACCCATACAGTATAGGTCGTTAACTAGCGGTGAAGGTCCATGGTGGAATAGTTGGTAGACTATACCCTCATGATCAGATTGTAGTATAGTGGTATTATCTTATCAACCAATAGAGGAATCGTATAAGATAAATTATATATAAAATATTATTCATCCATAAAATAAATAACCATGTAATAAAATCCATCAATTCCAAATACTAAAATGATGATCATATCATGCTATACAAATGGAAAATATATGAGAATTAGGGGAACATGTATATAAAAAATTATATAAAAATAGAAAAAGACACAAGGTTATCTCAAGTACAATATTGAGTATAGGTTGGGTCCATTACCAACATGTTCCATCCTAGCAAGGAAATCAAGAATCCATAGTTGGTCACTTTTACTTATCACAAACTCCATCCATGACTTTTATCCAGGTACCCAACGATGACCTAACCAAGGTGTGAGATATATTCACTAGGCCATTACCAATGGTGTATAATTCAATCCAAACCATTAATATTTAATAAATTGGGTATATGTAACAATAAAATATATAAATGAGATGCAATATGTAAATAAAAAACATTGGGCCAATTTCCCATGGAACACATGTCCTCTACTACCTTCATCGGCCTAATCCAGAATATCATTGAATGAAAAATCAGTTATGATTTAATTTCTTATACATTATTGGGACATGAAACATAGACCAACCATCCCCCATGAATCATATTAATGTAATATATGTATAATAACACCATCCCAAAAAATGTAAGGATTCAATAGAATACATGATTGTTTTTTGTCTTGGTAGTCATGATATATAATTAAATCATTATGATTTAAAAACAACATGATCCCATATTTGGTATTCCAAATTTGGATCCCATATATTACTCTAGGGATAAAATGAAGTCAAAACATTAAAATCCAATCCTACACATTCATCATTGGAACACTGGTATCGCTCTGGGTGTTGTATAAATTCCACAACCTCTATGTCTAACCTTGTGGGTCCATAAAGTTAGTTCAAGATTAACTCATGCATATAAACAATTATATTCCCTATAATTTCATACTTGGACATCATTAAAGGGATTCCATGTATTAATCAGGCATATATTATCCATTTTCCAAGTGATTCTACTCATTGAAATCATATGAGAACCCATTTTTTCACTAATGGTGCATGATAAATTCATTTACAATTCATTTAATTCAACAAGATAGATGATTATATATAAGGAATTCTATGCTAGAAATCATATTTTAATCTCAAAATGGAAATATTACCGGTCATGGGGCCAAGGACTAACTATGTCATTATTGTTTTCATATAATTCAATTGAACATTTCCTTTATATAAGCATTTAACTCACCTTAGAAGGTGCTCCAAAAAATATTCTAGGATTAGAAGGAATGAAATATTATAAATCCTCCCATTCATCTTAATTAGGAATTTTAATTAGAAATAAAATCTCAACACTATGTGATAAGGGACAATTTATGAAGTGATAGGGACATCATCTTCCATTCCCTCTTTTATTCAATTCAAATTAAATTCTAGGAATACCATTTTTCATCCCAACAATGATGGGGAAAATAACACACACCAAGAGGTATATCAATTTCCTAGGACACCAATGGATGTTTTACCCATTTTAGAAACACACCCAAGGGGTGGTTCAATTAATGGTCTATAACCTCTTAATTATATATAAATGGGTCTCATTATTAATATAGTTCAAGAATACACATTTAATTCAAGAAGAATTCCTTTTAACATGATTTATTTAGAAAATCCTAGACACTAAATAATGACATATATATAAACACCAGGGCATTGATGGAAAGTCCTGATACCTTTTACCTCATCATGTTAGTTGACTCATTATCTGATTTTTTCCTCTAATCCATGATAGAATGTAAGAAATCAATCAAATATAGAATAAGAGTTCACACCAAAATAACTCTATTCGTAGGATGAAAAATGATGAAATATGATATATGAATAGAGATATTACTGGTACATATCTAATAAGACTAATAGAAACTCAATTAGAGTATAGATATAGAATATATCAAAAATCCTAGCTTTTGGAAGAAGGGAACTTTCTAATGGGTGATGAATGCTATAAATGGCGAGAGAAAGAAAATAGGGGATGAATAAATAGACTCTAGGTAAAATCCATTATTTCACCTTTTCTAAATTTTCTCAGGGTTTTTATACACTTTTGGTGGAACTATGTTAAAATTGTGCCCCCATTACTACCTCAAGACTCCCCTAACACGGCTTGGAACATAGTTTATCTAACCGTGCACAGCCTTTTCCAAACCCCTCTAATAAGATTCATGCATCACTGACATGGGTATGTTTCCTTGGCATCAAGGTCAAAATAACCATGAGGCCCTAGACATAGATTTGAACCACTTATCATGGTTTAATCAGACATTGTATATTAGGATTCATGGTTTCAAAAAACTGTGATGCCCACTTGCATCTCCCAAAAGCTAAGGATTTGGGCTCTCTAAAAGCCCCAAACACTAATGAAACCCCCATGACCTCATTAGGAACTAATATTTGAATAAATAAAACAATTTAAATATAAATTTAAATTTTACATTCATCATTTAAAATATGGGTTCATACATTTCGGGGAAACCTGAAGAAGCTTTCTAAAGAAGTGGTAACATACATAAACGAGCATTTTTATTTTGTTTATTCATCCATTTTTTTCAAATTTTATTCAACCATAGTTATATAAAATCCCAAATATATTCTATATACTTATGTGTTATTATTCTGTGTTCATGACCTATATTTTTCTCCTCTTCCATAAAATGGGAACCAAAACCACTAATCCCGTGTACGGCGAACTACCACCTCATGAGTCGGTATATTGTTTCCACCACCACAAATAATGAAATGTTATAATGATGAATTTAACACATTTATATGATATTTATGATATTATTATTCTTTTGAAATTTTAATATCTCATATACCTTCTTATGTTTCATTATATTTAAAATTCGATAACATCACTCGTATATACGATGTATTATCACCTCAAAAATAAATGCAACTTATTTTTCACATTAAATTTACATGGAATGTAATAAAGATAAATTTAGTAAATATATGTGATATATATGAAAATATATTTATTCTAAAACATTAATGTATCACCCACTATGATAACCTTTATCACAATAAGAAAATTAAAATTCACTCATGTGTGCATACGACTAAATATCTCCATAAAGCAAGGTGATCCATTCTCTACGTTAAGATATCATTAATGATTAGAAAAATTTTTCTAATATTAAAAAATCATATTAATAAGATTAAAATAATTCTTGATATGATATAACTATTTAATATTCATAAGAACGGTAACTTCTAATACAAAACATTCATGAGATAATAAGGAATTTAACACACGAAACAATGAAAATAACAGAATATTATTAACAAAGGGTTGCTAAAAAATTTAAAGGGATTATATATGATATTATAAATATGTATATGGTTTCGGTATAAATTAATTATATAATAAATCCTATTATATAGTATGTTAATGCATGATCAACCAAAAAGAAGTTTGAGGTAAGGGACTTCATCTCAATTTCTCTTTATTGATGTATATTATAATGTTAATCACATAATTTCTATAATATGGTGTATATAATACCCGTATTCATGTGATATAATGAATAATTCATAATTTATGGTAAATTATGTTTTAATTTTTATTTTTTCCATCTAATGGAATTGATTTTAAAATTACCAAGTGGTAATGAATTTCATAACAATATTTATTTTCATCGGGTTATATTACTTATTCATTATCGTTGAAATTATATGATTATGTGCGAAAATAAATTTTATTGAATTATGTTTTATTTACACTAGTTGAATATGGATTTAAATTTGATAAAAAAAAATTGATTAATTGATTAATTATCACTTCAATGTTGTGATCATTGTGAGGGTATATTTCACAATCTAATATTTATTGGTATTACTTATTATAGAATTTACATTGAATATATTTTTTTATCATTGGATAATAAAACCATTTCATTTTATTCTTATATTTTTTCAAGATATTTACAAGTAATGGTATGATTTTTTCACTCTTTTTTACATAAAAGTATTTGGAAAATGTTTTTAATAAAATCCAACTTCATTACACTATTTGATCATAAATCCTTTTTCTTCCAAATACATATTTTCATAAAAATTGAAATTATCCAACATTGTTATTAAAGATGTGTTTACATGTTTTTTTTATGTTTTAATTTTTTTTGAATGGAATCATCATGTCATTTTCCATACAAAACCCATTTCACTTTCACTAAAAATGTCATAAAGATTTTTTTTAACGTGTATGGAAAGTATGGAATTACCCACTATCATGAACACTCATTATTTAAAATATTCCATTATAATTTTTTATGGTTATTTACAAATAAATGTTTTTTCATAATGTTTTGTGACCATTTAGTTTTAATAGATTATTTTATAAATAAAAAGGATATTCTCCTCGAAAAAAATTAATATATTTTTATGGTATTTATATTCTTCAATAACAATATCCCATAATTTTACTTAAAATACACTAGGGATAATGTAACATACCTACATGAACCACCCAGTTCAATTTGGAAATAAAAATTTTCTCATGAGTGCCTCAACGTACACAAGAGGTAACTGACTAGCATCCAGGGTGTAAATCTAATAGTGGAGAGACTATACACTCAGTATCATTTTATTGAAAAGGAACGAATAAAAAAAATATTAAAATGTGGAAACTAAATTAGTGATATAGATATAAAAATAGGTCTTAATGTCGTATGTTTGTCCGGAGTATAAGAAGATCCTAATTACAATACAAGAAAATAAACAAACATCTACAATGGAACTCTATTTTCTATCCCAATATGTTACTTCTCCATGCTCCACTTCTCATCCATCCACCATAGGTCCCTTTCCCTTCACCTGATCTCTGGTCATTAAATCTATAAGCACACCGAAATTCATGAGTAGGGTGTGAGTAAAAGAATCAATAAAATACCACCACTTCATCTTTAATATAAGTACATGATATATATATATATAATAGTTTATATAATGACATAATTAAATTATCTATCAGAATATATTTGTAAACTCATATTATGTAGACTAATACACCATAAACCTTAGACCTACCTACAATGGATCATTACAAGTAAGGATGTTGAGAATTCAATAAACCTCTATTAAGGTAACAAATCTCACCCCACCCTTCTAGTGTTTTTCACGAGAATGCCGCATGGTCTGTCAGGTCAATACCTGACACTCATAACATTTTAATCACCCATAGACTAATGTCCATAGGAATCCATTTCATGTATCATCCACTACACTACAATTAATTCCCATCTATAATGGTGTCTATGCCTGCCTTTAAGGAAGTTAGGACTGCATGATTTTTTGGGTAACATGAAACTAATTATTTAAACTCTACAGGGGTAGCTACACCCACCTTCAAGAACATTATAACCACATAACTATGAATCCCATGTCTCCACTTGTTTATCTTATTTCCTTCTAGGTGGACACTTTCTTTTCCCCTCTACAAGGGTAGCTACATAAATATTTAAGGACTTTAGGACCACATTATGTTGGGTAATCATAGACACCCCACCACCAAGTATTGACCTGAGTGTCTTAGTACCTAAAGAAAAATTTCACAAGTTGTTCAACACACAAAAATTATATGTCATATCAAGGAATAATAATCCACAACAAGATCAAAGTCAAGATAATAACACATAAAAATGTAATATCGTAGCTACAAAAACACCCACAAGCATCTTAGTATATGAATAGGTTAGTCCATTATAAACATAATATCTTGATAAAATCATATATTCAAAGACAATAATTGATCATAACCTTGTACCTCAATGTCGTTGATGTTAATGGAAAGAATAAAAAAATTTGAGTCATTCTAAAGTTGGAGTAAAAAATCAACTATCAAGAACACTTCCTTTTGGACCTTATTATCATAATTTCTAGCACCTAAATATTTGAGGTTCTTCAATCGAGCCTTCAACAATAACCAACTATAGTATTTAAGAACGAAATAAAATATTTCATGTGGTGATATATTTTCTCGACTAAATAATTTAAAAATTACCATTCTAGGTTGGCTTATAAGCTTGTAATATTATTCATATTAATAATTATCCTATAATAATTTCCTATAAATTATTCTTTTAAAATTATCCCTTGATAATTTATCATAAATTATAGTATTATAATAATCACTCGAGTATTTATCACAAATTATAATTCTATAATTATTTTTGTATAATTTCTTATAAATTAACCATTATAATTATCTTTTGATAATTTATTATGTATTATCCTCTGTAATTAACTTTTGATAATTTATTCAAAATTATACATTATAATTATCTTTTAATAATTTATTAAAAATTATCCCTTATAATTATTTATTGATAATTTATTATAATATATAATTTTTATAATTATCTCATGATAATATTTTAAAATTTAGCCATTATAATTTTATTTTGATAATTTTTCAAAAATATAGTTTTACAATAATCTTATGATAATTTATTATAAATTTGCATTTATCATTATATTCTAATAATTTATTATATTTTTTATTTTTATAAACACAAAATTATCATTTTATAACTTTAATAATTATTCTTTTATAATTCAAATTAATTATCTTCTAGAAATTTTATAAATTATCCCTTGATAAATCAATAAAAATTTCCTTTGATTATTTTTGTTCTATAAACTATCATTTCATAATATTGTGTAATTATCATTTTATAACAAATACAAGTATATTTTGATAATTTGATGAAATAATTATCTCATATATCTTTATAATTATTATTATATAATTTTAAATAATTATTCCTTGATAAATGTTTTTTAATTTAACATTTTATATTCTAAAAATATTCATATGAAAATTTTTATAGATAATCAACTGATAATATATTGTACTTATCATTGGATAATTCGTTATTTTTACCTTTTTAATTTTTTTCATAATTTATCTTATAAAAATTAATAAATTTTCCTTTATAATTTGGGGGATTATCAATAGATAATTCAAGGTTTGTGATATTTTCATTGAATAATTCATTTTTTACACAACTAAAATAGGTAAAAATTTGAATAAATAAATTAAATAAAGAAAAATAAAATAAATTGGAAGAACATACTATGTGCATATTAGAGAGGAAGAAGATGGCTACAACACACCTGGAACACACGAATCAAATTTATTAGTATTAACCAATATCGGGTTGAGTGGTTATTAGTTTTGTTTGATTCATTTAGATGAACTGTAGTTGAGGTCGATTGGTTCATACATTTAATATCCCATGTTGGGCATTGGGCTGAAAAACCCAAAATCGGTCAACCATGTTAATATATAATTAAAAAATAACATTATTATTCAGTCATTATTTTCACCCCATTACAAAATTTCTAATTTAAATGGGTCAAAATGGTGAAAAATGCTTGTTATTTATCCAATATAGGGTTAAAAATGGTGGTCATGCAGCATTGAATAAAATGAGTTATAAAAAAGAAAATTAATTAGTTAAATTTTCAAAAAATATATAAATAAAAATTAATAAGTTACCATCATGTTTGATATTTCCAAACGCCTAATTTGTATAAAAGTTATATCATGCCTAGCTTAAAACCCTCATCCCAAACCTAATAGTGGTCCCAGATTTCTCATACAATGCTCTATTAAGGATATATAAAATTAATTTTCTTTAAATATATAATAAAAATATTAAATAAGTTTCTATCCGAGGAGATGTTACCAAATGACCGATGCACACAAAAATTATATAACTTTGTGGATAAACACCTAATCATAGAGATAAGTTTGGTATCATATTTCTCATATAACTAATCATTTAGTAGATTTTCAATTATTTCTAGAAAAATATATAATTAAAATATAAAATATGTTACCAGCACATATGATATTACCCAATACCCAATACGTATAATAATTATATTTCAGCTAGAGTAAACGCCTCATGAAGAACCTAATGGTGGTCACATATTTCTTATATGATGCACCAGTAAAAAGATATTAAATTATTTTTTGAAAAATATATAGTAGAATTATTAAATAAGTTACCATCACATGTGATGTTACCAAAGGCCTGACACACACAAAAGTTATAGTGTTCCTAAAGGAAACCAATCATACCAAACCTAAATGTGGTCTCAAATTAGTCATATGATTCACTATTTTTGAGATATTAAATTATTATTAATAAATCACATACATGATATAGTATATTTAATATTTTTTTACTCTTTCTATGTTGAGACTCTACGGACCTCAGAATCCCATGTTATCTTAGAACTAACTCTTAAAATATTATATAGAATATTTCATTGTTTTACATGATCTTTTACCCTTACAAAAATCCATCAAATAATATATAATGTTATTTTTGTTTAAAACATAATGTTTTCCTTAAAAATAACTATAAATTATTATTATTGAATGGGTTTTAATCTTTAAAATTTTAGTATATTACAATTCTACCACTCTATCTACTTATTATCATAGAGATGTATCTCTTGAGGTCTTTCTCAAATAACTAAGGCCACTAAGCCTAAACATCCAACATACAATCCCATATCTCATCCTAGATCCACCCATATTGCCAACATATTCAGACTAGTGGTATCATTTCCCCTTGGGGGAATTTTTCACACCATTATGTAATCCACACAAGACACATCTCATAATATTCTTTAGTTTCCAACTGAAATTACTTGAAATATATAACATGTATAGGATAGGGTATGTACCAATAATGTTGAGAAACATGGAACATCTCATGCATTCCTCAGTAACATGGAGTAATGTCCAAACAAGACACCATTATCCCAAATCCTTCAGTGATCTAAAAGGATTTGACAAAACATGGTGTCAGATTCCCCTTTACCTGTATATGTCTATTCCCTAAACGTGGAATCAATCATAAGAAATACATGATCACCAACAATGACCTCCAATGGTCTCTAATGGCCATCAACATATAAATGTTTTCTACTCTGAGAGTTTATCAACCTTTTCTTTATTTATGCACTCTCTCAAAGGAATCTCAAACCAAAATGGGCCCCATAACTACTACCTTGCTCACTTAATTCCATCAGATAAATAAACAATAGAACCTCCCATAAAAATAATCTTAAAGTAATAAGTCTAGGTGACCATACAACAATCCACTAAAGAGAAAGATGCAAGCATGACTCATATCCCCCAATATGTGTATAGATCACATGGGCAGTCTATCTGTTAGAGGATGTTATGATGTTCTCAATCTTAGCTGATTTCCTTGGTATTCTTACAATCCCTTCCAAAGTAATGATGTAAAACAGAAATCTCTATTTGAAACAAGGATCTCTCATACATAGACCCTTACTAGATCCTCCTCTGAGTAAGTTTTTTGTCAGTCACTTTATAATTTAAGAAATGATTACGTCCCTCTCATATACTATATTTTTACATAATCATTCAACGATGTATCTGAGAATGTTAATTTAGGGAAACAAAACTCTATGAGTAAGTCTATACTAGAAATAGTTTGATGATATAAAAACCACATCATTAATAAAGGAGTAAATTAAAATATATATATTAAAGAAACACATCATATAGTAATAAGTTCTGTATCACCATTTGTTGGATCTTGATCCACTGCATAGACTCGGACTGCCTCAGCTCCATGACTATATCTGAGACTCTCCTAAGTCATCATCATTAGTGGATTGTGTATCATTTTTTGGGGTCCTCTACTCCATTCATGTCCTAAACTCCTATAAATTCTATGGGATAACTTCATAAAAAATTATTAATGATAACTATGGTTTCCATAAAGGTTCCATCCCATGGTTTTATTTTTTATAATGGAGCTATAATTCCATCTTATACAATAAATTTATCACCTATCTCTTGTATAGGGTACCAGAGAAGTTATTCTCTAACCATAATATCTTCCCTATTTAGGATCTTGATCCTCATTTCTCTACCACAAATTTGAAGAACTCCTATAGTTTTAAGGTAAAAATCATTCATTGGCCTATCATGATTCTTTTTCAATCATGGTTTCTCATCTTCTTCAATCACCTTCGCAAAGGTTGTGGCCTTAAGAAAAACCTATGGGTATTTCATTATGTCAAAGACTTGTACATGGAATATGATCTCCATTCAAATTCATATCTCAAATATTCAAGCCCTATTTTCCTAATTATTGTAAAAAATATACGAAATGAAAATAAACTCCAAAAAATGCACAAAGTGTATAGACACATCCATATAACATTGTCATAAAATCATGAATACTTTTTCACAATCCAGAATCATCATGTTCTGAAATTACTTCTCAGAAACTGCTCTTTTATGGTAATACAAGTAAGATCATCTCATATCCTAGATAAATTCATTTTAGTCCACAATATTCAGAAAAGTCCTTTGAATATGAAGGTCACTAGAACAAATTTTCCTTCCTTGGAAATCTAGACTAGCTCAAAGATACTCTAAATGAAGTCCAGAAAATACAATGTATCATATGGGACACTGGTACCCTAGAATTCTAAATTATTATAAAGTTGAAAATCCTAAGCATGGTGAGTCATAGTACATTGAGTGACTCCTGCCAGAATGTTCACTATTTGAAAGAGTCCCAGATTAATAGGTTTTGTGTCGTGGATTATCAATGTAGATATAGGGCCATACTAGGGAGAATCCTTCTTTGCTACGAGTGGTGGAACAATGATATCTTGGGATACCTCTATAGTTATTCTTATCAAACATCTCTAAGGTGTAATATCTGTATCATGAATGAAATTGTGAACATAACAAGTCCTAACTACTCTATATGAGGTATACCCCTCTTAATACTATCCCTTGTCTTCATCTATATATGATAGTTACAGTCATCATATATATAGACTAATAGAGCAGTATCCATAGTTCAAATAATTAATGACAAAAAAGGTAATACACTAATCGAATGACAACACAGATATTTCACAAAACAAAGAAACTATATTAAACTGATAACATGTATCAATGTATTTTTGTAAAGAAATATTAGGGGGAATAAAAGTAGAGAGATATATATATACATATATTTCATTTAAACCTAAGTTTATATACATGATTTGTTTACAAAATTAAAATCATATTCATTACCCAATGTGATTTTTATCAACTGTAATTAAAGTACCTAAAATCCCATTTTATGGTAACTCATATGACTGTTATAAAGTGATGTCTAGAAACTATGATAGTTCCTATGACCAAGTCCAAACCATCATATCTCAAATATACCATGTCCTAAAATCAAGGAAATGGGAAGAAACAATTTACTAATTCCTCATTCTCTGATACCATTTTTTAATATCTCAACCTGAACTACCAAGTCCATGTTGGAATTCCACGTGACCGCATGCAGGCATCCCCATAGGCAAGAGGTTTCGGACTAGAAAAGAGGATCTAAATCCAACAGTGTAGAGACTATACCCTACGTATCATATCATTCATAAGAATAATAATAAAAATTAAAAAGAATTAGAGTAAAATGTGGAAACTGAATAAGTGGAATTGATATAAATATATATAGCTCCCAAAGTGGTAGGCCTATCCAAAGTATAAGGAGTGGGTGAATACAAGTCATGTAAATAAACAAATATCTGTGGGGTACTCCATTTTCTATCTTTTTCTTCTCTAGCTCTTACTTATAATATCATCAATTTTTAATGATAAATCAGACACACTTTTTTAATAATTTGTGGGTATTTCATTGTGAAAATTTAATTTCTCAATAAAAACGTTTAATAAATTATTCAATGGATTTTTGTAAGGGTAAAAGCCTTAAAAGAACCTTTAATTATTATAAGAAACATTGTCAAAGTCATACGTTGATTTAGCATGTGATTCTGAGGCCAATAGAGCCTTGGTATTGAAAAAATAAGAATATTAAATATATTATAATATGTGCAAGTAATTCCAAAATTCATGGAATATATACCAAAAAATTACATAGATGGGAAATCTAAGAATTTCATTAAATATAAAATATAGGATTTATCCTTGGTGTGACATAAACTATGTGTGCTTCCATTTTTTGGTATAATTTCATGTGAGGATAAATTATTTAATGTTTTTATTGTAATTTTTAATGGAATAAATTAACTATATTCTGAACGATGTCTCATATGTGAAATATGAGACCCTCATTAGGTCTATATTTTGGGGTTTCCCCTATGAATGACATAACCTTTGTGTAAATTTGGTGTTTTATTACATCTCACATAAGGGAAATAATATTTATATTGTTATTATTATTATTATTATTTATGAATAAAAAAATATAAATTACGTTTCTACTTATTTTTACTTAATTAATGATATGAATTTAACCATGGGTGAATAATTATTAGGAGGTTAGGTAATAATGAATATATGATTACCTTCTGTTAAATAATTTCAAATGTGTGGCTAATATTAATTTACTAAATATTATGAGAATTTAATGAATGTTTTATTTGTGAAATTAATGGTGGAAAAATGAGATGTATTTAATAATGATAATCACTATTGTTGTTATTATTATTAAATTGGAAAAATTAATATTGAGGTGTGAATATATATATAGAGGTTAAATATATATGTTTATATATATATATGTGTGTATGTTTATATATGTGAATATGGATGTGTATAAATATATAAATTTATATATGTATATATATATTGTATATATATGGGTTAAATATGTGTGTGTGTGTGTGTGGGTGGGTGAATATATTTATGTGTGTGTTTGTGTTTGTGTTTGTTTAGGTTTATATATGTATATTCGTTTGTGTGTGTGTGCACATATATATATATAATTTGAATATATATATATATATATATATATATAAGACTTCAAAAAATATTTAATGAGGGATTAAAATATACTGATTAAATATATTTTAAAGATGTTTAAAAATGCATGAATTGTGCTAGGTATGGCATAGGGGTTGAGATATGAGAGAAGATAAATATAGAATAATAAATTAAATGATAAACATATGATATGATTAATGGTATTAATTAATATATATTTTTGGGGTACATGGGGAGCTAAAATTCACAACAGGATAATTCATCTCACTCTCCCACACCTCTCCCTTCTTTCCTTCCCTCTATAAGAACATAGGTTTTCGTATGATATAAAAATCCATTCTGTTGTCATTTAAATGTACAAATACGGCCTTTTTTGAGTAACCAATTTGATCAAGGGTATTTTGGGAGTGTCTGGGGATTGTTTGGAGCCTAAAACCCATGTTTATGGGTGAAAATGGCATATCACATGGTTAGTTCAAACCATTCGGGGAAGGACGCATGATCTAATAAAACGTGTGAAGCATGGGTAAGAAGTAGGTGGAGGTCTCATGATTAGGCCCAACTATATGATTTGTCCTACATAGCCATGGGACAACCTCTGTAATTTTGATAGTGGGTTTGTGCATGGTTTTGAAAGTGTTATACAAATCGTGTAAACAAACCAAGTGGGTGACCCATCTCTATAGCCAACTGTGAACCTAAACTATGTAAAAAAAATATTCTAGGTAAATTTATAATTTTAAATATAATTATATATATATATATTTATATATATTTAGACCTATGTTTCTATTTCTTCAACAGACAACAGCATTGAGATTTTTAAGATCTCTTTAGGTGGATATTCTTGGTTTTGGTCACATTCCTCTAGTTAATCTCTGATTCAATCACAAAACACCTCATTGGATCTGCATCAGTGTGTACTCAATTATTTTTTAGTCATTCTTCATTCTTCTTCTTATCAATCATGATTTTTAGGAGCAAGCTAGTTTTCTTTAATATCAGGTTCTTTGTCCACTCATCATTTTTATCTCGATCTGAGTCGAACCAATAGTTGATACTGGAAAAACACTCTTCTACCCAACTAAGGTATTTGATTTATACATTTTCCTTGAGTGTGGATGCTTATTTAGGATACCTTCCATTGGGTTTCCTACCAAAATTTCTTTCGTGGCCCCATAATTTAAATGATAAATTAAATTAACTGAATTGAGACTGGTTATGGAATCCCTTTGGAACCCTTGAGATGTGTTGGTGGTTCTTTACCTAACCAATGACACCCATGGGGTTTTCCCTTTCATGTTCTATGTGTTAAATGTCCCATGGAGTGTGATTTACGTTTTCCTAGTTAAAGGAACCTCAGTGACATTTAAATAAGTTTTAATTGTTTAGTAAAGAGATGTATTTCTTTATTTTTCATGTTGACTCTCTTGAATTGAGTTGATATATGGAACTTGAACTACATAATGGTTTATTTGGAAATTTTTGTAAGAGTGTGTATACTCTTTGGTTGCCTTTGATTATGAAATGTTGTTAAATGAGGGTGTATACTCATTTGTTTGTTTTGTATGTTAATTCTTCTGTGATTGGGTAGACTCATATGGTTTGAAATGGAAAATGGTATAAAATGGTGATTGATTCCATAGATTCCTTGGACGATGCTCCTTGTATCTAAAACATAATAGTGGATTCCACGAATAAAGCATTATCCCTGGGTCACGATTATGTGGAATGCCTTGGACCTTTCTACCCCTGATATTTGCCTCGCTTTCACTCTCATATGAAATGTTTGGTTAACAAGATCTAGGGAATCCAACCAGTACCTTTATCGAGTTTCCATCATGATTCTCTTGGGACTCAAAGAGGATCCATTGGTATTATACACCTTGGATGTAAACCTTTGTGTTCTACACTTTTATTATACAACACGATCATAATAAATATGATATTTTAGGTTTCATGACTTAGTTGGGGTTCTTCTGACACTTTGATTATATGGAAAGGTCTTGGTTGGCATGACATGGTTGGATGAAATGAAAGGTATCGTTAGTTATTTATGTATTTCTTGTAGTTTACTTGAAAGAGGATGTTGACCATTTTTACAGGGATCCTTGAGATCCTATTTTAGGTTTACTAGTTTATTAGTTTCATTCCATGGGAATCTATACATTTATTTACTACTTTCCTACTTTACTTGCACATTTCATAGATTATATTTCACTGCCTAAAATTTTATAGATCTTTCGATGGTTACCTACTAGGAATGTTTCTCACACCCTTTTAGGGTCATCATAGGTATCCTAATAGACTATTTGGATGAACGCTAGGGCTGAGAAAGCACCCATAGTTCGGTGCTTTATTATGTACCATGGTTAGGAGTAGGGGAGCATAGGACCGAGATGAGGCTCGTGATGTTATTCATAGATATCACCTAGGGTCTTTTTGGTATCGTTGATACATGTATTTTATTATACTACTTTTTACCTATTTTGGTTTCATTACTAGACATATAACATCTATCATAATCATCATTTTATATAATCCATCTTTTCAGATTGTTATCTATTCATATTATGTATATATTATCTACATGTTTTACTTCTTCCACTACATATCTATTATTATATTCCTAATGTGTTACACTATGGTGATGATGGAATTGTCTTCCCATTATAACACATAGTCCCTATATGCTAGTCTATATCCTCTGGTGTTTGGGGAGATGTGCTTGGGGCCATGTGGCCAACCAAGATTAGGGCACTATTGAGTGGCATTTTGGTCTAGGATGATACAAAGTGGTATCGGATCATTATTTTATTTTTTTATTTACTATTTAATGACAATATAAATGGTTAAAAATTTATTATATTTTGGTAATGAGTTGTTCTTGGGTGTAGTTAGCCTTTTTATGGGGGAAACTTCCAAATGGCATCAAATAAAATTGTTGTTTTTTAGATTTTTAAGATTATAGTTTATTTGATTCTACCATTGGGTGAACCACTTGAATTATTCAATTATTATTGATAGGATTATTTGATTTTTATTTGTAACCTGATGAGATAAGGGTATTCCATCTCATATATCATTTCAGTAACTTTCTAGAAATCACATGTCATGCATTATGCTATTCCATTTAAGATACATTACATGATACATGCTATTGTGATAAGTGTTGTGATAGATATACCTACTATTGTGATATATTTTGTAAAGTGGATAGATAAACTAACACCAAATTTCAGTTCATAAATAGTATGGTTCATTAAGGATTTCAAAGTGACACCCCCAATATTTCAATTATTTAAAATGAATGTGATTTGGTATGGATTCTATGGGATCCAATGTTTGGTTCCTAAGGTGTTATGGGCCATCATGGATTGGAACTTTATGAACCATTAAATAATCCTTTTATAAAAATGAATGATTGAAATTGAATGTAAAATTAATTTAAAATTAAATACAAAAGTAGACATAGAAATAGAGACTTAACCTGGAATGGGTTTTGGGTGGGAAAGAGTTATTATCTCTAGTGGTTTTGGAAACTATTTTCTTAACCATCCAGGATTTAGTAGTAGGTTATGTTTTATGACCAAGTTTTATGATGGTTTTACCTCATCATACAATTTTTAACTATGAACATTCATATCATTCTCTTATGAGGCATGTGTTTGGTATTAGAGAGGAATTCCACCACGATGACCTCCAATCATACCCCTAGAGGGTGCGGAAGAAATTTCTCTAGAGGTGGTGGAACATGGGCTACTGGTGGATCCTCTTATAGTTCCATCTAAAGAATCATTTTTTAATGTAGAAATAGGTGTTGAGGTACAGTTTTGGGAGGGTTTTTCATCACTTCATGAAGTACTTCCAAGTAGCATCATAGCCTGACTTGTCTATGGATGAACTGACATAGGTGTTCCAGTGGTAGCATCCTCCCATTTTTTCAGGGTATGGTGGTCCATATGCTACTCAGTTGTGGCTTGATACTACAATACCGATCATTGAGTATCTTGAGACACCCCCTGAGATGAGAGTGAAGCTAAAAACATACATGCTTTGTGGAGCAGCAAAGTGATGGTGGGATGTTCTAAACCAGGAATACATGTTGTGATATGTGGTTTTGGCTTCTTTCTAAACTAGGTTCTATGATTATTTATACCATGAGACAATATGGGAAGATAATACTAGTGATTTTATGCCTTTAGATCATGGATATATATATATTATGGAGTACTCAACATACATTATAGAGTTTAAATGTTTTTCACCAACATTCCTTTCTGACGAGATATAACAAGACAAATGCTTCAAGGAAGGTCTTTGGCATGTTATCAGATCATAGGTTAATGTGTTCAGGTTGACCTCTATTAAAATTTTTTAAATTATGCACTAATTATAGAGTAGAGAATGAGGGACGTTGGGGGATTATATTAGACTAGTATAATCTCTCAACCTTGTGGTCAAGCATCTTTAGAAAGTAAGCACCATTTTGAGGTTTCTCATGAGAGGAGTATGAGTTAGGATATGAGAATTGGTGGCTCAATATTCTATCATCGGTATTGAAGATAGGGACACATGATGAATCGGTGTTATTGAGACCTATTCAAGTGTCTCTCTTGTGGCAGGATGGGCCATGTAGAATGATTCTGCAGTACCTTCCCACCAGCTGTGATTGGTAGGGGGTCGTGTATGACACTAGGTTCAGGAATTATCTTCTCAACTCTACATCAAGATGGGAGATGGAGCATTTTGAGTCAATCATGATAAGGAGTTGGTGGTCGTGGATAAGGAAACTAGGCACCAGTTACACTGAGATATCATACATGGCCTACTCTAGGCAGTGATTCTGTGTCACAGTTCTGTGGTTCAATTAAAATCTATTCTATACATCCTACCCTCCAAGGAGTCAAGCCCCAAACTATCTACAGTGATAGGAATGATATTAGTAGCCACTAATATTTCATCTTCTCTTTTTGAAATAGGTTCCTTGTATAGTTTCATACCTTCACCTGTCACGAAAATCCTTGGTCTCATTGTACTATCTTATGAAATCTTTATGATGTTAGAAATGCTATTGGGAATTAGAAAAGAATATGTACACCAGTGAATGGAGTTCCCCCTTGTGGTTGGAGGGTGTCACATTATTTGTAATATGCGTGTCCTCAAGATAATAGAGTTTGAAATAATATTTTAAATGAACTGTCTAGTAGCTTATCAAGATTACATTTACATCTATCACTATTGGGTGAATTTCACATCACTAGAGGGTATAGTGTATACTCACAAGGGATAATGAAATTTCCTAGAGAGATGATTTATACCACATCATCATTGACTGGGTGGGATGACAACCCAGATTTCTAGTCTCCATCTGGATGATCAGAGAGTGCATTAGGTGGGATTTAATACAGTGGTTTATTATTTCAGGGATGTGTTCCGAGATGACTTTTTTGGTCTACCTCTTGAGATAGAGGTTGATTTCTCTATATATTTAGTGTTATGAGCTACACCAGTATCCATTCATCTTTACTGGATGGATACGATGGAGTTACAAGAGATCAAGAGGTGTCTAGGGGATTTAGAGGAAAAGGGGTTTATTCAACCCAGTGCTTATCCATGGGGTTAGCAAGCCCTTTTTGAAAAAAATCATAAATAACCCTCAGGATATGTTTGGATTACTAAAAAATTAACTAGATAATGGTTATTAACTAATAAAATTTAATATGGATAGATGATATGTTTGATCATATTTTAGAATATAGGGTGTTCTCGAAAATTGATTTGAGGTTGGGATATCACCTGGTATGTGTTCAACCTATAGATATACATCATACAAACATTTATAGAAGGTATGTTCTATATTAGTATATGGTAATGTTGTTTTGTCTCAAAAATGTTCCAATGGTTTTCATAGTGTTGATAAATTGAGTGTCCCATCCTTATCTGGATTCCATGGTGGTGGTTTTCACGGATGATATATTGGTTTATTCACATAATCAACCTAACAATGTCAAATATGTTGATATAATTTTTGATACACTATGATTGAATCATTTATATGCTAAGATCCCAAAGTGACACTTATTGGTGGACATGATTCACTTCCTGGGTCACATTATCTCAGAGACTGGAGTATCAGTCGACCCTAAGAAGGTGATATACATAGTTCATTGGTAGTATCGCAATAAATTCATTGAAATATGGAGTTTCATGGAGCTAGATGGATATTACTAGCATTTCATACAGGGCTTCCAATTCATAGAAACAATGTTGATGAGCCTAACTAACAAGGGTGTGAAATTTGAATGGTCAGAGGCCTATGAGGCAGCCTTTTAGAAGCTGAAAGGGAGGTTGAATTCAGCACCTATCCTGATAATGTTAGAGCAGGGAAGGAGATACAATATGTATTGCAATGCATCGGGTTTCAATCATGTAGTCATGATACATGGAGATAGAGTCACCGCGTACATGTCTTGACAATTGAGGCCACATGATATTAACTACCAAACGCATGATCTTGAGTTACATATATTCATTTAGGATTTATGTTATTGGAGACACTACTTACTGGGAGAGTGTTTTTTGGTGTACACAGACCAAAAAATCCATAAGTACATATTTACATAGCATGATATGAATCTAAGTCAATGAATATGGGTGGCTTACCTATAATAATTTGACATAGAGCTTGACAGAATACCTGGAATGAAAATGTAGTGGTTGAGGCACTGAACCAGAGGACACAGACACAGGCAGTTAAGAAGGGTAGTATCGAGTATTGGATTATGGATTTATTCTCTGATATACACTTGGCGGGAAGGATAGTTTGGGATAGACCTATCTATCATCGTTGGTTTTAGAATCTATCCTACTAGATAGATTTAGGATAAGGCGGCTATCAAAATAAGATGTCCTAGTTCTACGGGGGAGGGTGGTAGGTGAGGACCCACCCCCTAGATGGTTGGTAGGGAAGGATGAGATCCTACATATCCATAGTCATGTTTGGGTTGCATTGGAAAAAACATGAGAAGATTATGTTGTATTTCTCTACCTCAACTTTGGTAGTGCACCACAACATCACCAAGATAAAGCGTGACTTGTGCTATCATTACTGGTGGTCAGATATCAAAAGATGGGTAAGTGGTTTTATTATGAGATACTCCACCTGCTAGTAGGTGAAGGTGGAGAATTAGAGACCATCTATACATTTATAGATGTTACCAATTACCGAGTGTAAATGGATTGATTTTTTGATGGATTCCAAAACCAATTTACTAAGGTCTCTTTAAGGTAGTGATGATGTGTTGGTTTTTTTGGATAGGATCATGAATGTTTCTCATTTCTTACCGATCAAGGATACCTTTAGTGTTGACGAACATGGGAGTTTTTATAACCATGATAAAGAAAGACATCACGAGTTCTCACACACTATCATTTTAGATAGGGATGCACTCTTTATGTATCATTTCGGAAAAAGTATGCATAGAGAGCTGGGTAAAAAGCTAATTCTGAGAATATAATAACACCCTTAGACTGATGTATTTTTAGATCATACGATACAAGTGATAGTGTATATGATACGATCATACATCTTAGAATTTGGGGGCTCTTGGGAGATTCATATACTCATGATTCAGTTCGCCTATAATAAGATATATCAAGTGAAAATGCATATGGTCCCTTTTGAGGATTTTTATGATAGGCCTAGCGGATCACCCATGTGTTGGTTAGAGGTAGGTGAGGAAGATTCAATGGTACTATGTCTCAGGTAGGAGACTTCTGATCATGTCTAGATGATTCATAAATTCATGGATACTGTATAGTCTTGATATATTTCTTATATTGATCAATGCATATGACCTCTAGAGTTTTATTTTAGGGATCAGGTCTTTTTACGTGTTTCATTGATGCTGGGAAATAGATGGATTAGGAGAGAGGGTAAGTTTTCACCATGATATGTTAGGTCGTTCAAGATTCTAGAGAGAGTCTGATTGGTATCCTATCAATTGTATTTATCTTATAGGTACCAATCCATTCACGATGACATCTATATATCTCATCTGCACTACTTTAACTAATACCCCTCTCATGATTTTCATCCTAAATAGGTTGAGTTATAGGCAGATTCATCATTCAAAGAGCATCTTATACATATGATTGATAGGATCATGAAGGTTCTATAAGTCTGATCAATACCTCTAGTATGGGTGCTATAAAAGAACAATAATTTATAGGATAAGACATGGGAATGAGAGGATAATGTACGTGATCAGTTGTTAGAGTTGTTCTATAATGAATCTTGACCACACTTCATTCAAAAATTTGGAGATGAATTTCATTAAGAGGGAAGATTGTAAGAACCTGGGTTTTCATTTGAGGTACAAATCCCTTATTTTCAGTTTAAATGTTTAAATATGGCCTTTTGTGAGTTTTCAATTTAATAAATGGTGATTTGGATGTGTCTGGGGATTTTTTAGATCCCATATCCCATGTTTAGGGGTGAAATGGATTAGTACACAATTAGTTTAAACCATGTGGGGTATTCCACATGGTCTAATAAACCATTCAAGGCATGGTACCGGAGTAGGAGGAGGCCAAACAGTTAAGAAAAACCGTGCAATTTAGTCTACATGGCCATGAAAAAAGCTATACAATTTTGAAAGTGGGTTTTGGTATAGTTTGTTTAAGGTTAGTCAAACAGTGCAGACAAACCATGTTATTACCCCTTCTGTATAGCCAAATATTCATGGTTGGTGTAGAATTTTTCAAAACATGTCCCTAAACCATGAAACCCCTTTATGTTGGGTAATTTTATAATTTTAAATATAATAAAAAATCTATTTTGACCTATTTTTCTATTTCTAAAATGGATAGATGCCTTGAAATTTTGAAGTTCACATTGCATGGTAATTATTGCTTCTGATCATGCCCCTTCGTTAGATCTCTGATTAAAGGGAAGAATGTCTTTTTGTATTTTCATTAGTGGGTATTGTATTTCTTTTTAATAGTTTTCTATTTTTATTCCTTTTTATGCCACTATTTATGTACAATATGAATTTCCCCAATTTCATGTTCTTCATATGTAATTCATTATATCTTGATCTTAGTTGAATCAGAAGTTGATATTGGATGATCACTCTACTACTAAGCTAAGGTATGTAGACTATAAATTATCCATGAGTTTTGATGCTTATTTATGACACCTTCCATTGTTTCTCCCTCCGTACACCCTGGTGCAGCCCCAAAATTGAAATGTTAAATTGAATTAAGTGAATTTGGAGCTGTTAGGGAATACCATATGTACAATTGAAATTTTTTTGTTTTTATTTTCCCAAAAAAGGCTAGCCATGGGGTGTGAGCTTACTAATTCCATTTGTTGAACCACCCATGGGGTGTGAATTATGATTTCCTTGCTAATGTAATATCAATGATATTTAAATGAGTTGAATTGTTAAGTAAATAGATGTATTAACTTCTTTGTATGTTGACTCTATGGAATTGAGTGTCTATATAGAATGTGAAATACTTAATGTTTTCTTTGGAAATTTTGGTATGAGTGGGTATACTCTTTGGTTTCCTTTTATTATGATTTTTGGTTAAATGAGTGGTTATACTCATTGTATTCTTTTATATGTGAATGGTTATGTGAGTGGGTAGACTCCGATGGTTGGAAGTTATAAATGGTATGAAAATGTGATTGATTTTCTAGATTCCTTAGATGATGCTCCATAGATCGTGAATGTAGTAGTGGATTACATGGATAGATTATTCTACTTGGATCTTGATTATTTGGGTTTACTTGGGCCTTTCTACCCCTTGGATCTTGTTTTATTGGAATCACATAGGACATGTTTGGTTGAAATCCTCTTAGGATTCCATCCAGTTCCCTTATCATGTTTCCATTAAGATTCCCTTGGGACTCAACCTGGATTCTTTGGCCTTCTACACCTTGGATCCAGCCCTTCATAATGTACACTTCAATTACATGGAACGACCATGGGAAATATGATATTATGGTTAGTATAGCTCAGGTGTGGTTCTTTTGAATCATTGATTAAATGGTAAGGCCATGGTTGACATACATATTTGGATGAACAACAAGGTCAAGTTAGTTATTTATGTATTGTTTTTAGCTACCTTATTATAGGAGCTTGACCATATTTTGAAGGTATCCTTGTGAGGCAATTTCAGTATTATTGGTTTTGTAGTAACATTTCGTGGAAATCTGTAATTTTATTTACTACTTACCATATTTACTTGGACACTACTTAGTTACATTTCATAGACTATAAGTTTATAGATATTTGGGTGGTTACCTACTGGGAATGTTTCTCACACCCTGTTCGGGCCATCTTGGGTACCCGAACAGACAATTTAGATAAAGGTAGGGATATGGGAAACCACCCATAGTTTGATGCTGTATTTTCTTCCATGCTTTGAATCATATGATAATGGGACCGAGCTGAGTCTTTTGATGTTATTCGGAGATATATCTTTTTTCTTTTTAACTTTTTGGTATCTTTGATACATTTATTTTATTGTACTTCTATGTACCTATTTTGGATGCTTTACTAGCCATATGAAATGTGTCATCATCATCATTGTATATGATCTTTATTTTAGGATTGTTGTTAATTCCTGAAGTATATATACTGTCTATAGGTTTTATTAGTTCTTAAATATATATGTTATTTTATTTATATTCTATTACACATTAGTGATGAGGGCATAGTCTCACCATGGACACACCTAGGCCCTCTCTGATAGTCGTAAGCCTCTACTATTTGGGGAGATTCCTTTGAGACCATATAGCCAATCAGGCTTGGGGAACTATTGTGTGGAATCCAGTTCTAAGATGTTACACCCACTCTAATAATTTTTTTATTTTATATTATTATTTTTCGATGTTCTTTCTTCAATATCTCATCTGATATTGATTAAATTGATGCATCATTAGAGCTATTGGTTACATCTCACCAAGAATAATTTTAATCCAAATATTGTGTCTAAAGATATAGAGGTATGTTTTTCGTATTTAATTTAATCCTTTTTTCACTTTGTAAATATCAAAGATAATTGAAATTAATTATCAATGGATAATTACAATGAATTATCAATGGATTATTGCATGAGATTATGAAAAAATAATTATACAAATTATGAAAGGATGATTATAATGGAATTATCACCTTCAAAATATTACCAAAATTATAAAAGGATAATTACATGTATTATCGAATGAAAATTATCAAAATTTATCAAGAGTTAATTTCACTAAATTATCAAATGATAAATTATAAAAAGATTATCAAAAGATAATCTCATAATTTATCAAAGGATAAATTTTAATAAATATCATTAAGTAATTGTAAAAGGATTATTTTTTAAATTTATCATATTATAATTATTTGTCTTAACAAAGAATAATTATATGTTTTATAATTATTCTTGTGGGGAATTGTGTGAGTTCATAAATTGTCATAAAATGATAATTCAGAAATTATCATGGAGAAAGAAAGTATTATCACATATAATATTTAATTTCTTATGTAAATAAAATAGTTGGTTTTGTTTGAAGAATCCTGAGAATGTGATAATATTTCTTGTTGGTGTAGGAATATGGTTTGGGTGATGAAACATTTTATGGATCTACCATTAACATCAAAAAAATTATGGTTGGAGTTAACATATTATTATGGTCCATGTTTATTTGATGTTATCATGATGTGATGTTAATGTTGAACTAATCTATTCCTGTTCTGAGATTCATGTGTGTGTGTTAATGGTTTGGATATTTCATGTTTATGAAATGTGATTATGTATTAATTGAGACATTGATCTTGGTGTGAATTATCATTCCATTCCATCACATGTATTGTTTGTTTATTTCATTGCATGTGGAATTATACTCTCAGGACAAAGATATTTAGGTGGAGCCTTGAGGGTATAGTCTCTCCACATATATACATACACCCTAAACACTACTCTAAATCCTATTGCATATAGGGAGGCACACATGAGGTCACATAGCCCCTATATCGAACCCAGTGGTTTGGGTCGGGATGTTGAAAAATGGTATAATAGGATACAGACTCACTAACATGTTTCTTCTCCTTGTATTTACTACTAATAGGATAGACAATAGATAAGACGGTTGGGAATCGTATAGGTGAAGAATCAAAATTTCCTTCAAGTACTATATAGTAGACCTCTGTGTTTCCATAAAATTTGAATTTATGTTTTTCTATTATATTTCATTAGTATAAACTTGGATGTTTCTCATGATGTTGATATTTGATTTATGAGATTTCAAATATGTTCATGGATTATGACTAGGAACATAGGTTCATATACAATATAAATAATTGTTTTTATCATGCATAGTAACTCTTTAATTAAATGACTTGTTTGGTACTATTTTTTAATGTAGTTTCCTTGGGTGATATATTGATTGACATGTTGTGTGAAATATCTTTATTGGTATTAATTTTTTGAAATTACCATGTTGTTGTGTTATCATATATATAATTACTGAGAATAATTTTTAGGGACAAATACTATGGTTAGTATAAGGATTGGTATACCTTGGGTTGAGTATAGAATTGTAGAAAATACATTATGTGCTCCCATATATAGGTTAGTATCTTTTTATGTTCTTGATAATACTTTTGTTATAGGAGATACCACCTTGAATACATTTGATGATACCACTGTTTGAGGTATCCTAGGATATCCTAGTGCCACCACCCATGGTGTAAGACGATAGTCCCAATCACACTTCTATTCTAGCGATGATGATCAAGGCTACATAGCTCGTTCATATGGTTCTCTTTCTAATAGTTCTTATTTAAGGAAGATTAATTTGAAGGACTAATAGTAACCATGATTTTCATTTTCATCATCATCATCCTCTGATATTACATGGTACTGGTGGCCCACAGGATGTAAAGGATATACTAGATTTCATCGATAATATAATCGTGTTGATACAAACTCTGAAAGAGGGGTGAGGTAGTATTATGACATTTATGTTCCAATGAACCTATAGGGGATGGTATACATCCATGAGTTATCCCTAGTGATGAGATGGTATTTCTTATATGACATTTACTGAGTTGTTTCTAAACCAGTACTTTTTTAACACTATCATTTTAGTCTATGACTAGACGTTTATGGAGTCAGGACAAGGTTCTATGACTATCTCTGTATAATCTGATAGTTTTAATGGTTTCATCACAGTTATCCTATTTTCTAGAAATAACTCATAAATGGTTTGAATTTTTGAGATAGGCCTTTGATTGGAGCTAAGAATTTAGGTTCAAGGCATTGAATATCCAACATAATCAAAGGTTTTTCATAAATCCCTTAACATTGAGAAGGGATTGGAAGTGGATATGTCATCATGCATACTTTTATCTCATTATGGACGAGTGTCACATTTTTCACCTACTAATAGAGGTGATATTTATGATAGTATGAAGAAAAAGGTGGACCCGAATTAGTAGAGTAGTAGACAATTGGGTCAGAGAAAAACATCTTCAGTACCCTCCGTGAAAGACAGGTGCTGAAACTATAGGCTAAGGGGAATTATAGAAACAGTTTTAGGAATATAGAAGTGTATTTCTCCCCTGATTAAAGGGTTTTAATATTAAATTTATTTTTTTGAATGTATCATAGTGGGGTATGGGGATGTTAGGATTGGCTGAGAGTGGAGGATCCTCGTAGTGGGTACAAACTCACCTAATGATGAATACTCAGAAGATCTGTGAACATGTTTTTGTAGTTTAAGTACCCCAAATATATTTTTTTGGATCAATCTCCAACATATTGTGATGTGGAACATTTTACTGTATGGGCGAAGGTCATGAACACATATTTTGGATCATTTTTCTTATATAACACTGGTTTTATTATATCAATATTATCTTTATCTAAACTTCACTGACAAGTAGATTTTTTTACCCAACAAACCTCTCTTTGAATACATTGTTGAGGGATGATATTATACCCTAGTGTATTGGATAGCAGTACTGAGTGCATTCTCATATGCAAGAGGGTGCTGATTTGCAACAATTGTCTTATTCTGATAGTGGGGAAATAATACCCTCAATATCATGTCATATTATAAATAATAAAAAATAATAAACATAAAAACATGATTAATAAAATTAAAAAATAAAAACTAAAGAAATAATAAATGGTAAAAAATTAATATCTACCAAAGTGTCAATATTTCTAGAGTAATGAAAATAGAAAATAAATATATGAACTATTGGAAATTTTAGTTTCTATCCTAGTCCACTCTAGCACCGTGCTCCGCCTCCTCATCCATCTACCATAGTTCCCTTTCACTTCATCAGTTATCTCATGATATCCAAAAGTGAATCGAAATTCCTGAGCAGGGTGTGATTGCAATACTAAGTAGGACACAACCAATGAATCCTACACCTGATTTTCTCAAGTATACAAGTGTTTGAAATTATAATTATTAATGAATAATGTCATAAACTGGTCATAAAAAACTAAGTAGTAGTCCACTAACCAAGCTTCCAAAAACCCCTAGTCATCCATGCTTTGGTTCTATGCCTAATGATAATGGATTGAGTTGGAATAACCAATCCAAACCCTATACGATATCCTCTCAATGTCATGAATATGATACCCAATGTCACTTATTCTTTAATAAGACTATGTCACCTGGATCCTCTAGATAAGAATATCTAGTACTCCCATCAACCAGGCTATCACATGGTGAACAGATCTTAGAAAATCAAGTCTACCTTGATACCTCCCTTTACATGACTCCATTTCTACCTCATACCTCCTCCCTATAGTTCGGTCCCTCATCTCCATCATTGCGTTTTAGATAATTTTACCACTATGAGAAAATCATTAATGACAGTCTAGCTATCTCAAGTACCAATCATAACCACCAATGTATGGTATCATATATTCAGGGTGAGAACATAATAAAGAATGCAATATCATCATGATTATATACTAGCATACATTACAACATTTGATCATAATCTCAAGGAAGAATCTACCCTAGTATCACTCATTATATCAATTATCAAAGTGGGTCTCGTATTCTACACACACACATTAAATTAAAATAAAAAAATCATCAAAATTCCAATAAATACAATCATCAAAGAAAAAATGGGAGAATAAATACCATAAATTTAAGGAAATTCCTACCTTAAAAATCTTCGATGTAAAAGTTAGGAGTAAACCACTCTATGTGGTTTGATAGTTGGAGTAGAATCCTCAATAGTCATGAACACCTCCTCATGGTATTATTTTCATAAATGATGACACATTAAATATTAAGGTTTTTAAGGGCTCTTAAAACAAAAAATAGTTGTTTTATTTAAAAAGAAATAAAAAATTACATTTGATGATACATTCTCTATCATAGATAATTTCTAAATTATAGGTCTAGTTTAGAAAATTATCTCAACAAAACTCTACTTATGAATAAATATCTTTGGATAATTTCTCCAAAATTAACTTTTTATAATTATCTCTAGAAAATTCTCCATAAATTATCCTTTTATAATTATCTTTTGATAGTTATTATTAATTATCTATCATATTTATCCTTAGGTAATTTATCATAAATCATCCTTTATTATCTTTGAATATTATTATAAACTATACTTTTTTATCATTATCAACTGATAATTTTAATAATTATCCTTTGATAAATTTATCAATTATCATTTGATAATTTTATAAAAAAACTTTGATAATTCAATGTAATTATCTTCTAGAAATTATATATGTTTTACCTCATTAAATACATGAGACTATCCATTGATAGTTTTTATTTTATAAATTGTCCTTTGATAATATAGAAATTATGTTTTAATAATTTTTAATTATTATACATTGATAATCTATTCATTATGATTTTATAATAATAATAAATATCATTTTAAAATCTCTCAATTATCAATTGAAAATATTAATAAGTATGCTTAGATAATTTCACAATTATCATTTGTTAAACTCACTCAACCAAATTTTCATGATTTATTTAGTAATTACAATTGATAATCAAAAATAATTATCACGTGAGAATTTTAATAAATTATCCTTCATCATTATATGTGATTATCATTTCATAAAACTAAAATTATCTTTTAATTATTTATTATAAATCATTCATATATAACTTGTGTTTACTTATTTTTATTTAATATATATCATTTTTTCAGAATATAATAATTAATGAAATAATTTAATATATTAAATGAGTTAAATTAAATTAAATTAAATCAATAACACACATTTTTTAGGTTATACACATAGATGAAAAGTAACACCCGTCACCGTGTGCTTGGTTCAAGAAGAATAAAAATGAAGTGATCAATAGGGGTTTCCAATCACCCAAAAAGGAGTTTATGGATCAATTGTATTCAATAGAATCAACAAAAAATTGAATACGATCTGGTATAAAACCCCCATTGATCATAATGTATGATTATTTTTATGTGAAAATGAAATTTTTGATAAAAAACAATTTACTAATTTAAAGGGCTTTGTGTGAGGGTGAAATCTCAATTAAAACATTGAATATTCTATGGAATTATCTCTAAGTTTGAAACTGAGATAGAATGTGATGTAACAACTAGGCCCCATAGATAACATAAACACTTATTATTTAACTTATTTATTGGGTGTTGTCCTTCCAAGAACCACCAACTTACCCACAGACACATGGTCCCCAAGTTCGGTCCCCCACACATGTCAAAATAAATCATTATACTAATGACTCTACCCAAAAGAAGACACATGTTTTTGTGTGTGTTTTTTCCTCACTAACACACAACCTTGGTAACATACTTTAATATCACACATTATAATCAATAATCAAAGACCATTACACTTAAATGTGGTGTTCTAAATATGTAGGACCCTAAAAAAGAAAGTTTCAACTTGTTGACAGGGGTAGTAAAATTTAACATTTTAACCCATTAAATTCTAGGTAATAATATTCACCCCTCCTTTAGAAGAAAACATATTCCTTGCGGACCCAATATCTCAACATAGGTAGTTCCACTACTCCTTGTGGTAGGTACCACCACTGATACATATTTAAATAGGGTTCCATAATTGTTTTTGAGTTTAAATTATTAGAATTAGAACTTTCATCATGCCTCTCCTGGAGTAGTGATCAGGATAGATGATCTCCTAATAAGTTCCATATTGTGTGTATGAGAGTGAGGAAAAATCACATTGGATAGAACATGTATTGTCCTATAGGTACATTCATTAAATAGATGATATTTTCTGGCATGTTGTGGCCCAAGTTAGGGGACCACATATCTTTTCACTTTTTGGATATGTCTGAAAAAACCCCAAACCCCTATACACATGATAGGTGAAGCTCGATATATCTGATTCGGGTATTTTAAGTGTGTGGATACCATATTATTCTCCTATTAACTATAAAAAGTATGTTTTTGATGTTTTTTATTTATTTATTTTTAATTTATTTGATTAATTCTATTTTTTTTGTAATTACATGCACCCACTAACATCACAAAAACCCCCACCATTAACAGGTTTTCGAGTCCTGGCCCACCACACACCATCAGTTCCCCCATAGACATGTGGTCCCCAGCATGAGGCCCAACCATGTGGATGGAAATATACAACTCTAAATTGATTACAAGAAGTGTAACATGGTAATGGTGAATAAATTATATCTATTTCCTAGGATCGAAGAAATTTATGATCAACTATGGGGATCCCAGTTGGTCTCTATGATTTACATCCAATTAGACTATAACCAGTTATTATTTAAAGAGGAAGACATTATAAAGGTGATGATTCATAGTAGGAATGAATATTATGAGTACATTTTGATGTTGGTTTGGATGATGAATGCACAAGTGGAATTCATGTCCCTCTCCTATGAATTAGTAACATCCCAACCTGAACCACTGAGTTTGAGCTGGAGTACTACATGGCCTCATGAAAACCTCTCTGAACATAAGAGTATCTCATCTAGAATTGTGGGTATGAGTTAGATAGTGTGTATAATATACCCTTACTATAATAACATAGGATCAATAATAAACAATCACTAATATAATAAATCATCAGAGTAAAATTGTGAAATTACGGAATAAATGGAATACATGTCATGTACATAAAAGATGCTCTCAAAAGTGGAAAGCCTATCCCTGGTAAATAATTCAAATAAATAAATAAATTATAAAATTAATGTCCCTTTGGTGTCCATACTATTCCTCCAACAACTCTATACTTCATAGGTCAACATTCCCCCATAGGGCCCTTTCCCTTTGTTAGATCCCTCATGAAATCTGCAAGCATATAGAATTTCCCAAGGAGGGTGTTTATACAAGAATTAGTATAACACCACTGATACATCCTTAACCTGATGTTCTCATATATAAAAGGGTATTGCATAGTAATAACAAATGTATAACATAAATAGTTACACACAATCCAAATCTAAGTAGTCCTCTTCTAAAAAAGATACCAAAAACTCCCAATCATGCATGTTTATTCTCTATGATGGAAGGATAACAATGGTTCAAAAATAGTCAAGGACTATCCGTAAGGATAATAAAATAGGATAAATTCCTTTTTTTATCTTGATTCTCAACATTCACTAGTAAAAAACTGAATTCATGTTCATCTAATTCTCTAGGAATTTAGTGATACTCGGTATTCACTAAAAATCAAGAAGATGTCCTCTAGAATATACTAGGCATTGAGTTCATCACATGGCATCCAAGAGGAATCATTGTAACCCAACACTATACATTGGTCCCTCATAACCATCATCTCAATTCATGAACCCTCCCCCTCTATGGAATAAAATTTCTCTATAGAACACCTATATTATGATCTAAGATTAATACCACAAAATAACACATAGCATGGTGGGATACACAAGAAATCATAGAACATCATCATAAGTAATGTAGATTAATAATACATTGGATCAACATTGAATATGAATAATAAGTTACAAAGTACTCCTAGAAACAAGTGTCACATAAGGTTCTCAAGACTACACACACACAGACATGCGATTATAATATAGCAGGGAAACCAAATATGTCTATAGATAAATCATATTAAAGAAAAATGGGTAACCAAATCCCAAAAAGGTAAAAAACATCTTAGCTCAAAAGTCATCGATGAAAAATGAAACGAACAACAACCTTATGTGGTTTAGTGTCAAAATTGTAAGATTCAACAGTTAAAAACACCTCTTCACAACCTTATTATCATAAACATCGACACGTTAGTGTTTCATGTTTTTCAAGGTTTCATAGAACCAAAACCATATATTTATTTATAAAAGAAATAAAATATCTCTTTTGACAATAATATCTATCTATCATGTATAATTTCTAAATTATCATTTTTGGAAAACACATGATCTTGTAATATTCTACTTGACAATAATTTTCCTTTGATAATTTTTTATAATTAATCCTTTCATAATTAATCTTTAATAATTTCTCATAACGTAACATTTTATAATTATTCTTTTATAATTTATCATAATATATACTTTTATATTTATCATTGGATTATTTATCCAAAATTATCTTTTAAAATTTACAATTAAAAATTTATTATAAATTATTTTTCATAATCCTATATTGATAATTTATTATAAACAATCCTTTTTATAATTGTATTTTGATATTATTTCGAAAAAATCCATTGATAAACTCATAATTATCATTTGATAATTCAAAGTAATTATCATCTAGAATTTACAATAATTTATACATTGATATAATCATGTGATTATTATTTTATAATTATTTTCTCCATATATTATCCTTTGATAATATATCAATTATTTTATTATAATTTAAATAATCATCCTTTTATAATCTTTCAATTATCTTTTGATAATTTTAATAAATATATTTTGACAATCTCACAATTGTCATTTGATAATTTTTATAATTATCCTTATATAATCTTGAAATTATAAATTGAAAATTTTAATAATTATTCCTTTTATAATATCACAACTATTGATTGATAATTTAAAAAAATCATGATAAAAATAATTGATAAAAATTCTTGAAATTATAACTTGATAATTTAAGGTATATTATTATTTATTCAAATCAATAAAATTTTTCCATAATATTTGAATGAAGGGATAATAGAATTAATTAAATAAAAGGGATAATATAATAAATAGGAGTGTAGCTTACATCTATCTACAGAGGAACCCCACAATAGGCATCAGTATACCTAATATGTGGATCAAACTAGAGGGAGATGGTAGGATATTCACTGGTCATGGACATATGAGATTCATGACTTGTCAGATTTCAATGGGGCCAACTAAGAATGGTAGTGTAAATGTTAGGTTATTTAATTACCCACACCACAAATTAATCCCTCATTTAAGAACATTGATTCAAATACCCCCATATGTTTAAAGGGTTAAAAGGTAAATGTAACTACCCATGTAAACAAGGTGTACCTTTTTTTGGATCTTACCTTATTAAATCACTATAGTTATGAATGATTTTCTTTCAGTATTGGTCGGGATGGGTGACCTCCAGGGAATTTTCTTTGGTGGTGTTTGATTGAGGGAAAAGCACAATAAATGATCATGTGTTGGCATGTGTGGATAGTCAGTAGTCTAATGATCTGTTTGGGAATGCGGGTGGGCCCATGGTAGGAGACCACATGACTTTGGGGAAACAGGTGGCACCCAACGGGCCAGGTTCTGACAAACATTTTATTGTGGGGTGTATGTTCTGTCAATGATTCCTAGTTGTTACATTTTAATCAAAGGAATAACCCATATGGATTTCTGGTGTCACTACCTAGGTTGATATATATGGTCCAAAATGATAATTTAGGCTCTAGGGTGAATTTAACACCCCGTAATGATAAATGGTTAGAAGAATATATGATATGACTCATTTCAACAAGGGGTGCCTTTCTTTTTGGTAATCTACTAGAAGAAAACTCCATGGTGTAATGATCAGGATGTGCTACCTCCTTGGATGTTTTCCAAGGTTTTTGTGAGTGAGTACAAAGCATACAAAAAGGAAAGTGTTGGCCTATAGGGATAATCATTAGTCTATTGATCAGTTCATGATAATGGTATGGCCTCATTTAGGGGACCATGTTTCTATGGGGAAATTTGTGGTTCATGATGGTCCATGACCTAATGTTCATGTTAAGGTAGGGTGTCTATGCTATTATAAGGGCCTAGTTTTTTGCCAGACTGTTTTAGGTGGAACCCATCCAGAAGTTTAGTAAAATTTCTCATGATTAGATGTAGATTCCACAATGGGGATGTTGTTCTCAAAATGGATAAATGTAACACCTTAGAAATTTAAATGGCCAAAAAGATAAATGATAAGACTCATGTCAACAAGGTGTAACTTTATTTTCAATATCCTATATGATTAAAACTCCATAGTTAAGCATGATTATCCTATAGTAGTGACCGGGATGAGTGATCTTCAAGGAAGTTTCCTAGTTTGTGTTTCTGTGTGAGATATAGATATAGGAAAAGTAATACTGAAAAAAAAATCGGTTGGGGGAATAGGCATTAGTCTGATGATCCGTTCGGGAACATTTCTAGGATCTAGGTAGGGGACCACACGTCTGGGAGGAAACTGGTTGTTTATAGTGTTCCTTGAACTGAGTTCAATGTTAATTCTGGGTGTATGTGATTTTTGAGAGGCCCAGTTATTACATTCCCCCCTTTATATCACAAATTCCTCATTTTAGACCCTACATATCAACCTAGGAAGTTCCACCTCACTTCTATCTGGGTTCCTCCTTTGATAAAAAATGTAAAAACTAGGCCTAGATGAGAGCATAGACATCCCACCTTAACATGGTCGTCTGGTCCAATCCCATGATAAACCCCTAGTTTCCCCACATACATGTGTGCCTCGGTTTATAACATCCCAAACCGAACCACCGGGTACAATAAATAATGTCACACGACCTCATGTACACCTCCCCATATACAATAGGATTTCGACTAGCATCAAGTGTCTATGTATAGTGGGGGATACTACACCATCAGAATCATGTCACAAAACAATAAAAAAATTAAATAATCAGATTAATAATTCTTAATATTGAACTAATCATTTCATATAAATAAATAGTTCCCAATATATCAATCATGTCTATAAACAAAGAATCTATAAAATAAATTGATCAAAAATTGAATAAACATATGTTTGTCCTCTAGTGTCTGTCATGACCCTCTCCCACTCAATGCTCTATTAATCAATTGTTCGTCGTAGGGCTCTTTCCACTCATCAGATCCATGTTCCTAAAAACTTCAAGCTGGCAGAATTTCCCAAGTAGGGTGTGAGTATAAATACTCTATATGACACCACCAATGTGACTATAAAATGTGTACATGTGAAGAAAAGTATATAACATATTAATAGATAAATTAAAACTCAATAAATAATCCCACATAGTATTTTTCACCAACCAAGCCACCACAAACCCCAGTTATAACTACCTAGGATCCACATATGAAAACTTCAAAATAATAATGGAAACATCTCAATGTTAGAGCCAACCTCAATCTTTTCAATAGTTGTAATGACCTGAAGCCTCTAGGTCAAACTACACTAGGTTATAATTCCCCCGTGAAATCTCTATTTTATGTCAAATAGATCATCATGTCATGTTGCTTTAACAAAGGTTTTATCACTAATGATTATCATGCCCCACGGTCATCACATGCGAGTCTAATCAATCATGATTTTCATACCACCAGGTCAGGCCATACTAGTCCATTAGGCCCCATCATTCATCTCGGTCTTGTCATCAAGTCACATGCAGCATATAAACTCTCTCCTCCACATGGGATACCGAGCTATGATAGTTCAAATTATCACTTTTTTATCACACATATCATAAATACCTACAATATACCAAGAATATCACATAGAATCAATGAAATCATACGTAATATATCATGAGTGAGAGAATATTTGTATATACAACCATGTATGCAACTCCATATGGTCTAATGAACATCAACATCCCTAATCATAACATTTCAATCAAGAAACTCTCATTCCTACAATTGCACCCACACCCATCACATAATAAGCAATAGTTTGTTCATCATAAATTAGATACCATTATAACATCATAAACATGGCCTAAAATGGTATGGAACATCCTATATAAAAATCATCAATACAAACTATAAGAAAAAACCTCTCTATAAGGTTCAAATGATATAGTGGAAACCTCAACAGTTAAGAATACCTCTTTGTAAGAATTTTTATTGTACTTGTAAAAAAGTCATTGTTTGAGTTTCATCAAAGTCCCCTGAAACCAAAACCAAATATTTTGTTTCAAAAATAAATAAATTATCACATTATATGATACTTTCTATCTCATGGATAATTTTAAAATTATCATTAAAATAACACAAGTGATGATATTTTCCATCTCTTGGATAATTTTAAAATATTATTTTATTGAAACACATGTTCTAGTAATAATCTCCATGAAAAACATTATATATAGATAATTTCTTATAAATTATCCTTTCATAATTATCTTTTGATATTTTTTTAAAATTATACTTTCATAATTATTTTTGGACAATTTATCATAAATTATTTTTCTTTAACTATCTCCTGATAATTAATCGTTAATTAACCATATAAAATAATATCTAGATAATATATCATAAATAATACTTTTATTGTTATTTCCTAACAATTTATGATAAATTATCATTTTATAATTATCATTTTATTACTTATCAAAAATTATTTTTTATAATTATCTCTTGAAAAATTATTTTAATTTGTCCATTTATAATTTTCTTTAATAATGTAGTGCAATTTATTTATAATTATCATATGATAATGATTAATATTTATTCTCTGGTAATTTCAAAGAAAATTATACTTTGATAATTTTTTTTGAAAAAAAAATGCACTTGGTAATTCAATGTAATTATCCTTTGATAATTATTTATAATTATCCTTTTTTATTTTGGAGAAATGGAGATTTTTTTATAATTTACCCTTGATAATTAAATATAAATATCATTTGACAAAGTGTTGCAATTTTCCATGAAAATCATAATAAAATATTTCATTATAAAAAACTAACAATTATATTTGATAGTATCTCACAATTAACTTTTGATATTTTTTTAGAATGGTTTATACTTTAATAAGAGTACGAGACCAACGCTTTTCAATTTTTTACTCATCTTCTGATAATTTCTAGAATTTTCATTTGACAGTTCATTTATGAATTATTATTTGGTAATTTAGTTTTAATTTTTATATTTAAAAACCCCATTTTTCTATAATTTAGGAATTGAAAAGGGAAAATAAAGAAAATAAATAACAAATAAAATGGAAAAAACATCAATTTCTCTTTGTACACAATGAATAGGGAAAAAATAAACATAACCACCCAACCAAGAAGAAAAACGTGGATCTCAAAACTTGATCGCTGTACAAATACTGATAAAGATTATAAAAGGCTTACGATCATCCACACTCAACAAGATTATGCACAATAGCATATTGATATGGTTTAGTGTTTTAAACCCCAAATATCATTGCACAGAAAAATCTCAATTAAAATACCCATTTTAATCCATGATCCATCTAAAAATTAAGGGTGGAGTCTTTAATTTCTCCTCATTATGGTGTTTCTAAATTTCATCTGGTAAAAATGATGATTTAAATGATTCCCTATTGAAGCCTCATGAAGATGGTTGTTATTTTTGTCTACATTGAAGATGATAAATAGTAAATCATATTTTTAGAAATTAAATATATTTTTTAAGGGGGGTCATATAAAAAATACAAGACCACTATTCGGTTTGGGATGTGGGGTTTACCTTAGGCATGACATATAATTTATGTGCATCGGGTGTGGTACACAAGCCATGGGAGAAACCCCATCAACTCACACACCTCCCTCCCTCGTCCGCTATCTCTCTTTATTTTTAAATTTTTTATTATTTATTATTCCAAAAATATCTCATCAATATCTCCTTCCTTACTAATTGAGTTGACGTTTCATTAGTTCCATTGAATTTTTATCGATGAGAATAATCTAAATCCTATATTTTAAAAGGAAGAAAAGTATTTTAAATATGATTTTTTACATTATGATTGAATCATTTAAAATAAAATTTCAAATAATAATTTGAAATGGATAATTTATAAGAAATTAGAAAAAGATAATTTTATAAATATAATTATTCTTATGGGGAAATTTTCAAAAGAATGTGCTGGAATAAATTGATAATTATGAAATTATCTAAGAGAGAGAATTTTTATCACATTTAATATTTTATTTATTCAAGAATGAAAAAATCTAGTTTTTTTAAGAATTTATAGTGTCTGATTGTATTTATAATAGGTTAATAAATAACTATTGGGTGATGAAACCTTCAATAAATCTATAGTTGATGTTGAATACTTTAAGTAATGAGGTTCCATTCCATTATGGATCATTTATATATGATGTATATCATGATGTTATGTTTACACATGAATAACCCATGATTATTATGAGATTTCCATGGGTGTGTGAAAGGTCAAGTGGTTTCTTGTCTATGAACTTGTGTTTATGTGTGACTCCTAAAATTAAACAAGGGGAACCTTTCTTTTTGAGGTCCAACCTAATTATAACTCCATATTCAAGAGTACATAACCAAGAGTAGTGATCTTGATGGGTGACCTCCTGGTATACTTCCTATGGTTTGTGTTAATGAAGACAAACTACACTAGGAAAAACTTGTGTTGTATAATAGGGATAATAATTTTTCTAAGGATTCATTAGGGCATGTGGGTGGGCCCAAAGTAGGGGACCAAATGTATGAGGGGAAACTGGTGGTACTTAGTGGGCTAGGACCCAAAAACCATGTTAAGGAATGGTTTTTGTGCTGTCATTAGGAAAAATATATGAATCGGTGAGCTCAAATTCTCAATAAAGGATAACATCACAAATTTCATAAGGGTTATATCATAAACATTTTAAAAATAGTAATTTAGGTTAAATATCATATGTATAAGAAACATAGTTCAATTATTGTTAACCATAATAATGAAAGACAAAAAAATGACTCAGATGATAACACATTTTTCATGGAATCAAAAAATAAAACATTAAGAATATAACATGATACATAAATTGAATGTATGAAAGTGTTACAATCATAAATATAGGATTTATTATTTTTTTTAAACCTGGATACCCCCCAATCCATTCACATATATAATTATTAGTAAAGCTAAAAACTATCACACTCAAAAATTGGGTGCCCTAATTAATGTTATCCCTTTCACATAACATTTCCATCTCCTGAGATATAATCCTGTATATAATGCATTAGAGGGTGATATAGGTCTCACCCATCAAATAATCCATACATTTTTATGCCACATAGAAAAATTATCATCACATCAGAAAATATAGCATGGAAATAAATTTGGTTTCATTAAATTACAAAGCAATCACATAAATAACCCATTGAAATAAAATGGGTTTCATAGAACATTCAAAATGGAAATCATTAAATTTTAATTAAGAGCCCATGTGTATGAAATTAGTATTATAAAACATCGAGAATATATAAAATAACATTGTAAACTAAATAATTTGATACTATAAAAATTAACATCCAAAATAATCATATAAAAAAATATAGCATGAAAAATGAAATATAACCCCACTAGAGGTAGATCATTTTAAAAAAAAAGAAAACAAATTGTAAAGAAAAATAACTTTTGAATACATTTTTTTTATTTTTCATTGTAAAATTCATGGTTCAGAGTCTATTTTCAAGAGTATCATTTATTTTAAAGAAATATAAATATGAAACTTTAATGAATATTAAATTGGCTCAAAAACTCATTTCCTGTGATTTAAAAAGATATAATCAAATAAAAGGAAATTTCATTGAAATATTATGTTGAAATAAAATTTTTTAAACTCAAAGAATGTAGTCTGATTTATCAGTTCCCAAGCCTTTACCCATAATTTATACAAAATATAATCACCCCAATGTATAATAAAATAGATATTATAATTAATTATTTAATGAAAAAAATTATATGTATTCCCATTAATACTCTTTATTAATAATAATTTACTTCGTGCATTAGATTGTTGTAATGGACTTTCAACATCAGGTGTTAATAAAATTAAATTTTTCACATGATTAATAACTCTTATATCATTAACCATAATTTAATATTAATTTAATTTCTGAAATATAAATTTATTTTACTTAATAACTAAATTATATTTATTTTATATTTTTTTATTCCACTCCATATGTTTTTTATTTAAACTATGTGAAAACATAATTGATAACAACTTATTTTTGGAAACTTTGGAGAATAGAGAATTTACATCAATAATACATCAAATTAATAATATAATATTTATAAAAAGTATATTACATTCATTATTTTATTAATATATTACAATAATAGTATATTTCATGATACCATGGTCATCCAAATTCAGATTTTATAGCATTGTTCACGTTTGTGGTTAAACCAAACCAAACTTGAACATGATTTAAGTTAATTCATGATAATCATTAATGTAGTATTTTAATTGAAATAATATCCTTATAATAGAACAGTAATGATATTATTTTGATTATTTTATAATTTTGAACCATATTTTATGATTTTCTGTTAATTTATGACATTCTAGATGGAAAATGAAATTCATTTCATCATAGAGTAAACATTCAATACGTACTCACGATTATCAAAATTATTTCTCGACTCCATGAGGGGGTGAAGGTTGAAAAAATTAGAATGTTAGGATTATAAATTTATGAGGAATTTTATATGTATTAAAAATTACAAGAATTATGGCCTTCATTGAAATTTGGAATTGAAACACAAATGATGACTCATAGTGGAGGTAGTGGTGTGGACAATCCATAAATGATGTTCTTTGATTTTAAAAAGATGATGTAAATGAATAAATAAGGGTTTTAACACTAATATAACAACATTAAAGTAACATATTGATACTAAATTTTTCATATTATTATGTTGATAATATATTTAAAGTACTAAAACTAAGTATAAAATCATAAGATGAGATAACATTTACATTGGATACTTGAATTTTCAATTGGAAGTTCCCTTGAAATAGAATGGATTACAATTACAACGAATAGACATAGGAATATTTTTTAGGAGAGGGTTATCTAGAGAGTAAAATTTTATATTTTTATGGAGTAATTAAAAGTATATGTTAAAATTTTATGTGTGATAGTGGTATCCTTTTATAAAGGGAGAAAATGTGAACTTTTTTGAAATACTCTTTATTTTCAATAATTCCATGACACTATTACTGGGTCATTGATCCAAAATTTTAAAATTATTGAATTTTAGATTAATTTGAGTCGATAAAATCACAACAAGGTGTTTTTTTACATGTTTTAGACATGTTATAGTGTTTTTACCATTATGATTTTACATTTTAATTTTTTTATTTAAACTGGGTAACTTGTTTTTACTATATGATTTTATTTATTTTTAAACATATAAAAAATTCATATAAAAATAATTAGTAATCGGAAGAAATATAAAATCTACTTATTAAATTTCTATTTTTAAATATTATAAAATAAACTTTATATTTTAAATACATAATGTATATAAAATTTGTTTTAGTATAAAATTAAATTCCGATCAATATGGATTATTAATATTATTTAGTATTAATAACATGTTAAATGAGTCCCAATATATTAATATATGCTATTATAAATCATACTAAATAATTTATTTAATTTAATTATCTTTAATTTATTTTGTATAATTTCTGTAATAATAGTAAAACAATAATTGTAAATTAATCATTTCACCCTTACCGTGGTAATTACCATTTAGCCAAATAATGTAAAATTTAATCCCAAAATGAAATTTTCCATATTAAATAGTATGAAAATTATTATCTATAATATAATAATCACATTATCAAACTAAATTTATATTTATAATAAAATTAATCTTAATGTTAGCACATTTAATGTTCAAAAATAAATATTTTGAAAAATAAAAATTTAGAAAAAAATATTATGATTAGGATAGAATTATCAATTCCATTGGTTCAAATTAATTTTAAAAAATAAATATTATTTAAAATTTATTTATTTGGATATAAAATAAATCAGAAAATCATTTCATCGTGTTATAATTAATTAAACAAAATAGTACGTAAATGGGTTTCATTAAATATCTATATAAACTTTTAAAATATTTAGAAAGGGTTTATAAATTAAAAATTGTAATTTAAAATTATTTATCATACTATAAAATATATATTTTTATAAAAAATATTTTAACATATTTCAATGTATTCATATAGAGTTATAATTACATAATAATAATGGTATTAATAAAATAACTATTTTAGTTATACACATGAAAACTAATACATTCTAAAAAATATAAAAAATACATATCATACTAATATGGCTATGATTATTAAAAAATATATTATATTTTTAAAATTCACATCCTAGAGTTTTAAAATTTACAGCCTAATATTTTATTCCTTTATAATTTTTCAAATCATGTACACATACACGATTTAACCTAATTAAAATCGAGTAAATTTTTTATATGTGATTCTTATTTTAAAAGTAATAAAATTATGAAATATTTGAAATATATTAATGGTCATAGAACTACTCGACCTTTTGAATGGTTATATCGTTATTTATTTTTTCATTTACATACTTTTTGTTTTTTTAAATATATATTTATTTTTAATTTTTTATGATTATAGTTGATTGAACTTGACATATTTCTTAAAACATGAAAGTGAAAATTTTACTATATTTTCTAGATTTAGATAATTAATTAAAAAATTATTGTTTTTTATATTCTCTTTCAAAATTAAATAATTATGAAAAAAACATTAATCTATAATTTAAATAATTATTTAAATTTTAGGGATATAAAAACATTCATTTTATCTATTGGAGCCACATAAAACTAATTCGGTAAAAATAAATAATCGATCAATTCTAGAAATGTGTAGTCCAATGCTTAATGAATTTAAATTTTCTAATTTATTTTCTAAATCTATTATTACATTTTTTATTTTTTTAAATACTATTATATTTATCAAACAAATTAAATAAAAAACCCAATGAATTGTTTATATGAATTAAAAATTAAGATTGGTATTTTAGATTTTATGGTTATGGAGTTTTTACCTTCAATTCTAAATAAAATCTTGTTATTTTTTATTCAATATTTTATGAAGGAATGTTTATAAGATACTCTAATTCTTGTAAATGCTATAGTGTTTTAAATTAAAAAACTATAATTGTTGATTAATAGGTTAATGTAATGTTTGATGAATATAAAAATGTGAAGAATATTTCAGATTCAAATAATGGTGATATTTTTATTGAGTCATAATTTAATAAATATTATCCATAAAATAATGTATTATTTATGGGGAAGAACATATCATCTCAAACTAATCCATAAAATATGAATAATCCAAAATCCCATCCACTTGAAAAAATAATTAGAAATTTTGAAACAATAATTTAAATATGAAAATCTATTTTTATTTTTTTTATTTTTTTAGATGTTGCCGATTTTGTTCATAATAATTTTAATGATATTTCAAATGATTAAAATTGTTTTACTATTTTTAAAGATAAATTGAATCCATATGAAGGAAATAACGTTTTGAATATATTTAAAAATTTTATAGATAAACAAGTTGTATGATCTAACGAATTTTCATAAATAATATTGATGAATCTAGAAAAAAACATGGATTTTTTAAGAATTTTATTATATTAAAGAAATAATTTATTTTGAATAATATATTTCACCTATTACTAAGATAGGTGAAATTTTGATTTAGTTGCCTTTTTATAGGTTATCAAAATTTCAAAAAGTTTTTATTGGATATTAAGACTGCATGTTTTGATTGAATAATTTCTAAAGTGGTGTATGTTAATAAACAACCTAGATTTAAAGATAAAAATTTTGAAAATATAGTTTTTAAATTTTCTAATGCATTTTATGGTCATAAGAAAGCTCTTAGAGATCAGTACAATAATATTATTATTTTTATTGAAAAAATATTTTATTAATGTAAAGGATGATCTAACATTATTTATTTAAAAGAATTCTAAATATATATTTATTGTGAAAATATATATTAAAGAAATTATTTTTGGTTCAACTAGTAATGTGTTTAGAAATAATTGTTCTGTATTTATGCCATCAGAATTTTATATGAGTGTAATCCGTGAACTTAAATTACTTTTAGGTATTCAAATATCTCAATGAAGAGATTGTATATTTATAAAACCATCAAAATTTGCAGAAAAAAACTAGTAAAATGTAATGGTTTGGAATTTGGTAAAACATTTAGAACACATGTGAATAAAAATTTTAAACAAGATATAGATAAATCTAGATAATGTTTTTAGTTTAAACAATATATAGTCATGATATTAAGTTTTCATTATTTTACCACTCATAGACCGAATATCATGTTATCAATTGTATTATGTGCTATATTACATTATAATACAAAAATAAATTCAACTAAGGATATTAAATATATAACCAGATATGAAAAATTATATATTAACTATAGTTTAATTTACTATAATCAAAAATGTTTATACTTTTCATCATATTATGATTTTTATTTTTGAGGTTTCCACCTAGATGGGAAATATACATTAAGAATCTATCATTTTTATACTATTAATTTAATATCATAAAGTTATAAAAAACAATTAATAGTTTATTTATCTATATATGTGGTTGATTATATAAATTCTGGTATTTGTTGTGTTCAATGTGTTTTGAATAAGAATGCATTGTGTAATTACAATATCTATTTTGATAAAATTCATCTTTTTGTTGAAAATCATCTATTGTTTCTCTAAAAAAAATCCATTCAAATTACATGTATAAAAAAATAGATGTTAGATTTAATTTCATGAGATATTATATAAACAATGCTTTCGTTGTTCTAGAATTTGTTTCAATAAAAAAACAATTTGTAGATATTTTTACTAAACATCTTGATATAATGAAATTTGAGAAATTAATGCATAATCCTTGAATGATGGAATATTTTTGCTAAGTTACTAAAATTTTAATATTTCACTTATCTTTAAATATTTTACAAAGAACATTCAATATCTATTTATAATATTTTAAATGATTCAAATTTAATTATTTATTACTGTTTTTGTATTATAAAGTGATATGTACTCATGATCTATTTCACAACCATGAATATTGTATTAGTATTTTTTCTATATATTTTAATTATTATAAGTTATAATTTAAGGTAATATAAGATATTTTTTATCCATAACTTTTTATCTAACATATTGTTTTTCATTAATGTATTTACATTTTGATGTTACAAGGGGTTACTTTTAATGAAGGGTATATTTTTTCTTTTTTTCTTTTGTTTTTTATGTTTTTGAAAAATTGCCAAAAGGGTGAGAATTTTTTTTAATTTCTTATTTGGTTATTTAACTTCCAAAAAGGGAAAAATTTAGTCTTATGGGAGAATATTAGTCTTTAGTTTTATTAATGGGGATATTTTATTCCATGTTTCATTGGTGTATCAATTAGAAAACCTTATATTTTTTACAAATTACTCACTTTTTTAAATTAAAAATTATAAATTCTCACAATACTATACAAAAACAATTGGGTTTATTGTTTATAGTTTTGAGTTTCTATATTTTTTATTAATGATTTTTTATTGTTTATAATAATTTTATAAAAATCACTATTTTTATTTTCATTATACTTTTATTGGTATATGTAATCAATGACTTCTTAAATCAATTTTAAAGTATTATGAAAAATTTGATACCATACAGAAAATTCTTGAAATTATATGAAATTATATGAAATTATTTAAGTTATAAAAAAATTATTTTTTATTCATATAAAAATATCAATGTCATGTGAAATTTTTTGAAAAGTCATATGATTATTTTAACATCATAAGAAATTATTTTAAAATTCATATGGTCTTTTACAGAATTAGGAATTTTCCTCCCAAAGATTTAACTCCACTATACATAGATTCAAAATGGTTTGGTTTACTTTTAAATTCCATAGTAAAGGGTTTTTTACATATAGTGTTTCTTATTTAAAAAGATCAATCCAGAATGTATATATTTAGTTAAACACACCATGGTGGTGGTGACAGTGGATCATCGAAGAAATTTATACATATATCAATGAATATTTGAAAAAATATATGTTGTGGTGTTGGGTTATTTTCACTAAGAAAACATACATGAAATGTATATTGAGGATAATGGGAAATTATATTTTATGATGTTGTGTCAATGGAGGTGGATACTATCCATAAATCATGTATATGTATATTTTCTTTTAACATTTTTAGAGAATTTCAGTGCTCTAGTTTATGAAAACATTAGTATTTAAAATTTCTTAATATTTATATGACTAATTCTATATATTTTATTAATTTTTTGAAATACATGTATATTATAACGAATGTATTCAATGTAATTTTAAAATGTATTAGTGATGGATTAATCGTGGGATATTTCATCTTATAAGTAAATGAATATATTCTTAAAAATTATTACTTTTATATAAGGTATCTTATCATTTTCTACCATAGAGACCCCACATAATCAATAATATTATAGAGTTAATGTAAAATGAATATGAATTTAGAATGGGATTATAAAAAGTTAATTAAAATACTCTTCAAAGATAATTTAATAGATAAAATATATGATATTCATATGATAATTGTGACGTGATGAATCATTACTCCCAAGAATATTATTCTATTATTTTTTGATCATGAAGGAACTTTATAATTCATTCTTTTGATAATATGATCAAAGTGCTCCAATAACATTCTAATCTTTATCACTCCTCCATTATTTATAGTTTAATTTTAGTATTCATTGCATTATTATTTATTTTTTATGTTTTATGATATCAGTTTAAGTTTTTCACATCAAAGAAGAACGTTTGGTATTAGTTACACCTCCGGGATAAAAGGTATGATGATGGCTATTGACTCTGAAAAAGGCATATTTTTTATCTAGAATGTTCCTCAGGGTTAGAAAAAGGAAATACATGTAAGGGGATATCATGACATTCAAAATTTATATTTATTTACTTTGATTTTCATTATTCTCCCCCATTATAGAATAATAAAGATTATAGGTAGGATCTTGGTTATCTTGTATAATATAAAAATATCATGTTTATATTTTCATCTCTACATACATATATCATTGAACACTACTATACTACACTCACACTACTTCTACAATTATTGATAAATTTTATCTGAAATATTTATACGTTTTAAATCATAATATAACATCAAAAACATTTATCCACCCCCTCTAGATGAGTTTTTCCATCTTAAAATGGCCAATAGAATGGTCACACGGAATATCCCTAGAATATCTATTTATTGAAGGGAAATAAATGTGTATTAATGGAATTTGGGGGATCACATAAATCTGTACTCAGTAAAGAAAATCAAAATTTCATGACACAATACATAGACCATTACACAATGCATGTATATATCAAAAAGACTATGATATAATATATCTTATATTTCACAACTTGCTCTATCAAAACATCCATCTCTAAACATGATTATGGAAAAATATAGAATCCAATAAAACATGGAAAAGAACACAATGAAAATCTCCTCCACATGGAATAAAAATATAAAAAACTAGACACAAACAAGATGCATCCCAAGAACCACATCATAGTAGACACTGAAATTTAAGGGTCACTAAGCTAACCCCAATGAACCTCATGCCATAGCTATCATAACTAAAATGAAAACTCGTCGAATACAATTCTTGGATTCACATTATCTATAGTAACCCTACACTAATATCATGACATAGCCAATGTGTTATTCCTTTGGGGTTCCTATAATGGATGGGGCACTAAATTAAAACAATTTATTCCCAATGTCACAACTATAAGAACTACTATGTATATATACATTCCTAATAACCTCTCATGATGCACCACATAACCCCATTCCACAAAATTATATCCTTTACAAATTCCATATCAAGCTCCACCTATATTCCATAAGCCATGTATTGACATCTCCAACAACCAAAACTCAAAAATTATTTATTTATAAAGGTCATATCTAATACATTAAAAACCACTGTAATGATTCTCATCCCCAGTAATTGGAACCAAACACAAATGTAAACCCCCATAATCAACCAACTAAGAACCCTCTAATATATACCTTTTAATTAAAGGCATCACTATTACCAAGCATGAACGTGACTCATAAATAAACATCCCAAATCATAATTTAATGACATCAGTCACCCTTATATCAACTCATCCTGTGAATAAAACATCATTAAAATAAACACTAAATTAAGGATTACACTAACAATGTTGAATCTATCTAAGAGATAACTAAATATGATGTAATAATATACTACTCAGGGGGTCTAACATCTATCCCCCAGAATCACCACACTGAAATCATACAATATAATATCCTGAGGAGGTCTATATAATATCATTATATATCTATCAAATATTAATTCAGTTAATAAGGTGAAAAACTCAATAGAGAACGAGTATGAAAAATATCAACCATCATAATCCTAAGATCAAACCCCCTCTATCTAACCGTAATCCAATTCATAGTAGTGGAAAAAGATTATGTAAACATTTTTTTATAAAATTATAATCCCCTAGAATGATAACTTTTGGTTTCCAAAAAATAAACCCACATTTATGTAAAATGGAAACCTCTCACTCCTTTATATTTTACATATTCCTTTTAAATCTACTCTTTTTATATAAATATATATTATAGAACACCCATTCACTTCGATAATTCCAAAAATTATAACAACCTGAAATTTTTTGAAATATTTTTTTCAAATAAATTTATTATTTTAAATATTTGGAATTAAGTGAAACATTTAGTTTAGCTTGTGTTACATGCAACTCTATGTTTAAATGAAACATGACGTACTATGAAAATATTATTATTTCATATGATAGTTAACACCTAGAAATTGGAATTATGGTTATGAATAGTATTAAATAAATTACTAAAATATATTTTTCCCAAATATATATATAATTAATTCTTTGGTGACAAATTAATTAGAAATGAAGAAAAAAACTATTTTAAAATAATGAAAAACTTTTTTTGAGAAAAACTATTTTTATGCACACAAATGTGATTGAAACTAATAAATTAGAAAATATCTTCTAGTAAATTATTTTAATTAAATTTATATATTCTTTATTCAATGAAATGTTTAAAATTCATCTTTTTATTTTCTAGAAAAGAGATAAGAATAAATGAAATTTTATTCTTAAAACTCTATTTTTTGATAAAGTAGTTTTGTCACCATTTGAGAAATTATTTAGAAATTAATATTTTTTACTTTTTGAAAATATATTTGAAAAAATTAAATTAATTTTCTAAATCAGCATGTAATAAATATGGTATGAAGATTTTTTGAGAATTTTCTGATCAGTTAAATTTTTCGATGAATGGTGAAAAGTAAATATTTTTAATAAGCTTTTTTATTTCCATTAAAGAAATTAAAAAAATCATAATTGTTTTAATATGTTTTTAAAAGTAAAATTATTTAAATTACATATTTATTCATCCATTTTATGTCATTATAATCAATAGAATGTCAATTTTTTATATAAAAACTTATAGAACTTTTGAATAGTTTCTCTCTGGAAAACTACTTTATCCTCACATTTTCAGGATAAATTTGAAATTAAAATTCATAAAATATTTTAATAGAATTTGGAAAATTGGATTTCATATTTTTAATTAGAATAATTTATATTATAAAATAAGTTCAAATTAGTTGTTTTCTATAATAAATTGTAAAAACATTGAAATTTAATTACCACAGTTAAAGTTAAAATGGGTTAATCATGTGTTAAACTAAAAAGATAGAGGTCAAAAATAACTCAAAACATTTAAAAAACATATTTTATGGTTAAATATAATCCTTATCACCTAAATTGTTTTATAATTTCCCATTTTTTAGCCTCTTAGAATTTGAAATTTTTGCCGGTACACCTTTTTCTTTTCTAAAATTACACGTGCGTCACTCACATAACTTATAAAAGGACACCCCAATCCTATTTTATTCACACATAAAAAACCCATTGGTTAGGAAAATACCTACCAAAATATTTCAAAAATTATTTAATATCATATATATTCTTTAATTTGGTCATAAATCCAACCTAGGATGCCTTTTGGTGCAAACCAAAAGAAGTTGTTTGAAGAAGATTTAACGTCCCTAACCGATTGTTTGATTTTATTTCTTCCTCCACCTACATAAATTATTATTAAACAATTATTATATAATATATTATGAATTTTCCATATAATAATATTTTAGTTTTTTAATGTAGTAAACTAAATCCTTATCATCTTTCAGAAAATTGGATAGGAACTCATCATTCTTGTGTATAGTGGATTACCGCCTCCGAAACTGTTGTTATTTTTTTCTATAAACAACTCTAACACTTTGATATAATATTGGACTCATTATTTATATAGTATATTTATTTAATTATTATTCTTTTTAATTCATGATATCTCAATTTATTTCTTAGTTTCCATTTTATGGTAATATGATAACATCCTTCGTGTGTAAAGTATACTACCGCCTCGTGAAGGGATGTGATTCTTTATTCATATAATCTTTACATGGAAGGTAATAAGGACATGTTTAAATAAATAAATTGATATATATTAGATAAAAATTATTCTATAAAGTAAATATATTATTCAATATTTTAATCTGATAAGAAAATTGAAACTGTATTCAAGTGTACATGTGACCAATTATCATTATGGTAGTGTATTTCATTTTCTATCTCTAAATTTTATTGATTAATATAAACACATATATAATGAATATATATTATATTTACATAATTTTTAACTGTATTGAGATGATGAAACCATGATCAAATAAACTGTACCAAAAATAAAAAACAAAACTTATTGAACAAAAAAAGTTGTTATTTTCCAAAACATTATTAAACAAGAAGTTGTTAATAAATGGGTAATAGAATGTTATAATTAGGACATATGTGGAAATATATATAATTGTGGTTATGATATAGATTTATAATAATCTTATATTTAGTATATAAGTGTTTTTAACATGTATTAAAGAAGTATATACTTAAGGTTAGGGATTTCCAGTCTCTCTTTTATTTCTGAGATACATTTGAAAATTCACCACAAGTTTTAATTGTGTGGTGAATATAATTCCCCTTGGACAAGATTTATCTGAACTATACATATTTTCATTATATTTAAATTGTTATTTTATGTTATAATTTATTGGGTATTATGATTTGAAATATTACTAAAGAGTTAAGTGTTTTTTTGTCTCAATTTTCCTTCTTTGAGACACATGTTATGTAATACATCTATTTTATTTTATGTTATGTATATACATAAATTTAATATGTAATACAATGAATTTATTTATTCTAATTATATTTTATGTTTCACATAATTTTATCCTTTCATGGGGAATATGATTTAATTTTACTAACATGGTAATGGTTTCATAGTATAATCTCATCATTAATCAGGACTGTTTATGTTTATATTTTTTATGACAAAATATTATGATCTATATATCAAGAAACTTATAAATTTTATTCTATAATGGTTATGAAATGATAATATATGTCTTCAAATCATTTTACTCTCTTTATATACACAATATTTTAAAATAATATTTTAAATAAAAAAATTATTTATTTCTTCGGTCAAAACCCCCTTTATCTTCCCAAACCAAAATTTCTAAAAAAAATCAATTTTTTAACACTATATAAAAAATGTATTAAATTATTTTTTACCCATTTTTTATATTAAAAAATTGAAATTAATGTCCTCATAAAATTCCAAATGATTCCCATTTGGATTTTACTATAAATGTTAGAAGAATTTCTCTTTTAAAATGTATGACGTGAATTGTATTTTCTGACTATCATAAAAAAACTATTATTTTTAAATCTTACCTTATATTTTTCAAATATTATTTTAAATGAAATTTATTTCTATAATATTTTATTATTTTTAGTGGTGTCTAAGATAGAAAGAATATTTTCATCAAGAGTTTTTTTAAAATTATATTAAAGTATCCATTATATTTTAAAAAGGTTATTTTCATTGAAAATAATTTAAAAAATGTTTTATGATTTTTTTTAGTTTTAAAAAATAATTTTTTGGAATGTTATTTTCTTGAAGAAATCAACCAAGTCTCTTTTTAAAATAATTTTCCATCTAAGATGGCATCCTTTGATGTTAATTATTCTTTATAGGTTATATGATCAAAGGATACCATATTTATTATTTCTTTCAATGGTTTAAGATTGATATTAAAATATTTTTCCAAAACCAATTTCTTTATGTGGGAAATTCCATGATAGAATTCTCATTAAACCATCTTCTTTTTCAATGCTTTATGTTATGAAGAAATGATGAAATGTATATGACACCCATTTTTTCAAGGGTTCTGATATGTTGGATGTTTTATGATATTATCGCACACAGATATATGATTTTTATTTTGGAGAGGTTGTTATGTTATAACCAAGTAATGTGGATATATTATATACAATATAGTTAGGACCTATATCTCCCCCTAATGTGTTGGGTAATGATTAATTTTATAAAATCCCGACGGGTATATGGGAGATTTTCCCAATCCCAAAATGGGGAACACAGGAGGTTATCCCAAGCCTGAGGTAGGTACACAAGTTGTTAGACCAATCCTAACATGTTAAAAAATTTCTAGTGGGTATACTTAATATAAGTCTTCTTTGTTTATGTATATTCCAAAAATAAATCTTTTATTAAAAATGTTTGTTCTCATAGAACATATCCACTGATTTCATTATAATTCTTATCTTATATACTTCCATGATTTATACAATGAGTCAAATTTATAATATATTATATGAAAATATAGTTTAAAAAAATTATGCTCATGTTCTCATACCCATATTCACATGTTATTCTTATGTAATCATTGATATCTCCCTTTTTAAAACATACTGAGCATCTGATCATACCCTTTATCTTGTTTCCTTTCCTATGTATATGATGAATGGTATATTGTTTGACATGTCTAAGAAGGGTGGATGTTATGAAGAACAATGTTGGAGATGTCATAGCTCAATTATGGACCACTTGTTTTTGTTTCCATGTTTCTAAAGGGATGTGATATAAATGATTCTAGCATGGATCATTATTTTATGTAATCAACATACATCTACTAAGATGTAATATTTATGTCTGATAATTTTGTATCTCTATATAGGGAATTATAGAATGGTTTGTTTAACCTTTATAAACTCTAATGAGAAAAATTAACAAGATCCTTGGGGATATTTCTAAGGATATATATTGTGATATTCATAAGGAGAAGTCTACTTCTAAGTCAAAGTATAATAAATTTTCCATGAATCTTGATAATGATAGAGTATGTGATTTCCATGAAATTACATCCCTATATGGATATTATAAGTGGATATGGATCCAGTATATAGGTATCTAGTGGTTGTAACACTGAAATAGATGCTTCAATACTGACTCGATAATTACTTGGTATATAAAAATGGGCCTTAAAATAAACCTTACTTTTCAATAGTAGTTGATATGTCTTATAAATTCATATACACTTTATGTACTTTAATAATGGATTTGAATAATGACCATAAATAACCTAGGTTAAGCCAAATATGTAATAGTTTGAAAAGAACATGTCATAATTTGGACATCATATAGGTGAATTTTCATGAATATGTGGTTTGAAATTATTATTAGTGTTTCTCATACTATAATTTTTTATTTTAATAAATGGTTAAAACAAAAAAGAATCATGTTTAAACTAAATCTGATGGATAATGTTGTGACTATAAGAAACCATGTTTTATAATTACTAAATAGAATTATATTGTGATTATACCTAATTAGTTATTACAATATATGATTAACAATATACACATTAACCAACTCTAAGTCGCTATAATGATTACTATGATATATTTCATTCATAGTTTGGGTTTCGAAGAACATAAGGGAAATAAGATTTGTTTTATAATATGTCAAAAATGTGGGAAGAAACACTATAGGGAATGTCTCAGTGGATTGGGAACATGTATTATGTGTGGAGAAGAAAGGCACAAAGAAAGTAATTTCTGAGGAAAATGAATATTTTAAATAACATAGTGGATAAGAATATTGATCTCACTAGGGTATTATCAATGGATGAATGTCTTCATTATAGAATGTATGGGAATTATGAAACTCATTTTCCTAAGGGTGTGTTCATGAATAAGATCAGAATTGTGGTGCATGTAATGGTTTTTTATGATGGAAAGACTATGAATGACATATAAAAGGAAGGTGTTATTAAGAGAAAATAATGAAGCTGAATTAATGGTTTAATAATTAAGTGGAATGATTGAAATGTTTTTTATGTAGAATTTTTTCATTAAATATTTTCAAGAATATGTTGAATGGTATTGATGACCTAGTCAATCGATTTAATGGAAAGGAAACATTTTAGTAAAATGCATTATTAATGGAAGATAACTCTTAATATATTTCAGATATTGAGAAAGGGTTGTTTATTTTGGATGAAGAGATGATTGATATGGATAAAGTAAATTTGATAGTATTGATTGCCCCAGAATTTATTAATGATTATTGGAAAAGTTTTATAAGTTATCATTGATGGATTTTACAACATTTTTGAATTTAAGTAATATATTTAATAATTTGTATTATTATTTAAAAATGAAAAATCATGTATGTTTTCATTGATTTTTTATAGTAATTCTAGTTATTACCATTATTCAATGGAATATGTGACTAAGGTGTTCACATATTTGGAAATTTTTTATTAAAAGATACTTATTGATATATGGGAAATAATGATAAGTCATAATTTCATAATTTTAATGATCCAATTTTTAAATTTTTAAATTTTTTAGGGGCCATAATGTTAAACATTTATGGAATGGATTTAGCTGAATTTTGGATTAGTTATTCGAGATTAATGTATTTCATCACTATATTAAGATTTATACATGCGGGAAAACTTGTGTTAACTCTTTTTTTACTAAAACAAATAGAGATATAATGGATGAAGTATCCTTATATTATGGATCTATTGATCTTTAAGTTCTTCAATCAAAAAATATTCATCATCATTTCATGGAGTAAGAGATGAATTAGAAATTGATCGAATCACAATAAAATTATTATGTTGTTGTTATGATATAATAGAGGTTTGTTACCTATGTATATCGATTCCATTAAAATTATAGATCATATTGGGATCAAATATTACTTCTTTGTTCTTCCACCAAACCTCTCTCATGTCTAAAATGTGTTCCATGTATCTCTTCGGATGGAATACTCACATGATCATTCACTTGTAGTAAACACAATTGTCAAACCATTGATGTATGATATTTCATATATGGAAAAATTGATTGAGATTCTGGATTATATATATAATGTTCTATGAAACAATATTACTTATCTAGTTAAAGTTTTTTTGAAAACCCACCATTTGAGGAAGCTACATGGGAACATGATGACGTAATGAGGTTGTATTATTCTTGGTTTTTTGTACCAAAGTGATGAATTTTAAGAGAAAAAATCATTTTAAGGGGGGTAGAATGTAACACCTCAATATTTGGTGAAATATTTATTCAAATAAATATAATATTATTGATTTTTTTCATCAAATACAACATTGAGTTTATCTTGCGTCTTACGGAACACAGAATTAAAATGAAAGGTAAAAACTATAAAAATAATTTTTTTTAAATATTATAGTTATTGTCTAACCATTCAAATGGTGGGTATCAATATGATTAAATAAATTAGGAAAATATATGGTCTACACATGTTTGTAAAAGGAATTATATTGTTAAAAAATAATTATTAATTAGAATAAAATCTATTTGAAAAAAAAATATTTTTCTTAAAAACTATTTTTAATCACACAAAATAATTTTACATAAATAAATTTTAAAAAAATCACATTTTGGGAAAAAATTTAATAAAATTTGAATTTAATATATTCAATAAAATTTTTAACATTCATTTTATGTGTTTTTCAGGCAATAGATAAAAATAAATCCAATTTTATGCTTAAAAATATATTTTTATAAAAATCAATTTTATCCCCTTTTTTCACATACATTTATTTTTTTCAAATTTAGAAAATTCATTTCAAAAATTAAATTTCAATTTTTAAATAAAAATTAAAAAATTTCTTTGTGGTGAATTATTGGTAATTTATAAGATGATAAAGATTTCATGAATAATGAAAATATAAGTTCTTATTATGAATTGTAATTTATTTTAAATCATTTAAAAAAATTATTCTGGTTTTAAAAGAAATATTAGGAAAATTATATTTATATTGATTTAATTTAGGTCATTTCAATCAATTTCATAATGAATTTTGATATAGAATCCATTTAATCTTCTGAACATTTCCACTTTGAAACCCCACTTTCTCACCATTTTTATAATTATTAATTTTAAATTAAAATCACCCCTATGAATAAAATTTATAAAAATGGATTTCATATTCTGAATTAAAATATTTTTTATTATCTAATAAGGAAAAATTAATTTTTCACCCTACTTAATAGTAAAAATAGAAAAAATTAATCACATGGTTAAGGTGAAAATGGGTTTTCTAAAGCGTTAAACTTAAATGATAAGGGTTAAAAATGACACAAAACCGGTCTATAACATACTTTATGGCCATATTGTTAAACTATCACATTCAAGGTTTGATAATGCTCCATTTTGGGATTCTTTTTTTAACACCTTGATATTTAAATAGATATTTTTCTAAAAATAATTCCAATTCATCAATAGCTTGCATTGCAAGCAACTATGAGTTTAAAAAAATCATGAGACACTATGAATATAAAATAAACCATTATAAAAAACCATTAAATTATAGATAATACATATAGTTAACTAATTTATGAAATAAATTTATATTTATAACTCAATATGAAGGTATTAGTTGTAAAATCACATCATTATTCAAAAATATGTTGTCATCAAAAAAGAGTTTATCATATTTTTATGAGTGAATATTAATTTTTAAAAGTTCATAAAAATTTATATGATAATATTAATTTCATTTTTGAATTCATAATTTCAAAATTATATTAAAACTATTTTTTATAATTTTCTAAAAAATTATTTTTTAAGGAATAGTGAAAATATAGATTTTTAATGAAAAATGTATTTTCTTTTAAGGTATTTATAGAGTAAAATTATTTTTTGGATTATTTTGATATTTTATTTAGTACATTTTATTTTAAAATAATAAAATAATGGATTTATATATTTATTTTATACAAAAAATTATTAAAAACCATTTTCTATTTTAAAAAGGGCATTTTTTCGAAAAAAATGGTTTTCATGGAATTTTACCAGTTTTATCTTAAAATAAAATTTGAAACCACTCTTTATTTAATTTTATAAAAATGGATCCAAAATTTGGATTCCTAAGGACAAAATTTAGTGAATATTTTCCTTGTAGTTTTTTCCAATATGAATAGCAACCTTGGAAAATTTTGTAACCAGAATAATGGGTAAATTGAGTAATTTATTTTAAGAATAAAATTATAAAGACTATAAAATGACTCTAACATAGTGAAAAAATTATTGGATGAATAAAAATCAACCCTTAAAAAATAAATATTCTAATTAAGTCATTTAATGTACACATGTCCATGAAAATGACTTACATAATATTTAAATCAAAGAAAGTCACAAAATGTCACTTTATTTGTATTTAACATCCATTATTTGTCTACATTGGGAAAGATTTATGTTATGAACTTATATAACAATAAAATTTTAAATTAATAAACATATTTTAACAATATAAATTTATTTTTCATTTTTTTGGTCACATAGATGAAATTATGGTTTTTTTATTATTTTATTTATTTGAAAATTTAATACATCGCATTTATGTTTTAAATAATTTATCCTTTTTTATATATTGGGAAAAAAATTTATATTATACTATAATATTCTTCTTAAATATATAATATTTATCTTGGTTAGGGTATTTTATTTATTTTTTAGTGAAAAAATAAGTATATTAAATAATTACACAATTTTGATATAGTAATTATTTTATTAGTGTAAATATAAAAGAAATCTTACTAAATGTATAAAAATTAATATAATTGAAGATAATTAATGTTATAAATAAATTTTATAGATTAAATTGGACTCAACTATATAATAAAATATTTGGTTCTAATTAACTTGTTATCTTGATATTTTTAAAAGTCTAAGTAATTAATAGTATCAAATCCACATTACTAATATTTTATCAACATAATATTTATATAAATGAATTAAAAATAATATAAAAATATATAAAAAGATAAATAAATTATTATATGGTGAAAAATTTTATTATTATTTAATTTATAATTTAATTGACATAACATAAATAATATTAACAAACTTGTATTATTCAAACATTTGTTACCTTAGTAAAAATTAAAATATCTTACTTAAGGGATAATCAAAATGATAAGGTTTAAAATAATTCCAAAACCTGTCTAAAATATAATTTTTGATGAAATTAAAACCTTATCACGTATTATTTGAATACATGACCTTTTTGGGGTATTTGTATTGATATTCAATTTTTAATAAATTAATATTTATAGAAAATTTTAAATGTGCCACTCACCTCAATTATAAAAGGGAACCACCTCCCTCACTTATTCACATCACATTGAGCCTTCATTATCAACAATACCATGATAATTTATCTTCTCAACTTCTATAGATACATTATATAGGGTTTTTTACTCTTCAAAATACCAACCCAAATGTCCCTAAGAGGAGATCTAGGGGATGTTCTCCAAGTAAGATGTGATCATCTTTACCGACTCTTCCAAGATTATCTTTTCTTATGATACTTATTCATTTTTACAATTTAAATTAAAAAATCTAATATAACCTATATTTTGAGATGTTATTATGATTATGGAAAAACTGTATTTCAATGGTTTTCTATCATATGAAAAATGAAATCACCACACGTGTGTATGTATGGCATACCATATCCACATCATGGTGTAATCTGTTTTTCATCACTACTTTACATGTATGGGTATAATAATATAAATAATGGATATATATAAACATTATAACATCATATTAATTCTGGGAAAAAAGATATATCATCCACTTCTTTTCCCTTCTACAATTAAAGGAATTATACCATCACTTGTGCGTACGTAAGGCATGCCTTCTCCACGACTTACTGTGATTCATTTTCCATATTCACCATTCAATAATGATTATATAAATGTATATAATTAATAAATATGATATATATTACCTCAATATAATAATTTAAATGATTTAATTATATTCTATGAAGAATAATTGGGACTTATTCGACCAAACATTCATAGTAAAATGAAGCAGTTAACACCCAAAAGAAGATTAATAATGATATATTATTAAAAAATTGGTGATAATATGATTATATATAATGTCATAAATATGAATATAGTTCTTAAATAAGTTAAAAAATTATATAATATATTATAAATGAGTACAAAATATGTGTGAATGAAATCAAGACAAATTAAAGGGCTAATTTCACAATGTCAATATTATCTGAGATTGTTTACAGATAAGTATCTTCTAAGAACGTTTATCTTCCATGTCCATATTTCTTAAAAATGTTTTCCAAAAATATTTTTAACTATTATTATAAAATTTTAAAGGATATTTTTACCTATTTGTGAATTTTTTCTAAATAGTTAGAAATGAATCTTTTTGGTATTTACCAAATAAGGTACTTTTTGACTTCTCCAGCAAAAGTACAAGGGGACTTTTTTTAAAACTTATATAGAATGGTAGGATTTTTCCATTTTCATTACACCTCAATGACATGAAGATTGTATTAAATGTTTCAAGGTAATTTTCAATGAAAACTTTATCCTCAAAAATTGTGCATCATTTTAAGAAACTTAAACATTTTCAAAGAATAAATGATATTTTTCTGCAAGAATTATTTTTAAGGTATCATTAAAAATTATTTTCTATCTACAATAATAATAATTGATGTTAATTAGGCTTTAATAGAGATATTTTTCAACAATTCTATACGTGTAATTCTATTTTGTTATATGTTTATGATGGAATGATATTTATGAAACCCATTTCATTTTAATGAGTTATATGATGATTAAATGATTTTTATGATAGTCATTTAATTCCATGGTATCTAATATGATGAATGGTTTATTTTATTATAGAAAATATATGTATGGTTTAAATATTTTGATAAGTAGAACCTATATCTCCCTCTAATGCGTGGGGTATATATTTATATATCATGGGATATATAGGAATGGTATAGGAAACGATCTTGGTACAATAATATAGGGAAGAAATGGGAAATAAACCATGATCAGTAATAAAGGGATGGAATGGGGAGTAAACCCAGTTCATTAAATTAATTTTTCCACTATTATGGTCTTAGTAGTCATCCCATAAGAATATAGGAATTAATTTATATTTTTATGTTTATTTCACAATATCATTTCTTATGTTATGATTTGCATGAAATGTGTTCTTTACGAACTTCTATGATATATCAAATGACAAGATATCCTGATCTTTGATATGAAGGATATAATTTTAAATTGTATTGATTACTTTCTTACATCTTATGATTATGGTATTATTGATTTCTCTCCTTTATACCGTTACATATCATTTGATATCACCATTTCATATGTTTCTATTCCTCGTATTTGAAGAAATGAATTATAAAAGATGTGTCAAAATTGGTTCGAATTATAAAAGAATATGTTTGAGATGATTTAGCTGATATTTTTTCTGTTTTCCAATTTCCAAAGGCACTAAACCTATAAGATTCTATACTAGTTTTTTTGTTTTATGAAATAAATATTCTTCTATTCAGATGTAATACCTATGTATGAAAAGTATGGTCTATTATAGTTGGCATCAGATTAATGGTTTTTTTATCCTTTAAAACTAGGATGAGAAAACCTTAGTAAGAACCCTAAGGATAATTATAAATATATAATATTATCCAAGAGTTTTAGTAACGGCCACTAATAACCTAGGATAGAACCTAAGGTCTCCTAAATTAAAATTTAATATATAATTTTTCTTGATTATGTTGTCATCCAACAATTATTATTTTTTCTAACACAGTGATTTCTGGTTTTACTCAACAGATGGGACTTGATGGAACCGTGTTAATGATGAATGTGATGGGAAATGTAACAATTTTCCTCCTGAGCAATCGATTTTTTTGGGAGATGGAACAAAAAAATATTGTTTTTAGGCTCACACAACTTTTTAAAGCTATTAATCATGATATATTTCCAAATGAGAAAATTATAAAACAATATTCTATTGAGTCCTCTATGAGATAGCGTTCACTTTAATTTAGTGGGTATTCTGATCTACTAGAGGATGAAAATTGGATTAGTAATATTAAAATTATATTTTCAGTCCTCCAATGTTCATAACATGATAAATACATCTTAGAAGTATAGTAATTTAAGTTGAATCAGATCAATGGTGGAATCTCATTAAGAATACAATGCAAGAAGATGAAATTGAATCCATAGAATGGGATGAGTTCAAGAACTTATTTTCCAATAAGTACATTAATCATATGCATATATAGACAGATTTATTTAAGCTTAACCAACAAGATGATGAATATATTGGTACTTATGAATAAAATTTTATAACACTTGAAAGGTATGCTACTATAATTATCATTTGACCTCATACTAATGTTGATCAATTTTTCTGTGTCTTAAATCCAAGTCTCCAAATATAATTATCTATAGGAGACTTCAATAGCTATGTGGAAGTAATTCAATGTTATCTTCAGGTTGAGATGGATGTTGGAGTCATCCATTCGTCTTATGGGTTTGATAAGAAGTGAAAAAATTAATTAAATGGAAAATAAAAAATCATAGTGAATAAAAGATGAGATTTCCTTTACGCTCAAAGTGTGGAATGAAACATGGTGTAAATGGTCTTAAGGAGACAAGAAAATATTTCAACTGTGAGAAATAAGGTCCTCGGGCAATTGACTACTGATGTGACGGGAAAATGTATCTAATGATAAAAATAGATAAAATGCTAAATATAATGCACCTCCCACACTTCAATGTTACAAGTGAAAGGAAAATGGGAATTATTCTAACTAATTCACTAATTAAAGGGTTATCTAATATGGTAAATGTTAGCAACCTATTAAGGGTAAATATAATGGAAAATCACATGAGATCACTACTGGTTATGTGGAGTACGACAACAAAATGATGAAAGGTACACATACCATCGAGATTAATATAGATATTGTTTTATTAGTTTCTATATCCATACACTCTTTTATTTATAAATAATTTTATAAGGGTGTCATCAAATTACCTCAACAATAAAATGTTTATTCATTTGTGAAAACACTTAATGTCACAATGGTCTCATTAAATTTTTTTGATAATTATCTAGTTAAAGTTTGTGGGAAAGTGATTCTTCCAAATCTTTTGATCCTTACTTTCGTTGAATTTGATGTGATTATTAGTATGGATATAGTTTATATATTAGTATCTCATGTCATTTTTGAAGGAATGTAAGTCACATTTAATATTACCAATGAATCCATTATCATATATCGATGCAAGAAGAATATGAAAATCCTGTGGATATTACTTCCATATTGTGGGTCTAAATTCATATAAACAAAGGTTATCTATTTTTGATTCATGGAGAGAAACTATCCATTAAGGATACTGATATTGTAAAAGAGTTTTTTGGAGTCTTTCAAGAAGAATTTCTAGGTCTTACTCCAAATCTTGAAGTGGAGTTTTAAATAGAACTCATATTGGGTTTTATTCCCATTTCAAATACTCCTTATAGAATGGCCCCAATTGAGTTGAAGGAATTGAAGAAGAAAATACAAGAAAATATTTTCATCGGATTCATATTCCCAAGTGTGTGACCATAGGATGAAATTGTTATATTTATTAATAAGAAATATGTATCAATGAGTCACTTCATTGATTATCTAGAACATAAGAGGATCACTAACAAATAAAAAATACCATATCTTCCATATTAATGAATTATTTGACTAGCTATGCAGATCTCAATAATTTTCAAAGAATTATCTTCATTATAGATTTAATAAATTAGTGTTTAACAAGAAGGATATATCCAATATGGAATTTTGTACAATGTATGGACACTATGAATTTATAGTGATTCCTTTTTGTTTTAATAATTCCCCCTCTATCATCATGTATTTAATGAATATAGACTTTAGTGGAAATATTTATTATTTTTTGTTAGTATTTATAGACAATATTCTTGATTATTCATAGAGTAAAGAATAAAATGAATATCACATGAGGATTGAACTAAAGACCCAAATAAAGGATAATCTTTATGAAAAATATAACAAGTGTGAATTTTGGATTTTTAAAAATTCATTTTTCAATCACATAATATCAAGAGAGGGGATATCTTTTAATATGATAAAGATAGAAGTTATTGAACATTATCCTATACCAACAATATTAACTAATATATAATGTTTTCATGGTTTGTTTGGATATTATTGATGTTTTGGGAAATAATTGTCACGATTATCCAATCCGCTCACTCTGTTGATTTGTAAAGTAGTTTAGTTTCTATGGATAGAAGAATGTGAATATAATTTCAAGGAGTTGAAAATAATGTTATTCGGTGCTTTTTTCACACTATCCTATAGTGGAGAAAGCTTTGTGATCTATAGTGATGCATCCAAGAATGGGTTGGAATGCTTTATCATAAAAATTATATGGCTCTATCATATGTCTCGTTAAAACTAAAAAACCATGTGTAAAATTGCCTAACTCATGATTTGTAGTTAGTTTTGGTAGTTTTTTCATTTAAGATATAGATTCGTTATAGTTATGGAGAAAGGTGTGATATATTTTCTGATCATAAATGTTTAATGTAAATTATTACTCCAATGGAATTGAATGTGTCCCAAAGAAGATGGTTAAAGTGGATTATATATTATGACTGCTCAATACATTAAAACCCTTAGAAATCAAACAAGGCGGAAGATGCCTTGATTCAAACATACCATGCTATATTATATTTGATGAGGATTTCAAAAGAACCAATATTTATGGATTTTCAAAGGATATCTATTGAAATTTTAAAGGAAGGAGGGAAATCCCATATTTTTCAAATTAATGTACAACTGTCTATGCAGGTAATGATTAATAAAGCACAGAAAGAAGATGTAGAGCTGAAAAATAATGGGAGAAATGATCTTGAGTTAAAATTTGATTGTAATGGAATAATAAAATTCATAAAGTATGTTTATATCTCTCCCATACCATAATTAAATAAATATTTTTTTGGATAAGGCTCATGGTTCATCATTCTCTATTCATTCTAGAAGCACAATGATGTATAGATACTAGAAATAGTATTTGTAGTGGCATGTCATGAAGAGTTACATTACAGATTATGTTTTTTTGTGCTTGGTGTTTTAGAAAGTTATGTTTGAGAGATAGATGTCAAATGGCATGTTTTACACCACTTAACTATACTAGAATGGAAATTGGAAAACATCTCTCTGGACATTATTGTACGAATTCCCAAAAAAATATAAAGGCATTAATTCTATATGGGTTATAGTTCATCCCCTATCAATTTCATCACACGTCATTACTATTATAGAAGAATTATCTCTTTATCAAATTTCTTGAATATATATTGAATAAGTGGTAAGATTTAATGGAGTACCACTTTCCATCATATCTAAGTGAGACCTGAGGATTACCTCGACGATTGAGAGAAGTCTTCAGAAGGCTCTAGATACAAAGTTATGATTTAGAACTATTTATCATCTATTGAAAGATTTCCTGCCTGAGAGGAAAATTCAAACTCTAGAATAAATATTGAGAGATATATCTATGGATTTAAAAGGTGGTTGGGATCAACACCTACATTTGGTGGAATTTTCTGACAAAAATATCTTTCACTAGAGTATTTATATGGATCCCTATAAAACCCTATATGTTAAGAAGTTCATAACTCCAAAATGTTATATTGAATTTGGGAAAAGAAAGAAAGGGACCCGATATATTTTATTAAGTGATAGAGAATAACATATTTATTCAATAACACATAAGAGTATCTCAGAGTCAAAAACACATTATAATGACCATCGATAAAGAAACCAAGAGTTTTTTGTAGGAGAAAACATATTAATACGAATATCTATCTAGAATAGAATGATTCCATTTCAATATAAGGTAAATATAATCCATAGGTATATCGATAATTTTAAAATTCTAGATTGTGTTGGGAAGTTAGCTAATCGATTTCTGATTCTATCGAATCACACTTAAATTCATGATGTCTTCCATGTATCTCTCTTGAGAAAGTACATACCTAGTAATTTACTTATACTGAAAATATAAGACGTACCACTGAAGAAATATATTTCTTATGAATAATGACCAATAGAAATCATGGGTCATAGAAATAAGTTTTTGGGAAATAAGACCACTATTATGGTTAATTTTTTCTGGTGTCTCTCGGCGCACGACGGGATCGTGAGGGAGAAATGTGTGCTACCCGATGGTTGATTAGAGAGTATTGGGTTCTGCTTAATCACTCAAATCGGGTGCACCATTTTCGCCTCGAAATGCCCAACGGTTCCATATCCAGCAATATGTGGACCTTCTTTCTAAAGGCATGCTTTCACTGGGTGGTTTGACCAGTGATGCTTAAGAACTCACATTGGTCGAGAGGATGGGAAGTCAGGCTCATCGCACCAATTTGGGGGGAATTATTGCTTGTTCCAGGACTCTTTTATAGATTTAAGATGTATTCATATGTTCACGAATCTTTTGTTTATACCCAAGCATAGTATCCCTAGATTACTCCTAGATGGCATTGGTCAGCTGGACGTAGGGGTTCGGAATCATTTATGCCTGAGGTTTACCATCCCTCATTGGATTAATGACCCCGAGGAGTCTGGAATCATTGATATGGTAATAGTTTACAGCCTCATAAAAAGGAAATCTAGAGTTTCTTGTCATCTAGGGGAGACAGATAATGACTTGAGCATTTGGATCAAACCAGTGATATGGGCTTACTATGTATCCTCATGAGAGGAATCAAAAACTACGTAGTTCAGTCTGGTATGGGATTACACTCTAGGATTCCCAGGGTTGATGTGGTGAACCGACATGAAGATGTTTGTAACGACCCGTTATTGGGCTTGAACCTCAGGGAGGCTTCCTACGTACCATACCTAGGAGACAGGGATCAAAGTTTACATAGTTCACGTTGGAATGGGGCTTACGCTCTGAGGCAGCCCAGGGTAATGGATTGGGGATTACACTCTGAGGTGGCCCAAGAGAGGATGTCATGGTCGATGCTTACTCTAATCCCACGTGAGTCATGCTCGGTGTGAGAAACAAGAGGCAGCAGGGACCGGATGATCATGTCGTGAAAGGTGCGTTTGTGGGAAGTGAGATGGGGCTTACACATGAGGGCGGCCAAAAAAAGTCAGGGCATACTCCGAGGTGGATGCCGATGGTGATAAAGTACAATCGGAAAGGGACTTGGCCCCGAAGAAGAATGGAGAATCACCCTTCCCCACTACGCCCTTCCATGGTCGTGGGGAAGTACGGAGGTGCATGGGTGCCTCCTTCTAATGGGTAGTCCATCGCTCCCCACAGAGGGGAGAAGTGCCCTAGTCCTACCCAGTCGAGGGACAGAAAGGGGACTCCCGGGCTCGGACTCCGCATTACCGTGGGAATTTAAACCCAGGAATTCTTCGGGAATCCACTCAAGGGCCGGAGAAACCCCTTCTCCCTTGCTTACCGTGGGTATGTGAACTAAAAATGGCATGCTGATGTGCCTGAAGGTTACATCACATGGGTCTGGTGGCTCTAGTGGAGGCCTCGACTCGGGGCCGATGAATGGGCCAATGAGGGGGGTGCGAAGGATCAGGCCAGATTGGAAGGGTTGTATCTGGCTCGGGGAATGGTAACTCTGAAGTTTTTGGAGGACCACACGGGTGTATGAGGGGTGTCTCCCTTCACGTAGGGAGGTGCTACATGGCTGGAGAGGCCATCTGCGAACCAGGATGGTCCGTGGACTGATGGTCATCCTGCGAACCAAGGTGGTCCACCGATTGGTGGGCATCTTACGAACCAGGGTGGTTCTTGGCTTTGGGTTAGGCCCACGTACCAGGTTGGTATGAAGAGGGGTCCACGCGAGCAGCGACGACCGAGGGTGACGCTGGTCAGAGGTTCATCGGTCGGGGATTCACCCACGTACTAGGGTGCTACACGGTGCGACGGATCGGGAAAGGGGCATAAAATCCATGGTCAGTGGGGAGTGCATCCGTGGAGGGGCCAGGGTCCGTGGTCTTCTTTTCTTTGTTATTTTAAGTTCATAGTTCACCAAGTTGTTATGCCTTTTCGGTTCCTTATTAATTTGTTTCCAACTTTATACCTGTTCTGGTTCGCAAACTGAAACTTCACTGTTTTTGAAATGCTAAGATCCTTCCTTTAAAATCCTTCCACCTGAATCTGATCAATCTCTATTTTTTGCCTCCTTTTCCATCCCCCCCCCCCCATCTCCTTTTATGGAGTGGGGAAAGATATGTATTTGTGGTCATTCGACCCCGTTTTCGGAGGCCCATGACTAGAAATTCGGTTCTCGGATGACTTGGTCAATCTACAACTTGAGGGGGAATTGAACGCAACTCCCCCGCGAACCAGACTAGCTCGGGGAGTGCTTCATGGCCGCGCAGGGTTCCACCTCCATTCCGTGAACGACAGTGGATGCAGCTCGGGCTGGCTGATGTGGTTTGTAGTTGGGGGCAATTCATGATAGTGGACCGCGTTGGTGCTCGTCTTGCTTCTCTCCCGCGGAAGATCCTTGCCTTCATTTCGTGAACGACAGTGGTCCACGGAGGGGGCGCCTTGCGGAACCGTCCATGTACCATTATCATTGGACCGGTTTGCAGAACGGTTCGTCTTGGGAAATCCTCTGAGAATTTACCACAAATTTCCCCAAATCTTCATGGGAAAATTGGGTAGAATCTCCCTTGGATTAAATGGGATTCACGTTCACATTTGTGGATTTTTCAAGACCCTACAAATTCCCCCCCTCGGAATGGGGTCCGATCGGAATGAAGAGGAGGTCATTCCAATGTATAGTTGTCCGGAAACATGGATTGTTTGTGGTATGGGAGCGGACCCGGTAGGAGACCACACCTATAAATACGGTGGCCCTTCCTTTGTCGTTTACCAGATTCTTCGCGAAACCAAAGTTCTCTTGCTTTTCGTCTCCACGTGGTCTTTCCATTGGAAATTCCTTATCTATGAACCATCTTCCATTTCCGCGAACCATTCCTCGTTCACGCCGTACTTCACCCACAGAACAATATCCTAGCCACGAACTAAAAATCTTAATTAATTAAAAAGTAAGTTATGATGGGCTGCATAGGAACTCACTCTGTGGTTTTGATGGTCCGGAGACTGAAATCTTCCAAAATTTGAAAATATCTAAATTCTACCGAACCTAACTATTTAAATCCTAGATTAAGATTCCATGGAGAAACCTGGCTCGCGGTTTTCTGGCCAATGCTCTGTGGGCCAAAGTACCACAGACCTCTACAACGTAGGGTTGGTTCGCGGGATGTAGTCATCACGAACCACATTTTGAGGCCTGCTTGCGGACTTCGTCATGAAGGTTTCTTGACTCCATTTCCATATACTTGGTATTTTTGTCTAGATTTTATTCTGGACTAACTGTCTGTCGAGTTTTCAAAATGCATGGAGAAACTATAGTTCCCCTCACCCTGCACCCAGGCCTGCTACCGAGCCTCTCCCAATTGGCAATCAACACCTGAAGGATGTGGTCGGCTCTGTTAAAGATGGAATCTGCAACTCTCCACTGTGATCCTTCATAGCTGATCAGCTCTCTGAGTCACAGTGGGAGTACACCTTTTCCAATAGCCTTCCTTCCTATGGGTTCAGTTTACTGTCCGATACGCTGATTTCAGTACCATCCTGTGATAACAATCCTGCAGCATGGATATTTACTAGCACTATCCCTCAATCTGTGATATCTACCAAAGGGTGGCCTTCCCTATAGGATACAGCTACCCAATCTGTGTCGAATCGCCTTCTCGTTTCCCCAATAGGGGAACAACGTCATCTAGACAGAACAATTCATTGTTACCGGAGCATTTCCCGCAATGCTATGGTAAATAACCAGCATGGCTGGTCAGCAGACTGGGGCCTTAGGCCTGGAGGGGCATTTAATTCATTGGATTGGGGGTGGCCCTTCTGGGTTCGCCAGAGCTGTGCAGAGTTTGGAACAGAATTGCAAGGTGTAGGCTTATATGAAGCTACCTGGGTTTCCTAAACATATACCCATCGGCCTCAAGCTCTCACCAGGAAACTTATGATCCATTGGAGTCCGGACACAAACACATTCCATCTAGTACATGGTGAGGTGGGTATTAGTAATTCGGACGTCTTCTAGATTTCAGGGGTCCCCATCTTTGGGGGTTTGTATGACAAATTCCTACCTCCCTCTTCTGCGTGGAACAACAAAGAGAAGACTCCCCCCGTGGTGAAGCAGCTTATTGACCAATCCCAGAAGCATTCAAAGGATACGTCTCTGAAAGAGCTTGTCCCACATCATGAATGGGTCAAGGATTTTTCTAGAGAGAGAAAGTCCGTGGCTCTACCACACATGCCCACAACCTGCCCTATAATGGAGTCCTGAAAGAAGAGGATCAACTAATGGCTAATCCTGGAGGAAGTCCAGTTCAACGATTGGGGTTGGGAGCATGTCCCCGACGTCGATCAACTACTCTATCTGGAGGCATTTCTGGCAATGTTCTTGAGTGGCTTGCTATTTCCCGTACACAAGACTGGTGGAATGCAGGTCTCTAATTTTTTCATGGTAGCACAGATAGCTATCAGCAATGTCATCAACTTGGTCATCCCAGTATTGCCCATGATTTATCAGTTTCTTAGCAATATTACTGATGGGAGTCGGCCAAACTGGGTAGCTGGCCCTTTTCGAATTCTCTAGGGATGGTTGGGAGCAAAAATCAAGAACTACTACACTTTCATCAACCCTATTTAGATTCCGGGCACTGCATTATGGCCGTACTTGTGAATGAACAGCGGGGTTATGCCCGAAGAGTGCATGACCCAAGAGAATGATGGAAAACAGACAGTTCATAATATGTGTATTCTTTCGAGTCAGATCTTGAATTATGATCATTTAAATTTCCGACCATATCCCTCCCAGACTGGGGTAATAAAAAATACCATATCAGAGGAGTTTAGCAAGTGGGGATACCTCTTTTCCCTCCAGGAGGGCATTCTGGTGGTTCATATCAGTGGGGAACTGATCTGTGAGGGGTACGCGCCATTCTGATTCAGACGTCATTTTGGTTGCATCCAGGAAATGTTTCGTGCTACACTCAATGGATCCCATGAAAATCTCCATTTAATGGTGTCCAGGCAACTGTGGTTAATATTTACCTGGGATGATACTGGTTGCGAGGTTATGACTCCTGCCATTGCAGACTCCATGCCTTTCTTATCCAAGAGCTATACCAACTTCTGGGTGCAGTCGTACCTGAATTTCCAGCTATGGTTGTGGGTGCCAACTGTCTCATGTCCTAAGCCGTTGAAGGGAAAGAGGAAGCGAAAGGGGGGTAGTCATTCAACCAGGTCGGGCAAGGTTCTTCGCAACCCTACCTCTCTCGTGCTTCCGGGGAAGATTTTAACGGATAGAGATGTATCCTCTCATACCCATGAAGCCACCCAGAGAGAGCTGGTTATTTCCGTGGATGCTTCATTTCTGACAGCCTGGGGTCAATGGGATGAATTCAAAGGCCGGTCATCCTTTCGTAGGCAGTACCCCCGTTCTATGTGGCAGTATCTCTAGGAATCAGAAGTGGAATTTGACAGGCTGGGCTACATATCTGCTCCTGTTAGCATTCTTTATGATGCGGGCACGGAGGGGGACAAGAGGTGTCTTCGGGACCTCAAGGATTACGTTCATTCATTCCAGGGTTATACATTGTTGACTCATCGAGTCCAGGCCATGCTGCGATTGGTGACTGACGAGGAGGAGGAAGAGAGTGATCACTCTTCAGGTGGCGGTGATCTTGGTGGTTCCCCCACTACGGCTGAGGTAAGGGAATTCCCCCCCTTTCCCATGAGTTCCCACCCATACGTTGCTCCAGATAGTTCTAGGGCTATGGTGTGATCCAGAAAAAAACACGGCCATTGGCGCCCCCACCAGCCCCTACCACTACCCGGACCTCTCAGGTCGATCCCCCCCCCCCCCAGCTAGTTGTTCTTATTACGACTGCATTTCCAGATTCTAGGAGGATTTGGGATGACCTAAGGTTCAGTGGCTCAGATGAAGAGGTTTGATCGTTACTCCAAACGGGCCCTCTCGAGCTTCTGGGAATTGGGACTATCTTTACTCCACCCTACTTGCTTCTGAAAGAGGACCTGGGTGAAATAGTCACCTCATTGAAGTATATGGACGCATACGTTCATTCACTCCGGAACCGGTTTTGTGGGTCCACCCAGGTGTCCATGATGATAAGGCATCCCGAATTGTTCGATCACGAAGAAGAGGTTTCCCTACTTGTCCATTATTATAACGACCCATACTTTACATACAATGTTAGTACTTCAAAATTGAAGTACACTTATTACAATATATAACAAAACCATGAAAGGACCGTATAGGTATAGTGTCTTTAGAAACTGGGAAACATAAACAACTGGTTCATAAAGCGTCTACACTATCTCCCATTTATTTCATTATATCTATAGTCCCTTTTGGTATATCTTACTTAATATCGTTCTTCCTGACCTGGGGAAAGAAAACATATAAAAGCGTTAGCTCAAATGCTCATTAAGGGTAAACAAAAGAAATATCAATCACAACATATTCATAAGAACATAACATTTTGGAAATCATACCCTACAAAAGAGATCATAATTTCATAACATGGGATAAATCATGGTAGTGAAATGTAATCACAATAATCATAACTTAAAACATGAAGCTTTGTGGCATACACACATAATCATAGAGAATCATTTATTATTAGTCAATACTCATTACCAAGACTATATTAGTGGACAAAGTCCATTTCTGAACCGAGTTCATTCCACTTTTCAGTCTCGTTTCACTGAACCGGTTTTACCTGCCGTTCCATCCATGTCTATCTCATGAGATATAAAATCTTTACCCAATTCATTGGAGGGAGATATAGGTCCCACCCATCTCATAATTATACCATTCTTATGTGTGCCACAAAATCATAAACCATACATCATAGCATAACCCATGTAATAAAAATGGGATTCTTAAACATCGTGATATCATAAAACAATTCATATAAGATAAAGGAATTCATAAAAATAATTCCATCACAACATAATCAAATAAATGTAATAATAGGGATAGAAATAGAACCCTTTATTATCTTAGATGGAAAATAATTTTGATAAAACACTTGAACTCCATTCTTGAGGAAAATATCATTTCTACTTCAAAAACACTTTTCCTTTCTTAACATGTCATACAATTATAAACTAAAAGAAGTTGATTAAAAATAAACTTGAAAACTTTTAATGGAAGCTTCTTGGATATAATGTTTTAAAAATCCATTCATTCCATATAAGTTAAAAAACATTCTTCTCGTACTTTTTTCTGAAAAGTCAAAAAGTACATCGTACAAAAAATGACAAAAGATTCCTTTCATATATTTTAATAAAACTCACCAAAGGGTAAAATTGGATTTAAAGAATTTTAGGTGGATGGAAATAATATTAGATATTGAGGAAACATGGATGTGGATGATAAAATACACCCTAGTAAATACCAAAGTATAAACAATCTCGGATAAAAATGAGATTGTGATATTTCCCTTACCTTAGGTCTGATTTGCTTCGTAAGTGTCCGAACCTCCTGTATAATGATTTAAATAATGTTATTGACTTATTCCAGAATCATAATTTTTTTTATGATATCATATATGGTCATATTCTTAGCTTCTTATTAGTAATATTTCATTACTACTTGTTATTCGGGTGTTTATTACTTTTTGTTCTTATGCGTGTTTTGTCGAATAAATTCTTATTATTCTCTTTAGGTTATAGATACCTCATTACCAGAATGGTATTAGTGTAATATATATCATATTCATTCATTCGATTCATTTATATAATCATTATGCAATGAATATCATGTAGAACAAGTCGCATCACATCGTGGAGATGGTATTCCGTATGTACGCACGAGCGATGATATCATTCCCATGATCGTGGAATTGTATTGGAGTGTATGTATACTACTTTATAATCAATATCACTTTACAATAATCATATATAGTTATTATTTACACCATTATACCCATCCAAGTGAGTTGGTGGGGGAAAATAGATTACACCACGGCGTGGAGACGGTATTCTGTACATACGCACACGAGGTGATTTAATTTTCTGTAGGATGGATAGACGGTGAAATAGGGTTGTTTCATAAATATAATAACATATCAGTATATGAGTGATAATGATGTTATTACTTAATAATTAAAAAACTAAAGAATAATAAGTGGAAGAAGAAATAAAGATGAAAGAATCGGTAACGGGCATTACCTCTTCTTTGAAGCACCACTTTGAGACCACCTCTTAGGACACTGAAATTTGTCTTTTAAGAAGACCAGGACCTATAGGATGTTTCTAGGGAAGTGGAGAGGAGAAATTTTCAGGGTTTGGACGATCTTGAAGGCTCAAAGTGGTGTCAGGAAGAGAGGGAGGAGGTTCCCTTTTATAAGAGAAGAGAGGGGTACCTTTGGAAAAACTAAAAATATTATTTTATTATAAAGTCATAATCTATTTTAAATATCTCCAAATTGATTTATTTAGAAGCTAAGGTGGTGATGGGCTAAATACTCTCATCAAATATAATTTAGACAAGTTTTGGTTCCTATTTTAACCTTATCATTTACATTTAACTTTATGTTAAATAATTTTACTTTTACCGTGTCTTTTTGTGTTCTTACACTATAAGGTTAATAAACTTACTATAACAAGGAAAACGAACCCCAAGTTGTTTATTATTAATATATATAACCTTATCTAAGTCATTTTACCTAACCTTAGATTTTTATGAATAAAATAACAATTAATAATATAATATTTGTTTTAAAAACTATTTTATGTCAATTTTGACACTATTTAGTAATTGATTTTTGTGAAAATCATAACAGAATGATTAGTTCTAAAAAAGTTGATTAAATCAATACTAACATGTCATATTAACCTATAAAATTATTTTAATTCATAAAAAGTCTCAAATTACATTTATTTGGGTATTTATAACATCAATTATGTCAATATTTCATTAATAAGATAATTACTGCATCATCTTTGTGTCATTGATTAATTAAATTATTTAATGTATAAAAATTACAAATAAAATATCATTATATAGGAAATCTTTTTATCTTTCTAATGAATATTTATAGTCGAATTTATCTTATGTATAAACCTATATTAAAATGATTTAGTTATTAAACATTGATTTAAACTATTTTAACCCTTCTTTAAATAAATTTATAATAAATGTCCTAATCTAATCTAAGTGGGCCTAATTGGTCATATTTTATTCCTAAGGTTGTTTTTGGTCGAATTACACTTATCCAATAGAATTAAGACATGTGTTAGGGTAATAATAATAACATTTTTACCCTTAATTACCCTATTTACTTTTAACTGTGGTAAAAAAAAGTAAAAAGTTACTATTCATCAAAAATTATTTTCATCTCATTGAACCACATTTCACTTACTGACATCAACCGTGTCTCTCAGATTTTTGAAATTTCACTCACAGAAGCGATAAAATTAAGTTTTATGTAAATTTGAAAATTCTCCTAGGAGGTGGGTAAAATATTGTGAAAAATTCAATAAAATTTTTATATATCTAAAATTATTATAAAATTACTCCAATTAATTGCATTGAACATATATCGGTATTATGTATCAATTTTGACCTAAAATAAATTTAATTAAAATAAATAACTATTTAAATAAAAAGTCGGTTTTTAAATAGTAACCCAGTGTTTTCACTATTCACCAAAAATTGAAAGTTTTCAGAAAAATACGAAAATTTCACCGTAGGCTAATTTCGATATTCCTAATCCAAAAATGAAGTCAATTTTGAAAAATAAAATTTACAAAATTTCAAAAAGTGGGTATTACTATTCACAGTGGGTAGTTTTAGTAATATTTTAATAGCATATCGTTGTTTAGTGAAACTCGGTATTGCGTACGATGCAAGCTATCGAGGAAGCTCGTGTTTGCGTGTAAAGCAAGCCAAGATAGTGTTGTGTGTACTGAATGATTCCTTTGATGATTTATATAACATAAAAATAAAATATTTCTCATAAAATTCTTGGGTGTTACATTCTACCCCCCTTAAAATGAATTTCTCCCTCGAAATTTGTCACTTTGTAACAAAAAGATGAGGATACCTCTCCCTAATCATATCCTCAAGCTCCCATGTAGCTTCTTCTAATTTGTGGTTCCTCCATAAAACTTTCACCAAGTGAGTGGTCTTGTTCCATAGGACTTTTTCACTACGATCGAGAATCTCTATCGGGTGTTCTTCATAAGAAAGATCTTGTTCCAGCGGTACAACTTCTGATCTGAGTACATGTGAAGGATCGGGAATATACTTTCTCAGGAGAGATACATGGAACACATCGTGAACTTGAGAGAGATTCACTAGAACTGCCAATCGGAATGCTACCTTCCGAACATGATCCAGTATTTCGAATGGACCGATATACCTAGGGCTCAACTTTCCCTTCTTTCCAAATCTCATTACTCTCTTCCAAGGAGATATTCGTAAGAACACTTTATCACCCACTTCAAAATCTAAGACTTTTCTTCGGTTGTCGGAATAACTTTTTTGTCGAATCTGAGCTTCTCTTATGTGTTGTTGAATAGATCGGACATTTTCAGCCATCTCATCAACAAGATCAGGTCCTAATAGTTTTCTTTCCCCAACTTCATCCCAGCAAGTTGGAGTCCTGCATTTCTTTCCATAGAGAGCTTCATAAGGAGCCATCTGAATACTGGAGTGAAAGCTATTATTATAAGAAAATTCCACCAAAGGTAGGTGTTGATCCCAACCACCGTTGAAATCCATAGAGCAAGCTCTCAACATATCTTCTACAGTTTGAGTTGTCCTCTCAGAATGGCTGTCTGTCTGAGGATGATAAGCAGTGTTGAAACTCAAATCTATATCCAGAGTATGCTGAAGACTTCTCCAGAACTTTGAGGTAAACCTAGGATCCCGATCAGATATAATAGATAGTGTTACTCCATTCAATATTACCACTTCCCTTACATATATCCTAGCAAGCTGATCCAGAGAGAAATCCTCTCTAATAGCAATGAAGTGTGCAGACTTTGTAAGACGATCAACTATGACCCAGATAACATTATTACCTTTGAATGTTTTAGGAAGTCCTGTGACAAATTCCACCGTGATGTTTTCCAATTTCCATTCGGGTATGGGTAATGGCTGTAACATCCCCTTATACTTCTGTCTCTCAACTTTAACTTGCTGACAAACCAAGCATCAAGAGACATATTCAGCAACATCTCTTTTCATGCCATCCCACCAGAAGTACTCTTTCAGGTCCCTATACATCTTCGTTCTTCCAGGATGAATAGAGAATGAAGAACTATGAGCCTCATCCAGTAGCTCCTTCTTTAATTCGGGGATGGGAGGAACACAAACCCGATTCCTGAACTTTATTATCCCATCACAATCAAGGTTGAATTCAAGAACATTTCTCACCTTCTTCTGTAACTCTACATCTTCTTTATGTGCCTCTTTAATCTTCACATGTATAGATGGTTGAACATTCATTTGAGAAAGATAATATTTTTCCCCTTCCATTATAATTCCAAGATCCATCCATTGTAAATCCATAAATATTGGATCTTTTGTGATCCTCATCATGGATAAACTGGCATGGTCTTGTCGACTTAATGCATCTGCCACCTCGTTTGCTTTCCTAGGGTGGTAATGAATTGAGAAGTCGTAATCCTTAATAAGCTCCAACCATCTTCTTTGGCACATATTCAGCTCCTTTTTTGTGAAAATATACTTTAAACTTTTATGATCACTATAAATATCACACCTCTGTCCATAAAGATAATGCCTGCAAATCTTTAATGCAAATAATACCGCAGCTAACTCCAAATCATGAGTTGGGTAATTTTTCTCATGTATTTTCAATTTTCGTGAGGCATAAGCTATCACCATATCATTTTGCATAATAACACACCACAATCCCTTCTTGGATGCATCACTGTAGATCACAATCCTTTCTCCACTACAAGGTAGTGTGAGCACAGGTGCACTGGATAACCTTCTTTTCAACTCTTTGAAATTCTCTTCACATTCCTCCATCCAAACAAACTTAACTCCTTTCCGTGTCAACTTGGTGAGTGGATTAGATAATCGTGATAAATCTTTCACAAAACTTCGATAATATCCAGCCAAACCAAGAAAACATCAGATCTCAGTTACTATTGTTGGTCTCGACCATCTTTCGATAACCTCTGTTTTTGCTAGATCCACATATATCCTCTCTTTTCAGATTATGTGACCCAAAAATTCAACTTTTTGAAGCCAAAATTCACACTTGGTAAATTTGGAATAAAGATTCTCCTTTCATAGGGTCTTTAATACAATTCTGAAGTGATCTTCATGTTCTTCCTTGCTCAAGGAATAGACAAGAATATCATCTATAAAGACTACCACAAACTGATCAAGATAGTCTCTAAAGACTCTATTCATCATATCCATGAAGATAGCAGGGGAATTAGTAAGACCAAACGGCATCACTATAACTTCATAGTGTCCATACCTTGTACGGAAAGCCATCTTTGGTATATCCTCTCTTTTGACCCTTAATTAATGATACCCTGAATGAAGATCAATCTTGGAAATGTATTGAGCTCCGCATAGTTGGTCAAATAAGTCATCAATGCGCGGGAGAGGATATTTTTTCTTGATAGTGATCTTGTTAAGTTCTCGATAATCAATTCAGAGTCTCATTGATCCATCTTTCTTCTTAACAAATAGAACAGGTGCTCCCCAAGGTGACGCACTAGGGCATATGAATCCCTTATCAAGATTCTCTTGGAGTTGCTTCTTCAATTCCTGCAACTCAATTGGGGCCATTATATAAGGTGTCATTGAAATAGGTAAAGCACCCGGTACGAGTTCTATTGAAAACTCAACATCACGATTTGGTGGAAGACCCAGAAATTCTTCAGGAAAGACATCATCAAACTCTCGTACAATGGGCATATTCTTAATCGTGAGTTTCTCACCAACCATTTGAGATAAATAACCTTCATTTAGTGGATTCAAGACCCATAAGATGGAAGAAATTTCCACTTGAAGGTTATGTTCATCCTTGCATCAATAGACGATCATAGATTGATCTGGAATATGAAATGTGACTTCCCTTCTTTGGAAATTTATATGAACTCCATATAAATCAAGCCAATCCATGCCAAGAATCACATCAAATTCCACTATAGGAAGGATCACAAGATTTGTAGGAAGCACTTTCCCACAAACTTCAATCATAGAAGAATTATAAACTTTTTATGTGATTGTTGTTCCATTAGGGGTTTTCACAGCTAACTCAACATCTAATTGTTGAGGTAATACGGTGATACCCTTAGAAAATTCTTCAGAAATAAAAGAGTGGTGGATTTAGAATCAAATAAAACATTTTCTACTTTAGAATGGATGGTAAGTGTACCTTTCACCACTTCGTTATCGTACTCCACATCGCTGATAGAAATTGCATGTGACTTTCCTTTGTCTTTAGCCTTAAGAGTTGGTTGACGTTGATCATCATCATCCACACTTAGATTTGGGCATTGATTGTCATAATGCCCAATCTCCTTACACTTATAACATTGAAGTGTAGTGGGTGCACTCTGTGTCGCCTTTTCTTTGATCACATCACTAGACATATTCTTCCCATCATTGCGGCATTCAAATGACCAATGACCCTCCTTTCCACATTTGAAACATTTACTTGTCCCTTTATGAAAACTCCCTCCATGTTTCTTTCCACACTTTGAGCATAAGGGAAAACTCATCTTCTTTTCAGTGTGTTATTTAGATTTTCCTTTGAATTCCATTTTCCTCTTCTTATCAAACCCATATGATTGATGGGTTACTATAATTTACATCTCAACTTTGAGAGCACATCGAACGATTTCCTCGTAGCTATTGAAGTCCATTATAGATAATGCCCTTTGAAGACTTGGTTTTAAATCACTAAAGAATCGATCGATCTTACTCTCAGGTTGGATAATAATACCAGAAGCGTACCTTGAAAGTCTTGTAAAATTTTCTTCATAGGAACCAACAGATTCATCATCCTTTTTCTGCAGTTCAAGAAACTCTTTCTCCATCTTTGTTCGGAGAATACGAGGGAAGTACTTATTGAAAAATAAGTTCTTGAACTCGTCCCATTCCATGGACTCAATTTCATCTCTTTTCCTCGTATTCTTAATAAGATTCCACCATAGATCAGCATATCCTTCCAAATGATACACTACTAGGATGACATTATCATGTTCAGAACATTGAGGAACATAAAATATCTTTTCAGTAGTACTAATCCATTGTTCATCAACTAATGGATCAGTGGAGCAGTTGAATGAAGCTGGACGCTTCTTCATGAAGGATTCAACAGAATGTTGCTCCTTTATTTTCTCGTTTGCAAGTCCTGCATGATTCATAGCTTGAGAAATTTGTGTGAGCATGGCTACAAGATTTTGCATTCCAGCTCCCATAACGTTTGGTTTCTCAGGGGGACAATCATTGCATTTCCCGTCGAATTCCGCATTAACACGGTTCCTTCGGGTTCCAGCCATTGACTAAAACCAAGAAGAATAGTGTGAGCAACACTAATTATAATAGGAAAACCACATAATCAAGAATAAAATTTCACACTTAAGGTCTTATCATAGGTTATTCATGGCCATTTCTAAAACACTAAGATTGTGTTGTATGGTTAGACTTATCCTTATGATTCTTACTAAGGATTTCACATCCTAGTTTCCAAAGGTTGACTATACCTTTCCTCTGATACAAACTATAATGACCCATACTTTACATACAATGTTGTTAATTCAAAATTGAAGTACACTTATTACAATATATAACAAAACCACGAAAGAACCGTATAGTTATAGTGTCTTTAGAAACTGGGAAACATAAATAACGGGTTCATAAAGCGTCTACATTGTCTCTCATTTATTTCATCATATCTATAGTCCCTTTCGACATATCTTACTTAATAACCTTCTTCCTGACCAGGGGAAAGAAAAAATACCAAAGGGTGAGCTCAAATGCTCAGTAAGGGTAAACAAAAGAAATATCAATCACATCATATTCATAAGAACATAACATTTTGGAAATCTTACCCTGCAAAAGAGATCATAATTTCATAACATGGGATAAATCATGGTAGTTAAATGTAATCACAATAATCATAACTTAAAACATGAAGCTTTGTGGCATACACACATAATCATAGAGAATTATTTCTTATTAGTCAAGACTCATTTCCAAGACTATCTTAGTGGACAAAGTCCATTTCTGAACCAAGTTCATTCCTCAGTTCAGTCCTGTTTCACTGAACCGGTTTAACCTGTCGTTCCAGCCATGTCTATCTCATGAGATATAAAATCTTTACCCAATGCATTGGAGGGAGATATAGGTCCCACCCATCTCATAATGATACCATTCTTTTGTGTTCCACAAAATCATAAACCATACATCATAGCATAACCCATGTAATAAAAATGGGATTCTTAAACATCGTGACATCACAAAACAATTCGTATAAGATAAAGGAATTCATAAAAATAATTCCATCAGAACATAATCAAATCAATGTAATAATAGGGATAGAAATAGAACCCTTTATTATCTTATATGGAAAATAATTTTGATAAAACACTTGAACTCCATTCTTGAAGAAAATATCCTTTCTACTTCAAAAACACTTTTCCTTTCTTAAAATGCCATAAAATTCTAAACTAAAAGAAGTTGATTAAAAATAAACTTGAAAATTGTTAAAGTAATCTTCTTGGAAATAATTTTTTAAAAATCCATTCATGCCGTATAAGTTAAAAAAACATTCTTCTCATACTTTTGTCAGAAAAGTCAAAAAGTACCTCGTATGAAAAATGAAAAAAGATTCCTTTAATATCTTTTACTAAAACTCACCGAAGGGTAAAATTGGATTTAAAAAATTGTAGGTGGATGGAAATAATATTAAATATTGAGGAAACATGGATGTGGATGATAAAATACACCCCAGTAAATACCAAAGTATAAACAATCTCGGATAAAAATGAGATTGTGATATTTCCCTTACCTTAGGTCTGATTTGCTTCGTATGTGTCCGAAACTCCTGTATAATGATTTAAATAATGTTATTGACTTATTCCATAATCATACTTACTTTTATGATATCATATATGGTCATATTATTAGCTTCTTTTTTGTAATATTTCATTACTACTTGTTATTCGGGTGTTTATTACTTTTTGTTTTTATGCGTGTTTTATCGAATAAATTCTTATTCTTCTCTTTAGGTTATAGATACCTAATTTAAACAATGTTATTAGTTTAATATATATCATATTCATTCATTCAATTCATTTATATAATCATTATGCAATGAAGATCATGTAGAACGAGTCGCATCACATCGTGGAGACGGTATTCCGTACGTACGCACGAACGATGATATCGTTCCCAAGATCGTGGAATTGTATTGGAGTGTATGTATACTATTTCAGAATCAATATCACTTTAAAATAATCCTATATATTTATTATTTACACCATTATACCCATCCAAGTAAGGTGATGGGGGAAAATAGATTACACCACGGCGTGGAGACGGTATTCCGTACATACGCACACGCGGTGATTTCATTTTCCATAGGATGGATAGACGGTAAAATAGGGTTGTTTCATACTTATAATAACATATCATTATATGAGTGATACTTATGTTATTAATTCATAATGAAACAACTAAATAAGAAGAAGTGGAAGAAGAAATAAAGATGAAAGAATCGGTAACAGGCATTACCTCTTCTTTGAAGCACCTCTTTGAGACCTCCTCTTAGGGCACTATAATTGGTCTTTGAAGAAGACCAGGACCTCTTGGATGTTTATAGGGAAGTGGATAGGATAAATTTTCAGGGGTTGGCCGAGATTGAAGACTCAAAGTGGTGTGAGGAAGCGAGGGAGGTGGTGCCCTTTTATAAGGGAGGAGAGGGGCACCATTGGAAAAACTAAAAATATTATTTTATTATAAAGTCGTATTCGGTTTTAAATAGCTCCAAATTGATTTATTTCGAAGCTAAGGTAGGGATGGGTATAAATACTCTCATAAAATAGAATTTAGACAAGTTTAGGTTCCTATTTTAACCTTATCATTTAGATTTAACTTTAAGTTAAATAATTTTACTTTTACCGTGTCTTTTTGTGGTCTTACACTATAAGGTTAATAAACATACTATAAAAAGAAAAACGAACCCCGAGTTGTTTATTATTAATATATATAACCTTATATAAGTCATTTGGCCGATCCTTAGATTTTTAGGAATAAAATAAAAATTAATAATATAATATTTGTTTTAAAAACTATTTTATGTCAATTTTGACACTATTTAGTAATTGATTTTTGTGAAAATAATAACAGAATGATTTTTTCCAAAAAGATAATTAAATAAATACTAACATGTCATATTAACCAATAAAATTATTGTAATTCATAAAAAGTCTCAAATTACATTTATTTGGGTATTTATAACATTAATTATGTCAATATTTCATTAATAAGATAATTACTGCATCATCTTTCTGTCATAAATAATTTAAATTATTTAATGTCAAAAAATTAAAAATAAAATACCATTATATAGGAAATATTTTTAGCTTTCTAATTAATATTTATAGTATAATTTATCTTATTTATAAACCTATATTAAAATGATTTAGTTATTAAACATTGATTTTAACTATTTTAACCCTTCTTTAAATAAATTAATAATAAATATCCTAATCTAATCCAAGTGGGCCTAAATGGTCATATTTTATTCCTAAGGTTGTTTTTGGTCGAATTACACTTATACAATAGAATTAGGACATTTTTTAGTGTAATAATAATAACATTTTTACCCTTAATTACCCTATTTACTTTTAACCGTGGTAAAAAAAAGTAAAAAGTTATTATTCACCAAAAAATTATTTTCATCTCATTGAACCACATTTTACTTATATACATCAACCGTGTCTCTCAGATTTTTGAAATTCCACTCACAGAAGCGGTAAAATTAAGTTTTATGTAAATTTGCAAAGTCTCCTATGAGGTGGGTAAAAGACTGTGAAAAGATCAATAAAATTTTTATATATATAAAATTATTATAAAATTACTCTAATTAATTTCATTGAACTTATATAGGTATTATGTATCAATTTTGACCTAAATTATATTTAATTAAAATAAATAATTATTTAAATAAAAAGTTGGTTTTTAAATAGTAACCTGGTGTTTTCACTATTCATCAAAAATTAAAAGTTTCCAGAAAAATACCAAAATTTCACCCTAGGTTAATTTTGATATTCCGAATCCAAAAATGATGTCAATTTTGAAAAATAAAATTTACAAAATTTCAAAAAGTGGGTATTACTATTCATAACGGCTAGTTTTAACAATATTTTAATGGCATATTGTTGTTCAGTGAAACTCGGTATTGCGTACGATGAAAGATATCGGGGAAGGTTGTGATTGCGTGTAAAGCAAGCCAAGATAGTGTTGTGTGTAGTGAAAGATTCATTTGATGACTTATATAACATAAAAACAAAATATTTCTCATAAAAGTCTTTGGTGTTACAATTCTGGCTTTACTCCTTTACTATAAAGGTTCTAAAGTTTCTTTCCTTTATGCTAGGTGCCGAGTAATCCCAGGGGAAATTCCTTCCCAAAATTATACTCCATGTGGTACCGCAGCAGCGAACACGTGCTTTCTGCCACACTGATCATCGAGGAGGGGTCTCCTGGCGCAGCTGGGCTCATGAAAGAGACCATTGCGGACCCAGCTAGGGTCTTTCCTCCTGCAGCTCCTCTCAACATTCTGGGTGAAGAACTATCCCCTGGGCAGATCCAGAGACGTCAGAAGGAATCCCGTTTATCGGAACGGCTCTGACAGGGGACGTCGGGTAATCATGAATTCTCGTTTCCTCAATTTCTAACTCGTATATTCTGATTCTGCCAGTTATTAACTTATTTTAGTGCATGGTGTAGGGCCACTCGGAGACCTGGGCATGGCTACCCAAGTGATCACACCTCCTGCCCCTTATCATTCAAGGGATCACCTTCTGCCACACTTGAGCGTGACGAGATTTCAAGCCCTACTGAAGGGGCTAGTGATATGGACGCTTTACTTCTACCTTCATCAGTTAGAGATATGTCAGAGGAGGAACAATTGGAAGTCGAGACTCCTTCCAATCATGCGGCCTTTATAATTATGGGTGAGGATGGGGTGCTCGTGACTATTGAAGAGGGACCAAATCCAACGGGGCTAGCTACCTTAGACTCAATGGATCCCGTCGCGATGTAGGAAGATCCTTCCATCAGGCCAGTTGTGAGAAACCAAGAGCGGGCCATTATTTTTTCTACCGGGGGAGTGATTTCCCCGGGCTTGATCTCTGTAGCCAACCACTTGGGGATAGCATTGGGATTTGATATCCTTGGGTATGGCCTTAGGTCCTAGACACCTCTGGGGGTTCCCAAGACTCCCTTTCCTCTCAAAGATGTAGTGTCTTCCTTGAGTTGTCGCGGTGGTGCAGAGCATGAGGATACCGACACCTTGATGATCAGGGGTAAGTTTCGCAATCCCTTGCCACTGACTCCTTCTTCTTCCCTTTTATGATTAGGGATACTTATCTATCTTATCGGGTCTTGAGATCTAAGACCACGACCTTTGGGGTTGGTGATTGTGTCGTCAGATCTGGTCATTCCTGTGACCACAACCGCCAGGGGCGAAGTTGCCATGGCACCAGAGTTTGTGGGTGAAGCCACATCAGGTCCCTCCTTGGTGATGTTCATCCCTTGGTACGTATCTTCACCCAGGAGTGACTCCAAGCCTAATCAACAAGTCCTTTCCAGTCTTCAATGATCTCCCCAAAGGGTTTGGGATAAAAATTGGAAGCTGATTTCCCAAACGCCCTGGGCCGAGATGCCGACCAAATTACCAAAGTTGTGCAATATGTTTATGCTGCTGGGATTTGATGGATTTGAATACCATGGTAATTATGATATAGTCAAGCAGGTGGACGTGGATCGGGAGAGACTGGGTGGTTTTGAATCTTGCCTTTCTATTTCTCAATTTGAAGCCTTCCTTTCCATGACCCGACAGATTTTCCTAACAGAGGCTCATGATCATACCGGGGTAGTTGTGAGACTCAAGGGAGAAGTCATTAAGTAGAGTTCTCTACTGGAGGTGTTGAGGAATGACATACAGTGGCTGCAGTAGGAAGAGACTAATGTCACCTCCATAATTGAAGAAGAGGAGCGGAAGATGGAGGAGGAGGTGAGGGCAAGCTCAAAGGTGGCCTAGGAGGTGGAGGCGTTGCGGGCTGGTGCAGAAGCTGAGACAACCTTACTATAGAATCTCTATAAGAATTTGAGAATTCTAATCAGCACCTGATACAAATTTGTGAATCCACTAAAAATCTCATGTAACAACCTTTCATTCCAGAGGAGGCTCTGGATTGTGGATTCCCTTCTCACCAGTTTTGTTATGGAACAAAGAAATGTTTTTCCTTAGCGCTCATGTTGGCTTCTCCTGTGACATGCATTATTTGGCATGATTTCTGTATATGTTAATTCACCTAACATAGAATAATCAGAGTTCAGGACAATTGATAAAAATAAAAACAAGCTCTAACTTTTTTCTGGAGCATGGGATCCAGTGAGCATACTTTGACTATTTCTAGGGTTTTGTAGAAAAACCCCAAAAACTTTTGGTCTTTTCTGTTAATACCCTAATTTTTCCTAGTCCCATTTGGTGTGTGTAGAGACCCAAATCTTGACGTACATGGACATTACATTACTTTTTCATAACACTTAATACATAAAAAAATCAAACACCGAAGGACTGTAATATTTTAGTGTCTTTGGAAACTTGGAATATAATTTTCTAATCTTGGTGATAGATCTTCAACATCTCCCATAAAGATATTCCTTTTTTTCACTAAAACATTTTTTTACATTCTAGGGAAAATAAAACATATAAAGGGTGAGCTCAAATTCTCAGTAAGGGTAAGCATGGAGAAAATAAAACAAACCATATACATTTGAACATCAAAACACGAACATAATATTTATACATCAAAATCGTGAGCATTGACAAAAAACATGGCAGTACATAAGGCATAGATCATAATGGATCATCAATCACGATAAAATAGAATGGGAGTAAAGCATGTAATTGTGGAAAGAATTAATCACAAGTTATGATTTCCATAGTAGCCAAGGCATTGCTGCCAAGACCATCTTAGTGGAGAAAGTCTCTTTCTGAATCGAGTTCACTCCTCGTTTCAATCCTGTAACACCGAACCAGGTTAACTTACCATTCCATCCATATCTATCTCATGAGATATAAATCTTTACCCAATGAATTGGAGGGATATATAGGTCCCACCCATCTCATATTGAAATCATCTTTACATGTGCCACAAAATAAACATAAAAAATTCATCATAACCCAAAGAATAAAATGGGTTTCATAAACATCATCCCATCATCACATAATACATATAAAAAAAATGGATATTTCATCATAAGAAAAGTGAAACCATTTAAATAATAGAGACATTATACTTAAAACATACACATATGAAATAATTTCATCTTAGATGGAAAATGGTTTTGATAAAACAATTAAAATAAATTATTGAGTAAAATATCCTTTCTTTTTCAAAATCATTTTCCTTTCACAAAATGACATGATATTTTAAAAGATAGGGATTTTGTTGAAAATAGTGATGAAATATTGTAGAGTAATCTTCCTGGAAATAAGGTGTTATGAAACTGTAAAAATCCTTTCATGCCGTATTAGTTAAAAAACATTCTCCTCATATTTTTGTCAGAAAAGTCAAAAAGTTACCCGTGTGGTAAAAAAAGTAAGATTTCTTTCATAACATGTGGTAAATTTAAAAAATGGGTAAAAAGGAATTTAAAAATACATGAAATTTGTTTTAGAAAACATGGGCATGGATGATAACAATAACCCTAGAAAATACTTACGAATAACAATCTCAGATAAGAACGAGATTAGAATAGTTATCCCTTACCTTAGGTCCGATATGATTCATACGTATCCAAACCTCCTATATAATGATTTAAATTATGTCATTTACTTAATATAGAATCATATTCACTATTACTATATCATATATGGTTCAATTATGACTTTATATTACCCATTCTTTTGTAAATTCCATGTTAAAGCAGCGTTTTGGGTAAAATCATTTTATTTATCGTACTTGTTTGGACTTGTTGTTCTTGATATTATTATTAATTTTATCGTGATTTAATTACCTCCAGAATGTAAATCATGGTTTATATATCATATATATTCAGTATATATATAATATATAGATGAATGAAATGAAATACACCGTTCATGGAGACGGTAGGTCGTACGTACGCATGAACGATGTTTTCCTTTCCTTATTGACTTGAATGGAAGTAAGTAGATGACATATATATATATACATAAATTTATTAGCTTAATTATGTCATATATTTCATTATTATTCATTATATATACTTTATAATCATTCTTGAATGGTTAACATGGAGAATAAATCTCATCGCGTCGTGGAGACGGTAATCCGTACGTACGCATGAGCGATGATATCGTTCCCATATTTATTAAATGGAATTGGAGTGAATGATATAATATCTTAGAATCAGTATGATGTTATAATAATCATATGTAGTTATTGTTTACACCATTATACCCATCCTTGTAAGGTGGTGGTGGAAAAACAGATTACACCACGGCGGGGAGACGGTATTCTATACGTACGCTCGCGCGATGATTTCATTTTCCGTAGGATGGATAGAAGGTGAAATGAGGTTTTATAATATTTATAATAACATATAAGTATGTGAGGGATACTTATGTTATTAAATAATAATGAAACCAATAAAGAAGAGGAATTATAAGAAGAATGAAACTTGAATGAATCGGTTGAAGGTATTACCTCTTTCTCGAAGTGCCTCCTTTGAACTTCCTCTTAGGGCACTAGAGTTGGTCTTTTGAGAATACCAGTACCTATATAAGATTTCTAGGGAAGTGGGGAAGTGAAATGGGCATAGTTTTCCCGAGCTTCAAGGCTCAAAATGGTGTGATGAGGAGAGGGACTAGGTGCCCTTTTATAAGGTAAGAGAGGGACACCTTAGGAAAAACATAAAATATTATTTTATTATAAAGTCATATTCGGTTTTTAATACCTAAAAATTGATTTATTTAGAATATAAGGTGGGTATGGGTCTAAATCCTCTAAACTAATAGATTTTATACAGGTTTAGGTTACTATTTTAACCTTATCATTTAGATTTAACTTTTAAATAATTTAACTTTTACCGTGTCTTCTTGTTTTCTTACAATATATGGTTAATAAACTTACTATAACAAGCCAAAAGAACCTCAAGTTGTTCATTATTAATATATATAACCTTATATAAGTCATTTGGTCGAACCTTATATTTTTAAGAATAAAATAACAATTAATAATATAATATTTGTTTTAAAAACATTTTATTGTCAATTTTAACACTATTTGGTAATTAAATTTTTTGAAAATCATAACAGCATGATTAGTTAGAAAAAAGTTAATTAAATAAATACTAACATGTCATATTAACCTATAAAATTAGTATAATTCTTAAAAAGTCTAAATTACATTTATTTGTGTATTTATAATATCAATTATATTTATATTTCCTTAATAAGGTAATTACTACATCATCATTGTGTCATAAATAAATTAAATTATTTAAAGTCTAAAAATTATAAATAATATACCATTATGTAAGAAATATTTTTATCTTTCTAATGAATATTTATAGTCGAATTTATCTTATTTATAACCCTATTTTAAAAAAATTAGTTATTAAACATTGATTTTAACTATTTTAACTATTCTTTAAATAAAATAATATTAAATGTCCAAATCTAATCCAAGTGGACCTTAATGGTCATATTTTATTCCTAAGGTTTTTTTTGGTCAAATTATACTTATCCAATAGAATTGTGACATGTGTTAGGCTAATAATAATATCATTTTTACCCTTAATTACGCTATTTACTTTTAAGCGTGGTAAAAAAATAAAATGTTTCTATTCACCAAAAAAATATTTTTATCTTATTGAACCACATTTTACTCCTTGATGTTAACCGTGTCTCTTGGATTTTCGAAATTCCACTCACAGAAGCGGTAAAATTAAGTTTTATGTAAATTTTCAAACTCTCCTAGGAGGTGGGTAAAAGACGGTGAAAAGTTAAATAAAATTTTTATATGTCTAAAATTATTATAAAATGACTCCAATGAATTAAATTGTAGTTATATAGGTATTATGTATCAATTTTGACCTAAAATAAATTTAAATAAAATAATTATTTATTTATATAAAAAGTCGGTTTTTAAATAGTAACCGTGTGTTTTCACTATTCATCAAAAATTGAAAGTTTTAAGAAAATTACCAAAAATTCACCATTGTCTAATTTCGATATTTCGAATCCAAAAATGAAGTCTATTTTAAGAGATAAAATTTATAAAATTTCAAAAAGTGTGTATTACTATTCATAACGGCTAGTTTATGTAATATTTTAATAACATATCGTTGTTTAGTGAAACTCGGTATTGCGTACAAGACACGCTATCGTGGAAGGTCGCGATTACGTGTAAAGAAAGCCAAGCCAATGTTGTGTGTAGTGCAAGATTCATTTTTTATTGTGTATAATATAATCCATCCATTTTTCATTTATACATTGAATATATATATATTTACACTCAATGTTTCGTAGAATAACTTCTTTTAAACGAACTTGAAATTTTTTGTAACACGATCTAAGAATAGTGTTGCATATACTGCAAGATAATACGGTGTTTCCTATAGCGGATGATAATCTTGGTGTAGCATAAAACGCAAGACAACAAATAAATTAAAAGGAATACTTCTCATAAAATCTCGTGGTGTTACATTCTACCCCCCTTAAAATGAATTTCTCCCTAAAAATTCGTCAGGGTTATAAATGGTTTACTACTCGAAAGTTTTAATAGAAACCCACATCGTAAAAAGAAATAACAAAACTTATCTTTAAAAACTAAAGTATGAAATGTAAGGGTTACCCTAATCACTGGGTCTCCACATAGGAATACATAGGTGAAAATATGGATATGGAAGAGAAATCTAACCATCATGTTCTGATGGGGAGTGGTTGAGAACATGGCTATGAAAAGTCAAACAATCACAAAACCATAAATTTGTGATGATCTAAGGTACCATCAGATATAAGGGCACTAGGAAAACATTTTTGGTTTTCAAGATGATTTCCCTAAAGATGAAGAATTGAATTAGAAGAAATACTTAATTTATTTTGGTATAATCTCACCGTTGTTCGTGCCTTGAAGAATTTCCACTTCATCTCTTAAATAAATGAAGTTAAATTTTCCATTCGTGAAGTGTTAGCAGATCATGTGATAGAATGATGGGTCATTCCATCTGTCTAAAACAAAAGGTTAACAAAAGTTTTCAAATATAAATAAGCCCATCTATAGTGAGATTAATCATATATGGTTCTTAAAATAGACTTATATTTCATATATCATTCTTCATAATAAAATAAAACTAGTTTCTACTAACCAGGGACTTCTTGTAGGCCAGTGGTAGGAAATAAAGGCATGTCACACTTCGGTTGTGGGTCCGATTCCCACAGCCTTGTCCGATGGGATGGGCTGTCGCCTATTCTGTATGGTGTGCCTTTTCTTAAACTACGCTATTATAACATTCCATCAATAATATAGAAAAAAGTTCTATCCTTAAACAATACTAACTTATGTCCGACATATTTCATTCCAATCATTAGGCTTATCTAAAATACTTATGTCCAAGCTCATAGTATAAAGAAAACAGTAACTAGAAATGTCATCTGTCGAGCATGTGAATACCATCATTTATCCCCCATATATCATATTATATATCTTGTTGGTCACATTCCAAACATGTGAATACCTTAATCATGTATTCTTTTGAAACATGAATTACCATAGAACCTTAGTGAAAATATGAATGCTGTTAAAAGTTAACTCTTTCCACATTCCAAAATCCCAATAATTCTATATATTCAAACCATGATATCACTTAGTCCTTATATCAATCATGAGATCATTAATACTATCAAACATATTATTTTCTCCTTATCTATTCATTATGCGCATATCATATACTTTCCAAAATATCTGAATCACTTTTCATGGTTACTGATGTCGTATTCTTATGGAAAACCACAATGGACCAATACATAGATATTCCAATATACCATAAAAGTACCTCAACAACATTATTCTTGAATACCAATACATAAACACTTTAATCCATCCTCTTCGATGATTTCTATGAAATAAGTCCTTCCTTGATTTAGAAGTAACCTCTTAAGTCCGGTCATTGAGTTGGGTAATTCCCATGTTCTCCACAGATAAGACATTGGACTCCATAATAGTCTGTTACTCTATGACCCTTTTCTCCACATATATAACATCTTCCCCTCCATTTGAGTTATTCCTCAAGGTTCTTCTTCCATAATTTACAAATCTCAATCTTTCTTTCTCTATGCTCCTCACCATGCGAACATGCATAAAATTCCACCTTCCTCTTATTTGATGACTTAGGAATACAACTAATGTTCACCTTGTTAATCATATTTCGTGATGACTGATTCATCATAATCACAATATCTTTCTCTCCATGCATTGCAAAATTTCTTTGATAACAGTCACCAATTTGTCCATTGGAATCAATGTTAACTTAATTCCTTCTTGTTCCCTCCATTGACTAAGACCAGAAACCATAGTGTAAGAAACAGTTAAAATAACGAGGAACCACATAATCAAAAAAAGTCACTTATGGGATGTCTAACTTATCAAAAACTCTTTAATCCATGATACCTTATGTTCACCTTAGGTTATTCATGATCGTCAACATAATTATAGGACTCTAACCAATACGTATACATAACCTTAGGGACATCCCTAGACATACCTTAGAAATATCTCTAGGGATCTCACTAAAGTTCTTGCATCCTAGTTTCCAAAGGCTAACTAAAAAGAAGCTCTGATACCAACTGTAGAGACCCAAAGCTTGACATACATGGACATTACATTAATTTTTCGGAATACTTAATATATAACAAAAACAAACACTGAAGGATAGTAATAGTTTAGTGTCTTTGAAAACTCATAATATAATCTTCTAATCTTGGTGAAAGATATTCAACATCTCCCATAAAGTTCTTCCTTTTTTTTCATACCTAAAACATTTCTTTATATCCTAGGGAAAATAAAACATATAAAGGGTGAGCTCAAATGCTCAGTAAGGGTAAGCATGGAGAAAATAAAACAAACCATATACATTTGAACATCAAAACATAAACATAATATTTAAAAATCAAAATCTTGATCAATGACATAAAACATGGAAGTACGTAAGGAATATATCATAATGGATCATAAATCATGATAAAATAGCATGGTAATAAATCATGTAATTGTGGAAACCATTAAGAATATGTTATGATTTGCATAGTGGCCAAGGCATTGCTGCCAAGACCATCTTAGTGGACAAAGTCCCTTTCTGAATCGAGTTCACCCCGTGTTTCAGTCCTGAAACACTGAACTGGGTTAACTTACCATTCCAGACATGTCTATCTCATTAGATATAAATATTTACCCAATGAATTGTAGGGAGATATAGTTCCCACCTATCTCATATTGAAATCATCCTTACTTGTGAAACAAAATAAACTTAAAACATTCATCATAACCCAAGAATAAAATGGGTTTCATAAACTTCATCACATCATCACATAATACTTATTAAACAAATGTATATTTCATCATAAGAAAAGTGAAACCAGTTAAATAATAGGGACATTATACTTGAAACATACACATATTAAATAATGTCATCTTATATGGAAAATGGTTTTCAAAAAACACATGAAATAAATTCTTGAGTAAAATATCCTTTCTTTTTCAAAATCATTTTATTTTCACAAAATGCCATGAAATTTTAAAAGAAGATGATTTTTATGAAAATATTCATGAAATATTTTAGATTAATCTCATGAAAATAAGGTGTTATGAAATCGTAAAAATCCTTTCATGCCATATAAGTTAAAAAAACATTATCCTTGTACTTTTGTCGAAAAAGTCTAAAAGTTACCCGTGTGGTAAACAAAAGTAATATTCCTTTCATAACATGTGGTAAATTTCAAAAATGGTTAAAAATGACTTTAAAAATACATGAAAACATTTTTATAAAACATGGTCATTGATGATAACAATAACCCTAGTAAATACTTACGAATAACAATTTCAGATAAGAACAAGATTGGAATAGTTATCCCTTACCTTAGGTTCGATATGCTTCGTACGTATCTGAACCTCCTGTATAATGATTTAAATAATGTCATTTACTTGTTAAAGAATCATATTCACTATTAATATATCATATATGGTTCACTTATGACTTTATATTACCCGTTCTTTTTTAAATTCCATGTTAAAGCAGCGTTTTGGGTAAAATTATTTTATTTATCGTACTTGTTTGGACTTGTAGTTCTTGATAATATTATTACTTATATCATGATTTAATTACTTCCAGAATGTAAATCATTATTTATATATCATATATTTTCAGTATATATATATATAATTGATAGATTAATGAAATGAAATACACTATTCTTGGAGACGGTAGGTTGTACATACGCATGAACGATGTTTTCCTTTCCTTATTGACTTGAATGGAAGTAAGTAGATGACATATATATATATATACATATATTCAGTATCTTAATTATTTCATATATTTCATTATTATTCATTATATATACTTTATAATCATTCTTGAATGGTTAACATGGAGAATGAATCTCATCGCGTCGTGGAGACGGTAATCTGTACGTACGCACGAGCGATGATATCATTACCATATTTATTGAATGGAATTTGAGTGAATGATATAATATATTTGAATCAATATGATGTTATAATAATCATATTTAGTTATTCATTACACCATTATACCCATCCAAGTAAGGTGGTGGGGGAAAAACAGATTACACCACGGCGTGGAGACGGTATTCCGTACGTACGCACGAATGGTGATTTCATTTTTTGTAGGATGGATAGAAGGTGAAATGAGGTTGTTTCATATTTATAATAAGATATAGGTATATTATGGATTCTGATTTTATTACATCACAATGAAACCAGTACAGAAGAGGAAGTATAATAAGAAAGAAACTTGGATGAATCGGTAGAAGGTATTACCTCTTCCTTGTAGTGCCTCCTTTGAACATCCTCTTAGGGCACTAGAGTTGGTCTTTTGAGAAGAAACGTACCTCTATAAGGTTTATAGGGAAGTGGGGAAGTGAAATGGGCAGAGTGTTGCCGAGCTTCAAGGCTCAAAATGGTGTGAGGAGGAGAGGGAGGAGGTTCCCTTTTATAAGGGAGGAGAGAAGAACCTTAGGAAAAACATAAAATATTATTTTATTTAAAGTCATATTTTTTTTAATAGCTCCAAATTAATTTATTTCTAATCTAAGGTGGTTATGGGTCTATATAATCTCAGCCAATTTATTTTAGAGAAGTTTATGTTACTATTTTAACCTTATCATTTAGATTTAACTCTAAGTTAAATAATTTAACTTTTACCGTGTCTTCTTGTTTTCTAACACTATATGGTTAATGAAATTACTTTAACAAGACAAAAGAACCCCATGTTGTTCATTATTAAAATATATAACCTTATATAAGTCATTTGGCCGAACCATTGATTTTTAAGAATAAAATAACAATTAATAATATAATATTTTTTTAAAAAATAATTTTTTTTCAGTTTTGACACTATTTGGTAATTGATTTTTGTGAAAATCATAACAGCATGATTAGATGAAAAAAAAAAAGTTAATTAAATAAATAATAACATGTCATATTAACCTATAAAATTAGTTTAATTCTTAAAAAGTCACAAATTACATTTATTTGGGTATTTATAATATCAATTATGATAATATTTCCTTAATAAGGTAATTATTGCATCGTCATTGTGTTATAAATAAATTACATTATTTAACGTCTGAAAATTATAAATAAAATACCATTATTTAGTAAATCTTGTTCTCTTTCTAATGAATATTTATAGTCTAATTTATCTTATTTATAACCCTATTTTAAAAATGTTTTAGTTATTAAACATTGATTTTAACTATTTTAACTCTTCTTTAAATAAAATAATATTAAATGTCCTAATATAATCCAAGTGGACCTAAATGGTCATATTTTATTCCTAAGGTTGTTTTTGGTCGAATTAAACTTATCCAACAGAATTAGGACATGTGTTAAGATAATAATAATATCATTTTTTCCATTAATTACCCTATTTACTTTTAACCCTGGTAAAAAAAGTAAAAAGTTACTATTCACCAAAAATTATTTTTATCTTATTGAACCACATTTTACTCCTTGATATTAACCATTCCTCTCAGATTTTTGAAATTCCACTCACAGAAGCGGTAAAATTAAGCTTTATGTAAATTTTCAAACTCTCCTAGGAGGTGGGTAAAAGACGGTGAAAAGTTAAATAAAATTTTTATATGTCTAAAATTATTATAAAATGACTCCAATGGATTAAATTGAAATTATATAGGTATTATGTATCAATTTTTACCTAAAATAAATTTAAATAATATAAATAATTATTTATATAATAAGTCATTTTTTAAATAGTAACCCAATGTTTTCACTATTCATCAAAAATTGAATGTTTTCAGAAAAATACCAAAAATTCACCCTAGGCTAATTCCGATATTCCGAATCCAAAAATGAAGTCCATTTTGAACGATAATATTTATAAAATTTCAAAAATTGGGTATTACTATTCATAAGGTCTATTTTATATAATATTTTAATAACATATCGTGTTTTAGTGAAACTCGATATTGCGTATAACACACGCTGTCGTGGAAGGTCATGATTGCATGTAAAGCAAACCAAGTCAGGGTTGCGTGTAGTGCAAGATTCATTTGTTGTTTTGTATAATATAATCCAACCATTTTTCATTTATACATTGAATATATATATATATATATACACTCAATGTTGCGTAGAATAACTTCTATCAAATGAACTTGAAATTTTGTGTAACACGATCCAAGAATAGTGTTGTGTATACTGCAAGCAAGTACGATGTTGTGTATAGTGAAAGATAATATTGGTTTAGCATACAATGCAAGACACAAAATAAATTAAAAAGAATAATTCTCATAAAATATCGGGGTGTTATAGTGTGGACCTAGCGGGTATGGCCCGACTTTTGCTTGGGTCTTCCATTTCGGGTTTTCGGCCTAACAGGCTTTGTGCCTCTTTTTGTGAGTGGTTTAAAGTCCCATCGACAAGACTATCAAAACTGATGTTTTAGGTTGAACAGCTTTGACTGGACATGGTGGGTCAGGGGCCTCAATGAGTTTTTGTTGATTAAAAGATGTCTTGATACCCTTTAAACGCATGTGGGGGAGCATGTTTAGATTTGAACGGCATGCAGGGCATGTCTCAAGGCATGGGAGTCGTACCGGCATGCAGAGGTAGGAAGAGAATCACCTAAGGAAATCTTGCCTTTGGTGATGGGCCAGGGGAAATCAATATTTAGAGCCGCTAAGGGCATGGTATGAATAGTCATGCAAAGGTTTCCTTAAGTCAATGACTCTCCATTTTTGATGGCCTGAGGACTTCATGGAATTCCGGCTTATGGAAACCACCTCAGGTGTCTTGGAGAATTATGAGAACCACCAGGGTTGGCTCGGAAAGGGTATGTGATGTCTGAAAGTGTATGAGAACATCTGTATCAATCATTAGTGTGGAAGGAAGGTCCCTATCCTACGCAATTATAAAGGATTGTTGGTGCATGGAGAAGTTTAAAGTCATGCTGCTGGGACATCATCTAGAATGGAATGGGTTCTCCTGGTTCTTAGTAATCTCGTCAGAGACGTTCCGCCATATTTATGCAGGGTCATGAAGGAGGCTGGTGCACTGTAGATCAGAAGGTTTCTGAATCCCAGGATGGACATGGGGGCTCAGGGGCCAAGTGGCATATGGAGAGAAGCATTGCCTAAGGAAATATTGCATTTGGTAGACGGGACAGGGGTGATCAATATGCAGAGCTGCTGAGGGCATGGTATGCATAGTAATGAAAAGGTGTCCTTGGGTCAATGATTTCATTCTCCCGAGAGTCGATTAACTTCAGGGAAGTTGAGATTTGTGACCACCAGGGGAGCTTTACAAGGGTTCAGCTTTTTTCTGAGTATAGAGTATGGTTGTTGAGGAGAGGGTGTCTGGATATGGGAAAAACATCTAGGATAAATTTATCGATAATGGGTGAAGTCATCCCTTCTCACACTGCTATGATACGGTAATTTTTGCAGGTCTAACCCATGTACTGAGGGACATAGAAAAGCCTTTGTTCCTTACTGAACCCATGATAGGTTTGACCATGAAGTTTAAAGTCATGCTATAAGGACGGCTCCCATGTAGTTTAACGTCATGCGGTAAAGACGAGGGGAATTACTAATGGATGTTGTGCAGTTTAACGTCATGCAGTGAGGATAGGGGGGGCCTTTTTGCCGATGATGTGCGGTTTTAATGTCGTGGAGTGAGGACATGGATCATTTTTAAACCAGTGAAAATTCTTATAGTTGGAGTCATTTCCCTGAATGTTTAATGCTTGGTCTTTTCATCTTTATGCCAAGCAGCCAAGATGTTCCGTGTAGTTTACCATCATCCGGTAAGGACGTAGTTTCAAAGGCTTCTCTTGATTATAATGTAACTAGGCTTAAACATATCAGCATGCCCAAGACGTGGAGAGGGGTTAATTGGTGAAAATCGTGGTTCAAAGGCTTCTTGTATCAGGAGAAATGATATGGGGGATCTGAGGTCGGTAAGCGTATGGAGCTCGGAAAAGTATCGCCTGAGGAAATCATGCCTTTGGTAGATGGGACAGGGGCTATCAATATGCAGAGCTGATGAGGGCATGGTATGCATAGTCATGAAAAGGTTTCCATGGGTCGATAACTTTCCACTTCCGATGGCCGTGAATGGTTATGAGGATTCGTGATTGTCTGGGCCACGAATTCTCTCATTTGGTAAAAAATATCTGGACATGTCGGGAATATTCGGCCCTGGTTTCTGTTAAATCTTAGAGATCTCCCTGCGTTGATTTATCTTTCATGTGGTGGTGTACCTTCACTCCATGCAGTTTAACGTCGTGTGCTAAGGACAAAATACCCCTAGTTTAGCGGTTATAGAGCTCAGACCATTGGGTGACTATTTCCGCAGTCACTCGAAGGATAACTGAGTTAACAGGATCTGATATACTTTGAACAGGGTAGGGGATGGAGGTTGTGAACTATAACGCTGAGTTTTTCGCGGATCAAGAGATGTGGTGTGGGGGCTCTGATGCTGGTAAGCGTATGAAGCTTGGAAGAGTATCGCCTGAGGAAATCTTGCCTTTGGTAGAATGGCAAGGGGCTATCAATATGCAGAGCCATTGAGGGATTGGTATGCATCGTCTTGCAAAGGTTTCCCCAGGTCGATGAATTTCCACTTCTAATGGCCATGAATGTTTATAAAAACCTGAGATTGCACACAGTATAGAGTTCGGCATGTAGGAATAATGGTGTCCGACCATACAATAAACATCTTCACTGCAATTGTCTATTGAGTCTTAGTAGCCTAGCCTTGGCTTGATGTTCGAAGATGTAGGTCTTCATGTGAACCACAGGCGGATACATAGGATAACCGAGTAGAGATACCCTAGAAACGTTTGAATGTGAAAAGGGGGACGAACTAGTAAACCACTACTCGATAAATTTATGGATCGGGAGATACGATACGGGGGCTCTGAGGCCGGTAAGCGTACGGAGCAAGGAAGAGTATCACCTAAGGAAATCTTGCCTTTGTAGATAGGCCAGGGGCTATCAATATGTAGAGCTGTTGAGGGCATGGTGTGCATAGTCATACAAAGGTTTCCACAAGTCGATAACTTTCCACTTCTGATGGACAAGAATGGTTATGAAGATCTGCCATTATCTGGGTCATGGAGTCTAATGTATGGAGAGTATGTATCCAAATGTGCAAGGAGTATTCTCATCTCTTTTCATTGTATATCTTGGGTGGGTCACGATGAAGTCCGTGCAGTTTAAATTCGTGTGGTGAGGATGAAGTTCGTATATTTTAACGTCATGCGGTGAGGACGAGGGGTATATATGCCTATTTTTTCTTTTATCGGTGGATGGGCTAGGAGATAAGATCTCGGTGTCGCTACATATCCCGCGAGGGCAGGAATCAAGCCACACGTAGTTCTTTTTAGAGTACACATTGTGTCGGTCCGGTCCTTACACAGGGGGGGATATTTCTTTTACCCTTATCTGTACAGTTTAATGTCGTGCGGCAAGGACGATGAACACACCCCATGTAGGTCTGGTCCATACACAGGGGAAAAGGCCATTTTTTAAATCTTCATTCGGGGGTGGTTGGGCCAGGATGGGGGATCCTGGTGTCGCTACGTATCCTGCAAGGGTAGGAATCAATCCATACGTAGTTCTTTTTGGAGTACACCCCGTGCAGGTCTAGACCATACACGGGGGGAGAGGGATTTTTAATCCTTCTTTTCCTTACAGTTTAACGTCGTGCGGTAAGGATGAGGAAGACACCCCATGTAGGGTTTGTCTGTACACGAGGGAAAAGGGAATTTTTTAGGAATGGCTGGGCCCGGATGGGGAACCCTAGCGTCACTACCTATCCCGTGAGGGAATAAATAAAGCCTTACGTAGTTCTTTTGGGGAATACACCCCATGTGGGTTTGGTCCATATGGGGGATGGTGGTATTTTTGGATTCATTTGAGGTGGTTGAGCCCGGGTTTGGAATTCTTGCATCACTATGTATCCAGCAAGGGCAGGAATCAAGCCTCATGTAGTTATCTGAGAGTCAATACACCCCGTGAAGGTCTGATCTATACACAGGGGAGAAGTAATTTTTAATCCTTCTTTTCCCTGCAGTTTAATGTCATGCGGTAAGGACGAGGAAGACACCCTGTGCAGGGTTGGTCCGTACACGGGGTAAAAGGGAATTTTTTTGGAATGGATGGGCCAGGATATGGAACCTTGGATTCACTACGTATCCCGCGAGGGAAGGAATCAAGCCTTACGTAGTTATTTTGGGGAATACACCTTGTGTGGGTGTGGTTCGTATGGGGGAAGGGGGTATTTTTGGCTTTATTTGAGGTGGTTGGGCCAGGGTGTGGAATTCTGGCGTCACTATATATCATGCGAGGTCAGGAATCAAGCCTCATGTAGTTTTCTAAAATACAATACACCACGTGCAGGTCTGATCCATACATGGGGTAGAAGGGGCATTTTTTTTGAATCTCATCTATGCAGTTTAACATCATGTGGTAAGGAAGAGGAATACACCCCGTGCAGGTCTGTTCTATACATAGGGAAAAGGGGCAAAAAAATTAAACCTCATTTGGGGGTGGCTGGGCCAGGATATAGAGCCCTGACGTCGCAATATATCCTGAGAATTCAGGAATCAAGCCATATGTAGTTCTCTGAAAGAAGTTCACCCCCTGTAGGGTTGGTCCGTACACGGGGGAAGGGGACACTTTTTTTAATTTTATTCCATTTGGGAGTTTCTAGGCTAGGATAGGGAATCCCGACATCACTACATATCCTGCGAGGGTTGGAATCAAGTCGTACATAGTTCTCTAAAATACAAGCAGTTCAGTATCGTGCGGTGAGGATGAAATACTCTTAGTTTAGGTTCATAGAGTTTGGACCACTGGGTTCTTGGCAGTTTAACATCCTGTTGATCAGATGAAAACAGCTTTTAGTTATGCTGGTGAGGATTAAATACTCTTAGTTTAGGGTCATAGAGTTAGACCGTTGGGTGCATGGTAGTTTAACATCCTGTAGCTCGGATGGAAACTGATTTTAGTTATTCCGGTGAGGACAAAATACTTTTTTTAGGGTCATAGAGTTTGGACCGTTGGGTTCTTGGCATTTTAACGTCCTACATCTTGGACGAAATATTCTTTTAGTTATGCTGGTGAGGAATAAATACTCTTAGTTTAGGGTCATAGATTTTGGACCATTGGGTGCTTGGCAGTTTAATGTCCTGCAGCTTGGAAGAAAACTGCTTTTAGTTATGCCAATGATGATGAAATACTCTTAGTTTAGGGTCATAGAGTTTGTACTATTGGGTTCTTGGCAGTTTAACGTCCTGCAGCTCGAATGAAAACTACTTTTAGTTATGTGAAATACTTCTTCAGAAATCTCACATTTGTAGGAGCATTAGTGAACTGCCCGTCCATGGAGATCAGAGCATATTCCCCCTTTGGAGTAGACCCTTTGTATAACATATGGTCCCTCCCACTTTGGATCCAACATTGGAGGCTTCTTTCCAGGTATCATTGGGTTCCGGAGGACCAACACCAATTCTTCTTCCAAGAAAGACTAGAGACAAACCTTTTTATTAAAGGCTTGTGCGATCTGGTTCTGATATACTTCAATATGGTGCAAAGTGTGCAACTGCTTCTCATCTGGTTTTTCTAATTCACCTAGAAATTTTTATGATTTCTCATCATTGGATAACGGATTACAAATGGCAACAAGGAGCGAGGGAAATTAGAGCTCAATGGGAAAGACCGCTTCTTTTCCGTATACTAATGAGTACGGAGTTGCCTGAGTAGCAGTGTGGATTGTGGTTCGATAAGCCCCCAATGCATGGAGGAGTTTATCCGGCCACAATTTCTTGTCTTTGTCCACCATTTTCTAAAGAATGTTGTACATGGTCTTGTTAAAAGCCTATATATGTCTGTTGGCCGCTACATGGTAGTGGGATGAGTGGTTAGCCTTGATACCATATTCTTGGTATAGTTTCTCCAATTCAGCAGAGCATAATTTGGTGCCATTATCCGTCAGTATGGTATGAGGGACACCAAATCTGGGGATGATATTGGCTTTCAAAAATATGACAATGTTTCTTGACCCGACCTCTTTAAGGGGTATAGCTTCTACCCATTTGGAAGAGAATTCAGTTTTCGTGAGGATATACTTCAGCTGTTTGGCTATGGTGGGAGGATATGGTCCCACGACTCCATTCCCCGGATGGAAAATGGCCAGGATTACTCAGCCTGAGGAAGTAACTCTGGGGGTTGGTGTATGAATTTGGAATGAATTTGGCATGAGTGGCATTTTGCGGTAAACTGCTCGCAATCTCATGCCATAGTGGGCCAATAGTACCCAAGCCTTCGAACCTGATGGGAAAGCTTAGACCCCGACTGATGTGCTCCACATATTCCGGCATGCACTTTAGTCATGACTGAATTAGTTTCTTCTCCATCAATGCATCTGAGGAGGATTCTGTCAAGGCCTTTTTTGTAGAGGACCTCTTGCTGACATGCGCCGCCATATAGGACAAAGTTAATTTCCCTTCTCCGTAATTTCTCTCATTCAGCTCTGTCTGATGGGAGTTCTCTACATTGAAGATAGTTTTCAATGGGGGTCATCCAATAGGTGGAAGGAGAATTTGGCTCTAGGATAGGACTAAATTCATTGATTTCTTATGTCTTGGCCTAAACAAACAGCAGGACCATTCGATGATGAGAAATACTGATAGTTGTTTCATCTCGGTCTGGGTCGTATAGGGTTGTGGCCGCATTAGCTAATGCATCGGCCTGGGCATTCTGAGACGGGGGGATATAGGCCAATGTTGGTACCATGGAGAATTCCTCCATTAACCCTTAGACATGGTCAAACAGGGGAATCTTCTCCTCCTTTTTAATAGCATAGTCACCATTGACCTTCTTGATGACTAGTTCCGAGTCACCTTTTACCTTAAGGTGTTATACTTATACCTAGAGTGCAAGCTCCAGACCCGTAATGAGGTCTTGATACTCCACTTCATTATTCGTACATCCTTCTGATAGGAGGAAAGAATATGGAAAGACTGCCTTTTTCGGGTCATGAATATTATCCCACAACCCACCTTGTTAAATTTGGGATCATCCATCCTCTTCTCGGTTGGGCTTCAGGATGCACCGTCGAAGTATATTTCCAATTTTTGGAGCTCCTCTTGAACCACGAAGATGTCTTTATGAGGTAGCTCGATGTCCAGTGAAGCGGTCCCTATTGAAGGGTGCTCCACCAGAAAATCGACTAATGCCTAACCTTTTATAGCCTTCTAAGGCACAAACCGAATGTCAAACTATTGAAGGATGACTGCCCATTGGAATAGGCACCCGGTCAGAATTGGATGACTAAGGATGTAATTGAGCTGGTTACTCCATGAGACCAAAAGGACATCATGATGCTACAGATAATGTCACAATTTTTGAACTGTGAAGACCAAGGCCAAACAACTCTTCTTTGAGTATCGAGTTTCAGCATTGATCGTGGTTCAGCTGAGGTAATAGAGACTTTTTTCACTGCCAGAATCATTTTTCTGCACGAGGAAGGCTCCCAGTGACTGCTCTAGGGCCATCACTTATACGATGATAGGTCTTCCTTCAACTAGGTTCAAGATCACCGATGAGCTTAAGAGGTAATTCTTTAGGCTGTCGAACACCTCTTGGTAGTTATCTGTCCATTGGTAGGTAACCACCTTTTTCATTAACCTACTGCAGGGAAAACATTTTCCTGCAAGGTTGGCTATGAACCACCTGATGTAGGCCAGGTGTCCTTGGAATCCCCTCAACTCAGTGATATTGCGGGGAGGTGGCAGGATAAGGATAGCCTTTGTCTTTTCAGGGTCGACTTAGATGCCATGATGGCGTACGACAAAGCCAAGGAATTTCCCTGAGGTAACCCCGAAGGCACATTTCAAGGGATTCATCTTCAGGATATGTTGTCTGAGTTTGTTGAAGATGGTTTCAAGGTCTGACAGGTGATCTGAGTGCTGTCTTGATTTGACCACCAAGTCATCCACGTACCATTCGACGAATCTCCCCAGTAATGGTTTAAAGATACGATGCATGGAGCATTGATATGTGGCGCCAACGTTATTGAGACCAAAGGGCATTACCCTGTAATAGAATATTCTTTGAGGGGCTCTGAAGGAAGTGGTTTCTTCATCTTCTTGGGCCATCATGATTTGATTATACCCAGAATAGTCGTTCATGAAGAATAGAGCCTCACATCTGGTCGTTGCATCGATTAATAACTCGGTGATCGGGACTAGGAAATCATCTTTTGGACAATGTCGATTGAGATATCTGAAGTCAATGAATATGTGGATTTGTCTATTCTTTTTCTTGACAGGGACAATGTTGGTCAACCATATGGGGTACTAGACCTCCCGGATGAAGCCTGCTTTAATAAGCTTATCGAATTCAGCCTCTATTTTGGTAGCATGAGAGGGGTGCGTTCTTCTGGCGGCTTGTTTAAAGCCCTGGTGGTCTTCTGGATGACCTAAGTGGTGGGTTTCCACTTCGGGATCAAGTCCCAGCATTTCTGTCTAATTCTATGAAAAAACATATCGATGTTTCCTTAAGAAAGCGGTATATACCTCGTGCTCCTTGGGGGACATTCTTGCACTAACAAGAGTGGGCCTCGGGTCTTCCTCGGTACCCAGGTTTATTTCCCTGAGATCTTCCACAGTGGTGGAGATACCTTCCTCAAATTAGAGAGGTGAATCCCTGAGATCTTCCTCCTCTTATTCTCCCAAATCCTCATCTTCTTGATCCGGTGAGGGGAGAGCCCTTCACTCGGGCTCCTAGGAGTCCGGAGGCGAGTCATTGTGGGGATCCTCACTCAAGTATTTTCCCCTAATTTGAGGGTCAATGGTTGTTACTGCATCGCTATGCTCGGGCGTCATGGATGAGGTCATGAGGACAGTCGAGTGTGTGTCCAGGATTGAATCCCTTCTCTCAACATGGCTGATGGGAAGTATGTAGTTTCCGCCAAGAAGCATGAGGGGTCATCATGAACCATCATCAGACCATTTGGAGCGGGGATCCAGTTGGCACCATCGACCAAAGGCTTATTCTTCTTTTTCTCATAGAACCTGGCATCAATGTAATGTGACTCGGAGATCTCTAAAGGGGCCTTGTCGGCGTGCAACGTCCCACGTAGCCCATTGATGCAGTACTTAATACACTAGTGGTAGGATGAAGTAATAGTCATGTGCTTATAGAGCCATGCCCTTCCCAGCAAGACATCGAATGTTGTGTTCTGCCAGACCACCAAGAATTCCGAGTAGGCCACAATGTCACCAAAATGGGTTTTCAGAGTTATTTGTCCTATTGGATTATTTTCACTCTTGTCAAAACTCAACAGGGTTGTGGCTGAGGGTATTAGGTCATCCTCACTGTATCCCAACTTGTGGAGTGTTCATAGGGTATGGAGGTTAACTCCAGAGCTATTGTCAATAAAGACTTTGCAGATCCAAACATCATTTAGTGTGCCAGACACATATAGTGGCTTGATATGTCCCTACATAATGGAATCTTCATCCTAATAGGTGAAGGAAATCACTGCAGTGTATTCAGTTGGTCCATTTTTTGTCTGGTAAATCTTAGCAGCAGCTACCTCAGCTTGGAACTCCTTGGGAATGAGAAAGGCTTCAATAAGTGCCACCATGAGATCTTCTAACAAACTTAAGGCATCCAAGATTGAAATATTGTCTAGTACTGATGCCAACTACTTAAGGATATCATATTTTTGATCCAAAAGCCGATGATTCTCCGTTGGTGGGAGAGTTTTAGCAGGCACTCTTGGAGTTGGAACACGCGATGAGGAAGGACCAACTGTGGGGTTGGAGGTTGGTGGTGTTCCCACATTCTGGGGACTCGGACTAGATGGTCTTTTTGTGCGCACTAGGCGGCTAGAAATCTGTTCCTCCTCTGATGGGTACCATAGAATGACAGGGCCAGAGTGGCCACTTGTGGAGGTGGAGGTATATTCCTTCTATTGTTGAGTCTGTTGAAGGGCTCTCCCATGGGTTTCCGCGATATGAATGGTTTGGGCCAGGGTAAAACCATAGGGTTGGTTTCGGCTGCGACTGTTCCTTCCCTGGTATCCTCTGCCTCTGCGATTTCTCCTCCCGGCCCTTTATGTCGGGATCTCAGGTTAATAACCATACCCTTCGTCGGGGAACAATTCCATTAGTTGGATGACATTGATGGAACCAAATATTGGCTCCTCTTCTGCTGACAAGTGAACCCGGTCGGTTGTCCATGATGGTTCCGTTTGGTGGGTCGGTGCCTATGGTGCCAAGTTTGATGGTATAAAATCTGGCAGTGTCGGGGCTAAGTTTGGCCTCATTGCAGACTACTCCTCTTGATCTTGTATCCTCCCTTTTCGATTACTCATGGATGATCAGCTCGTGGAGGGTTGTGAAGCCGATATTGTCAGTTGTGCGGCATTAGGGGCTATTGGCGGCAACACAGGCTGTTATAATTGAGCTCGGAGTATACCCTGAGCTTAGTTGACAGTCTTCCGAGTCATCCAGCTATCAAATTTATTCCCCTTCTTGCTGGTGACTTCCTGCCACCCCTCCCCTTTGTTGGATTCGGTGGTAGAAATATAAGTCACATGTGTTTGGGGTGGTCCCAGTTCGACCTTCCTAGATTCTACCATCATTTGTAGGAGGTCTTTTAAGATGAATCATTCTTTGATAATGTACCCTAACATTTGATGGAAGGGATAGTAATTCGGCCTATCATCGCGGCCAACTTCTTCGGGCTTCCTTGGCTCTAGGAGGCGGAGCAAGTTGCAATTCATGGAGGCGAGGAAATAGACGCAGACTTGGTTCTCTCAGAACAATTATACTTTTTTTCTTTGTTCCTCGAACTGGTTCTGCTTTAATCTTATCTGATCATCCCTCATGGGCAGAGGCGGCCGCTGATATACAGGGGGCCCTTGATGATTTGGTGGAGGCCTAGGCAGTGGAGCAAGTGCAAGGGATGGCTTGAGCGTGACAGAGGATGCTTCAGCTCTAACTATTTTCTTTTCAGAAGCCTATGAGGCTATTCAAGACTTCATATTGGTCCGCTGCAGGGAGTATTCACTTCTCTGGGCGATGTCCGAGAGATGATAGAAGCCAGTGGTGCACTCCACTAGTATGAGTGGTGTTCGCAGCTCATCCCAAAAGTTATCGATATATATGTGCATCATCTCATCTTGGGGAATTAGCATGTTCAGAGAGTAGGTCAGACCTTTCCATCAAGCGATGAAATATAAGACTCTCTCGTTCTCCCTCTGTTTGCAATTCATGAGGTTGCTGACCGTTGTTTTGGGCAACGTAGAGCTAAAGTGGAACAAGAACTACTGTCGAAGGTCTTCCTAGATTCTTATTGACTAGGATGGCAGACTCGTATTACAGAAAAGGCAGATCCTTCCAGGTTCCGTACGAAGCATCTGAGTTTCACTACTTCTTTTAGTTCTGGAGTTCCCATCATAGGGTCGCAATAAGACTCTTAGTGCATCAAGTGTTGATCCAGATCACCTGAACCATTGAAAATAGGGAATACAGGGCTCCCAAAATTGGGTGGAGGAGGCATTTTGTTCACCCAATCTAAGTAAGACTTCCGCTCTGGTTGTATCAGAGCGTGTCGTCCTTCCATTTCTTCCAATCTAGTTGTCAGTTCTTCGATGGTGCTGGTGAGTCCCTAGTTTACATCCTGTTGGGCCCGGTCTTGGGCAGGTGTAGCCCGAGGCATTACCTGAGGATCTATCTTGGCCAGCACCAAGGGTGTGTATGCTATTTGTAACACCTTCGAAGGGTTCAGAGGTACTCGCTCCGGTTTCTTCCTAAGTGGAGGGAAGTCTTGGTATTCATATGGATCCACATACAGGTAGTTGGACGGTACGGGTGCCTCATTGGGTGGGAACCCTGATCGTGCTTCATTTTCTGGGGAAAACCTTGGTCTTTGGGGTGCACTTGCTGGGAGTGCAAGGTGTGGCTCTTCTTGGAAAGAACTATCAATAAGACGGTTCCTCTGGAGTAGCTCGGCTTTAATCCACCTCAATTCTTTCATTTCCTCTTCCTGTCGAGCGAACCTCTCTTCAAGCATAAGTGGATCATTTTTATCGAGAGAATGAGGTGGATTAATGGTAAGTAGTCCTTTGTTCTTATCCTTATTGGGATCTCGTAGGGTGAGCAGAGGAAGGTTAGCTGAATGGGCGGCCATATTTAGATTGGCCCTCTGGTTCTGGGTGTGCACACCTGGTGGTTCTTTGTGAGTCACGGCTTGACTAGAACCATCACCTTCTAATTCATTCGGATTTGAATCGTCTCTGGTGTCACCCATGGGGTTATCCTCTATGGCATTTATGGATCCATATCGCGGGGTGGAGGAGGCATTATCTTCTAAATAGGAAGAGTATATCTCGCTCCTTTTGGTGGTCTGCCCCCTCCTGTATCGGGATTTCTTTTGGACTCATTGACGAAGGGTGACATAGAGAGTCCTTTGATGAATCCTTACGGTATGCCTCCCTCTTGAAGGGTATGGTGACTCAAAAGATAGGATAGGGTAGGAACCTCTTATTCTGACTGTCCCCCCTAGATGAGAAAATATTGTTCCTCATGGGAGAGGTTTTTGTTAAGGTGGTAAAAATGCCCCCAGCTCTGAGGGTTGGGGCTGGCTCTATTCCCCAAACATTGAGTCTCATACCATTTTTATTAGTCTTACGGGGGCATTTGTTGTTAAAAATTGCCCCAGCCCTGTAGGTTGGGGTTGGACCTGGATTGTGGCTATGGCTGCTACTATCTCTACTTGTCTGATCTTGCGTGCCCCCATTCGGGGGTGAACTGGTTCTTATGAAAAGTTCAATCACGACTCAATCCTCTCTGGGGTGGCTAAAAATGACCAATTATTGGCCTCCCTTAGGCGAGAGGCTTGGAGTATGCTCTTGGTGTACTGATTCAGAAGTTCTTAGATGGCTTGTTCCCGTCGGTCCTAACGCTTTGGGGACTTACTCAAGGCATGTCTTTTCTCGGTGTGTTGCCTTTCTTGAACAGGGAGACAACTTGATCGTTTCCTTGTCGTGATGGCGTTGCAAGATGCTACGCCGAAGGGGTTCATTTGGGAGGGGACCGAAGTGAAATACAGAACTCCATGTTCTCTCCATCCTCTAATATGGACTCCCGTCGGAGTGTCACCAATGATTCGGCGTAGATGGTGCAGCGCACGGAGGCACGTTATCTCCATTTTTCCTTTACGCCTCTCGGATCACTATTACTGCACCGAAGTACGAGCTTCCAGGTCGATGTGACGTAAGAGGTCTCCTATTTTTTTGACATGGTCTACCTACCCATCGTAGGGTAGGAAGCTTGATTTTAGTTGTTGGAGGGTTGTCCATATATTGTAGTGGATGTCATGCACTCATTCTTTTAACCAATTTTTGGGTATGTTGAATTGAGAGGTGTCCATGGGCCAAAACATAACTGGGACATCATCTCTGGCCAGTCGTTTCCTCAGGTGAAACATGTCGGCATACTCCTCCGCTAGTGATTCCTCTACCTGGTCAGCCCAACTGAGATGTTCACCAATAGTGTGGTCAGAGGTAGTGAGATCGATAGGTATCGAATTATCATGTGGGTGATTCCGAGGTGGTTCATAAGATGAACGTGGCCCCGGAACGTCTCCTGATCGAAGAAGGGCATCGTTTGTGACTAACTGGGATTCTAACATGCTTGATCCCGTCCTTCGGAGTGCCTTGGAATTTGAGGGCTTCTCTGTGCTTGATTCTGCAGGGGGAGGACCTTCCTATCGATATGATATGTCATTGCAGCGAGGGTCTTTGCAAAGGCAGCTGCAATGGTGAGTACTACCATTACTGCTTGATGCCTCACTGCATAGAGGACTGTTGCAGTGCATACCCTAGGGAGGACCTCCAAGGCGTGTCGTAGCAAGGGGAGGACCTTTTGGGTACGTAACGATGTTACAGGGAGGGACTTCGCAATAACTACCATCTTGGTGAGGATGAACAACATGGTTTTATGTTCAATGTGTATCTTGGGGAGGACCTTCAAGATACACTGTGACAAGGGCAGGACCTTCTTGTTGCTTAGGGACACTGCGGGGAGGACCTTTGCAATAGAGGTCATGGTGGAGAAGACTACCATCACAGCTGCTGCAATGGAGAGGACTACCATTACAACTGCCGCAGGGAGAATATCTGTGGGGTACACCCTGGGGAGGGCCTTCAGAATGTACCGCAATGAGGGGAGGGTCTTCTCATTTCTTGACATCTCTATGGGGAGGACTTCTGTTATCAGGGTGGTGAAGACTACCACCGTGACTTGATGCTCGGATGCGTGGAGTTTCATTGTAACGTAACCCCTGGGGAGGACCTTCATGGTAGGCTACGACAAGGGGAGGGCCTTCCTGTCATGACGAGACGCCATTGCGGGGAGGGCCTACAAAGTTGCGAATATGATAGCGAGGACTACTATCATAATTTTTGGTCCCACTGCATAGAGAGTTCTCGCAGTGTATACCCTGAGGAGGACCTTTAGGGTAGACCGTAGAAAGTGGAGGGCCTTCTTGCTGCTTGATCTTCCGGTCACATGGAGGGTCTCCGTGACTCACATAAAAATAGGAGCTCTCGTGATCGATCGTTATATGCCCGTGGTGGAGGCCTCGATAGGTGCTCTGGGGAGGACCTTCAAAGCTGCTGGTAGCGACAATGCAGGGAGGACCTTCGCAACTAATACTGCTACTTCTATAATATGGTAATGGATGGGCAGGGTTATGAGCCTCTGATATGTGCTTAGTGTCATTAGGAACCCCATATTCCAGCAGTGTGGAGTCATGAACCCACTCTTTATTTTCCAGATGCCTTCGGCATGTTCGGGGCACTTTTTTGCAGGCAGCGAGAACCGTATGCTGTTAATGATGGCCTACACCTTTGGGTCCCTATCTAATTGGGTCTCGTGATGTTTTTTGGATACGCCGAAAAACATCCTGAATTTTATCAGGGATATGTTCCTGCTCTGGAGCATCCAACATGATGGACGAGTGTCCCCCAGTTGGAATGAGTGAAGCTGCTCGATACGATTTCCCTTATATCACAAAATATGGCTGGCAACCCTCCTGGGTGGAAGCAAGGATGCAGATCTACTCCGAGGCAGCTATCTCATCTCTTAGATGAGTCGCCTCAATTGGGGAGACAGGCTCACGAGCCCGAGTCTTTACTTTTTCTATTGATGAAATTACATTCTAGAAAGTCTGAAAGATATGATCTAGGATTGATACCTGCTCCTCCATCATTGACAAGATATGCAGAGAGACATCTTTGGCTGGAATGGGTATGAAGGCCCATTCCAGTATCAGAGTAGGAATATCATGCTCCAGTGCTCTGGTGGTCAGTAGGTACTGACAATTCTCCTATGTCGGGGTAGGTGAACAGATCTACCCCTGGGCCAAGATATACCAGTTTATCTCTCCTTTTGTCGCCACATCGGGGTGGTAGACTTACTTCCATCCAGAGGGAGATGGCCCTGTATATGTTGGTTTCCCACCGTATCAATTCGGTGGCCTTTGTTGGCAGGGATAAGTGCCCGCCTAATGATGTCCAACATATCTAGGTGGAGGGACTTGTTGATCACCACCACAAAGGGACGGTAGGCATCAGGGGCATCTGCTAGGAGCTGGTCCTGCAGCCGTTGGGTCACCACCACGTCGGGTCGGTGGGCTTCACGACCCTAGGTTGGGAGAGGTGTCTGCCAGGTAGATGTCGTCCTATGTGAGTGACGATCTTGAGGGAGCGCGGAGGGGATGCACTCTTTCTCGTTTGATGGCACCATGTCTGGATGACGGGCATTGGAGGAGCGAACAGGTGTATGTGCCTGTTCGTGATACATCTCCATGACTGGGCAGCGAAACTCCTCCTCAGGGACAAGGGTAATGACCGGTCCCCGGTTGTATGCTTGTTTCCCTCGTCGGGCGGTCCGAGGGGCCGGAGCTCGGGGAACATTGGGCATGTATCCTTAGGGAGACATCCTCCTTATTGTGAGGATGTTGAGTCGTGGCGTGACAACAATAACATCTTTCAGCGGGGGCCTTAGAGCGGGACCCTTATTCAGCGGGGATGAATTCCTCAACGTCGACCTCATATGCCTCCCTAAGATAAGGGAGTTACACGTTGTCTCGTTCCAGGGATAGACTCCCGAAACTGTTTGAGACGACAACAGGGGCTATTTGGATTTGCTTTTGTGGTTGTTACTGGGTAGTCGACCAGCGAGTCCTGGCGGATTGGATGGCATGCATGGCTACCTCCACCATCAGGATAGTACCGTTCACGTGGTATTCTCGTATCAATGCATCCAAGACCCAGCGTTTAAGACTTTGGGTAGGTGACAGGGTCCTCCGTTGGTGAGGAAGTCTTATCATTGCGTACCCTGAAGCACACACCTGCGAGTTCCTTCGTGACGCCATTGGATCGAATGGAGTTATGAGTGGTACCTATAAAATATTTTAACAAATACAAAGAGAAAACATGTCAAAGAATCATCTAATGACCCCATGCGTAATTAATGACCTTTATTGGCCCTCCTTGTGAGTTTAAACGGGTCACTGGATTGAATTAGGTTAAATTCGTCATGTTTGGTTAAATATTCACATTGGGTTCACCATTTTTTGTCTCTCAGCGCATGATGGGATCGTGGGGGAGAAACTTCTGATACCTGATGGTTGATTAGATAGGATTGGGTTCTACTTAATCACTCATATCGGTTGCACTGTTTTTGCCTCGAAACACCCAATGGTTCCATATCCAGCAATACATGGTCCTGCTTTCCAAAGGCAGGCGTTCGCTGGGTGGTTTGACCACAGATGCTTAAAAACTCACATTGGTCGAGAGTATGGGAAGTTGGGATCATTGTACCCTTCTGGGGGAAATTATTTCCTGTTCTAGGACTTTCCTATAGATTTAATACATATTCATATGTTCGTGAATCTTTGGATTATACCCAATCATAGTATCCATAGATTACTCCTGGTTGAAAATGGTCAGATGGATGTAGGGGTTCAGAATCATTTATGCATGAGGCTTACCATCCTTCATTGGATTAATGACCCTGAGGATTCTTGACTCATAGATTCAGTACATGTTTAAACCCTCATAACCAGGCACACTAGAATTTACTATCATCCAGGGGATACAGATAATGACTTGAGTGTTTGGATCGAACCCGTGATATCGGCTTCCTACGTATCCTCATGAGAGGAATCAGAACCCACGTAGTTCAGTCAGGTATGGTCTTACCCTCTACGTTTCCCAGGTTTGATGTGGTGAACTGACATGAATATGGTTGGAATTACCAGATATTGGGCTTGAACCTCAGGGAGGCTTCCTACGTACCCTACCTAGGAGACAGGGATCATAGTCCATGTTGTATGGGTCGGCATGGGGCTTACACTCTAAGGAAGCCCAGGGTAATGGATTGGGGCTTATACTCTAAGGAGTCCCAGGAGAGGATGACAGGGTTGATGCTTACTATAAGACCATGTGAGTCATGCTCAGTTTTAGAAACAAGAGGCAGGAGGGACCAGACGATCACGTTGCGAAAGGTGCGTCCATGGGAAGTGTGATGGGGATTACACGTGGGGGCAGCCCAAAAAAGTCAGTGCTTACTCCGAGGTGGATGCCCATGGTGATAATGTCCAGCGGGAAATGGAGTTGGCCTCGAAGAAGAACGGAGCATCACCCTTCCCCACTACGCCCTTCCCATGGCTGTGGGAAAGTACGGAGGTGCATGGGTGCCTCCTTCTGATGGGTAGTCCACCGCTCTCCGTGGAGGGGAGAAATTCCCCAGTCCTAACCAGTGGAGGGGCATAAAGGGGACTCTCAGGCTCGTAATCCACATTACCGTGGGAATATGAACCCAGGAATGCTTCGGGAATCCACTCAAGGGCCGGAGCAACCCCTTATCTCTCCCTTACTATGGGTATGTGAACTCAAAATGGCGCGCTGATGCGCCTGAAGGTTACATCACATAGGTCCGGTGGCTTTGGTGGAGGCCTTGACTCGTGGCCGATGAATGGGCCAATGAGGGGGTTGTGAAGGATCAGGCCGGATAGGAATGATTTTATCTGGCATGGTGAATGGGAACTCCAAAGGATTTTTCGGACCACACGGGTGTATGAGAGGTGTAACCCTTCACGTAGGGAGGTGCTACACGACTAGAGAGGCCGTCCGCGAACCAGGATGATCCATGATATTATGGGAATCCCGTGAACCAGGGTGGTCTGCGGACTGCTCGGCATCCCGCAAACCAGGTTGGTTCACAGCTTCGGGTTCGGCCCACATACTAGGTTGGTACTTGGAGGGGTCCATGCGAGTAGTAGTGTCCGAGGGAAACGCCGGTCGGAGGTTCATCGGTCGGTGCTTCACCTTCGTAGGAGGGTGCTACGCGGTGTGACGGATCGGGAAAGGGACATAAACTCCTTTATTCGGGGGGGAGTGCATCCGCGGAGGGGCCATGGTTCACGGTATTCTTTTCATTGTTATTTTAAGATTTTGGTTCGCCAAGTTGTTATTCCTTTTTCGGTTCTGTATTAATTTTTTTCTAGATTCATACCTGTTATGGTTCACGAAGGGGAACTTTACTGTTTGCGAAATCTTAAGCTCCATCCTTCGAAATCCTTCCACCCGAATCTGATCGATCTCCCTTTTTGCCTCCTTTTCCCTTCCCCCGCATATCCTTTTATAGAGTGGGGAAAGAGATGTATATGTGGTCATCTGACACCTTTTGCAAAGGACCATGACTAGAAACTTGGTCCACGGATGACTTGCTCAATCTGCAACTCACGGGGGCATTGAATGAACCTCCCCCGCAAACCAAACTAGCTCAGGGAGTGCTTCGCGGCCACGCAGGGTTCCGCCTCCATTCTGCAAACGACAGCGGATGTGGCCCGGGCTGGCTGACATGGTTCGCAGCTAAGGGTGGTTCATGATAGTGGACCGGGTTGGGTCCTGTCCTACTTTGCGGCCACAAAGGATCCCCGCCTTCGTTCTATGAATGACTGCGGTATGCGGAGAGGGTGACTTGCGGAACCAGCTGTGTACCGTTATCATTGGACCAGTGTGCGGACCGGTTTGTCTTGTTCCATCCTTTAGGTATTTACCACACTTTTCCCTAATTCTTTGGGGGGGAAATTTGGTAGAATCTCCCTTGGATTAAAGGTTATTCTCATTCTCCTTTGAGAATTTTGTAGGACCCTACAAATGCTCCCCATCTGAATGGGGTCTGATCGGAACAAAGAGGAGGCCATTCCGATGTAGAGTGGTCCTAAAATATTGATGGTTTGCGATAGGGGAGTGGACCCAGTAGGGGACCACGCCTATAAATATGGGGTCCCTTCATTTTTCTTTTACCGGATTCTTCACAAAACTAGAGCTCTATTTTTTTTCGTCGCCACGTTCTCATTCCTTCCCGAAACACCTCGTCTGTGAACCAGCTGCCTTTTTCGCGAACCATTCCTCATTCGCGTTGTACTTCACCCGCAGACCAATATCCCAGCCGTGAACTATCAGTCTTAATTAATTAAAAAGTAAGTTACGATGAGCCGCGTAGGAACTCACTCTACGGTTTTAATGGTTCGCAGACTGAAATCTTCCAGACTTTGAAAATTTATGAAGTCTTCCAAACCTAAATATTTAAATTTTGGATTAAGATTCCATGGAGGATCATGGATTGAGGTTTTCTAGCCAACTATCCATGGGCCAAAGTACCATGGACCTCTACTGTGTAGGGTTTGTTCGCGGGATGTAGTCATCACGAAGCACATTTTGAGGCCTTCTTGCGGACCTTGTCATGAAGTCTTCTCGACTCCTTTACCATATACTTGGTATTTTTGTAAAGATTTTATTCTAGACTAACCATGTGCATGGTTTTCATAATGCAAGGAGAAAATATGGTTCCCCCTCACCCTACACCCAGGCCTGCTGTCGTGCCTCTCCCAATTGGAAATCAACGCCTGAAGGATGTAGCCAGCTCTGTTAAGGATAAAATCTGCCACTCCCCACTATGCTCCTTCCTAGCTGATCTTCTCTCTGAGTCACAGTGGGAGTACCCATTTTCCAACAGCCTTCTTGCATATGGGTTCTATCTACTATCTAATACGCTGATTCTGGTACTATCTCGTGAAAACAATCCTACAGTATGTATATTTACTATCACTATCCCTTGACCTATGATATCATCCAGAGGGTGGCCATCCATAAGGGATACAGCTGCCGGATCTGTGTTGAATCACCTTCTTGTGTCCCCAACAGGGGAACAACGTCAACCAGATGAGACAATTCATTATTACCAGAGAATTGCCCACAATGAATGTTTAAAAACCAGCATGGCTGGTCAGCAGACCGGGACCTTAGGCCCATAGGGGCATTTAAGTCATTGGATTGTGGGTGGCCCTTCTGGGATCGCCAAAGCTGTGCAGAGTTTGAAATAGAATTTTGAGTCGTAGGCTTATATGAAGCTGCCTGGGTGTCCCAAACCTATACCCATAAGCCTCAAGCTCTCACCAGGAAACTTATGAGTCGTTGGAGTTTGGACACCAACACATTCCATCTGGTCCATGGTGAGGTGGGTATTAGTCTTTGGGTCATCATTCAAATTTCAGGGGTCCCCATCATTGGGGGTTTGTATGACAAATTCATGCCTCCCTCTTCTGTGTGGAACAACGAAGATAGGAATCCCCCCTTGGTGAAGAAGCTTATTGACCAGGCCCAGAAGCATTCAAAGGATACGTCTCCGAAACAGCTTGTCCCATATTTTGAATGGTTCAAGGATTTTGATAGAGAGATTAAGTTCATGGATCTCCCACGTAGGCCCACGACCTGCCCTAAGATGGAGTCTTGAAGGTAGAGGGGCAACTACTGGCTGATCTTGGATAAAGTCCAGTTCAACAACTGGGGTTGGGAGCTTGTCCTAGACGTCGATCGGCTACTCCATCTGGTGGATTTTCTGGACATATTCTTAAGTGTCTAGCTATTGCCCATACGTGAGACTGGTGGCGTGTGGGTCTCTACTTTTTTCATGTAATCACAACTGGCTACCGGCAACATCGACAACTTGGTCGTCCCAGTATTGGCCAGGATATATTGATTGCTTAGAAATATTACTAATTGGAGTTGGCCAAACTGGGTATCTGTCCCTTTTCAAATTTTCTGGGGATGGTTGGGAGTGCATATCAAAAAATGAAACACTTTCATCAACCCTCTTCAGATTACGGGCACCGAATTCCGGCCGTACTTGAAAATGACCAGCGGGGTTATGCCCGAAGAGTGGGTGACCCAAGAGAAGGATGGACAACAAATGGTTCATAATATGTGTCTATTGTTGAGTCAGATCTTGATTTATGATCATTTAAATTTCTGACCATATCCCTCCTGGACTGGGGAAATCACGAATACTATATTAGAGGAGTTTAGCAAGCAATGATAACTCTTTTCCCTCCAAGAGGGCATTCTGGTGGCTTGTATTGCTAGGGAACTAATCTGTGAGGGGTAGGAACCTTTGCGATCCAGACGTCAATTTGATTGTGTCCAGGCACTGTGTCCTCCCGCACTCATTGGAGCCCATGAGAACCGCCATTTAATGATGGCCAGGCAACTGTGTTTAATGTTTACCCAGGAAGATACTGTTTGTGAGGTTATGACTCATGTGCTTGCAGACTCCATGCCTTTATTTTCGAAGAGATGTACCAACTCCTGGGTGGAGTCATACCCGAATGTCCATCTAGGGTTGTGGGTCCCCACTGTCTCAAGTCCTAAGACATCGAAACGAAAGATAAAGCAAAAGGGGGATAGTGATTCAACCAGGTCGGGAAAGGTTCTTCGCAACCCTACTGGTCTCGTGATTTCGGGGAAGATTTTAACAGACCGAGGTGTATCCTCTCATGCCCTTGAAGCCACCCGGATAGAGTTGTTTATTCCCGCAGATGCTTCCTTTCCGATGGCCTGGGGTCAATGGGATGAATTCAAAGGTCGGTCATCCTTTTGCATCCAGTACCCCCATTATCTGTGGCAGTATCTCCAGGAATTAGAGGTGGCATTTGATTGGCTGGGCTACATATCTTCTCATGTTGTTATTATTTATGATGCAGACCTGGAGAGGTCCGAGCAGTATCTCCATGACCTCTACGATTACATTCATGCACGGCGGGGTTATGCAGTGTTGACTCATCAAGTCCAGGACATGCTGTGATTTGTGACTGACGAGGAGGAGGAAGAGGGTGATCACTCTTTAGGGGGTAGTGATCTCGGTGGTTCCCCCACTATGGCTGAGGCAAGGGAATTCCCCCCCCCCCCTTTCCCGTGAGGTCCCACCCATAGGTATCTCCAGAGAGTTCTAGGGAGGCGGCGAGATGCAGAAAACAAACATGGCCATTGGCACCCCCACCAGCCCCTACCACTACCCGGCCCTCTCAGGCCAATCCCCCCCCCCCGGCTAGTCGTTCCTATTATGGCCACATTTCTGGATGCTTGGAGGATTTGGGATAGCCTGACGGTCAGTGGCTCAGATGAAGAGGTTTGGGCGTTACTCCAAATGGGCCCTCTCGAGCATCCAGGTACTGGGACTATCTTCGCTCTGCCCAACATGTTGCTAGAAGAGGACCTTGATGAAATAGTAACCTCATTGAAGGATATGGACGCATACGTTCATTCACTCTAGAACTGGATTTATGGGTCTACCCAGGTGTCCATGAATATAAGACATCCTGAATTGTCTGATCCCAAAGAAGAGGTTTCCCTGCTCATCCATTCTAGCTTTCCTCCTTTACAGTGAAGGATCTATTATTTCTTCCCTTTATGTAGGGTGTCGTGGAATCCCAGGGGGCAATTCCTTCCCCGGAGTAGACTCCTCGTGGTACTGTAGTAGGAAAACACAAGCTTTCAACCACAGGGATCATCTAGGAGGGGTCTCATGGCGTAGATGAGCTCATGGAAGAGACCATTGTGGACCCATCTAGGTTCGTTCCTCCTCCAACTCCTCTCATCGTTCTGTGTGAAGAACTGTCCCCTAGGTAGATCCGGAGATGTCAGTAGGCCTCCTGTTTAGCAGAACGGCTCAGACAGGGGCCATCGAGTAATCATGACTTCCCGTTTTTTCAATTTCCAACTCATATATTTTGATTCTGCTAGTTATTTACTTGTTTTGGTGCATGCTGTAGGTCCACTTGGAGACCTGGCTGTGGCAACCCAAGCGATCGCACTTCCTGCCCCCTTATCATCTGAGGGATCACCTACAGCCACACCTGAGCGTGACGAGATGTTGGGACCTACTGAAGGGGCTAGTGATATGGACGCTTTACTTTTGCCTTTATCAGTTAGAGATATGTTAGAGGAGGAACAGCTGGAAGTCGAGAATCCTGCTGATCATACGGCCTTTATAATTATGGGGGAGGATCAGGTGCTCGTGACTACCAAAGATTCCCCAAATCTGTCAGGGCCACCTGCTTCAGACTCAATGGATCCTGTGGCAAGGGAGAAAGAGCCTTCCATCAGGCCAATTGTCAGAAACCCAGAGTGTGCCATTATTTTGTTTACTGGGGGAGTGATTTCCCCGAGCATGATCTCCGTAGCCAACAAATTGAGGAAAACATTGGGAGTTTCTATCCTTGGGTATGGACTTAGGTCCTAGACACCTCTTGGGGTTCCCAGAACTCCCTTGCCTCTCTAATATGTAGTGTATTTCTCTAGTGGCCACAACGGCGCATAGCATGAGGATACCGATGCCTTAATGATTAAGGGTAAGTTTCTCAATATCTTGCCACTGGCTCTTTCCTCCTCCCTTATCCAATTAGGGATAATTATATATATTATCGGCTCTCGGGCTCTAGGACCGCGGCCTATGGTGTTGGTGATTGTGTCGTCGGATCCGATTGTTCCTGTGACCACAATCGTCGAGGGCGAAGTTGCTGCAGCACCGGAGTTTGCGGGAGAAGCCGCTTCAACTCCCTCCTTGGTGAAGTTTATCCCTGAGTACATATATTAATCCTTGAGTGACTCTGATCCTGATCAACAAGTCCTTTCTAGTCTTCGACCTACTCACCAAAGGGCTTGGGAGAAAATTTGGATGCTGATTTCTCAAATGACCTTGGCCGAGATGCCGACCAAATTACCGTAGTTGGGAAATCTGTTTATGCTTCTAGGATTTGTCGTCTTTGACTACCATGGTATTTATGATATATTTAAGCAAGTGGTTGATGACTGGGAGAGACCGGGTGGTTTTGATTCTTGCATTTCTGCTGCTCAATCTGATGCTTACCCTTTCACAACCCGATAGCTTTTCCTAACAGAGGCTCATGATAATATCGAGGTAGTTGCGAGACTCCAGGGAGAAGTCATTAAGCAGCATTCTCAAATAGAGGTTCTGATGATTGACATACAGTTGATGCAACAGGAAGAGACTAATTTCATCGCTATAATTGAAGAAGAAAAGCGGCAGATGGAGTAGGAGGTGAGGGCGAGCTCAAAGGCGGCCCAAGAGGCGGAAGAGTTGTGGGTTGGTGCAGAAGCTTAGACAACCTTACTGCAGAATCTCTATCAAGAAATTGATGATTCTCATCAGTGCCTGATAAAACTTTTTGAATCCACTGAAAACATCCTGTAACAACCTTTTATTCCATAGTAGGGTTTGGATATGTGGATGCCCTTCTCACAAGTTTTTTTATGGAACAAAGAAATGTTTTTCCTTAGTGCTCTTGTTGTCTTCTCCTGTGATTTGAATTATTCGTCATGATTGTTGTATATTTTAATTCACCGAACTTAGAATAATCAGAGCTGAGGACAAATGAAAAAAATAAAAACGAGCTCTAACTTTTGCATGGATCATGGGATCTAGTGAGCATAGTTTGACTATTGCTAGGGTTTTGTAGAAAAAACCCACAAAATTGTTGTCTTTTCTGTTAATACCCTAATTTTTCTTGGGCCCATTTGGTGTGGACCCATTGGGTATGGCCCGAGTTTTTCTTAGGTCACCCTTTTCGGGTTTTTGTCCTAACAGGCATTGTGCCTCTTTTTTTGAGTGGTTTAAAGTCCCACCGACAAGACTATCATAACTAATTTTTTAAGTCGAACAGCTTTGACCAGACATGGTGGGGAGAGGACCTCAATGAGTTTTGGTTGATTAAAATATGTCTCGATACCGTTCAGACGCATGTGGGGGGATCATGTTTAGATTTTAATGGCATGAAAGGTTTGTCTCAAGGAATGGGAGTCGTGTAGAGGTAGGAAGAGAATTGCCTAAGGAAATATTGTCTTTGGTAGACGGGCCAAGGGAGATCAATATGCAGATCCACTGAGGGAATGGTAAGCATAGTCATACAAAGGTGTCCTTAAGTCAATGACACTTTATTTCTGATGGCCTTAGGAATTCATGGAAGTCCGGATTATGGAAACCACCTCGGGTGGCTTGGAGAATTATGAAAACCACCAGGGGTGGCTCGGAAATGGTATGTGTCATCTGAAAGGGTTTGAGAACATCTGTATCAATCAGGAGAGTGGAATCAAGGTCCCTATCCTATGCATTTATAAAGGATGGTTGGTACTAGACGCAGCTTAAAGTCATGTAGTTGGGACATTATCTAGAATGGAACGGATTCTCCTTGTTCTCGGTAATCTCGTCCGGGACGTTCCGCCATATTCAGGTAGGTTTGTGAAGGAGGTTGGTGCACTGTAGCTCATAGGGTTTCCGAATCTTGGGATGGACATGGGGGCTCAGGGGCCAAGAGGCATACAGAGAGAAGCATTGCCTAAGAAAATATTTCCTCTGGAAGACGGGCCAGGGGCAATCAATATACAGAGCCGTTGATGGCAGGGTATGCATAGTCATGAAAAGGTGTCCTTGGGCCAATGATTTCATTCTCTCGATAGCCGACCAACTTTATGGAATTTGAGATTTGGGACCACCAGGGGTGGTTTATAGGGGTTCAGATTTTTTTTCTGAGTACAGAGCATGGTTTATGAGGAGAGGGTGTCTGGATATGGGAGAAAAATAAAGATTAAATTTCCCCATAATGGGTGAAGTCATCCCTTCTCACGTTGGTGTGAGACGGTGATTGGTACAGGTCTGACCCATGCACCGAGGGATAGAGAAAAGTCTCTATTCCTTACTGAACCCATGATAGGTTTGAACATGCAGTTTAACGTCATGTGGTAAGGACAACTTTCGTGTAATTTAACGTCAGGTGGTAAAGACGAGGAGCATTATTAAAGGATTTTGTGTAGTTTAACGTCATGTAGCGAGGATGGGGGGCATTTTTACCGATGTTGTGTGGTTTTAACGTCGTGTAGCAAGGACAGGGGAATTTTTAAACTGGTGAAAATGCTTGTAGTTGGAGGCATTTACATGGATGTTTAATGCTTGGTCTTTTCAGCTTTATGCCAAGTGGCCAAGATGTTTTGTGTAGTTTAACGTCATACAGTAAGGACGTATTTGCAAAGGCTACTTTAGATTAGAATGTAACTGGGCTTAAACATATTAGCATGCCCAAGATGTGGAGAGGGGTTGATTAGTGTCAATCATGGTTCTGGGGCTTCTTGGATCAGGAGAAATGATATGGGGGCTCTGAGGTTGGTAAGTGTATGGAGCTAGGAAGAGATCGCTTGAGGAAATCTTGCCTTTGGTAGACGGGCCAGGGGCTATCAATATGCAGAGCCGCCGAGAGCATGGTATGAATAGTCATGCCAAGGTGTCCACTGGTTGATAACTTTTCACTTATGATGGCTGTGAATGTGTATGAGGATACGTGATTGTCCGGGACATGAATTCTGTCATTTGGTAAGAAAATATCTGTACATGTCGGGCATATTCGGCCCTGGTTGTTGTTATTGCTTAGAGATCTCCCTACGCTGATTTATCTTGCGTGCGGGGGTGTACCTTCACTCCATGATGTTTAACGTCATGTGGTAAGGGTGAAATACCTCTAGTTTAGCAGTCATTGAGCTCAGACCATTGGGTGACTATTGCCACAGTCACTTGAAGGATAACTGAGTTAACATGCTCTGATATACTCTGAACAGGGTGGGGGATAGAGGTTGTAAACTGTAACTCTGAGGTTTCCCGGATCAAGAGATTTGGTGTGGAGGCCTTGAGGCTGGTAAGCGTGCAGAGCTACAAAAAGTATCGCCTAAGGAAATCTTTCCTTTGGTAGATGGGCAAGGGGATATAAATATGTAGAGCCGCTGAGGGAATGGTATGCATAGTCATGCAAAGGTCTCCCTGGGGTCGATGAATTTCCACATCCGATGGCCATGAATGTTTATGAAAACCTGAGATTTCTCAAAGTACAGAGTTTGGAAAGCGGGAATAATAGTGTCCGAGTATAAAATAAACATCTTCACTATAATTGTTCGTTGAGTCAAAGTAGCCTAGCCTTGGCTTGATGTTCATAGATGCAGGTCGTCATGTGAACCATGGGCGGATACATAGGCTACCAGGGTAGGGATACCCTGGAAACATTTGAATGTGAAAAGGGGGATGAACTTGTAAACCACTGCTATATAAATTTCTGGATCGGGAGATATGATACGGGGGATCTGAGGCTGGTAAGCATACGGAGCTAGGAAGAGTATCGCCTGAGGAAATCTTACCTTGGAGATGGTCCAAGGGATATCAATATGCTGAGCTCCAAGGACATGTTATGCATAGTCATACAAAGGTGTCCATGGGTCGATAACTTTCCACTTCCGATGACCATGGATGGTTACGAAGATCTGCCATTATCTGGGTTGTGGGGTCTGATGTATGGAGAGGATGTATCCAAATGCACAAGGAGTATTCTCATCTCGTTTCTCCATATATATGGGGTGGGTCATGATGTAGTCCGTGCAGTTTAACGTCGTGTGGGGAGGACTAAGTCTGTGCATCTTAACGTCATATGGTGAGGATGAGGGGTATATATTCCTGTGTTTTTTGCTCAGTGGCTGGGCTAGGATATAAGATACCGGTGTTGCTACGTATCCTGCGAGGGCAGGAATCAAGCCACACGTAGTTCTTTTTTGAGTACATCCCGTGCAGGTATGGTACTTTCTTGGGGGGAGAGATGGGGAATATTTTTTTATCCTTATCCATGAAGTTTAACGTCATACAACAAGGATGAGGAATACACCCTGTGTAGGTCTGGTCTATACACGGGGGAAAAGAGAATTTTTTAAATCTTCATTTGGTGGTGGTTGGGCCAAGATGGGGGGTCCTGGCGTCGCTACATATCCTGCAAGGGCAGGAATAAATCCATACGTAGTTCTTTTTGGAGTACACCCCATGCACGTCTGATCCACCCACGGGGGGAGAGGGCATTTTTAATCCTTCTTTTCCCTATATTTTAACATCATGCGGTTAGGACGAGGAAGACACCCCGTGCAGGGTTGGTCCATACATGAGGGAAAAGGGCATTTTTTTGGAATGTCTAGGCCTTGATGGGGAACCCTGGCATCACTACGTATCCCGCGAGGGCAGGAATCAAGCCTTATGTAGTTCTTTTGGGGAATACAGTTTGTACGGGTCTTGTTCGTACGAGGGAAGGAGTATTTTTGGCTTCATTTGAGGTGGTTGGGCCAGGGTGTGGAATTTTGGAATCACTACGTATCCTGCAAGGGTAGGAATCAATCCTCACTTAGTTCTATGAAAGACAATATAACCGATATAGGTCTGATCTATACACGGTGGAGAAGGAATTTTTAATCCTTCTTTTCCCTGTAGTTTAACGTCATGCAGTAAGGACGAGGAAGACACCCCATGCAGGGTTGGTCCATACACAGAGGAAAATGGATTTTTTTTAATCGATGGGCCAGGATGGGGAACCCTGGAATCACTATGTATCCCGCAAGGGCAGGAATCAAGCATTAAGTAGTTCTTTTGGGGAATACACCCCATGCAGGTCTGGTTCGTAAGGGGGAAGGGGTATTTTGGCTTCATTTGAGATGCCTGGTCCAGGTTTTGGAATTCTGGCATCACTACGTATCCTGCAAGGGCAGAAAACAAGCCTCGCATAGTTCTCTGAAAGAAAATAAACCACCCCATGTAGGTCTGATCCATACACGGGGGAGAAGGGGTATTTTTTTGAATCCCATCCGTGTAGTTTAACATTGTGCGGTAAGGACTAGGAATACACCCCATGCAGGTTTGGTTCATACATGGGGGAAAAGGTAAAATTTTCTTTTAAACCTCATTTGGGGGTGGCTGGGCTAGGATACAGAGCCCTGGCATCTCTACATATCCTGTGATGGTAGGAATCAAGTTGTACATAGTTCTCTAAAAGAAGTACACCAGTACAGGTCTAGTCCATACATGGGGGAAGGGGACATTTTTTTTAATTTTATTCCATTTGGGAGTGGCTGGGCTAGGATAGGAGATCCCGACGTCACTATGTATCCTGCGACGGCAGGAATCAATCCATACATAGTTCTCTGAAATCCTTGCAGTTTAATGTCGTGAGGTGAGGATGAAATACAATTAGTTTTGGGTCATAAAGTTTGGACTGCTGGGTGTTTTTCAGTTTATCATCCTGAAGCTCGGATGAAAACTACTTTTAGTTATGCTGGTGAGGATGAAATACTCTTATTTTAGGGTCAGAGAGTTTGGACCGTTGGGTTCTTGGAAGTTTAACATCCTAAAGCTCAGAAGAAAACTCCTTTTAGTTATGCCGGTGAGGACAAAATAATCTTAGTTTAGGGTCATATATTTTGGACCGTTTTGTTCTTGGCAATTTAACGTCCTACAACTCGGACGAAAACTACTTTTAGTTATGCCGGTGAGGATGAAATACTCTTAGTTTAAGGTCATAGAGTTTGGATTGTTGGGTTCTTGGCAGTTTAACGTCCTGCAGCTCAGATGAAAAGTGCTTTTAGTTATGCCGGTGAGGATGAAATACTCTTATTTTAGGTTCATAGAGTTTGGACTGTTGGGTGCTTGGCAATTTAACGTCCTGCATCTCGGATGAAAACTGCTTTTAGTTATGCGAAATACTTCTTCAGAAATCTCTCATTTGTAGGAGTGGTAGTGAACTACCCGTCCATAGAGATCAGATCATATGCCCCATTGGAGTATACCTTGTGTATAACATATGGTCCCTCCCACTTTGGCTCTAGCTTTGGAGGCTTCTTTTCGTGTATCATTGGGGTCTGAATTACCAACACCAATTCTCCTCCCAAGAAAGACCGGAGACGAACCTTTTTATTGAAGGATCCTACGATCCAGTTCTAATATACTTCTAGATGGTGCCAAGTGGGCAACCAATTCTCATCTAGCTGTTCCAATTCACCTAGCCATTTTTCTGATTTCTCATCGTTGGATAACTAATTACAAATGGAAACACGGAGCGAGGGAAATTGGAGCTCAATGGGCAGGACTTCTTCTGTTCCATATACTAAAGAGTACGAAGTAGCCTGAGTAGCGGTGTAGATTGTGGTTTGATAAGCCCAAAATGCATTGAGGAGTTTATCCGGCCGCAATTTCTTGTCTTTGTCCACCATTTTTTGGAGAATGATGGACAGGGTCTTTTTGAAAGGCACTATTTATCTATTAGCCGCTATATGGTAGCGGGATGAGTGGTTATCTTTGATACCATATTCTTGGTATAGTTTCTCCAATTCCGTAGAGCATAAGTTAGTGTCGTTATCCATCAGTTTGGTATGAGGGACAGCAAATATGGTGATGATATTGGCTTTCACAAAGATGGCAATGATTCTTTCCCAGACCTTTTTAAGGGGTACACCATCTGCCCATTTGGAAGAGAAGTCGGTTGTCGTGAGGATATACTTCAGCTTTTTGGCTATGGCAGGAGGATATGGTCCCACGACGTCCATTCCCCAGAAATCAAATGTCCAGGAGTACTTGGCCTGATGAAGTAACTCTGGGGGTTGGTGTATGAAATTGGCCTAAATTTGGCATGAGTGGAATTTTTCAGTAAAGTTGTCGCAATCTCGTGCCATAGTGGGAAAATTGTACCCAAGACTTCGAACCCGATGGGAAGGATTAGACCCCGACTGATGTGCTCCACATATTCGGGCATGCACTTTAGTCATTACGACAGTGGTTTCTTCTCCATCAATGCATCCGAGGAGGATTCCATCGACGCCTCATTTGTAGATGAACTCTTGCTGACCCGCGCCGCCATATAGGACAAAGTTGATTGACCTTCTCCGTACTTAATCTCGTTCATCCCTGTCTGATGAGAGTCCTCCCCTTTGAAGATAGTTTTCAGTGGGGGTCATCCAGCCAGTGGCAGGAGCATATGGATCTGGGACAAGATTGAGTTTGTTGATTTCTTCCATCTTGGACTGAACAAATGACAGAACCATTCGACGATGAGAAATAATGATAGTTTTTTCATCCCGGTGTGGGTCGGATAGTGTTGTGGGCACATTAGCTAATGCATCGTTCAGAGCGTTCTGAGACTGGGGAATATAGTTCAATGTTGGTTCTGTGGATAATTCCACCATTAACCCTCAGACATGGTCAAACAGGGGAATCAGCTCCTCCTTTTTAATAGTATAGTCAACATTGACCTACTTGATGACCAGTTCCGAGTCACCTTTTACCTTAAGGTGTTGTACTTGTGCCTGGAGTGCGAGATTCAGGCCCGCAATGAGGTCTTGATACTCGGCTTCATTGTTCGTACATTCTTCTGACAGGAGGAAGGAATATGGCAAGACTGCCTTTTCCAGGGACATGAGTATTATACCCAAACCCACCTTTTTAAATTTGTGATCTTCCATCCTCTTCCCGATTGGGATTCGAGATGCACTGTCAAAGTACATTTCCCATGTTGGGAGCTCATCTTGAACCGTGAAGATGTCTTCATTAGGTATCTCGATTTCTGGTGTGGTGGTCCCTATTGAAGGGTGCTCCTCTATAAAATCTACTAATGCCTAGCCTTTTATGGCCTTTTGAGGCACAAACCAGATGTCAAACTATTTCAGGATGAATGGCCATCGGGATAGGAACCCAATCAACATTGGGTGGCTAAGGATGTAATTAATCGGGTTACTCCGACAGACCAAATGGACTTTATGATGCTGTAGATAATGTCGCAATTTTTGAACTGTGAAGACCAAGTAAAAACAACTCTTCTTGATGTTTGCATATCGAGTTTCAGCATCGATCGTGATTCAGATGAGGTAATATAGACTCTAGTCACTGCCGGCATCATTTTTATATGCAAGGAAGGCTCCCGGTGAACGCTCTAAGGCCGTCAGGTATTGGATGAGAGGTCTTCCTTCAACTGGGGGCATGAGCACTGGAGGGATTAAGAGGTACTTCTTTAGGCTGTCGAACGCCTCTTGGAAGTCATCTGTCCATTGGTAGGTAACCCCCTTTTTTATTAACCTAGTGGATGGAAAACATTTTCCTGCTAGGTTGGCTATTAACCACCTAATATAGGCCAGGTGTCCTTGGAATCACCTCAACTCAGTTAGATTGTGGGGAGGTGGCAGGCTAAGGATAGCCTTCATCTTTGCAGTGTCGACTTCGATGCCACGATGGCGTACGACGAAGCCAAGGAATTTCCCTAAGGTAACCCCAAAGGCACATTTCAAGGGATTCATCTTCAGGCTATGTTGTCAGAGTTTGTTGAATATGGTTTCAAGGTCTGACAGGTGATCTGAGCGCTGTCTTGATTTTACCACCAAGTCATCCACGTACTATTCAACGAATCTCCCCAGGAATGGTTTAAAGATACGATGCATGCAGTGTTGATATGTGGCGCCAGCGTTCTTGAGACCAAAGGGCATGACCCTATAACAGAATATCCCTTGAGGGGATCTAAAGGTAGTGGCTTCTTTGTCTTCTCAGGCCATCCTGATTTTATTATATGCAGAATAGCTGTCCATGAAGGATAGAGCCTCATACTCGGTCGTTGCATCGATTAATAACTCGGTGATCGGGACCGGGAAATCATCTTTTGTACAATGCTGATAGAGATCTCTGAAGTCAATGCAGACGCGGATTTGTCCGTTCTTTTTCATCATGGGGACAACGTTGACCAACCAGATATGGTACTGGACCTCCTGAATGAAGCCTTCTTTAATAATCTTATCGACTTCAACCTCTATTTTGGCAGCATGGGAGGGGTACGTTCTTCTGGAGGCTTGTTTATAGCCCCGGTGGGATTCTAGTAGACCTAAGTGGTGGGTTGCCACTTCGGGATCGAGTCCTGACATTTCTGTGTAATTCCAGGAAAAAACAACTCGATGTTTCCTTAATAAATTGGTATATACCTCGTGCTCCTCGGGGGACATGGTTGCACTATCAAGAGTGGGCCTTGGGTCTTCCTCAGTACCTAGGTTTATTTCCCTGAGCTCGTCCACAGTGGTGGAGATACCTTCCTCAAATGCAGGAGGTGCATCCATGACATCTTCCTCCTCTTTTCTCCCAAATCCTCGTTTTCTTGATCTAGTGAGGGGAGATCCCTTGACTTGGTCTCCTGGGAGTCTGAAGGCGATACATTGTGGGCATCCTCGCTCAAGTGTTCACCCCAAATTTTAGGGTCAGCAGTCATTTCTGCATCTCTATGCTCAGGTGTCATGGATGAAGTCATGAGGACAGTCGAGTGTGTGTTTAGGCTTGAATCCCTGCTCCCAACATGGTTGATGGGCAGTATGTAATCTCTGCCAAGATGCCTGAGGGGGTCATCAAGAACCATCTCCAGACCATTTGGAGCAGGGATCTAGTTGACACCATCGACTGAAGGATTCTTCTTCTTTTACTCATAAAACTCAACGTCAATGTAATATTACTCGGAGAGCTCGAATGGGGCCTTGTCGGAGTGCAAAGTCCCACTTTTCCCATTGACATAGTACTTAATACAATGGTGGTAGGATGAAAGAATGAGCATGTGCTTATGGAGCCATAGCCTTCTCAGAAGGGCATCGAATGTTGTGTTCTGCCGAACCACCAGGAATTTCGAGTAGGCCACAAGGATGCCGAAATGGGTTTTTAGATTGATTTTTTCCATTGTATTATGTTCACTCTTTTCATAACCCAAAATGGTTGTGGTTGAGGGGATTAGGTCATCCTCACTGTATCCCAAATTGTGGAGTGTTCTTAGGGGATGGAGGTTAACTCCGGAGCCATTGTCAATAAAGACTTTGCAGATACCAACATCATTTAGTGTGTTGGAAACATATAGTGGTCTGATATATCCCTGCATGATGACATCTTCATCCTGATATGTGAAGGAAATCGCCTCATTGCATTCAGTCGGGATAGTCTCTGTCTGGTAAATCTCTGCAGCAGCTACCTTGGCTAGGAACTCCTAGGGGCTGAGAAAGGCTTCAATAAGAGCCTCCCTAAGATCTTCTGACAAACTCAGGGCATCTTGGATTGAAATCTTGGCTGGTACTGATGCCATATACATAAGGATATCGTATTTTTTCTCCAATGGCCAATGCTTCTCCGTTGGTGGGAGAGTTTTAGCAGGCACTCTTGGAGTTGGAGCACGCGATGAGGAAGGACCAACCACGGGGTTATAGGATGGCGGTGTTCCCACGTTCTGGGGACTCGGCATGATCGGTCTGTTTGTGTGCACTAGGCGGCTAGACATATGTTCCTCCTCTGATGGGTACCATAGAATGACAGGCCCAGAGTGGCCGCTTGTGGAGGTGGAGGGATATTCCTTCTCTTTTTGAGTCTGTTGAAGGGCTCTCCCATGGGTTTCCAAGTTATTAACGGTTTGGGACGGGGTAAAACCATAGGGTTGGTTTCGGCCGTGACTGCACCTTCCCCGATATCCCCTACCTCTGTGATTTCTCCTCCCGACCCCTTGTGTCAGGAACTCAGGTTCATAACTGTACCCTTAGTTGGGGAATGATTCTATTAGATGGATGACATTGTTGGAACCAAAGATTGGATCCTCATCCTTTGACAGGTCAACCTGGTCGGTTTTCCTTGATGGTGTTGTTTGGTGGGTAGGTTCCTATGGTGCCAAGTTTGAGGGTATAAAATCTGGTAGTTTTGGGGATAACTTTGGCCTCGTTGTGGACTACTCCTCTTGATCTTGTCTCCTCCCTTTTCGATTACGCCTAGATGAATATATCTTGGAGGGTTGGTAGGCCGATATTATCAGTTGCACGACATTATGGGATGTTGGTGGAAACACCGACTATTGTAATTGAGCTCAGAGTATGCCCTAAGCTCGGTTGATAGTCTTCGGAGTCATCCAGCTATCAAATTTTTTTCCCATTATTACTGGTGACTTCCTTCCACCCCACCCCTTTTTCAGATTCGGTGGTAGAAATATATGTCACATGTGTTGGGGGTGGTCCCATTTCGACCTTCCTAGAGTCTACCATCCTTTTTAGGACGTCTTTAAAGATGAATCATTCTTGTATACGATGCCCTAACATTCGATGGTAGGGACAGTGATCCGACCTGTCATCACGACCGACTTCTTCGGGCTTCCTTGGCTTTGGGAGGCGGAGTAATTTTCAATTCATGGTGGTGATGAAATATCTCCGGACTTGGTCCTCTCGGAACGAGTATACTTTTTGTCTTAGTTCCTCAAACTGGTTCCACTTTGATCCTCTCTGATCATCCCTCTTGGGCAGAGGAGGCTACTGATATACAGGGTCCCTTGATGATTTGGTGGAGGCCATGGCAGTGGAGCAGGCGCAGGGGCTGGCTTGAGCGTGATAGAGGACGCTTCAGCTCTAACTGTTCTCTTTGTAGGAGCCTGTGAGGCTATTCAGAACTTAATATTTGTCCGCTGCAGGGAGTCTTCAATTCTCTAGGAAATGGCTGAGATATGGAAGAAGCTAGTGGTGCACTCCACTGGTATGAGTGGTGTTCGTAGCTCATCACGATGGTTATCGATACATATGTCCAACATCTCATCTTGTGGCATTGACCTGTTCAGAGAGTAGGTCAGACCTTTCCATCTAGAGATGAAATCTGATACTCTCTCTTTCTCCCTCTGTTTTCAATTCATGAGGTCCCTGATCATTGTTTTGGGCAACGTCGAGCTGAAGTGGAACATGAACTGATGTGAAAGGTCTTCGCAACTTTTTATTAACTAGGATGGCAGACTCATATATCATACAAAGGCAGATCTATGCAGGGTTCATATGAAGCATCTGAGTTTCACTGCTTCTTTTTGTTCCGGAGCTCCCATCATAGGGTCGCAATAAGATGCATAGTGCATCAAGTTTTGTTCCATATCACCTGAACCATTGAAAATAGGGAATACAGGGCTCCCAAAATTGGGTGGAGGAGGCATGTTGCACACCCAATCTAGGTAGGGCTTCCGCTCTGGTTGTATCAGATCATTTCAACCTTTCATTGCTTCCAATCGAGATGTCAGTGCATCAATGGTGCTGGTGAGTCCCTGGTTTACATCCTGTTGGGCTCGGTCTTGGGCAGGTGTAGCCCGAGACATTGCCTGAGGATCTGGCTTGGTCATCACCAAGGGTGAATATTCCATTTGTGACACCTTCATAGGGTTCATACGTACTCACTCTGGTTGCTTCCTAAGTGGAGGGAAGTCTTGGTATTCATCCAGATCCACATATAGGTAGTTGGACGGGCCGGGCGTGTCATTGGGTGGGAGTCCTGATCGTGCTTCGTTTTCCAGAGAAAACCTTGGTCTTTGAAGTGCACTTGCTAGGATTTCAAGGTGTGTCTCCTCTTGGGAAGCGCTTTCAATAAGATGGTTCCTCTAGTGTAGCTTGGCGTTAATCCGTCTCAATTATTTCATTTTCTCTTCCTGTCGAGCGAACCTCTCTTCGAGCGTAAGTGGCTCATTTTTATCGAGAGAAGGAGGTGTATTAATGGTAACCAGTCCTTTGTTCTTATCCTTATTTGGAGTTTTCAAGGTGATAAGATGAAGGTTAGATGAAGGGGTGGCCATATTTAGAGTGGCCCCCTGGTTCCGGGTGTGCACACCTGATGGTTCGTTGTGAGTCACAACCTGACTGGAACCATCATCTCTTGATTCATCCAGATTTACATCGTCTCTAGTGTCACCCGTGGGGTTAGCCTCTATGTCATTGATAGATCCATATCTCTTGGTGGAGGAGAAGTCATTTTCTAAATAGGAAGAGGATCTCTCGTGCCTTTTGTTGGTCCTCCCTTCATGTCTCGGGATTTCTTTTGGACTCCTTGACGAAGGGTGACTCGTATAGTCATTTGATGCGTCCTTACGGTACGCCTCCCTCTTGAAGGGGATGGTGACTCAAAATATGGGATAGGGCAGGAACTTCCTCTTTTGACTATCCTCCCTAGATGAGAAAATACTAATCCTCATGGGAGAGGTTGTTGTTGAGGTGGTAAAAATTCCCCTAGCCCTGAGGGTTGGTGCTGGCTCCATTCCCTGGACTTTGAGTCTCTTCCCATTTTTATTGGTCTTACAGGGGAATTTGTTGTTGAAAATGCCCCTAGCCTTGTAGGCTAGGGTTGGCCCTAGATTTCTGCAGCTATTACTGCTATCACTACTAGCCTGATCATACGTGCCCCCATTCAGGGTTGAACTAGTTCTGAGGCCGAGTTCACTAGCGACTCAATCCTCTCTGGGGAGGCTAGCAATGACCACTGATTGGCCTATCTTAAGCGAGAGGCTTGTTGTATGCTCTCGGTGTCCTGATTCAAGAGTTATTGGATGGATTTTTTCAGTGGGGCCTGCCACTTCCGGGACTTACTCAAAGCATGTCTTTGCTGGGTGTTTTGCCTTTCTTGAATAGGGAGACCACTCGATCGTTGCCCTGCCGTGATGGCATTGCAAGATGCTACATCGAAGGGGTTCTTCTGGGCGGGGAGTGGAGTGAAATGCAGAACTCCATGTTCTCCCCATCCTCTGATATGGACTCCTGTCGGAGCGTCACCAAGGAGGTGGCGCAGCTGGTGCAGCGCACGGAGGTAGGCTATCTCCATGTTTCCTTTACGCCACTCAGGTTGTTGGTGCCACACCGAAGGAAGATCTTCCAGGTTGATGTGATGCAGGAGGTCTCCTATTGTCTTGAAATGGTCTACATACCCGTCATTGGTCAGGAAGCTTGATTTCAGCCGGTGGAGGGTTTTCTATATATTGTAGAGAAAGTCATGCATGCATTCTTCGTACAACTTTCTGGGTATATCAAATTGAGAGGTGGTCGTGGGCCAAAACATAACTGGGATATCATCTCCGACCAGTTGTTTCCTCGGGTGCAACATGCCGCCATACTCATCTGATAGTGATTCCACTACCTGGTCAGCCCAACTGAGATGCTCACTAATAGTGTGGTCAGAGGCAGTGAGATCAGTAGTTATCGAATTATCATGTGGGCGATTCGGAGGTGGTTCATAAGATGAACGTGGCCCCAGAACGTCTCCTGATCGAAGAAGGGCATCGTTGGCATCTAACTGGGATTCTGACATGCTTGATCCCATCCTTTGGAGTGCCTCGACATATGGGGGCTTTTTTGTGTTTGATTCGGTAGGGAGAGGACCTTCCCGTCGATATGATATGTCATTGCGGGGAGGGCCTTCGTAATGGCGACCTCAATGGTGAGGACTACCATTAATTCTTTAATCCTCACTTTATATAGGAATATTGTAGTGCATACCCTAGGGAGGACCTCCAAGGCATGTCGCAACAAGGGGTGGACCTTCTGGCTGTGTAGCATTGTTACGGGGAGGGCCTTCGCAACAACTGCCATCATGGTGAGGATGACCATCATGGTTTAACGTTCTATGTGTATCCTGGGGATGACCTTCACGATACATTGTGAAAAGGGGAGGACCTTCTTTTTTCTTGGGGACACTGTAGGGAGGACCTTCGCAATGACGGTCGTGGTGGTGAGGACTATCATCACAAATGTTTCAATGGTGAGTACTACCATTACAGCTGTCGCAGGGAGAATATCTGCAGGGTACACCCTGGGTAGGGCCTTCATAATGTACCACAACGAGGGAAGAGCCTTCTCATTGCTTGAAGTCTCTATAGAGAGGATTTCCGTTATCAGAGTTGTGAGGACTACCCCCATGATCTGATGCCCAGCTGCGCGGAGTGTCGTTGAGACATAACCCCTGGGGAGGACCTTTTGGGTAGGCTACGACATGGGGAGGGCCTTCTTGTCATGACGATACATCACTGTGGGTAGTGCCTCCGCAGTTGCGACTATGATAGAGAGGACTACAATCATAATTTGTGGTCTCACTACATTGAGAGTGCTTGTAGTGTATACCCCGGGGAGGACCTTTACAGTGGACCACAACAAGTGGAGGGCCTTCTTGCTACTTGATCTTCCAGTCACATGGAGGGTCTCCGTGACTCGTATTAAAAAGGAGCTCTTGTGATCGATCATTATATGCATGTGGGGGAGGCCTCCACGGGTGCTCTGGGGAGGACCTTCAGAGCTTCTAGTAGAAACAATACAGGGAGGCCCTTCGAAACTGCTACTACTACTTAAATAATATGGTAATGGGTGGGTATGGTTTTGAGCCTTTGATATGTGCTTAGCGGAATTGGGAACCTCAGCTTCTATCAGAGCGGAGTCATGAACCCGCTCTTTATTTTCTGGCTGCCTTCGGTGAGTTTGGGGTGCTTTCTTGTGGGCAGTGGGGACTATTTACTGTTGACAATGGCCTTTACCTTTGGGTCCCTATCTAATTGGATCCTGTGATGTTGTCAGGATACACCGACAAACATCTTGACTTTTAGTAGGGATATATGCCTGCTCTAGAGCATCCACCGTGATGGATGGGTGTCCCCCAGTTGGAACGTGTGAAGCTGATCGATCCGGTTGTCCTTGCATCGTGGAATATGGCCGAAAACCCTCCTGGTTAGAAGCATGGATGCATATCTGCTCTTAGGAGGGTATCCCGTCTCTTAGTTGAGTTGCCTCAATTGGGGAGGTGGGCTCACGGGCCCGACTCCTTGTTGTTTCCATTGATGCAATTACATTCGAGCAAGTCTGCAAGATATGATCTAGGATCGATACATTCTCCTCCATTATTTTAGGATATACAGAAAGAAATCTTTGGATGGAATGGGTATGAAGACTCATTCTGGTATAGAAGTAGGAATCTCCTACTCCAGTCCTCTAGTGGTGAGGAGGTCCTAACAATTATCTTGTGTCGGGGCAGGTGAACGAATCTGCGCCTAAGGGAGGATATGCATGTTTATCTCTCTGTTTGCTGCGACATCAGGGTGGCAGACTTTACTTGCATCCGTAGGGAGATGGCCCTGCATATGTTAGTTTCCCACCGTATCGAGTCGGTGGCCTTTGTTGGCTGGGAGATGTGCCTTACTATTGATTGTCGCCACATCTGGGTGGAGGACTTTGTTGATTGCCACCACATTGGGATGGTATAAATCAGGAGCATCTTCTAGGATCTGGTCCTACTGGTGCTGGGTCGCCACCACATCGGGTTGGTGGGATTTATGACCCTAGGTAGGGAGAGCTTCCTGCCTGGTTGGTGCCGCCCTGTGTGAGTGACAGGCTTGATGGAGCATGGCGGGGATGCGTTCCTACTCGTATGATGCTACCATGTACAGATGGCAGGCTTTGGAGGAGGGAATAGGTGTGTGTGCCTATTCATGATACGACTCCATGACTGGGCAGCAGAGCTCCTCCTTAGGGAGAAGGGTAATGAACAGGCCCCAGTTGTACGCTTGCTGCCCTCATCGAGTAGTCCTAGGGGCCAGAGCTCAGGGAGCATGGGCCTGGATCCTTGGTGCGACATCCTCTTTATCATGAGGATACTGAGTCGCGGCGTGACCTCAATAACGTCTTCCAGTGGGGGCCCTAGAGCGGGACCCCCATTCAGCGGGGATGAAGTCCTCTGCGTCGACCTCATCCACCTCCCTAAGAAAAGGGAGGTACACGTTGTCTTGTTCTGGGGATAGACTCCCAAAATAGTTTGAGACGGCAACAGGGGCCGTCTGGATCTGTTTTGTGGCCGCTGCTGGGCAGGAGACTGGCGAGTCCTGGCGGATTAGAGGGCGTTCATGGCTTCCTCCACCATCGGGAGAGTACCATTCAAATTGTATTCTCGGATTAAAGCATATGAAACCCAATGTTGAAGATGCTGGGTAGGTTATGGGGTCCTCCGTTGGTGAGGAAGTCCATTCATTGTGTACCCTGAAGCATGCACCTGTGAGTTAATTCATGACTACATTGGATCAAAGGGAGTTCTAAGTGGTACCTGTAAAATATTTTAACAATTACAAATAGAAAAACCATCAAAGAAGCATCTCATGACCCCATGCATAATTAATGACCTTTCTTGGCCCTCCTTGTGATTATAAAGGGGGCATTGGGTGGGGTTAGGTTAAATCCTTCATGCTTGGTTAAAGATTCACGTTGGGTTCAACATTTTTTGTCTCGCAGTGCACGATGGGATCATGGGGGAGAAATGTGTGCTACCCTATGGTTGATTAAAGAGGATTGGGTTCTACTTAATCACTCATATAGGGTTCATAATTTTGTCCTTGAAACACCCAAAGGTTCCATATCCAGCAATACGTGGACCTGCTTTCCAAAGGCAGGTGTTTGCTGGGTGGTTTGACCAGCGATTCTTAAGAACTCACATTGGTCGAGAGGATGACAAGTGGGTCTCATCGCACCCTTTTGGGGGGAATTATTTCATGTTCTGGGACTCTCTTATAGATTTAAGACGTATTCATATGTTCTCGAATCTTTGGTTAATACCCAAGCATAGTATCCACGGATTACTCCTGGTTGGAAGTGGTCAGCTGGATGGAGGGGTTCAGAGTCATTTATGCCCAAGGTTTACCGTCCCTCATTGGATTAATGACCCCGATGAGTCTAGATACATTGAGACGGTACTGGTTTAAAGCCTCATAACCAGGCACTCTGGAGTTTACTGTCATCCCGGGGAGATAGATAACGACTTCAGAATTTGGATCAAACCCGTGATACGGGATTCCTACGTATCCTCATGACCGGAATCAGAACCCACGTAGTTCGGTCTGGTATGGGATTAAACTCTAGGCTTCCAAGGGTTCATGCGGTGAACCGACATGAAGATGGTTGGAATGACCGGTTATTGGGATTGAACCACGGGTAGGATTCTTACGTACCCTACCTAGGAGACAGGGATCAAAGTCCACGTAGTTTAGGTTGGAATGGGGATTACGCTCCGAGGAAGCCCCGGGTAATGGATTTGGGCTTACACTCTAAGGAGGCCCAGGAGAGGATGTAATGGTTGATGCTTACTCTAAGACCACATGAGTCATTCTTGGTGTGAGAAACAAGAGGCATCAGGGACCAGACGATCACGTCGAGAAAGGTGCTTCTGTTGGAAGTTGGATGGGGCTTACGCATGGGGGAAACCCAAAAAAGTCAGGGCTTACTCCAAGGTGGATTCCCATGGTGATAAAGTCCAATGGGAAAGGGACTTGGCTTCGAAGAAGAATGGAGCAACACCCTTCCCCACTACGCCCTTCCATCGTCATGGGGAAGTACGGAGGTGCATGGGTGCCTCCTACTGATGGGTAGTCCACCGCTCCCCGTGGAGGGGAGAAGTGCCCCAGTCCTAACTAGTGGAGGGGTAGAAATGGGGCTCCCAGGCTCAGACTCCGCATTACCATGGGAATGTGAACCCAGGAATGCTTCGAGAATCTGCTCAAGGGTCGGAGCAACCCCTTCACCCTCTCTTATTGTTGGTATGTAAACTCAAAATGGAACGTTGATGTGACTAAAGTTTACATCACACGAGCCTAGTGGTTCTGGTGGAAGCCTCGACTCGAGGCCGATGAATGGTCCAATTAGGGGGTTGCGAAGGATCATGCCGGATTGAAAGGATTTTATCTAGCTCGGGGAATGGGAACTCCGAAGGATTTGGAAAACCACACGGGTGCATGGGGGGTGGTTCCCTTCGCGTAGGAAGGTGCTATGTGGCTGGAGAGGTCGTCCGTGAACTAGGACGGCCCGTGGACTGATAGGCATCCCACGAACTAGGGTGGTTCGCAGACTGGTGGACATCCCGAGAGCCAGGTTGGATCGTGGATTTGGGTTCAACCCACGTACCAGGTTGGTACACAGAGGGGTCCATGCGAGCAGCGACGACCGAGGGCAACACCGGTCAGAGGTTTGTCGGTCAGGGTTTCGCCCACGTAGGAGAGTACTATGTGGTGCGATGGATAGAGAAAGGGGCATAAACTCCCTGGTCTGTGGGGAGTGCATCCGCAGAGGGGCCATGGTTTGTGGTCTTCTTTTTTTTGTTATTTTAAGTTCGCGGTTCACCACGTTGTTATTCCTTTTTCATTTCCTTATTAATTCGTTTCCAGCTTCACACCTGTTCTGGTTCGCGAACTGGAACTTCGCTGTTTTCGAAATCCTAAGCTCCTTCCATCGAAATCCTTCCACCCGAATATGATCTATCTCTCTTTTTTCCCTCCTTTTCCCTTCCCCCCATCTGCTTTTATAGAGTGGGGAAAGAGATTTATCTGTGGTCATGAAGCACTTTTTTGTGGAGGCCCATGACTGGAAACCTGATTCACAGATGACTTGGCCAATCCGAAACTCACGGGGGGCATTGAACACACCTCCCCTGTGAATCAAACTAGCTCGGGTAGTGCTTCGCGGCCGCACGGGGTTCCACATCCATTCTGTAAACAATAGAGGATGCAGCCTGGGCCGGCTGATGCAGTTCGTAGCTGGGGGCAGTTCATGATATTAGACCGTGTTGGCGCCCGTCCTTCTTCGTGCCCGCGAAGGAACCCCGCCTCCGTTCCGCGAACGACAGCGGTCCACGGATGGGGCGCCCGCGGAACTGGCCGCGTATCATTATCATTGCACCGGTCTACAGACCGGTTCATCTTATTCCATCATTTGAGTATTTACCACACTTTTCCCCAATTCTTTGGGCGGAAATTGGGTAGAATCTCTCTTGGATTAAAGGGTATTCTCATTATCCTTTGTAGATTTTTCAGGACCCTACATCTGTTAGAACAACTAATTTGATCATTCTACTTGGAAACCTGAGGATGTGATGAATCATATTTAACCACATATGTTATTTTCCAAGAGATGAATTTCTATGGAAAAATTATTTTTAAAGGGGTATAATTTAGCACACATATATTTTGATTAATATTTCTCTTTAAATAATATTAATTCACTAATAGTATGTGTTTCATGCAACCATGAGTTTAAAAAATCTATCAGACACTATTAGTATAATATGATCATTATAACCTAGACATTAAATTATTGGTAATAAATATAAACAACAAATTTTTTAAATAAATATAAAGTTCCAACCCAATATGAATGTATTTTTAGTAAAATCACTTCATTACTCAAAAATATGTTTTCTTAAAAAATGAGTTTATCTTCTTTTTGAGAGTGAATATTAATTTTTAGAAGTTAGATAAAATGTGTTTGAAATTTTTAATTTCATTTTATAATTAATAAAGTCAACATTATAATAAAATATTTTTATAAGTTTTTGAAACATTAATATTTTTAATGAATAGTGAACATACTGATTTTAACTGAAAACTATATTTTATTTAAAAGTTTTTACAATGTAAAATTATGTTTTGGATTAGTTTTAAATTTTATTTAATAGATTTTAATTTTAAACAATACAATTATGGTTGTTAAAAATGATTTTATACCCAAGTGTATTATAAAAACATTTTATGTTCGAAAAATGGCATTTTCCAAAAACTATTTTTCATGGATCTTTACCAGTTTTATTATAAGTTAAATTATTCAAATTATTTTCTTTATATTTTAAAAAAATGGATTTCAAATTTGGATTCAGTAGATCTAAATTTTTTTAATAGGTTTATTTTATTTTAGGCCAATATGAATAGTAACCTTGGTAGATTTTATTACCATGGTAAAGGGTAAATTGAGTAATTTAGGTTAAAAATAAACTTATAATGTCTATAAATGACCCTAACATAGGAAAAAAATATTGGATGAATAACAATAGACCCTTAACACATAAGGGTCTAAATAAAGTCCTTTAATGTATGATTTTCTATTAAAATGAATTATATAATATTTAAATCAAAGAAACTCACAAAATGTAACTTTCTTTGCCTTTAATCTTCCTTATGTGTCCAAATGGGGTAAAAATTGTGTTATGAGTGAATATAAAAATACATTGTTTACTTAATAAACTTATTTGGTGATATAAATTTATTTTTGACATGTTGGGTAACTTATATGAAATTATGGTATTTATAATATTTTATATAATATAAATTTAAAGATGTGTCGTTCATGTTTTAAATACTATATCATATTTTATATATACGGTTACACAAATGATATATTATACTAAAATTATTATCCATAAATATTGAAAATTTATCTTAGTGATGGTATTTATTTTAAATTTTTAGTGGACAAATAATTATATTAAATAATAACACTACATTGATTTAGTATTTATTTTATTAATGAAAATAACAAATAAATGTTATTTAAAATATTAAAATAAATATAAGTTGAGATAATTAATGTAATAAAAAAATAGATTAAATTTACCTCTTAAGTACATAATAATTTTTTTTGAAGTTAACTTGTTTTCTGGATATTTTTAAAAGTCCAAGTAATTAAAAGTGTCAAAATTGACAGTAATGATATTTTATTAAAATATTATTTTCTTAAATTATTTACAAATACTAAAACATATTTAAAAATATAAATAAATTATTATAGGGCCTAAAATGATAAAATTTATTTCATATATGATTTAATTCAAATAAAATAATTAAATTAACAACCTTTTAATATTGGAAAATTCGTTACCTTAGTTAAAATTAAAATATGTTACCTAAGTGTTACTCAAAATGAGATGGTTTAAAATAAGACCAAATAAAGTATAAAATGTATTTTTTTCATGATATTATTACCATATATCATATTATAATCTAATACATGGCCTTTTGGAAGTATTTGGATTGATATTTAATTTATTATAAATTAACATTTGGAGAAAATTCCAAAAGTGCCCCTCACCTCAATTATAAAAGGGCACATTCTCCCTCACTTCTTCGAATCCAATTGATCCATAAAGCTTTACCATACCATAAATATTTATCTTAAAAAATTATCTACAAAAATTATATAGGCTCTTTTCTCCTAAAAAGATAAACCCTTATGCTCTTAAGAAAATATCTTAGGGAAGATTTCCATGGAAGAGGCAATCGTCTTTACCAACTCTTCCAATATTATCGCTTCTTCTACATCCTATTAATTAATTTTTTCCAATATACAGCAATAAATTTATTATTAACTATATTATGGTATGTTATTATAATTTTGGAATGATCATATTTCTCCATTAATTGATCCTACTAAAAAAGAAAGCACAACACGTGCGTACGTACGACATAATGTCTCGACACTGTGGTGTATTCTGATTTCCATCACTACATTACCTAGATGGGTATAATGATTAAAATAATATATATATATATATATATAACATGATATTTATTCTAGAAAAAAATATTTATCATCCACTTCCTTACCCTTTCACTATTGAAGGAACGATATCATCGCTCATGTGTAAGTATTGTCTACCGTCTCCACGACACGATGAGATTCGTTTTCTATATTCACAATTCAATAAAGATTATATAAATTCATATAATGGAAAAATATGATATATATCACCTTAATATAATTATTTAATTTATGGAACTATATCCTATTTATAATAATTGCGGCTTATATGACAAAACATTCATAGGAAAATGAAACTGTTAACACACGAAAAAAGAGTAATAATGAAATATTATTAAAAACGGGTGATAATATGATCATATACGATATCATAAATATTAATATTTTTCTTAAATATTTCAATAACATTAATTAATCTATTATATAGGAGTTTCAAATACATACTAATAAAATCAAACCTAGTGTAATGATTTATTTCACAATCTCATTATTATTCAAGACTGTTTATACGTATGTATTTACTCAGAATATTTATCTTATATGTCCATGTTTCCTAAAAATGTTGTCCAATATATATATTACTGTAATTTTGGGATTAATAATGACATTTTTACACATGTGTTACATTTTATAAAATATTTTTAAAGGAATATTTTTTCATTTTCCTAACAAGTACATTGTGACTTTTCTAAAAAATATGAGGGGCATGTTTTTTAACTCATAGAGCATGAAAATATTATTTAGTTTTCATTATGCCTTAATAACTTGAAGCATATTTTACATGTTTAAAAGGTTATTTAATATTGAAATTTTTTCTTTTCAAATTTTGCAACATTTGGAGAAAATAAAGTATTTTCAAAGCTGAAGGGATATTTTACTCTAGAATTAATTTTAATGGATTTATAAAAAAATATTTTCAATCTCTGAAAGAATTATTTAATGTTTCTCTTGATTTAAGGGGGATATTTTTGAAGGATACTATCCATATTCTGTCTATCATTGGTTTATTTTTATCATGGAATGAAATTTAGAAAACTCATTTCTTTTCCATGGGTTTTATTATGATTGAATGATATTTATGAAACATATTTCACTCCATGGGTTCTGATATAGTGAATTATTTATGTTCTTGTGGAACAAAAATTTATTGTTTTCATTATGTGATGGTTGGGACCTATTTATACCTTCAGTTGTTTATGTTTCCTAGTTTCCAAATACAATAAAATTATACGATTATGGTGTGATTTTTTTATTTAATGTAATGAATATTATTCAGTTTATATGTAATATATATGTATGAAAATTAATTGATGTTATAATTTTTGTATATAAAAATATAGGAACACATTTTTATTTTCAAAAATTACAACTGTTCCACTCACGTCACTTATAAAAGATATCCCCCCTTATATCCTCTTTAAACTTCTAAAACAATTTTTTTATTCATAAGAATCCCAAATAAATTACTTAATTCTATACTCTCATCCTAGAGTACATATTATAGTAATTAATCCAACCTATGATACCTTTTGTGCAAACTAAATTATGTTTTCCAAAAACAAAATATGTACCTTCCCTAACCGAGCGTTTTATTTTATTTCTTTTACAACCTCCTTAAATTATTATCAAATAAAGATGATGAATTAAACTCATATTATTATACATAAATAGATTTATTATGTTAATTAAATATCCAAAATCATTCTCATATTCCATAAATTGGGATATAAACTCAGCATTCGTGTGTACGGTAAACTATTAACTCATGAACGGATGCTAGTATGTTTTAATAACCACCTCTCACAATTGGATATATTGATGTTTTTATTGTTTATATACTATATTTATGATATTATTATGATTCTATAATCATAATATGAGATATTCCTTCTTACATTCCATCCTATGGGGATATGATAATGTTTTTTGTGTGTATGGAGGACTACCACCTTGCAAAGTGATTTGATTTTTTCTACACAAATTCTTTAAATGGAGGGTAATAAAAAATGATTTCAATAAATATAGGTGATATATATGTCATATATATTTTTCTATAATATTAATATATTATTATTTCATTCAATCTTTCGATAAAATGGAAACAACTTTCATTCATACGTATGTTCTACCGTATCTGTGGATGGTGTTTTTCATTTTTAACCTATAAATTTTATGGATTACAATAAAAAATTTATAATTCATATATATGATATATATATAATGGTTAAATTTTTTTAAATTATAAAACCATAAAAAATTTAATAGAATATAAAATACCAAACCAAAACATACAAGAAAAATCAGTTATTATCCAAAACATAAGTTTAACAGGGAATTGTTAATAAGTGTTTAATAAAAGGTCATATGTAAATAATATATGGTATGATATTTATATATATGGTTCTCTAATATAATTATAATAAAATTATATTAATTATATAGGAGTTTTGAAATTATATGAATGAAGTCAACACTTAAGGTAATGGATTTATAGAATCACTTTTATTTCTGGGAGACAGATGAAAATTCACCACTGGTTTCTTTTGTGTGGTGTATATTCTTCCCCTTTGAATAGTTTTATCATAAATATTGTTATTTTTATGTAATTTTATGTTTAATTTTTTGTTGTTAATTGTTGGGTCTTAAAGTCCAAAAGTTTACTACTTTAGTGAGTCCTTTTTTTCTAAAATTTCCTTTATTACAACAAATGTTATGTTATGCACATATGGTCTTTTATGTTGTGTATATACAGCCCATTGGAATTTAATATCAGAAAATTATTTATTCTCATGATACATTAAGTCTCATTTAATTTTTATTGTTCCATGGGTATTGGGATTCAATGTTACCAAAGTGGTAATTTGTTATGGTATAATCTCGTTATTTTTTAGGATTGTTTATGTTTTTCCATCTAATAATTAAATAGTATAATCCATATCTCAAGAAGCTCATCAATTTTATTATCCTATATTTATTTCATGAAAATAAAAAAATTTCCCTTAATTTTGCTCTCTTTAGGTTCTCAAGAGATGAGAAGAATGATTTTATTAAAAAACATATTTATTTCTCTATTCAGTAAAAAATCACTTTTTCTTTCAAAACCATTTTTTCTAAAAATGTTTTAAATTTTTTTTAATAATATATAAAAAAAATTAAATTCATTTTTACCCATGTTTATATTTTTACAAAAAAAAAGATTCTTCATTTTGGTTTCCATATAATTCTCATTTGTATTTTGTAAAAAAAATAAAAGGAATATTTGTTTTAATGTGTTTGTAATGAATGGTATTTTCCACCCTGGTGGACAAATCATTTTTTTATATGTTAATTTATATGTTTTAAAGATTAATTTCAAATAAAATTATATCAAAAATATTTTTTTAAATTTTGGAAATTTCTAAATTTGAAAGGATATTTTCCTGTGTAAATGATTTATATGATTTTTAAATCCTTATATATAAGTATAAAATATTATTTAAAAATACCCATTTCCCAAATTATTTATGGTTTTTTTTGTTTAAAAATTTTATTTTTAAATTAATTTAATTTTCCTAAATAAATGTTCCCTGTGTCTTTTCAAAATATTTTTTCATCTAAATTTAATCCTTTGATGTTACCTATGCTTTACTAGGGATATGATCCAAGGGTACCACTCTTCTTATTTCTATGAATATTTTATATCTATGATGGAAGGGTTTTTATGAAACACTTTTCCTTCCATGGTTATACCATGAAAAAATCAATAAAAACCAAATCCCCTTTTACACAAGTTATGATTTGATGAAATAATGAAAAGTAGATGAAAACCATATTCTTTATGGGGTTTTAATATGATGGGTGTTTTATGATCCTATGTCACATAAATGTGTGATTTTTATTATGTGATGGTGTATAATTTATATCCAATTATGGTGGTCACATTATAATAAAGGATAATGGTTTAGTTAGAACCAAGATAACTAGGACTCATATATCCCTTCAATATACTGTGTAAGGATTAATATTATATAAGATCAAAGGGTGCACTGGTGGTTTTCCAAATCCAAAAATGGGGGTATATAAGAGATTATCTCAAACACAAAATAGGGTGGACTAGTGGTTATCCCAAACTAAAAGTAGGTGCACAGTTGGATATCCCAAGTCTAACATGTTATGAATTTCTTATTGGATAGTATTGATATAATATTTTCTCTGTTTATTTATATGTTCAAATTGATGTCTTTTTTTAATGTTATGTTCTAATGGATAATTATTCTTTATTCCACCATTCTCATAAAACTAGAGAAACCCCATATCGAATACCTTATAAAAATCTATCAACTCCATATAAGACATCATCCACTTGCTCTACCCCTAATATTTATTCTCAAACCTCATTTCTCACTCAAAATTATAAACTCACTTATCATTATAAGAAAAGTTTAAAAAACAAGGTCATCATTAAATTGAAGAAAATGTTTAGGTCACACACACTTGATCCACCTTTCTAGATTTCCATGATCTCTTTTATAGGAACATTCTTCAATATATGGGGAATAAAATCATTCTAGGATTAGGTAACAAAATCAACCAAACAAACCACTCATAGTTGAACATTTTTTTATTCCCATAACATGCATTCCACTTGATGATGCTAGACCACTAGAAGGGAAAACCAAAATTGATCTATTGTCTTTATCAAAAAAGGAAACCTCAACCCCTTCTAACCACTCCTCACCCATAGGAACCAATACTTCAATTAGGAAATTTAGTACCTCGTGTTACTAAAATATGAATAGAACCTCATCCCATGACTCCTTTTTCACCCCGATCAGATGAAATTTTCATTTATCAAAAAAATTATTCAATATAAACATAAAAATAAAAAAAATCTATAAAAATTTGAAATGAGTACCAAAATAAAATGAAACAAAACTATTCCAAAATAATAAAATATACCCTCACACCCCTAAATATAAAAACCAACCAACTCTATATAAAAAACCATCTTCATTGATCAAAATCATTATAATCATAACCTTCAACAACACAACTACCTCATAACCCCCATATCACCACCAATAAAAACATCAACTAATAGAACTACCTCGTTTTTAAATCATACCAATCACATATAACATAAAATGAGTAAAACACACAAAATTATGTAAAATGATACCACACTACACTTAAATAATCCAACCATTAATCATTAATTAATTACACCACTTTTATCATGCTAGAAATATTCTTAAAATAATCCATTGGTTAAAATTATTAAATATTTTCATGAATGAAACATATTAAATACTTGAATTGTTTAAAAACCCATTTTTAATATTTTTAAACCATCTAAAGAAAACCATTTTCTTAAATAATGAAAATTTTACAAGACAACATCAATCCCTTCACCATAAACACAAATTTAAATCATCATTAAACAAATGAAACAAGTAATTTATTTAATAACATTAATTTCTAACAATTATATTATCATTTTATAAAGGCATGTAAACAAAATTATACTCCCCATAATATATCACAAAATAACATGGAAGATACTGTTGAAAATTAGTAATCTCAAATTTAAATTGGATTTATAGAAAAATATCATTACTTATATATTAAAAAACTATTAGAAAATATTTCATACAAAAAAATATATCATATGTAACATTTTTATATTAATTCAGATAGTTTCACATTAGAAAATTAATATTATGTTCAATCAGATAATGGAAGACCCTAAATTTTTTAAATTATTCTATGTATGATGGATAATAGAACATTTTAAATATAATATTCCTAATAAAAAACATGTATTAAATTAATAATTATTACATGAAAATATCATATTGTTTTTTATACAACCAATACATCCCTATAATAATCATTATCGAATCGATATTAACATGCTTTTCCCCTTAACCAGGATATCTGTATTAACATATTTCATATTTCAATTATATATGATGTTTTAATAAACTTATATAAAAAACTTTAATGGAACATAATGTTACTATAAAATATATTAATCATTAATAATAAACAAAGTTTACTACCTATAATAGTTCCAAGGCATCCATTTACCGTTTACCTGATATGAAAGTTATTATTTCCTTGGGTCTAGAATATATAAATACATTATCATTTTATAAAAAGTAAAAATAACATAAAATTAAATATATATATATATATATTTATTAATTTATGGATTTGAAATTTTTTATTCTCTAGTTTTTTTTTGGAAATTTGAAATTTTGAGGAGGGGAAAGATCCTTGAGTTGGTGGAGGGGTTGTATGTCAAACCAAAATATAGAGTGTGGTTTTCAAAATATTGAAAACTCAATTATGTTTTATTGTAAATAGAATAATGATTAAAGGGTTGATAAATGATTCACATGAGATAATTTTATTTCTGGTACATAGACTAATGGCTACTGTATAATGTTTTAGCGCTATTGGCTAGTCAGTACATGCCAACTTGCTAGCTAGTTTAAAAATAACAGAACCCTGGGTTCTTATAGGGGACACATGATAGATGGTTTCCCTCTAGGTTGTAACAACATGTTACCTATTTTCAGGTACTTCAATTCCCTTATCTGGATCCCCTATATTGGGTCTTGTTACTTTGTTTTTTTGGTGAAATTTAAAAAAAAATGGAATCTTTTTGGGAACTACATAGTTGTAACATGGTTTCCAAAACCATACACTCCTAGTGAAAATATTTCACACATAAAATTAGTTAAATAATTGTTGGTTTATGGTCTGATAAACCATATTACCACTTAGGAAAAATCATGCACCCCAAATAGTGGGGGTGCACTGCTAGGGTCCACTATTTGTATAACCAAGCACTTCATCCTGAAAATCTGGCATATGGGGATTTAGTCCACCAAAAATTATTTTAACATATCTTAGACCCATGTATTAATCCCTAAGTACTCTATTTAAATGATAATATGATTACATGGTCCATTTAGGCTATCTATTGAAGGAATTTACTCCTCAAACCATTTTTTCTTGTTGATTGATGCTCTGGGGATTGAGTCAGATCTCCTCCATGTAAGTGGATATCCTCTCATTGGTTTCTCATGATCTCTTTTATCTTTATATAAAAGGGTGATATATCATCATGTAATTTATAGATATAGTCTCTACATTTATTTATCTTTATTTTAGGTTTTATATTAAAATCTCCTACATCATTTTTCATCATTGCCAGATTTATTTATGGGTGTTTTGTTGTTTTGATCATGTCATTAAAGGAAGGTGGTTCTATAATGATTTACCCATCAATTAAAAACCTAATTATATTGATTGATTTTAAATATGTTTTTAAATGATTTTAAAAAACTATATTTGAATTTATTGATGTTTTATTTTGAAAAGGGAACGGAAATTGTGAAAACCCGGAAATTTCAATGGAATTCAAATTGTCATGTGGATTTGAGAAAATTGATGGCTTGTTTTGTAAATTGTTTACATGAAATAATTTGATGGTGAACCTTAAGATAAAAGTTTAAAATATAAAAATGATTTTAAAATGTATGAATTAATAGAAACCTCATATTTGTTTTTTAATTGAGAAGGGAATGATGAAAATTGAAATTGTAAAATTGAACATTGATTAATGAAACGATTTATTTTCCCAGTATTGATTGATTAATTAATTTAAAAACATGTGAGATAGGGTAGTTAATATTAAGTAGGAAAATAAAGTAGGGACTCTGAATCCATTGTAATGTGTATAAAATGAAAACCCTAAAAACCCCAAGTCCAGCTTGATTTCCCATAATGGGTACTCATATTAGGGTGTTGATATATTTTCTGTGAAGGGGTACAATGTTTGAGTGTTGATATATTTTCTGTGAAGGGTTCCAATGTTGGAGTGTAGATTGATTTTTTTGTTTATATCATTATTGAGTCATTTTGATGATTTGTAAGTTTTTTGATACTTTAGTATTTGGTTTTGGGGTCTTCTTGATTCGGAGATACCAAGTAATCGTTTATGGGTATCTTTAGTTATGAAACCATGATTGAAACTAACCCACTAATAATCTATATTTAGTCATGGTAGTATATTATTAGAATTATTGCAATAATTAAATCTTTGTTGTTATATTTTTCTTCTACATCGACCTCAAAATCTTGTGATATATTTATTATTTGTGCTACATTAACCTATAACGAGACATTGGGTCAAGTACATGCATCTGTTAAATTTCAAGATACCATATAACCCAGGAAAGGAAAATGTTATCATGGTTTATATTGGTAAGAAACCATGGGAACTTAGGTCACTAAAATTATATACAGATTTGATGATTATGAGTGTTTTAAGGAATTGTAAGGTGGGTATGGACAAGGATCAATGGATGGTGACCTATGCTCCCATTATCATCACACCATCATTGGTTCATTGATTAAATTCTATATAAGAGTTTGATTTCAATTTTCTAGTGAAATAATAATGGTTAATGGGATATTATCATGTTTCGGGATAGTCCTATGATTAGACCAATGTGTTACATGTCCCTAAAAGGTTGGGGGTTCCCATGTCCATGTGGGAGGAGATGATGAGAGAGAAAAATACATCATAGTGTATGATTAATTTGGGATAAAACAAGATGTATCATGATGTTAAACAACAATTTGGTTTTATGGGTATGAGGAAATAAGTTGTAGGATTTTTCATTCCATTACTTACCAGTCATAGGATAATGAATAATTCATTGTTGACCTTGTGTTTTGTTTTAGCCTCTTATGGTTCTAGAATGAAAGTGTGATTTAGTCACTATAAATTTTTTTATGAGTATATTTAGTGAAGTTATATTATATAATGAAGTTTTTGAACTTTATTTCTTGATGGAATCAAACTATGGATGATTTAGGTTGGTTATATGTGTAGTAATTAGTTTAATTTTATGGTGTTTCTATGAGTATCATGTACAAACGGGATACAAATTTCACATAAATTTTTTTGAATAGTCTACAGAAGGCAATGTGGTTATAGTTGAAGTTGATTATATCATATCACCCAAATATAGATGGGGATTCCAAAAGTAAAATATAGATTATGTAAGAAATTATCAGAGTATGGGTTTTTTAATTTTGTGGAGGATGGGATTACCATCTATCTTTTTCAATATTTTCATACAATGATAGCTTATAGGATTCAATTTATATGGATCCTTTTGAGGTTCTTTATAGTTGACCATGTTGATTTCCATTGCTTTTTCTTGAGGTGGGATTGTTACTAGTGATCAATATGATCTCAGTGAAGGATACTTCTAAGAGTGTATATTTTATTTGAATGCAATTATTTACTTCTCAAAATAGGAAATGTTCATTTGATTATCGTAGTTGACTGTGCTTGGAGTTTGTTTTGCGTGACTGTGTACTCTTGTAGGTGTCACCTCAGTCGGGGAATAGATGTTTGAGGAAGTAAATAATATTTTAATATTTATTTTTTATCATCTTAAATATTATAAAATGGATTGGTATGATGACTTTCTAGTTGGATATTCATCCGTGAAGTTGAAATATGCATGTTAATTTTCATGTTTCACAGATTGAGAATTATATGTCATACCTTAATCTTGTGATTGATAGTGATGATGTCAAGTTATAAGTTGATAATTCATTCAAGGAATGATGAATGTGGATCATGGATTGAAGTGATAAGGAAATATGAGGGAAAATAATTCCTCTTATTTAGGTTTATTGGTATCATCGATGTATCCAAGAGGATATTTGGAGTGTGAGTTCGATATCTGCACCCATTGGTCAGTGTTTCTCAAAAGATATCTCTAGATATGATTCTCATGGTTGGTAAGGCCTTATAGGTGGAGTTTTCATAGGCCTGTGATTTTATTTGTGAATTATGATTTAATTTTTGGATTATTTATGTACATTTTATTGATTTTTGGTTGTTTAGATCTAGGGGTATCTTGGGGATGAGCTACAGGAAGTTGAAATGGACTTTAGCTGAAATGTTACCACATCCAGATGTTCACTGTGTGACATAAGGTGTTACACCATGAAGACATCAAAGAAAACAAATAGACCCTCGGTCTGTAGTTCTTTATGGAATGAACCTTTATCACACTGTGTAATGGTGGAGGGAATGTGATAACCCCTCTGCATGGGGGGGTTCTCACACTGTAATGCATACCATTACAGCATGAAAACCCATGTGATGAGTTCTTTTTCAAGGTCTGGGAATTAAATTCACTTGATTCACCTTTTTTACTATCCATATTTTCTCCCTTTATCCCCACATGTGATTTGAAAACATAGGGGCCTATCATTTATGATATTTACTCCCTCATCTTCATCTCTTTCCCAATTGAATCTTTATTCATTATAGTAGTTCCCTTTCTTAGAGTTTAATGTTTTTTAATACCTAAGTACCAATTTATTCCTCTATTTATTGGTTAATTTTTCATTTTACTTAATTAGAGCATGATACGGATGATTTTAGGGATTTACTACATTAGTATTGATTTGAGTGGTGATTCTTGCAGATTTATATTTATCACACTTGAGATAGGAATTCATAACGATTCTATGATTCTTGTATGGAATTTTATGACATGGCTTGCATGTGGATGCATTTATATCCCTATGATGCCTTTTCTTTTAGTATCAAGGTGATTGGGTTTGGTCTATATAAATGCAGATGGTTCCTTAAAGGGGGAGTATGAGTGTTTTATCTTGAAATAATTTAACAGGATCCTTATACCATGGATAAGGGTAGCACCTTACTCAAGGGAAATTAGGATTAGAAATTTATTTATGGTTTCAAGAACGTTTAAAATATTGTGGTATAATGAATTTTGGGTTCATATGATGAAGTGAGCTAACCATATGTGATATGTTTGACACTGTCGTGATTATAGGGAAAGAACATGAGTTAGATGATAATGTATGGAATGAAAAATGAGCTAGTGATGTGTGATATGGATTAATATAACGTGAATATTCTGGATGATAATGAGTGATATGTTTTGTTCATTTAGTGATGAAATTTTCTAGTTTGAGGGAGATTATTTTTTTAGGTAATGTTTTCTGAGTTTACCCTAACATAGAAGAGACCGACTTGTTATGGACTTGTAGAAAAAAGGTGTAATTTTTTCTTATAGCATGGATCCAAATAAGGTCAGACCCGAGATTGTTATATCCTAGTGAGCACATGATGACCTGATGGGTAGAGTATTTATTTATGTATTTATTTTTTCATTCCATACACATAAATATGACTTCCATACTTATATTAAATAATAATTGGTGTTGTCCTACTATGTTTTTAGTCATACCTTGCATGGGTATCTCAGTGCATGTATATAATTTGTTATTAGGGATCTAAATAAGAGTAAGAACCCTATATCCGGTTATTGACCAAGAGGAGTGTGAAAGATTGAGAAAAAGTTGTGGCATACTCCAACATCATTCTTTCATGACTCATTTTAATTTTTTATTTTGATTATTTTTTAATTTATCCACCATATGTGGGGATCCTATTAAATTCATTTGTATGAATTAGGTATATAATATTTTTATAGCATAGAGGTTATTACTAACATTAACTTCCATGTTATTTGTTGTTTCATATTTATTTATTACAACCAATGTGTATGAGATTATTGATAATCAGGTACTGAGGGACTAATCTCCTCATGACATGACATTGTAACACACTATTAGTAGACAGCTGGTTATATACTGGGCGACATGCATGAAGTCATGTGATCCTCAATCCTATATTGAGTTATTCAGATTAGGGTGTTACAAATACGGTATAAAGATAAACAATAATGGATAAATCCATTAAAATATATACTAGGTCCTATCATATTCTCATACCCTAATTTTCACTCAATATATATATATATAATCCTTCAATTAAAGGGCCTTTTTAATTACCAATTTCATGTACCATGAAATTTGAATGCACACTGATATTACTGTGAAAGGTGAGAGGCAACAATCAATGGTGTACCTAAGTAAATAACTCATCTATAAGTGCATAATGATGTGACATGATTATAATCGTGTTATTAATAATAAATACCCATTTTTTAAGCTCTTACTTGACACTTGGGAGAAACCATACTTTCTCTGACCAATGTCTTTTTCAAGTTAGATCATACCACAGAATGATACTAAGGATTATAATGATTTTCACCTATAACACACCACCAGCCATGATTATAATAAATACACATAACATTAGTAACTCATAGAGCCTCGATGGTTAGTACCCCTAATATGTCTCAATAAATAATCTAGGATGTAAATACATATAACCCATTTCCATAGCCCCCATGGATATAATTTCACCCAACATTATCACAAAAAATCCCTAGGATGGAATTTATATTACCATCAATGACCTAGTAGGCATGAAATCTCACCATGTATTGATAATAACACTGGTCAACATTACACACAACCAAATATCAAACCATTACCTTTGTTGGTATTATACCCAACCATACATTGAAAAACACCCCTCCTTAGCATTATTACAAACCACATATCAAACCTTATTTGGTTGAAATATACAACAACCCACATTATAAGAACATCTATTATTAACATTACATAAAACCACACATCTCAATGAATTAAAATTAGAGTTATATCCAATACCATGGAAAACACATGAGTGTATGTTGAACCAAGTATAGTTGGACATGTAATAAAAAATTTATAATCTATAATAAAGTTAATTATCCAACACAGGCCATAACAAGGGTTATAATCTTATCTAACTCTCCTTCAAACTTTATATTTGGAACATTGACTCACATAACCCCCCTTTTTCCCACTCTCCAATCCCATTAATTGAAACCCTATTTCAATAACTACCCTCTATGGTGTTCCACCAAAAATAATAACCCTCAACAATATATCATGATCCATTATATCATGATATAATCAGGAACACCCCTAAGGAGTTCCAAAATTTCAATTCCATAAAGCTTCATCTAACCACATGGTCATCAGAGACTATAAATTCAAGAGAAAAACATAGAAGATATCCTATAGTTTTAACCCGTCTTATTTCATATATTTGATTTATGGAAATGTTATGCAGTTTTATACTAGATAGTTCATTCAATCCTTTTAGGGTATGATCATCACAATTCTCAATAAAATACATATAAACTAATGGTAAAGATTAAGGACTACTACCTATAATCCCATTCATTGAATATCATCAAAAGAAATTAATTCAATAAAATTATTTACAAAAATATGATGTAACTCCCTAAAAAGGTCTTAACCAGAAAGTATTTATTAAATAGTGCGGGAAACCAATAATATATGAGAGACGAGTGATAACCATACTTATGGAAATCCATATGGACAAATAGAAAATAAAATAGATATCAACTATAAGACATTCACTCTTAATGTGTGAGATAAATGAGATCAGGACATCATGGCTGAGAGAACAAAAATTGCAAAAATGATCGGATAACTCATTTAGTAGAAATGTTAACTAATTTAATTAAATTAATTACTATTTTTTAAAATTATCCACGTATTCCCTGGGTACATGGATCCCTATTAGGTACTCCCCCTTAGGTCACTAGACACATAGTGGGACCACTTATTCCCAATAAACTAAGTACCTAGTATATACAACCATGTACCTCATTAACTATTTCACAAAATATGAACTTCCCCCACTTGGTTTAAATATAACAAAACTGGCCTAAAGCCTCTACCAACTCCTCCAATAGCCAAAAACCATTCATATACACATGATTTTGCAAAATATTTGAACCTCAAAATAGTAAGTTTTTTACATTTATATACGTTATTTTATTATTTCTTGAAATAAAATTTGTCATCAATATTTCATAGAAATATAGAATCTCACATAGGTTAGAAGAGGTGTATGAATCACCATTCTTAATGGGATGTTGATATATTTCACATTATAAGGAATTTTTTAGGGTCTCTTATAAAAAAACACACGACGGAAATTCCAATGTGGAAAATATCATGTTGTGGTTATTCTAAGATTTCATAGATCCTTTCAGGTCTAATACCAAAATCGATGTGCTAGTAAGGATATTGGGCACTGATGGGGAGGATTAAAGAATCAATAATTAGTAGGAAGTGGTATGTAAAGAACCCTTTTATAGGGAATGTGGATAATTTCCCCATAACGATACCTTTATGTTGGGTGGCCTAAGAAAAAACAAAAGTGGTTAAGGCCAAAATGGGATGATATCACTATCTTTATATATAAAGAAGAACTAAATAGAAATATCAAGCCATGGGTAATGTTTTGGTAAGTAGTAGGCTACAATAAGGTCCACCAGGATTTCAAAGCATTATAATGGGGTACAATTCATTTACCATTACCATGAGTAACCTAATAAAACACTAAATTTATATTTGGGACCCACTAATTGTTTGGTGGTAAACTGTGAACCCCTAGTTAAGTGGGGGTATTTTTATGTTTTTGGTGGATTTCTTTAAACATGGATTAGGGGTTTTAGGCTTGGTATAACTGACCAAGTGGGGGATCCTTAAATATCCATTCATCTATTCATTCCCCCTAGTAATATGGAATGTTATAGGAGTAGTTATTGGATTCATATAAATTTAATTTTCTTCTATATATTTCTCCATATAAAATTTAAATCTATATTTTATCAAGGGGTTTGTGTGTAGGGTGGCTAGAGTACAACATGGAAAGACGAACACATGTTTTTTCTTTCTATTTTGATAAAGTTATTTTTCATAAAATAGTTCCTAGGGAACATCATGGACCATTATTAATACATTATTTATGGTTTCAATTCCATCATAATATTTAGAGATCATTCCATAAGTAATGGTCATAGTTCTCTTGGATAGAGTTATTTGATAAAGGATTGATGGGTCACTCCAAAAATATTTATGTGGTCCAAAAGTTATTAATCCACTAATATAGTTTTTTTCATAATGAAATTTATGTCTATTTACTTAATGAAATTTTACCGGGGTAGAAACCAACAATGATAGTTCATGTATAAAGAATACGTAGAATCACTAAGAATAAAATGTGTCATGAATCAACCCTGACTAATCTATACTGATACCTGATCTATTTTGTAGAAATTCAAAATGGGAATACATGATTACCATGGGATTGAAAATGATTCCTATGTATCAAGGACACGATATTTGGAATATTTTCTCACAATAAAAATACTTAAATGCATAGTGAAACTTTTTTGATAATTTTACTTGGTATTCCCAAAGTTTATACATCCATGTAAAATAAAATATGAATTTTATAAGAGAATGAAAACTATATTAGGGTTAACATGAAAATAAATAACCAATCAGCCCACATTTTCCAAATACATTAAAAGGAATTAAAAAAGAATAATTAAAAATTACAAAATACACGATAGGTATGAATGATCGGTATATACGTGGTAAAAAATAAATAAATAGAAACACAAAATACTAAATTGATAATATCCCTATAATCCGGGGTAACCATCTAGCACCATAATCATGGAAACATCATAACTGACTTGAGAGAGGGAGCCCACAAAAAGAATCTTCTTGTGAGATTCAACCTAAACCTGAAAAAGCTACTGAGTCTTATAACACTGAATGGTATAGATTTGGTGTGAGAAACATTACATAGTAACATTTCACCTAAGTGTCCAAGAATATACCTTCTCAAAATATTCCATTAATATGGGTCTGAAATAAAATAATTTAATTATTTAAAAATTTTGGAAAATAACTCATTTTCATGTCACAAGAATTTTTTTATTGAATTCTTAATAGTATCTTGAACAACCCATTAAATCCATTCATTTAAAACCCCATTTCAAAAAATAGTTTCCAAAACCTTCTCCAAACTAACTTTTTAATAATGTAATAAATAACTCAAATGTAACACCATACAATAGAAAAAATTAAAAATAAATATAGTTTGTCAAGATACTGAATAAATAATAGGTAGTTAAATAATTAAAATCCATAATAAAAATTTTAAACTTCAATAAATAATACTAAAATAATTAATGCATTAAAATTATTCCAAAAAAGTATATAAAGTCACATATAACACATCATAACAGTGATATTGATATAAGTAAATTGGAACAAGATCCTAGTACTAAAATAAATAGATCTCTATAAATAATCACATAATCCTGATCCACATTTTAGATACTTAATAGAATATCCTAAACATACTCATGAAAACCCATGATTTGGTGTATTGATGAATTTCCTATCAAATAAAATCCAAAATTTCTCTAACCTAGATAATAAGTTATCTCTTCCTATAGTTATAACATATCATATACCAGAGGATACAAATTATTACATGAATATAATTATCATGAAAACCATCTCTCAATATCCAAATTAAATAACTAGGGTTCCCATGATGTTACCTACTAGATGTGGGTTAAAATTTTACAAAACAGAAATCATATATCAACAAAAAAATCATAACAAATAATCATAACATCACCTCATCCCCTCCACCATACACTCAATTTGTAAAAACAAACCCCTTTTTAATTAAAATAAACATCAATAATAGTCACATTAAATTCTCAAGATCCATTAGAACAAATAAAAAACTTCATGGGGATTAAAATGAGGGTATGGATTATTGTATCACATTAATTTTATATAGATTTATAAGTTTTTCATTAGTCATATAATAATATCTGTCACATTAAATACATTCTCATAAAATCTTTTTGAAACTAAATATTAACTTGGGAACTAACTTTGAATCAATAGAACAAAAATTTAGTCCAACAAGTCAATTACATAACATTTATATATAATTAAAATATAATTAAACATCATGGTGAACCATTAAAATATATGCTATCTATAAATAAAGTTGAAAAATAATGAATGAAATCACTAAAACCTAATATTAAAAGCACTATAATCAAACAATCCCTTATACCATAAAATATCCCATGTAGAATCATTAAAATTTCATTTGGATTATTAAAACACCATTTTAATTACTAAACCCCTTATAAAGGCCTCTTTATGATTTTGGAGAGCATATTGTAAAAATAAATCATGGAATCAAAATGTAGTAATATAATTTCATGAACATTCCTTTTTTATTTTAATCCATGGAACTTAAAAACTTTTTCAAGTAGTTTATAATATCCTTAAGGATCACAAAACAATAAAAATTTTAACAAAACAATCGATTTTTATAATAAAGCCTAAATTTATTTTCCAATTAATAAAAATATCATGGAAAAACCAACCTCAACCAAGTTCAGATGGCATAAAACCTCCAAATATGGAAATATGAGGACTAAAGAATAAATAATCACATCATAAACTAAAATAACCACAATTTTAGGTCAAATATCCAATATAGGTTATTGATAACACTGACTCATAGTGATATAAATAATAAGAAACAAATAGAGAAGAAAAATTAATGAAGAGACAAAGGGAAACAAAGTTATATCATTCAAAAACTTCACAAAGGATCAAATAGTATACCTATAAATCATAGAGGATGGGAGGAGTGTATCCCCTTAATCTCTCTATGTAAAGTCCATTGAATGCAATAAAATAAGGGCCTAATGTGTATTTAATTTGAAAGGTGAATATAAGTAAAAACATATAATTAAAAATCTAGGAACAACCCCTCCATGGTGTTTCCCTATACAACATAGCATTGAACCCTTTTTCTATACACACCATAAGGTTACACTCCTAGATCAGAACAGAGTGCCCCACCTATGAGTATAACTAAAAAACATTATCCATCGGCTATCATGATGTGTCCTTCCTCCTTCATAGTGCAATGTACATACCTGATCTAGTTCCATGACATAACATTCACCATGGTACCCCTCCACAACATAAATGAGGATTTCTAAAATATTCTTATCCTTTTTTAGGAAATTTCAAAATGTAAATTTGTTAAAGTGAAAAGAATAAAGCATAAAATTTATCACCACATCATCATACCCCATTATTTAGATTGGTCCTAGACCTCATCTAATTTTCACAAACATTTTTAAATTTACATATGTGGTCACCCATTTTAATATTAAAATCTTTTACTATTACATATCTCAAATGGGTATTTTTATCCAAAACAGCCATCATAATGTGGTTCCCCTGGACAGAACAAGAACACTCCTTCTAGACATAGTTTTCCACAATGTCTAGACTTTTATGCAAGATGGTACCCATACATCAGTGTAACCTATTTACTCTAATATATGGGTTTCAACCAAAAAACTGAAATCTCTAGGAACTCACCACATTCTGGTTCTCATTTTCCAAATAAAGGCCTACTTGCAGTCCAAAAAACTAAAAAAACAAAAAAAACCCATAAAATATTAAGAACTCATAAATAATTTTTAACTCAAGATATTTTTATAAAAATAAATAAATAAATAAAACCATGATAAGTTTATTTGAATTATGACAATTCTCCCATCCATATCACATTCTGCACCCAAAAAGTCATAGTCGTTTTAAAGGAACTACACAATCATTCTTACATGGAATATAATAAAAGGATAATTGGGACGGAATAAAACCCTAATAAAAATGATTTATAAATGATTCAAAAACTAAGAGAACCAAAACATAAATACACCCCTTAAAATTAGTAAATAATACAAAAATTACAAATGTGTTTTCAAAAGGTAGATAGCTATATTAGGTCTCTCATGAATATATGTTTTACACTAACATGGGAGGTAAAATTAAACTTTATTGTGTTAGGTAAATTACCAAAAAAAATTGACTAATAATGAATGAGTCTAAAAATTAATAATAATCTCAACTGAACATCCATTATCACAAAGAAAAAATATAAATTTTTTCTCAAATAAAATAAGATATCAAATATTCCAAATTCAAAGGCTTAAACCAAGGAACTAGTGTAATCAGAAGTATACTAAGGGAGGAGAAGGATACCCTGAATAAATTCTCCCATATCACTATCTTGATTTCAATTAAATAATATATCTCCTTCCTTTATGATAATTTAGTTTACAATATTTCTAAATATGTACTAATCAACCATAACAACAATAGTTCTTTTGAGATTTTGAATAAATGGGATTATAATGACACAACATACCACACTAAAATTAAAAAATTAATTGATTGCATATAAAATGAATGAAACTAGAATCATGAGGTCCTAGAAAAATATACCTTTTATGTAGCTTTAGATCATATTTATTTTACACCTCACAATATGGAGATCCATCAATAATGAAAAAGGTGATGGGTCACCACCCATCATGGGAAGACCACATAAAATCAGTTCCACTATTATGTCATTATTAAACACATCATAAAACAAATTCATGTTAGATGAATTCAATATATAACTAAGGCTTGATAAGGGCTGTATCAAAATATATAGCCTTTAAATGAGTTTTTTAATACTAACTCAAGGTAAAAAATGAACAATCTCATTAATAGGGTCAACTTACATCACTATTTTGTCACCTAACTAGAGAATTTTGAATTTCATCTCTTTCTTAAACGTAACCTTTTTAGGATTGTACCCATGAATTAATGTGTTATTAAATAATTTAAAAATCATATTATTCAATAGGTAATGTAGAATGATGGATCCCCATTATTCATGAATCTATCCTTCAAATGATTCTGAGGTGACTTTCACTATAGCGTCTTTAGTAGTTCCTAGTGAATTATATATTCCTTATATTTTCTCAACCCAATCCATAATGTCTTTAAGAATTTTATCTCCATGAAATATGATAAAATGTAGAGAATATTTCAGTTCTAACACTTCATCTAGTGTTTTGGTATAGTCAATTACTAAAAACATGATATATGAACACCAAGAGACACTAGCTTGGGGAAAATTTAATGACATAGAATTTATAAATTTATTCAATAAATTTTTTATAGGAATTCTATAAAAATTATAGAAATATAATACTCATTTAGAAACATGACTCACCACGAAAAAAATTATATGGGCCAAATATTAAAAACCAAAATATTAACCAAAAAATTCCTACTTGAAAACAAAAACTCTATATACATTTAGAAAATTCATTTTAAACTTTTAAAAATATTATTTTTTTTCTCAAAACAAAATTTGAAATAAATAAGTTTCTCATAGAAATCATTTATAATTCTATAAAATATCAAATTAATCTCATTTAATTTTATAATACTAATTTAGTTTTAAAAAATTCCATCTGTTATTTAAAACCAACTCTTTCATCATAAAGTTTCAATAAAATATGACTAAATTATATAAAAAAAATTAATCCTCTTTAAATTTGTTGCTGAAAGTGAATGGATTTGTTTTATAGTTTACAAGGTTGTACTCCAATCACATATTCTCCTCTAGGAGCTACTAAAAATCACATTTATTACCTCTGTACAGTTTTCAACACTACTGGAAAATAGGTCTATACCCACAGTTTTACAAAAAACAGTGGGTATAGGGATAGTATGTGAACCTATACCCACGGTTGTGCCAAAAACCGCACGTATAGTTTTCTTTTAAGACCTTTAACCATGGTTTTGGAGAAAACTGTGGGTATAGGGTATTTTTCGAAGACCTATACCAACTCTTCTTTAAACCCTTGGGTATTGGGGTTTTTTTGAAGACCTATACCCATGGTTCTCTAGAACTGTGGGTATAGCTTTACCGCGTTATGGCGGGGAAAGAAAATTAAGCGGGACACGAAAAAAAATTTGCGGGAAGACATTTTTCATAGTTTAGATTAATATATTTACTTTAATATAAATATATATTTACAAAAATTCTTTAGCTCAGTTGGTAAACCCTTCTCCGCGGGTGCTGTAGGTCACGGGTTCAATTTCCGTAGTTAAAATTTTTTGAAACATGGATTGTATTAACATATATACATAGATGTATGTATATATATATCAAATGAATATATATTAATATGATCCAGTGGGTTCAAATCCCTCTGGCCACAATTTTTGAATTTAAATACCTCACTGGATCATATTAATATATATTCATAGATATATGTATATATTAAAATATAATATCATAGCTCGGTTTCTCCCTTGGTGGGGCGCGCCTGTGGTTGGCAGCGTGAGGTGCGGGTTCGAAACCCCCCAGTTCTTGATTTTTGAATTTAAATTCCCCACGGTTTGAAAATTGTGGGGTCTGTTGTGTGCCACGCTAGAACAGCGGTGTGCCACATTTGACTCCCCTATACCCATGGTTCTCAAAAACCATGGGTATATGCTGAGACCCCTATATCGACGCCTTTCCAGCCCATGGTTCCCAAAACTGTGGGTATAGGCTATACCCACTGTTTTGGGGGCTATACCCACAGTTTTAAACCGTGGGTATAGGTCAATTTTTTAGTAGTGCTACACTAGATTATTTATCTAAGAACATTTAGTTATCCCCCCATTTTAAACCCCAACCCATAGAAAAGAATTTAAATAGACAAAATGACCTTAATATAATCCAAAACACCACTAATAAAAAGTAGGATATAACAAAATAAATAAATTATATATATTAATATTCATAATTTATTACTACAATTCCCATGACACCTCAATGATATTTTTGAGAAATATCTAGCTAAACTATCCTCACACTAACCACTAATGTTCTAACATTCTTATTTCTAATCTATTGTTACTCCCTAACTAAAAATCGGGGTCTAATACCATTTTGGTATAAAATAGCCTGAGCTTTCCTGACCTAATACTTGACTTGGTAAATGGAAAGTCCCAAAGGGTGTTCTTGATCAACATGGGATAAGAATAGTTCCTCATAATCAAGTATACACTCTTTGGAATAATTTCTGAACATAGATATATATAACTAATTAGTGGAATCAACTTAATAATTCTATATCGTACACCCATAAGTTGGAATTCGATGTAAAATTAAATTAGTATTTTATAATATCAGACATTGAACTAACTTATCATTATTATTTTATTTTATTTTAAATTTGGGATTTATTTCTAAAGTGGATGTTTTTTCGATGTTTTTTTTGGAATTTTAGGGTTTTTCCAGTATTTCAATTTTTGGGATGCCAGTAGATCACTTCATGGAAAATAAAAAAAATGATGTAGTGGGTGTTTATAAATGTCATATTTTTTTACTAATTCTCATACATGAGAGTAATTAAATAACTATTACCTACAGAAACCCTATTTCATATAATTCTATAATTTATAAAAAAATGATCTAGGAGTGAGATGTCATAAAATGGATTAGGGAACTATTCCATGGAAGGTGTTTGAGATAGCGGTAAATGGATTATTTTTATATATAGAAATAAATGGTTTTAGTTTTAAACAAGGGCACCCTTATATATAAAATTCCCAATGTTTGTGAAAATCTGGTGAGGGGTGGGACCATGTCATAGGGAGGGGTTCCATGTTTTTTTGATGACATTATATTTTATTTATTTACCTTTAAATATTTTGGTATTAAAATCTCACAAATAGAGGTAACCTCACTATAGTTTAAAATCATTTCACTAGGGTGGGGGCCACATGAAATGTTTTTCCATGAATATCTTCCTAGTATTCACTTTTCACCTTTAGAGAGGAAGGATATGTTATTATATAAAGGGGATCAATGTTTCTGGTTTTTCCCATAGAAGGTGCACTACACCCAATCCCAAAAGGGTTATGCCATGATGTGTTTGGATAGGGGGTTTCAAACCAAGGTGTATAGGTCCACACTATGGGGAGATTATTCCTAGATTTTTAATTATATGGTTTCCATTTTCTACCTCTATAAAATAAAATCCACTTGAAGCACTTATTTTACCTCTTCTGAAATTTTCGACACTTTAAATACATTCTCTAAAACCCTTTTCGATATAGGTATAAAATTAAAACCATATATTTAATGATTTAATTGTACAACTATCTATATGAGTGGGATGAGATAATGTTATTATGATTTTTTTTATAAGTTTGACTATTGATATGATATTGATGTGTTTTAAAATGTTACCTCAACTCATATAGATAGCTTCATAGGATCCTAAGGTATCTAAGTGGGACATTGAGAGATAGTTTTTATGATAATTATATTCATATAGTAACTAATATCCTATGGTATATGATATATTAAGAAAAGGTGGAGTTCTACCTTTTTAGGATATTTTAGAGAATTTGGGGAGGTTATTTATTTGGAACATCACCACTAATCTAGTAGATAGATCTTCTCAAGTAATTCTAGGATCAACTCACTAGAACTAAAGGAGGTTTCCATTATTATGTGACACTTTACTTATATTTCTTTATTTTTATACCTTGATCATTTTTCTATTTACTTTCATTCCATTATCTAATACGATGTGTGTTGTTTTATATTGTCTATTATTTTGGCATGGTTTGAATGTATTAATTTTTCAATTATTATTTATTGAGGTTTGGAATTATTATATTGGAATTTAGTTATCTAACTACTTTTTATTTATCTATACATATTTTCATTAATTGTTATTTATAATTATAAGAATATATTTGGTAACTTGCAGGTTTTTTATTATGTTTTTCAAAAGGTGGTTTGGAAAAGGATTTAGAAAGGATGTTTTCAAATAGAATTGAAATTAAAAATATTTAATGGTTAGTTAAATATACTATTTATATTTTTTTGAAAAGGGCCTCATAAATTCCCATGAATCATTTTCTAATATTTTAATATCATTAATATTTTTTTCAATATAGTGTTTGGGGAATGTTTTGAGAAAGGATGCTTATGGAATCTATGGTGAAATCCAAATAGTAAATTTTAATTTCCCCTACCTATACTATACATCATAGGTAGACTTGGTTTCTTTTTAAGGTTTAGGTTTAGGTTCTTAAGAATATTATTTTTTTGAATTCCTTCTCTATGGTCACTTAAGGAGTGAGTTTTATGATGTTGTTGGATGATGACCCTAGGTCACAAGAATATCATCAGTTTAGTATTTTGGTTTTATTTTGATTTTTTTAAATCATGTATATACAATCCATAATAGATAATCTATTATTTTTTAGGATTATTATTTAGTCTTTCTGAATATTTTTTTCTATATTGAAATATGTGGCTTGTTTGATTATTTTGTTTCAATTTATTTTTTATTTTGTTTCCATTATATTTTGAAATTTTCATTTTATTTTACACGATTTTCCAACTTATGGGAGTACCATATCAGATTACCACCAAGACTCACATACTCATCTATTAATATTTATTGAGAAAACCATTACCAATATTGTATACTTGATTTCCAAAAACTAGTAGCAATACCATGGGGACTGCGAACACCCTTTAATACATTCCATGTATTGGTTTGTATATCGGGTATGGATATCCTAGCTTGGTTTGTGAAGGAATGATAATTTAGTTATCAATGAAATAGTCTTAAATAACCTATCAATCATGTCCCCACAAGATACAAGGGGTTATTAAATCATTGGACTATAAGGGTTATCCAATTGAGATATTGTGTATGAGGGATAAGGTTGGCCTCTTGTAGCTATATAAGTGATATCCTACTAGGGATGGGTTTTGGGATTATTAACTGGGAAACAATTTTTCCTAACAGTTGATACTTATCTAAAATTATTTTCTATTTATATCTCCACCTAAAAATCATCCTTTAATCATTTAAGACATGCCTTCAAAAACCCTTCTACAGTACTTATTTTTTATTGATCTGAGGTGGTTCAAGAATGAATCTTTATACTAGTTGGAATTTTGGATTCTAGATTGGTTCTATTGGAGAATTATAAAATGTCACTAAAAAATGTTTTATTGTATATTATTCCTAGATAAGGATGGGGAAGGATGTTTTTGAACCTTCACATTTGGTTTAGGTTGAGGTATATGGTTGGTTCTTTATTTATAAATTTTATCATACATGGGTATAAGAATTGGTTGTCGATTATGATTTGAATCATGGGTATTTTTTGTGGGGGTGGTGATGGTATGTCATGGACCTTTGGTACGAGGTTATTTATATTTTTGATTAGTGTATATTATTTTGTACGTTTTTAGGGGATATTACTATTTCTACAATGAATTTATTGGATAATTAATTTAAAAAATTATAAATTATTGAATGTGATTTGTGGCTTGATTTATGAATTATTGGATTTGAGTGATGACTAGTGATATCTTGGATGATATTTTTCGAAAATAGAGGCCAATGGAGGAAAATTTTAAAAGTAGATATTATATATGATATATATATATATCTTAGAACAAGAATTATGAGAAATTATTCTTTAAAAGAATGATATGATTTTTCAGATATGACAATAGAGGGACTCAGAACATTATATACAGGTATCTACATTGGTTTTTTCATTTCTATTTCAATTTTTATATGATCTGTCAAATGGTAAATTTATTTTGATGTATTTTATGTATTAATTTCATCTTTTCTTTAGTATAACAGTGGTGTCTATTAATTTTGATTTTGGTCAACTCGTAGAAATAATTCTATTTATATACTCTCATATTTCTGTGATTATAGATGTTTAGTTATTTAACTTTAATTAATTATTTCTGATATTAGGGGTATAGTTTATAAAATATTAATGATATCCTCTTTTTTCTCATTGGTAGACTCTATTTCATGAGTATTCAATCTGAAGGTTAGATAACATCTATATAGTGGTTACCATTTCAGAATTCAATATGGGGTTCTCTAAATGGTATCATATCCTATAGTTGTGTTCCAATTAAGATATTGATTACTAAGGGGTTGGATATAAAATACCATAAGGTTAAAAGAGTCACACCAAGAACACTTATTAAGAAAGTGTGAATATATTTTCCATCATGAGTCCATTTACAGGGTTGGTCTTGAGAATAAAAAAATCATGGGGGTGATGCCAAGAGGGAAAAATATCAAAGTGATAGACTAGACTATTATAATAAACACCAAAATTAACACTCAATGTAAGGATGATATTCATCACAATCTATCAAAACTATAATTTTACAGTATATAATCTAAATTTCATAGATGATTTATAATTCAAACTCCAAATTATAAGAGTATTTATGATTGAAGATACATATATACAAACTTTAAATCAGTAGATGGTGACAATAGTCTACAATAATAACTTATACCTTGATATTTTAATAAGAAATAAAATATAATTTGTATAGAAAATACAGTTACAGTCAGTTTCAGTAACACACTCATATTACAAAAAAATACTTTAAATAATTATAAAATTTTTATTTAATAGGTTTAGATTAATTTATTTCATAGTTTTAGATAATAAAACTATTTGATTCACTTAACATAACCTTCTCTATAGTATAGGAGGTATGTATGTATTTAAATATATTTTTAAAAGGATTCATATTATGTTTCATCATAATTCAATTGGATAAATTTTATAAAATATATTCCAAATGCAATTTTTTATAGAACCTAACACAATAATAAATAATTTCCATGAAATTAATATTAAATTATACTATTTAGAGGAAAGAAACAATACATTATTTGATTTATAAAATTGGAAAGAATTTATTTATTATAAAATTCACTTGGTGTTTTTTAGGTTTTTTATTGATAATTCTATTAAAGGGGCATCCAAAGTAGCTTAAAAATTCTTTAACAAAATTAAATAGTTTTTAAAAAACCCTAAATATGTTTTATTTGTATGATAGGATTCACATAATAAAAATCAGCTTACACCATGAATGGAATTCATAGAAAAATGGAAAATAATTGGATTTATATATAAATATATGATTATTTACAATTATATGTAGGTCAAATTATTATCACATTAGAGGTTTTCACATTATCAATAAGAGAATAACATAAGTCACACTATGACACCCTTGGTCGTGGTGTCACCTAAATATGGAAAATTAGTACGTTCATAATGTTTTCACTTAGGGGAATAAATCAAACCATGGAATTACCATATGAGGATTATGATCAATGACATTTTTTAGATGGTTTGGGGTTAATTTCATGGTAAGTTGAATCGCATTATGATGTGTAAATACATGTTATTGAAAAAACGGATAAGTTTATACTTAAAGGAAACTATGTAAGATGCATAAAGGTTCATTCCATTACTATGGAATAGAAATAGGTGTGTCATTGTTTATAATATTTTTATTTATAGGATCATTCCATAGATACACTCCATGAAAGTGTAAATATTTCTAGACTCTATGTGACCATTCCATGACGGGGAGAGTCATACTGTTGTGAGAAATTCAAAGGAGAAATTTATGGTTTTCACCTAAATGTTTTGTGTGGGTATAAATAATGAAATTTGGAAAATATGTACTACACATTGTGATAGAATGTTTCATACCATGTAGGTGTATATGTTTGTCGTATAAGTTTCAGGTGAATCTAGAAATCATTCCATGATTATGGTATTCACTCTGATACAAATTTGAGTATATAGATGTGTATATTTAAATTTCCTATATTCTCAGAGGTAATTAAAGTAATTAAATAGAATATTTTGACTCAATTTTAATGAAGGTATTTGAGTAAATTACCACCAATTATATAAGTTAATTGAATATCTATTAATAGGGAAATATAATAATTCTATTGAGACAGAAAAGGGATATCTTTCTATCATAAAAGGAGAAGAAGGATCATGGAAAAGTGATAATAGGGAGAAAACATAACAGAATATAATCATTCTTATAATGTCAATAAATAATAAAATAATAATCCATGAAGATATATTAGTAATGGTTCATGGACTTCATCATTAGGATGAATTTTTTCCTGATTGAAACACCATTTTTAGTTTAAACTCACTATTGGTTTTTAGAGATCGAGACTATAACACTTAGAGGAGCAGTAAGCTATCTGGGTAGTTTAGATGAGTATTTTCTTTATATTGTGAGGGTTGTAACACTTATAGGGTTATTTTAGACACTCTAAACTACAAAATCAAGTACTTTTTGTAATGTTATAGGTGTATCAGCACATCATTGTTGCATGCTAGTTAGATTATCCCAGTAGGGTGAACAAAGTAAAATTGTTTATATCCTTATATTATTATTTATCACTTCATATTTATCATATGGAATATTATTATTACTAATAATGGTGTAAAAATATCATTAATGAGGTCCTTTTATAAAATATTAACATATAATTATTCACCCCACTCTTAGGGTGTTTATATTATATGGGACTAGCAAGTGGTGTCATGTCAAAGGATTATGGTGGGGTATTCATTCTCATTAATCATAGTTGTGGTTTTAAACCATAAGGTTATTATTATCTTTATTGGTGATTATTTTCAATTAAGTGTGAATTAGATGCAAAATAATTTCATATAATTAGGAATGGATTTTTACACTGTTTCTATATATGCAGCACGAAGAGTGTAGAATTAACAAAAAAAGACTTATGGGAACTTGATGATGATGGAAAAGGAGTAAACACTTTAGGTGGTTCAATATAAAATGTAATATACATGATGGTGATGTCATGAAAATACTCACACGACATTTGGAAAAAAACATATCAATATCTATAAAGGTGATTCAAAGTCACATGAAGAAAAATTATCATTACTTTTTAAAAATTATGTGGATCATAGGATAGGTCATAATGAGTAAATCAATGCATTCTTTTCTCAATTGATCATTATTTTAAAAATACATGTTCAAATATAGATAAAACCATGATGATTTCAATATCTTTAAAAGTATAATTGTAATATTACCATCATGTTTCAATGTGAATGACTTGTTTCTCAAATACACTGATTGATGGGAGGTGACACTTGATAGTATTTAACTCACACTCATTTCATATGATATAATGAATAAATACAATGAGTCCTTGAAAATGGATAATTCTTATATTGTGTCATTGGAGGTGGTGAATAAACTCACATTATAGGTTGATATTGAAGGAATGAAGATTCATGATGAGACATATTTCATTTCCTCTAACCCCAAATAGGGAAAATTATTATTAAAATGAAATGTTCATCTTGATTTTTTGTGATATAGAAAAGTTAGAAATCTCAATGAATATTTTCAAAAGAATTTATACGATGCATAAGAAGATAAATAATCCATAAATATATCATTTAAGGATAAGAAAAGTGGGAAAATATCATAGAATGAATTTTTTTAAATGGAAGAATATGAATTCAAAATAATATATCATCTTTAAATAAAATGAACCAAATGAAGTTGAGGACCAAAAAGAACTCAGTGAGAAAGTTCTTGAGGCTATCAAATATAAACCTCAACTAAAGGATAATAATGATTAAATCACAAATATTGAGGGATGAGTAGATCTCAAGGATTAACTAAAAGTTACTATTAAATATATTTATGGTATTAGAGATAATAAAATTAATTAAAGTACAAAGTTATACAATTAAAAACTATATATGTTGTAGTAAAAATAATAAAAATCTGATATGAAGGCTGGGATTGAATTTCTTAAATCTTGAAAGTTCAAAAACTCAGATGAGTAAATTTATCTCAATATCAAAATTTAAGAGTACTCCTAGATTATTAATGGTTTGAATAGTTATATGAACGATCATGTCAATATTATTAAGGATATTAAAGAGAAATTTTCATCGATGTAGTGAAAATTCACTAATCAATAGGGACTTATAATACCTAGATTAAAATCAAGAATTTGCAATGTATATGTTATGGTAAAAGGTAAGTAGGATCACAGATTTTCAACATAAGAGTTAAAAGATTTACAAAAATTATAGTTATTCAAAGTTAAAGGAAAATATATTAAATGGATTGATCATATGAAAAAATCAGTGGTTGTTGATGTGAAACCACAAGCATCAACATCCCGTTGAAAGGTTGATTTGGGTGATTTAAAAAATAAAAAATAATCTACAAGAAAATACATGAAGAAAAAATTAACAAAATGTGAATTTGGTGTTACTGTTGTATAAATTTTGGGGATATATAAAAAAATTTCATGGAAAAAATTCATTTTGGGGATTTAGATAAACAAAAACATATGAGACAAAAAATCCCTATGCTTAATATTTGTTATGTTGATATTTGTTTTGGTGTGACTTTTATAAACATAAAGTAAAACATTTATCATTAAGGGTAAAAATAAGTGTTCTAGTGGAGGCCTAAAAAAGGTGATATTAGAAGTCATAGGCTTCATCATGTGAGTATAACACTCATAATAAATTTTCAGACCTAACATATCAGGATGATCAAAAGGAGCTGGAGGTATAAAATTATAATTTACTATCGAAGGAAAAAATTGGACATAGCTCAAGAAAGAAAAATCTACGAATGATATTTTCATAGAGTATTCTTTAAAATTGATAGATTAGGGTGTAGTGATTCCTTGAGAATGCATTAACTACACACATGATGGGAAAAAATTATACTAACATGAATAAAATAGGATAAATAAGGAATCTTTTATTTTTTAAGTAATGGAGGATTGAATGTCATTATCTTTAGAAAAGAAAAAAAAGGAATTAATGATTTTAGGCGCATCGATGTCTTGATGGTTGGTAGACTTAGTGATAATTTACTAAGTGTAAGTCAATTATTAGACTTGAGTTATGCCATAAATTTAAATAAGATGTCTCGGATCATTAAAGGAAGATGTGATTCCATTTGTTTCAAAGGTAAGTTTGTGAAGGGAAATATCTAGGTCATGGGTGTATAAGAGGAAACTTGCTTGATATATAAGGAATGAGAGAACAATATTGGAATAAAATTCATGGAAACGGGAGCTAAAAGTCATTGGTACACATCTTGAAAAATTATGAAGACTAGAATATAGTAAAAATTTATGTGACTAGACACAAATGACTAATATTTATTATATAGGGGAGATAATTAAAAATAAATTTTAGCTCGTTAAAAAATAAATGATATTACTTGAGTAGGTGCACGTGGATGAGTGTGGGACAATATCACCCAATTACATTCCTATAAGTTTTCATTTTATTATATTTATTAATGATTATAGTACGATGGAATTGATGATGGTAATCCCTCATAGATTTAATATTTTCAACTGTATTACACAATATCATAGGTTGGAGGAAAATATTTTTTAGTTGAAAATTCAGAAATTATATACTCATATGGTTTGAAATTCTATAATAATCTAGTTTATTAATATCTCAAGAAACATGGGATAACGATTCAAGTTTAAGTGAAAAGGACACCTTAAATAAATGTTGTTCCTGAGGGGAGGAACCAAATTATCAATAACATGGTTTAAAAAATTCCCATTGAGAAAATAATTCTAGGGAAATGTTTACAATAAGAACTTATTACATTAGTTTATATCTCTAATAATTTATTACTACATCTAAAATATGTGAAGCCCCCCTATGATATATGGTATAGGAATAATATATAAAAAATATACTTTTAAATTTTTTAATGTAAATGAATTATTATCAAAAGGAATAAGAACCACAAGTTTGAACTTAATGGGTCTTATGGGAATTTACATGTCCAATCATCAAAAGTAAAGGGGTAAAACTGATATTACAAAGGGCTTGGAAAATTTTGTGAAATTCAATATGTAAAAGTTGTGGAAAATAAGTAGGTTTCATGATTTATTTAGTTGTTTTCACAATAAAATAGTGATGGAATCTTATAGGAAATTTATTATGAAGTTAGTATACTAGGGTTAGAACATTGTTCTATATAAGACTCATAACAAGACATCAATAACGAGGAACTCGAAATAGATTTGATGACTATATTAAAGGAAAGAATCATGGATAAAATCCATGAGAAAACTATTTTTGGTGATCGAGCATATCTAGTGAAAACACAAAGGTTTAAGTCTCTACAAAAAACATATCTATTATCTTATATAGATACAATTTTTTTTAATAAGGCTCTATAGATAAAAATTTGTTAAATGTGATGCAAAAAGAGACTATAAAATTGAGAAGAATTAATCACAAAAATTTTCCCAAGTATGGAAGACAAAAATTTCATCAGTACTAAGGGAGTATTCTAAAATAAAGTCAATTAGGATTGAGAGTTCAATCATAAAAAATTATTGAGACTTTGAAATATTAATTTCTATATTAAAGGTATTGAAGTTGATGAAGTATTTTCCTATATTAACAATTGAAAACTATTAAAATATTATTGTAAATGTTGGTTCATATTGTATTTAAGGTGTTCTAAATGTATATTAAAATATAATTAATAAATAAGGTTATTGATAAGTAAGTTTACATAGGAAAAAATATATAGTATTTTTATATATTAAGGAATGAGAGAAGTTTTTTAGTGGAATAAGACTTTGTGTGGGATGAAATGAGCACAAAGAGGTTAATATTCTAGTCTTGAAAAATATTATAGAAATCTTGTTTTCAGAAAGGTATAGATATTCCTAATATCTACATCAGTAAATATAATACTTAAAAGATATTGGTGCTCATTTATGTGGATGATATTATTTTTGGAAGATCAAATGTTTCACAAATAAATTATTTTTCAAAATACATGAGGTGTGAATTAAAAATTTCAATGATTAGAGAGTAAATATTTTTCCATTGGATAAAAGGTGGCTTAAAGAAGGTTGTAACATTTATTAATTAATCAAAATATGTCAAATAAATTTTTTAAGGTTTTTAAATAGTGGATTCAATGACGATGATGGCAATAATGTCTACCTAGATGAAGTTATCAAGTGACCATAATATAATTAAGCTCAATGTAACATAATAAAGGTAAATCATGGGAATCTTACCATACCTCATATCATCATGAATAATTTTTTTTCCACATTTAAAAACCTATAACATCCCATAGACATAGACATCAAATTGCATGACTTAAATCTAATACTATATTATAAAAAAATTCCAATGATATTTTAGGATTAGGGTTTTAGAGGGTTTGAATAATATATTAACTAACAAAACCTATGTCTTTTCAAGAAATGGAATTTTTTTCCACTATATTAGTAAGGATGAGATTTATTCATACCTCTGTAATATTTTTATTTGTTAATAAATTTTATCAAATAGGAGGTTATTGAAAGTGAGAATTAGTTTCCTAATATAAAAAATATAAATTAGAAATAAAATAAGGGAACGGTATGATCAAATAAATAGTCGAAACTATATTAAAGTAAGAAATATTAGGACCCAATGAATCTAAAATTGAATATATGAATCTCTTAAAAAAATTCTAACATAAGAATAAAATGAGATTTAGAGTAATATAATTAAATCAAAATTGAAATATTTTTAAATGAAATAAATTTAAATTTTTTAAATCAATTTTATATTGAATACACCATATAAAATAACCAATAGTGAATAATATCAAACTTTTTGTATGGAGTTGAAAATCTGACAAATAAACCTTTACCTTGTTTCCCTAATTAGTCAAATTTACTCTAATATCTTGTATAATAAGAATAAATATCTTAATCACCTATTTAATAAAAAAAATATATTTAATTTCATAATATTTATTTATAATTATTCTCTTCATTTTTATTATTTATTTATTATCTATTTTTAATATCAGGTGTGATTAATCTTGATCATTTTGAAGTAGTATAATAATTAAAGTGTTTTTATTCATTATTCTTTAAATTTTAACCATTTTTAGACAATAAAAGGAAATATAATTTATTATTTATAATTATGTATAATTTTATAATTTCATTTCATAAGCATTTTTCTTCTTATTCTCGATGACGAAGTTGGTAATGATATTGTTTTTTCGTAATTTAAAATGAATGAACTATGTTGTCTTAATTAATTATTTAAATGTTTATATTTCCATTAAAGAGAAAAATAATAATTATTTTGTGATTAATATAAAAAATTAATTTTATTAATCCTTCCTTGATTGAAATTTATTTCATTTTTCATGTCGTTGTTTAAACCAACACAATAAGAACATGCAACAATCGATGTTTGAGTATTCTTGTAGAAGATATCATTTTGTCATAATATATTTATTACAAAATTGTAATGAAATTATTTAGATGTTATTAACGTTATTAATAATAATTGGTAATATTAATGAGTTAAAATTAAATTAAAATGATATTTTCACTTAAAAATAAATCACTTTTCCCCTTGGTATGTTCTTTTAGGCGGTTAGTTTATAGTGATATCCTATTTATAATATTACATATATAATGACTAATTTTTATTTATGGAATATAAATAAGAAAATAAGTAACATATATATTCACTAAAACAATTTCTATAACTATCCTTTAATGGTTGTTGTGAAAAAAATAAATCATGACATTCCTTAGGGCGGTTCTCTGCACACATGTTTGATACATGTTTCCATTTTTCGATTGAATGGGAGGGGAATAGATAATTTTTATGCCATAAATATAACAAAATTTCATTATATAAATGTTTTATAACGGTTTGGAGGATGGTGGATAGGAAAGATACTGAAAGAAAGTAAAAGGGTAAGTAATATTTATGTTGAGAAATTGAATATTCTTATGAAGTATCCTTGGGAAATAAATGAGATGAGAAAATTTATTTAAGATAGAGTCTTCCAAAATTTTATAGGGGATATAGAAGAATAAATATTTGTATAGTTTCATGAGAATGTTGAACAAGATGTCTGTCTTTAGAAGGTTGGAAGTGAGCTCCTTTTATAGGTGAAAATGAGGGAAAACATCACAAAATAATATTATATAAGGGTTAATAATGTAATTGAATGTGAGTTAGATGTATTAGGATGGGAAAGTTTGGTAAGACATAAAGGAATAAGTTTTTGACCAAAAAAATGTATTATATATGGTCTATGTTTCAAATTGATTAAGAACAATTCAAGCCACATTGGATTACCCATTTTAACACTTGTTAGTTTTGATTAAACACTTACCTTAGTAATGATTTTATCACTAAAGTATAAGATGAAAATTATTTAAAAATTGGGTGGTATTTAATATAAATTTTTTACCATTTAATCTGATTTAATTTTTAAAAATGATAAAATTAACTTTTAAAATTTAAATATAAAATGTGTTGAAACCCCATTTATATAGAAAATTTATTTTCAATCATTATTTTTTCCTAATATTATTAAAAATAAATAAAAAATAAATGATTTTTAACTTATTTATATATAATATTAAATGTGATATTAGATTATTTATTTTAAAATAGAACAATTTAATTTAAAATCCCAATATTGAAAAAAAGTATCATTCTTTGAAAACTAACTATTTTACCATAGTAAAAAGTATTTATCATGGTAAATTATTTTAATTACAAAATATAAAATTAAATTTTTTTAAAAATAATAAAATTTTGATCTAAAATATAAAAAATAGTTTATCAGATAAAATATCAAAATTTTATAAATATTACTTTTAATATTCTCATATAAAACCTGTTTTTAGAAAAAGTGTGTTTTAAATTTTAGAATTTATGTGTAGCATAAAATTATGAAGTATATTTACTTTCATGATATTAATTAGTCTATTATAAATTATATTATATTTATATGTCTTCAAAATCAATTGAAAACTACACATTACCATTAAAATATTTATTTAAAATAGATGCTTGAAATGGTTTATAAAGTAGAATGAAAAGTAAATTATGTCCTAAAATGTTGAACATTGGTTTTATAAGTTCAAAATTAAATTTTAAAATAATAAATATTATTCATTAAATAAATTTATAATCAATTAAAATGTTTTATAAACTATAAATTCATACACATAAAATTTTCAATTTTGATAAAAAATGCATTTATTAACTATTCACTTAAAAATAAATTATTTTAACAAAATTGAATAATTAATCATTGGAAAAAATTTATATGATACTTTCAAAAATGTAATGAAATTTAAAATTACTAAATTATACATTTATCTTTTAGATTAAAATACGATATGTAAAGAAAAATTAGTTTTATTGAAAATTCCCTTTTAGAATATTTAGCATTTTTAATCCTATTTTTTATGAATTTTTAATTGGTTTCAATATTTTTATTTACAGTAGGTTTTATTATTATTAAATAATATTAATAATGTTCATCTTATACGTCATAGATCATTTTTATTTGTTTTTTCATGTGAAGAAATCTATAAAACCAAATATTTATTTAAGGAAAATAGATTATGAAATCACATGTCGTTAAAAGTCTCATGGAAGAAATATTGAACCATGGAAATCCCAATTCTAATGATGAATGGACTCATTATTATGTCCTCAACATTATGGATTTTAGGTTGTTTTATTATTGAGCATTATATTAGGATTTATATGGATACACTAATGTGGATTAGATTGTTTCAATGTACAATCTCAAGTCTACATTAGGAGGTTCATTTCCACATGGAAGTTTGTGAATTTCTTATTTAAAAAGTAAAAAATATTTCATCTCATTTAACATTGAAAAATAGAAAATTATATTGCGTTTAATCTGTAATCTACTCCATTTATATGTATAAATTAGTAGTTTTATAATGTTGGAGTTGATGTGAAATCCCCTATTGAAATTAGGTTGGATAACTCGAGTTATTTTAATATTAGACAAAATAATATCCATAATTTAAGGAAAAATAAAATCAAGATAAAGTATTATTTCAGAAAGGATAAGATAGAATAATGTCTAGTTCAGTTGGAGTACCTATCAACACAAAATCAGGTATCATATATCATGATAAAGGCACTTCCTAAGGATGAGTTTGAGAAGCATAGATTGGCTCTTAAATCCTAAAAATATCTATTCAACTAGATGGTATGGGGAATATATCCATAATACTCATAGGATTTAATATTTATATCAATTTTAAAAATTCACATGAATCAAATGTTTAGATTTCTAACCCACTATTATGGTCTTTTAGAGAAATTTTATTTGGATTTGTTGACCAGGGGAGAGAAGGTGTCCATAAATTATCCTGGAATAAGTTGTTTATGATTAGTGACCTAGATGGCTAGGAGTATTATTTCCCATTAACAAAGGTGATCTTTCCCATTATGATTTTTTGTTATTGGATAGATTATTTGAATGTATATTCAAGGATAGTAGATTGGTATAGTGTCTTTAAAGAGTGTAAAGGTTAATGAAGTTTTTTAATGATGATGTTTTCACTTAAATATTATTTCTCATAAGTATATTACCACATGTGTGGTTAGAGTTAATTATTAATAAATCATTTATGAACTATATAAATTAAAAAATAGATCATAAAATATATAAGGTATTTTTATGTTGTTGGATGAAAATATGTTAAATCTATTTTTTAAGGGGTTTAAACTATCAAAAGAGGACAGATTTGTCAAAAATATCCCTTAGCATTTTTTTCAGTTCTGTTTATTGACTAGTCTATTAAATATAACTCCAAAGTACATTAAAAATTCAATAATAAGTATGATGGTGTTTTGAAATAATCTTGAAGAATTTATGTCTTTAGTATGGGTGTCACACCAGGACAAAAAATGTCACACCATGAAAGGAGTTCCAAGGAAAATGGAAAATTCATAGAGTTCCTAATATATATAAGTCTTTGAAATTATATATAAGGTTATTTAATATAATATATGATTTTTGGGATTTTGTACCTAGTATAAGATAAAAATTCACTCCAAGACACTTGTGGTCATATAATGACCTTGCTCTATCAATGTTACATATTCTAGAGGTTGTAATTGCATATATTTGGTTACATTTCGTGGATATATTAAGAGGATTTCAAACAAACTATTTTGGAGATGGTTTGGGGATTACAATGTGGTAGGTTTTGTCACACTATGAAATGGAAATGTGTGTTATTGTAAAATAGTTAATTTCATACGTAATGGTAAGTCAATTGGATGTATAAATGTTTCTTCCTATGTCATAGAATAAAAAATTGATATGTGAGTGTTAATCATTTCGCAAGTAGGTGGATCATGCTTTAGATACTCAAAAAGAAAGAGTTAATGTCCTTGGAGTCTGGTTGACCAATATATTATGTGTAGATTCATGTCATGATGTCCAAATTAAAGGTTCATTTCATGGTTTTCTCTTAAACATGTTTGACAGGTGCAATCCATGAAATTTAATGATTATGTGTTACACGCTGTGTTGGAACATGTCACCCTGTGGAGGTGAAAGATTTTTTTTTTGTAGTTTCATGTGAGAATTAAAATATTACCATTATATTAGTATTCATGTTATGAAAAGGTTGATTCAGTAGACCATTATATTCAAATTTTATATCTTTCATTAGGGAATTGAGGGAATTAAATAGAATATTTTGACTTAGTTTTAAGGATGGTATTTGGATGAATTTTTCCACCTACCAAAGTAGAATTTATTATCTATTAATAGGGATATATAGTGATTCTATAGATATATAAATGATATATATCTCTATTTTAAAAGGAAGAGGAATGGTAATAGAAAGGTTGATAACATAAAGATAACAGAATTTATTCAAGTCATATTTTGGAGATTCATTGAATAAGTGGAGGAATATCTTGGATGGTATCTCAATAGTGGTTCATGGAGTTTATTAAGTGGATGAAAGTGAGGATTATTTATTCACCACTATATGTGTAAACTCAATATTAGTTCTTGAATATTTAGAATACAGTAATTGGAGGATCAATGAGCTATCTTGGTGGTTTAGAGTAGTGAGTAATTTTTATTATGTTGGTTGTAACACCAAAAACGTTCGTGTGGAAAGTCTAAACTGTAAAAAAACATAGTTCTATTATTATTTCAAGTGAATCAGAAAATTACAATTAAATTACCCTTGTATTAGCCTAGTTGGGTGAGCTAAGTAAAATTGCTTATGTCTCACTATTATTTTTGTTATCACTTCATATCAATTGTGAGGGAGATGGGTGTTCCTAATGGAAATGGACCAATATCCTTGGCTAGGTATTTTTGTGAAGTTTTTCCATATACTAATCCAACCCCTCATATTATTTACCATTATGTAGACTAATAATTTGTTTTAGAGAAAAGGTTCACAATGGAGTATTATCTATTATAAATGATGATAGTAGTTATCAACCATAATGAAATTATAAACATTGATGGAAATAATTTTAAATTGTAGTAGAATAAAATGAAACACTATATTTCATCATTAAGAATATATATTTACACTATGGAAATTCATGGAATCAAATTAAATATAAATAGGAAAGTATTATTCGAAAAAAAAATATAAGGGAGATTTATATTAATGTTAATGGATTCAAAATGTTGGGAAGTGGATTATCCAATAAAATATACATTATATTGAGTTAATTAAAATCAACACATTCTATGTTGGAAAAAACATCCCAACATAAATAATGGTGACTCAAATCTATATAGATCCAAATTACAAGTGCATTAGAATTTATTTTAATATATTAGGATGTACCTAAGGGAGTTTTTTTATTCATTTTTTATCAGTTGAATATCATTATAGGGTACATGTATGGACTGAGAGAAAACCTCAAAAATGTCAAGATTTTGAATGGGGTCGTATTTATAGTACCATTGTGTTTCAATGAAAATGACTTAGTTTTATAGAAAATGACCAAAGGGGTGACATTAGATAGACTTCGTAGCACAATCATTGTATACAAACCAAAAAATTAAGGCAATAAGTCCCACAAAATGCGATAAAGAAACTAATTGAAGAGGATGGTCCTAATGAAATAGATTTTTATGATATTTGGAATTTACTTTCCTCAAAACTCAAATAATGAAAATTGAATATTTTAAATATAGCTTCCACTAGATTTATTATATGGTATAAAAGTTTTGTGTCTCATTTAATTTTGTCCAAATAAATTTTTGAGGTGATGATGGAGAAAAATAACCCTTAAAAATCATATAAGGATGAGAAAGGAATAAGGATTTCACATTAGAAATTTTTCAAAAAAAGAATATGATTTCATAAGAAGATATCATCTTTGAAGGAAAAAAAATTAGAAGAATTCTATAACTATAAATACGTAAGTGAGAATGTTATTGTGGATATCATATGCTAACTATAAATAGAGGAAAATATTTTGAAATCCCTTAATTAGATGATAATTTAGAGCACAATTTTGAACTAGTAGACTCCATATAAAATATATAAGTTAGGATGTATAAAATGAAGAAGGTTGATGAAGTGATACATGATTAAAAATTATAAATGTGGTGTTAATTTGGAAAAATAATTGAGTTAAAGGATTTTATTGAATGAATTAAATCTAAAAGTATGAAAAAATAGACAATGAAATTTAGCACATACTCAAAATTTATGTGCATTCCTAAAGTATTAATAGCATGAATAGTTTTGTGAAAAACCATGTTTAAATGATCAAGGAGAAAAAAAATTAATTTTTATTGAGGTGAAAATATATTTATGATCAAGAGAGACTGTTAACTCCCATCATAAAATCCAGAATTTAGAGTGTATGGGTTTTATAAAAATCTAATTAGGATCACAAGGTGGAAATAGAAAAGGTATATACCTGCCTAAAAGTGAATTTTATAAATATGAATGTACATATGTCAAAGGGCTTTATCAAAAGAAAAAAATAAATGGTATGTTATTTGAAACCACAAGATCCTACACTATATATAAAGGTTTATTTTTGTGATTTACAAAACACGTAAAATGCCCTAATCAGAGTAGTTAATACTCTCAATAATACACTATGAATGTTGTGTTATTATTGTGGAAATTTGCAGAATACCAAATATATTATTTCCCTTGAAAAATGGAATTTATGGGATCAAGATGAATAAAAACATAGGGATAAAAATTCCTATTCTATACATATTTTTAATATCTAATTTTTCATACAAAATATTATGGAGGCTTCATCAATTGGATATATATGTTTCATAAAAATGACTCAAAAAAGGATACGTCATTAGTGGGAGGCTTCATCAATTGGGATGAAAACTAGTAATATATTTTCATCTCTATATGACAAGGACACTCTAATAGAGCTAGAGGTGGAAAAATCTCATTTTCTAACAAATTAAGGAATGAATTAAAAATATATCAACAAAGAAAAATTTTAATAAGGTGAATAGTTCTAAGGATTAATTGAAATTGATGGATCATTATGAAGTTTGGGTCCATGATAGTGTATGAACATGAAAAATTATATTAAACTGAAATATTTTAATCGAAATGAAATACGGAAAAGTAGGCGTTGTTTGTTTCAGAAATGGTGACAGTTTGAAGATCACTAGCTCTATAAAATCCAAAATTAATGTCCCTGATTTGAGGTGCATGTATGTATTTGTTGTTGAATAATTTGGTATTAATTTACTAAGATTTATTCCATTATGTTACATTGTAATGTCATAAAATTCAACGAGAAGGGCGGAATCATCAAACAATTATATGGTTTATTTTTACCCAAGGAGTGAACTAAGGGTAATATCAATGTCATTGGTGGAGAAAATGACTGGTGATTTCTATCCAATGAGAGAGAAATATATGGAACAAAAGGATTTTCTACATGATTAAAAAGTACTTATAAGATATTATGATAAATATAAGAGATCGTGATATTCATAAATATTTATTTTTTCACACTCACACACACACAATTGAGATAATTTACAAAAGAAAAAGGAAAGTTGTTTAGAATACATAAAAACTAAAGGAAAAGAAGTCAATGATATTCCTTTATTTTTTCACATTGATTTGTGTGGAATAATATAACCCAACTACGTGAATGTAAAAATGTATTATTTATTAATTATATATGAGTATAATAGTATGACATGGAAGATAGTTAACTCTAATAAATACAAATGATTCACGTGCATAAAAAAATATCAAAAATTGAAAACTAGAGTGATTATGTTAAAAATTCATAAATCATGGAATGAAAATAGTATAGAACCCACTAAATAACTTGTTGAATAATATATGGCCAAACAAAAAATATGACTTCATATTTTAATAGTATAAACTCTTTAGTAAAAAAATGTCATTTGAAAAAGGAATCAGATTATCAATAACCTAGATCAAAAAATTCTCATTGAGAAAAATATTCAAGATTTGTATTAGAAGGAATTGTTGGTTACATCAGTTTAAATATCCAATAGGGTCTCTTTTTCAAATAAATACATGATACCTCATGAGAAGTGGTATGATAATAATTCAACACTAAAGTACTTTAATGTTTTTTATATAAATTCCTTATTCTTAAAAAATAAAACAACTAAATGTTTTAATCACATAGAGATAAAGATATTTTACTTGGATAATAATAAAAAATCATGGTTTTCAAATGATATAATTTATTATTTGGGAATATTTTTGAAAATCAACATTTAATTGTTATAGGAAAATGAGCTAGTTTCATAGTCATATATGTAGTTTCCACAAACAAAATAGTGATAAAATAGTAGAGAGAAATGTTGGAGTTATAATCATAGTGGGGGAAAATATGGCTATAGATAACTCCTAATAAGACACCTATAATGAGGAAATCTAATTAGGTTTAACTACTGTGATAAATATAATAACTAGGGTTTAAATAAATGAGATCAATATTACTAGTGAATAAAAAATACAACTGAAAAAACATGGGATGAAGATTCTATAAAAAAAATATTTATTATCATAAGTATAGCCTATGTATTTTAAATATTCTACTGAATATGAGAAATGGGATAAAGAGATTCATGAATAGATTCAAAATTTGATAAGAATTTAATATGGTAAATTTTCCTAATTCCAGATGGAAAAAAATATCCTAAAAACAAGTGGGTGTTTCGTAATAAACTTAAAGAATAAATGGGTGAATTGATAAAAATCAAGACTAGTGTGAACGGGGTATTCGCATAATATAGAGTGATTGATTTTTATGAATCACTTTACTTTGTTTCCCAATTGAATACTATTATAAAATTCTTAGAAATGTCAATACTTTGAGGATTTAAGGTTTACCAAATGGATATCACATCACATTCCTTAATTTCATTCATTTAAAGGGAGACAACATTTAGAAATTGGATGGATTCCTTACAAATCAATAGGATATAAACCTTTACTAGTTGAGAAGTATATATATTTTTTGAAGAAAGCATCGAGATCAAGGTAATAAAGACTTGATAAAAACCTGATAAATATTGGTTTTTATAGAGGATTTGTTCATTGTATTTAAATTAATAAATAAAATGATTAGATAATTTTGGTTCTCAATTATGTAGAAGAGATAATTTTAATAGGATTAGATCAATCACAATATTTTTTTTTGAATAATATATGTGGTGTGAATTTTGAATGTTCATGATGGGATGTTAACATTTTTCTATGGTTTACATTTGACTAATGGAAGGAATGACATGTTTTATATCACAAAAAATATATTAAAATTTTTCCAAATGTTCTATAATACAAGATTCAAGGTCTATGAAAACAATGATTTCTACATAAATGAATTTTTCAATAGTTAATGGTGTAATTAAGGTTTATTTATGGGAATATAGATAAATCGTTAGAATCCTAATGTAGCTAACAAAAAAATAACTGGACATTTTTTCCTTGCTTTAAGCTATAGGATACCAAATATATCCCAAGAAAATCCATATACTATCAGGGAAAATTATTCTTCATCGTATCAATAACACGATGGATTTCCTATTGTTTTGTTATAGAACTTCATAACAAGAGTTTTTTTATATACTGATTTATATTAGGTTTGTTTATTTAATGATTTCAATTTTACATGAGGTGGTTCATTTTTATTATAATTTTATATATTTATTAACTAATAATGAAGCCTAGTTAGATCTCAATTAGTACTAAATAAGGCAAATGTATCAATGATGCACATGAATTTACACAATTTCTATTGATAAAGAAACAACTAAAGGAAGTTTTAGTTGATGTGAATTCTACTATTTCAATTTCGTGTGATAACTTGGATAATATTAATTTTAAGAAAATATTATTCATTATTCAAGGAAAATCACATCAAGATAAAGTATCATTTCATCAAGGATAAAGTTGGACAACGGTTTGTGTCGTTATAGTATTTGTAAACAAATAATCAAGTTGTATATATTATGATAAAGTAACTACCAAAGGATGAGTTTGAAAGTCATTATTTGGTGCTTGAAGTATAACTATATCCATCCCAATTTATGGGTTTGAGAATATATTATCACACCATATGGTATTTTTTTCTTAATATGGTATAATAACTCTATGGAATTATGTTTTTGTATATATAAACCTCACTTTTTAACATTCAAATAAGTTCTCTTTGGGTTTCTTCACAAGGGGGAGAAGGTTTCCACAAATTTTATTGGGATAATATTTCCATGATTGGTGATGGAAATTGTTGGTTGTGTTTTTTCTTATAAAAAATGGGTAGATGTCACCTGATAATATTTTCTTATATGAGATAGTATTTTAATATCTATTAATGGGAAACTACGTGGTTTAAAGTCATTTAATATCATGAAGATTAAGGAAGTTTTTTCATGAGGAAATTTTTGTTTAACTATTGTTTTACTTGATGATATTGACTCATATGGGAATATAATTTATGCTTATTGAATATTTAATTACCAATATAAAGGTAAAATGGTTTAAAATATATGGTAGGCTAATTATGATGTTTTCATATATGAATGTACTGGATCTATTTTGTAAGAGTTTTTCACTAATCCAAAAGTTATGTTGTTAAAAAAATACTTTGGAATATATTTAGGTTGTTTTTATTGAAAATAATACTGAAATGAATTATAATAGTGCTTATAAATCCATGAAAAATTATGAATGAGTTTTAGAAGAATCTTGAAAAAAAAATTCCTTCAGTAATGTAGTCTTGATGTGACAACATAGGTCACACCATAAAAGGAGTTCCGAGGAAAATGAAAAAGGTGTAGTGCTCCCTATATATTTAAGTGTCATTAAAATTATATATAAGGTTATTTAAAGTTATATATGAAGTTTTTTAGTTTATCACTAGAATAATATTGTAAGTCACATTGTGACGTCTTTGGCTATGTCATGACCTAACCAAAATTGAGTTTCCCATTATAAAGGTTAGAATCATGGGGAGCAGATAATGTATTATGGATACCCCATGAAGACATAATTATACAATGTTTTAGAGTTAATTATTTATTCACACTAAGGTAGGTGGTATCACCTCATTAATTAGAAATGCATTTTATTGAAAAAAATTATTTAGTTATTGTGTAAAGTTAACTCTTTAGAATGTGTAAAGGATCCTTTATTTACTATAGAAGAGAAATTGGTAGGTGATCATTGATCATCTCATGAGTAGTAAGGTCATATCCTAGAGTCTTCTTATATATATAATTTAATACTCTTAATGATTAGATGACCACATTTTTGTGGCTAGAAATGTGTCATTGTGTGAAAATCAATGTAGAATTCCAGGGTTTTCCCATATAGTGTTTTTCATGTGGGAGCCTTGAAATTTGGAGAATAATTACTATATGTTGTGATTCAATGCATCGGGTCATGGAGGTATGAATTCATGGGTATAGTTTCCAAAGAATCTAATAATTACATTGTGAAGGTGTTATTCACACCTTAAATAAGTCATGTTAGCAAACCTATATATTCAAATTTATAATTTTTTAGAAGGTAAATAGGGGAATTAAATGAATTATTTTAATAATAATATATTATATATTGAAGATGAAAACTCATAAAAGGGGAAAAATAATACTATCATCCTAAAACTTTTTTAGGAAATATATAAAGATAGTGATACCATCTGTAGGAACTTGGTTTTTCACTCAAGTATAAATCCTTTAAATTTTAATCTAATTCTTATTTTCAACATAATATGGTTTTCTAATGAGTTATGAATGGTCTGACGGGTTTCTGGGTCTAGTTTTAACCCAAAATCCATCTTTTGGGGAAAATGGGCTATGTCGCATGGTTAAGGTAAACATTGCCGGTAGGGGGCACTATTAGATCTACCCATGTGGATGGCCTACATTTTCTGGTAGATCTATCTCATATGGTAGGTGCGTAGTTCTATAACTATGTATCCTAACCATGTGAGTTCCCCTTTTTTCCAAGTACTTGTGCATATTTTGCGTACATTTTTTCAAACCGTGCGAACAAACTGTGGACAAGCTAAATTTTGGGAAATTTTACCATTTTAGCCTTAAGGGTTTATTTCCCAAAACCTTCTAACCTAATCCAATTTAAATTGGGCATGGACTCCTCTCTTCTCATTTTGGAGCATTTTGAAGGCCTAAGATTGGTATCAAGAAATCTCCTTCTTCTAAGATCCGATCGAGCTTATGTTCATCACGTCTGATGTGCAACGGTATGTACCTTTTTCATTTTGAGTCGTTATTAATCTATTTTGTTCTTGATTTAGTTATCTAGGTGTGAGAATTTTTACACTTTTCTTAAATCTACTATGATCCAAGATAGATCAAGGGCCAATAACAGAGGAGTAGAGTCTTATGACCCTAAATTGGGTGTTCTATAAATCATCCAGCAAGTTCATTGAATTTGGAATTTTTTGTGGGGCCTTCATATTACATTGAGTGTGGTTTATAGAATTTATATGCCATGAATTTAATTATTAAAACATTATGGTAATTCTATTTAAAAATATTTGATTACTTGTTGGTGGTTATGACCACAACACCCAACGTCACATGTAAGATGATATTCCATAGTTGAGTTTTCAGTGTTTCGACACTTTTGTATCATTGTTCGAATGTGCGCGAGCTTGACCAAACTAATGGTAGGCCTAATTATAATCAATTATTGTTTTATTATGTAATTATGGATGAAATGTACCATATCACTTCCCCTTGACCCACCTAAGGTAAGTGCTTAAAATTGATAATTAAATATGAAAGAAAAATTGGAATGTTTATTGAGCATTAGACTTGACTAGATATAAATGTGAATGAATAATAGGTAGCATGTTCATAGCACCCCTTAAAAAGTTAATAGAAGGTAATTAAGTGAACCTTAATTATTGATTATGCCTTAAATGTATTTAATAAAGGTTTCATGCTACTTGTCCTTTACACATAAATGAAAGGCAGGGCTTGAACCAAATAGACTTATTGATAAATAATGAATTGATTAAAGGGTTTCATTATATATTTTCTTAACACACTAATGAAAGTAAAGGCTTGAAACTAATGAAATATTATATTCCTTAATTATAAAATTTGAGTGTACTGACTCGATCTCACCTTGGATTCTTATCGGGGAATGCCTTGACCACTCTAGATCCCCATTTTGATTCAAAGATGTGGCTAGCCTAGGTTGAGACCCACCAAGAACCTGATCCTTGACTATTCATGGATACTTGGTATAACATTGTATGATCCATCACATAGTATTAATGAATGGCTTGGATAAACTCCTTGGATCCAGCATTGATAGGTAGGTTCCACAGTTAAATCCCATAGGGCTTATTCACTGATTAGCCTCAGTTTACATTGTATGATCACTATGGATTCGGTAAGAATTTTATTATGGAATGCCTTGGAATATTATCCTTGTATTACACTCTTACCCTTATAAATTATATAGTTATTTCTAAGTTGGAGACCCTTGATTCTTGTGTTCCTTAGTAATTACATTGGAAATTCATTATTAAATATCATTATAGGTTTCCTCATTACAGCTTGGAACCTTCACTATTTATTTCATGTGGCTTCTTTATAAATAGGTAATAATTAAATAATGAATTGGTTATATTTTCCTACAACATCCAAGGGCTGAATCAGTTACTTGGGTATTTAGTTACATTGTATTGCTTTAATTATTATATGCTTGCTTGCACACTGTTACATTTCCATTACACAAGATGGAGGTTATAGACACCGTTGGTGGTGGCCCACTGATATTTTTCTCACACCCTCAATGGGAACGGTTTGGTACCCCAAGTAGATTACATGAATATAGGTGTTGACAAAGGAAAGCATACAACTTCAAACACCTGATTACTTGCTTTTTAGGATGGATCTTGGAAGCATATGACTGAGCCAGAGCTCCGGATGCTTGGGATAGCCTTTTTATTTCCTTTATGGTTTTTTGGAACTTTTTATTCCTACTATCTTATATCCATGTTTTCCCGCTCACTAGATACATAACATATCATCAGCAGTTGTTTTTTGATTATTCCAGTTGATTCAGTTAGTGTTATGCTTGGCTATTTACCACTTTTGTACGCTTCTTTTGTTTAATTATATTGTTTCTACTCTTTACCTATGATTATATTAATCTGTTGTGATTCACATTGGTAATGAGAGAGTTGTCTTCCCATGAACACAACCTAGGAACTCACTACTAGTCGGAATCCTCTAGCTTTTGGGGAGATACTCTAGAGGCCATATGGCCCACCAGGCTTGGGGAACCTATTAAGTGGCATTCGGGTTTGAGACATCATAAAGTGGTATTAGTGGAGTCTTTATTTTCTATATTTATTATTCGAATACAATAGATTAAAGATTAGGAATTCTTGGGACATGTTTATAACCCTTTCTTGGGTGTCATGAACCTAGGTTCTTAGAAAAATCCAAGTAACACAAAACATAACTGTTATTCTGTTTTCCCAATATTGTTGATATTATTTCACCATTGGGTGAAAAATATTTTTTGTGGTTTTTTTGACTGTTATACTGATTGGGAATCTATTTTATCCTTCGCTCGATGAGATGAGGGAAAGGATAATTATTACATGCATCATATAGGCACCTATAATTCTCATTTCATGCATATTGTCATGCAATATAGGTGTATTTCACTACTTTTCATTGCTTGATATGCCTATGATTTTTGTGTGATCGTATGATAGTTAGATTATTCTTGTATTATTCTTGGTTTTGATTGAGTGATTACTTGTATCAATTTGTGAGGTGTATGGGCCCTCATGGGTTGGGAAGAATAATTTACCGATCTGAGCCATTATATTATAAATAAATGGTTTTTGTTTTCAATGATAAGGTGTATGGGCACTGATTCAATGTGAATGGATATCCATTATAAAATGAATCATGACATCTAAAATGAAATGTTTTCATGTCCTTATCCCAATATTTTATGTTTATGAGATGTAAATTAATGAACCTATTAATTAAATATAAAGTGAAATGAAACTTATACTTGAGAACTTATTGATACCTCATTTTCTAAGAGGGTACTTGGGGTAGTATACCTTGAGTAATGATCTTTCCTTCTTTATATTATTCTAGGAATTCTTTCTATCTACTTTAATTTTGTTCGGAGGCATGTGATTGGATTTAAAGATGCACAATTGGACCAAGTATGTCAGTTAGGGCATGTTTCTTTCTAGACAACCTGTTTTTGGTGTTTATGATCTTGATAAATAAAGAAATAACTATTGGGTTGCATTTCTAATGAACTCAAATCAGCTAGAGGGACCCTGGTAGGTCTCCTTATCTATTAGAAGTAATTTATCGGATAATTGCATAATTAATGATGGGATGTCTATAAAAGGAATGTATTTTTTGAGATTTTCCTATTCTTATTTGATGTATTAGTTAAATATTTTTTATATTTGAATATTTAAAATGTGAAAAAATGTAATATCCTTGAAAATGGAACCTATAGGTAGTGTTTTTTATTCAAATCCTCGTGTAAGGGTCATTTAAAAGTCTCTCTGCATGCCTTTAAATGGAACCGTTAGTATTTTATTCCATTTTATCAATGACTTGCATGATTAGATTTTAGGCTGGTAACTTCAGTTGGAATGACCTAGGGATAGGTTCGAATCTTATTCATTAATAAGGAGATAGCACAGAGTTGGTATCACTCTGATAACTTAAAGCCATACTAGTGTTATCATCTCTCATATTTTGGTGTCATTCGGGTGTTGTTGTCCCTTTTAGGACTTTGAGTTTCTAAGTGATGACCTTGTCCAGATGGGTGGTCATTTTTTGGCCTTTTGTGGGTGTGAGCATCAAGTAATGCTCATCTTCAACTATTTAGACCTACCTTGAGCTTGGTCGGCCACATTTTAGGTTTCTTGACCCTTTCTCTTCCTCATTTTTGGACAACTGGGTATGTCATCATCTAGTTTATTGGTCGTATGGGTCAATATGACTCTAGAATAAATATTTTGTGTGAGTTATTTGATGCTTTAATACATACAACTGATAAGACTATGAGTAATATTAGGGATGTGTCGTTTTCTAATGTAACATTAGGGTAGTATGTGTTGATATACATGATTTCATTGAATGCTAAATGAAATAACGAACCATCCAAAATTGGGTTAATTCGTTGAGCCTTGTGTAGTTCAGTATGATTCTAAATGTCTCCAAGTAGAGTGACCTGAGCATCAAGTATTCAAGTTTGTTCCAATCCTTGAGATGGATTTTTTAGAGACACGGGTGTAATGACATGATTTTCATTTTGGTTTTGGTTCCAGGTGTTTTTTGTCCTTATTTTTACGCTTTATGTTGTGAGTCTAACTCGGAGGAATGTCAAACATTTTTTTAAAGTGTTTTTGATCTAGCATGCTTATGAGTGGATAGTTGGCCCTTTTCTTTCAACAATTAGGAAACTACTAATTCAGGGAGCATCACGTTGTTTCTAGTGTATTTTTACCTTCCAGGTAAAAGGAACACCCTAAGGAAGACCATTTGTAAAAGTTCAATGTCACTTGAATTCCCTTGAGGCTAGAAAGTATTAAATCATGTTGGTGATTACTCAACAGCGTGAATTTTTTGGAGGTTGGATGTGTGCGGTTGGTTGGATTCCAAATAGAGAAATTCATTATTGATATGATAGAATTGTCTTAACCCTTATTTTTAATCCCAGATATCTTCTTAGTTTACACTTTCTTTAAGACAAATATGTTCACTATCTTGACTTCATTTTTGATGCACTAAGAGAGTGTTGGTATTACGTTATGAAAAATCTTTAATCTCTTGAGCTTTAGGGGTGGATTTTCTAGGTGTTTCATGCTATCATGTGGTTCTTATAGAGTCTTGGTAAGTCCTGAGTGATTCTTGGGTTCCCATGTAGGAGAAACTTGGTCAGACTCATGGGCTCCATTAATTTCTTTTTACATGAATGCCAGAAGGATGCCACTCTGGGAACAGTACATGATCTACATTGGATGTTTTAGCCTTGTACCAGTGTCTTCTTTATAAAATGGAGTGTGAAATAATTTGGAATAGTTCCTTAAGACTCCAATCCAAATGTCCTAGTAAATATTTGACCTATGGATCATCACTGAAAGTCAACTATGGGCTTCAGTGAAGACACTCATTGTAAATGCAAGACACCATGAAGGAATGTATTGTGGTTTAGTTTGAAATGAATCAACCATCTAAGTTAGGAATCTTCTAGATAATTAGGCAAATTAGATCAACTCGCTCTCTCTTCCTCTTATTCAATTTCAACGGTTGTAAGGAAGAGTTTCAAAGCAGATCATCAGGTAAAGGCAGTTGTAGTGTAATTAGGGTCAGTAGTACCTTTGAGGGATCATGCGTGGCCATTTTCTATTAGGTTGATAGGAATTTGATGGTTACTTTTTAATGAAATCACACAATAATAATTGTTATAATTTTTACAGGAATTCTTGGCTAGCCAATTCCAATGGTGGAGATATTTTGGTTCAAAATTAGACTTTTTGTGATAACATTCATGGTGGAAAGCACCATTGAATTGATGTTTAAATAGGATAGGATGTGATTATGTATCTAGATAAACAAGGTCACCCGTATTGGTGGCCAAGGATGAAATTTCAAATACCAGGCTTTATCACTAAGTGTTCCACCTGTCAGTAGGTGAATGTGGAGCACTATATACTTGAATTCTTGTTACAACCACTTCTAGTCCCGGAATGGAGATGGAAAGATGTTTCCATGGAAATTTTAATTGGGTTACCTAGGTCTCCTAGAGGTAGCGATGTTTTTTGGGTTTTCTTTGACCGACTAATGACGGTATCAAATTTCATTCATATTTGAGAGACATTCTCAGTACATTATATGGGATGATTTTATTTCCTTGAAATCATACGGCTACATGGGTTCCCTTATACTATCATTCTAAATGGGGATAGGGATACTCATTTCATGTCACGGTTTTGGTAGGGATTGCCGAAGGATATGGGGACATAGGTTCTTTTAATCACATCTTTTCACCCTTAGATTGATGAAAAATTAGAACAGACAATACAGGTTCTAGAGGATATTCTTTGAGTATGTATCTTTGATTTGAGTGGTTCTTGGAAGAAGCTTATCACCCTCATTGATTTCACCTATAATAACCACATTATGAAAACAATTCAAATGGATCATATTGAGGCCTTATATGGTAGGTCGTTCCATTCAACCTTGTGTTGTCTAGAGGCAGGTGAGGCAACCCTTCTAGGTCCACATCTCCTCTGAGAGACTTCAGAGCATATTTAGCCGAATAAAAATCATATGACTATCACTCAGTCTAGACTAAAATCTTATGTTGATTAGTGTCTATGACCTCTATAGTTCTAGGTTAGGGATCATGTCTTCTTGTGGGTATCACCTAGGCTAGGGAATAGGCAGTTACAGAAGCAAGGTAAGTTTCCACCTCATTACGTAGGACCATTTGATATTATCGAGAGAGTCGGGCCGATATCCAATCAACTGATATTACCTCAGAGGTACAATCCAATTCATGACATCTTCCATGTTTCATATCTTTTCTAATATCATGATAACCCATATCATAATTTTGATCTTGAGAATTTGAGTTAGATATTGATGCTACCTTTCAAGAGTATTTAGTACACATCCTCAACTAGAGAACGAAGGCTCTCCGAGGTAGGTATGTCCCTTTAGTATGGGTGCTATGGTAGCAGAACTGCATGTAAGATGATACATGAGAGAGGGAGGATGACATACATGCCCAGTGGAAAGAGTTGTTCTCATAAAGTGTTTCACCACCATGGAAGGTGAACTGAGGGATGAGTTATTTTAAGGGGGTGACTGTAAGAACCCGGTTTCTCACTTAGGTATGGATCCTTTAAATTTTAGTCTAATTATTTATTTTGGAACTAATATGGATGTCTAATGAGTTAGAAATGTCTCAGGGGTGTTTGGGGTTGGTTTAGAGCCCAGAACCCATCCTTTTGGAAAAACTGTCCTTATCATACGATTTGATTAAACCATGCGGTTATGGCATATGGTTTTATCTAATTGAGCAGATGGTCTTCTTTTTCAAGTCGATCTATCTCGCACAGTTGGTGCATAGTTTCCCTAACTGTGTGGCCTAACCATGCAAGTTCTCTATTTTCCCAAGTACATGTGCATGTTTTTCACCTGGTTTTTCAAACCATGTGGACAAGCCGTGCACAGGATAAATTTTGGGTATTTTTACCAATTTAACCTTAATGAGCCTTTTAACCTAACCTTCTTACCTAATCAAATTTATTGTGTGATTAGACCCATTTCTTATCATTTTAGAGAATTTTGAAGGCCTAATATTATGATCAAGAGATCTCTTTCATCTGGGATCTGATTGAGTTTATTTTCTTCAGATTACATGTTCAATTGTAAGTACTCAAGTCCTTTTGATCCATTATTCTTCTCTTTTAATCACAAACTAGTTATCAAGGTGTGATAATTTTCCCTCTTTTCTTATATCTACATCGATCCATGCCAATAAAGGGCCTACACTGGATAAAGAGATTTTTATGACCCTATGGTGGGTGGTGTATAACCCATCCCTCATGTTCATTGATTTTGGAATTTGTCATGTGGAACCTTCCGATTTCATCATGTGTCATTTATATAATTTATATTCCATTCTTATAATCACTAAAACTATATGGTTATGTTATTTCAAAATATTTGATTAATTTTTTGTGGTTATTCCCACAACGACCATCATCCCATGTAGGATGATATGGCATAGTTTAGTTATTAGTGTTTTGAAACTTTTGATCCATCATTCGTATGTGCTTGAGATTGACCACAATAATGGTAGGACTCCTTATAATAAATTATTTTTGTATCATATAATGGTTAATGGAAAGTAACATGCCACTACCACTTGACCCACCTGAGGTAAGTTCTTCAAATTGATAATTAAATGTTGAAGGGAAATTTTTAATTATACTATGTATATGACATGACTAAATATGAATGTGAATGAATATTAGGTTTCATGTACGTAGAACCCCTGACCATATTGATGGAAGGTATTGTAGTAAACCTTAATTATTTAATATGACATAAATGGATTTAATAAAGGTTTCATGCTAGTTGGACATACCACACTATTGAAAGGAAAGGCTTGAACCAAATGGACATATTGATAAATTATGAATTGATTAAAGGGTTGCATGCTACTTGGCCTTATCACACTAATGAAAGGAATGACTTGGACCTAATGAAATATTATATGAATTTATTATCAAATAGGAGTGTCCTCACTTGAGCTCACCTGGGATTCTTATCAATGAATTTATTGAGCATTCAGGAGCCCCATATTGATTCAAGGATGCGACTTTCTTAGGTTGATACCCACCTATATCTCAAACCGTGTATATTCTTGGATGCTCTATAAGAAAGTGTAGGATCCCTCACATAGTATTAAATGATGAATTAGATACACTCTCTATATCCAGCATTGAAAATTAGGTTCCATGGATAAACCCCATAGGGCCCCGTCACTGCTTAGCCCCATTTTACTTTGGATGATCACCTTGGATTTGGTTGGAATTTTATTGCGTAATTCCATGGAATTTTCTCCATGGATTACAATCTTACCATTATCTAGGATACAGTAATTACTAAGTTATTGACCCTTAAGGTCTACATTTCCTTGGTTATTAACTTGGAACTTCATTATTAAATATCACTACAGGTTTCCTCCTTACATCTTCAAACACTCACTATTTCTTGCATGCGGATTATTTATAAACTTGTAATAATAAAGTAATTAATTGGATATATGTTCAGATACCAGCTAAGGGATAAAGCTGGTACATGTGTATTTATTTAAATTATAATTATTTACATATTATATGCATGCTTCAACACTATTACATTTCCACTACACGGGCCAGAGTTTATAGACATCGTTGGTGGTGGCTCACTGAAATTTATCTCACACCCTCCATAGGCATTGTTTGGTACCCTAAGTAGATTACATTAATAAAGGTGTTGATAAAGGTAAGAATATGGATTCAAACACTTTATTACTTTCAGTTTAGGATTGATCTTTATAAGAATATAACCAAGATGGAGCTCAGGATTCTTGGGATAGTATTTTGATTTCCTTTTAACTTTTGTGGAACATTTTATGCCTATTATATGGTATCCATGTCTTCCAAATTACTAGATACATAAAATATAATCATAAGTTGTTGTATGTTTATTCAAGTTGATTCAGTTATATTTATCCTTACGTATTTACCACTTTTTTCATCTTCCACTATTTTCTTATATTTCTTCTACTATTTATCTCTCTATATATTATCTATTGTCCTCCACTTTGGTAATGAGGGAATAGTCACCCCATAGACACACCCTAGGCCCTCACTGCTAGTAAACAACCTCTATCATTTGGGGAGATCCACTTGGGGCCATGTGGACCAATGGGCTCAAGGAACCTATTAAGTGGCATCCGGGTCTGGAATATCACACCATCATTGCTCAGTATAGTTAGCTGATGAATAAGAACATTGAATACAATGTTATTTACTCTATTGGTGTTTATTGTCTTGTGCATTGTATTTTATAGGAAAAAATTTTCTCATTGTGTACTTTCTGAGCTCCATAATTTCAAAAGGAATATTCATCCAACTCATGTAGTATCAGAACCCCAATAATATTTTTTTAATTAACTCATTTTCTCACTCTAATAGAATAAATTTTAAATAAAAACCAAAAAAAATAATTAACCAAAACGAATTTTTATATGAGTTTAATAAAATCTGTGCTATGATATTATGTTCTGTAGAATATTATTCACTGAATTGTAACATATTATAGAATTTATTTTGTGAAATATTAAGAATTTGTATAATGGTTTATTGGAAAGATGGTTGAATTTAGTGGATAATCTTTGAATGAAATGAAAATTTGGTTGGGTCTACTAAAAATTGGATTTGAATTATTATATAAGAATTTTTTTTTGATTAGAATAAATTTTAAATTGTTTTTATGGAATATAGATAAGTTTTTAATGAAGGATATCAACTCAATCATTAGTAATTAATGTGTTGTATGTAATTGTTCTTTAAGAAGTTAATAGAAGATAAATAAAATATAGTGTTCATCATAAGAGTAAATTACATCACTATTTACTAAACCACATAGAGGTTTCCAAAAATATCATCATGGATTATGATATTTTAAAGGATATGGATTAAAAATAACCTTATACACCATGGGATATTGAAACCCTGAAATTTTCTTAAAAAAATTCTTATTTGAGATTCAAAATACAATGATGGATTAGAAACCACAAAAAAATATAATCAGTGGTAATTTTTTTTCATAATATATATATGTATTGAGATGTGAAATAATTATAAAAATGGTATAAAGACATTTTATAGTAAAATTAGTATATTGATTATGTTCTTGTCTGTAAATCTAGCCATTTTACTGAAGGGAGCTAATAAAAGTAATTGGAGTCATTATGACATAACCATGATGACATATAGATTAAATAATGTTACGATGAGGGTGAGATATGTTTTTAAAAACATGGAAATCGGTGAAATTTCATGTTTAATGTTATTTTAATTCAATAGGTTTTTGATTAAAATATTTCACTAAAAAAATATGTCATGGTTAGGCGGTTTATTCCATCACATTAATAATTTTTTAATAATTTGATATTTGGATTTAAATTAAAATATTAAAAACGTTTGATCTTTAATGATATATTTAACTTGATTATGATTTTTATTTTTGAAATAAAATTAGGTTTTGACATGATGAATATGAATTTAGATATTTTTTAGAAGATATATGACGATACTAAAAGTGAGAAAATTAATAAACATGGAAGGCCTGAAATATGGATATTATAAGGGAGTGAACAATAGTATATATGGAATATTAAGGATGATGATGTGTCAATGATGAAGTATCTAAATGTTATTGAAGACTTAGAACTAATATTTTAGTTAATTATAAAGAAAAAACCTTTAATGGAATGTTGTATTTATTTCATTTGAATAATCCATTGTAATAACTACTGTATCAAATTACTCATTAACTTATCTAAAAATAGTGAGTGGGGAGATATTTAGAGGTTTTGATTCTTGGATTTGGTAGTGATTAATTTCTAATATTTCATTCACTCAACTCTATGTTAGTTTATTTCTGGGTACATCAGTACATTGCAGGTGTATTATCCTTAGGCATATCCCTTTTAGTGAGGAATTAAAAAAAATATAAACAAAGCATAATTTTTTTAGATTTTCTTAATTAATCAAAGGATAAATTATATGGGTAATATTATACTTGGATAAAAGGGTGAATCGTCCAATAATCTAATAGAAAATTATATTTAAAAAGGGAAGAAAAATTTTGTATTAAATTATCAAACTCAATCATCAATAGTTATCCAAATACCTAAATACTATTTTTATACTATGATTATTTAAAGTGAAAATGATAAAAATTTTAGAATGATTATGTGTATTCTTTTTATATTCTTGGGTCATAATGTGGCCTGTTATAATGGGGAATGAAGTTATGTATGAGGGGAAACACTCAAAAGAATGAAAAATAGGGTGTGGATATTTCTTACTAAAAAAAGTTGAAATTGGTATTATAGATACAATCTCAACTACTCAAATTTTGGACATAACTCTTATGATTTCCAGAAATGAAGTGAAAGAATTAACCAAATAAAGATCATAGAGAATAGATAGGAAAGAAAAAAATAAACACCATTAAATTGGAGAATAAATTCTCTATATTGGATGAAGGGGATAATTTCATTATTGGACACATTGAAATTAATGGGATGAGTCTTACTTTTGTCTCAACTCAACCCAAATTTTTTCAAAATTGTAAGTTGAAGTGGGATAAGGCTATCTTATCCAAAATTGCACTCAATGAAAGAATTAAAACAATGTATATATATATTAGAATGTATTTCCATCATAAATGATGGGAAACAAAAGTTTATTTATGAATAATTTTTTTGTAGATGTTATATTATTTTTTTTTGAAATATTGGATCTTTAATGATGAGTGGTAGTTGAAATAGGAGTATAGTTAGAGAATACTGAGGAATACCAATGTAAACATTTCATATAAAATTTAATAAAATCTATTGATTATGAATAACTTTTAAGAATTGATACTTTAATTCATATTAAATCTCAAGTATTTATTGATCAAATGAAAGGTAAATGGTGTATTAATGAAAGGAACACATAATAACGGTAATCTATAACATGTGGGAATAAAATATAACTTATGTTTCTCCATGATGAATGAAGGGAATAACTTTTTGAATTCCCACCATGTAAATATATATCGATAAATCATAGAAATCACTAAATTCATAAGTAAATGATTGATATTCCAAATATAAAAAAGGGAAATAGAAAATACATGTGATTCATTCCTGGGAGTGAATATGGCGTGAAATACCTATAATATTCAGAAGAAAAGGGCCTCACATTTTCTTAATTTTATTTATACCAACATGTATAGTCTTGTTCATATATAATTTTAGTATGATATTATGAATAAAATTTATATAAAAAATAATTAAGTAATGCAATATATTAATAGAAGTAATTGGTGAGTTGAAAATGAAAATAGGCATAAAATTAATTCTTTTAATCATATAATGGTATAAAATATAAACCAATTGAAGTCGATAACTAAAAATGGATGTGTAAAATTAAAAATAAGGTTGAATCAGTGATAATTCCCTAAAATAGAGTTATTGAAAAACGTAATTGTAGGGTGAATTATATTGAAAATTCACTAATAATTTAGATTTATATCATAAGGAAATATTAGAAGAAATAAGTGTATGTTTTGGTACACGCACAAAATTGGGATTTTCTAAGTACCAAATAAAAGATGACATATAATGGGATGTGGTTTTGAATAAATCCATGTTGAAATAATTTTATATTATTTAGTAGAAAGTGTATACAAAAAAAGATAACATTTAATAAAATTATGGTTAATTAATAGATGAAGGCACACTTCATGTTTATTTAACAAAGAATAATGTTTAAAAAATATTTAAAGGGAGGATTAACAAAACAATTGAAAGCAATAATGTCAAATACATTATATAATATTTGGAACTAAAAATAGAAATATTAATTTGTAGGAAATGTGTTAATAAGAGGATTATCATGAAGAAATTTCTAAAAAACCTCTAATAATAATTAATGATTAAGGCCTTGATATTCAATCAAAATAGTATATGTTTCAACACAAACTCTTTAAAATAAGAGTAAAAAAACCCCAATTTTATTTCCAAAGGTGGAACTAAAATTGTTTCAAGAAGAAAAACATGATGGTTTATAAGTTTAAACCATGAATTAAAAGAATCATTATACTGAAATGAGTCAAACTTGGGATCTTTTAAAGAGACCAAGTGATCAAAACATCATTGAAGAAAAGGGTTTTCAAAAACACACAAGAAAATTATGGCTTTGTGATATAAAACTAGGAAATATTTGTATATAAATGTTATCATCATATTAAGTGAATATATTATGAAGTTACATTCAAACACTATAAATATTTCAATGAACAATATATTTTATGATAGTGGTTATTCAATGATGATTCAAGATCTATAAAATGGTTTTAAAGTTGAAATTATTAACTAAATTACCCAAAGTGGATATTTTTATTAATAAGATAGATTCATTTCAATGTTGATATAAATTAAGGTATGTCATATCCATAAAGGCTTATATGGTTTATATAATCCTATATTATCTTCTTATAATTGATTGGATTTATACTTTAGGAAATTGTAGTTCATAAATAGTGTGGTAGATCACAACCTATATGTGAAAATATTTAATGAAAAAAATCTATGACACTCATATATATTGATGATATTGGTGGAAACAGAAATCAACCAATGGAAGGATTTGAAAATTTTATATTATTAGAGTTTTCAATGTCCAAATTCAAGGAACTCGCTTATTTTCTTAATATTAAAGTAAATTAAAATAATGATTACACTTTTATTTGTTAAGATAAATATGCTAAGTAATTTTTGCATAATTGTAACATGATCAAGTGTAAAACATTTTCCCAACCAATAACCATTTGAACTAAACTAGAAATCGAAAAATGTTGGTAAAGTAGTTGACCAAAAAAAATTATAAAAAATGATAATAATATTACTACATTTGATGGAAATAAGGATTAACATCATTTATGGTGAATTTTTTGAATCTTGGTTTGAAAACAATCTCAAAGATGATAACCTTGTGATTGTGAAGAAAATTATTACAAATGTGGAAGGTACCCTGGATCATGGTTTAATATGTTTTTAATGAAAAGAGATGTATTTTATTGAATGTAAAGATGAAACTTGGGTTGGAGATATTTTGGGAAAAAATTACACATCAGGAGGAGAATTATTTATTATAAATGAGTTTATTAGTTGATTTTGTAAGAAGAAAGAAAAAACCTTCACATGGAATGGATAAAGTAAATTATTTCATGAAAAAAAATTCATATAATAAACTTTTGTGGATGAAATAATATTTCTAAGACCTTACTGAAGAATTAAAGATGCCTATGGTGATATTTTGTGACAAAAAAATGTTTAATTGAGCTTAGAAATAATCTATTACATTATTAACACATGAAATATATTGAAAATATTGTGCCACATTATTGAAGATAATGTGAGAAATAGATTTTCAAAGGTGGGTCACATTAGAAAAAAAAATCAATAAGTGGTGTATATTTTCAAAAAATGATTAGGTTTACTATAATTTGAAAAAAAAATTGATTGAATCTCGTAGTTCAACAAAATATCACATCATGAGGATATATCGTGTATTCTCCCCCTCACACTCAATATATATATAATTATTATTTCTAATAATATAATAAAATTAATGTATCATTTTGGTTTATTATCAAATGAAAAAAAATTATGGACATTGTAGAAAATCCAATATCTCATAAGAATCATATAAAATAAAACAAAATATTCAAAAAGTGGTAGTAATGTGTAATATCATGCTAAGGGAGAGTAATTTGACATGTGAGGATAGGGGGAGTGAATTGAAGGTTCAAAGTTTGAATAGAGATGTTTTTATAACTTATTTCTTCTACAATAAACATGAGTCACATAGACTTATAATGATATATGAGACTTCATAATATTGTGAAGAGTTATTTGAGAGTATATAACATGAAATAACCCACTTGAACCCCTCTTGGGTGATGGTAATATGAGTAAGATACATCAGGACCACCTCTACTAGGCTCGGGTCTGGTGACCAACATTGAGTAATAATATTACACATAATGGTATGTTATATCCAAATATATCTTTAGACAACTCACACCTCCACACATAACATAGTAAAAAATAAAATACAAATAAAACTCAATTCTATAAATATAAAATTCATGTGAAAAATATTAATATCCAAAAAGTTATACCCAAACATAATCCATAAGGAAAAAATAAATATACATGATAAAAACCCATATTTAAATACAAAAAAAAGTTGATATAATTAAGAGATCCCACATAACAACCAAGCTTCAGATGTGAACGATGCCTACAACCACCACCTCTTATTACTACTAAGTTTTTTCATGCTATTCCCACCAAAATCACCTTTAAATTGTTCATCATGTACTTAATAAATGAAAGTTACAACAAAATATTCCCATGTAGGTGTGCATATAAACATACCTAGTAGAACACCTAAAAATCATAAAGTAAAATAATAAGAAAAGTAGTTATCTCAACATCATATTAGTAGATAGATAAAAATACATTAAAGAAAAAAACCATGATGATATTTAAAATAGAAAACCTATGAAACATGTGTTATTAATGATTCCCATAACAACCTATAATATAGATCGACATGCAACACTAAGAATAAAAACCCTCAAATCAAGCAACCCAAGTCACCACTCTAGAATCACAAAAGAGGACATGTGTCATTTCAACTAGAACATAACAGATGAGAGTAACATAAAATAGGTGGGAGAAGGATAAAAAACATGAGAGAGAGGATATATCTCCATTAGTAATATGTGGGGACCCATGCATTGAACAACATATCATGATATATGATAGGGAATACCTGACCCCTTGGGAATTCTATAATCGTCACTGTGAACCATTTCATAAACCCTAAAAATCAAAACTATAAAACAGCCTAAATGTCTTATCAAATTATCATAGATGACCAATAATTCCAAATTATCATGTTTAATATGTAAAAATACTTGGGGTGGACTACTTATATGACCACATATAAAACCTATTCATGGAGATATAAAAATCTACTAAAGCAAGAAAAAGTACCTGAGATGTACTATTGTCATACATGGCGTGTATCCCTTCTGGGGAAAGATTTTTCTATACTAGATTGATATATATCATTTCACTTCCTACTTAAATTTTTTGTGGTAGGTCACATGACATGTAGAATTAGTGAAATACTTGGTGAGTACCAGTATGGTTTGTGTCATGTGATTGCTAAAACACATGATATGTACAAGAGGGTACATATAGTGTGTTTCCAAATGAAAAATTGAGTGTGTACTCTTAATACACAGAGAGTTGGTTAGTGAGGGATAGATGGTGTGTACACTAGGATACATAGAGTGTGATACTTATCTCCAAATGAAACACAAGTAGTTGTTTCCATTGAGGTACACTACTTTAGTTTTTCAAACTACATGTTGTGTAATCATATCATCAAGCCCATATATAGAAATACTACTAAAATATTTTATTAATCACCATTAATTCCTTTGTTCAAGAAAAAATATTGTTAAAAGCCATGTCTATGGATGTCGAACCTCCAACGGGTAATTTATGGACATTAATCACTAGAAACATAGTTTACAGTCACTTCTCATGAACCCCTAAATTTTGGTAGATTGTTGACTTGAGGGTATTTCCACTAACACACCTCTCAAAATTCACCATCACAAGATTAAACTGATTTATACTTCAATGTTCACTTTTAAACTGAAATAGATCAACCCTGACCCTAGATTTTGATTGTGTTACGATATGAACCAATATTTATTAAACTAATGACACTAGTGAAGGATGGGGATGAGTTGACAAAGAATAGGGGAGGGAAAACCAAGGAAATTTTGAAAACAGGAATTATTTTTTCTCATTGAGAAGCTCAAGCACGCATATTTGGATAATTAATCTTAGAGCAATGGAAAGAACAAAAGGTATCATAGATTTTAGAAAAATAATAGAAACATGTAAGTTTTTTGGTCTATGTGATAGAGAAAGTAGATTCACAACTATTAACTCATGTTCAAAATCATCAATAATAGAAAGAAAGAAAATAAAAAATCCCTACCTCAATATTGGATCCCCTATTTCTAAATAACACATATATTTCTAGGTCCTATGTTGATCCTCCATGGAGTTTTTTTAGTGGATTCTTGAGCTCCCAATTCCCATCCTCTCATATCCTCGATAATTAGGGTTCATAGAAAACCGTAATTAGAGTCCATAAGGTTGATTTTATAATAGTGGTTTAATATTCCCAGAATTTAATACATTAAATATCTAAATTATTCAATTCAATTCAATTAATTAAATAATTCCACCCAAGATAGTCTAACATTGGGAACCAAATGTGAATGTGTGGTCCCCCATTTTTATGGACATGTTTTTTAGGTTTATTATTATTTTGATTTTTAATTTGATAGATGGGATTTAGTTTTTAATAGAGTTCATAATTGAAATATAAAGGTAAAAACCCCTACAAATTGGAGTTTGAGACAATAAATAAGGCCCATGTGGGTGTTGGGGCACTTAGAAAGGTGCTATAGGAAAACTAAAGGGGTCAGGGCAATAGCTTGCAACCACTAGTGAGTAAATGGCCTAGTCAGCAATGCATGTTCCAATGAAAGTACCACAGGACAGCTGGTGGACCTATACTAGTTAGTCGGTGGCTATACTAGTGGTACTATAGTCAACTTGAGATCCATCGTCTAGATAGTAGCCTAATACTGTCAATATTATATACTAAAATGGGGAGAAATAACATTTTCCCCCAGAATTATTATTTGGTATATCTCACTTCTCTCCCATGCTCTGGCTCATGTAGACTAGGGGATGAGGTCTCTTCATTTTTCCCTTTCTCCTTGACAAAGGGATGACCATGGTAGTGTTTGTCCAGTGTTTTGAAGTGAGGATTCACCTTCATTGACCTCCTTTATTCCTATCATCACATAATTAAAATTTTGTACTTTTATGGCTTAGGGTATCATTGGAGATTCCACCAGATCATGGTGGAATCACCCATTTCTCAGGGGTATATGATAAAACATAACAAGAGGAGGAACCAAGATGATATCTTCCCACCATCACAAGTTATTTTTATGAACGAAAATTTCTATGTCAATTTATCTATGGTTTTTTTAAAATTGAATATATATTCTTATGGAATTGGTGATGCATGTTAGGACATTTTTATGAAATAAAGTTGGGATAACACAACTAGGTTTTGTCATACCGTTGGTCACAGTTCCAAGATGATGAAGCTTTATATTGATATTTTTAATGTAATGTAAATTTGAATAAAATTGAAAATCATATCTTTTCAATTAATTATAATATTATTTTAATTAGTTGATATTATTTATTCTAAATGATTTAGGGCCTCCAATTGATTGTAGGATGATAGTTGAGCTTGTACGGTCACAACAAGCCCAAGAGGAGTTATTAGATAGATGCTATAAAAATTCGTTTGGATTCACTATGAGGAAGGTGGTCCATGTTACTTCCCTATAGAATTAATAAATCTTGTTAATTATGAATGTATTGTGTGTTAATCCCACTAAGGGAATTGAAAATATCTAAATTAATTAGATACCAGTGGTTATAACCATGACTAAGAGGATTCTCAGATATGTAGATACCTCCAAGAGGAAGTGATGAGACTTGGGATAGAAGGACCTAGTTGGTTGGGTGGGGACCCTTGAGGTGTTTCAGGCCAATGTAAACATACCATAGAAAAACTAGAGATTGTTATGGTGAAATAAACATTTGGAGTGACCATGGATATGAGATAGTCCATAGGCCATATTAATTGAATGTTATTTGTAGGAATTACCCCATATGATCTGTGGGTCTATGTTAGGTCAAGACTCTACAGAGGAGCATGAAATCCATTATTATACAATCTATGACCCAAATCCATATTTATACTGAGGACCCAACTTGGGTGCCTCCACTTTTACTATTACTAACGGTACCCTGAGTAGGGTGACTCTCCATTGTCGTATCTTAGGCAACCCAAGTAAGTACCCTAGTGGATGACACGAATATGGTGCATTTTTTATTGGGTAGTTATAGTTACCGGTGTCACATACAACCCCAACTTACATGTAATCCAAAAATGGATGTGATAATGATAATATTATTAGATATCAATACATCTTATATTCTACTATTTCTTCTATTTTTGTTATGTCATGTGATTTCCATGGATGACTAGGAATCAACCATTGAGCCTGGCTCTATTTAGATTTATGGAGGTGACCAAAAATCACATATTGAGATATATGATACAATAGGATACTTGAGATTTCTAGGATATGATCTCACAATATTTTGTGTGTGGATACCTAGTTTTACTAGAATTCCGTAAGTTTGATGCTGTAGTGGATTCCAAGTAGTGGCTTCAAGGATCCAACATTATAGTATATGATAGCACATATATAGAAATAACCAAGAGGTCATAGATTCCATTAATAAGTGAGAACTATTGAGAATTAACATGGATCCTAGGAATCTAATGGTGATTCCATTAGATCATTATGAATTCCAGGGACTCTAAGGTGTTTAATAATGGTATGAGGTTCCCAATGAGTGTATATCCCTAATAAAAAATGTCATAAATCTCAAGGTTGATAGTTTCATCGCCTTTATTGATTCCTAGTATACCACTAAGAATCATGTTTACACACCAATGATGGTTCAGGTGAGGATCAATGAGATATTGGATGCCCAAGAGATTGATTGTGGGGTATAGGGTGGTTATTCCCTTTGATTACCCAGCTAACCTTAGAATCATTCATTCTTGTACATATATGTTTTTCTACAGCCTATACCTTATAATAATTAGATGTTGACCATAAATTTATAATTCCCTGGTACCCACAAGGGATTTAACCTGAGATCTTGAGAATGAGGGATGTATGGTGACACCCTATAGTCTAATACTCATCAGTGGAGGTGTGATCATGATATCCACAGAGCATGGACTGAAGTCTCTTGAGGTGATGCTCATGCTCAGAGACACTTTGACACTATCCAAAAAAGGTACAGTTGATTTAGGACACAAAAATAAGGGTCAAAGAGTATTATTGTTCTTGAACTAGGTTATATGTGCATTAATTTGGGGTGGTGGTGATACTATGGTTATAAAGGCCCCAAGATGTGTTCATAATAATTCTAGCATCTAGCGAAAAAAATTATTGTTGGTGGATTTATTTATTATTCATAGTATTTTGATTATTTTTTGTAACAATGTATCCTATATATGTCACTATATTAATATTGTAGTGTGAGACTACATTGGTGGTTCTCTATTGAGTTATGTACTCAAAACCTTCCTAGGATTCAATTGCACATAGGTACCCTTAGATATTCTTACTTGGTTATAGGTACAGGTATCATGGAATCCCAATATAATGTGTTCAAGTTTGTTAAGGTCATGTGGGACTTGGTGATGAAGGTGTGGTATGGTTAGGAGCTATAGTAGAGCCTTATGTATTTATTTATTTGTATTATTTATATTTTTGATTGTACTAGTGGGAAACCAATCTCATATTCTTGTAGATATGTATTTAATTTTTTCATCACATGTTCAGATGATTTATTATTTCAAAGTTTTCTAATGAATATGTTGCTTAGTTATTTAATGTTATTGTGAACTCTGATATAGGAGGTATAGTCTCCTCAAAGGTGGTCATTTGTATCCCTTAGAATTTACAATCACTTATTCACATGTGTAGAATTTAGAATCATCACTATGCATTCATGGTTCTTCCTAAATGGAAACATTTGTATTTATTAGAGGTTTTCCATAAATGGTATCCTCTAATATACTGATTTGAAATTCTTTTAATCATCATTGTGATGATACTTGTTTTTAAACCCCTCAGTGGGGCACTCTGGAATTTTATTGTCATCTAGGGAGATGAAGGTTTTATTTTATTTTGGGATTGTGCCCATTAGATAGGCTACCTATGTGTCCTCATGAAAGGAATCAGAACCCTCATAGTTCAGTGCCACTGAATGGGACACATCATACCTTTTAAGGTCATGTGATAAGGACCTCTAAGAAGAAGGTGGTTAGTTGAAACTTAGTGTGGGAATTATGCTGAAGCAGCCCAAGGAACTTGGAAAGGATATGGATTTTCAAGTAGGATCAGAACATATTGGGAATATGGCCCAAGGAGAACAGGGTTGTTTTTATGTTTTTGGTTTTAACCTCAATTAAGCTTCCTACATATCCCATATGGATAGGAATCAAAGCCCACATAGTTCAATAAATCTCATAGGAGAGTATGGTCCTCTGAGAAAGATGAGTTTGGGATTACTTTCTGAAAAGGATGCCTAGAAGATTTGAGGATTAAATTTGGGGCTTATTTCTTAAAGAGGATTCCCAAATTTTGGGAATTAGTATTGGATTCCTGAGGAGAATATCCAACGATCTTAGGCCCTAAAAGAGCTTCTTACGTATCCTGGTTTGAATACGAATCAGAGTTCTTGTAGTTCTTTCCAATGAGTGTTTGTGCACATGTTGTAACCATCACATATCTCTAAGCCCATGTGAGTTATTTTCAGTGAGATAAATAAGATGATGTAAAATATTCAACAATGACACTTCACACTTTTTCTCCTCTGATGATGGAAGAGGTCGCATCAACTGTGGAGGAGGGCAAGGTGATAAGCCTTCCCTCTATTGTATTTACATTGGACAAAGGGTCCAATATAAGGAGAAAGTGATAAAGGTGAGGGTCTTATACCAGGATGGTTTCCCCTTTGGAATTGGTTGTGGCTTACTCCTAAAGAGGATTCCCATTATAGGATTGGTTGTGGCTTACTCCTAAGTAGGATGCCCATTTGAGATTGGTTGGGGCTTACTCCTAAGGAGGATACCCATTTGAGATTTAACTTGAAATAGGAGTCAGGTGATGGGGTTTCAAGAGTTTCTTGAGGAGCGTATCGACTCAAGGTACATGAGGAATCCATAAGGACAGTCCAAACTAGTAACATGGGAAAGGAACCAAGAAGAAAAAGTCGACTCAAGGAAATTCATTGAGTATGATGGAGTGTCTCAGATCATGGGATTCTAGGGTTGGAAGTTGGGCCACATAAAGGGTGCAATGGAAAATTCCATCGATTGGATCCAAAAATTTCACAGGGCATCGCGCAGGTGCTCCGTAAGGGTGTGCTGCACTGGTGCTCTGTACAAGTGTGGCGCGCAGGTGCTTTGTGTAGGTGTGGTGCACACGTGCTCCAGATAGGTCCATGTGTTCTAAATCGTGATGGGACTTTGAACCATGTTTCCCCATTTAATTATATCTTCTATAATTTTTTAATAAAGCTACCTGAGAACAATTGGGGGATATTAGCCAAATATCTACTCAATGGGAGCTTTGGGTCGCCTTCTATCTTTTTCATTATTTGAAATTGGGAGCCCAAGGGTTCTATTTATAGGTAAGGTGGGGACCTGGCTGAAGGGAGGTTGTCTGTGCAGGTCATCTGTGTAGGTCCTTTGCGTAGGTCTTCCACATAGGGGTGTAAAAAATTATTTGTCTTATAGGTCCTCCGCTTAGGTCCTCCATGTAGTTCCTACGTGTAGGTACCTTTGTAAAATTTATTCATCTTCTGTGTGGCATAATTTTTGATTTGTATGTTCATTTGGGTTCCACGACTAGTCAAATCGAAGGTATTGAAGAGATCTACACTTGTTGAGAATATAAATACACCAGGTATTCTTGGAAAAAACATGGAAATTGAATTCAATGTGTCGACACATTTTCATCATCGATCCTAGAGATCCACTACATACTCATATAAGGGAGAATCATTCCACTTATTAATCAGTTGAGGGGTAGTATTTTGGAACATAGAAATACAGCATGCATCTTCTTATTTTCTGGTGAAAACATATTAACTCATACTTGACATTTTTTTATAGGTTAGAGTCATATCTTTTCCCTACGAAAAAGTGCATTGAACACATTTCATGGTGTTTACACCAACGTACGATCTGTAATGGACTGATTAATTTCCAGGAGAGCTTTCGTACCTGAAAAAATCTTTGTAAACCATGTTGTGTTGATACCTTTAGTAACATGTGTTCTCTCTCCATTAAATCCAATGACCTCAATAATTATTTATTATAGGACTTTGGAAAGTTATGATTAGTCCCCATCTCTTTCTAGATCACCAAAACCTTTTATGTCATCTCTCACACTAACTGATACCCCATTAGTGATGACTATTATACCTACATACAACACCTGGGTGACCTATATGGTCTCCCTTATAGGGACTAAAAATGGTGTATAATAATAGTGGAATTTTATCTATTGTTATAAGAAAGTACTACTAAAGGAAATTGATAAACCAATATCTGGTTGAAATAAAACATAAAATACCTTAGTATATCCTCATGAACATGAATGGTTCACTTGAATTATACATTAGTCTGAGTGAGGAATAATGTAATCATCCAATATTGAGCAATGAATTCCTCATATAATATTCCCCACAACCATGAAATAGATTGAGTATCTTAGTTAAAAATGATCATTGTGGGTAGCCTATGCAACCGGATGATCTCATCCATTAATGAGAGTTCAATGATCACCACTTGAATTTTCTCCAAAAAAATAATAATTTCATTAGACTTGGTCAGTTTCTCAATGATCACCCATATTTCATCATGAAGTATCACAAATCAAGTAAATCCTGTCATGAAATCCCTCATATTAAAATCCCACTACCACTCTATATCCTCAAGGGGAAAGGAAAAATATCTATAGATATGGTGATTCACCTTTACCTACTAGAAATTGGGGCACCATGAGAAAATTTAAGCAACACATTGTTTCATACATACCCACAAAAACTGATTCATGAGTTCTTGGTACATCTTTTTCACTCTCAGAAATAATTCCAATGGTAAAGTATGGAATACTCTTAGCACCTCATTGTATATCATGATGAACCCTACTGTTCATTATCAAAAGTATATGATGTATTCCAAATATTTAGAATATATGTCTGGTGTATCACTGGATAATATTTGGTTACTCAAAAAATTTCAATCAATGTCTCCTATCTAGTTTTTCCAAAATAATTAATGTAGTGGAGGTTCCACCACCATCAGTCAAAGATAAGAAACATTTCCCTAATCCACCAAAAAAACTACAATGGGTCTAAATGTTGAGAACCCTGCCCCAAACACTGATATTAGTACATTTGGTTAATGGAATAATCCACCATGATTCCTTTTCCTAGAGTATATACATTCTCAAAGTCATGTTCATGTAAGAACTCTAAATAACTCCTCTACCTCAGTTAAAGATCTTCTGAGTAAGGATACACCTGATGGTATTATGATCTATATAAAATATTAACCACTCATCAAAAATATTGTATCTATATGTTATTATGATAATCAATTCAATTTTCATCTCTATATAATGGGTCACATAGTTCTTCTTGTGCAGTATCAACTATCTACACCCATAAGCAGTCATCCTCTTCTTCTACATCGGTACACAACCATGATGAGCTCATGAGGAATCAAAAACACAATGTACATACACAATACTATAGTATATTTAAAAAATAATCACTTGTAAAACTTCTCTTCAACTCATCAAATGATATCTATCAATATTTTTACCAAATAAATGGATACCCCTTTCAAGAAAGGGATTTTATGGGATCTACAATCCTAAAGATATTTTCTACACATCATTAGTTGTAACCTTCCGTACTAGGAATTATTATTTCCAAAAACATGGTATTCAATGGATACCAAGATATCTCTATCTAAATATTTATCAGGTCTCAAACTAAACCACCCTTTGAAATAACATGCCCCTAGAATTATACCTCTTGAATCACAAGCTAAGACGTAAAGTATTTTTATATAGTTGGTTCTCTTAAAGCAATTCAAGAATAATTTATAGATGATTAACATGATCATACTCCAACAATGAATATAAAATGATGACTTCATTGAAGAAAACCATGCAATGGTCTAAGAAAGGTTATAAGATCTAGATCATAAGTCCCATGATCATTTATAATTTGTTTATCCTGATAAATGGAATGAAAAAAAACTCAAAAATAGAAATAGGTGCATATGAATATCATATTTGGGATATCCTCCATGTGAACCTGAAGATACTGGTAGACATACCTAAGATTTATCATCAAGAACCATTTTTGTTCTATTTATTTAGAAAAATATTTTACCAATCCTTAGTAGAGGATACTTATTCTGGACTATCACCTAATATGGGAGGTGATAGTTAGCATAATGCCTCATGTTCCTACAATCCTTCTTGAAGTACAACATCAAAGATACCTAGGGGGATGTTTTGAGTTCAATGAAACATTTCATCATAAAGTTATGTAAATGAACCTTCAGTTCCTTGAATGTAGCCAAGGATATCCAGCAAGCTATGGAATACATAATAGTTTTCCTAAGATTCAGATCATTGAAAATTTTGACCTCTTAGTGATTATGTAATCCTTACACATCCTTGAGGAAAATGTTCATATAATCCTAAACCATAGTTGGAACCTAGATGCTTGAGGCATTTTACACACATAGAGTCATAATCACTAACTAAAGGGTGAACAATCCATATAAAGTCCTTAAAATCTTGACTAAAGGTTTCACACACCCATAAAGAGGAATCAAAATCCATTAAATCAAAATAACATCACTCTCTAGTGGTAGTATTATATATGGACATATACTGTATACATTCAGTCTATACCAAGGTAAATTTACCAAAACATTATCATAAATAAAAAAGATACCCCATGTAAACTCATCTTCACCAAGTGACATTTTACAGAATCAGTTCATGTGGGTTAGTTTAGAATCACTTCTTATTGAAGTTTCTAGTCACATGGGTTGGGATAAGGGATATAAAAAATTTATACCCCTTAAACTATGGATGTATAAATAATGTAATGGACCACACTAACATCCATATGTGTTTGTTTTACTAAATATAACACGTATATCATACCTCATACCATATCATGTACTGACTAGTTGAAACCCTCTATTACCTATATCTGGACATATCCCTACCCACTACCCCTCTAAGATTAGTGTGTACCAACTAGGGATAGTGGTGGTAGAAGTAGGTATTAGAAATATCCACAACCATTTCCTTATATAGATTAACCTCCAACTCCTCTATAGAATTCACCTACTTAAGGTCCACCATAACCATATCTAGAAGGTTTCTATACACATAACTACCTCTAACATGGAGTTATGTCTACTCTCTAACTCACTTCCTCTATACGAAGGATTGGGTAGTCACACATTAGATGTATTCATCCACTATAAAAAAAAATCAATCCTATACTTGACTTATTCCCCCATGAACCCCCTGAGTGGTTGATTACTGATCTAAGATTAAACATGTGCTTATATCATATGTCACATCCCCGATTCCTGGAACCTATTCGCAATAGTTGATAACTTTTATCTTTAATCAGTACTTCTAATTTCTTCTACCTGATATCCTTCTTCCAAGATCCTCTTTATCTCTAAGGATCACTACAGAACCCAAAAATATATGGTAATGTAAAGGACAAAATAATAGATTAGATGTATATCTTAAGGATATACTCAAAATTATATGTTTATAATACCTCATCATGAATAATATATATGGACTAACTCTTGATATCAGTAAGTCACAACAAATACTCAAAACCTAACATGATGCCATGTTATATATCTAGTGTCAATTATATCAAAATGGATCTCTAAATCTTTGTTTATTACTCCTCAAAGAAGATATTTTGAATTATATCATAGAATACATCACTATAAAATAATTATGGATTTCTAAATTCTACTGGAGGGCCTCCATACCATCAAGGAGATAGGATTCCAACACTACCATCTGGTCGAAAAGAATCTAAAATAAGGAAGAATACTCAAACAACTATCTCAAGAAAGTATTTCACTACTTGAGGGTCAATCTTAACTCAAAACCTAGGTGTTGCTATTCACTGGAACGTATGTATATAAATCAACAAACATGCATCCTCAACCTACCCCACTTAAATAATTTGACATATAGTTGGTGGGGGAACAATTGGTTATGTTACAAGTGGTGGTCGACCCGTTTCACCTTGGGAGGAGGTAATTATATCTATTTTCAAAATAGAAACACCTCATGAACTGACCCCTTGATGGAGTCAACTTTTGTCAACTATATTTTAATGGGAGGCTCAATAGATTGAAATTTCATGACACAACCCTACCTTGGAATACTAGTTGATTGTTTTGATATAATAATCCTATAATTTAATAAGGTTTATTGTGATTATAAATCATATCTAGAGAGAAAACTAAATAATGATATTGAACTCAAGGACCCAATCATATATGTTTCATGTACCAAATATTTTTTCTCAGAAAACTAATGACTTGGTACACTAAGTCAAAAAGATGGTAAGCAGAGTTTTAATGAATGGATATCCATGAAAACACTAGGTTCTATATCCAAAAATATGAACTTGAGGCCCATTAATTCCATTGTACTAATTTATAAACAAATACACACCAAAAGCATTACTCCAAACTCTATTTCTAAGACAAACCTCACTTTTATACCACTCTAACATGACACATCCCGGAAAAACCACTTTTCGGTGGAAGTAATTTATGTGTTCCATCTAAGCCTAAAATCACTATACCATGGGATTAAGACTTGCACCAAGTAGTCATATCACATATTATGGGAATCCTTAGACTAATGAACCTATTCACAACAGACACCTCTGTATGTGATATAATAATGTAAAAATGATAAGTAAAACTAACTACGGTATATATAAATTTTATTCAACAAACACTGAGATCCAAAAAGGTAAAGTAATATATAATAAATAAAGAAAAATAAAATATAAATACCCAAACTAGATAATAAATCCACCCTAAGTATCTATAATTAAAATATCCCCCATACATTTCTATATTTAGACGTGAATTAAAGCTACTACTACTACCTCTTGGTACCACTAGGATCTGTTAACATACACCCACAAAGTTCATCTCTAAATAATATATTCTCTAGAAAATAAACAAAACATATAGGTTAGGACACCCATATAGGGGTGGGTATAAAAATACCTAGTAAAATTCCCCAAAAATCAAAAAAGAAAATTATAAGAAGAATTTTAATCTGAATTTCATTTGATCAGATAGAAAAAAATATCATCAAAGACAACAACAACCTGGATATGATTTAAATGATAGAACATGTCAAATAGGGGAGAGTCGTTATCTACACATATAACTATAGAATAAAAAATCATTCAACACAAATATTATGAGCCACTCAATTCAAGAATCTCATATCACCTCTTTGGAATCACAAAGGTGGACCCACATATCATCAAATAGAACACAATAGAAAATAGTATCATGTAATAGGAGGGAGTATCACACAATAGAAGTGAGAGAGAATATAAATCAATTAGTATTATGAGGGGACAAATTCCTCTCTAAACAATAAATCGTATATGAGGGGGGATACATGACCCCTAAAGAATTTTTTGATAATCACGCTCAAACCTTTTCATTGGACCTGAAAATCTAGTCTATATAACAATATATAATGCATAAAAATGGTCTCAGAAGTCCCAGGGACCATGACATTAAAGTCAACATAGTAAAACATAGGATATAATATTTTCATACCTAATTATGAGTCCCAATTAAGGATATACGAGAAAAATATAGAAAAGTACATGACATGTACATTAGGGGTACACGAGGTGTTCCCCATTTAGGGAGGTATTCTTATGAACTACCTCAAAACATGATGTGTAAGGGTCAACACACATGTAATAAAATTGGTTAAATTATTTACTGGACCAACTGGGTGTAAGGTGTATACCACCATAGATCATGTTATATGAGGCATGAAACATACGATGTGTCTTAGAGGGTAGAAGTGTGTTTCCAAACAACCACCTATGTGTGTCTCTTAATATATGAAAATATACTGTATTGTAATCCATGGTGTGTTCACTAGGATACTTGGAATGTGATATTCATATCCATTTGAAACATTACCCACTACTTCCAATTAGACACATGATGTGTTTAATTATGAAATATATATTGGGTAATCATGTCTTCAATCCAGGATTCAACAGTTCACTATAAATAACTCCACCATCATCATTTCAACCATTTATTAAGACCAAAACTCTACTAAAATACTAGTACATTAATGTAGTTCCTTAAAAGGTCAATTTTTGGCAATTAATCACCGAATTTGAATCTCATAGTCACTGCTCACAAATCCCATCCATCTACTTCACCAATAACCTATGGGTATCTATGCCAATGACCCACTTGATATATTTTATCACTCGAGTATACTTTCACATTCATAGATCTTTGTTTCCTTACCTAAATAAATCCCTCCTAGTCCTTGATTTTGAATGTGAGATGACCTGAACCAATATTTATCGAATCATTATCCCATGAAAAGGCTGAAAATGAATGTGAGACAAATGGGGAATGAAAAAACATGTAAAATTCATCATGGGGAATTATTGGTGGTTCTTTTAGAGTGGTAACCCCAATAATTAGTGTGAAAATCAAAGAACATAGGAAAGGTTATATGGTAACATAGATCTTAGAACAAGGATAAAATTGGGTATGATTATAGGGCCATTTTATTGATAAGTGAGAATATAAATAGACAATTTATACCTAAGATCCTGAATAATATATCATTATCGAAACAGCAAATAATTTCATTAAATTTGGGTAGATAATTACTGAAGAATGCATCTATTTATAGGTATGATTTTGATCCTCTGTGGATTTTTTATTTAGAGGATCTTGAATATCCAAAATCCCATCCTATCACCTCATGTTTAATTAGAGTTTATGAAAAAAAATAGAGGCTCTATGGATGATTTTATAATAAGGGTTTTAGCATTCTTATTTTTAATCCATTAACCTAAAAATTAATTAATTATATTAATTTAATTAACTAACTGATTAATTCCACTAGTGACAGCCTCACCTTCAGCACCTTGGTGTGAATGAAACTAACACTACTTCAAGAGTAAAACCCTAATTTTCGGAAGCAACAACAATCTCATATTTCTCATTCAATGATCTATTTTAAAGGAAAATCATTATTCATGTGAGAATTCTGGTACATACTAAAAATAAATATGATTTTTGATATATTATTATCGAGACTCTGTAACATCCACATCTCCACATCAGCTCAGAAAATCATCCAAAAACTATTATTTAAAATATTTTGAATATTTAAAAAACAAAAAATATGGTATTTATAGATTGATCTCTTTTAAAAAAATTGAAATATTATTGAAACTCGTAGTTAATTTATGATTTAAAATATAAAAAAATTTAAATAATATTAGAACCAAGGTATTTCAAGAGATAATAATGATAGAAAACATTTAAATTTTATTTGTTATGTTCAAAATTAGAGTTAAATTGTGATATATGAATCTTTGAGTGATTATCGGATGTTTATAGTTGGTTTTAGGGAGTTTGGATAAAAAAATTATAACAGATGACAACAATTGACATAGTGGAGGGTGAGATACATTTCATGGTTTTTGAAGAAGTTTATGAAAGAAAAATGGAAGATACTAGATGCCATGAGAGTAAACCATGTTGTTGTTTACTATACCACACTATTTGTAACATCTCGATATTTAATGAAATACATTATCTCAAATTAATTTAAATTATTTAATTGATTATTTTTTACAATCTATAAATATTATATCTCTAAATACATGAAATACCAATTTTATCTTATGTTGCATGCAACATCAAATCCCTTTGATGACTTAGGATACATAAAATCCAGAGTCTTACCGTGAAATGATATACAATTAATATTATTATGATAGTTATCAGATAGTCGTTAGAGTGGTGCTAATGAAATAGATTTAAAAATTTATAATATTATATTTTACACATGTTTATAATATGAATTCATTAGTTACCAATTAATTATAAATCAAAATAAATACCAATAGAATATAAAGGATGTAACTTCCCATGTAATGATATAATAAGACTTTTTCATTTTTATTAATATTTGTGGATTAGATAGTAATTTTATCTTAAAAGGAACACTGTGTATAATAGCATACCCAACATTCAACAATGAGTTTACTAAAAACCTTTTATTGCATGCAAGACTGATTTATATCAAACAACAATATATTGTTATTATTATTATTTAATATAGTTGTTTTCCGCTTTAAAATGTAATACATACATTAAAAATAAATTTTGACAGTTTTTCAATTTTTATATGAAATAATACAATTAATTTTTTAATGTTAAATATAAAAATTTACTTTGGGCGAATTTTTTATTTATTATAAGAACTTTTGAATTTTGATGACAAGTGAATAATACTGAATTTTAGCTCAAAAATGTTTCTCATCCAATATATTTACATAGATAAATTATTTTTTAATTGGTTTTAAATTATAATTAGAACAATTTTATATCATTTAAACTAATTTATTTCATTTTAAATAATCTATAATTGAATTTAGATGTTAAAAAAGTAAGCTTTTGAACATTTTGACTTTAAAAACATGATTTTTCAACCCATCTATGGGATTAATTTTAATTTAATTTATTTCACTTATGTGATTGGAATTTAGAAAAATATATTCAATATTTTGATTCATCATAATATATAATGTCTAAAAACTTAAAATTAGTTTTTTACATAAATTATTAGTGAATTAATTAAAATTGGTTACTCTAATTAAGGGAAAATGGTCTTAACTAATAACTAAACTTGGAAAATAATTTTTAAAAATGACCCTTAACTTGCATAAAAATTATTTTCTAGCCATAATTCAACCATAAAACTTATAAGGATCTATAATGGTTGATTTTTAACCCTTTTTGGACCAGTAACAAGTGGGGATCACTAAAATCATTTCAAGAATACCCGATGTGTCTTTTCCCCCACTTATAAGAGGCCTCCTCTCCTCATCACTTCTTCACACCTATCAAGAACTTTTTTCTCATCCAAAACCTGAAAAAATAATCTCCAAAAATCCCTCAATTCACCTTATATTTCTCACTTTTGGAATAAATCCAACCAATAATTCTTTTGGGTGAAAACAAAATGGAGTTACCCGAAAAAGTGGTAACATTATTCAACATACATTTGTGTTTTATTTACTTCTCCAACCAATAATTTATTATTATTACATGATTATATATTAACATAAGTATCTTAAATATAATTATAAGTCTTTATATTATTTTTTTCTCATACACCTACACACACTTCCATCAAATATGTAAAGAAATTACCGTTCGTGTACATCAACTACCACCTCGCGAAAGGAATCTGTTCATCTTTTCATTTAGAACCTCTCGTGGTTTTGAATTATTTTGGACACCATATTTTTATATTATATTTATGATATTTATGTTTTCCTAACACTTATTAAATTTTTATATAACACATACCATCATTATTTTCATTTTTTATAAATATGATAACATCGTTTTTGGATGTGTGGATTACCACCTCCTCAAAACCATGTGTTACCTTCAAAAATTAAATGGAATATAATAAGAATCTATTTAATTAAACATATTTTATAGACATAAAATATATATTATATTCATGAAATAATTAACTTTATGTAAATATAATTTATTAATTTCTTTGTTACCCTTTCAAACACAAAAAAAAAGTGATAACCTCATTAATGAACATGTGGACTACCACCTCCTCGAAGTGATGTGATTATTTTTAAATATTAATAATTATATATATATATATGTGATTAAATAATATGGTTTTTATGATATAATTATCATTATTTAAAGTTAAATGTTACCTAAATTCTTTCCACAAGGTTCATAGAAAAATAAGATTGTTACTCTTGTGTACGTACGACATACTGTCTCCATGATTGTAATGTTGGTTCATTTTTCATAACCACAATTAATTATTGGTTTTAAAAGTATAATTTATTTATAAATATCATAATTATGTCATTATTATTACTAATTATATGTTTACATAATTATCTCATTAACCTTAGTTGACCTATCGATGTCAGTTTTTAGACATAAGCTGAATATGGTCAAAACATTAGACTTAAACATTACTGGTTAATTAATTGAATATATATTTTTTATAAGTGAAATAAAAGAAATAATAAAGTTGGAAAATTTTATTAATTAATTATAAAATTAATATAAGTTTATTATTTATGAATATAGAGAATAATCATGAGAAATTGGGCTTTAGGTATGGGGTTTCATCTCCATTTACATTCTATTAAGACTTAATTGTTATTAGGAACTAAGTTAATTTTATATGGTGTATATACTATACTATGAATTTTTATATCATGAATTTATTTTATTTAATTATATTAAAATTTACAATTTAATTTATTCTTTCATGAATCACATGATTCAAAATTTACTCAATTTTTAAGTGATGATTGTCTCACTTTTACTTTTGTGAGGCATACATCATAATCACCACTTACCTATTTTGTGTGGTGTATCTACTACCCATTTTGATATATTGTTTCATGAATTATTTTGTGTTAATAGTATTTAAATTATTCATGCAATGATTATTAAATTGGTGGTTATCTATTAAAATGTCACCATGATTGTAAGGGGATTTCTTGTCTCACTTTTATTCATACAAGACTTATTCCATATTCACCACTTATTTATTTTTTATGGTGTATCTAATATCCATTAATTTATATTATGATTTATATAATTAAATTTTTTAGGTTTTAAATATCCATTTTATGATCTATACTTCATGGAGTTTATGGTTTCATATTTACCAAAGCATTAATGGACTCTTTTCACAGTTTTCCTTCTTTGAGGTGTTTGTTATGTTATACACGTGTCTTCTTTTATAAGGTGTATAAACTTCTTATTTGACATAATGTTTCATGAATATACGTATTCTAATGATATTGTTATTTTCATTAAATTCTATTATATTCATTGGTTTAATTATTCAAATGTTTCATAGTGGTATGGGGTTCTTTGTAATATTTTATGATTTTTTTCCTCAATAATTTTTTAATGATATTTTAATGTTATTTTAATTCATCAAAATCAACAGCCCTTTTTTATTTATCCTCCACATGGGATAATTTTTATTGATACCATCCACATTATTTTATGTATGTATTAATATTTTTTCAATGATATTGTTATGGAAACCTTTTCTTTTCCTCTGGCTAACCATGTTTCAAAGAGATTATTGTGGAGCCCATTTATTTTCCATGAATTAATCATGTTTTAAAGAGTTTTTTATATAAACTAATTATTTTACATGTGTAAATCATGATAAAATTGTTTCTTATTGTACCCATTTATTTTCTTGGGTTAATCATGTTTCAAAGAGATTGTTATGGAACCCACTTCTTTTCCAATGGTTTGTCATGTTTTGTTTTTAATTTTAATTATTATCCTATTTTATTCATGGTAATTGAGAATTATATGAAATGGATGATTTCAATACAGAATAAATAAAGGGTTGATCCCCATTATATCTAACGAGTGAGCCCGATATAGCTTATATAAAGGATTGAGACCCATTATAGCTCACAAAAAATGGGTGAGCCCAATATAGCCTATATGAAGGGTGCTATCTGATGCATTGGGCAATGATAATGTTGGAATTAATCCATAAGTTCTTTCCAATTGAAAGTATTTTCAAAGATTTTTTTAAAGGGTTTTATGAAAGTGATGCTTCCAGTTACCAAAAAATAGTTTTAATTTCTTGTTATGAGTTTATAATGTTTCTTACAATTGAGATTAATTTCACATGGATCATGATTATTGTTTTTATTAACTTTTCAATATAACCTATTTTAATATTTGATGATTCAGGTATTGATGTGTACAACTTCCTTTATGATTCTCTCATGCACATCGGTTATGTCATCATACCCTTATACACTCTTATGGTCATTGATGTCATTAAATGGTAAATTGGTATATTTACCTTTACTAAGAATTTGAGTTCATCCTTATTATGTTTCCTTTTTTAAAGGTTTTAAATAATTATTTTGAATGATTTATGTCTATAAAATATTTCATAAATATGATTTTGATAACCTATTGTGAAATAATAATATCATGGTTAAATGGGAGAAATGTTCTTTTGATGACTTATTAGTCCAAGTTGAAATGAGTTATTCATATAAAAGTTTTTCCTAATTATCTAAAACTATAAACCTAAAATTTACTTGTGGTTTTACATGATTAAAGTTTTACATTTCATTTTGTAAGGTTTACATGAAAAATTTGGATTACAATTATCGGCATTAAAGCTAGAAATGTAAAGTTATGGATTTCATGATAGGATTTGGGAGGGTGGTTTTTGGGATTTTATATTTGTTATAGAAGGCCTATTTAGATAAATTTAGAGGTTAGGGTAATGTTAATAACTTTACCTCAAAATATTTTACATTATTATCAAGTTAAAATGTTATATAATTTGAATATTTCTATGTTTTTTCATCAAAAATATTTCTATTCAGAATGGTTTTCCACATAGAAAATAGGGAATCATTAGTGGGAAGGAACTGAGGGGAAGATATCCTTCGAAATAAACATCCCATGATTTTTTGAATTCGAACTGGCCAATTTTTTATAGTGATGGATTAGTTGGAATATTATATAAATACTGGTGATAACCATTAGGGTTATGTATCTATAGAATGATTTAGTCTTAACTTTTGGAAGTATTGTTGACCTTTATAGATTGATGAATTGTGTCATCACATGAATGTTTCAAATATATTATTATGTGTCAACCATGTAGGTTTTGGTCAATATCTAAAGATATAAGGATCGTCATCTTTTCATTTTGAAAATTATGTGATCCGTTAAAAGTTGATCTTGGTGCTTCAGGCATGAAAATTAATCTTGGATACTCATTGTTTGGAGAAATATATGAGTTTGTGGTGGAATTTGATTAAAGCATAAATCCTTACTCATCAACTAATTATATTTCCTTATGTTCTTAATAATTACTCAATTCTAGGAAAAGGATATTAAAAAAGATTTATCCTAATACCATTTTTGTTGTTGAACTGATGGTCTTATAAATCATCATAGATTTATGGTTTTTAGGTCCTTAACTTTCCATTTATCATTCACTTTCTAGTGACTAATGATCATTATCACTATGGATAATTATTTAAACTTTTCTTCTTAGTCTAACATTCACTCATAATATATGTTCTCCTACCTAATTTGTGTAACCATTATGGTAACATCATTCCCTTTTTAAACTATGTTTTAGTGTTTATTTTTATGATGTGGGTTTCTAAGAAATAAACTTTCCAATATTAAACTTTTGAAAACCCAAACGAATTTCAAGGGTGAAATTCATTTTAAGGGGGGGGGGTAAGATGTAAAATATTGAGATTTTATGAAATATATTCTATCAAATTATTTTAAATTATTTAATGGATCATGTTACACACTATAAACAGTTTAGCTTTCATCACATGAAATTCCAATTTTATCTTGCTTTCACACAACATTGACACGCTTTGATGACTTATGTAACACACAAGCCCAAGTCTTACCAAAAAACAATATACTATTTATATTTTTATGATATTTATCACCTAGGAAATGGAATTTTTGGAAGTAAATAGATTAAATAAATTAATAAATTATAGTTTAGTAATTTTTATAAGATGTATTCATTTGTTTCCAAATTATTATAAATAAAAATAAAGACCGATTGAAAATAAAGAATGTGATAGCCCAAGTAATGATACAATAACTCTATTTTATATTTATTAATATTTATGAATTAAATAGTAATTTTAATTTAAAATGTAAACTACATTCAATATAGTACCTAACACAACAATGAGTTTCTCTAAATCCTTTCATTTCACTAAAGACTGAGTTATACGAAACAATTGTATACTGTAAATATTTTTATTTAATATGGATGTTTCCCTCATTTTAATGGTATACATAATTTAAAACTAAATTTTGGAACTTTTATAATATTTATATGAAATAATAATGTTATTTTTTGAAAAAAAATATAAAAATTTAATTTGGGTGAATTTTTTGTATTTTTTTGAGAACTTCCATATTTTGATTAATAGTGACTAATACTGAATTTTAGTTCCAACCAACATTTTATTATAATTTATTTTTAAAGTTAAATTATGTTTTAAATTTTTTTTAAGTATAATTAGACCTATTTTATATCATTTAAACCAATTTAGTTCATTGGAAACAATCTCACGTTGAATTTAGATATAAAAACATTGCAATCATTTTGAACATTTTTACTTTAAAACCCTTCTTTGTCGTCCCATCTGCGGGATTAATATTAAAATTAATTTCTTCCACTTATAAGTTTTAAATTTGTAAAAATTTATAAAATATTTGGAAGAAAAATAATTTCTAATTTCTAATAAGTTCAAGTTAGTTTTTTACCAAAATTATTAGTGAATGTAATTAAAATTAATTAAAGTGATTAAGGAAAAACGAGCTTAACTAATATCTAGAATTTTAAAAAAAGGTGTAAAAATGACCCTAAACTTGTTAAAAATTTATTTTAGGGCTATATTTCAACCATTAAACTTATAAGGATCTTTAATCGTTGATTTTTAACCCTTTGGGTACAAGTAAAATTTGGGGATATCCAAAGTGTCATTTTCCCAACTTATTAAATTTCACCTCTCCTCCTTACAAATTCACACCTCTAAATACATTTTTAATAATAATAAACCTAACCAAATAAGCTCGGAAAATCCCTCCCTTAACCATAGTGTTATCAATCTATGAATTAACCCATCGTAGAAATCCATTTGGTGAAAACCAAAAGGAGTTTCTATAAAATAGGTAACATTCTTCAACATCCATTTATGTCTTATTTATTCCTCCACCCATTAATTTATTATTATTACATGACCATATAATAACATATGTATCCAAAATATACTTATATATTTTTATATTAAGGTTTATACCAACACCTAAACACACTTTCATCAAATTGGTAACTAAATTATTATTCGTGTACATAAAACTACCACCTCGTGAAATGATATCATTCATTTTTTCCTTTACCACCTATCATGGTAATGAATTATGATGTAAAACCTATTTTTATATGATATATATGATATTTATTTTGTATTAATACTTCTTTAATTTTTATATAACAAATACATTCATGATTTCCATTTACTGTAAATACAGTAACATTATTTCTAGATGTGTAGAGTACCTCCTCCTCAAAGCGATGTGAAATGTTCACGGATTAAATAGAATGTATTAAGGATAGATTTAATTAATAATATTTGACATAAATAAAATTTATATGTTATTAATGAAATAATTATCTTTTGATAAATATAGTATATCATTTTCTTTGTTACCCTTTCACACATTGAAAAAGTGATAACGTCGTTCGTGGACTTGTGGACTACTACCTCTTCGACATAATGTGATATATTTTAAATCACAACAATTATATATATAACTATATACTATTAAATAATATGTTATTTATGATATAATTATCATTTTTTAAAGATAAATCTTACTGAACTTCCTTCCATAATGATCATAGAAAAATGATAACATTACTCATGCATACACATGGCCTGCCACTTCCATGATTGCAATGTTGGTTAATTTTTCATAACCATAATTAATGATTGGTTTTAAAATTGTAATTTATGTATAAATATGATAAATTATTTATTATTATTATTCTGTATGTGTTTAAATAATTATCTTATTAACCATAGTCAACTTATCAAAATCATTTTTGACACATAATTCGAATATGGTCAAAACACCCAACATAAAAATTAATGATTAAGTAATTATATATAACATGTTTATAAGTGAAATGTAATTAATAATGAATGTTTAAAATGTTATAATGAAGGTATATAATAATCTTATGTTTATAATTCATTAATTTCATGAACAATCATGAAAAATTGGACTCTAGTTAAGGGATTTTGTCTCAATTTACATTCCATTGAGACTTAATTTTTATTATGCACCTAGTTACTTTAATATGGTCTATCTACTACCCTATGAATATTTATATCATTTATTTCATTTATTTAATGATATGAAAAGTTTCAATTGATTTTATTGTTTCATGAATCTCATGATTCAAAAGTTATTCAAGTAGTAAGGGATTTGTGTCTCACTTTTACTTTTGGTAGGCATACACCAAAATCACAATTTACATATTTTGTGTGGTGTATCTTTTACACATTTTGAAATATTATTTCATGAATTATTTTATCTTTATATTATTTAAATTTTTTATTTTATAATTATTACTTTTAGGGTTTCCAATTCATTTGTTACCACAATTGTAAGTGGATGTCTAGTCTCACTTTTATTTATGTTAGACTTATTCTATATTCACCATTTTTTGGTGTATCTACTTCCCATGAATGTATTTGATTATTATTATCCTTAAATTTATGGGATTTCACATATAAATTTTTTTATCCCTATTTTATGGTGTTTATGGTTTCAATGTAACAAAAGTGGATATGGAATTTTTCCACAATTTATTTTCATTAAGGTGTTTATTAGGTTATACACCTATATTCTTTTATGAGGTGTGTATACTTATACATTGACATGATGTATCATTAATATATTTATTCTCATTATATTATATATTTCATTTAATTTTATTCCATTCATGGGTTTAATGCTTTAAATTATTCAAGATGGTATGGGATTCTTTGATATGTTTAAAGATTAATTTCCTTATGAATGTTTAATGATATTTTAATGCTATTTAAATTAATCAATGTAAACAACCCTTGTTGTTATTTTTCCTCCACTGGGGATATTTTTTATTAATATCATCCCCATTCTTTTATGGTTGTATTAATATTATTTCAAAGATATTGATATATAAGACTTTTTCTTTTCCATGGGCTAACCATGTTTTGAAGAGATTATTATGGAACCCATTTCGTTTTCATGGGTTAATCATGTTTATAAGATATTTTTATTTAACACATTTATTTTATATGGGTTAATAATGATCAAATAGTTTGTTATTAAACCCATTTATTTTCATAGGTCAATCATGTTTCAAAGATATTATTATGAAACCCATTTCTTTTATATGGGTTCATCCTGTTTTTTTTATTTTTATGATGAATGTGTTTTATTCATGATATGTGATCATTATATGAAATGGGAGACCCTGATATTGCTTATACAAAGGGTTGAGCCTCATTATATCTCAATTGTGATCTAGATATAGCTTATATAAAGGATTGGTCTCCATTATAGCTCAAGGAAAATGGGTGAGCCTGATATAGCTTATATGAAGGGTGATTCCCATTATAGATGTCTGATGCATTGGTTAGTGATAAAATTAGAAGTTGGTCAAATGGTTATTACAATTGAAATGGTTTTGAAATTTCTTTTAATGTTTTTTTGGAAATTGATGCTCCAAGTTACCAAAAATGAATTTAATTTCATGTTATGATTTTATAAATTTTCTCACAATTGAGATTGATATCACATATTTTAATATTTTGTGATTCAGGTATTGTTTTTTATGATTTTCTTTATGATTCACTCATGCACTTTGATTTCTTCATCATAACCTTATGAAATCTTATGATAATTGATGAAATTCAATGGTTAAATTTTATTTTTACCCTTACGGAGTATTTTTTATCACCCTTATTATGTTTCATTTTCCACAGGTATTAATGAATGATGTTGATTGATTTATGTCTATAAATAATTTCACAAGGATGATATTGATGACCTATTGTGAAATAAAAAAATATGGGTTAAACTAGAGAAATGTTCTTTTGAGGACTTATGATCCATGGGGATATGATTTTTTTATGTAAGATTTTTTCCTAATTCCCTAAAAATGTAAACCTAAAAGGTCATAAAGGTTATATATGATCCAAGTTTTACTTTTCATGTTTTGTTGTTTATATGAAAAAATTGGGTCATAATTATCATCATTAAAGTTGTAAAATTAAATTTATGGATTTCATCAAAGCATTCGAGAGTGTGAGTTCTATGCTGTTATATTATTGGGACCAATCCATTATCTTTTTTTATAGTTTTTTTAATAAGATATCATTAAATTATCTATGAAAATCATGGGATACAAAACCATGATAACGTCTTATGCATGGATCTCAAACGATATTGCAGAAAAATTAATGTTAAAGAAAACATGTCACAAAGTAATTCAATGTGTATTTTTTTAGTCTCTTTAAAAGATATTTTTTTAATGGATTTTCAGCATGGAATGGAGTTGAATTATAGAAAAATGGATATTTATAAAGTTCATGATCATAGTTCTATATATTTTATTGAAGTAGGCTACTGAAAGAAGTTATAATCATTAAAATAAAGAAATGAAAAATGTATGTGAAACTACTTCACGGTGTGATAAATATATGCATTTTAAAATATGGAAATTAATTAAATTTTGATAGGGAGGTGATATTAAGGCATTTTTTCCAAATTTATATATTTTACCAAAAACTATGTCATTTTTCGAAGTTCTACTTTATGGTTTTTATAATTTCTATAAAATTTGTATATTTTGTTATATTTTTATATATTTAAAATGTGATATTTTCTTGAAGATTTAACATAACCATGAAGGATGCTTTTTGAAGTATAATCAATATATGAAATGTGAAATATAAAGTTAGATATTTTTTAATATTTTAATTAAAGATATTAAATTGAATAAAATTAAATAACATTGAAGTCACAAAAGATGGATTTTAGAATAGAGATAATTGCACCATATATGAAAACTAAAATATAATTTTGTTTAAAGGCTACATTATCTACATTTTAAGTAATACTCATATGTATTCTTGATATTGAATCTATAGATAAAACCCTATATTATAATGGGGAACTTATTTATTTTGAGTAATTCACTATAAGAACTTATGTGTCATATTCTTCATTACCATATCTTGAAACAATCAGTGAATATATTAGATGATAAAGTGATACTTTGTTTCCATATTGACCTATACCTATACTTTTATTCACTAAAAAATTGGTTAATCAATTTCTTTTTACACCAATACATCAATGATTTATGAACCTTACATATATCTATTCCTAGTGAACCATGTAAAATCAAAATGTTCTTATGAACTAATTTTATTTTTTCGAAAGTTAATAGTTTTTTTGTTAGAAAAATAGATTATAATTTTTCATTATAATAAAATAAAAACATATGGTTTATAAATAAATTCAATCAGCATGAACAACCCCCCACCCCACCCCCTGTAGCATATTTTTTTCACTGTGGTTACAATAAAAATTCAAATAAAATATTCTCTAAAACTCGACCATTATCTCACAAATAGAAATTTATAAGGTATGAAATATCATATTCAAATCATCTAAGAGAGTTTGAAAATAAACATCATCATTATCAACTCTTAAAAAAATTTATTTTCATTCACAAAAATGGTGATCAATCATGTCACAAGTTCTTAAAATCAAATATAGATAAGAAAATAAATACAATAAAGGTTCATCAAATACACATAAATAATTTTTTATATTAAATGAAAATTTAAAAAATTGTTATATTTATATTTTAGTAATAATAATACAATATATTTAAAAATAATAAGAACCATTTATAATCAAATAGGGATCTAAAAATAAATAATAAATCAATGAACCAAAAGAAAACATTCAAATAGAGCAGCCAAAAAACATTACTATGATTATAATATTAATTTTTTGACAATATATCTCTATTTGAATATGGAGATTAGTAATTTTATATGTTCATATGGTGTACTATTGGGATCAAAATTCCATAGGTAATTTTATCCTCTCTTATCAAAAAATTTGTGGCATGATTACCTGGTCTATATAAATAATGGTAGATCTTAAATGGTGAATATCATAAATTTAAAATTCGGAACCTTCCTATGAATAATGTACTAATTAGAAAACAAGTATCATTATACATTCCAGATCATGTCTGAGTAGATTTCAATGAACTGAATTTCATATAAATATACAAATATATATAAACATTATAATTTAACATCTAAAAGGTATTATGTCCAGTTGGTATTGATGATCTCAATATCAACCGAGATTATATAATTTTTTTATATACCCTCTTGTATTCAAAGATATAACTTTACTCTAAGTATGTTATATATAAATTAGAGATGTTTCTCTTATATAACTTATAATGAATTAGAATACTTGTCAAGATGATCGTTTTAATAAAAATATTTCCTCATATAAGTAAAAACGAAAAACAATATACTATGAAAATACTCTATACATATATAAGTAAAGTTAAATTGTGGAAAATAATCTTCATGCATTGGTTATAATTATAAGAAATATACTTTATCTTGTAATTCATCACATAATTTTTCCTTTCAAAGGAAAAATAAAAATTAGTGTAATTTATTAAAAAGTAAATATTCCCTGATATAAAAAAAGATGGTTAATCTATTATAAAAAATATAAAGGGATAAATATTTTATATAATGCACTTTCTGAATATTGGTATTATTAAAGGAGGTTATGGAATTTGAGAGGTTTAATTTTGATTGAATCTCAATATGATGTGAAAACCAGGTTCATTGGATATATAAGACGCCATGGTTACTTCTATATGAGGATCATCATAATAAATCATTTTTGAATTTGAGGGGTAATATATTGGGAAAAAAATTGGCAAATACCACATAATAAATATTATGATTTGTGTGAATGTTTCATGGTTAGTTTATATTACCAAGGTTATTGGGTGTTGTTTGAGGAGGATTTTAGTTTATACACTATAAATATGTACAAGGGAAATATAACATGATATTTTAAAAACACACTGTGGATGTTTTTTATAGGATATTAGATATTTTGATAGTCTACATGTGAAAGGGTACGAGCTAATGATTTAATAAGATCAATGAATCATTTCATGAATTATATGAACATAATAATAAAGAGATAATATATATAAAAATTTACATTGTTAATTTTTTATAAATTGTGTATGGATAAGTTAAAATATTCCATAAATTTAAAATCAGGTTACGAAATGTGAAAAAAAAAATTTGTAGAAACTATATGATTTTTTACAAATTTTATTAAAAACATTAGAAACCACTTGAAACCACTATATTTTCTCTTATAGAATCTCTAAAATATTAAGATGGACTATAATTAAACATGAGATCTATTTTTTAGGATCGACATCACTCATTGATATACTTATTCAAGGTTGTTATCAAATAAAATCTTGGATCACTGGTATGTGTAATATTGGATATTTTTCTTATATTGCAATGATATCCCTTATTTATATCTAATTATATTATGGTTTTTGTGGATTATGTGTTATTACATTATTTATAATGGATAGGGGTTTATGAATAGGATTCTAAAGTTAATGGATGTTCATCAAAGTAATTAGATCTTTGATAAGGTAGTCAATTTTGAAACTCTCCTTATATTAATTTGGTACATGGATCTAACATTAGTTAATTCTTGGGAGTGGATGTATTAATAGGTTTATCTTGTTTATATAATGGATTTTTTGATTAATTAGGGAATGTTTTTTCTAATTTCTAAATATTGCTATTTGAACAACATGAATTATAGAAGTAATAATTTAATGGAAGGTTATACACTACATGTTGTATTCCATATTAAATCAATCATGTTCCATGTCAAAGAAAAGTAAACAAATTTATTTTTTTTATAAATTTTTTTGGGATTGAAATTTGTAAGGTCTTTAGATGATATATTTTGAGGGATTTGAATGGATTTAGCATTTCAATGTGTTCGTCCGATATGGTATTCCATTAATATGGAGACCCAAGCTGAACATTCCTTTATTTTACATCATTTAAATGATTTAAAACATTAAATTTAAATATTAATAATAATATCTTAAGGACCAATGGGTTATTTTCCATTGAAGACTAGTTACAAATAATCTTATTCTATATAATTTTCAATCATTTATCCTTAAAAAAACCTTACTAGACCGACTCATCCTCATAAGATGGGGAATAAAATAATAATAAAGGTGTGATCTCAAATTCTTATTAAGTGGTGAATAATCATTAAGTCAATGATGAGTTCATAATAATAATCAAAAACATTATCATGAGGGTAATATCATAACATCATGAGTGAAACCCATAAAAAATAAGTAGGCTTTAAATTTCATGGAATATGAACTAAAAGACACCAGATATCAACATGAGAACATAATAAACATTACATAGCTTAGAGTCATTTGAAATAAACCATGAATCATGAGATCAAAAGATCATAATTAACTTCATACTTTAACTGTCGTACAAGAATTATCATTGGGAAACATTACTTTCATGATCCACAACATTAGAGAATAAGATATTAGTGTTGAACATCATTCAAATATAGAAGATATGGAAACATTAACTTTATGACCCACACCATCAGTTTCCATGATTATGAGAAAATAAAATGAACTCAAAAATACTTTATCTCTTGAGATATAAATTTTAAGCAATGCATTAGAGTGTGACATGGTACCTCATCTATTATTCATCTATACTTACATGTTCCACTGAAAAATAATTAAATTTTCACATCATAAACAACCCGTAGAAATAAAATAGGTTTCATAAAATAATTAATTAGAAATCATTAAATTTTCATAATGAACCCATAGAAATAAAATGTGTTTCATAAAACATCAAAATGGAAATCATTAAATTTTTATAAATAGCTAGTGGAAATATAATGTGTTTCATAAAAAATCCAAATGGTATAAAATAATAACCTGTATTAAATCATTTGATTATAAAAACATGATCACACAAAATAAAAAATAATAATTAAAAAAAATTAGGTGAAAAATGAAATGTATCCCCAATGAAGATTGATCAATTAATGATAATGAAAACTAAATAATCCCAATATATTTTTTAATACATTTTTTATTTGTAGTTTTAAAATTATTAGTTATGAGTATATTTTAAAAAATTATCCTTTTAAAAAAATGGAAAGGGAAAAAATTTATATAAATTTATTTGGATAAAAAAACCTTTCACCTAGAAATTAAGAGTTAACATAATTAAAAATATAATGTCATACAATAATTATGTTCAATGAGAATTTTTATAACTTGAAGAATGAAGTTTGAGTTATGAAGACCCTTGCATTTACCCATGATTTCCTTGTAATTGATCCAACCTTTTTATCATGAGGGTAAATATATTAATTACCTTTTTAAACATATTATTCAAATATATTTCAATTTATAATCATCTTTAATAACAATTCTATTCATATAATATTTTCTTATAATCCTTTTTTCAGCAAAAATTATTAATAATGTTGACTTTTTTTATCTAGGTTCGTAAAAGTGGTGTTGATATTATTTATTTTACTAGATTTAATTATTTAAAAGTCACTGAAGTTACTGTAAATTATGTTTTCAAACTAAATATAATGTCATATTTCCATTAAATGTGAATTTTAGTCATCTATCATGAAGACAAAATTAGTGTTAAACAACATTCGGGCTACTTACTAATATTGATGGATTTCCTTATAAGAATGTTTACTTTTATTGTTATCAATAAAGTACCATATTCATAATATATATTACGTATATATATAATAAATAATAACTAAATATAAACCATAACTATCTATGATATTTTTAGTGAAAAACATAATGCATTATTCTAAAGAGGTGGTAGTCTGCATGTACACACGATTAACGATCCCATTTCTCAAAAAATGGATTCAAATATACTATATGATAAATTATCATTTTAGATTTAAAATTTTGATATAGAAAATATTTTAATTCGTAAAATCCATCCTTTTTACCATTCATTATAATTGGTTATATAAAAAAATGAACAAAATCATTTCATGAAGATAGTAGACTGCACGTACACATGATCGGTGTCATTTTTTCTTAGTGGATGGAAAGGATTGAATAATTTTTCAAAAATTCATATATTTATCTTTCAAAATACTAAATATTTTATTTTACTATGTTAATTAGGTTATTAATTATTTATGAATTTTTTTAGTAAATTAAAAGACCAATAGAATGTAATAATCATGTTAGAAGCTTTAGTTTTCTCTTAAAAACTACATATAATTAAGGACTTTAAGGGAAATAAAGGTGACTAAAAACTATTGGGAATTTTACAGGTTTATAAGAGTATAAAATTTATTATTTTTGGAAATTAAAATTAAATAGGGAAACATTAATGGGTGGAAGTGATACCCTTTTATAATTGAAAATATTGGTAGCTTTGGAAATACCTATTGAATTGCAGTAGTGTTTTTTCACCATTAAAGATTCAACAACTTATAAAGGTAAAAATGAGGAAATATAGTGTGGTTTTATCAATAAAAATGTAAATCATACATTTATAAACACGTTTTAAACATGTTTTGACCTTTTTCGCTTGGTAAATGACTTTTTTACCATTTTTATATTTTATTGGGGTAACTAATTTTTAAACTTACTATTTAATTATAATGAATAAAATTAACATTATCCTTATTAATAAATTTGAATCTTATTATTTCCAATTTTCAAAATAATTTTATCATATTAAAATTAAAATGGTGTAAAAATTTATTTTTAAAATAAACACATGTAATCATGGAAAGGTAGTTTTTAGACAAAATTTTAGTCTTAAGATTTCTCTGTAAGGTAAAATTATCAATGTTAACGATTTACATGGAATAAAATTATTCATTATAAAAAAAATGTTGTATTAATTCAAATAAACAAAAAACCAAATTTCCCCTTAAATTTTATTGATATAAAGAAAAAAATAAAAACATATATTTTTCTAAAAAGAACATTTTACATTAGTCCTAAAATTGATGGACATCAATTTTTCAAGTTTAATTAATATTTCAAAAATTCATTATTTTTTTCCATAAATAAATAATTGATTAATTAAAATTTATTTTAGACTTCTTGGTCATTAATATATAAGGATAAAATTTGTAAAATCATAATTTTCATAAAAACCTTATTTCTCAACTAAAAATAATCCCATTTAAAAAAGAAAAACTCAAAAATCATACCAAATAAATTTTGATGTGAGTAATTAAAAAATGAAATTAATTTTATGAAATTTAAACTCTATAATTTTTAAATTGAGTTTTAAAATAATATATATGATATAAAGAAAACAATATTTATTGAAAATAATTTATATCAATATTAACTCATATTAATTATTTATCTTCTAATGGTAATAAGATTTAATTTTTTAACATATTAGTGTTTATTATAGATTTATCAATAGTTTTCTTATAATATATTGTGATTTGTTTATCATGGGTGTAGAGTGTAACAAAATTTATCAAACATATCATCTATTTTACAAGGTTTATAACTTCTATTCATTACATCCCCCCCCAAGAATTTCAACCACAAAATTTTATAGTATTGAAGAAAATATGTGAGGATAATTTTCTCTCATCACATCCTCTAGTTACCATGTAACATACTAAAAATTATGATTCCTCTAAAGTAATTTTTCCAAATGAGTGGTCTTGTTATGTAGCACCAAGTCTCGATGATCTGGGATCTCCACTGATTGTTCCTATTTTAAGAGATCATGCTCTAATTGCATGGATTATGACCTTAGAATATGTGAAGTTGATAGTATGTAATTTATTAAAAGTGATTCATGGAACACTTTATGTACTTAGGAGGCATTTGGAGAGAGTTTTAATTGATAACCTATAACCCCAACTTGATCAAGGATCTAAAAGGCACTGATATACCTAGGGATCATTCTCTATTCTTCCCAAATCTCGTAACATGCTTCCAAGTATATATCCAAAGAACACCTTATCCCCAAGTTAAAAATCTAATTATCACTTTTAATTATCTTCATAACTATTCTATTTAATGTTTTATACTTTCTAGTACTACTTAATGGTTTTAACCTTCTCTATAAAATCATCGACAAGGTTATAACTTGTCAATTTACTCTATCCTAATTCAACCCAACATGTCAGAGTCCTCAATGACTTCTCATAAAAAACCTCACATAGTGTCATATAAATGATTGAATAGAAGACGTTTTAAACAATAACTATACTTGGCGAAGTTTTTATTCGAACATCCTTGGAAACCCATCAAAAAGGTATTAGTATATCTTGTATATTTTGAATACTCTTTTCAGACTGACTGTCTGTCTAAAGATGATAATTAATTATAAAACTAATCTCTGTATACAATTATTTCTAAATACTTATCTTAAATATTGGTATAAAACTGAGACCTTAATCAGATACAATAGATAGTGGTACCCCATTTATAATAACCACCTCCCTTATGTATTTATTGGTTTTTTAAGGGATAAATCTTCTTTAGTGTAAATAAAATGTAATGAATTTATTAAGGAATTGAGTATAACCCAAATAGGATTATGGACTCTAGATATTTTTAGGAGTCCTATGATGAAATCCACAGTGATTATTCCTCATTTACATACTGGTATTAGTAATGTTTATTATATACCCATCTAATTTTATTACTCATCTATAACTTGCTGAAAAACCAAACGTATTCTTCAATATCACACCTCATATTATCCCACTGTATTTTCTACTTTAGATCTCTGTATAGCTTCTTTATTTCTAGATGAATAGATAATGATGATCTTTGAGTATCATCTAAAATTTCTCACTTAAATTTTGGTTTTTATGGGACATATTTCTAGGTTTCAAAACATATAACTCCTTATATATCAAATTTTAACTCTGGAATATTAAAAACTATTTTCGATAGATATAAATCATTATTCTAGTCTTATTTGATCCTCAAGTAAATGGATGGATGAGAAGTCACATGGTAAATATATTATTTCTCACCATTCATTATTAAATCATGTCTCTTCCTTTGTAAATACATGAATATTGTTTTCTTTTATCCCACTTCATTAATAAGGTAACATGATCTTTCCTATTTAAATCATCATACACATTGTTTTCCTTCCCAAAGTAGCAATTTATAGAGTAGTCATAGTCATTTATCAGTTCCAACCATTTCCTGTGGTGTATATTTAACTCCTTTTTTGTGAATATATATTTTAAACTCATTTTTTCAACATAAATATCATACTTCTCACCATAGAGATAATTAAACAACAATTTTTAATGAAAAGATCACCACTGGTTGCTCCAAATTATGTGTTTCAAAAACAAAATTATGATTTTTTAGTTTTCATGAGGCATAATCCATTACCATATCATTTTTCATAACGATCCATCTCAATACCTTCTTTGATGAATCAATATAAATTATAAACCCTTCCACACTCTAAGGTATTATAAGTATAGGTGACATGACCAATCTATTCTTCAGTTCCTTAAATAATTCTTTGCATTCCTCTATAAAAAAGAACTTAAATCCCTTTCATGTTAACTTGGTTATTGGATTTGATAGCCATGAGAAATTTATCACCAAGAATTAATAATATCTAGATAACCTACTAAAAAAATAGATATCGATTAAAAAAAATTATGGTCCATTTTTCAATAAATTTTTTTTGAAGGACATATAGATATTCCCCTAATGGTGATTGAATGACCCAATAATGAAAATTCTTCATTCAAAATTCACTTTTTCTAAATTTGGATTACAAATTATTCTTTAAAAATCGTATCAACACAATCCCCAAATTATCTTCATGATATTATATTCTCTTTTGGTATATAAGAATATAGATAACAAAAAACATATTGAAACAGTATCTAAAGACTATTAATTATATCCATTAAGATTGTGGGGGAATTATTTAATCCGAAGGAAATCACTATAATCTCATAGTCTTCATACCTCATTCATAAACTTTTCTTCAAAATATCATCCCAGTTTACCATTAATTGACGATATTTAGATCGGTGGTCAGTCTTCATGAAGTTTCAAGATCCATAGATTCATTCTAATAGGTCATTGACATGGGGTGACATATATTTATTTTTAATCATGATATTGTCAAGATCAGGATAGATAATGAAATTTCTCATTGATGTGGATTTATTATTAACAGGAGGATAGATGATCCTCTTGGTGAAATACTGGGTTGGATAAAAGTGTTTTATAAATTATATTTTAGTTACTTTTTTAATTCATCCAATATAATAGAATCTATTCTAGGTGGACTCGTTGAGATAGGGATAGATCTAGTAATAATTTTAATCGAGAACTCTACTTCACACTCTAGTGGAAGACCCAATAATTCATTTATAAAAACATAAAATTATTACCACAAAATGGGCTTGTCGTTAATACTTATTTCCTCACTAATCATTTGATATATAAATCCCTGGATTTGTGATTATAGAACCCATATTATTGAATTCTTTCAAGGGGATATTATCCTCATGTTGATAAGTTAGAATATGATGATCTGATATATGAAATGAGTGATTAAAAATTAACATAATAAGGTAATAATATAATTAAAGGGTTTCAACCTTAAATTTTATTAATATTTTGCACCATCATGTTAGTCTGTATTTCCTTTTGTTCAATCAACATCATTCTTGGATCAAATTTGAGATGTGTATTCTCATACTTCTTAAACAAATCCTTAAAAGTATCTATGAAATCAATAATTAATAATTTTTCATAATGATTATGAGACCCAAAAAAATAATTTACCTTGGGAATTTCTATCCAGTTTTATAGTTATACATATTTTTTGTGAACTAGGTCACTAATGAGATAATAACCAACATGTTATCTTCTATATTATTACCCTAATGTAAAAATATTATAGAACCTACATCCACTTTCCAGTATCTATATAAGGATATATTTTTTGGTTAAAAAACACAACCTCTAATTTTACCATACTTCTGGACGTTATCCTATACATAGTCTTTTTTCTTAGACATATCCCCATGATTTTCACTAAATTTCTCTAAACTAATGTCCAAAAATAACTAAACCAATACTCAGATACCAACTTTAGAGACCCAAGTTAAACTTTCCTTTATTTTACATACTTTACATGATTTAAAACAATATATTTAATAAATTATAAAATCTCAAGGCCTGACATATTTACTTTATATAGATACTAGCTATATAACCATCTTATTTTATAGAACATGTGATCATCTGTCCATAAAGAATTATACTAGACAATATTCAAGGAATCTCATTAGTATGACTCATCCTTATAACCTGGGGAATAAAAAAATAAGAAAGGGTTTATCTTAAATGATAAATAAGTGGTGAATAAACACTTAAAGAAATATGATTTCATAAGAATAAGAAAATATATAGTCATAAACAAACTATCATAACATAATGAGTGATAACCATAAAATTTGAGTGAGCTTCAAAGTATATATAATATGAACTTAACATCACAAAATATTAACATGGAAATATAATATATATAAAATTTCTTAGAATACTTTAATATAAACTTTTAATAATGTGAAAAAAAGATCATAATGAATAACATCCTTTAACTGAGGTATAAACATTGGAACACGGAAGAATTACATTCATGAGCCAAATCATGAGAAAAAAATGATAATAATGTAGAACATCTTTAAAATATGGAACATACATTAGTATATGGAACCATTATATTCATTTTCAACACCATCATTTATCCATACTTACTTATGCCTCTTAAAAATCACTCACTTTTCACAATATAAAGAACCCACGGAAATAACATGGGTTTTATAAAATATATAAATGGAAATCATTCAATTTTCATAAATATACCTTTGGAATAAAATGGGTTTTATAAAACATTCAAATGTAAATCATTAAATTTTCATAAAGAACCCATGGATGTAATGTGGGTTTCGTAAAAAATTCATATGGTAAAAAATATCATCATGAAATAAAAAGTTTCATACCAAAAATATGATCACCCAAAATAATAAAATAATTTAATAAAATATAGATTGGAGTGAAAAAAATATCTCTATTAGTGATAGATCATTTTAACATAATTAAAACCAAATCAAGAAAATATATTTAGGAAAACATTTTTTTCATCATTGTAAAAGTGATAGTTAGAAGTTTATTTTCAAAAATTCTCTATTATTTACAAAAAAAATGATAAAATAAAACATTTAATGTAAATGTATTTGAGTTAGATAAAATTTTTCACCAAATATAAATATACACAATCATTCAAAATAGATTTTTTTGGAAGAACCAAGTCCAATAAGAAATTATATAACTCAAAGGAGTTTGATTTAACAAGTACCTTACCGTTAACCATTATTTACATAGAAGTGATTCAAACACCTAATAAATTAATAAAAAAATATTAATTACTAATTTTAGAACCTTTTAAATATAAATTTCCATTTATATTCATCATTAATTACTATTATCTTTGTGTATTGTATTTTTATAATATTTTATTCAATATCGTGTGTTATTAATCATGATTATTTTGAACTAGGTTCAAAAAAGAGGTGTTGATATTCCCTATTATACGAAATTTAATCATTTAAAATCCATTAAGGGTACTATAATTTAGGTTTCATAGTACCCTATAATTTTATAATTTCATTACATGGGATATTTAGTACTATTTCATGAATTTGGAATCAGTGTTGAACTAGTTTGGGGTTATTTACAGATATCGATGGATTACCTTATAAAAATCATTAATTTTTCTATTTCACATAAAAACCATATTCAAAATATATATGAATTATATATATCATAAATATTCATAAAATTTAAAAAAAACATCCATAAAAACATTATTGAAAAACAGAACGCATCCTTCCATGGAGGGATTAGTTTGCACATATACACGATTAATGATCTGATTTCTTAACAAATTGATAGAAATACTGTATATGATAAATAATAATTCCATATTTATAAATGTTACATATAAAACATTATAATTCATAAAATTTATAATTTTTACTATTCATGAGAGGAAGTGATGAAAAAATGGCAACATCATTTTTGTGGAAGTGGTAGTTTGCACAAACACAAGATCAATGTTATTTTGTTTTATTTTTGGATGGAAATGATTAGATAATTGTATTAAATATAATATAATGAAATTTAATAATACTAATGATATGTATTTAATTATATTAATAAGTATATAAATGATTAAGGAATCATTAGAGTAAAATTAAATACTAAGATAAAGTAATACTCATGTTGAAATCTTCAGTTTCATTTTGGAAAACACCTTAGAAATGAAATATTTAAGAAGAAATATTATGAGTAGAAGCTTCTGTATGTTGGAGAGGGTAATATGAGGATAATAGTTTCATATTTTTGTATTCAATTTTAAAGTAAATAATGTACCATGAATTGGTCGAAGTGATTTTTTTATAACTAAATATAAGGGTAGTTTTGGATATACCGATAAAATTTCAATAATGTTATTTCACTATTAATGGGTCAAAGGGTTCAAAAAGTGATAAATGGGGTAAATTAGTGAGATTTGGTAGAGGAAAACCTTAAAAATACATTTTTAAACATTTTTTAACATACTTTAGCTATTTCCCTATAGTAAAAGACACTTTACCATTTTTATTTCTTACTATGGTAAATAATTTTTAGACATATAAATTATTTTTAATAAAAAAATTAAAATTGACCTTATTAAAAACTTATAAACTTTTGATTTCAAAAATTGGAATAATTTTATTATATAAAATTTTTAATGTAATAAAAAAAATTAATTGTAAAATAAATGCACGTAATCGTGTAAAATATTTTTTGGACAAAACATATTTTTATGATAAAAATTTGAGAATAAGTTAAAATTATTATGGTTACTAAATTAAATGAATAAATTTATTAATTATAAAAAAATTATATGTATTTTAAATAAATTAAATTTTGAATATCAACATAAAAATTCCAAATTTATAGAAAAACCTGAAAAAAAATTTTTATTAAAGTAACATTTTAGTTTAGTTATAAAAAAATTAGAAATTGGTTTACTAAGATTAAAAAAATTATAAAATTAATAATTTTATTCCATAATTACATAATTTATTATATAAAACGTTTTTTAGTCTTCTAGGTCATTCTTATATAAAGATAAAATCAAAAAATCATAATATTTTTGAAAATAGTATTTTTCTGAAAAAAAATTATCCTTTTTAGAAAAAAAAATTCATATATAAGTAAAATTAAATATGTGTAATTAAAAAATGAATTTTATATTTTCATCTATAAATTATAAAAATTTTAAATTTATTTTTTAAATTAAAATCTATAATATAATGATATCAATTTTTTTTTGAAAATAATTTTTTTTTAGTATCAACTCATATGTAGCTTCCAAGTGGTAAACACACCCCATAATCTTACGAAAACACCCAAAATCAAATCCTAGTGTAGGATAAATTCTGTTATATTATAGAATTAATATATTAGATATTGTAGTGTAATTTTAGTAGTGGAACTATTCATCTTATTTGGGCCTTCATGTCACTAGTTTGGGCCTATGGTTTATAAAGACTTTGAGCTATCATAGGCCTTCAGGCCTTGGTGAATTTGGTCCACCACAGAGCTCTGGTCCATGGGATTTATGGATAAAAGGCCTCTAGTCCATGAAGTAGTTAGGTAATACCAAAAAAATGGTTGGACTTAAAAGAGAAATCATAGCATATAGCTTCCAAGAAAGTAGATCTAAAAAGATTGGGAATGAAGTGAGGGTATGAAAATCCCCATTAGTAAAAGGAACCATGTAGCTTTGTATGTGAAAATGCTAGTCACCTAGTCATGCAAGGTAGATATGTGGGCACCATCAATGAATCATATGCTGAGGAGGGGTAGTTCTAGTATAGTACGCACTTTGGACCTTTCGTTCACATATTGGGCCTTGTGGAGCTCGCTCAATGGGTCATATAAGGGTTCCCCCTAACCCTAATTAAAAAGCGGGATTATCCAAAACTAAATAAAAATATATTCCATTCAGGTGATTCATTCCAATATCAACTAATATTAATTATTTATCTTCTAAAATTAAAAAATTTCAACGCTTTACCATGTTTTTTTATAACTCTATAAATATTGATCTTATAATAATTTACCATTCGTTTACATTATGTGTAGTGTGTAATTAAAGTTATAAAACATAACATTAGTTTTACAAGGGTTATAATTTCAGGTCATTTAGATCAAGGATGAGTTGACATGGCATTGATAATTAGTGATCATCTATCTCATTTCCAAGATAATTGGACGAACCATTATTAGAGGTTAAGAGGTTTTTATATAAGAAGATGATGTGGCTCTGATATTCGTAGGAGATAATATATTTGTGTAGAGTAAATTTCAAGATAAAAATTATATCACTTTTATATCATTTTAAATCCATAAATATGGAAAAATAATTATTGAATTGGAAGACCCAAATTTTAAATTAAGATAAATTTTGGCTGGTGAATTAATTGAATTGAATGAATAATATAGATTGAAATGGGAATGGTGTGGTTGTGGATGTGACTATATGTGAATTGAGTTTTGATTAATGTGATTATATCATTATATTTTTTTACTTTATGGATTGATGATGTTTTATTTTTAATTCACAACATGGCCTCTACCTGAGTATGATATGTGATATTCGATGTCCATGTTGTATTGGAATTCAATTAAACCCTTACATACAGATTTTATTATATATCCATCTAATGAATTTTTTTACTCATATGAGATATTATATCCCACTTGTTGATGTTATATTCCACAGATATATCTACTTATAGTATATTATAAACTAAGGGATGTTATATTCCCTCAAATGATGATTTGGTGGGAAGTGGTTTACATGGTCCTTGATTTTATTATTATTATGCTGATAAAAAGTTTATATGCATGTTATAATTATTAATTATGGGAAAGTGTGATTATAGTTAGAGGATATATGATGGTCTTACATTAAGAAAAGATAAACTATTTTTTACATTATTCATAGAGGAATAGTGTGCATCATCCATATTGACATGAAGGTTTCCAAGGATAATCTTATAGATTATTGTGTCACAGTCACCCTAAATTTTAAATTTCCAAAATTAATATGATTGATTTTATGTTTGTGTTAGATTATATTGGCATGAATCAGGTGGTGGGAATTTCAGTGCTTACATTTCTAATTCTATTTACAATGACTATATTAAGGACTGTCATTTGGTCCTATATTTTTCTTTTATTTTTCTTGTTTTCCTTTTAAAAATTTAGGCATTATGACATATCAGGCATGGTTGGTATCATGTAATTATGTTTTGAAGTTTATTCATGTGTTAGTGGTCATTTTATGGATACTTCCAAAATAAAAAAGGGAAACGCCTCCAATAAAATGAATTATATACCCTTAGTGAATATTGACACACAATAGACTATTGGATATGATCATTGGGGTTCACTCTATATTTCACATCCTGGTATACCTTTTAGATATAAATATACTTTTTTTACCATATCTTGATTCCTTGTTTTCTTGGGTGGTTTCACCTGAAAGTTTCAAGTTTATAGAGTTTTCTAGGGTAGTGAATGGTTGGTGAATAGTTAGACAAGTCTATGGGGATCATCCTAGGAAACCATCTAGTTTTTATTAGAGTCCCAGATGAGGGAACACGGTTATTTCAAGGTTAGTCCAAACTATGAAGCCTTATTCTAAAACTTTAGTGTGTGGTACATGGATATTTCACATGTTTAATGCACAGTTTTTCAAACCATGTAGCTCCTCCAATTTCCTGAAAAGGGACACATTGTTTGGTAATTCAAATTAATTGGAATTAATTAATTCTTGTTTTATTTTTATATCCTAAAACACCTCTATTTTCACTCATTCTTCTCTTATTAATTAGATTATAAAACAATGAGACTTCTCTTAGATATTTTATATATTCATTTCCTCTCGGTGACCGACTTTAATAGATTCTATGGTGATGGATATATATTTTCAAAGTTATTTATTTGTTCTTCATCGTTCTTTGACTTGATTCTAGATATCTCTTCTTTAACTCTATAGATATATTAGATCAAAAGTTTTTTACCCATTTATAAGGTTTGTTTTATGATCTAGTGATTTTTCAATTAAATCAGTAATTGAAATTGGTGGAAATCATTGGATCTAAGTGATTTTTGTGTGAATCTTTGAGAACATCATGGTAAGTGTTCACTCTCTCCCTCTCTCTTGTCCATCAAACGTGGGATTATTGAATCAGAGTTTGATATTCTGGAATTCATGGTTTATGGTCTTCTTTTGATTCTTAGATCTCTCCACTCCTTTAGTGTGTGGATATCATGGAACTTTTATAATACCATATAGAAACCAAATTTTTTATTACATGACTATTACATAATTTTTATGATAGATAAAAAATAGAAATACATTATAGGATGAAAAGGTTTAGTATATTGGAAAATTGGATTCATAAATCACTTTTGAATAAAAAAACACAATCATTATTTAAATACCTATTCTTTATCATCCCAAAATCTCAAATCTTCTCCATGGAAAATGTAATCACCTGAGGATAAACATCAAATAATGGGGTGAGCTAAAATCATAGTAAGGGGAGGGATAACATAAAAGGAATGATAGAAATGAATTAATATTATCTGGGTCATCATTAACATCATCACTATATAATAATCATGGGATCATCCTCATAATAATGAGGTATTAATTTGAAAAATACATGAAATGTGTGGATTATTCATAATAATTATACATCATAACATAGTGATCAAATCCTACACATACTTGTGAACAAAGGTATCATCATGTTCAAACATAGAATATGTTTATAAATCATAAAATTTTAATTGTGAAAAAATATAGTATAATTATCATGAATAATCTCATAAGATAGATCACATTAAATAATTCTTTGGAGGTATATATAATTCGATCACAACCATCACATCATAAAATGATCATAATTATGAATTCCACATTGAAATATAATATATAAAAATCATAGTCATGAAGGAAACCATTGGAAAGGAATTAGTTTTCATAAAGGGTTCTTAAAGAATACCTTCATGAATAGCCTTTGGATTTCCCAAAATAAAAATTGAAATTATATTTTGTCCTTAAATATCAGTTTTCTTTGAAAAAAGAAACAACTCAAGTGGATTCAATGATATGTTTTCAAAAATATAAATAATTTTTAACAAATATTTTAAATTTTCATAAAAATAATTTTGATAGGGTAGAAACATTAATATCCATATATAAAAAAGGGAAATAATAGTGAAATGACATATTAAGAACATTATAGAAATATCCATACTGAAAATATTGTGAAGGTGGTGATAACCCAAAGGAGAGAGAGTTGGGTTTGAGAATCCCCTTACCTTAAACTATGTTATTTTTCATAGAGTTTATACCTCCTGTATAATAAATTAATATTTTGAACACATGAATCAAGAAGTGAATTAAAATTATTTATTTCACTATTGATCAACTATAATCATTAGATTCTATTTTATTGAAGGCTTATCCTCTTCTCTGTGTTTCTTCGTTTCTATGACACTAAAATCATTGATTTTATGGAGTTGGGTGACTCCAAAACATCCAAATATATTATAATGTGATAAAATAAGGGATTTTAGGTAGATATTTTTCTTTGTAAAGTGTAATTAAAGTGGTTTTCTAAGGGGAGAGATATGAGTCTTTATACATTAAGAGAGGGTATTATTAGGATCAAATATTGAATAAAATATAATTTCCATGGTAAACACTGTAATAGTGATATTTATGAAATTTTCTATCAATTTTGAATAAAATATTTTTTTTACTTTTATGACTTTCAAAAATAGGATTCTTTATTTTATTAAAAAGGAATGTGAAAAAATAATAAATTGTTATCTTAATGGAATACTTTAGAATTTCAAAAATATTTTTTTGGTTTGTAAAAGTAGATCACTATTTTTAAATGACCCATTTATCTTCCTTTAGCTAATAGAACTAATTTAATAATTATTCATTCATTATTTTTTCATTATTATTTCAGAAAACACGTGTTATTTGAATAATTATATTTTTACTATTTATGTAAAAATTGAAGTTTCTCATAAAACTATCATTAATTCACTCTTGGTAAATTTTTACATGTTGATTTTAAAAAATTAATTAATTTTATAAAAATAATATTCTATTATAGTTAAGTTTAAATATTAACATAAAAATTATGATTTTTATGAAATATATTAAAATATATTTAATTAAAAAATTATTTATAATTTGATTGATATTTTAGTCTCTATATTTATTTTATGGAACTAAAATATTTATATTTTCATAAATTACTAAGGATAATTATTTTTCATATGAAATTTTAGTATTTTGATCTTAACATTCTATTTAAATAGTGATGTTACTATTCCAATGGTCTTGTATTTAATGAATCGATTTTTTCCTTATAAAACATTGAAATATTTTAAAGAATATTTTCAAAGCTAGTTGCTGAGTTAGCATGGGATTTTGGGGCTCAAGAGGCACGATTTTGATATAATAAAAATAGTAAATATATTATATCACACACACAATTTTTCTTAAATAATGTAATAACTCATGAATAAAGTCTCGGTTAAGAAATTTGAGACCACCATTAAATCTTGAATACAGTTTTTGTCCAAGGCACTACATAAACATTGTGTGCATTGAGTTTTTTACTTAAGTATAATTGTTGGTGGATTAATAAATAAATATATAATTTAATTATTTATTATTTATTAAAATTAAAAACACCTAATCAACTCTATTTAATCCTATTTATGGAAAATACTTATGGCTAGACATATAACCCTAAGTATTTTAGAGGATCAATTAGAGTTTATTTTAGGAATGAACGAAAATTCATCATGCGGTAGTAATCATTTTGAAATAGAGTTTATAGATCTCACCAAAAAAATAAATGGAAAACCATTCTTCATCAGTGATTAATCCAAACTCATGGTAAGACATTTTTTTATGTTAAATTTAGTCCATGTTTTATTATCTTATATAGAACAAAATCATTCTTACTAAATTGATTCATTGTTCTATTATTTAATTGAGAGGGTGGATTTATTTTCCTATAAATCGGAAAAAAAAAATTTGATAATACATGATTAATCCTTATTCATTTCTCATTATCATAACAAAAGATTGAGGCTAACCCAAACAATGGATGATGTTTGTTTCTCAATTTTTTGTTCTGTACATTTCTCCCATCATTCTCTACGGGTTCGTCATTAGATTTTTTTTTATCTAGGTTCAATGAATACATAGTGAAAATCATTATGAAGTCATTATTTGGTGTATTATATCATTACCATAGGTTTTTATTAGAGATTTATTGCATGAATAATGTACGATAATGACAATAGATGATCAGTAATAAAATTGGGAGTTTTTCATCAATGTTTTCATAGTTTCATGATGCGGAACAATGGGAATAGATTCATAAGAATATCAGTTACTATAATCTAGCCTCAAATGAAAATTAGCGTTCAGCCCACTCTGATCCACATTTTACATGAAGGATTTCTTTCTGGAATGAAAGAGGTGGTGGAATTAGTGGAACCATGTGAAAAAAACAAATTTTTATAAAATCTTGACATACACGGAATGTAGTCTTAAGAGAACATGTCATGTAGTCCCATAGATGCATAATATTGGGAATTAGAAAAATAAAATATTACATGTATTATGGGACCTACCACACATTTTGTGACCCATGAATGGTGAACCAGCGTGTTTCCCAAGGGTAAACAGGCATAGACACGAGTGTGGACATGGGAATAACCAAATTGCATGGGAACATACCTGTATATGGACATCGAATGAGTACCCATAAATAGCCATGTACATGGGCACAACTAGAGTACATTGGCACATTCCAAAGTACAATAGCATGGGAAATAATACACAGGAAGTTTAGAGGTGGATAAGACATGCCATGTATAACCTATACATGTTGTGTACTTTTCCAATAGTAGGTTAAGACCCTCATTCTCTTCAGTATTGAACAATTTCTGGAGGTTCCATTTCTTTTCCATATCTCTATGCTGGTAAAATGAGGTGTCATGTCTTGTTCACCAGATGTGATCCCCTCTATGCGATTTTCCTAATACGGATTCAGAAATCCCTCTTTGTTTCCTTAGGTGTGATCATTTATCATTATCTTCTTCCCTAGTCTGGTTTAGGAATTAGGTTACCTACATAATAGAGTGTTTGATACAAAACATAGTGATTTGTTCTAGATAGGGTTAGGCATACCCAATAAGCCTTTGTTGATATCCCTTATCTCCGTCTTGGTGTCTTCAGTGTTCTATCATATAATTCTTCATGGAGATTCTTAAAACTCCTACATGGAGTCATTAATTAAAAAAATGTAATTTATTAGATTAAATTTATATTTCTTAAACCATAATCATCTACTAAGGATTAGTAAAGTAACATTATTGGTTCGAACTCATAGAGACTTCTTATAAACATGAAACCCTATAGTAATAAAATTTTAGGAAGGATTGATTATGATCACTATTTTCTTTGGGTTTTCAAATAACTAAGTATCTTGGGATTTAAAATATATTAAGGATAAGGGTTTAGGGTCAGTTTCCCGATATTGAAAAATTATTAATACTAAATCTATCATGGGATGCACAAATGGATTATGCATCCAAAATTATGAAAATTTAACCATTGCACCTTAGTACAATGAATTTGATCCACCTATGTTGGAAACTACTCCTCGTTCTAGATAGAGTTGACAACATAATTGTAGGAATCTTGTCTTATAGGGAGAAAGAATTACATGTTACTAGTCCTAGCCTATTCAACATCAAATAGGTTAAAGAACCTTTCAAATGAACCTCTGGTAGTAAGAGAAGTTGCAATAAAAATAAGATTGATAATTATTTTTAAACTAATTACTAGACATCAGGTTACCAAGTTTTGATTTACATATTCATTTGGTTCAAGACACAAATACACTCGACCCCTAACCATTATCAGATTATCCATGTGTGATGGAATTGAAAAAAATCATGGAAATAGATCCCAAAATGTTTGAAATTCAAAATAGACAACATAAATCAAAGAAAACCTGGATTGAAATATTGAAATATCAATTAAATAATAACACGAATGATGAAACAATAAAGAACACTGTGTAAATTATCATTGAATGATAATTATTATTGGATTCAAACATCGAAACAATAAAAAATAAACAAATAAGTATTAGAATCAAAATTGATAACAAAGGTATAATCAAAACTATAAAATAATGTAGCAAAAATATGTGGTAATGAAAATATAAAATAATAAAGGGATAAAAAATAAAATAAATATGATTTTCTAGAACTATGTTTTTTCATCGGGTCCACTATATTTTTATAGTCCTTAAATGTTTCACTATTTTTAAATTATTCATGTCATGTAACTCTTTTATGTGGATTCTCCATTAATACATTCATGGAGTTTACATTAATTCCACACTCTGTACATCATATATTCATTAATCTTCGAATATTTTGGATATCATGGATTTCACATCTTGAATATTTGATGAAAATTAGGTTTTAAACTTTTAATATTTTGAATTGAGTTCACATCATGTATCTTCATTTGGTTGGAATTAGAGTCTTTCATGATGTGCAATTTGTATTCATGTCGGGTACTTGCTTCACACCTTATATTTTTGATTCCTGGATTTTAATTTTTAAGGAAGGTTTTATTCTCAATTATTTGTCATTTTTTACTTCGTATTCATGATGTGTAATGTGATTTTTTTTTTCTTGAATTCCTCCTTTATGTTTTGAATTCCTAATTCCTATGAAAACGCATCAAAACTCAGAGTATTATCAAGTAACTAATCCTTAAAAATTAATGAAATGTTTCCAAAATATGTAAATTAATTTACCTAATAAAATTATCTTATATTTTAAAATTCCATGTCTTCAAGAAAAATGAATCTCCACAAGGATTCTATATCAGACAATTTTTAAAATGGAAACATGAATTACAACTAGGAAAATAAAACTAAGTGAAAGAAGATAAATTCATCTCTTCTAGAATCAATCCTTTATAAAAAAAATTAGTTATTCTTCATTGTTATGTTCTTTATTTAGATTCATTCTTCCTTTAATAAAAATTTCATAACTATTCCTCAAAAGATATGCCCATTTTTCAATTAACCTCATAATTAATTTTCTCTCATCGCTCAATGAAAAATAAAACATTAGTTATTATCATACCATGAATACTTGTTCCTAACCATTGGATTTCATATGTTCTAACATCTCCAATTTGAAAATACAAATTCAAATTTAAACATGAGGGATTCAAAAATAGGGTTCAAATGACTCCGAGGTTGGGGGTAGGTAGAAAGATAGTGAAAATAAATATCAAAAAGGAGGGTAATATCTATAATATAATGCATGATAATTTTGAATAGTGAAATGAATTGACTCCTAAAAATATATCAATGATCTAGATAGCTAAAATTGGTTCTATGAATATGTCATGAAAGTATAAAAATGTTCTCTATTCATTTTATTTTATTTTATTTTATTTATTTTTCAAAATTCATGTCTTCGAAAGATCTCACATACAAAACATAACCACATGTGATCCATCATAAGATTCATCATCCTAGTAATAGTGATTTTTTACCTTCTTAATACATACCCCTTTTTTATATTTACTTTTTCAAAGGAATAGGGTATGCATAGAAAATTCCAAAAATAATCATGAACTATATTATATCAATATGGTGAAAAGTAAACATATATCTCCTCAGTATCAACATCTGGTCTATGGTCGGGAAGAAAAGTCCCCCTTAATTTTTCAAAATAAAATCATTCATTGTACAAAGAATAAGGTAGTAAGGGGTAATAGTATTTAAATGGATTCATCCAAACAGGGTTATTCGTGTCTACTGCGAGGTAAATAAGGATATATGTATATGTGGATCTCATAAAAAATGTCTCAAAAAATAATTCATTAATCATTTTAACAGTATATTTATTCAATCATATCCTCAATAAGATTCCAATTCATGATTTTATAAGTTTACATACCACATGTATATCTCATAAAATATGATCTGCAAAGAATATGATAATGAAGGTAGAGAATCATCTTAGGAATGGGAGTATAAAAAATAACTAGAAATCACTCATGGTATAGTATCCAGTAATAATTCAATAAAAAAAATTCCTCAATATAGAATTACAATTAAATTACTCAACTAAGAAATAATTATAAAAATATAAAAAGAAATAAAAAAGGATTTCAATAGTCTCTAACCTAACATTGTATTTTATTTTAATAAGTGAAATTATTTTTTAATTTTAAACCATGATTTTATTGGAAAATGTCTCCTAGACACGTGAAATTAATAAAAAAAACCATGTGTATCGATAGTAAATATTAGTAATGACTCACCCACATTTAAAACGATACAGTGTTTTCACTTTTATGGAAGGTAATATGGGACATATGGAAATATAAGCATAAAAAAACTGAAATAGTAATTATAAAATTATAATTTGGGAATCGAGAGATCCTTTCAATGAAAGTCATTATATGGGGTAACTTGTTGGATTGTCATTAGAAATTTTGTAACCTGAAATAATTATTAGAAATAAAATACATGTACTAGATAAACCATTAGTTCACACAGGTTAACCAATATGTAAGATAAAACATTGAATGCATAGATAGTTGATAGTATAAGAAAACAGCTCAGAAAAAAATGCATGAATAGACAAAAAAGTATTTTTGGATGACCAACTAAAATAAAATAATAGAAAAGGGAAAATAGAGGTCCAACATAAAAAATTGAAAATAAAGGAAACAAAAAATATGGATAGCCTCCCATAAATTTCAAATAATGATATCTTTATCTATATGAATGTTAAAAGGAATCGGTCAGTTCCTTTCATGGGCTCATCGGTAATATGCATCTTACAAGAACTAATGGTTGTATCATCAAGCTCATGGGGACACTTTGAGGGTTTCACCACCTTAGATATAGGTAACATATGAATAAAATGTTGAATTAGTAGTTTTCATGCACATTATGGAGGGGGTCCTTCTTAGGATGGATATATACTAGATATCCTCAAGATGATGATGTATGTAAGTTAGATACTGATACATATGATGTAGGAGGGTAGATGGTGGCATGAAATTCTCTTCAATGACCATAGAGTATGTTTTAGATTTATACATGGAAATATTAATGCACAAGTAAAAGTGAAAATAATAATTCAAGTAATGTGGAAAAAATACTCTATTCAATTCATAAATTTAAGAAATGATACTATAGTGAGAATAACATAGAATGTGAATACAATGGAATTACACAATATATACACCCAAATTGTGTAAATTAAGGGGTGGTTCATTATAAAAAACTAAATATCATGGGAATTATTTCTATTCACTACATTAGATGGCCCACCCAAATACTGGGGTTCTAGATGAGCTCTACTGGATATATCTTATCTATAGATGTGGGGGTTGGAGGATCAACCACCATAACAGGTTTCATGGTGCTAGAAATAATCTCAATCAATTATAGAGGATGAAATGTACCGATCCATACAAAGGTCATACATATGGAAGATGGATCAATATGAGGTACCATGGAGGAATATGGGAGGGATGGCCCATTGCACCATCATTCCTACTTTACTAGAAAATCTTGTAGGGAAAAGGGTCGGTGATATTAGGATGTAGGATAATTTGTATGGGAATAGTGGTAGTGGTGGTGTTTTTAGGAGTTTTTGGGGTGGGGTGGTGAAATGGTATGGACTGGTGAAATTAATGCAATTATGGTGGTAGATTTGTTGTTTGTTCTTCGTTATACACTGGAGAATAGAACATATGTTAGATGAAATGGAGAGGGGTGTAAGAGGTAGGGGTGGAGGTGTTGTGGTCGTAGAGGGTGAAGTTTTGATGATAGGAAATAGTGTATATGGAATGAAGGTGGAAGTGGGGGGATGAAGTGGAAGTAAGGTATGATATATTAGTAGGGGTCAGTGGATCAAGAGCCGGTGAAAGTGTTGTGGTAGTAGCATGATTCTCAATATACTATGGGTCCCACTTTTATCTCACATCAACCTTCCTCAAGAGCCCCATATTTTGGTGGATGAGGAGGAAAATTGGATCCATCTTCCTAATAGATGAAGTATGTTTATCTACATCAAAGGTTTCAAGACGATGTGAAAGGTGGGTGATGAAACTTCCCCCCATGATAGTACCATGATCCTTTCTTACCTGGATCATGTAGTAATGGGAAATCTGTCTGGCCATGTTGATTAATGGGACACCAATAGAAGAGGTGAGGATATGAACCTTAATATATCTTATTCTTCCATGATAATATCTTCCTGATATCCAAGAATGAGCGAGCACGTGGTGAATAATATGTAAGGTAGAACCTCAAAACTAGGTTCTCTTCATTGTGCATGGATCGTGAATGCTCCACAGGTGGTGTTGATACCTCTCACATCATGAGTCCTTTTCCTAGGGGGTTTCTGAGGGCCAGAACCCAGGGAAAAACAAAAGTCTACGGGCTAGGCCCAAAGTGTACAATATCATGATCATGGGCTAGACTGGGCCGTTACAAATTGTATCAAAGCTGGTGTCCATTTGATGTGCCAAAGAGGACGCTAGGCCCTTCTAGGGGGTGAGTTATGAAAATCTCACATCGAAGGAGGAGGAGAACGAAGTGCCGCTTTATAAGGTGGTTTTCATACCTCTCCCATCATGAGGCCTTTTCTTGGGGGTTTCCTGATGGGCAGAGCCCAGGGAAAACTAAACCGTGTGGGCTAGGCCCAAAGCGGACAATATCATGATTGTGGGCCGGACCGGGCCATTATAGTTTGATAAAATGACCGATTAGTTTTTGTGAGTGTTTTGTGATACCTAAAGCATGGCCTGTATTTTTGAATGTGTTTATGACATATTAAATGATGTTTTGGGTTTCTTGAATGGGATTTCCAAGTTTTTGGATTTAAAAGAGGCATTTGTTTGGATTCTGAAAATGGTTTGGCATGTGAAGGAAAATGTGTAGGATTTCATTTTTATAATGGATGATTTCTTGATGGTGTGTGGCCCATTTGGCATTTTCATGAAAGATTATTTTTGTTTGAAAATGTGTTTAGAGTTCCTAAATGAAATTTTTTAAATGATTTTGAAATTGTAAATAGTTTTTCAATTAATTTTTGAAAGGTGGATATGTCTCTTTGAAAAGGGTGCTTGAGGCATGTTTTGTAATTTTATGTAACTGGTGGAAATGATTGGCATGAAAACTTTCCATGGATAATTATCTTTCCATATTTATATTGAATGGATGAAATTTCCCCACTTTTTTATCCTTGAGATCCATTTGTATTTAATGGGTGGGAGGTCCTTATTGTGGACTCCTCATGACCCACTTACTTTTAGTGGAATGGGAGACCCTCAATATGGACTCCTTGGTGATCTATGAGTTGTAAGGTAATATATTAGTCCTCAGGGTGGCCTAGGGGTGATTTTTTGTGTGCTTTTATTATGTTTGATATATGTACATGTTATAGGATGCTCGAATGGAATTGTTGGATCAGACCAACTTTATTTTGAATCTTGACATGGGAACCTAGCATAGCTATAAAATTCTTTAAGAATGATTACTGTACTAGCATAGAATTACACTAAGGCTAGTGTCCCATAACAAGTGATATATGTTGTATTTATTTCTATTGTATAGTACCCCTTCGTCAGACCAGGTAGGTGCGATTGAGCGTGTGGTAAAATTTTGATTTCATTGAGTGAAGCATAATTTTCAAGATGAGTCAATATTTGTAGTATGTTATAGACTATTTCCTGAGATTTTAGTCTTTCCTAGGTCCCTTGGAACATATTTTTATATAGGGGATGATCGATATTCTTATTGGTTGGATAATATTGTGTGAAATTTTCCATTTCCATTATTGTATGATTATTGTTCTTGTTTTCTTGTGCAAGGTGTCTTCTTTCAAAAGTGATAAAAAATTTCAAGTATAATGGAAAAGTTTTTTTGGAAAACCTTCATACTCTTTCTCACTTTTAAAATGAAATTTCATCATTCTTCTTTAAAATTATTATGTCACCTTCTTAGAAGAGAATGTGGTATTAAGTGGTCAATAGGGAAAATGAACTATGTTTTTCTTAATGAGAAAATGTGTGAAAAGATTACCTTAATATATTTTATTTCAAACCTAAAGTTTATGTTTATTTATTTAAAGGATGTTTTTTGGGAATAAATTTTTTGGTACATTACACTAATTTTTAATACTTACACCTATATAAAATATTACCTTAATATATTATATTTCAAACATAACATTGGTGTTTATTTATTTAAAATATTTTCATTGGGAATAGATTTTTTTGGCCATTCCCACTATGTTCTAATACTCACACCTATATTTATTCATGTTTTTAGCTAGTGTTGTGGGTTTTTTTCTTGTTTTCAATTTTTGTGGGTGATGGTTGGTTTTAGTATCATAGAGTGACCCTCGGGCTCACATGGATACATCATGGTTGTCTGGTTCAGTTGGGTTTTATTATATAGTTTTTTTTATTTTCAGTTTATTTCTAGAAGATGTTTAGTTTGGAACATTTTAAATAATTAATTTTATTGGGAGACTCTTTTTATTTACACTATTTATTTTATTTTTATAATGGGAAAGATCATTCCCTTAATTTATTTTTTGATTCCCATCACTAGTTTATATCCCATGGTGATTGGTAAATCTCTCTGAGCCATGTCACGGTTCGGCTCGGGTGACCAGTTCAGGGTAGATATGGGTTGGTTCATCCTAAAATGCTATCAGAATCAGGATTGTTCTTTATAGGACCCATATTTTAGAGCACACATTTCTATTTGGGATGTTAAGTAAGATGATGTAGGACTACCAAATCATGGAGTGTTGGTCTAGGAGTGTGTTTGGAAAACACTTTCTGGACTGAACCTTGATTTTATATGGGAATTTAGGTTGTTTTTAGTTCCTTTAGTTCATTTGGTTTGTTTGGTGTTTGGGAAATTAAAAGGGAGTGGGGGTAAAGGTCTTAGTGAGAACACAGGGCCTAGAAAGTAATGTGGAGTTGGGGAAATGGTCCAAGAAAACTCTCCATGGTGGTGGAATTATTGGTATATGAATACCAACCATATGGCCAAGTCACCCATTGACACTAGTTTCCACTTGTGAATTATTTAAGACTTACATGAATGTAAAAAAAATTGAAATCCCTTGTTTTTAAATTTTAAAAACTATACTTAAAGTGCTAATGGATCGGTTTAGGAAAAAATGGAAAGTGAGTTTTCATATTTTTTTTGAATAAATATTTGAAAATTTTATTTTAATGATCAGATTTTTGGGTAAATGGGGATGAGTTTCCTCAGATTAAATTTATATAATCAAACCCTGGGGTTTATTGAAAATTTGATTTTTGGGGAAATAGAAATTGATTTTAAAATGGGCCTTGTAATTTTTTTAAAATGAGAAGAAATAAGTTTTTAGTCAAATTATTCTTGATTAAATAAGATTTATTGATCTTCTAAAAATGTTTAAAATGTAATGAAATGGATTTAGGTGTGAGTTTTGATAATTGGATTTTTATTTAGCAGTCGGTGGTCTTTTGGAAATGTTTTGTGATGTTTGAAATGGTAATTTTCCTTTAAATGGAACCGTTTTGTAAAAATTAATTGGGGATTTTTTAGAAGCTTCATGAAAAAAGTGAAATGGAAAATGAATTTAGAAGTTGAGAGTGTGGGTTGAATGTTTTTATTTTAAGTGTAAATATCATTTATTTAAACTTTTAAATTCTCATGAGTCATCACATGTGTGGATTTTTATGTTAAAATGGATGAATGATGATGTATACAGATGGGTTCATAGATTTTAATGAGTTGATGAGTTCCCAGCTTGGTACAGGAATGTGCATGTGTGAGTCTCCATGGAATACCATAGGTGAGTGTGTAACTCACCTAGTTAGTTTTCATTAAAGTTTGTTTTTTAGAGGAAAATTGTTGTTTTTTATTAACTAATTATTTTATTCTATGTCTTATAGTGGTTTGTAAGTATTACTTATGCAGTTTTTTGAGTCTAAGAGCACTTATTGGTGAGTAGATTTTGATTGAGGCCTTTTATTTTTTGTTTCTGAGTGTATGCCCCCACAAATATTCGATGAATATTTGAGGCATGGATATAGGTGGTTTACCATTAGAAAACATCTAGTGGATGAACCTAAGAAATTCTTTCTTGAGTTTTGTCATATAAAACCTCATCTTTTTTATGGTCAATTGGATCCCCTCAAAGAGGAAGATAGAATGTGGAAAATAGAAATTTTATTCAGTCTCGTCGAGTTTCTTAAGTCATTGAAGGTAATTTTTTCTACCTTTTTTTTCTTAAAGGTATTCCCTAGAAGTGGTGGAAGTTAGTTTCTTGAACCAATCATTGGGAAGATCTTACCAGGTATTTCTTTAAGGCATCGTTCATCCGGTACATTTTTCTAAAAGGTAGGGAAGGTAAGAATTTGGATGGAGGTTTGTTGTCTTTAGTAAGGTCATCAATCGATGTTGGAGTTCTTCTGTCATTTTTTCGATCGATTTTTCTCCTTTCATAGTGCATTTTGGATGATTCCTTGAAGGCTCAACATTTTGAGTACGGGCTTCATCTTGATCTAAAGTCGAAGTTGTTGGATTTTGTTTTAACCTATTTTTCTGACTTGGTGTGGAAAGTTGTTTCTGTTGAGGTTGTGATAGTACTATTACTTAAGGAAACCAAGATTCTTCTAATATATAGATTAGGTGAGCAGAATTCTAGTAAATACATCAGGAATTGGTTTGAGTCAGTTGGTTCTGGTCGAATAAAAAAAGGACTCTAGATCTTTCTTCATCTTCTTCCAAGTGTAGGATCATGGTTCTTCATTAGTTTGGAAGGTCGGGTCATAATAATCCATCATGTATGAGTTCTACGAATACTTTTTCTGCCTTTAAACACCTAGTTCACTTTTTTTATTCTATCAGGGTGTTTCCAAGAAACTTCATATATCAAGATCTATCCCATCAAAAAACACCCCATCTTGTTTACCAGAGTAGTGTGTTGTTTTGGGATCAATTTAATGTCCCTCTATCTATAATTAATCTTTCATTGTGGATCTCTTAAGAACTACTATTTAATGGGATCATGTTATTATTTTTTAAATTCTAGTAATATTTCACTCTTTAAGAGGAGGTTTATTCCATGGTTATATTTGTTCTTTCTTTATTTCGAGAAAATGATAATAGTGTGATCACTTCTTCTAAATCCTTATTATGATTAAAGTGTCTTTTTGGAATGAATTGAATTATATTGTAGGTTTTATTTTTTTGGTTCTACCTGTGGTGAATTTTGGCCTCTCATGAAACCAAAAAGGAGCCACAGTCTAGGATTAGTAGCTCTTAGTTGGGGGGTTGCAGATGCTACAAGACATCAGGGCTCTATCCATAGGCCCTAAAGTTAAGCTTTTAATGTGGTCATGAATCTCAGGATTGTTGAGAACCTTGGTCAATATTTTAATAATATAATTATAATGGGGAATGCTTAATTTTATTTGTATCATATTCTTCATTTTGGAAGGTCCTGTTTTGTGTAAAAAGGGTATAGAGGCGTCATTTCCTCATTGTAGTCCTTATAGTTTGTAAGTTCATCCTTGGTTGTAAGGAGGAATTGTTTCCCAACTTCCTAAAAATCTAAGTTGCTATGAGTTTTGGATGTGAATATCTATTTGGTTTCTCTCGTAAATTTATCCCTTGTTAATTGGTTTAGGTTTTGATTTATGCTCATTTCTTGTAGAAATAATTATTGTGGTTTAGTTTGTTGTTTGGTTTGATATTTTCCTCTGGCTTCCTCAGGTGTTAGGTATTTATAGATTGGGATGGTAATTATCAATATTCTTATGGTTTTTTCTATCCAAATCAGTTTTTAATGGTGGATAAACCCACTTCGGATCTTGGTAAGGTTCCCATAATCGGTGCAAGTTGGTTTCTAATGGTGGGGAGTCTGTTCAAGCCTCCAGTGTTGATTGACAGGTTTGGTTTTGGTGTTATCATGGAAATTAGTGGATTATTTGGGATTGTTGGTTCTAGGATTCCCCTTCTAATTAAGCATTGGTCACTTGGGATTATGACTAATGGTCTTATTTGAATCATGGTTGTGGAAGTTATAGCTTGAGTTTTTTCATCATTTTTTTAAAGTGGGTGTGGTTCATTGGTTTGTTGTAGGTAAGAGGTGTATTTTTTATTCTGGTGGTGGTTTTAAATTTTTTGGTTTAAGAGGTTTTACCATGAATTTTGGAAATATTTAGTCTTAATCGATTAACTAGAATATGTTGTGACTTTCTGGGGGATGAATGTTTTCATGGTGGGAAGAATTTTCACAATGGGGTTTTTATTTTTATCTCTTGTCCTGGTTTATCTTTTTGATCATGGTTTTCCAATCAAGTTCTAGGTGTGACGGTATTAAATTTTTAGATAATATTTTATTTATTTTTGGCCCCATGTTTCTTCCTTAGCTTTCTTAGGAATTTTTAGTAAAAAATTGATGCTTTGGATTTATAATAAGTTAGTGAAAGGTTAGCACATAATTAGGGGAAACCACATGCCCTTTCCCAGGAAACCATAAATGTTATTTTGAGATTGGATAGTGGTGACCTCATGATTGGAACGTAGTTTGGAAAAATCTGTAGGTAACCTATGTGGATTTTCCCTCTTGGAGAGTGTCGATCACACGGTTTAAAAAACCATGCGGGAAAATGATGCGACAAGTCTAGGTAATTGAAAATGTGAAATGAATCTTCTACCCTCTCATAATTTTAGCCCCAAAATGATTCCTTTCTCATTATCATAGTTCTTGAGACCAAAATGGATCCCCTACCTTGTTCTCCTTACCTCCTCCTTCCTCCCAAGTGTATATCTTAGAGATTTCTTCAAGTTTTGGGGTGTGATTTCGCAAGGTAATCTTCTCTTCTCTTCCCCCTCTTCCTTCTCCTTCCATTTTCTCTCGAGATCATCTTCTCCCATGGTCATGTGGGTCTAGGTTTTTTTCCCTTGATTTATGTTTGAGGTTTTTTTCTTCTTAGGGTTCTTATTGGTTGTTATTGTCCTTTTAAAACTCCATAGAGTGGTTTCAGGTTGGTGTTATTAAAGCGCATGTGTTTTGAGGTAGGCTTCCCACATGTACTTTAAATTTATGAATAATTGGTTTCTTGCTTTTAAAGGCTTTCTTATAATTTAAATAGTGATGTGTGATATTTGGAATAATTTTTTATTTTAAAATTAAGGGGTTTTCATAATTTTTTTTGCGTTTGTTGCCCACCAAGTGTTTGATAAAATGAATGGTTGGCTTTTGTGAGTGTTTTATTATACCTAAAGAATTTTTTGGCTTTTGAATATATTTATGACATCTTAAATGGTGGTTTTGTTTTTTTTAATTGGTTTTCCTAGATGTTTTTGTTTAAAAGAGGTGTGTGTTTGGATAATAAAAATGGTTTGGCATGTTGATGAAAATTTGTTGGTTTCCTTTTTGACAACGGGTGATTCCTTGACAGTGTATGGATTATTTGGAATTTTTATGGAAGTGGATTTTGTTTGAAAATGTGGTTTCAGTGCATAAATAGAATTTTTTAAATGATTATGAAATGGAAAATGGTATGTTTGGACTCCATTTTGGAAAGGTGGATTTGGTTCTTTGAAAAATGTTATCTGAGGCATGTTTTCAAATTTTGTGAAATTGGAGAAAATGATTACAATGAAAACTCCCCTTAGATAATTATCTTTTTTTTGTATTGAAAAGATAATATTTACTCAATTTGGAATCTTCGTAATCCATTTATGTTGAATTGGTGGGATTTCTTCTCTATATACTCCTCATGACCCATTTACTTTGAGAGGAATAGGAGATCATTGATGAGGACTCCTTTGAGATATATGAGTTGTAAGGAACGATATTTGTCCTTATGGTGTCTTGGGGTGATTTATTTTATGAGTTACTTATGTATAATATATGTGCATGTGATATTATGCTCAGTTGTAATTGTTGGATCACCCCCCCCCCCCCACACACACACACACACTTTATTTTGAATATTGTCATGCGATCTTGGAATCACTAGTGAATTTTTTGAGAACGATTACTTCACTAGATTAAAAATACACTCTGACTAGTGGCCCATAGTATGGGGAATATATATTTATTATTTATATAAGATATTTACTCTTGGTTATACCATGTATGGTTTGATATAGAATGTAGGAAAAAATTGATATCATCGAGTGAAGTATGATTTTTGGGATGAGTCAACACGTATAGTATATTCTGGATTATTTCACAAGATCCTAGGATTTCCCATGTCCTTTTTCAATTAGTTGTCTGTGGTAGATGATTGAGATGCTTGTTGGTTGGATGATCTTGTGTGATATTTTCCATATCCCTAATTATATGATTGTTTTTTTGTTTCCTTGAGCAGTGTGGCTTCATTAAAAAAGTGATGAAATGTTTTCAGGTGTTTATGTAAAAAGGTTTTTGGAAACATATCTTTATAAATTTTCTAAGTGAAATTTCATCATTATTATTTAAAATGATAATGTATCATTCTTGGAAAATAATTTAGTTTTAAGTGGTTAAAATGGTGATGAACTGTGTTTTTATTAAAGTGAAAATGTGTGAAAAGATTACTTTTATATATTTTATTTCAATGCATGCTGGCTAAGGGGAGTGAAGTGATGAATAATCTAGCTCTATGATGGTGGTGGCCAATGCACCATCCCCTCCACCACTAGGGGGAGGGACCTCCAATATCTCTCAAAAGAGCAGCGTCTTTTTCTTTGTCCCATATTTCTAATCCTGACCTTATTCCCCCATTTTCATAAATCTCTTTGTTCCCTAAATTCCAAGATCTATTTGATGGATTAACTAGTCTATTTATTTTGACCGTGGAATTCAATGAAGCCTTGGACCTCCAAGATTTGACACTGAATTATCAGTTCAAGTAGAGACTTCCTTCCATTGACTTGTTTGAAAGATTAATTTTTTGGTCTTTGGAAATACGGGATAGGTAAACGGTCAGTATAATCAATAGTAAGAATATTATGATTTAGTTTTCATTGGAGAAAGAACAAAAAAGACCATGTCTAGTGCACCCTATAACTATAATGGGTCTCGGTTCTACATCTTCATATGGACTTTGGATTTCCATATAAAGCACAACTCTCCATTAGTGGTGATTCGGGTTATTTTTCCTGATCTATCTTTAATATTTAAAAATCCATTTATTATTATTATTATAGGGAACCTCATTGGTAGATACTTGTGTTCTGACATCCATAATAGATCTTTTTTTCATCCTATAAAACCTCAAGTCTGAGTGTAAATTTATGTTTCAATAATTTCTACTGATCAGAGTATGTATGGATATTTGTAGGTGAAGAGTTATGTTGAAAACATCCTATGTTTTATGAATCATAGTTTGATTTTTTTCATTCTATAAGATAATGGGAAATTATTTGGTCAACTTTTGGATTGTCTCTAAGAACTTTAATAAGACTAAGTGTGCTAAATTAGTATAAAACACCAAGGGATCGGGGTTTAGTATTGATGTAGGTTCATCTGGATAGAGTCTTTTAGGTTTATCTCCCCATTTATTCTCTGTAAAGGTTTTTCAATGTGCAAAATTTGAATTTAATCCAATGGTGGATGATATTTTAATTCATTTGAGAAAGGATCTTGATGATCCTTGGTCCTATAATAAAACTTCTTCGTGGAAAGTGAGTCCTATTGCAGTAAAAGAAATTGGTGTTTTGGATTCTAAAAACACTCTTGTGGGTCTTCAAGGTGGGGATGTGCAATTTGGTAGAGGTAATAATCTAGAAGTGGAATCTCAAGTTTTTTATAAGGGATTTCCCAAGACTCCTATGGTGGAATATGTTGAGGTAGTGTGTTCATGTGCTGATATAAGAGGTAGAGGTTGGGATGAAGTTCTCATAGCACCATGGTCGGGGGAATCTTCAAGTGGTCGAGTTATGGAGCCTGAAATAGGGGTAAGGCCTTGATAAGGACAATCCCAAGAATGGATGTGGTAGTGATTAATCTTGTTATTCTATTTGAAGGATTTTTGAATGAAGATCTAGTGCTAGTGTATGAAGAAGATTAGGTTGTTCCTTCTAATGATGAATAAGGGACCACTAGTAATGAGTACAGTTATGAGTATTCTAGCCATTTTATAGGTGAAACCACATATTTCTTACTGGATTTTAGGCTTCCCAACATAAATACAAAGAAAAACCAGAGGCTAAATCGAAAAGAAATAAAGGATTACCCATTCTTTACACTTCTAATGGAAATAGGATTCTGTAAGAATTTGAAAGACAAGATTATTAAAAACAATCCTAAAGCTTTTCAAATTCCTATTCACAATGAGTTTGTGGATCTTAAAGCTATTTATCACAATGATTCTCTGCCTGATTAGTACTAGGATTCATGTGATGTTCTTGAACAACCATTGGAGATATTTTTTACTCAGATAAACAAATGGATGAATCTTTTCAAGTGATCAAAAATTCTAATGAAAAAGACAAAATGGTGATGGGAAGAATACAAATTAAGAAAAGATAAAATTGATTGATATGTAAGATATTATATTGATTGGGGGATTCAAAAAAATGAATGTTTATCAAGAGTACATGCAGACTTGGGACTAGTTGTTATATCATTTTGAAGGCCTCATAAAAAAAATCTTGATACTCAGGTAAGCACTATCTCTTATATATTATGTAGGGAGATTAATTTTTATGGAATTAAGTTGTATTTTAATGGGTTTTTATCTCATTTAGTGCTTGAACCCTCTGGTTTTTCATTTTTACCCTAAAATTGTTTTGATAATGAAAAAGTTAATTTTTAGTTAGTAAAAATTGTATTTCAAACATGAATTTTACGTTTCTTAATTTAAAGTAAGTGTATTGAGAATAGATTTGTTTATGTATTCCTACTGATATTTAATACTCACGCCTATAGTTATTTTTGTTTTTAGCTTGTGGTGTGGTTTTTCAACTTTGTTTTAATAGTCGTGGGTAATGGTTAGTATTGGTATCAGAGAGTGACCCTAAAGGTTAAATGGATACATCATAGTAATCTAGTTTAGTTTATTTTTTTATATCATCATTGTATTTTTAATTTATTTTTAAAAATGTTTAATTAGGAAAATAATAATTATTTAATTTTATCGGGATGCTCTGTTTATTTATATTGTTTACTTTATTTTTATATTGGGTTAAATCATTCCCCTGGTTTCTCTATTGATTCCTGGAACTATTTTCCATCCCATGGTGACTGGTAATGCCCTTTAGGCCATGTTGTGGACCACCTCGGGTGACTGGTTCAGGGTTGAGCCAGGATGGTTCATGAAAAAATTGTATCAGATCCAGGTTGGTTATATATAGGACCTAGCTTTCATAATTACCTTAGTTATTTTAGATGGAGTATGACTATAATAAATTGGTGTGTAGGTCTATGGGAGTTTATGGACAACACTTTCTAGACTGAAACTTGAGTTTCTATTGTAATTTGGGTTTTGTTTGGCTTATTCAGTTCTTGTGGTTTGTTTGGTGTTTATGAAATGAAAAGGGAGTTGGGATGAAGGTCTTAGTGAGATTTTAGGGCCTAGAAATCCATGTGGATCTCGGGACATGGCCATATAATTCTATATTTGGTAGTGGTATGATTGGCATATGGCTGCCAACCATATGGCCAAGTCACCCATCGACACTAGTTTCCCCTTATGAATTGTGTGGGTCTTCCTTGATTCTGAAATTTTATTTGAAAAGACTTATTTTGGAATGGGTAAAACTAGAAAAAAAGAGTTCATGGTTTGGTTTTAAAAAAAATGTAATGTAAGTTTTCATATTTGTTTTGAATAAATCATTAGAAAATAGATTTTTATGATATGATTTTTGGGCTAAACAGGGTTGAATTTACCATGATTAAATTTCTATAGTAAAAACCTAGGGTTTATTGAAATTTCTTATTTTCATAAGCATTATTTTGTTTTAAAAGTAAATTTTTAAATTTGTTTTAAATTATAATAAATTGGTTTTTAGTTAAATGATTCTTGATGGAATAAGATTTTTTGAGCAGCTGAAAATTTTTAGAGTGAGATGAAATGGATTTAGGTGTGAGGATTGAAAATGGTATTTTGATTTAGTGGTAGGTGTTATTTTTAAAAATCATTTTGATATTTGATAAGGGAATTAATTTTGAAATGGAATGGTTTAGGGAAAATTATTTTGGGGGTTTTTGAGAAGCTTCGTAAAAAAGTGAAATGGGAAATGAATTGAGAATTTGAAAGTGTGGATTAAACTTTTTGTTTTGAAAAGTGTAAAAAATTACCTTTGGTATTCTCATGAGTTTTCACTTGCACGAATTTTTATGGGAAAGTGTATTGATGATAATTTGGGTGGATGGGTACCCAAATTGGCATGAGTTGATGAGTGACCGGGTTGGCAAGAGAATGTGCATTTGTGAGGCTCCATGGAATACCATTGGTGAGTGTACAACACACCAAGTTAGTTTTCATTGAAGAGTTTTCTTAAGATGAAAATTGTGGTGTTTTATAAAGGAATGGTTGTATGGTGCATCTTATTGTGATTTGGAAGTGTTCTTTATGATGTGTTTTGAGTTTGAGAAGTGTTTTTGATGAGTTAATTTTGATTAATACCTTGTCTTTTTTGTTTCCTTGTGTATTCCCCCATAAATATTTGATGAATATTTGTGGTGAAAAAATGGGTATTTTACCATTATTAAACCTTCCAGTTGATCAACCTATGTACTTCATTGTTGAGTTTCGAGAGCCAAATCTGCATCTCTTTTATGGTGAACTAAATCCTCTCGAAGTGAAATAGTGGATACGAAAAATAAAAAAAATATTTGGTATTCTCAAGTTTCTATAGTCATTAAAGGTAAATTTTTCTACATTTATTCTTGGAGGTCCCCCTGGAAGTGGTCTATATAGATTTCATGAACCAAGCCTTAGGAAGATCTTACCTAGGAGTTCCTAATGGCTTCATTTATTATTCATTTTTTATTAGAGTTAATAAAGGTAAGAAAGGGGATGGAGATGTGTTATCTTTATCAACATGATGGATCAGTGCTGGAGTTATTCCATCATTTTTTGGTCCTAGTTTCATACCTTCCAGAGTGTGTTGTAGAAAAAAATTTAAGGCCCAACATTTTGAGTATGGGCTTCATCACAATCTTTAGTCAAAGGTGTCAGAGTTCTGTTTAACCTATTTTTCTGACATGGTGAGACAATATCTTCCTGTTTAGGCTTTAATAAAAAGACTTCTTGAGGAATCCAAACTTCCTCCCATCACTGGAAGTAGTGTGGATAATTCCACTAAAGATATCGGGAATCGATTTGAGGTTGTTGGTTCTAGTTTCATAATTAAAAGACCTCTAGATCATTATTCAGTTTCGCCCAATCATATGATCATGTTATTTCATAAGTGAATCAATATAGGTCATAAGAATCTGTCATGTATGGGTTTTATGAAAACCTATTATGTATATGGACACCTATGTCACTTATTGTCATTTTTTCAGGGTGTTTCCAAGAAGTGTCATGCAGCCAGATACACCCATTCAAAAATCACCCCAGTATGTTTACAAAGGTAGTGTAATGTTTGGTCACAATTTAATGTCCCTTTCACTGTAATTCATATTTTTTATGGATATCCTTAGAACTCCTATTAAATAGGATAGTTTTATTCTTTTTAAAATTCTAGAAATATTCCCCTCTTTAAGAGGAGGTTTATTCCATGGGTATCTGTGTTCCTATTGTTTCTCATTTAGAGAAAAAGAGGATGATGTGTGGGCATCCTATAAATAAATTTTTGGATAAAGGTATCTTTTTTGGAACAATGTTAACTACAACATACTTTGTGTTCTTTTGGTATTTCCAGGTGTGTTGTGTGGAAACTCATGAAACCAAAAAGAATGAGTTTCAATGGTGTATTAGCATCTTCTGACTACAGGGTTATAGATGGTTCAAGACATCAATGGCCCATCCATAGGTACTGGAGTGAAACATTTCACATAGCCTGAAATATTAAGATTCTTTAAGATCTTTGTCAATATTTCACCTTTAGTGTTATAATGGGGATAGTTTAAGTTTCTCTGTTGTAGCTTCTTCTTGTTAAAATGTCCCATTTTGTGGTAAAATGGCATAGAGGCTTCATTTCCTCATTATGGACCTTGTGGTTTGTAAGTTACTCCTTGGTTATAAGGAGGTGTGGTGGCCTCGATTCCTTGAAATCCTAGTTCCTGTGATTTTAGGATGTGAATCAATGTTTGGTTTCCCTTGTGATGTTATCCCTTGTGAATCGATTTAGTTTTTCGTTTGTGCTCCTTTCTTATAGAAATTAAGATCATGGTTCAGATTTCTATTTGGTTTAAAAAAAAATTGTGGGTTTCTCATGTGTCAGGGATTATAATTTTGCGTTTGGAATTATTAGTTTTCATGCGGTTTGGTCTAGCTCAATCAGTTCTTAATGGTGAGGAAACACACCGTGTATCTTGATATGTTTTCCTTAGTGATTCTAGTTAGATTATAATGGGGGGAGTCTGTTTGGGCCTCCCATGTTGATGAAATGATTTAGTTTTGTTGATATCCTAGAAATGAGTGGTATTGTTTTGGATTTTTGGTTTTGAGTTTCACCTTTTGATTAAGCATTGGGCTCTTGGAGGTATGATCAATGTTCTTATTTGAACCATGGTTCTGGAAGAAATATCTTGAGTTTTCCCATCATTTTTCATAAATTTGTTTCGGTTTGTTAGTTTTTTGTAGGATTTGTATGTTTCATTATAGTTATGGTTAAAAAGTTCTAGGAATGAGAGTTTGTACCATTCATTGTGGAAATCCTTATTCCTTGATCGATCAACTAGAAAATGTTGTAACTTCTAGTGTTGTAATGTTTTCATGGTGGTGACAATAATCACACCCAAATTTTTATTTTCATCCTTTTTTAGGTTCATCTTTTGGATATTTTTTTTAGATTTCCTAGTGTGATGGTTTTAAATTTAGAGGTGATCCTTTATTTTTTTTTCCCATGCTTCTTCCTAAGTTTTCATGGTAATTTTTATTGAAAAATGGATTTTTTGGCATTGGCAGTAGGTAGCGCATGGTTCGAACATGGTAAGGGGAAATCGTGTAACCTTTCCTAATAAATCATGTGTCTTATTTTGGGATTGGACAATTCCACACACATGGTTGGTGAATATTTTGGTAAATCATGTGGCTTGTCCCTCTTGGACAGTAGTGATTATACGGTTTATGCATGGTTTGGTAAACTATGTGGGATACCTGTGAAATGTTTCCAGGTCTTTAAAAATGTGAAATGACTCTTCTACCCTCTCAGGATTGTATCCCCAAAACCCCACCTCCCTCCTCCTAGTTTCTATGACCCAATGGGTGCTCCTACCTTATTCTACATTCCTCTTCCTTTCATCCAAGTGTATATCTAAGTGATTTCTTTAAGTTTTGGGGTTGATTTAACAAGGTAATCTTCTCTTCTTTTCCAAATATTCTTTCTACTTAAATGTTATCTTGTTTCCTTCTGCTACCATGGTCATCTGGATCTAGGTTTTATGTTTTACCTTTATTTATGTTGGTGTTTTTGTCTTTTTATGGTTCCTATATTGTTTTTTCTTGGATTTTAAAACCTTCATGGAGTGGTTTCGGGTTGGAATTACTCAATCGCGTGTGTTTTGTGATAGGTTTCCCTTTTCACTTATCCTTTAGATTTATGAATCATTGGTTTCTTGATTTTTTCACCATCCTAATATTTTAAATATTGATGTTTTATCTTTGGAATAATTATTTGATGTTAAATTAAGTGGTTTTCATAATTTCTTGGTGTATATGGAATTTTTTTTATATGATGCACACCAAGTGTTTGATAAAATGCCCAGTTGGATTTTGTGAGAGTTTTGTGATACTTAAAGCATGTTTTAAATTTTTTAATGTATTTATGACATCTTAAATGATGGTTTGGGTTTCTTTAAGGGATTTTCCAAGTGGTGTGGATTTAAAATAGGTGTGATTTTGGCTTATTAGAATGGTTTGGCATGTGAAGAAAAATATTTTGGTTTCCTTTTTAAAAAAAAGTGATTCCTTGACGGTGTGTGTCCCATTTGGCATTTTGATGAAAGTTTATTTGGAATTAAAATGTGGCATAAGAGGATAAATTCAATTTTGTGAATTATTTTTAAATGGAAAATGGTTATTTTGCACTTTATTTTGTAAAGAAGGATTTGTTTCTTTGAAAAATGTTGTTTGACATCTGTTTGGAAATTTTGTGAAATTGGTAGATATTATTGGAATGAAAACTCTCCATGTATAATTCTATTTTTTTATTTATAATTAATAGATGGGATGTCCTCATTGTGTAATCCTCATGATCCATTTATAGTAAATGGGTGGGTTTTCTTGGTTGTGGACTCCTCATGACCCATTTACTTTGAGTAGAATGGAAGATCCTTGATGTGGACTCCTTTAAGATCTATGAGTTTTAATGAAAATATATTAGTCCTTTGGTTGGATCAGGGGTGATTTTTTGTGTGATTTCTTATGTATGATATATGTGCATGTGATTGCATGCTTGGTTCGAATTTTTGGCTCACCCACATTTATTTGGAATCTTGACATGGGAACCTAGAATAGCTAGAGAATTTTCTTCGAATGATTGTTACACTTGCTTAGTATTACACTCTAGATAGTAGCCCATATTAGGGTGGGGGGAATATTTTTTTTTATTCCTATGGAATGGTTCCCCTCAGTCAATACAAGTAGGGTGTGATGGAGCGTGTGGGAGAAATTTTATTTCATTGAGTAAACCATGCTTTTTGGGATGATTCATGATGTATAGTATGTTCTAGATTATTCCACAAGGTCCTAGTAATTCTCATGTCCTTTCATAATTATTTTTCTATGTTGGATGATTAAGATTCTAATTGGTTGGATACTCTTGTGTGATATTCTTCATTTCCATTTTTTCATGATTATTATTCTTTTCTCCTTGATCTGTGTGGCTTCATATAAAAAGTGATAAAATATTTTCAGGTGTTTGTGGAAAAATGTTTTTTGGAAACATTTTATGCTCTTCTCACTTTTCTAAATGATCTTTCATCCTTCTTCTTTAAAATTTTTTTGTCTCCTTTTTGGAAGAGAATGTGGATTTAAGTGCATAAAAAGGGTAATGAACATTGTTTTTCTTAAAGAAAAAATGTGTGAAAAGAATACTTGTATATATTTTATTCTAAACATGAAGTTGAAGTTTCTTTATTTAAAATAAGTTAATTGAGAATATATTTTTCCGGACATGCTTACTGAGTTTTAATACTCACAGATAAAGTTCTTATTATTTTTATCTTATGGTATAGTTTTTCATATTGGTTTTAATCTCCATGGGTGATGGTTGGTTTTGGTATTAGAGATTAACCCACGAGGTCACATAAAGATATCATGGTAGTCTAGTACAGTTTAATTTTTTATAGGTTTTTTATATTTTTATTTTATATGTAAAGTATTTTCAATTTTGAAAATCTTAATTATTTAATATTATTTGTCTTCTCTGTTTATTTCCACTATTAACTTTATTTTTAAATTGGTAAAAATTGTTCCCTTGGTTTCTCTATTGATTCCCAACACTATTTTTCATCCCATGGGGATTAGAAACATCCTTTGATCCATGTCACAGATTAGTTTGGGTGACCGGTTCGGGGTCGACATGGGTTGGTTCATGATAGTTAAGGGGTGTGGTACTGTAAACCCTAGGATCATATATTTTTAAATTTTTCCCAACAAATTCACATCGTTTAATTAATACAAGAAATGTAATTCTTGGGATTTTAATTTTTGGCACCCCAAAACATTCACGTCTTGTATTATGTTTACACTACGTGAATTTGATTCTTTTTTTTAAAGTAAAACCTCTAAAACCTACTCAAATGTTATTTAACCATTATAAATTTCAAAAAAACAAATCTAAACTATTTAAACTATTCTAGGTTTACTTCTAATCAGTGATTTGTTTTTATTTTCATGAGCTATACATGCATCCATTTAGATTATTTTAAATATAAGGACACACCCCTCCGAGAATGGTTCTTTAAAACAAAGGGTATGACTGGTGGGATAGAATCCCTCATCATAGGTGTAATGTAATTCACAATTTTATGATCACTTTATTATGTTTCAATATGATGTAATTTCTCTTTTCCATCCTTACTGGTCATATAAGTATCTTATTTATCAGAAAAAGAGATGTCTGAACAATCTAATGACTCAAATTTTTTCTTCACGAACCTCACTAAATCAAACACAACTTGTTCATCACCTACTCTAAATATCATCTTTCCTAGGTTTATATCAATAAGTGCCTTCTTAAGGGTGATAAATGGTTTCCCTATAATTATGGGTACATCTACTTATTCTTCCATATCCATCCATCCAATGTCCCGAAGGCCTTCATTTTTTAATGATTTTGACAATCCACCTTTCAAGGGGTGAGGTGGAACCCTTACAATGCCCGTATGAATAAGTAATACATGGCATATAGGACTTAGAGGAATTTATTGCCCTTAGGCTTCAAACATTACATACAACACATCCTAACTACCTATAACTGCTCCTCCCAGCATCTTCATCGTGAAATTATCTCTCTACCTTTGCATGGTTTTTTTTCCTAGCTATCCCTTGCATAAACAGGCTTGTCCCGATGGCAGGTTTCATACCTTCTAATTCTTGCAATCCATGTAGCTTCTTATATGTTGAAATCCCCTTGCTCATCCTCATATAGAGGTTGTTCCTTGTAGGTTTTCTAGTTTGCATCTGCACTTAAGGTGGCTCAAAGGCCTTGAGGTGGCCCGAAGGCCTTACTGGCTCAAAGACTTGGGTGGCCCGAATTCCTTAAAGGCTTGGGTGCTTAACTGAATGGTTAGAAACTTTTAGTTATACTCATGTTGTTTTTAACTCTCTCAACCCCATATTTTTTAAATCACTCAAAGGAATGAAAATGATAATTGCATCAAGATCATACAAGGGTCTTCCAATATTGCATGTTTCTGTAGTGCAAGGAATTAAAAAACTTCCTAGGTGTCATATTTTGGGTGTGATATTTTTCTAAAAAACATTATAGAATTATTCATTTAATTATATGACTCATAAGTCATCTAGTTTCTATTTTTAAATCAATTCTTTAAATCTTTCACAAGCCGGCACTTGAGCAATTTCTTCAACAAATAGAATGACTATGTGAATTTTTCTAAACATCTCTAGAATTTTTTTGTAATGTCAATATCTTATATATTTTATCATCCACTTTAGAAAGGTGATAGGGGGATTATATTGTGGTGGTTACATATAAAAATATTTTTTCTTGTCACTCCTTAGGTGGATCTTTTTCAGTGGATTCTACCTCTTTATTTTTCTCCAATCCATCTTTGTGTGATTATTTTATCTACTTTTTTCTTGCTTAAAAATGATTTTTAAAAGTCTATAATATTTATACTCTTAAGAATTAAAATCGTATTCTTCTCTCTTGGATGATTCTTGTTATTACTAGGCATCATACTCTCTAATCAATTTGGTATGGTCTTTGATATTTAGCTCACTAGATTCTAATGTTTTCCCAGGGCATCCCTTTGGTGTTTCATTTCATTTTCCATGGTGGAAATCCTCCAATATACTTTCTAAATGGATTTTAGAAAACTTTCAAGATTTGATTGAATAGGTTTGGATTATTATGGTGGTATTAGCTAAGCTTGTTGATAATGCTTTTGTTGAGAATGAGGAAACTGTTGATCTCTCGGGGAAATGTTTTCAAAATTACTATTGTGGATAAGAAGTTAGACCTTGAAGAGTATACCCAAGATGTCCTAGTGTCCATTATTGTAATTTTCCACCCCTCTATTGTTAGTATCCTTGTTTAATTTTTTTATGATACTGAGTCATCATATACTGATAGTACTTCTGTTGATACTATTGGGGATTCTATTACAGCTAATTTTTTTCATAATTAATGTAATTAAAATCATGTATTTGAGGATCCTTTATACATATACTACTTTTAGGTATGGTATAACCCTCTACACATTTCACATGATTGTATCACCATAAAAAGGGTATGTGGGGGAAGTGATACAGGAAGTGAAAAAATTTCAAGATTTCTTCCAGGGCATCAACTTGTGCTGCCAGGTAGGTATTATCCTTCTATCAATAGATTCTGAACTAGGGAGATCCTATATCGCTTTAAAATAGACTACCATTGTACAAAGTCTTATATAATATAACTTTTTGTGATTAAAGTGAATTTAGCATGATATCACCCTCATTTTCATCATCCACAACAGTGTGTCCAGTAGGCTAGAGTCCCAGGTAGAATGTATGATGTTTGTAGCCACACATTGAGTCCATGATGTGGGAACTTCCTAGTTAGTTCCACAAAATGGTCCCATTCTTTCTAGGTTGATTATCTATTCACCTAATTAAAATTTTAAATCCCATTTTCGATCTTCCAGGTTCAGATTAGTGGGAAATATTTTTTAAGAAATTTATTTTCTAAATCATCCCAAGTCATGATGGACTCAAGAGATTGACTCTTAATCCAATCCCCGGATATATAGAAAAAGGATAATGTGAATACTATAAATATAATTCTTTCAGATGATATTCATTGGCTATGAATGGTGACACCAACCACTAAGAAATTTAAAATGTGCTCCTTGGGGTCTTCTCTTTATAGTCCAATAAACTAACCCATGTTCTAGAACATATGAATGAGTCTAGTTTTTTTCCTAAATGAGTGTTCCAAAATTGGTGGGCACACAATGTTGGATGCATGAACACTAATGGACAGAAAGGTGTAATCCATTATAGTTCACTCTTTTAAATCTGTTCACTCAACCTGAAGTTTAGCTGTTGCATATTGATCATTATGCAAGTGTATTGGTGCATGATCATTATGTTCAACCATTGTAAAGAATCAGCATGTAGCGATAGATTTCTCAATTTCAGGATCAAAAGGGAGAAATTATAGTTCTTTTAGGATCCAATCAAAATTTAGGGTGAATTAGAAAATAAAATTAATCTAAAATAAAGTAGTCACATGTTTTATCCCATGATAAAAAATTCATAAAAAAATGAAGTAAAATAATATCAGAGTGGTAAGATTGTCCAAAGTTCATACCATAAGTCATTGTGCCTAAGAACGTCTATCTCTAGTAATTTCACTAAAATTTTATTGGACCATACAACATAATTAATTACATGAGGTCATTGATTAGATTAAATTTATATTTTCCAAACTATACTTAGCTACTAAGGCATTATAAAGTAGAAGTTAGGGGTCGAACCCATGGAGACAGTGTGTAGACAAGAAACCCGATTGTAAGAACCATTTGGGGAGGATTACTCACAATAAATCTTTGGTTTGGGTTCTTTAATAACTAAATATATTTTTATTTAAAAAACGTTAAATAGATGTGTTAATGTCCAATTTTAGGGTGTCATAAAAAGAGTAATCCTAAATCTAGATTGTGATATACCTATGACTTAGGCTATAAAGTGATGAAAAATTCACCAATTTTTCTTAGTCCCCCCAATTGGATCTATGTAAGTTAGAAACTACTCCTTGGTCTTGATATATTTTATAACCATTGTAGGAATATTGGATTCTAGGTAGAATAAATCATAGGCTTTTATTCCTAGCTTGATCATCTCAAATTATGTCAAGGATCCTTTTAAATGCACCTTTGATGGTTAGGGTTGTTGAAAACAAATGACATTGAAAACTTTTTTTAACCTAAATTCTATCTGTAGGGTTACCAATTGTTGATATAGATATTCATTATGTTTAATCCACCCCTACACATGACCGAAAACTCTATGTGGATTAGCCACGCATGATGGAATTGAATGAAAATCGGGAAATAGAATGAAACATGTATGAAATGAAAAACATACAACATAAAACCAAGAAATCAAAAATTTTAAATCATTTAATATCAATTAAATACTAACTTTAATGAAGAAATTATGAAGAACACGGAGGAAATTGATGTTGAAATGCAATTGGTATAAGATGCAGATGTTGGAACAGTAAACAAGCAATGAAAAACTCTCATAACCAAAAGATAAAAGAAGTAATGATTCAAAAAATAAAATAAAATATTTTAAATGGATGTAAATAAAAATGGGAAAGAAAAAAAGAAGAAGAAAATAAATAAAGTTAGGAATATGGAACTATTATGTGTGTTGGGTTCACTAGATTTTTAAATATATCCAATGTTTCAGATTTTGTAAATCGTTCACATCATGTAACTCTTTTAACTATCTTATACATCGAGCATTTCATGGAATATACTTGACTTACATACCGTGTAATTCATTTCCATAGTAATATCTGAATATTTTGGACCTTTTGTATTTTATTTATTTAATATTTACAGATAATTTTTTTTAAATATTTTCACATCATGTATTTAGTTCACATGATTTATATTCATCATATTAGAATTTGAGTCTTTCATGACGTGTAATCAAAATTCATGTCATGTACTTCCTTAATAAATTATATTTGGGATTCATGGCTTGGTATTTGGCTATTATGTTATCTTCCTAAGGATTACACATCATGTAATTTTGATTCACAATGAGTAATGTGTAATTTTACTATTTTTTCATCATTCCTCTTTAGAGAATTGAATTAATAATTCATGAAAAAACACATAAAACCCCAGTATATTATAAATTAAATCCTGATTAAATATTAATTAAATGTATTAGAAATGTGTATATGAATTTTTATTATCAATAAATAATGATAATGACCTCTCAGATGCTCTACATTAGTGTTATCTAACATGTAGAGTGAGTTCTTCTAGGAGAACATGACATTGAATACTTGAGTAAAATCCTTGGTTGATAGTATGTTTGTGGATTTACCTTGATACTTATTTCTTATAATGAGTGTATCTTATTTATTATTGTTATGCCTTATATTCAAATTGAAATATCTTTTTTATGATGAGATTACCTTATCAATAATGATTATTTATGTTTAGTGATTTTAGGGTGGCCTACTGGGTATGGTTATCTTCAACATTTTATGGGTACTGCCCTCACATTTAATATCTTGCATAGATAACAGTCTCCTCCTTCTTAGTGGATTAGGATCTTTTTATAGCTTTATTGGTCTTGTATTTTGAAGCATTTTATTATTTCCAGTACTTGTGTTATAATATCATGTGGGATATAGATGTATTCTTACATTCTTGGTATTATCTTTATTTTAACCTTCATCATTACGTGGGTATTTGGAGATGTTTGTATGTGTATAGGTACCATAGGTTAAATCCTCTTATGCATGTGATATTCCTACTTAGGTTTGGTCACCAACCCCTATACTATTATATGTTTTATTGGGGTATCACATTAGTTTTTCCACCAATTTGGAGGGGCCCAGTGGGTTGGATCATTAAATAGTGGTATTAGAGGGGGTAAAATTATGACTGAATTTTAGATATTTTCAACTTGTGAGATTTGGTTTGGGAACAAAGGAAGTAATGTTCAAGTGTCTTGAGTTTGACTCTTAGGCCAGAGAACCTAGATTCCATGCAGTGGATAACATATCTATTCACTACAAATATGATGACATTATTATTGAATTGATACATATAGGAACTGGTTGAAAATAAAACCTTGGTATATATTTTGTATAGGAATGTGTTTTTGTTACCATTTCCTTCTTGAACCATCTCCCCATATATACTATTTGATGGTGGCCTGATTTTTCTATTTTAGGATGCCTTCATAATGACGTATAGCTCAGGTTATGTAGAAATATTGTGAGTATGATCCTTGTATCGTTGAGGATTTGATACAGGGTCCTATAAAGTAGGTGGTGTCATCATGTGGTTTTCAATACTTATCACCACTCATTGAGCAGTAGGTTGCATTGGCATTACTATGTGAGGATGTGTATAGGATGAGTATGATCCATGGTTTTTAGAGATATATAACTTCTATTTTTCTAGAAATACTAACCCTTTGGTATTTGAGGACTATATAGAGGTATTTGTGTGAGTTTTTTACCTTATTAGGACCTCTCCAGATCATTTTGTGGTCCCGATGGTGATCCTTCTTCATGGATTCAGAGGGCAATGTTGGAGTCTATATGCTTTGACATATGATGAGGTGACTCTTTCTTGGATAGAGTTTGAGTGTATTTTTAGAAAGTATTTATATCTAACTTAATTATGAGATGTGTGAATCTAATTTCTCTTGGAGCTTCATCAGGACATCATGACCATGGAAGCATATTTAGAGAGGTTCACTCCCTCTCACAATACTCCATGGATATGGTTTGAGGGGCGTTCTTTTGAGTATATAACTTTGAGTGTGGCCTCAATAAGATATAAAAACTAGTGTGATACATATTTTCATTCCTTATTATGCTGGTGTTCAGAAGAAAACATTAGTAGTTGTGATATTCTTGGTGGAGTAGTCATTGACAATTTGTGCAGTCAGTGGGGACCCTATAGATGAGACTTTAGCCACTGGTAGATGATGCTAGTCACAGGGACCCATTCATGCTAGGAATTTCTATATACAGTCACATGATAGAGGTTATTCATTTAAGGGCTCTCAATACAGTTCTAGTCAATCAAGGGAGATGCCATGATACTCTTGCAAGGGTTGGGGACAACTCGAATAGGATTGTCTGACTCGCCATAAAACTGATAGAGACATCGTCTTTGGACCACCTAGGAAGAGGATGTGGCTAGAGAAGAAGGTACTGTGGATAAATAATGTGGTAGAGGAGTTGGGAGAGTATCAGAAAGTGTTTGTTGATTTGATCTATTTCCACCACCACCCCTATGTGGTCCACACCAAGTTAAAGGAGTTGGTGGCTAGGGTTAAGGAAAGATGCAGATAGTGGAGGCCTATTTCCCAGAAACTTGAGCGATGTTTTGAGGTATGGTATTTTTCATCTCTATATTATTTTTAGTACTGAAAGATAGAATATCATGCCACTATTTCTTTTCCATATCCCTATTCTGAGATCTAAAGGTCCTAATTGGCCCTTTGGCTCAACCCTTATAAATAGAGACTCCTACCGAAGGGGATTCAGTGATCAAAGTTTTTTAACGACTATGTGACCTAACTCTTGGGGGTGTGACTACTCTTTAGGATATTTTTATATAGTAATTAGGCTTTATTTCACCATTCTAGGTATGGATAGGCTCTTCACAGTTCATAAATAAATTCACTATTTCATTTGGAGGATGTGATTCATCCAAGTTGATGGGATGAGGTTTTCCTTCATTGGTGAGAAGGAAACCTAGAAAAAGTACATTGGAAATACCTAGGGTGCTAAGACATTCCATGTAATTTTCCTAGGGTATTTTGAGACCATATTTCTTTTCAGTATAGTCCATTTTTTATAACGTTTATTCCATTTTTTCTATCCTTTTGAGGTTATACTGAGGCTTAAAATCTTAAGAATAGGATGCCATCGACTCTATAGGATTATTCTTGAATAGTGTCATGAATCCATCTGTGTGGCATGGGGTGTGATCCTCCATCATTATCTTCTTCCTTATGTAGCATCAGAAATCACATGACCAACATACCCAGGGATTTGATCCTCTACTTAGTGGGTTATTCTAGATAGGGACTAATATACACTATTAGAAAATTATAAGATACCATATCTATGTATTGATATATTCAAAGTTTCAGGGTATACTTATTCATGGTGAGTACTAATTAACACGGTCTCTTAGATGAACTCCATCAGTGATATCTGTCTTTTTTAGTTTGTTCGCTGGGTGAATGTTACCTTGAATCCATAAGCATAGGATTATTCTAATAGTATGGTTTTTTATTTACCTTTAGCCTTGGTGTTTATCTTGATTATATAAAGGTACTTATTGTTGTGAATCATTACCTAATTAACATATATTTATGATGATAAGATGACTTTATTACTCTTGATGCATTATATTTAGTGATTTTAGGTTTTCCTGTCAGGTACTATTTTACTTATCCCTACATGAGATCTGCCTGCACATGTCATGTCTTATGCAAACAACATGTCGATTGACAGAATCCCTAGTTGAATATGAGTAGTTATATCCTATTTGAACTATAAAGACCATGATTCATGTGAGGTCATTCATTTTTATGTAGTCCCCTATATTCTAGTTGGTTAGACACTTTTTATAGCTTTGGTGGGATTGTATATTTCCCTTTTTTTTCTTGTAATTGTTTTGTACTTCAATGTGGGATATAAATGTATGCATGTATTCTTGTTATTATTTTTCTTTTAACATTTGGAAATATGTGGGTAATAAGAGATATGTGTGAGTGTATAAGAAGCTTAGTCTAAGGCCTCCCATACATGTGGTATGTTGACCTGGTGTTATTCGCTAGCCTCTAGCATAATAGAGGTGGCCTTGGGGTGTCACATTCAGCCTGCTTCTCACCAGGTGATCCTAGGTGAGTCAGGTCATGCCAATCTTATTATTCCAATGGATATAATATTATTTCAATGGTCATATTTCCACCTATAAATACATCTTCATTCTTTCCTACATTATTCACTAGAATTCCCCCAATTGTTATATATTTTCCTTTTCTAAAATTTTGATTGGTTTACTAATATTTATTTTTCATAGTGTTTTATGTTGGAAAATTAATTCCTGAAAAATATGGACAATTTAAATTTTACCATTTTAATTTTTCTATTTTCTATTTTCTATTTTTTAATACCTTTATAATATTTTACATTTTCCTGGGTTTAATTATTGACTAATGTAGTGATATTTAATAATGAAATAAATTCTCATTTGTTTTTATATGTGATTATGTTTATAATACAGTAAAATATAATATAACAAACATTTATTAGGGAAAAATATCATTAATAATTTATGGGTCATTACATAATGAGTGTTTGAGGTGGGTGGTTTCATCTAATGTCATCGTATGATGATCTAAATATTCTCTCTCATTTGTAAAATGATTTATAATCTATTAATGGAATGATCTCTAGTTTATTTAAATGTGTATATTGTGGTTTTTGATATAAAATGGCTTCCTACATTGTATTTGATAATGAAAGTTTTATCACAAAAAACTATTTTCTTGCTTAGGAAAATTGGATTTCAAATCATGGATTTGTTGTGAAAATGTTTGGTTTGATTTAAGAAATATTGAATTCTCTTTGGAAATGATTTGTAATGTTCAACGCATGTTATCCTAGGGTACTTAAGAGGTGTTCATGTAGGGAATGGTTTCCTTAAATTTTAGGGAGGATCAAATATCGGGGTGTTCCTCTTCTCCATAGGCTATCTTGATAGGGACTGGTTTACATGACATTATAGGGGGTTCACATATTAGGGTGTTCTAATGACTATTAGGTCATCATATTGAGGACTTTTTTTGGCATACACTAGTCATTATTGATCACATGGGGTGAGGATCCTTGTTAGAACATATCTATATTATCATAAATTTACTTCAAATTTTTCATTTCTTTCATGTGGATTTACAATATGTGCTTTAAAATGATACAAGGATTACATAAAACTTATTTAGAATATTTTTTATATAATTTTTTTAACGTTTTAAAATTTTCATTTACTTTCTTCTATTTAATTTGTAAAAGTTGTATATCATAACCAATCTTATTATAAAATGATCATTCCTAGATAATTTAACCAAGACTACTTATGGAGAACTTGGTGAGATCTCATTGTACTTTCTGTTCTCACATTCTTAATAATCCATTTAGTGTTTAAAGACCTTATCTTTTAAAGTGTAGGAACAGGAAAGGCACTATAGTGAGGTAGTAGGTATTTGATTTAGTTGGGTTTGGGAAACACATGGTGAGCTAGTTGGATATTCCCCACCAAGAACATATAGATAGTGGTCATCATCTTTTGTACCTTGGTTAATCTTGGATCATGTACTTTGGTTTTTGGATTGTTTTCTAGTTATGTTATTTTTCCACTATTTGAATTGGTTACATCCTTATCTTATATTTCATGTTAGTTATTATATATTCTTGAGAAAATAATTCCCAAGGTCATCCTTGTTTCTTGGGTGCTTGTCACCAACCCATTGGGATTAGGAATTCCCTTAGGGTTCTTGTTTTGAATTGGTTCAAAACCTATATTAATGGGTCATTGGGGTCTATTCATGAAAAATGGGTATCAGATTATAGGTTGTTTCCCATTTTTAAAGTCTGGGGATGTTTAGTAGATGGAATATAATATTTTTGATACTTTAGGGGTAGGTTACGGGTGAGTGTTTGGATAGTTTTCATCATAACGAACCTTAATTTACCTTGGGATATTGGTAAAAGTTTCATTAGTATTGGGTTTTAATCTAATATTTTTTTATTTCATAAATTATCTTAATTCAAACTGAGATTTTTCTCATGTATGCCAGTATCTTTCATTCCTTGGTATAGAAACATACCACCAAGAAGACACCCACATATTCCCTAAGAGGAAACTATATATGGTTCTCTATTAGGGAACCCTCTGATTGATCAGAACCTTGATGAGGTTATAGTATTTTTAGTTTATAAAATGGACCAAAATGTTCCCCTTTCTCAAACTTAGAATAAGAAGGAATAACTAGAAGCTGGAGGAGACAAAGATCAGGATAAAGAATTTCTCCTCCACAATCCTCTGTTCTTTCAATGAATGAATAACCCACATAAAGTTGAGGGATTATTGGATAAGATAAATCATATCATTGACTTCTTGTACACTCTAGAATCTATTAAGGTAACATGTGATAATTTCAAGACTAATGAACCAAGAAGTGGTGGAAGAACATTGTGCTCTTGGAGAAAAAATATGAGGGATTACAATGGAAATACTTCAAGACCATTTTCTTTTGGATGTTCTTCATAGAATTCATACCTATAGAGAATTCTATAGATTTTTTTCTCAATTTAGTAGGGTTATCACTTAGTGATAGAATATGATAATCAGTTTTATGAATTTGTCCATTCTTATCCAATGGTTTTGAAAAATGAAAAACTAAAGGCTTGGGGATTCTAGACGATTTTTGGAATGGAAATTCCTTATCTGATCTTCCTGTAAAATAAAGTCACATATTTAGAGTTAGTGGACGGAGAATTTATGGTAAAAATTGATCTAGTGGGAAAGTCGTGTTTGGATAGAATTACTCTTATACCCATCAAAAAATATAGTGGGTCGCATAGAAAGACTTTGAATTCTCATGAGACATGTAAAGGTAAGAATGTTATCTCTCAATAATAGGATTCCTCCACACTATCCTTAATAGCTGATAGTGTTTCTTTTACTTTATACTAGTCTAAAAATATTGGTCAAACTAATAATTATTATCCTGCACCTCTTAAGATCTGGAGTTCTTATGGTCACTGAGCTCATTTGTAGATATTTTTCCAAGTTATTTATACAACTATTTATGGCTATATTTTATCAACTAGAAAGGGAATTGTGTCATAGTAAACAGCTTATAAGTCTATGGGACTCTAGCCACAAGCCTTTGGAGTGATCTTTATTCACGCAGTAGATGATTTTATAGTTGAATTTTATGTATTCCTAGTGATAGTGAAAGGTATGATATTTATTGCATCATCAATAGAAATTGCTCTTTTTGATATTGGTGTATGTCATTCCTTTATATCAAACCATGTTGTGGAACTTTTAAAACATATGATAAAACTCACTTCAATCATTATGGTGTTGTTGATTCATCTTTATAAGAAAAAGGAGAAAGTTTTTCAATGCCCCACATGTACTTTTTCAACCATTGATATTGAGTTAGTATGTGATTTTCTTATTCTCAACCTATATCTCTTTGATGTTATCTTTGGGAATCATTATCTAGTATCCCATTAAGAAAATGTTTATTTCTATCATTAGTATGTGTCCTTTACTACACTCAATGGGATATCCCTAGTGTTTTAGGTTGAATGGAATCTAAGGTCTAGCTAAACAACACCACCTCATCCGAAATTAAGGAATTTGATATCCATTTTTTTAATAGAGTTTGGTAATGATTACACTATTATTAATCTTTCCTTAATGGTTAGGGATTTTACAAACGTAATCCTAGTTGACTTATCAATATTCCTTTGGAAATATAGGTGAATTTTCTTATCGACCTGATAACAAGAACTCAACTGATCTCTATTCCTTCCAATCATATATCATAGAAGACTTGAAATATTCAAAGATTCCATTATACATTTTATAAGTGAAAGGTTTTATTGATCCTAGTTATATATTTAAGTAGATCATGTTCTTTTTTCTAATAAGGATGAAGAAACTATATATCACTATATATATTATTAGATTCTTAATCAAATGATTATTAAGAATAACTATTTGTTGCACCATGTTGATGAATTTTTTATTGGTTAAAAGGTCAAAAGTGGTTCTCAAAGATCAACCTATGCACCTATTATAATTAGCTCATGTTTAAGTATTTTGATATCTCATAAACTACATTCAAGTGTAGGTATGGCCACTTTTTATGTATTCTGATTCCATTCATTTTGAGTTACAATCCAATAGTTATTATAGATTTTTTTAATTGGATAATCCACTAGTATCTAGACTTATTTTTTGTGGTGTTTATGGATAATATCAGGGTTTATTCAATATCTAAAAAGGAGAATGAGAATCATCTAAAATTGGTTTTGGAGATTTTGTGGATTCATCATCTTTATGATATGTTATTGAAATGTGACTTTTATATTTATGAATTGAAATTCTTAGAAAATGTGGTTTTAGATCAGGGAATCTCATTTGATCCCAATAAGGTAAAGGTTGTCATATCCTGGTGGATCCATGTAATGTATTTGAGATATATATCTTATTGGGTTTATTTAGTTATTATAAGTGCTTCATTAAAAACTTTTTGAAACTTGCGTCAATATTAACAACTCTTACCTATAAAGGGGTGAAATTATTGTGAGGAAAAAAATGTAAAACATACTTTGATGAATTGAAATGGTATCTAAATTTAGATCTTATCTTGAATTTACCGAAATTCAGTTAGAGATATATGGTGTATTTTAATGAATCAGGTTCATGTCTGGGTTGTGCTCATATATAGGGAGATCATGTAGGGGCATAAGACTCTCATTAACAACAACCACATGAAAAGAATTATCCCACTCACGATCACAAACACACTAAAGTTATGAACACCCTTAAATATTATTGACGTAAACTTCTTTTGGAGTGGTTCACTATATATTATGATCATAAGAATTAGTGTTTCATCTTCTCATAGAAATACTTGAACCTAGGAAAGAGGTGTTGGGTGGAGTACCCTCAGACTCATGGCTTTGAAATTTTCTTCTAACCTTGAAAGAGGAATGATGTTATTGATTCCATTAGTAAGAAATTTTACTCTCATTTAATCTATGAATCTATAGAGTAATGGAATCTCAGGTGACTATTTAATCAAATACACCTGGAGGCATGTGAGGATTATATTTCTATGATTCTGTCCAATGATCTGTTAATATCTTCTCTCTTTAAGTATATTCTTTAGAAGATACATTATGATGATAACTTTAGGTAAATTATGGGATCATTATATTTTAGGGTGACCATTTTCAGTTGTTCTCTCTCTTTGGAAGGGAATATTTGATTTAAGAGTTGATTTATCATCCCATTATATGTTAGAAAGACTATGATATATGATTTTTACAGTTCCTCATTAGTTTTTCACCCTGAAACAATGAATATTTTTTATGAATTGATATTTCAATTCTTCTGGTTGGGAATAAATCAGGACATAACTGACATTTTCCCCATTTTTATACCTTCTAGTTGATTAAATTATATCGCAAAAAATACTTCTTGTTTTATTCAACCTCTTCTTATGATAGTATATAAATGGGATGAGGTATCAATGGATTTCATCATTATATTATCATGGAATACCCAAGGGAAAAATATTATCTATATATTGATTGATTAGTTGAATAAATTAGTACACATCATTCAGGTTTGAGATAATACTAATGTTGAGTATTTAAAAAATGTGTACATGTAATAGATTATGAGGTTACATGGGTGTAGTCTACTATTTTCTTAGAAAAGGATGACAAGTTTACTTACCAATTTTGGAAGGTACTTTAGGAGGTAATGGGGAGTCAGGTCAAATTGAGTATAACATACCATCCTCAGATAGAGGATATGATAGAGTGCACTATTTAAATCCTAGAAGATATTTTTTGTGCTTTCATTTGGTATTTTGGAGGATCTTGGAATATTTATCTGGGACTAGTTTAGTTTTATTATAACAATAGTGCTAGTCATCTCAAGGAATGGCCTATTTCAAATCATTGTATGGTTATCCTTATAAATATCCTCTTTTTTGTTCTTATGTGGTCTATACTTCTCTTTTGGGACATACATTATCCATGAGACATCATTGATTATTCATGTTATACATCAATGATTGGTAATAACCAAAAATCAAAATAATTTATATAAATACCATCAATCTCATACATTTGAATTCTAAGTTAGTCATCAAGATTTCTTCATAGTATTACCTGAGTCGGGTCACCATAATCTTGGGAAGCTTTGTATGTTCTCTTCAAGATATATTAGATTAATTAAGATTATTAGTTGGATTGAGAAGGTGTCCTATAAGTTATCAATATTATATCTTTTTATTGTTATTCGTGGTGTATTCTTCATATATTAGCCTAATAAATATCATCTAGATCCTTCTCTTGTCTAGAATTAGGAAGAGTTTTATCTAGAAACAATCGTGTCTTGTTGAGGATCCAATGAAATTTTTTAGTTTTTAGGAGAAATTATTATGTATAAATTCTATCCCCCTAGATCAACTGTTATGGTGAAATAAAACATGTTATCATAATACATGATAGCAAGAATCGTTGATGAGGTAGAAATGTTCTCAACTCTTTTTGGATCACTCTTTCATTACATGGCATTCAAGGGTAGAAAGTGATATGGTGGGGAGAATTTTTATTTCCTAACATCACTTTTTGGTAGAGATATAATTTTGTTTTCACCACTAAAATCTTTTTGTTTTCTTAAAAAAAGAAAGGTTTAAAGACCCAACAAAGGTAAAATTAAGGGGTTCCAAAATAGTGGATCCAAAGGGCGTCATCCTAAAAAAATATTGCACCCTCTGGAGGAAAGGATCTAGGACTAGAAAAAAAATAAGACAGTCATTCTGATATGCTTTAGAAGCAAGGTAATCTGCCACAGTGTTCCCCTCTCTCTAGGTATGAATAATGTTTTTATGATTGATCACAAGACACTTGTATTTTCTGATGAAATATTCAATGGTCCAAGGTATAGGTCCATTACATGAGAGATCCTTGTATATAGTGATCGAATCAGACATGATTTCCCTAATAGGAATACTATTTTATTTTCAAAGCAATAGTCTTGGTAGTGTGGCATGGGATTCCGCTTAAAGGGAATAACCACTTCCATATATAACTAAAAAAGAATCTACAACTAAGCCCTTGGAATCTCTAATAACTCTACCCCCATGCATTGAACCCATGTAACACAAACGGTCGGTGTTCAATTTGTTCCTCATAATAGGAAGTTTCCATCTAATCTATTTTCCCTAATCTATAATATTAAATAAAATGGGGGTATATAGGGGAGTAGAGGCATGATAGAGAGTGTATAAACCAAGTCTTTGTACAACCTATAGAAGACTGAAATTAAGTTCATACTTCTAAAGATGATACCTGAGGTGGATGTCAAGAGAAGCTAATGATGCATGACATTCCTTGATGACCAAAGATGCCATCATCTTCTAATGAAAACAATAACTCTAGCCTTTAACATTGAACTAGGTCTATCCATAGCCTAGAAAAACTTCTTGAAGAATGTATATATAGATAATACCTGGTCTGACCATCCTATAATATATTCCAGGGAACTCCATTACACATTTTCCCATTCAGTGTTGAAGAATGGGTGATCCCTGGATTCAGATTTTTGACACCCTATAGTAGAGGCACTTCAAGGCTAGATTGATCCCTCTTCATTATATATTGTCATAAGATGGGAGATAATTATGTCGAACACACCACACCAGGAAAAGGAATTTGGAAGGGATGGTATTACACCATAAAATATCACCCCAGCAGTTTTGAGTTTTGGAAACATCTTGAATTTTATGAAAGTCTGTAATAGAGAACGTACGAGCCATAGATCCTCTGAAGACACACTTATCTAGATCACTGGTCATCAAAATGATATCAAAGAGGATTTTCTAGTTGTTATATAGAGTGTCTTGAATGAAAAATGGGTGTTCAATGGCCACCCTAAAAGTAATATTTGGAGTAGGTAATCTCATGAAGCTAAGGATTTTCCCTGACTGAAAATTCATTTCCATGAATCTTGTTTTGGAGTTCTAAAAGAGGGCACATGGTTGGCACACAGTTATGTAAAACCATGTGGAAATATCCTCAAATTGTGTAGCTTCGTATAGGGGTTTTTCACAAAGTTGGAACATGGTTTTTCACAACATTTGGCTCCTCTAGTTTCCCCAAAAGTGTCGCATGGTTTAGCACATGTTTGAAAAAATGTTTGACCAAACCGTGACAATCGGAATTTATTATTCCAAATTTTATGTTTATGACCTAAAATACTTCTATTTATCCTTATTATAATTTCAATTAATTAAAAACTTTAACCAAGATAATCTTCTTAGAGATTTTGAATATTCCTTACCTCTTAGTGATTGTTTTTTAAAGATCCGATGGTGTTGGATCAATATTTTTAAAGGTATATATCTGTTATTCATTGTTATTGACAATAATTATATATATATACACTTTATATTATATAAATCTTATATAATAGTTTTATAAACCAAATATATTGGTTTTTATGGTATAATTATGTTTTAATTATATTAGTCCTAGAAATAGGTGACTTTCATTTGATCCGGTTTAATCTTTGTTTGAATCTTTAAAATCGTCATTGTAAGTGGAATCTCTCTCTACCTTATTCATCAACCATGTAATTTTATAATTATAATTTAATGTTATGGGATTCATGGTTTAATATCTTCTCTTTATTCATAGATCCCTCCTCTTCTTTAGTGTGATCACAAAGAATTATTGGAACACCAAGTGTTTAAGGTGGATGGTTTCACTGAAATTTATTGTCTTACGAACGATGAATTCTCTCTCATTTATAAACTTAATTTATAAACTATTAATGTAATTATATATGATTTATGAGAATGCGTATAAGGTTTATTTTGATATAAAATGGTTTCATTATATGAATTTGATAAAGAAAGGTTTATTACAAAGCAATGTTGTCATGTTTATGGAAATTGGATTTCAAAGCATGGTCTTGGAGTGAATAGGGTTTTTGGTTTGATTGTTGAAATGTCGTATTTCCATTGGAAATGATTTTAAAAGTTCAGAATAAGGGAGCCTATGTTACATAGGATGGGTTCGTGTAGGGAAGTTTTTCCATGACTCGTAAGGATTTTCACACATTAGGGTTTTCCTATACTCCCTAAATATTCATATTGGGGACTAGTATAAATGACATCGTATAGGGGGGTTAAAAATTACAGAATTTTTTATACTTATAGAGACCCTATATTTTCATATATTAACATTACATATCATTTTACAAATACTTAAAAAAATTATACAAATAGATGCCCAAATATTGTACTATCCTAGTGCCTTTGGAAATATAGAAACATAAACACACAAACATAAGTGACATACATCATCTCTTAGTAGTTTTTCCTTGAATAACACCCTTCTTAGACACATAAAACATAATATATATCTTTATAATCAGGGGGAGGAAACATAAAAAAGGGTGATCTCAAATTCTCAGTAATGTTAAACAAGAGATATATTTAAGCAAAATAATGAGCATAAGGGCATGAGAACATGATCATGAAATTAGAGGATCATACCCTACATATAAAATATCATATACCTGAATCATGGAATAAAGCTTGGCAGTTAATAAGATATGAATCATAAAAAAAAGAAAATAAACCATAAAATCCTAACATAGAAATAAAACATGAAATTGTGGCAGAAACCAAAGAATATATATTGATTTTGATAGTTGTAAAGTCATTTCTACTAACACCATATTAGTGGACAAATCCTTTTACTGAACCAAGTTCATGCCTCGTTCTAGCCCTATAATACTGAACTGATTTCACATCATGTTCCATCCTTGTAATACTAAACCGGGTTCATATCTCATTCCAACCCTGTAATATTGAACTGTGTTCATATCACATTCCAGCCCTGTAATATTGAACTGTGTTTATATCTCATTCCAACCCTTTAATAATTCTCCATTTTTATTTCTTGTTCCATCCATGTCTATCCCAAGTGAAATAAATATTTATCCAATCCATTGGAGGGAGATATAGGTCCTACCCATATCATATTGAAATCATACATACATGTACCAAAAAATCATAAAAAATCATATCATGATCCATTAAATGAAATGGGTATCAGGAACATGTAATAATATCATAACCTATAGAAAAAGATATAATTTTTATAATCATTTCATCATAAGCATAACCTCTGAAAATAATTGGGTTTCAAAAGCATATGACATGTGGAAGAGAAATGGGTTTCTTACAGATCGTTCCTTCTATTGACCTCACCTGTTTTGATAATCTCAATCATGTATTCATATGTGTTGAAAATCCCAATTATGTTTTCATTTTCTATGATATTTTTAAGTATCATTGATCTATACTTTAATTCTTTCAAATCTGTGATGAAACCAATAATAATCTTTAAAATAGTCTTTGGAATATGTTAATCCTCATTTATCCATGTTCATACAAGTTATAAATTAATTCTAACACAATCGGATGTGTTCTGCATAAAACAGATAAGTAATATGCCTATAGCTACTGATAAAGAGCTACCGGTACCCAGTCTACCGATAGACTTAGTCTACCGACAGACAGAGTCACCGATATACTTAAACACAGAGCAACTTATGTGCTTAAAAATGTAAGCTACTGACTTACAGACAGCTACCGATACAAACAATGACTCACCGATGCTGACCAATCTGAGTCACCGATGCAAATGAGCCACCGATCAAATGACTCACTGATCCATCAGACTCACCGATCCATCAGACTCACCGATGCAAATGAGTCACCGATCCATCAGACGCACCGATCCATCAGACTCACCGATCCATCAGACGCACTGATCCATCAGACGCACCGATCCATCAGACTCACCGATGCAAATGAGTCACCGATGCTGATCAAAATGACTCACCGATCAGATGACAGACCGATGCTGATCAAAATGACTCACCGATCAGATGACAGACCGATGCTGATCAAAATGACTCACCGATCATATGACAAACCGATGCTGATCAAAATGACTCACCGATCAGATGACAGACCGATGCTGATCAAAATGACTCACCGATCAGATGACAAACCGATGCTGATCTATCTGAGTCACCGATCATTACTCACTAATGCTGATGACCTACCGATCACCTGATTCTTCAATAGTCATAAACAACTGTTTGAATTTCTTTATCTTTATCTTTATTTAATCTAACCAACGGTCATATTAGGTATATTTTAATGCTCTGACAATTAATTAATAAAGGTTTTCGGATGTCAGGAAACCGTACCTCGTACCTGCAGAAAGAAAACCTTTTCTGTCCTACGGAGCAAGTGACATAAATACAAGAAGACTCTGCTGAAGAGAAGTTAGACAACACACACAGAGACAAGGAAGACATACGACATACTCAAGAAGAGCTCTGTGCATACAAGAAGAACCAAGCAAGACAGAATCACATATACAATCAAGCCTACTCAAGAAGAGTTCTGTGCATACAAAAGAATATCGAAGAGCTTCATCGACTACATCTCACTTCCTGTGAACTTGAAGCATACGACACTCTGCTTCTCAAACAAAATAGAGAAGAGGACTCAGAATCACTTCTGATCAATTCCAAACCGAGTCCAGTGCTACACTGAAATCACTAGAGCCATTTCTAAACACTACATCACTGCTCTGTGATTTATTTATTCTACATTTTGAGCAGTGTGTGTTATCTGCTGTATTAAACACACACACTGACTCCTGTACTTTCACTGGAGGATCTGTAAATCCTCAGCAAACCTTTTACACTTCATTTCCCACTGTGGATAGTGGTAGAGGTCTTGTGACCTGGACAGCTGGCTGCTGTTGTTTGTTTTCCCACGTAGAACTGTGGTAGAGGTCTTCTGACCTGGATAGTGTGTTCACTGTTGTTAACCCCGATCCAGGGTGTGGATCATTTTTATATAATCTTTTGAGAGGACTAAGTCTCGGCTTGAGACTGAACCTCTTGGTTAATTCTCTGTGTTTGTAGCTACATACGTTATCCATACTACATATTTATTTCATATTCCGCTGCTATTACTTTGAAATATAATTTATTTTCAAAGCTACTTTGATAGTTAAACTCGCAAGTGTTTATATTTATTATAGACCAGTAAGTTAGTTTCAAAGGTTAATTTAATCATAAGATTAAGTTAACTGAGAACTAATCAATCTTTGAGAAACTAATTGAACCTTTATAATCTGTATAAATTCACTACAGTTTAATCTGTTTTTGAAATAGGTGGATTTTTAATCAACATTGTTTTTAACAGAAAATTTTTTATTGGAACTCAATTCACCCCCCTCTTGAGTATCCACTCCGACCAATACTTGGTATCAGAGGATTGAAAATACTTTCTAAAAGTACTCTGCTTTTGAACTGTGATTTTAGTTGTATTTTAAAGGTCTTAAAATTTCTGTTATATCTAAATTTTTATCTATTTAAAATTTTCTCATCATGGACAATAGACTTGAGGGTGCTGCTACTAACCGTCCACCTTTCTTAAATGGAACTAATTATGCTTAGTGGAAACTGAAAATGAAAATTCATCTAGAAAGCATAGGTTTTGATATTTGGACTGCTATTGAATCAGAATACAAAATTCCCACTACTGCTAGATCTACTTGGGATGAACCTATAAAGACTGCTTACAATAACAACTGTAAAGCTATGAATGCCTTGTACTGTGCTCTAGTAGATTAAGAGTTTAATAGAATTTCTTCTTGTAAAACTGCATATGAAATTTGGGATACCTTAGCTGTTTCTCATGAAGGAACAACGAATGTTAAAGAAATGAGATTGAACACTTATACTATCAAGTATGATAATTTTAAAATGAAGCCTGACGAACCCATTTCTGACATGTATCTCAGGTTCAATGAAATTGTCAATACAATGATCTCGCTGGGAAAGGATGTCTCATCGAAGGAACAAATTATGAGAATTTTGAGATGTCTGCCTGATAGATGGAGGGGCACATCTGTCTCAATCAGAGAATCATGTGACATTGCTGCTCTACCTTTCAAGGAACTAATTGGAAAGCTGATGATGTATGAAGAAGAGCTTAAAGTGAATAAGGAAGAAGAAAATGAACCTGCAAGAAAGTCTATCTCTTTCAAATCCTCAACTTCAAAGAATAAGGACAAAGAAAAGCTTCAAGCTATAGTTGAAAGTTCAAGCTATGAAGACAGTGAAAGTGATTCTGACAGTGATGCTGAGATGGCTCACATTGCTAGAAGATTTAAGAAATTTTATAGGAAAAAGAAGTTCTTCAGAAAAAAGAATTATAAGGGTAAGTATGATCACCAAGGTAAATGGAAAAAGGATTGGAAGAAGAATGACAAATCAGATGATGTTGTCTGCTATGAGTGCAAGAGAAAAGGACACATTAAAGCCGACTGTCCAAAGCTGAAGTATAAAAAGAAATATGAATATAAGGACAATAAGTTTAAGAAATCCATGAAGGCTACGTGGAGTGCTTCCGAGGATAGCTCTACTGAATCTAAAAGCTCTGAAACTGAACACAAAAATAAGGCAAACATGTGCTTTATGACAAACACTTCTCAGGTAACTGCTGAAACTCCTACTTTAAATTATTATTACTCTGGAGATAATGCAGAATCTGACTCTGATTCTGGAACAATGTCTAAAAATGAATTGTTTGAGTACTGTGATATGCTGGAAGAGACATGTAATGAACTTAAGGATAAATACAAGTCATTAAAGAAACAGCATTCTCTCACCACTACAGTTAAAACCGAACTCACTATTGAAAAAGAGAAAAATGATCAACTGTTAAAAGAAAACACTGAACTGAAACTATCTAATGAGAAACTCAAGAAAGACTTATAGAAGTTCACCAATGGCAAAAATACACTAACCTAGATGCTAGGAAAGCAAATAGCACCTTAATATACTACTGGTATAGGATACCAACCTGGACAAAGGAAAATTTCCAAAACTAGATTCATTTCTAAATCTGGACAGAATGAAGGTAATTCTGGAACTTCATATGCTTCAACCAGTTATATACATAGGTATGGATCTAATAAAGTTTATCTTTCAAAGCATGTCAATTCTACAAATTATATGAGACCCATTAGACAAATATGGGTACCTAAAGTGTTATTGGCTAACCTGTCTGGACCCAAGAAAATCTGGGTACCAAAATCATCTCCCATCTGAATCTGTTTTGTAGGGAACTTGCTTAAAGAGCTCCTGTAAAGAGACCTGGTATTTGGACAGTGGATGTTCAATACATATGTCAGGAGACTTCTCTTGTTTTAAGAGTTTAATAAAAGTTGATGGAGGCTTTGTCACCTTTGGTGATAATTCAAGAGGAAAAATCATCGGCCTAGGCCAGATTGGTAACACTGATTCAATTTTTATTTCTAAAGTTTTATTTGTTGATGGCCTTAAATACAATTTATTAAGTATTTCTCAGTTATGTGATGATGGTTTTCATGTTAAATTTGAAAATGATTCCTGCAAAGTTTTTAATTCTAAGAATGTTTTGGTATTTTCTGCCTTAAGAAATGAAAATATTTATGCTGTTAATCTAAATTCTTTAGCTAAGCAGAATATTACTTGTTTGAATGCTTTTCATAAAGAATCTTGGCTATGGCACAGAAGATTGGGGCATTGCAACATTCACTCACTTAGAAAACTCTCTAGAAAAAACCTAGTTAGAGACCTACCTAAATTAGAATTCTCAAATGATAGAGTGTGTAACCCCTGTCAAAAAAGAAAACAACACAAAGTTTCTTTTAAATCAAAGAAAGAAGTTTCGACTTCTCAACCACTTGAATTGGTTCACATGGATTTGTTTAGACCATCAAGAGTTTCTAGTTTAAATGGGAAGCACTATGTTTATGTTCTTGTAGATGATTTTTCTAGATATACTTGGGTATATTTTCTAGCTCATAAAAGTGAAGCCTGTTCTTCTTTTGTTAAATACTCTAAATCTGTAGAGAACCTTAGTGGACTTAAGATTAAAACTTTGAGAAGTGATCATGGTCGTGAGTTTGAAAATCAAGATTTTGAATCTTATTGCTCACACAATGGCTATACTCATAACTTTTCTGCCCCTAGGACACCCCAACAGAATGGTGTAGTAGAAAGAAGGAATACAACCCTTCAAGAAATTTCTAGAACCATGCTCAATGAATATGACCTGCCTATTTATTTTTGGGCTGAAGCTGTAAATACAGCTTGTTATGTCATTAATAGAGTCTTAATTAGACCTGTTCTTAAGAGGACCCCTTATGAGTTGTGGAACCATAGGAAACCTAAGGTTAACTACTTCAAAGTTTTTGGCTGCAAAGTCTTCATTCTCAATACTAGAGACAATATTGACAAATTTTAATCCAAGAGTGATGAAGGAATTTTCTTAGGTTACTCTATCTCTAGTAAAGCCTATAGGGTATTCAATAAGAAAACTAAATGTGTGGAAGAATCTGTTCACATCAAGTTTGATGAAACTGATCCACATGAGTCTAAAACCTCTCTTGAAAATATTGAAGAAGACTTATCTGTTCTGGACATTAATGATAAATCTAAAGAACCTGTTATCAAAACATCCAGTTCTGGACTTTCTCCAGAATCTGCTTCTGTTGAACCCGAACCTATAGATGAACCTGAAATTTCTAGTCCAACCTTTACCAGATCAACGAGGATTCTAAAGAATCATCTTTTAGAAGTTGTTGTTGGTAATCTTGATAGAGGAACACAAACTAGAGCTTCTCTAAGAAACCAGGTTGAACATCAAGCTTTTCTTTCACAGCTAGAACCCAAAAATATAAATGATGCTATCAATGATGAATTCTGGGTAATGGCTATGCAGGAAGAATTAAATCAGTTTGAAAGAAACAAAGTCTGGGAATTAGTTGACAGACCTAAGGACACCTTGACAATAGGCACAAAATGGGTTTTTAGAAATAAAGTAGATGAATCTGGAAATATAGTTAGAAACAAAGCTAGACTAGTTGCACAAGGATATAGTCAAGAAGAAGGTATAGACTATGAGGAAACTTTTGCACCTGTAGCTAGACTAGAATCCATTAGGCTCTTACTTGCATATGCTGCACATCTGGATTTCAAGTTATATCAAATGGATGTGAAAAGTGCATTTCTAAATGTTTTTATAATTGAAGATGTTTTTGTAGAACAACCACCTGGATTTACTAACCCCCATTTTCCAAATCAAGTTTTTAAACTTTATAAAGATTTGTATGGTTTAAAACAAGCTCCAAGAGCTTGGTATGATAGACTTAGCAATTTCCTTATTTCAAAAGGTTTTACTAAAGGGATTGCTGATCCAACACTTTTCATTAAAATAATTTCTAAAGATGTTTTAGTTGTACAAATATATGTTGATGATATTATTTTTGGATCTTCTAAACACTCTTTATGTACTGATTTTTCAAAAAGTATGCAAAATGAATTTGAAATGAGCATAATGGGAGAGCTTAAGTACTTTCTTGGATTTCAAGTATTTCAAAATGAAAATGGTATTATTTTGAATCAAAGTAAATATACAAAGGATCTTTTAAAACGTTTTGGTCTGGATAGTATCAAGTAAAGTGAAATTCCTATGAGTACTACCTGTAAATTGGACGCAGATGAAACTGGGAAACCAGTTGATCAAACAAATTACAGAGGTATGATTGGTAGTTTAATTTATCTTAATGCTAGTCGACCTGATATTATGTTTAGTGTGTGTATGTGTGCTAGATTTCAAGCTAATCCAAAAGAATCTCATTTGCTTGCTGTTAAAAGAATTTTTAAATATCTCAAACACACGATTAACTTAGGTTTGTTTTACCCAAAAGGACAATCCTTTGAGTTAATGAGTTATTCAGATGCTAACTTTTCTGGTTGTAAGTTAGATAGAAAAAGCACATCAGGAACATGTCATTTTCTTGGAAAATCCTTAGTTTCTTGGTGTAGTAAGAAACAGAACTTAGTTACATTATCTACTGCCGAAGCAGAATATATAGCTGCTGGTAGTTGCTGTGCACAAATTCTGTGGATGAAACACACTCTTTTGGACTATGGATATGTTTTTAAACATGTTTCAATCAACTGTGATAACACCAGTGCAATAAACATCTCTAAGAATCCTGTATCTCACTCTAGAACCAAACACATAGATGTAAGACACCATTTCCTAAGGGATCACTATCAAAAAGGTGATATTTCTCTTGAATTTATTGGCACTGAACATCAATTGGCTGATATTTTCACTAAACCTTTAAGTTCAGATAGGCTAAGTTACATAAGACACGAATTGGGAATGTTTAATCACAACCGATGTGAAAATTCTCACTGATGTGAAATTCTCACCGATGTGAAAATCCTCACCAATGTGAAATTCTCACCGATGTGAAAATCCTCACCGATGTGAAAATTCTCACCGATGTACAATTCTCACCGATGTTTTTTTTCTCACCGATGATTAACTCACACTGATGAAATGTTTTCTAAAACATCTGTCTGCCGCCAAGAATATGAATCGTTTTATTTTATTTTATTTTACTCTATTTTAGTCGTTTATTTGGAATTCCTAAATGATAAAACTAAGTCTAAGCCACTTCTTACCTCACCGAGCTCAAAATCTCTCACCTTCGAACCTTAGCTCCCAAATCGGCCAAGAACCCTAAACCCGCGATGGAAAAAACTAAGCTTCCTACCGTCAGAGATGAAAGTGTAGAATCAAAAGCTAAGAAGCAGAAGACACAGCATAAAGCCAGTGTTAGTGAAGTCAGAACTAGATCGGGAAGGCGACCAGTGAATCCTCACTTGCAGAATAGAGACATAGTAATCGAGAAGGAACTGTGCGTGGAATGGCTACTGCCTAGCAAATCGTTAGTACTAGAGATTCTGGAGGACCAGAAATGGGTGGATTGTTTCTCGAATAACAATGGCCCATACTACCCGAAGTTGGTAAAATAGTTCTACGAGTTTGTAACCTTTGAGAAGTCTGAAAATGAGAATCGGGTGAGCTCTTTTTTAAATGGAAAAGAGATGTCTTTTTCTTCAATAGAGTGGGCTGAGTGTTTAAAAGTACCACATGAAGGTGTCTCTGGGTATGTATCAAGAGCAATGCCACCTAGCAGTGACATCATTGATTATGAAACCGCCTTAAAAGAACTGACCGGTAATGGGAATCAAAGGCAAGTGGTTGCTGCTGAAATGGATGGAGAGAATCGAATGCTCTTCAAGTTTGTTCAGCATGTGTTGATACCGAGGCGAGGATATTTTGCAAATCTGAGATATCAAGATATCTATCTTCTTCATCTGCTAAGACATGGTGTGAAAATCAATCTGTGCAGATTGTTAATGCTTCAAATGGAAGACATGATTAGACCAAAGTCAAAGACTAATGCTTTATTCTTTGCCAAGCTGATTTCAGTAATGATAAAAGTGAAAGGAATAGCTGAGTCTCAGGATGAGACAGTTGTAGTCAGGAATAATTTCTGCATCACCTCGACTGTTTGCAAGTACATGAAAATTAACTGGAACCCATGGAGGGGAGAATGGGTCAGTGATGATCAGAAGATATATGATAGGTTTAATCCTGTGGATCATCCCTCAAGACCAAAGGATGAGAGAGATCTGAGTCTGACACCTGATGAAGAGGAACCTGATTATAGTGATGAAACAGAAGAAGAAGAAGAAACTCCCATGGATGTTGGAGGAGATCCAGACTTGCCCCCAAGTCCTGTTGCAGAATTGGTTTATTCTAGGAAAGGAAAGGTAGAGGAAATTTTGTCTACTTATGAGGAAGACTAGTCTGTGCCTCACCAAGAAGAAGAGGAAAAGGAAAATGTATCTGAATCGTATGTTTCTGGTAGCTTAAGTATGATCCCTTTGATTGGAAGCTTAGCTATGCCTGCTGCTGAAGTAGAAAGAGATACAGAAGAAGCTGTACCTGTATCAGAAGATCTTCTAGATGCTGCACCGATGGAACTTGTAGTAGAAGATTCTGATGAAGAGAATCCAGCACTGAATGTTGTTGTGATACATGAGAATGCACCCATTGAGGGGGAGCATCAATCTGTTCTTGGAAATGTTACAGTAGATTTTGAGCTTGGAGACTGGGTAGAAGACCCAGGGTTTATAGTCTGTGGATTGGATTATCCGGATTCAGATAATGAGATGTCTGTGAATAGACCGAAGACCAATTATGATCTTGCTTCTGAGTTGTTGCCAGATAATGTGGTCAGATTTCATGATCTGAATAAGCTGAAAGAGGACCTAAAAACCAGTTTTGTTGAAGAAGTGAAGTTAATGGAAACCTCCCTTTCATCCTGAATTCATTCAATAATGACTGATTCTGTAGTTAGTTTGGCCTCAGCAAGGGGATCTGCTGCAGTTGTCCCTAATGATTTTGTCTCTAAATCTGATCTTGAATCCATGAAGAATGAGATGAAAGAATCATTCAGTGTATCAGTTGCTGAGATGAAGCAAATCATTAATGAAGAAATGAAAATGTTAGAGAGATCCTTCGAGCTATCTCTGGCTTGTAATTTATCTTCTTTTGTGTCTGAGCTTATGGAAGAAGTGAAAGAGTGCCAGACTCAGTCTTCTAGAATCGAAGCAGATCTTGAATCTCTCAAGACATCAGTTGCTGCTTTGGATTCTTATATGAGCTCTAAGTCTCAAGGTGACAAGGACCTAGCTTACGTGAAGAGTGTAGTAAGCCAGTTTGTCTCGGTGTTTGAAAGTTTCAAAACCTCAGGGAAGGATCATGTTCAATTACAGGACTCTCAAGTTCAAAGCCTAATCAGTGGTTTGTCTAAGAGTTTCAAAGAAACTGTTTCCTTCTCTCTTGTCCCTCTCACATCCAAACTTTTAGTTGACCTGAATTTAGTTCGAGCAATGTTGAAGGAGGAGATTGGTTCTATTTCAACCAGTGGCTCTGTGGACTCATCAGAGTTGAGCCGAGTGGTGCTTTCTACAAGAGATTCTGCTAGAGAAATAATGAAGATTGTTCAAGATTATATGATAGAAGCCTCTGCCTCTCAGGAAGCCATAAAGAGCAAAGTGGACTACTACTTCACCAGAATTTTCACCAAGCATCAACTCGAACACCACTTCAAGATGATGTTGGAAGACATGAAGCTCCCTCCAGTCACTCAAGCTTTTAGAGAACAAGTGAGCCAACTAAGACAATTGACTCCTGCCTTGGAGAAATTCATGGAGAACAAAGATGATTTCATCTCTGCTATGGAAAGAGGAGGAGGAATTATTATGGATTTTAGAAATTTGTTGTTGCCCTTCTTGCATCTTGATGCCAGACCCGTCATCGTACCTCCTGCTTTGCCTGCTTCTGCCTCAGCTGCTTCCACAGTCCAGCTGACTCCTGCTCAAGCTATTCAAAGCCTCACACCAATGATCACCCAAAGATCTTCAACCTACAGGCCTGACTCTGTGTCAGTAGCTCAGCCTCCTTTGATCATTTCTGGCATTCCAAAACCTTCACCTGCATCCTCACCACCCGCACCTTCTTCTGATCCCAAAGGAAAATCTCACGTGGAAGATGTGGATTGATCTAGTGGCCAGGATTTTTGATAGGAATTCATTTGTATTTTGTTTCTGTACTTTCTGACTGTTCTAATACAGAAGAAATCTTTTTACTTCTCATGTTTTATTTTTCTCCTATATATGCTTTCCCACTTTTTGATTATCACAAAGGGGGAGAACAAAATGAGAGAATGAGAAATATTTTCAATGGAGAAAAATAACCTTATTTTCAATTTTATCTCTGATATTATTATGTTTATTTTTACCTTCGGTACCTTCTTTTCAATTTTATCTCTGATATTATTATGTTTATTTTTACCTTCGGTACCTTATGATTGTTACCTCTGATAATGTCTATATCATACTATTACTATTATCTCTGATGTTGTTTTCTCTGAGAAAATTGAATTCAATATTATACTCTTTACTATTATATTTTCACTATGTTAAATTCCCATATCATAAATTGTGATTATCAAAAAGGGGGATATTGTTGACCTCACCTGTTTTGATAATCTCAATCATGTATTCATATGTGTTGAAAATCCCAATTATGTTTTCATTTTCTATGATATTTTTAAGTATCATTGATCTATACTTTAATTCTTTCAAATCTGTGATCAAACCAATAATAATATTTAAAATAGTCTTTGGAATATGTTAATCCTCATTTATCCATGTTCATACAAGTTATAAATTAATTCTAACACAATCGGATGTGTTCTGCATAAAACAGATAAGTAATCTGCCTATAGCTACTGATAAAGAGCTACCGGTACCCAGTCTACCGATAGACTTAGTCTACCGACATACAGAGTCACCGATATACTTAAACATAGAGCTACCGATGTTCTTATAAATGTAAGGTACTGACCTACAGATAGCTACCGATACAAACAATGACTCACCGATGCTGACCAATATGAGTCACTGATGCAAATGAGCCACCGATCAAATGACTCACCGATCCATCAGACTCACCGATCCATCAGACTCACCAATGCAAATGAGTCACCGATCCATCAGATGCACCGATCCATCAGACTCACTGATCCATCAGACGCACTGATCCATCAGACGCACTGATCCATCAGACTCACCGATGCAAATGAGTCACCGATGCTGATCAAAATGACTCACCGATCAGATGACAGACCGATGATGATCAAAATGACTCACTGATCAGATGACAGACCGATGCTGATCAAAATGACTCACCGATCAGATGACAGACCGATGCTGATCAAAATGACTCACCGATCAGATGACAGACCGATGCTGATCAAAATGACTCACCGATCAGATGACAGACCGATGCTGATCTATCTGAGTCACCGATCATTACTCACTAATGTTGATGACCTACCGATCACCTGATTCTTCAATAGTCATAAACAACTGTTTGAATTTCTTTATCTTTATCTTTATTTAATCTAACCAACGGTCATATTAGGTATATTTTAATGCTCTGACAATTAATTAATAAAGTTTGTTGGATGTTAGGAAACCGTACCTCGTACCTGCGGAAAGAAAACCTTTTCTGTCCTACGGAGCACGTGACATAAATACAAGAAGACTCTACTGAAGAGAAGTGAGACAACACACACAGAGACAAGGAAGACATACGACATACTCAAGAAGAGCTCTGTGCATACAAGAAGAACCAAGCAAGACAGAATCACATATACAATCAAGCCTACTCAAGAAGAGTTCTGTGCATACAAAAGAATATCGAAGAGCTTCATCGACTACATCTCACTGCCTGTGAACCTGAAGCATACGACACTCTGCTTCCCAAACAAAATAGAGAAGAGGACTCAGAATCACTTCTGATCAATTCCAAAATGAGTCCAGTGCTACACTGAAATCACTAGAGCCATTTCTAAACACTACATCACTGCTCTGTGATTTATTTATTCTACATTTTGAGCAGTGTGTGTTATCTTCTGTATTAAACACACACACTGACTCCTGTACTTTCACTGGAGGATCTGTAAATCCTCAGCAAACCATTTACACTTCATTTCCCACTGTGGATAGTGGTAGAGGTCTTGTGACCTGGACAGCTGGATGCTGTTGTTTGTTTTCCCACGTAGAACTGTGGTAGAGGTCTTGTGACCTGGACAGTGTGTTCACTGTTGTTAACCCCGATCCAGGGTGTGGATCATTTTTATATAATCTTTTGAGAGGAATAAGTCTCGGCTTGAGACTGAACCTCTTGGTTAATTCTCTATGTTTTTAGCTACATACTTAATCCATACTACATATTTATTTCATATTCCGCTGCTATTACTTTGAAATATAATTTATTTTCAAAGCTACTTTGATAGTTAAACTCGCAAGTGTTTATATTTATTATAGACCAGTAAGTTAGTTTCAAAGGTTAATTTAATCATAAGATTAAGTTAACTGAGAACTAATCAATCTTTGAGAAACTAATTGAACCTTTATAATCTGTATAAATTCACTACAGTTTAACCTGTTTTTGAAATAGGGGGATTTTTAATCAATATTGTTTTTAACAGAAAATTTTTTATTGGAACTCAATTCACCCCCCTCTTGAGTATCCACTCCGACCAACACCTTCCAAACATAATCCATTCAAAGAATGAATATGAATGGAAACATTGAATAATTTCCCCAAAAAATAATGATTTGAAAAAACAGATTTTATATTAGATGGTAAATAATTAGTAAATATCTTTTAAGAACATTTCTTATGGAAAATATCCTTTCCCTATTGAAAATGATTTTTAAAAAATAAAATTTTTTAAAAACAATTATTTTTTTGAAAAAAAAAACCAAAACATATAAAGGAATCAATGAAAAGAATAAAACATTTTTAAAATCTTTTTTCCTTTAAAATGTTCATCAAGGATCATTTGAAAACATTTTTTAAAACATGATTTTTCAATACAATAGATTTTTGACAGGAGAGATAGGCAGTCAGATATTATGTGAAAACATTATATTAATTAACAAAGAGTGGAAAATGTTACTAACACTAGAGGATATATTTAATAACAATATTAGAAAAAACTTCATTGGTTTTCTTGAGATATTCATTGTAATATTTCATCAAAGGAATCATAAATATAAAAAATCATGAAAAGTGATGAGATTGTATCAATAAACTCTAATAACTTGGTAACTTGGGATCATACTCTACATGTAAGAAATAGAAATTATATGAAGCTTAAAATATCATTATATAAATTAAATCCATCATATAACATGTAAAATGGAGTTATATACACCTTGAAAGATAATTTAGGTTCATAACAAAACATGTGTCTCAAAGAAGGAAATTTGAGATAGAACTATTTTTGCCGATTTAGTTACTTTTGAAACTTAGAACCCATGAAAGATAAGTCATAAAATGGATATGTGAATAAAATTAAATTTATTATAAGATTCATATAATAAAATCATGGTAATTACATACACTACACAAAAGGAAAGAGTGATGAGCATATCATGTATCTCACAAAAGTGAAGAGTGAGATGAAATCCCCTTACCTTGTGTCTTAACTCTCAACATACTCATTCAAACCACATGTATAATAAATATAAATTTATTGTAAATATTTAAAATAAAAATATTATTATATATATTACAATACATGTTTTTATTACAACCCTATATTACCTGCTTTTTAATCATCCTATGTTAAGGTTTTAATTCGGATAATATTCACTTAGTTCTTCATGTGTGTATTATTTTTTTTATCACATTGGTCCTTATAATTATATCATTATTTCGTAATTTAAACCATGATATAAATATTATGTATATCCATTATATTTTTATTATAATAATCTATATAATATAGAAATATGAAAAATATTACACCGTTCATGGAGATGGTAAGAAGTACATACGCATGAATGTTGTTTCTGTTTTCATTGTCCTATTGCAAGAAAGAAAGAAAATTAAATATAATAATATTTGTATATAATATCATTATAGTAGAATTATAATTTTATATATATCATATAATTTCAATAATCCCATCCTTAATACATGTAGTGTATCAACGAATCATATCACTTTGAGGGGGCGGTAGTCCACACTTCCTCAAACGAAATTATCGTATTTACAACTAATAGAAAGTAAAAATATATATGTGGTGTAAAAACAATAAGTAAGATTAAATAAATAATAAATATAACATATATAAATATATAAATATATTTTACATCATAATTCCCACCGTGAGAGGTGGTAATGAAAATTGTACAATAATGGATTAGTGAGGCGGTAGTTTGTCGTAAACATAAATAGTATGTTTGTTATCCATTAGATGGTTGTTTGTATAAGTTTTGGTTTAAAAAATATAATAAAAAACCTAGTATATTTAGGATAATTTTTTTTATACAATAATGGAATAAAGAGAGTGTAGGGGTGGATAAGGAAAATAAAATATAGGACATGAGAGAAGGCATTACATCTTAATTAGGTAACTCCTTTTGGTTTGTGCCAAAATTCTACCTTGGATTGCCTTATGAAAAAGGGAAGGATTCAAGGAATAATATAGGAATTTTTGGAAGGTTATTTGAAATATATTGTCTGATCCCAGGTGGTAATATATATTTCAAGAAGAGGTAGAGATGGTGGACTTTTATAGGGAAGGAGTGGCACTCTTGTAAATATTCGAAGAGAGAATTCTACCCACATTTTTCATGTTGAAATTGGATCCAATAATGATAAAAATCTGATAAAAGGGAGTATAGGGTAAAAATATGGTCATATAATGGATTTTTGACAATTTTATAAGTCATTTTGGATTTTAAATTTAATGATTAGTTCTTAGTTAAGATTAATTTAACCTTAAACAATGTAATTAATTTTAATTACTTTCACTAATATTTTCTGTAAAAAACAAATTTGAAGTTATTATACATTATAATTTATTATTATTCAAAATATTTAATCATTTATTCCAAATTTAAATCAAATAAGTGGATGAAATTAATTTAAAATTAATCATTTAGTCAGGTCGGCAATGCGGGGTTTTAAAGTAAAAATGATCAGATGTTTGCTAAGTTTTTATATCCAATATCAATATGAAATTAGTTTCAATTACCACCAACATAATTATTGATAAAAATATAACCTAATTATATTTTTAAACCAAATTAAATTATAATTTAACCATGTATATAAATTTGATGAAAAATAAGTTTTAAATTAAAATCTCGTATTTTTACTATTCATCCAAAAATGATGTTTCTCTGAAAAATCCCCAAAAATCACCCTAATATAATTTCAGAATTACATATTAAAAAAAAAATTTATTTTATCAAATTCAATTTCTAAATATTTATAAATTAATTTTATTATTTTTCATAAAAGGACATCAAAAGTAGTTCATTCGAGAAGACGGCATTTTTAAACATATAAGGACTTTACCAGAAATAATATATTCTACTTTCAATGTAATTTATTTATATAAAAAGAATATAAAAAAATATTTTAAAATTATTTATTACTATTTATATTACTGTTTTTGATGGCTAGGTTATAATTATATTGTTCAAATAATTATAAAAAATGATCTTTCGTAGAAACATCAGTGTTGTGTGTAATGTACACCAAGCCATTATTCCATGTAACATACACCAAGTCGTTGTTCTGTATAATGCACACCAATTATATGTAGTCTGAAAGGAATATTTTACTTAGTGAATTTTAATACATAAATCAAATTTTAATTTATTTGAAAAAAAAGTCCATAAAAACTCTGGTTGTTACATTCTCCCTCCCCCCTTAAAATGATTTTCACCCTCAAAATTAGTCACTAAAGTAAAAACAAATAAGGATAATTCTAATTCATTATATACTTGAGTTCCCATGTAGATTACTCTAACTATTTATTTCTCCATAGAACTTTGACAAGGTGAGTGGTCTTGTTTTGTATAACGTTCTCTGATCGGTCTATAATTTCAACTGGCTTCTCCTCATAAGAAAGATCCTTCTCCAGAGGTACGACCTACGAGATTAGTATATTTTAAGGGTAGGGTATTTACTTCATTAGGATAGATACATGGAACACATCATGGACTTGAGAGAGATTTGGATGAAGTTCCAAGTGATAGGTTGTTGTCTCAATACAGTCAAGAATCTCAAAGGGACTGATATACTGAGGGATTAGTTTCCCTTTCTTCCCAAATCTCATAACCTTGTTCTAGGGTGAAATTTCTAGAAAAACCATTTCACCAACTTCAAATTCCATATTACTTTGATATTTATTACCATAACTTTTCTGTTAACTTTGAGCTTCCATGATAAGTTGTTGAATAGTTCTAACCCTCTTGACCATTTCTTTAGCGATCTGATGTCCCAATATCTTTCTTTCTTTAAATTCATCCCAACATGTCAGATATCTAAATTTATCCCCATAAAGGGATTCATAAGGTTTCATTTGAATGCTATTGTGAAAGTTATTGTTCTAAAAAAACTCAACTAGAAGAAGTTGTTGATCACAATCACCTTTTAAATCTAGATAAAAAGATCTCAACATATCCTATAGAGTTTGAATTTTTCTTTCACACTGAACATCTATCTGAGGATGATATGCAGTCCTAAAACTCAATTCTATATAAAGTTCTTAATAAATACTTCTCCAAAACATTAAATTAAACCTTTGATCCTAATCTGATATAATAGAATGTGGTACTTCATTCAACCTTACAACTTACTTAATGTATATCCTATCAAGATGATCCAGAGAGAAGTATTCTCTGATAATAATGAAATTTGATGATATATTAACACAGTCAACTACTACCCATATATCATTACACCCTTTATAGTTTTTGGTTAGTTCAATTAATAAATCCATAGTGATGTTCTCCCATGTCCATTCTAGTATGGGTAATGGATGAAACATCCCCTTTGACTTTTTTATTTTAGCTTTAACTTGGTGGAATACTAAGCACTGAGATACAAACTTTATGGTATCTCTCTTCATTCCATCCCCTTAGAAGTATTATTTAAAGTATATATACATCTTTTCACTTTCAAGATTAATAGAAAATTAAGAACTATGACATTCTTCTAATATATTCTTCGCCAAATATGCTATGGATGGAACACATACACAGTTCTTGAACCTTATCATTCCATACAGATCAAGGTTAAACTTAGGAATATTTATGAATTTATTTTTCATCTCTTCATCTTCCTTATGAAACACTTTAATATTCATTGGGATAGAGGGTTGAACATTCTTTTGAGAAAGATAAAATTTTTCCTTTTCTATCAGGATTTCTAGATCCATCCTTAGAAAATCCAAAAATATTGGATTTTGTTTATCCTCATCATGTATAATATAGCATGATCCTTAAAACTTAAATAATATTCTACCTTGTTTAGTTTCCTAGGATGGTAATTTATTGAGAAGTTATAATACTTTGTCAAATATAACCATCTTCTATGGACCATGTTCAACTCTCTCTATATGAATACATATTTTAGAATTGTATGATCAGTATATATATCAAAATTTTCTCCATAATGATAATTCCATTATATGTTCAATGAAAAAAATATCATTGATAACTCAAAATCATGAGTTGTGTAATTTTTTTCATGAATATTCAACAATCAAGAGGTATATTATATAACTGTGTTATTCTATATAAGAACACATCTCATTCCCTTCTTTGATTCATCGTCATGAATTACAAACCCTTCTCCACTATAGGATAATGTAAGCATAGGTGCACTGACCAAAATTTTCTTTAGTTCCCTAAAATTTTACTCACATTCATCTGTCTAGAGGAACTTATCACCCTTTTGAGTTAACTTGGTTAGAGGATTAGATATTCGTGATAAATCTTCCACAAACCATTGATAATATCTAGATAAACCAAGAAATCTCTATATCTCGGGAATCATAGTTATTTAAGGCCAGTATTCAATAGCCTCCTTATTTGATGGATCTACTTCTATACCATATCTTGATATTATATAACCCAAAAATGAAACCTTTTGTAGCCAAAATTCACACTTTTATAAATTTTTTAAATAGATTCTTCTTCCATAGGGTATGTAGTATAGTTCTCAAGTTATCTTCATGCTCTTCCTTGATCTTCAAATTGATAAGAATACCATCAATAAAGACTACCACAAACTGATCCAGGTAATATCTAAAGACTTTATTCATTAAATCCCTGAAGATGGTTGGGGAATTAGTGAGACAAAAAGGAATCAATATGTGTTCATAGTGTTCATACCTTGTCTGAAATGTATTCTTGGTTATATCATATTTCTTGATCCTCAATTGATGATATCCAGAATGAAGAAAAATCTTGGATAAGCATTGAGCTCCATGTATTTGATCAAAAAAGTCATCTATATGGGGAAGAGGATACTTGTTCTTGATTTTGATCTTGTTCAGCTCCTAATAATCAATGCAGATTCAAATTAATACATCTTTATTTTTCATAGAAATAACCAATGAACCCCAAGGTGACACACGTGGATGAATGAATCCCTTATCAAGGTTTTGTTAGAGTTACTTCTTTAATTCATGAAACTCAATCATGGATATTCTATAAGGATACTTTGATATTGTTGTGGAACCAAGTATAATATCTACTGAGAACTCAACTTCACATTTTGGTGGAAGACTAGGAATCTTTTCCGGAAAGACATCCTCAAAATCCCGAAAAATATGCATATCATCGATGCCGATTATCTCCACAAATATTTGAGATAAACAACCCTTTTTAATGTGAATTAATACCTATACACTAGATGTAATATCAATATTAAGTTCATTATTATCATCACATGGATGGAAGATCATAGTTGGATTTGAAATATCAAACATAACTTATCTTCCTTGATAATTGATGTGGGATTTATGAAAATAAATCAAATTCATGCAAAATATTAAATAAAATTCAACCAAAAGAAGAATGAAAATATTTTCAGGAAGAACACTCCCACAAACGTCAACCAGAGAGGGTTCATGGACATGAGATTCAATCATCGTACCATTAATTTTTTTCACTTAGAGTTACATTTCAAATTATTTTGGTGGAATCATAAAACCCTTTGAAAAATCTTTAGATATGAGAGAGTGGGTAGATCCCAAATCAAATGTGATATTAAAAGTTTTATATTGGATGGTAATTGTAACTTTCATCATGTCATTGTCACACACCTCATTATAAATTGTGATTATAACAGGCCAAACATTTTATGGTCTGTTTCTCCTAAATACTTTCAATTCATTAGATAGACTATATTTCTTGAGGAATAGATTATCTATGATTTAATACATGGTTACTATAGTAAATATTCATAACCTAGCCATTAAACTTAAATTTTCAACTTCTGTGTTTTAAATTTTGAAAAACGGACATGCATGGTTTCCATCTGGGTGACATTTAGAGTCTGATAGAATCAACTTAGTTTTTGGTGAATAGTAACTTACCCTTATGAATAGTAACATACCCTTATGAAAAGTAAATTAACCTTATTAGTAGTATTATAACCCTTATGAATGGTAACCTTACCCATGAAAGTATAAACATAATTTAGGCACCTTAAAAATGAAGATCAATATTTTAAGTGTCGGTATTTTTCGATTAAAAATAATTTTATTTAAAAATTAAATTTACCATTTTTAGAAGATTATTTTTGACAAATGGAGTTCCTTTTTCGATTCTAGACATTAAAAAATTGTTAGGGTGAATTTTTGGTATTTTTCTAAAATTCTTGAATTTTTGGTGAATAGTAAAATATGATAAATTACGATAAATACTAAATACTTGTTTTATTGCATCATTGGTGACGCAAGGATGATGTAAGAGCACTTGGTTCGAACTCAAATGCACTTATTACTATTTTTGGTCATGTAATCATCAGTATTTATTTTCTTAGGGAAAAATAATAAACTAATGACTAAAATATAAAGAAAACCCTCCTCCCCTACACTATATAAACCACCCCTCACCCCTTTTTCTTCCCACTCCACTCAATATTTTAACCTTACCTAAGTTCTTCCAAAAAAACTTCTCAAGACCTTACCCCCATTCCAAGACCATCTAGTCTTACCAAAAGACCAAAAACAAAGGTCTTAAGGAGATTCTCAAGGAGGAGTACTCAAGAGGTGAACTTCTCATCATTATTCTTTCAACTTCTTATACAAGTTCCATTATTTTGTTGATCTCTCCTCATCTCCACTAATACAGAAACTATGATAATTACAGTACATTACATGAACTATAATTTTATTATTCTAATTGAATATTTCGTCATCATATATTTTTCTCCCTCTTCTAATATTAAAAATGAAAACCCCTCTGATATGTGTTAATTTATCACATTCCGGGACAACAGGTTTTCAATTTCTATTAATATCTTCAAGACTGATCATAAATCCATTTTAATGGTTGAACCAGATCATAATATATTTATTTTACCTTATTCAATGTTCTATAAATCCTTACACACTCATAATATAAAATATTAATAAAAAACAAGTTTATTGTGCACAAAACTGCCAAGTTAATCAAAGCATTTATCATTAACTTTTATCTAATGAGTTATCCTCATGGTATATAACCAAAATCATTATAAGATCATTTATATCTCTTTATTTTTATTAATAATATATTTTAATAATTCCATATTTTTAACCACATTTCAAATAAACTTCCATATAAGTAAACTGATCATGAAAACCAAGGGAGAAAATGCTTCCAAAATAAGAAAATTAAACCTCTTAAACCCATCAAAAAGGCCATGAATAAACATAATAATTTTAAAATAAATAAATTAATTATAGAGGAGTTTATGGAATCATTAATTAATGAACATAAATTTTATTATTCAGGTTATTAAGATCAATCAAAGAGGACATTCAGGCATAAGGAAAGGGGTTTCTCGTCTCACTTTTATTTCTATGATATTTCCATTATTCACCACCTATTTCTTGTATGTGGTGTATTTTTACTACCATTTAATATAAAATATCATGATTATATTTATATTAATGGTATTAATTGATTTAAATTATGATTATTAACTTTATTGATTACAATATTGTAAGGGACTTTGTTCTGGTTTCCATTTCATTGTGATTTACATGGTATTGTGAACCTAATCATTCTTATGTGGTGTACCAACTTCCCATTTGAGATCATTTTTCATTTAAAATTGAAAATATATTATTTATCCATATTCTAGTTTCACGGATATTATTATTTTCTTAAGCTGTATACCCTTTTATATATAGTGTTTATTTGGAATATTGTTTTAACTATAGAAATATTGATGAATCTATATCCTTTACTCTATACAGATATTTAGAAGGCATATTGTACTTGTATTAAATCTATGTATAAATAATTATTTTGACACGCAGGAATGTGTGGGGGAAACTATAGCCTCTTGATGCATCGATAGATCTAATGAGACAAATTAGTTGGTGAAAAACCCTTCGAGTGTGTTTCCAAAACAAAATCAGACAGGTATCTACCCATAGACATAAACAGTTTTGATGGTATAGTGGTATCATGTTCTGAATACATGAAATCCAAATTATAAGAATTATATTTATTCTTTTTTAGTTATTAATATCTATGAGGTTTTCACTATGACAAAATCTATGGCTTTAATTTCATTCTCAATTTATTAACAGCGTGTGTTTTTCATTTATTCACTTTGTCGTATTGACTATGGAAAATTAATTATGATCCAATTATTATCAATTAATTCATTCTCTATTTGTAACCATTATTGTTCATTTGAGCTCACCACTTTCAGTTTTTTACCTTTAACAGGTTATGAATAGGATACCATGTATTGAGTTCTCGTGGATGCAATTTAACAGTTTTTTTTATGTATTATATTTTCTTACCTTTCCCAATGTAATATGAGTTTCATGTATGTATCTAGTTTATTCAAGACTAATAAACTAAATGTTTCTTTAGGATTTCTTTCCTTTAAGTTATTTTAATGTAATAAGTAATGAACCAACTCTGGGATCCCTAGGTCGGGGTATTACAGTTGGAATCACAGGAATTTTAATAGAAATCATGGTAACTAGATTAGAAAATGTAGATTAGGGAACAAATACCTAAGGTATTCTTTCAGGATAAACATAAAATAATGTCCTGGAATTTTTTTATGGAATAGATTACATGGATCATTATAGAAAATACATCAATGTTTGGATACTTCAAGTGGACATGGTTCTAGCACATATGTACCTAAAAGTAACAACTCTGACAAGGAGTTTCAGGCTTAACCCTGGGTATCCTTTTACATGACAATGGGACTTACTGTGCACCTATTTTGATACTCCTAGCAGATATACTTAAGATAATTCACATTTTCTTTACAATCCCTTATAAAGGAATTGAAAGTAAATATAAGCAATGTTTATGATTATGAGATTAGTTGTGCATAAATTTTCAGATTATATTAAGTGTTTTCAAGTTAGAAATTATAAACTATGACCTAATTTAGTGTATTCCATTATATAGTAATGGAACCTAATGATGGAATGGGAATCAATACTCGTGGATAATGTATGGATTTTCCTACTAAGAAAGTCAACACGGTCAATGTTGGAGCAGATCAGATCATGACTATATTGGGACAACATACTCAAGATATGATAAATAACCATGATACACCTATTTTGGATCATTTCATGCAGGAAAAAGACCCCATATTTTAGTGGGACTACTAATTCTATGGTAGATTAGTGGATCATGTCCCTTGAAAATATATTATTGGCATTAAGATGCAATCAAAATTAAAAGGTAGTTCTGTTAGTGTATTACCTCAAGGGTGATACGGATCAATGGTGGTCCTTTACCCAGAATACCATTGAGGAAGAAGAAATAGAAGATATGGAATAGAGAACTTTTAATGAAATATTCTTTGAAAAATATTTCCCTCATGAACAATGAACTGAAATGAAGAAGAAATTCATTATCCTAGAGCAAACGGAAGAAGAGAGTGTTGTAGAGTATGAGGCTACATTCACAAGCTTTTCTAGGTATGTTATAGATTATGTATGTGATTGATAAGACAATTTTGATCATTTCATTGAATGGATTAAGCCAAGTATTCAAAGGGAATTGGCTTCTTAAACATTTTCATCATATGATGAAATTGTATTAACTTCTATAAAAATAAATAATGAATTTTCTAGATCAATTTTTTTCAAGGGAAGCCAAGATAAGAAGCAGTATTCTGATAACCATGGAAAACGTGAAGCGCCAAAGAAGAATAATGGAATGAAGCTATTTCCATTATGTGAGAATTGTGGAAAAAATCATCCTCAAAAATTCTTGAAAGGCATGGGAGTTTTCTATAAGTGTAAAGAAAAGGGTCATCAATCTAGTTAATGTAAGGGGAAGAGATAGGTCAAGAATGTTTAATACTATAATTGTATAGATATGGGACACTATGAAAATGAGTGTCTTAAGAACCATGGAAACATGCCTCAAAAAATGCCATGAGAGAAAGGGAATGCTTATGTGATTACAACCGCAGAGGTTGAAGTTCCTAGTGATGGGGTGGAAGGTACATTCATTGTATCCTTAAACTTAGCCAATGATTTATTTGATTCTGGATCATTTCATTAATTTTTATCTTCCCATTTTTTCAATAAAATTATGCATGTCCAATTTGATTTAATAAAGTATTTTTCAGTCAAAACTCTTAGGAGATGTGTCATTGTAACAAAGATGTGTTGATCAGTCCCCATAATGACACATAAATGTGATTTAGTTACTAACCTTATTATCATACCAATTATTTAATTTGATATAATTCTCAATATGAATTGGATGTAAAATTATGATGCAAAGTTCTATTTCAAGAATATTGAAGTTACAATTTATGAGAATGGTGTAGAATCCCTAATCTTTAGAGAAGAAACTATTCCATCTGATTCTTATCTAGATCCACCCCCAATAGATCTATTTATTGAAATTCTTAGAGAGGAAGAGAACACAATGTCTATGAGTGAGGAAATAAATCTTCAAATTGAATACATACATATTGTCAAAGAACCAATTGATTTATTTCTAGAGGATTTACCTAGACATCCTCTAGAGCGGGAAGTTGATTTTTCTATTTATTTAGTTCCTTGTGCAAGAACTATATCAAAGACTCTCTATAGAATGGACACTATGGAATTAGTGGAGCTGAAGAAACAACTAAAGTAATTGAGTGATAAAGGATTTATTCGACCTAGTGTTTCTCCATGGGGAACCCCTATCCTCTTTGTCAAGAAGAAATATAAATCCATGTGGCTATAATTGATTATTTGGAAATCAATTCCATTATAATAAATAAAAAGTATCCTTTATCGAAAATTGATGATTTATTTAATCAACTTCATGGATCCCAATATTTTTCAAAGATGTGCCTTCAATATGGATATCATCATCTGTGTGTAAGGAAAGAATATATTCCAAAGGCAACATTTTGAACTAGGTATGGGCATTATGAGTTTACATTAATGCCTTTTGGACTGACTAATTCACCCTAAATTTTCATGGATCTAATAAATAGAGTTTTCAATGAATATCTTGATGACTTAGTTGTGGTATTTATCAATGATATCCTAGTATACTCCAAAATATATGAAGACCATGTGAATCACTTGCGGATTATTCTGAAAACTCTTAGAATAAATGAATTATATAGGAAATTTAGCAAGTGTACATTTTGGCATCAATCAGTTTCTTTTATTTTCCATATTTTCTATAAGGATGGAATTGTAGTTGATCCTATAAAGACAAAAGAAATACAAGAATGTCCCACACCAACGAACATAACCGAGGTACATAGTTTTATTGGCTTAGCAGGTTACTATCGGTGTATCATTCATAATTTTTCCTGATTGGCTATCCTGTTAACCAAGCTCACACGTAAAGGGGTTAAGTTTGTATGGATGAATGAATGTATAGAATTCTTTGAATAATTGAAAATAATATTGGTCAATTCTCAAATTTTGACTCTTCCATCTGGAAATGATGGATTTGTGATATACAGTGATGCATCAAAGAATGGACTAGGTTGAATCCTTATGAAAAATGATAAATTTATTGCTTATGCATCAAGGCAGTTTAAGACTCATGAGAAAAATTACTCAACTCAAGATCTTGTGTTGGCAGTCGTAATCTTTTCTCTGAAAATTTGCAGACATTATCTCTATAGTGAAATATGTGAGATATATATATATCACAAGAATAATAAATACATTTCTACATAGTAAGAAATCAACATGAGGAAAATGAGATGGCTTGATTTACTCAAAGATTATGATTTTTCAACACACAACCACCCAGGAAAGGAAAATAATGTGGCATATGCTCTAGGTAGATAATATCATGGACTTATGACCCAAATAAGGATTGAGAGAGATCATATATTCATGGATCTACTGAATATGGATATGGGAATTGTTAAGTAAGTGGAAACATATTCTTATATCAAATGATTGATATACAATCTTTACTAAAGAAGATAAAAATATCTCAATATGAAGATAAAAATCTACAAAAGAAAATTATTGTTTTTAAGGTTGGATGATTGGAAGAATTTGTGAATTAATATGGAGTTCTGAAATTTGGGAAGAGTTTATGTGTTCCATCAGTACATGAGCTGAAAAGGGAACTATTATATGATGCTCATGGCTCAAATTTCTTTATACACCCTGGTATCACTAATATGTATAGAGATCTGAAGGAACATTTTTGGTGGGATAACATGAAGCAAGAAATTTATGACTATATGTCAAGGTGTCTTGTTTTTCAACAAGTGAAGACTTGGAAATAGCATCCTACAGGAGTCATGAAACCTCTACCTATACCTATGTGGAAGTGTGATGACATTATGATTGAATTTTTCACAGGAATACTATGGACACATAGAATAAATGATGAAATATGGGTAATTTTTTATCATCTTACAAAATTGGAACATTTCATTTCTATAAGAGTGGATTTTCCTCTTGATCACCTAGAAAGACTCTATATTAATGAAATTGTAAAACTTTATGTTACACCATTATCGATTATTTCTGATCAAGATCCTTTATTAACAATAAAATTATAGAAGAGTCTTCAAAAGGATTTTGATACTGAGCTTTGTATGTGTATTGTTTACCATCCTCAAACCAATGGACAATATGAAAGGGATATTAAAACATTGGAAGACATTTTGAGATCATGATTACTTGAATTCCAAGTTATATGGGATCAGTACATACCCTTTTTGGATTTTCTTATAATAATAGTTTCCATTATAGTATTCAAATGGCTCCATATGAAGCATTATATGGAAATATATGTTGAACTCCAATGTTTTGGGATGAAGTTGGTGAGAGGAAAATTATAGGCCCGGAATTTATTGATGAGAAAATTACAAAGGTAAAGACAATTTAGGCTTATATTAAAGCATCCCAAAGTAGGAAAAAGAGTTATGTTGAAAACCAGAGAAAGGATTTGGAATTCTTAGTGTGAGATCAATTCTTTCTAAAAGTATATCTAGAGAAGGATGTCTTAGGTTTCGGTAAGAAAGTTAACCTAAGCCCTAGGTACATAGGACCATTTGAAATTTTAGAAAGAATTGGAGTTGTATATTAATATTTATCAATGACACCAAGTCTCTCAAATGTTCATAATGTGTTCCACATGTCGTTGTTAAATAAATACATGACATACCCAATGCATTTTCTCAACTATAATGAAATAGAGCTTAAACCTGATTTTCATATTATGAAGAGCCTATCAAGATTCTTGACACAAGGGAGAAGGTATTGGGAAATCGGACAAATAGACTTGTAAAGGTTCTTTGGAGAAACCAAAAAAGGAGGAATCAACATATGAACCTGAGGATGTAATGAATAAGAACCACCCACATCTTTTTAAAGGGCTTTATATATGAAATATTTTGAAGATGAAATTTTTGAAGGTGGGAAGAATATAACACACCAAACATTTTGATGGAATGTTTCTCCTAAATACTTTCAATTAATTAGATAGCCTATATTGCTTTAAGCATTGAGTATTTATGATACAAAACATGGTTACTATAAGATATATTCATAAAATGTCCATTAAACTTAAATTTTCCAATTCTGTGTTTTGAATTTCAAAAAACGGACAGACATAGTTACGATCAGGGTGATATTTGGCATCTGATAGAATCAACATAATTTTTAGTGAATAGTAACTTACCCTTATGAAAAGTAAATTACCCTTATTAATAGTAACATACCCTTATTAATATTAATATAACCCTTATGAATGGTAACCTTACCCACAAAATTATAAAAATAATTTAGGCACCTTAAAAATGAAGATGAATATTGTGTCAGTATTTTTCGAATAAATAATAATTTTAATTAAAAATTAAATTAATCATATTTAGAATATTATTTTTGAAAAATTTATTTCATTTTTGGATTCTAAATATTTAGGAATGGTTAGGGTGAATTTTTGGTATTTTTCTAAAATTCTTGAATTATTGATGAATAGTAAAATATGATAAATTACGATAAATGCTAAGTACTTGTTTTACTGCATCATTGGTGATGCACAGATGATGTACGACCACATGGTTTGAAATCACATGCACTTATTACTATTTTTGTTCATGTAATCATCCCTATTTATTTTCTTAGGGAAAAATAATAAACTAATTATAAAATTATTAAGAAAACCTTATTACCCTCCACTATATAAACCACCCCTCACCCTCGCTTCCTCCCACACCACTTGAGATTTGAGCTTTAACTAAGTTATGCCAAATAAAATTCCCAATACATTAACCCACATCCAAGACCTACTGTTCTATCCAAAATTCCAAAAACAAATTACTTAAAAATATTCTCAAGGAGGAGTACTCAAGAGGTGAACCTCTCTTCCTTTTTCTTTCAACTTCTTTTACAAGTTAAATTCTTTTGTTGCTCTCTCCTCAAATCCACTCATACTAATTCTATGATAATTACAGTAACTTACATGAAATGTAATTTTATTATGCTGATGTAATATTTCATCATCATCTCCCACCCCCCCCCCCCCCCCCACTCCTCTTATACTAAAAATGAAAAACTGTCTGAAATGTGTTAATTTATCAAATTCATGGATACTGGGTTTTCAATTTCTATTACAATCTTTAGTAAAGGACATGAAACATTTTTAATGGTAGAAACAGATCATAATATATTTATTTTACCTCATGAAATGTTTGGTAAATCTTTACACACTCGTGATATAAAATATTAATACAAAACAAGTTCATTATGCACAAAACTGCCAAGTTAATTGGAGCATTTATCATTAACTTTTATCTAATGAGTCATCCTCATGTTATATAACCAAAATAATTATAATATCATTAATATATCTATATTTTCACTAATAATATATGTTTAAAATTATAGATGTTTAACCACATTTCAAATGAACTTCCATATAAGTAAACTGATCATGAAAACCAACGAAGAAAATGATTCCAAAACAATAAAATTGAACCTATTAAACCCAACAAAAAGGCCATGAATGAATATAATAAGGTTAAATTAAATCAATAAAATATATAGGAGTTTATGTAATTATTAAATAATGAATATAAATTTTATTATTCAGTTTATTATGATCAATCAACGAACAAATATTTCATGTATATGGTATACGTTTATATCCATTTGATATATAATATCATCATTATATTTATATTCATGTTATTAAGTTATTAACTTGATGATTATTAACTCGATTTATTACAATATTGTAAGGGACTTTGTTTCAGTTTCCATTTCATTGTGATTTACATGGTATTGTGCACCTAATCATTCTTATGTGGTTTACCTACTGCCCTTTGAGATCATTTTTCATTTGAAATTGTAAATATATTATATATACTGATTTTGGTTTCTTGGATATGATTATTTTCTTAAGATGTATACCCTTTTACATACGGTGTTTATTTGGAATGTTGTTTTAACTATTGAAATACTGATGAATATGAATCATCTACTCTATATGGATTTTGAGATGTCATATTTTACATGTGTTAAATATATGTATAAATAATTATTTGGAACTTCATTGATGGGAAGGGCCCATTATATCCCCTTAATGCATCAATAGGTCTCATGAGACAAATCATTTGGCAAAAAACCCTTCTAGTTTGTTTCCAAAACCAAATCAGATGGGTATTTACCCACAGACTTAAACTATTTTGACAGTATAGTGGTATCATGTTCCAGATACATGATTTAAAATTTATAATAATTCTATTTATTCATTTTTAGTTAATATTATCCATGATTTTTTCACTATGATAAAATCTATAAAGGCAGTTTCATTCTTAATTTATTAATGGCACGTGTTTTTCATTTATTCACCATGCCATATTGACTATGCCAATTTGATTATGATTCAATTATTATTGATTCGTGATTTTTCTATTTGTAACCCTTACTAAGCATTTTATCTCACCCCTTTCATTTATTTACCTTCAATAGGTTATGAAGAAGAGACCATTTATTGAGTTCTTGTGGATGCAGTTTAATAGTTTTTGTTATGTATTGTATTTTTTTACCTTTCCAACTGTAATATGAGTTTCATGTATGTATCATGTTTCTTCAAGACTTCTAAACTGATCATTCCTTCCTGATTTCATTCCTTTTATTCATTCTAATGTAATAAGTAATGCATCAGCACTAGTCATCTAGGTTTGGGGTGTTCCAGTGAATGCATGAGATTTCCCCTTGTCCCTCAACTTAATAGGACATTGAATTTGAAAATAATCACCATCCCTTGGGTTTGGGTAGTGGTTAGAATAATGCCCCTTCTCATTACACTTTTACTACTGAATCGTGTGAGGTGAATTTTGTGTTGTTTTTTCCCCAATCACAACATTATCTAACTTATTCACATAACTTCAGTAATCATATGCTTGATGGCCTTCTATTACATACTTAAAACATTTATTAGAAACCCTGTGGAAATTTACCCATGCTTCTTCCTACATTTAGAGTATAAAGTGAATATCATCTTATTCTCTTCATGGTTTTTATATTTCCCTTTAAACTCTATCTTCCTCTTCTTATCAAAACCATGATATTGATACGCGACTCCAACCACCATTTCCTCCTTGATTGAACAATGCACAATATCTTTATATCTACTTAATTCACTTATGGAAAATTCCATTCTGAGAATTGGCTTTAATCCATTGAAGAACCTATCAACTTTACTTTTAGTTTGGATGATAATTCCTAAATCATAGCTCACAAATCTCATGAAATTGACCTCGTAGGTACCAATAGATCCATCATGCATTTTCTTCAAATAAATTAATTCTTTCTCCATCTTGGTACTAATAATATAAAGAAAGTACTTATTGAAAAATAAGTTCTAAACTCATCCCAATCCATGTATTATATCTCATATTTCTACATCGTATTCTTGATTAGAGTTGACCACTGGTCTAATTCACCTTATAACCGATATATAACCAAAATGAATTTCTCAATATTTGAACACTAGTGAATAGAGAATATCTATTTAATAGTACTGATCTATTGGTCAGCAACAAGTGGATCAGAAGACCCTTTGAAATAAGGTGAGTGTTACCTCATGAAATACTCCATTAAATGTTGTTCACTTCTTTTCTAATTTGTAAGTCTACCATGATTCATATCTTCATAAATCTTTGTGATCATAGTAACAAGGTTTTCATTCCATCTCCCCTCGAATTTGGTTTCTCAGGACAATAATCATTTCATTGTCCATTGTAATCATTATTAATTTGGTTTCATCGGGTTCCAGACATCAACTAACTTACAGTATGTCTATATAATGACACCTTTTTTAATCTGTGAAACCTTAGGTATATCCAAGGTTATTTATAGGAAAACTCAATTTAAATCCATCATGATGATTTAGGAAGAGTTTGTGAATTTCCATATAATATCCCCTGAGAGTGTCAAGACAGGTGTGTAGAAAGGCCTATTATCATGTACCATATTACCATGAGTTAGGCCTAGAGCATCTTGGCAGAGTTTTTACCCCTAGTTACATTTATTCCAAATACAAAACCCCATTTAGTATCTAGACAAGGATGGATTTTAAGGAAACCACTCACACTATCCTTTACTAAAATTCCAAGACATTTTTCTATAATTTTTTATCATCATTAGACTTATCCCAATACATCTCCTTAGGGATCTCACTATGGTTTTCTCATCCTAGATTCCAAAGGTTAGCTATCTCTTTTATCTGATGCCAACTATAGTGACCCTTTGTTATCATACATTTATATTACATAACATTTTTGGAATACTTAAAACATTACATAAATAGAATCCCAATGATTTTACTGGTCTAGTTCCTTTGGAAACATGGAAACATAAACACTCATATAAAAGTGAACTGAATCATCTCACATTAGGTTCTTCTTGACTAGCACCATTCTTAGACATATCAAACATAATGCATATCTTCGTAACTTGGGGGAAGGAAACATAAAAAGGGGGATCTCAAATGACCAGTAAGGGTAAAAAAATAGATATTTAATTATAACCATTATAATAAGATTATGAGAATATGATCATGAAACTAAAGGATCATACCCTACATATTAAAGATCATATAAATGAATCATGGAATAAATATTGGCAGTTCATAATACATGAATCATAAAGAAAAAAATAAAATAATCCATGAAAGAATAACATAGGAATAATACATGGAATTTTGGAAGATACAAAATAATATGTCAAGACTTATATAGTAGAAAGGGCATTGCTTACAAGGACTTCTTAGTGGGAAAATACCTTTATTAAACCAGGTTCACACCCCATTCCATACATATAATATTGAATCGAGTTCACATCTCATTCCATCCCTATAATACTAAATTGATTTCATATCTCATTCCATCCACATAATACTGAACCAAGTTCATATCCCCTTACGGCCCTATAGCCATATAATATTAAACCGAGTTCACATCTCATTCCGTCCCTATAATATTGAATCGGGTTCATATCTCATTCCATCTCTATAATACTGAACCAATATCATATACCATTATGGCCCTATAATACTAAACTGAGTTCATTTCTTATTCCATACATGTTTGTCTCATGAGATATAAATTTTTACCCAATCCATGGGAGGGAGATATAGCTCCCACCCATCTTATAATGAAATAATACATACATGTACCAAAAAATCATAAAAAATCATAACATAAACCATGAAATGAAATGGGTATCATAAAAATTTAGTCGTATCATAACCTATGGAAAAGATCTTGGTTTCATAATTATTTCATCATAAGCAAAACGTTTGAAAATAATTGGGTTTCAAAGGTGTATAACCTGTGAAAAAGAAACAGGTTTAATAAACATCATTCCATCAAAACATAATCCATTAAGAGAAATAATATGAACTTAAACATTTAATAATATCCCTAAAAATTAATTATTAACACTAAAGGATGTTATCTAATATGGGAAATAATTTCAAAATATCTTTTAAAAACATTTCTTGAGGAAATATCCTTTCTGGATTGAAAAATGTATTCTAAAACATAAAACCTTTTGAAAACATTTTTATTTAAAAATAGGTTTCAAAACATATATATGAATAATTGAAAACATTAAAATATTTTTAAAATACTTTTTACTTGAAAATGGTCTTTAAGGATGATTTTAAAATATTTTTTAAGACATGGTTTTCAATATAATATATTTTCCACAAAAGAGAGAGATAGTCAGATTTTACTTGAAAACACTATCTTAAGTTCCAAAGAGTGGGAATATGGTACTAATACCTAAGGATATATTGAATAACTAGAGTATAATAAAACTCAAAAGTTTTCTTGAGATATGTATTATAATATTTCACCAAATTAATCATAAACATAAACAATCTCGAAGAGTGATGACATTGTCTCAATAAACTCTTATAAATTGGTACCATGGGATCATACTATCCATGTAAGAAACAAAATCTTAAAATATAATCAGAGAATTTAAATTCATGATATAACATATAAAATTTAAGTATATAAACATAAAAATATAATTTAGGTACGTAACAAAACATGAGTCTCAAATAATGAAAATTGAGATTAAACTATTTTCCTGATTTGGTATCTTTCGAAACATAAAACCCATGAAATAGATATCATAAAATAGATATTTTAATACCCATAAAATTAATTATAATATATATAGAATAAAATCATGGGTTGTACATACACCACATAAAAGTAAATAGTGGTGAACATAGCATGTATATCACAGAAATAAAAAGTGATATGAAATCCCCTTACCTTGTATCTTGACTCTCATCGTACTCATTCAAACAACTTGTATAATAACTATAAATTTATTATAAATCTTTTAAAGAACCATATTATTATATATAATACCATATATGGTTTTATTATAACCTTATATTTCAATATTTTTGACCATCTTATGTAAAGGTTTTAATTAAGATAATATTCACTTTTTTATTCACATGTGTCTTAATTTGTTATAGCATTGGTCCTTATACTTATATCAGGATTTTAGAATGTATACCGTGATATATATATAATTAATATACAATGTATTTATATTATAATAATATATATAATATATAAGTAGGAAATGCATTACATCTTTCATGGATACGGTAAGTTTTACGTATGCATAAACGTTATTTTTGTTTTCATTATTGTTTTGAAATAAATAAGGAAAATAAAATATATGAATATATGTATATGATGTAATTAACGTAGAATTATAATGTTATAAAAATATTATAAGTTCAATAAAACTATCCTTAATAAATTCCATGTAGTGTATGAATGAATCATATCACTTTGAGGGGACGGTAGTCCACACTTCCTCAAACGAAATTATTGTATTTACAACAATAGGAAAGTAAAAAACACATGTGTTTTAAAATGAACAAATAAAATTAAAAAATAATAATTATAACATATAACATATATAAATATATTTTCTTTCATCATTTCCAATATGAGAGGTGGTACAAAAAATTGAACAACAATCATTTTGTGAGGTGGTAGTTCACTGTACACATAAACAATATGTCTGTTATCCATTAAGTAGAGGTGTGTGTAAGTTTAGGTTGAAATATTTTCAATAAAAAATTATATTATATTGATGATAATATTTTATTTATAAAATAATGGAATAAATGGAGTGAAAGTGTGTGGATAAGGAAAATAAAATAATGGTCTTGAGAGAAGATGTTACCTCTTAATCAGGTAACTCCTTTTGGTTTGTGCCAAAGGGATTCCTTGGATTGCCTTTTGCACAAGGTAAGGATTCAAAGGGGAATATAGGAATGAAGGGAATTTTTTTTGGAATATATTTTCTTAGAATAATTGGTTTTAGATGTTTTAATAATAGGGATATGTGGTGGCCTTTTATAGGGAAGGAGGAGTCACACTCCTGTAAATATTTGAAGAGAGAATTACTCCCAAGTTGTTCATGTTGAAAGTGGATAAAATAATGATCCAAATATGATAAATTTGAGTATAAAGTCTAAATATGTCAATAAAATGGATTTTTTACAAGTTTATAAGTCGTTTTGGGTCTTAAATTTAAGATTTATCCCTTAGTTAAGCCTAATTTTATCTTAATCAATGTAATTAATTTTAGTTACGTTCAATAATAAAATTGGTCAAAATATAATTTGAAATATTGGAAATTATAAATTATTTTCATTCAAAATATGGAATCCATTTTCCAAATTATAATCACTAAAGTGGCATAAATAAATTTAAAATTAATCTCGTAGTCAGGCGGGCAATGTGGGTTTTTAATATAAAAATGCTCAAAAGTTTGATAAGTTTTTATATCCAATTTCAATGTAAAATTGGTTCCAATTACCCATAATGGCTTAATTTATTAAAATTTAAAATAATTAAACTTTTAAACAATATTAAAATATAATTTAACTTTATAAATAAATTAGATGAAAAAGCTGTTTTGAATAAAAAATCCGGTATTTTCACTATTCATCCAAAAATGATGTTTCTTAGAAATATCCCAAAAATTCTCCCTAAGATTATTTTGACATAATAAATTAAAAAATGAATTTAATTTTATTAAAATAAATTTATAAATTTGTCTAAAATTTATTTTATTTTTTTCATTGAAGGACATTGAAAGTAGTTCTTTCAAGAAAATAGTATTTTTAAAAATATAAGGACTTTATGAGAAATAATATTTTTTATAATCAATAACTTTTATTTCTATAAAACATTTAAAAATATATTTGAAAATTATTCATTACTATTCATATATCTATGTTTAATATCTAGGTTATAAATATCTCATTTAAATAATGATAACAATAAAATAATGTTTCATAGAAACATCGGTGTTAAGTGTAACGTACGCCAAGTCATTGTTCCATGTAACGATCACCAATTAAATGTTCTATGTAACATTTAAAAATTGTGTTCCATGCGAAATTAATTTTTCAATTAGTGAATTCCACGACATAACTGAAATTTAAATTTATTCAAAAAAGGTCTATAAAACCCAGGGTGTTGAATTCCCCTTAAGTTGTCATACTGGGGAATTTTTTGGTGTTCACTGGTCATTATTAATCACATGGGGTGAGGATACTCTCTAGTAAAAACCTATATTATCCTAGGGTTACCTTCCATTGTGATTTTCTCTCATGTATCTTTATAATATGTTTTTTGAAAATTATAAATGGTTTTTATTAAAGTTATTTGGAAACTGTTTTATATGAATTTGTTTATAAACTATTGAAAAGGGTGAATTATAATGATTTTAATTATTTTTTGAATCTTTTATATCATGTCTTGTCATATTTTAAAATTGGAATACTTTTATCATTTAAAAAATAATACTTATGGAAAACATCATTTGATACCAATGGTCTTATTTTTCTCACACTCTTTGCAAACTCTTGGGTGTGTGTATACATTTTTTTTATTTGATGTTGGAATGGAAAAAAGCATTGAAATAAGTTTGTGGGTATTTGAGTTAGCTGGGTTTGGTAATAATGTAGAGATATATTGGTATGCTTCCTACTATAATCATGTATATAGTGGTCATTATATTTTTTTACTTTTGTTACTCATGGATCATGTACTTGGTTTTTGATGTATTTCCCCTATCATGTATTTTTTTTCCATTGTTTGACTCTATGAAATCATTATATTATATATTGGGTTGGTTTTTGTATATTATTGAAAAAAATAATTCCCTAAGTTTTAATTATTACTTGGGTTCTTATCACTAACCCTTGGGGATTTGGATTTCACTTAGGGTCTTGTTGTGAATCAGTTTGTAACCTAAAATGATGGTTCATCTAAGTCAGCTCATGAAATTATATATCGTTGGTAGCTCTATGGGAGTCCTGGTGTGGTTTATACATGAAAAGAAAGGTTATTTATCAAATTATTATCCTAAAAAAAGTAAATTGTTAATTTCATTGTACAAATATTAGGGAATAAATATTTAAAATATGATGATAATGCATAAAAAAGATGAAAAATAAACAAATGAAGAAATGGAATTGGGCCTGCAAAAAATTAAAAAAATGATGAATAGTAATTTTTTAGTTATTTCCATTTAGAAATAAATATTATTATATAATTTGAAAAATTATCACTAATATAGGATTATATATCTTTCTATTAAAATTTATTAGTAAATTTTTGAAATATGCATAAAGAAAAAAATACAATAAGATTTTATATCCCAATAATTGACCTAGAAAAAATTGGTTCAAATTTATTGATATCAATTACAAGGTTTAATTTTTCATCCCTTATATCTAAATATTATTGTTTTCAAGATCAAATATTGGTAATATTAGCCCTCATTATAAGAGGCACTTCAATTTATCAAGAATCAAGTGATTAAACACTTTATAGGAATTATTTTTATCAAATGCATTCTTTGTCAAAAATTTCTTTTGATAAATACACTATATGAAATGTGTCTCATTCCTTGTTATAGATATAATATATTATAATGTTATTATAATAATAATAGTAACCATCATGGAATCTCTAATTTTTGAATTATATAACAAGGAATCCTGTTTATCATGGTGAATATTAATCAGGGAGAGCTAAATAACATATAAATTGATAGGAAGGATATGATTTATTAGGAACAAATGTATGACATATTCCAGATTGGGGATCAAATATGACAAGTTATCTTTTCCCTATATAGATGTATTAATTTTGTAATAAACATGAAAAACATGTTTTTAGTATTTCTAATAGTGAATTTAATCAATATCAATATTATTAAAAGAGATTTGTAAATGTATCTTTATATAAAATTACTTTAGGGCATGCCATTTCATGTCTTTTAATGTGATGAGAAAGTCAATTGGTGTCTTACAAATAATTTGGTGGGTGAAAAAAAATTAATTAATGTTGGTTACATACTATTGGGATAAAAAATTGTTTCTAGATGAAAACTGAAGATTCCAAAATATTAGTGAAGAATGACAAAATTATAAATATATTATTTTCATTTGATGGAAAGTATACTTTCTACATAACTATTTTGAGTTTTTCTAGATGTATTGTAAAAGTGTATCAACTTGATGTATCATGAATGTGAGTCAACCAAACATGGATAAAATCTATAATTTGGGATTTATCTAATTTATATAATAAAAATCTAGTGTATATTAGATTCAATGACTATAAAAATAGTTAAATATTATTTAGTCTACTAGACATATAATATGTATAATATTTTATAAATATAATAAATTGTGTGAATATACTAACACAAAGAACCTTTACCAGGTAAAAAATGAAAAAATATACCAAAAACAGAGTTATTTGAGTAAATATACTTAATAAATCATGAAATTGAACTACCATATTTAATATAGATTAATTAATATACTAGATATATAACATAAGAGTTCTACCAGAAACATTTTATCTGATGATGTTCTACCAAACAAATAAATTAATGTGCGGTTCAATTGATTTTATATTTTAAATGGAACACTAGGTGCAAGGCCCTAGAATTAAACATATAATATTCTAGATATTATAAACTATAATTCACATTGTTACAGTCCCAAGGATATTCTTTATTCTTAGTTTTAGAGAATTAGGAAAAACTATTAAAAATTAAACCCATGCATTATAAGTGGACACTACTACATAGTATCCATTTTTCTATAAAACAAAAGTATTTAAAATAAAATAAGAATTATTATCATGTTAAGTCTTTAAAATTTTCATATTAATCGCATAATTTTCCCAGATATTCTATATAACCTATGAAAAATATTTTAATAATGTAGGATAAACACAAAAACTCAGTAAGGGACATAAAAAAGAATAAATATTAAAGTCTGGTGAAAAACATTAAATCCCATGAAATAGTAACCTTTATCTCAATGTTCTTTGAGAAAATGAAAAAAATTCATTTTGACATGAAAACACGCACTCTTTTAGATTGATTGAAATCATTAAAACCCATATCAAGAAAAATAAAACCCTTCTTGGAAACATAGATCATAAAATTCATAAAACCCTTTCAGAACCCTTTTAATTGTAATAATAATATGGAAACAAACAATATAATCATTAACCAATGTATTGGAACACTATATAGGTTTCCCCATTATATAATAAGTAACGGGACCACCTCATGCTATATGGTCCACCCAATTGTATAAGTTGTAGTGGGATTACCTAGCGTTATCTAGAAAACCCCATTGTATAAGTTGTAACGGGCTCACCCATTTCTATCTGGGCCACCCCATCATTTAAGATATAATGGGATCACATACTATTGTCTTAGAATATCCATTTATTATTTATAATTATCTAGTAACATATTATGAATAAAAAATTATTCTTTCACTTTTTCATCATGAAATGTTTGAATCTTCAAATCATGTTTCAATATCAAAATAATCTTTACAAACATAATATCATTGAAGTGAGCATTAATAAAATGAATAGAATATGTATATCAGCTTAAATACACATAACACAAGTGGAAATAAAAAATAATTTAATAAAAATTCGTTTCAAAAATAATTTCATCATAACATAAAAAATAAAGTATAAGTTGAACCCAAAGAATGTAAATTAATTAAATAATTTTCTTTACCACTTTGTAATCAGTTGAATTATATATCTCATGAATGGTTAACATTTAATAAAATATTAAATATAATGATACTATAGAAATTAATGATATTATATCTAAATAGGGAATTATATATACCTCATTAAATTATATAGGTTAATAATATCAAAATATGCATCAATAAAAAGATATTGAGATGAATTTATTTACTAAATTTCAATGGCATAACGACAGTACATAAAAAATTCTAAATTTTTTTAATGAGAGAAAAATTTGTATCTCATCATTTTAACATAAAGATGATTGTAATAGGGATGTATAGAACCACATCCCATAAATATTAATTGGAAATAAAATTCAGAAAATAAATAAGGTGATGGAAAATAAGAGAGAGAGTCGAATAGGGGTCCCATATCTTTTGTCTAAAAGATTTTTTTACTTGATATTAATACCCTATACAATCAAATTAGATTCATTAATTAATAAATTCATAACTTATTTAAAATTTATTTATTTATTATAATTTTATTATGTTTATTTTTGTCTATTTCGATGAGTTATATAGGTCAATTTCATTATTCTAGAGGCGTTCATTTCACTGTTTCATAATCGGTTAACTTGTGTATATTTATGGATGTTCTTGTAAAATGTGAATAAAACTCCCAAAGTGGAATAAAATGTTATTAATTAAATTAAATAATTATAAATGGTCCCATATATCATTTTTTTATAATATTAGGATGATTAATTTGATGAAATGTCAATGATAAACATATAGTTTATTTTGGCGGTTTTTCGGACCATAACGAACAAGTTTCATTTTATTTAATATTATTTATATATATTAATTATAGAATATGAAATAAGTTAAAATATAATTATTAAAAAATTATTTAACCATAATAATATTTTTAGGACAAGACTTTAATGCATTAATAAAAAATAAAATATCATTATCCATAGAAATGGTTAACCGATATAATTTGGACAGTGGTTTTGTTTCTTTGAATAAGATGATATAATAAAAGGGAAGTATATAATATATTCCATTATAAATATAAAATTTCATTATATACATGACACTATAGTAATTATGCCTTAATAGATGAATGAGTGAGGAGAAGTAGAAGAAGGCAAGAAATTATGGCGGGTGGTTTGAGAAAGTTACTTCATGAATATCACCTCCTTGAAAACCCCCTTAAGGAACTTGGAATTTGTTTTTGGAAGAGACAATGAGTACATGGACTTGGTTATAGTTTTTGGGAGAGGTATTTTTAGATATTTTATGATCTTTAAGGATTTTTATGAAAAAGTGGTGGTGAGGATTGGTATTTATACTTGAGGATGGGTGGTTTTAGGTGATTAAATTATGATTATTATATATTTAAAGCCAACCACATTTGGGTTGAATTAATTCCAAATAGTTTTGTTTTAAATTAAAGATTCAAATCCTATTTAAGTTTGAGAAACACATCATCCAAACATTTAATGTTTTCTCGTTTATTTATTTTAAACCTTTACCTTTTTACCTTAACCAACTTCATTGTTTACTTATACTATGGAAAATCTTTTCTTACCATTGTAACTTTTTTTATTCTTTGAAAAGAAAATAAACTTATTAAATAATTTTTATATTTTGATTAAAAAAATATAGAATCCGTTTTATCAAATTGAATTCACAGAATTTTCAAAATTAAATTTAAAACAAAACCCATAGACGTGGTGAAAAAGAGGGTTTCAAAGTGTATTTTTCTAGAAAAAAAAAAGATTTAATATTAACTCTATGTTTAGAAATAATCACTTTATGAAACTTATTTAATATTTAATTTTTTATAATTTATACATTTCATTTAAAACAATCCCCTTTAGTTATTATTTTTGTAAATTAAAAAGGATAAACATTATGTACTTTAAAATAGTTTTCAAAAAAATCATGTTTTTTAATCTAAAAATACTCTTATTCTAAAATATAATATAAAATTTGATTAAAAAGAATTTAAGTGGATGAAAAATAAATAAATAGTAATTCTGTTACATGAAATAATACTCAAAACATAATAGTAATTTCAAAGTCTTTAATTTATTGAAAATAAATTACATTTTTACAAAAAAACATTATTTTTCACTATTCATTGAAGAACCAATATTTTAGAAAAAAATACAAAAATATCAGCCAAAGTAAAAATTGATATTATTATTTCAAAAATTAAGTTAATTTTATGAAATTTATTTTATAAAATTCCAAAAAATTAATTATAATATTCCAACATAAAATGCAAGAAAACCTTTTTTTGATAAAAATGTATTTTTGATTAATAAAATGACTTAACTGAAAAATATAGAGGTTATTTAAAAATAATTAACTAATAATTTATAAATGAGTATTAACATTATTTATTTCATAATTTTATTAATATTTTTTCATTCCCACCAATTTAATGTCAATTCTATAACTATCACATTTAAATAATAAGATTCTATAATTCATTTAAACTTGGTGTTATGTATCTTGTACACTATCGGACGTAGTCTTTACTTTTTAAATTATATGGATGTTACACTAGAATTAAATCTAAAATTTACAGTAATTATTATTTTTCTATAAAACATATCATGAGATGTATGTTTTTATTAGATAAAATTAGTTACACATAAGATATTTATATATTTTTCTTCCATCGTTTTCTCAATTACTATAAGGTGTTTTTTATTTTCCACCCAAGTTAGTTTCATAAAAAAACACCTAATAACTATATGATAAAATTACAATGATCAAAAAAATGTAAATTATAGTCATATATAATGGGTTACACATGGATTGAATATAATAATTAATTATAGTGGGATTATTATAATTGGGGAGGAAATTTTACCAAAATTTTAAAGACTATATTATTTTGACTAGGAAATTTGGAAAAAAATATATGATATTAAAAGATAATTCATTGATATTTACAATAAAATGGTGATGTAAAAAATATAATTGAAAATGAAAGTATATGGAATATCATTTTGAGAAGAATTGTATAAAAATAAAGGTAATGGGAGACTGTTTTGAGTCATATCGTCTAATAGAGAAAATTTATATCGCCTATATTTTGTTACCAAATATCATTTCAACAACATGGGGATTAATTTTAATGTAGGTACATCCAAAATTTAATTGGTTATCATCAGTGTATGATACTTTTTTATTTATATTTTTATATCAAGTGTTGCACATGTTAAAATTTCATGATGCATATTGTAAAGGATAAAGGAAGATTTTCCCTCTTTAAATTAACTTTATGTTATTAGTACATTATTGGTTATTTGTTTGATATTAATCACCCCAAATAGGTAGTCCACCTCATTATGTAATAACCTTTTAAAATCATGTATTTGTTATCAATATTTATTAGTTTATAGGAAACTAGAATACAAGGAAAGAAATAAATTGATATATAATTTTAACCAGTATTAATGGTAAATTAAGGATGATTAAAAAAATAGTCACTGATATACCCCCAAAAATGATTCATTTATATATTTTGTTCAAATTAGAACCTCAAAAGATTTTATTGTTAATATGTCTTTATATTTTCCCTTATTTGATTTTTTAGCCAAATTTATTTCACTATTTTTCTTAAAATATCATTCAAGGACAGTTTTGGAAATGAGAAGTCTATTTTATGAGATAAAAATTTTTGGAATATTTACTAAATTATATTTTTTAGCACTACATTTCTATAAATTAAATTTTTTAAATGAAAATTATATAAAATATTAATAAATCAATATATTTATAATTTTCTCTAAAATTTAATTTAATATTTTAAAAATAAATAAATTTTATCAATGCACTCCAAAAAAATCCAAAAATTATAGAATGATATATATATATATATATATCCATAAAAATGGAAAATTACATAAATACTTACATGTTTAAGGGTAAACCTATAATATAATAGTTCAAAATGAATTAAAATTAAAAATAGAAGAAAGAACATCAAACAAAAAACCTGATCAGATACTTAAAAACCTATAATATTCCCTCAAAAAGAAGTTGAATATCCTTAGCATCAAGGTAAAGTTCCTAATATATATCTTTAATATATGGATCTAGTTTTCAAGAAAATGTCCCACAAAAATTCCAAAATTTTCCTCTTTCCCCTAAGTATTTGATTAAAAATAAACTACTTTATATTTATCCCTTTTAGGAGGATTTGAATCTATTTAAATAAATAATTTATCTAAATTATCAGTGGATTAAATTTTAAAAGTAAACCATTTTTTTATTCTTTCACTTCTGTACTTACAAAATAAACCGTGTTTTTTATTTCCCTTTTATAATATATAAGTATAATGAATTCTAATTAAGAGTGAGTATCATCTAATGAATTTTCCTTACCTAATTTGACCAATTCGTCCTATTATAAAACTATTATTCATTTATGTTTCCTTGTTTGAGGAAATATGTTTAGTGATTAATGAGGTAACCATAGTACACCATGTCCTAAACTTGTAGTTATAATACAAGGATTTCATTAATTGAAAATTAATATATCCTTTATTGTCAATAATTTTAATTTTACCTTTGTGATTACTGAAACAATGATAATTTTCTATATTATCCTTAGTCTTTGAGACAACTATTTCATCAGTATTACGAAATTCCTCTCCATATCCATCAATATCAAAAAGAATCCATCATTTTTTCATGTACTTATTCATTTAGTTTCAACCCAACGTTATTTTTTCTCTCTAATGATATAGAAACATTTCCTAAAACCTTACCTACAATGGTACTTCTCTCACAAGGAATACTAATATTTCCAAAAATTGAAACAATTTCTAGACTTCATTATAATTAAGTCCTCATAGTGTCCAACCTTTATTCACCATTTAGAAAATCCTCTCTCTAAAGTTAGGGTATCTTTGATGTTATTAATATTTTCATGACTTTTTATATTCCCCCTTTACTTATTTTATATGAAATGTGCATAATTTGTGTGAAATATTAATCTTTTAATATTAAGTATAATATTTGAGCCTTTTTAGAAGTAGTCGAATTGAGTCAGTTTAATGTTTTAATTATAACTATCACTATACTGATCCAAATTGTGTTGTTCTTGTTTTGTAGGATTATCCTTTCAATATACAACATTTCATTAGAAGGAACCATGATCCAATTCTGCCATTTGAAGGGTCATATGGTCCTCACAAACAAGACCAAAGAATCTGTGAACAAACTGGACCAGCCTTGAAGATTGATTTACTGGGCTCAATACAGAAGTCCAAAAACATTAACTCTCCACCATAATTCGGGGGACACTACATTTAATCTTGGATAAAAATTTAATGGCCCAAATCCAAGTACAAGGGGCCCAAATTACGCTTTGAAGTCCAGCCCACCATTCTGTCCGAGAATTAAAATCAGTATACTATTCATGACATATCTCATGATGTAACCATCAAATCTAGATGATATTTTTCAGTGTGAAAGAGGAGATATAGGAGGCAGACTTTTTTGAATAATTCATTCGGATTTGAAGGCATCTACCTGTTCAAAAATCCATTCACATTTTGGCCATCGAAAAAGCATGGATAGAAATGGACAGTTTACATTTGTTTAATAAAACCGCCATAACCTTGGCGCCACTTGTTCCAATTCCTCCATATGTTGAAATTAGTTTGAAAACATTATTATCTACAACTTTGAAGAAGGAGATATTTGAAGATTCGGCTTTCTGAATAGCCAAATTGGCGATGTAAGTGGAGAGACAGATTGGGAATGCAAACAGTCCACTCCTTGGGCTATAAATACACTCCCCTTCTCTCCTTGAGAGGGGTTGGCATTTCAGAAGAGAGGATATCATATTGGCATGACCAAAGCCTTTTCAAAGGCTTGGTAGGACCTTCCATACTCAAGTTTTCACTTGAGAGACCTTTCCTCCTCTCTTTGTTTTCACTTACTTTTGTGTTCTTCATTTTTGTAATCTTGTAATTCTCTTTCTTTGTAATTCTGTTTTAATGCAAGTTACTTCTTCAATATCTCTTATTCTCATACACCTTCTGTAGTTTAATATTTATGTTCCTAAAATAGTTTAAATTCAGTTGAATCCCCTTCCCTTCTTTTGCTTCCTCATTCAATCTAAAATCCGTTTTTAATTATCATCATCGTTCGTGTGTGTGTGTCAACGTACCACTCTTTTCTAATCCCTTTCTTTTTCTTATATTCTTAATTTATCATCATAATTATTTTAACCAGAATATTAAACATCAAAATTTCTGAGTAAATCTCTCATTGGGGTTAGTTATAATTCGGGGATGTTAAGTGATTGAGAGTTTTTCTCGATGAGTATTCTTTAAATTAATATTGTGTATGTTAAACTTAATATGTCATGGATTAATGATATGTTTTGTTTAACGAGTGGTTTCCATGGATTATTGGAACCATAAATACACTACCATAAATAAGTTTTGATTGAGATTAGAACTCTAAGTTAAGTTAAGGCTTGGATTAAAGCCTTCACACTTAGGAATTCAAATCAACGTCAACTTATGACATGGGTGTTAATTTAATGAAATACAAAGTAAGGCTCAAGGATATCACATGCTTAACTCCCCAATGATGAACTCACCCCAATCTTTATCAACTTGTTAAATTAAACATCATCCATAAATCATTTCAATTAAGCTCTGCAAACAAACCCCCCTAATCAAAATACAATCAACTAAAAACAAACGACTATTACAAAGTATCATCGCCGAGGATTCGACCCGAGTGCTGCTATACACATTAGCAGAGCACCGGAATTTTGACCGGTCGATAGGCGACAATCGGCTGTGCGTTTCAAATGGCATCGTTGCCGGGGATGGTGCTTTAAGTAGTCATTCATTTCTGGTTATTGTCAAAAAAACCAAAAAAAACAAAATTTAAAAAAAAATGAAAAAAAACACAAAGAAAAACCCGTATTCTCATAAAAATCATAAACTGAAAAAAAAATACAAAGAAAAACCCGTCTTCCTCATCCTTTATAAATCTCTCTAAATGCCCCGCAGCCTCCCAAACAATCCCTCGGATTTGTTTGACCCTGAAATTGATAGAACTCTTCGTCGACTTAGGAGGACCATTAGGGATAACCAAATCACCCAAGAACCAATCATTTCCCTACCAATTGAATTAGATATGGCCAATCCTAGGGAACAAACATTGAAAGAACTTGATGCCCATGATATGAATTACCAACCTATTGGTATTCAATATCCAAACATTGAAGCTGACTTCAAACTCAAATCGGGTTTGATTCATCTTCTCCCTCATTTTCACGGGCTAGCCGGTGAGGATCCTCATCTTCACCTCAAAGAGTTCCAAGTGGTCTGCTCAACCATGAAACCTCAAGGGGTTTCTGAAGAACAAATCAAACTTCGAGCATTCCCTTTCTCCCTAGATGACTCTGCCAAGTCATGGCTCTACTACCTCCCTCCTGGTTCTATAACTACATGGAATGACATGAAGCATCTCTTTCTAGAGAAATTCTTTCCTGCTTCTCGAACAGCTTCTATCCGAAAGGAAATAAGCGGCATCCATCAATTCCCTAATGAATCACTCCATGAGTATTGGGAGAGGTTCAAAAAGCTTGTTGAAACTTGTCCACACCATCAAATTCCTGACCAACTCCTGATCCAATACTTCTATGAGGGGTTATTGGCTATGGAGCGAACTCTCATTCATGCTGCAAGTGGCGGTGCTCTTGTTGACAAAACTCTGGCAGCTGCACAAGAACTCATAAGCAACATGGCTGCAAACACACAGCAATTCCATACTCGAGAACATGCTCAAGTGAAACAAGCCCAAGAGAATCAATCCATAGAGCCCAACAAGATGACTGAGTGGATGAGTGAACTTACAGGTCTTGTGCGTCAACTAGCGGTGGCTACCAAAGCCCCAACCTCATCTTCTCCACAGTCACTATTCCCTGGACCTATCAAGAATTGTGGAATCTGCAACTCTCCATCTCATCTGATTGACACATGTCCACAACTTCAAGATGATCCATCTGATTCATCTAGTCCAATGGAGCTCAATGCGGCATATGCTCAGCGAAACTTCAACCCTCAACAATCAGGTCAGTTTGTTAGAAACTTCAACCAACCCCACTCTGAGCCCTTCTCTTCTACCTTTAACCCACCTCTGAGGTATGGTAATCCCATTTCTCATCCTCCTCAGTTCCCTCATCAAAATCCAAACCAGTTCCAATATGGTCAAAGTGGTGGTAACATCCATCAACCTTATCCTTTTGTTCCTCAACCCCAAAGGAACAATCCTCCTCCTAGATTCCACTATCCTAACGAGCCTTCCCAATTCCCCACCCAATACAATCTCTTTCCCAAGAACCAAAATCAAGGCCAACCCAATTTGGGATAAGCCTCTTCTTCTAAACAACCATGGGAAAGTGCTGTAGAGGATCTTGCTTCCTTCACCCGTTCTAGCCTCAAGAACATTGAAACCCAAATAGGTCAACTTGCATCCCACCTTAGCCAGCAACAACCATCAAATTCTTCCCAACTCCCAGCTCAACCATTACCCAACCCTAAGGGTAATGTAAGTTCAATTGCACTTAGATCGGGAAAGAAAATTGCTATGCCCCATGCTGATTGCTCTACCTCCCCTTTCGATGTTGATCTAGAAAATGAAAAGAACAAAAAGCTGGAAAAGGAACTTTAATCCACTCCTTCACCTCCTTCCATTCGTCTAAGGAACCCAATTCCTTTTCCTCAAGACATCTCCAAGCCTAAGAAGTCCTTTGAACCTGATCCTGAAATGATTGACATGTTTAGACGTGTTTAAGTGAACATCCCCCTCTTAGATGCCATCAAACAAATCCCTAAGTATGCCAAGTTTCTTAAGGAATTGTGCACCCATAAGAGGCAACTTAGGAACATTGAAAATGTTTCAACCCAACAGTCCATTCCCATGAAGTGCAGAGATCCAGGGACCTTCACGGTTCCATGTCAAATAGGGAGTTCCAACTTTGATGATGCACTCATAGACCTTGGAGCCTCAATAAATGTCATGCCCAAATCCATTTTCTCCATCCTTGGTCTAGGTCCCTTGCACCCAACGGGTGTTGTCATTCAATTAGCTAATCGAAGCACTGCCAGTCCTGAGGGGATAATTGAGGATGTTCTTGTTCGGGTCAATGATCTTATCTTCCCAGCTGATTTCTATGTCCTTGACATGGAAGGTGAGACGAACTCTTCTCGATCTCACCTAATTCTAGGAAGACCATTCCTTATGACATCTAAAACCAAAATTGATGTCCATGCTGGCATCTTATCCATGGAATTCGGTGACCAACTGGTCAAGTTCAACATTTTCCAAGCCATGCGATACCCATCTGAGGATCACTCTTCATTCTCAATCCATGTTTCTGAAACTCCCTCTGAGAGTGTGTTGAATCCTAATCCATCATGTTCTTCCTGTTCTACTAATAGAGGAGTTTTTGAATATTGTATCCTCATTAACCAAGTGATTAATGGTGAAATTGATGTTGAGATTACAAATGCAAACTCCATTGATCTAAAGGATCTTGAAAACTCTTTGGAATCCCATCTCACCTCTGACCTCCAATGCTCCAACATGGATGGTATTGAGAAAAATGAACTAGAATGCTCATTTGTTGATTCAGATCAGATTATCCCACATTCATCCTTTCCTATCCATGATTCTGAAAATTCTGTTATATGTGAAGTGAACCTTGAACCAATGTGTTTATATTGTCCAGATGGTAGTGATGTTTGTGATATTTTTACCCTAATTAATAAAGTGATCACTGGTGAGGTTGAAATTGACCATTCTTTGGTAAACAACATTGAAGTAAAGGATATTGAAAATTTTATACAATCTTATGACTCCACTAATCCTCATTACTCTACATCGGTAAGTGATGAAATAAATGAGTCAAAAACAATTGGGATCTCATACTATACTTTTGTGTTATCTGAACCTTACATAAATGAACCATTAGAATTGAGACATCTTCCTGAATTTTCAAGAATAAAAAATCATCACTTTGTGGATAAAATCATTCCTCACATTGAAGACCAAAGGGAGGATAGTCATATTCTCTTTCCACCCCCATTGAATTGCAAGCACACCAACAAGGATCAGAAGAAATTATCCAATGAATCATCAGGCCTCCCAAAGAAAAAGTTTTTCTGGAAGCACACTAGAGTTGAGAAAATACGATGGCCACCGTCAGACTATGGGTAGTCCACTGCAATTTTCCAGCTGTAGACAAATAAATGCAGCGCTTCTTGGGAGGCAACCCATGTTTTCTTTTACTTTTATGAAATTTCAATTTCTTTTTAGATTTTCATTAGATGAATAATGAATTTTATTTTTCAGGTAACTTCCCACTGTCCTGGAACCACCTCGACTTCCTTGAATCCCCAAATTCTCTAGCCGACCCACCACTAGATGGAGATGGCAACCCACCAAATCCAAACCAGGGGGCACCTCTTTCCCTTTAACTCTCTCTCTCCTCAATCTCTCTTCCCTCTATTATACTCTCTATTTCTTCTTCTTCCTCTCTCCCTCTCATTTTTTTTTACAACATTCTTCCACAACCTTTTTTCTATTTTCTCTTTTGTGTGGATGTGTCATTAAAAATAAAAAAATTTAAAAAACTTAATTAAAAAAAATGAAAATTGAAAAAAAAGGGTGTCATAATTACTCATCATCCAATATTGAAATTATGTCCAACCATTTTGGGGAGTCAAAAGGTTTGTTTTAAACTCAAATATATTGAATTTTTATCTCAAACTTGGGTAAACAATTTTGTGTCAATAACAAACATTTTGAATGAACAATTTTTGGTGGAAAATGATTCTCCCCTACCGTGAGGAATAACATTAGCCTTCATGCCAAGGTCATCTATGGCCATCTTTTTCATTGTTTGTCTTCACCACTGATTGTGAGTCTTGAGTTTGTGGACCTTCGAGCTGAATTTCCATATTTTCTGTGCATTAATATGATAGAGGCATTTTCTAAGCCACATGAGAATCAGAATAGCCAAATAGCCTCCTGTTACCCTTACATTGATCCTAATTTTGAAAGCCCCTTTGAGCCTATGAAAACCTTTCTTTTGATAGCCACATTACAAGCCTAATACCTTGTCCCACCCAACATCTTCATGGATTTTCATTGTACAATTTATTGAAATTTAAGTGTGGGGGGAATGGACTTCATTTTTTGGCGTACTTTCATTGATTTCCAATGTGTCATCATATTCTTGAGGGAAATCATCCATTCAAGTGTGGGGGAGAGGTTGTAATTCTGTGAGCTTTGGGGTGTATATGTGTAATTTTAATTTGTAAAAAAGTCATTGAAAAGTGTTCAAAAAAATGAAAAAAAATTATATAAAAAAATGAAAAAAATAAAAAAAAGGAATGGGTTGTGTCTTGGGTGGGTCAAAAATCATTCATCATCAACCTTTGTTCGTGTTATAAATTAGTTCCATGTGGAGATAAAGCATGGGTTGGGAGATGACTGTGAGACTTGTTTCAAGCACAACTTTCAAAAAAAAAGCAAAAAAAGAAAAAAAAGAACACTTGAATCATCTTGTATTGTGTCATTATTGGAAGTCTTCCATGTTGTACATATTACATCATCTCACCCTATTCCATTTTCTATCTCCCTCACTTTTCATTCATCACACATTCATGCCCTTGTAAATATGTGTTTCTATTTCCTTTCAAATCAAATTTCAAAAAATGTGCATTGATTTTTCCATGTTGGTGTTTTTAACCCCTCTTTTCCTTTGGACATTATATACCTACCATCCCATAGCCACTGAAAAACCCCTTAAAAGACCTCTTGATTCTTGTACACATTAGATTTGGGAATGGAAGATGAGAGCTCTTACAAACTCTTGATTTTCACTTTTTGTTGGTGAATGAGTAAACCTCCTGAAATACATTTTTATCATCTTGAGAGAAGTAAGTTTTGAGTGCCTACATTTTCCAATTCAAACCTTGAACATGAAAAAATGAATTGTTTCTGATGCATTATTGTGAACAAAATTTGTTATGGAATTCAATATGGATGAGTGAAATAGTCTAAACCTCCTCTGATTGGAGAAAACAAAATTTTAATATTTGTTGGTGAGTGAAAATGATTTTGTCATGTTTTTATATTTGTTGCACATGAGGACACGCACAAATATAAGTGTGGGGGAGTTGATGTTATTAATATTTTCATGACTTATTATATTCCCCCTTTACTTATTTTATATGAAATGTGCATAATTTGTGTGAAATATTAATGTTTTAATATTAAGTATAATATTTGAGCATTTTTAGAAGTAGTCAAATTGAGTCAGTTTAATGTTTTAATTATAACTATCACTATACGGATCCAAATTGTGTGGTTCTTGTTTTTTAGGATTCTTCTTTCAATATACAACATTTCATTAGAAGGGACCATGATCCAATTCTGCCATTTGAAGGGTCATATGGTCCTCACAAACAAGACCAAAGAATCTGTGAACAAACTGGAGCATCCTTGAAGATTGATTTACTGGGCTCAATACAGAAGTCCAAAAACATTAATTCTCCCCCATAATTCGGGGGACACTACATTTCATCTTGGATAAAAATTTCATGTCCCAAATCCAAGTACAAGGGGCCCAAATTAAGCTTTGAAGTCCATCCCACCATTCTGTCCGAGAATTAAAATTAGTATACTATTCATGACATATCTCATGATGTAAGAATCCAATCGAGCTTAGATTTTTCATTTTGAAAGAGGAGATATAGGTGGCCGACTTTGTTGAATAAGTCATTCGGATTTTAAGGCATATACCTGTTCAAAAATCCATTCACATTTTGGCCATCGAAAAAGCATGGATAGAAATGGACAGTTTACATTGGTTTAATAAAACCGCCATAACTTTGGCTCCACTTGTCCAAATGCCTCCATATTTTGACTGTAGTCGTCCAAGAGTATTGTCTACAACTTTTAAGAAGGATATATTTGAATATTAGGCTTTATGAATAGACAAATTGGCGATTCAAGTGGAGGAACATATTGGGAATGCATACAGTCCACTCCTTGGGCTATAAATACTCTCCCCTTCTCTCCTTGAGAGGGGTTGGCATTTCAGAAGAGAGGATATCATATTGGCATGACCAAAGCCTTTCCAAAGGCTTGGGAGGAACTTCCATACTCAATTTTTCACTTGAGAGACCTTTCCTCCTCTCTTTGTTTTCACTTACTTTTGTGTTCTTCATTTTTGTAATCTTGTAATTCTCTTTCTTTGTAATTCTGTTTTAATGCAAGTTACTTCTTCAATATCTCTTATTCTCATACACCTTCTGTAGTTTAATATTTATGTTCCTAAAATAGTTTAAATTCAGTTGAATCCCCTTCCCTTCTTTTGCTTCCTCATTCAATCGAAAATCCGTTTTTAATTATCATCATCGTTCGTGTGTGTGTGTCAACGTACCACTCTTTTCTAATCCCTTTCTTTTTCTTCTATTCTTAATTTATCATCATAATTATTTTGACCAGAATATTAAACATCAAAATGGCTGAGTAAATCTCTCATTGGGGTGAGTTATAATTCGAGGATGTTAAGTGATTGAGAGTTTTTCTCGATGAGTATTCTTTAAATTAATATTGTGTATGTTAAACTTAATATGTCATGGATTAATGATATGTTTTGTTTAACGAGTGGTTTCCATGGATTATTGGAACCATAAATACACTACCATAAATAATTTTTGATTGATATTAGAACCCTAAGTTAAGTTAAGGCTTGGATTAAAGCCTTCACACTTAGGAATTCAAATCAACGTCAACTTATGACATGGGTGTTAATTTAATGCAATACAAAGTAAGGCTCAAGGATATCACATGCTTAACTCCCAAATGATGAACTCACCCCAATATTTATCAACTTGTTAAATTAAACATCATACATAAATCATTTCAATTAAGCTCTGCAAACAAACCCCCCTAATCAAAATACAATCAACTAAAAACAAACGACTATTACAAAGTATCATCGCTGAGGATTCGACCTGAGTGCTACTATACACATTAGCAGAGCACCGGAATTTTGACCGGTCGATAGGTGACAATTGGCCGTGCGTTTCAATCTTTGTTAATATCTACATAACCAAAAAATACAACCATACCAAGAATCTAAAACAACATTCTCTTAAAAATAAGAAACCTTAGATACTTATATAGCTTAATTACTCATAGAATACATCTTCTCTAATTTCACCTTCTCTTTCCAAAAAACAACTGTTAACATTAAATATTCTAACCTCATACAACCAACCCCAAAGTTCCTATTTACTCTGATATATTCCAATATCAAAAATATATTTCTTTTTCTAATGTTGGTCTGAGTATCCATGAGTAACAAAGAAATAAACAATCGATTCATTTAAAGAACCATTTTTATCCTTTCTAATAATTTTATCTTTCTACTCCAAATTTCATCCATAATCAGAATATTGAAGATCAAATTTCTTGAAATTGAAGAAAATAGAAGGAAAGAAATCATAGTGAATATAACTAAAAAAGATAGCTTTTCCATTTTTAATCCAAGTATTTTTTTTAGATAGTCTCAAGTAATTTAAATTTCATTATATATGAAAGACACCAAGGGTTTCTAGAGGTTCAAAGTAGAAATGTTGATTGTTATAGGATACCTAAAGTTATTGGAAATCGTGAATCGGTAATTGAATCTAAAGAGGTGGGTGGATATATCAATAAAACCCACCCAAACATGAAAAATTATTGATTCTCAACCATACAAAGGAAATGTAATCCTTATAAAAACCATTATTTAAAATCAAGAAAATATCAAAACATAATGTTTCCAACATCGATAAAATCCTTCAACTTTATAAAATATAAGAATGAATCTATCCTCATCTAATAGCAGATAATAAACATATATAATCCAATAATCTATATCATATTAATAATAAATTCAAGTTTGGGTCTTCCGTTATTGAAAACCCCAATAATATAAAAATAGAAATCTTCCACAAGGACCCTAATTTCCACCTTTGATAAAGTAGTTAGCAGTAAAACATTATTATGAAAGGGAGGATAAGATAGAAAAAGAATATTATAAGGAGAAATTTTGTGAGAAACTACATGAAGAAATATTATTTAATTTTTTAATGAAAATAATATATATTTTTTAAAATTTTTTCTAAAATTATATTTATATTTTTAAAATGTGCAAGATATAATTTTTTATTGATTTCAACACCAATAAATTATTGATACGATATTATTCCATCATGATCAGACTCTTCATTCACCCACACTCAATGTTATTCTATATATAATACTCAAGGTCATAGATTTTATAATTATACTCTAAAATTTTATTAAAAAAGAAAGTATTAAAACAAATAATGTGGTATATTTAAATATCCATTTGAATATTAATATTTTATAATGTTCACCTGATATATTAATCTTGTAATTGGTTATAAAACTAATTTGGGGTCTCCACTTGTTTACTATAGGTGATATTTTATATCTCAAAGTATATATAAAACCCATAAATTAATATATTTTACAATATTGGAAACATCCCCAACAATGAACACTTATAAATGGTTCTTTTATTTTTCCTATTTTTCAACCTTCCCTATTTACTTACTCCATTTTTTCAAGACACTTATGAACCTTTATATATAAATAAAACACATCACAATAATGAAATTCCAAATCTCTAATAAATTCTCCCTCATTAATTATCATATAACCCATTTACAAAAAATAAAAAGTATTTCAATTAAATCCTATAATAAATCCTTGACTTTATAAGAAAAAAAAATCTCAGGTAATGTTCTTTTTGATTCGCATATTATGTTATTCTTTTATAGGACTATGTTGTATTTTAATTAACTTGGGTTGGTAAAAAATTCAAACATGAACATTCAAATCAATTCTGACATTATATATTTGTATAGTCATTACTCCTCTACATTTGGTCAAAATCATAGTTATTCGTCAATTTTTCATGGATTTAATTTATAATTTTTTTTTAAATTAATCCAAAATGAATTTAATTCTTATTTATAAATTAATGGGTTTTATAATGATAAATAATATTCTAGAGTAATTATTTTAATATAATACAATTAGAGTTTCATTTAAAATACTCACGTATAGTGATAAATTATTTTAGGTATTGAATATCCTCCATTAATAAATTATATGATAGTCCGACCATGAATAATAATATTTTATTAATAATAATTGTTTTATTGAAATATATTTAAAAATTATAATATCAACTCTTTTGATATGATAAATACATAAAAATTAATAATACTCATAAAATATCTTAAATTATTAAAATAATATTTCCTATTTTAATAAAAAGTGTTTTCAATAATTTAATTCCCTCTAATAGATATTTATAACTCGTATTTTAATCTTTCCATGAATATATTATTAAATACATCATTTAAATAATCAATATTGTTTACTCGATATGTGTAATTTGACCCATAACTCATAGGATATTTTTCATTTTTTTATAAAGGGTAATATAATAGCTTTGAGTGAAAAAATCAAGACATGTCATAAAATATTTATGTGATAAATAATTAGTTTTCATAAATATAACTAATGTCACTTGTTTTGATGTCATACCTCAAAAAATATGTAATAGTTTTACCTAATATTTTTTATAACATCCTATTCAATTTTATTTAATAATAAAAGATTTTAGGTCGCTTTAATTCTTCATTTATTAGGCTTTATGTGTTGAATCATGTTTCCTCTGACTACTAAGGCAGCTACAATATATATTTTCTTTGGGATTTATTTTTTTTCATTATGTAATGGTATTTTTTTTAGAATAATTTTTTAATTCATATTTTATCTCTAGTTTTAATCCTAACTGATCATTTATTTTCATGTTTTTTCCTAAAGTTTATATATATATATAATTTTGTGTTTTTTTACTCTCACATACTATATTTCTCTAGTGTTGTTATTTTTTTCCATAAAATGGACTCTACTTTTATAGTTGTCAGTTGATCAACCAATAAATAAAAGAAAAATTATTATTGGTCAGTCCAATAAATTTGGGGTCATCACCTTACCTTATATCTATACATGTTAGTATCTATACTAAGAAACATTATATCACATTTATGCCTCTCAAGTGTATATGATTGAGTCACTCTCAATGTTATCTAGTTCAAATAGGTTAATCACCTATGATAATATTTTGTAAGGATAGTTCTTATGCTCTTATTTTGGATTCTCTACTAAAAATGGTGGGATAAGTTTTTTATGAAGGGATTTTCAAGTTTTTTCTCTTTGAACATAACTTTTTAAGCTTTAGGTTTCTATTTTATTTTATCTTATATGATTATGGAATACATATGAGGTGGTGTGTGAGGTCATTTATTTATTATTATTATTATTTGAAGGATGAATCCAATAGGTTGTAGTGATGAAATTATTTTTGTTTTAACAAGGGTTTTATATTGGATAGTATTTAAGGTCCATGTATTTTATTTACTTATTTCTTTGTTGAAATTTCTATGTGCAGTACATGAATTTAATTTAGGTCCAATGTAGATTTGATCATGTGAGTACTCCATGATCTTTATTTTTCAATTTATAATTTTCATTAATTTCAATGTGTAGTTTTTATTAATTAAAGTATCCAAAATAAAATTATTTATATTTATTTATTAGTGTAATATCATTGAATAATATCAAGCCTAATATTTATTGATCATTAATCCTTGATCTCACAATATAAATATCGATTAATAGTGTAGAGAATAGAAATATTTAACTTTGATTCATATAATAAACATCCATGAACTGATATCTCATGGAGTTGAGATAAATTGAAGAATATATTAAAGTTGTGTGGGTTAGTTAAAGGAAAATGAATGAATAAAATAGAGTTTGGAGGCTTAATCAGGAATCAAATTAAAATTTTAATGATTAAAATATTTATTTACATGGTTTTACAAACAATATAGATTTTACATAAAGAGACACTACCTCATCCAGGTTTACATTCATGGTTTATAAACCATAGAAATTTATTATGATGAAACCAAAAACTGCTATTAATAAGTCTTCCACATCTGAAATTTTCTTGAGATTTCTTTACATGTAGAGGATTAATATTTAAGTTTATAAATGATTTTTATAATAACCAAATTTTATATTAATGGCCATCAATATTTATATAATCCAATTTGAAATTTATCTCTTTATTTCCACCACCCTCATTTCCATTTAAGTTATAGAAGCCTAATTTAATTAATTATAAAATTATGGGGTGTTACAACCAGAATCATTTTTTATGATCTAATTCCATTTATAATATTTATCTATTCTATAAATTATTTTCTACTACTTGTTTTATTTAACATAAACATATATTGGTTTAATATAATTAATATTTTACTATGATTTATTTTTAATCATATGTTCTGTACCTCTCATGGTTCAACTACTATATATGTTATATTTACAATTCCTTTATTTGGTTATGATGAGATATCTATTGGGAGTGATTTATTAATTCTTGTTATATTGTGAATTAAAATCAAACCATTCATTACTTTTAATCAGTTGTTTTCTTACTATTAGATCCATGCATTTTATTTATTTTTTTCTCTCACATTTTAGTTCTATATGGGGATGTATGTTTTGTTCAAATAGTTCCCTCCACTTATATAGATATTTCTCAATCGTCCATTTAGTAAATAAACATTTCATGTTTTCTTATTTTATTTATCTATTGTAATTTCTCAAATTTTAACTCTATATAATAGTTTCTTAATTTAATGTATTTTTTTATATTTTCAACTCTCAAGGATTCAAGAGTGATTCTATCATAGTGATAAATATTCCTCCAATTGAATTTCCTCTATAATTATTTTAAAATATTAATTATCATTCTATAACTCATGAATCAGTACATGATAATGAAGACATTAATTTATCAAGGAAGTATTTTCATTTTCTATTGTTCGAACTAAACTTTCTAAATTTTTGTTTTCCATGTTGTTATATATTCTTTCATTATTGTTTTAATATAAGGGTGTCTGAGTGAGCACATACATTTCAAGTAAAAAAATTTAATCCTCAATATTTTAATGATGAAAATTAGTCTTGTATGGTTTTTGAGTTCCTTGTGTTTTTTCTTTCATTGTGAAAAGATTATTCATGGTATTCTTGTTTTACACATAGTTATAACATGGATTAAATCATGTAATATATTTATAGTTTTTTTAATTTTATTTCTAGATTTGTGTATTATATAGAATCATAATTAACTAAATAATATATAATCAAAATAATTGTATTTCAAGATAAATTAATATTTAATAAAAAAATTAGATTCTATTATTTATATACCATTAAATCTCAATTTCATATTATAAATATGAGAACCATTGTATATATGATTACATAAATACATTCAATATATAATCATAACACAATAAAGACATTTTTAATGTCAGTTGAGCTTGAAGAATATATCATAATTATATTGTAAAATTTATTTACATTAAAATTAAAACATATTTAGTTAAATAGGATCTAATAATAATATAAAATCTCTAAAAAAATATAACTATAAGTTATTCCATTAATAATCAATTTATTTTAATTAACCTTATTGTGTTTCATATTAACATGAATAATCATTTTTCAACTGAAAAAATAGTTATAAAAAATTGTGATATGGATAAAATAGAAAATAAAATTTTCTAAAGAAAATCATGATGAGAAAAAAATATAATAGAAAAATTATATATACTTTCTCTCCTAATTTAATTTATTAAAAATACAATTAAAATTACTACCGTTATAAATCCAACAATAAGTCTGATTTATTTTCTAATGTCTTTCCAAGCATATTCATAATTTAGATTAAAACATTAATGAAAAGGATATTTAATTATATATAGTCACCAATAAAATTATTAAGTAAAATTTAATGACTAAATTATAATATTCTCAAATAATGAAATGCTTAACTCCTTAAAATTTTCATATTCTTGCATCAAAACTCTTGTTAACCATCATCACATGATAATTAACAGATCTTGATATATTAAGTGAAACGGAGACTCAAAAAAATGCATTTTTTATACCATAAGTATTTTCATGTTGTAAACCATGTCATTTTAAATTTCACTACCTCATGGTTTACATAAATATGTTAAATATTGTGTACTAAATCTCTGAACATGACATGGTGAAAGTCTACATGTCTCGATAGGTGTCATTATTGGTACATCTCTACTATGTCGAGGTTCTCTTGTAGAATGATATGAGATAGGATTCTTTTGAATATAATTATGTGATTAGAATATATATTTGGATATCAAAACATTATGTGTTGATTTGTATATAACTTATTAATTATTAAAGGCTTTTAGAAACTAAATTAATAAATAAGGTGGAATCCAAATAGTATAGTCATTTCATAACATATGAAATGTTATAATTTCTAAATTCTCATTCATTTAAATAATGGTTCCTATAAAATATAGATTCATATACCTTCTTTTGTTCATGAGAGATCATTATCAGTGGGTGATGATCTATAAATATACATTATCTCTATTTTCCTTCATGTAGGAGGTGGAGGCACACAGTTATAGAGAAGAGGACCTACCTAAGTGATCAATTGTTCATGTGATTGATGGATTCCATTGTATGTAGAAACCCATTGGATACTTATGAGGGAACTCAATCAAACTCAATACTTTTTAAGATAAAAACAAATGAGTAGTGAGGTATAGATGTGTTACAGTATTTATATTTAATTTTACTAGTTCCAATTCAAATCCATCATGGCATGGGTTTTTGTGTTCTCATTAACAACTTATGTGTATATAGAAGTCCCATGAAACCCATAATTAGTATCAAATCCAAGGATGGTAATGAATTTATAAGTTTAATATTGAATTCAATATTCTATATGAGGTGTTTTTCAAGAACCATGGTGATTTTTATGCAACCACACCATGGTCTATGATGTTTTTCTGAAAATTTAAATGGTTATAAAATAAAAATTTCTTAGTATATCTATATTTACTAGGAAATTGTGTTTCATAAGGTAAAACTTCATGTTTATACTCACCATAAAATAATTTTTTGTATTAAAAATCACTATTATGTGGTTACGTGACCACAATGTCATGGACAAAGACACCACTGGTACTAACTATGTAATGGTGACTATTATCTTTCCATTGTTTGTTGTGAGACCAGTGAACAAAAACAACATGAATCTTTACATTATACAGTGGTCCAAAATTATTTGGATAATGTGACCATGTTGTAGTGGAAATTTGTGTTATTAAGAAAAAATAAAGAAAATCCTAAAAGACATTATTTGTGTGGGACCTTTAAGATCATTCCAAATTTGGGCTACTATAGACCATTTCAAAAGTTATTTTTATTTTTTTACTAGCTTAAATTATGATATCCTTTGTTAAATAAATAAATTATTCCTTTATTTTTTAAACTAATTTTTAAATATTCATCTACAGAAATCATTTATATGATATAAATATTTTTTATGATGTATATATATAATAAATAGGTTCTCATATAATTTTCATATCATGCATCACATTCTATGTATTATGAAATGTTAATTATTTTACTTCTTTCAATACATCAGTATATTATAAATATATGAGATTTAATTTAGATATTATTTATAGTTCACGTAAATAATTTGGTAGAATTATGATGGAATTAAAATATAAAATAGGTACCAAACCATGTATAGTGGGACTTTCAGTCAGACTGGTCACCAACCTAGGATATTATGCTTTATCTATAAAAGTAGGGGTTGGCTACCTTTCAATCATGCTTACAATTATAGTTATTTTTTATTTCATATGATTTTATGGCATTACACAAGTGAAGAAAATTTTTATTCACATTTTTTTAATATTCTTTGTAAAGTGTTTCCCTTGTGTGTGATGTTGCACATATATTTTTTATATATTTTATAAGAACCAATGTTATAAATGGTTTTGAATTTCAACTAATTTTATAAATAACATTGAAATACCAGTTATTAATAATAATAAAACAAATTTTTTTCACATAAATTTTTTATTAATACACATTTAAGACTAAATTTAATGTTGATTACTCTAAAAAATTGACATAAAAATAGTTTTCAACATTATTTAAATAGTAACTAATTAAAATTATTTGGTTCTAGATTTTCTTTTTCATCAATTCTAAAAATCATCAATGTAAAAAAAGGATCATTTTTAAATATTTTTTAAAAAAACATTCAATATCCAAAGATATATAATAAAAAACATTAAAAAAATCCATCATAATAATGTTATATAAATACACTATAGTGTTCAAGTACAATTCAATATTACCTATATGTATCAAAACTTTGTAACAATTACAACATCACAAATTCATAGTTAAAATACCAAATATTTAACGAAATATTTAAAAATATAATAAAAATTAATTACACTTATGAATTAATAAACCCATACTTCACATACATGACTCAACTCATTTGGAATATATGAGTGATAGTCATCAAAAAAATAGAAATTAAATAGAAATTATATAATATTTAATCTCAATATAATTAAAAAATAAATAAAAGGAAACTTTTTGATAAAAAATATTCTTAAAAGAAATAATTATTCAATTTTTAATTATTCCATGCATATATCTCCATACATATCCCTTAAATTTGAAATATACATATAATTAATAATAAAATAATTGTAAAATAATTTTTAAATTGTAAATAACTTTCTAAGTAGTTACTAAACTAAAATACATATAAAATAGGCCACATTTTCCAAAACATGATTTATATTTATTTTCCTTCTTCATAATCACTTGTTGTAGTTATTATAAGAAATTTTGAAAATGATAAAAAAGTGTAAAATAAAATAAAAACATATAATAATATAAAATCCTTAAAATAATAAAATCCACTGCTTGAATACATCATTAAAGTTTTCTCATGTGTCACTGTGTATGGAGTATAATCTATAAGTAATTTTTTTCTTATAACTAAAAAACACACACCATCCATTGGGTACTTATATATATAAAAAATTAATGTTGAGTGACTCTATAATTAAGAGTTAAATTAATTACTACACTATAATAATATTTTTTTATATTATCAAGAAAAGGAATAATCTAACACTTAATTACTTCACTATAAAATCTTCCTGAAACATATTTGATTATATAATTATCATAAATAATCATCACTACTAGAGAAATAAATTCTGGTTTTATGAATCCATACACTAATATCATATCATATTGAATGAAATGTATATAGAGATACCTAATAAAAAAAATAATAGGTTTAAAGTTACATTAAATTGATAATATTGAATGAAATTTTATAATCAACTCAAATGGAAAATACTCACATCACTCCAATGACTAATGTATCTATATATAGGTGTTTCAGGATTTCTTTCATACAAATTATTATTTAATATTTTCCTCCACAAATTTCATAACCCTTCAGTGTATCATAGGGTTCCACCAATATAAATTCATATACTAATTATTTATAAATTCATTTAGTTATGTGAAAAATAGTATATAAAGGGGTAGTATGTTTTTTTTATATAACATGTATTTACCTTTTAGGTATTCTTAAAAAACATATATTCATATATATATATATTTATATATATATATATATATAATTTTTAATACAATGTTAAATAAAAAATATAATATTTGCATACATCAGTGGTTAGTTGTTGTAAAATTATAGATATACAAAGTAAAAAATGTTTTAAACTCTATTCAAATGTAGCCACATAATTAGTAGGGAATAAAATTATAGCTTATGATTCAATAATATTATATATTTTCACTTTTATATTATTTAAATACATCTATTGATGATGTAAGGAATCTATAATATAGTGTATGTTCACATATTCTACAATATGATGTTGTGGATCCTCTATGTATAACCCATTGTAAATGGTCAACTATAGAGACGTTGTTGCAGTGGGATATGTAGGATGAAATTTTCCTTACATGTTTATAAAAATAATCTTCATTTAGAATCTAATTATTTCCTCCATCGACTCACCCAACTCAAAAAATCATGGTTTTAAATAATCTATTTTTCCCAAGCATAAATCCTCCCTTAGAGATCTACTAGGATAACTAAAATCTTTTTTAATAGACACACTAACCTCAAACCATCATACATGGCATGAGTGTTCTTTCATTGATAACATAGTCTCTAAAATATCATTCCCGCACTTATATACGAATACTCTATTGATTTTTTTACAAAAAAATGGATGAGCACAACATGGTGGTCTAGACCATGTTGTGGTCTATACTTATGTGTACCATGATATATTTTAAGATGATGTGATATAGTAGCTACATATGATATTATCATATTATATGATAATTACTTATTTGACCACAATATTCAATATCAACTATAATACTCAGTTTTTCATTATATACTGATGATTTTGAATAATTTGGACAAATTGTTTCACTATATAAGCATTAAACCTTCAATATGCTAATTAAACTGAGTACTTCAAGTATTGAAACATTAGAAAACGTTTTTCAAATGTTCATTAAATCTAGGATGTCCATTTTAATTTTATTAGAGGCTATATAAATCATTTAAATACTATTATAATGTGTGGTATTCCATTACGTTAAAAAATAGTGATATATCTCCTTGCAAACAATTCTATCCAATTCTCATTTTTATCCCTCAATTATACCTAGGGATTAAATATATAATGGATTGATAGAGATAATTCATAAGCATTGGGGGATTCATATGATCTTATGGAAACCCTTGAATGAAGGATTATTTCAGCTACTTCTCAATGATATTGATCAAATTTGCATAATGATATTTGATAGGTTGGATCAGATGGTATAATTTATGCCATTCTCAATATTTTTCATTTATATTTATTCCTAAATGTATAGATAGATTCTATATTTGATCTGGTTTTTGATTTATTTTTTCCATGTGTTTTATATTTTATAAATCCCTTAAAAACCATTTAGTGGAAATTCAAACTATATATCAATGTTTTTTATGAATTTCAAATGGATAACAGATGATGCAAAATTAACTTTTCTATTTTGCATGTCATATCCAAACCCAAAACACACATTTTTATTCTTGATAATCCAATACCATCACATATTTCTTCTAAAACTTAGTGTTTAAGTTCTTGATAATTCTCATATATGACATAATTATAGAAATATGGGTATTTTGGTTATGGAATAGAAATCGTGGAAAAATAAAGAATCATATGATGTTACTCAGAATTATGGTCAAGAGATCAAAGTTTTTTTGGACTTGGAAATGAGGAACACCATGAAATACTAAAAAATAAAACGCTATATTAAAAAATGGATTATCTTCCCAAAACTCCAAAAAAATCAGCATGAGAAGACAAGTTCAAATTGTGAAACTACATACTTCAAATTCCTTATAAAACCAAAACAACCACAAAAATAGTCATAACCATCCCTTAATAATAGTTTTTACCATGGGAAATACCAAACGATTATAAAAGGAATTTTGAGATGAATTTTAAAGAAAATGATGTATTTTTTAAGTGGATTTACATTATTGGGTAATTATTAAAGTGTTTATAAATTATAAAATATGGTAAGATCTAAGTGTTTATTTTTTTATTTTATTTTATTTGAATTTTTTATAAATATAAATATAAAATGAGTATATTAAGTCCTTATTTAGAAAAATTATTTAATACATTTCAAAAAATATATTTGGATGTTGATATGATAAATGGTTTAAAGAAATAAATAATAAAATATTTAAAATATTTTAGTTTGTTACTTAAATATGAAAATATTATTAATCAATAATAAAATTATTAATAAAATATTTCATAATACAAATATAAATGATTATATATTAATACCATGTAAATGATAATAAGAAATTTTCATATGAGATAAAATTTAATTGTTCAAGTTTACCCATGCATAAACTATTAAATATTTATTATTTATTTATGAATTGTTTATAAATGTTTTATCACATGTTTAAATATATGAATTTCTCATTTACTTATTTATTCCTTAAAATATTATTATCTTTAAACTATTTATATTATGAATTTTGATTTTTTTTCATTACTTTAAAGTGTTAAACTTCTTCTATAAATTATCATAAATGCATATACGGAGTTACATGTGAGGTATGATAATGGATTTAGTTTTATTCCACGTTAACATTGTCTTTTATTAGGTTATGATATTTTATTATTAATTTTTTTATAGTTTATATATATTATGTGTCAGAATAGTGACGGTATGAAAATATCACATAATTAATGTTTCCTTTGATAGAGGAAATTTGGGTCAGTCTTCTTACTAGCCTGGTGGATTAATCATTTTCTAGAAAATTGTAGGTTTTCTATATAGCACTCTGGGATTACTCTTAAGTAAAATTTAGGTCTCATATAATTATGATCCTTCACATGAAAAGTTTTCATGTCCCTCATTCATAGTATTCATTTAGATATTTATAGATATAATGGGATTTTAGTTTGGGTGAGTAACACAAGATATGATCCATGTAAATAGTTACACATTAATATGGTTTAAACATATTTATTTTTTTGAATGAATAGTATTACATACAAAATAATTATATGCATGTATATATAAAAGTAATAACATGATATTAGATTGTGAGATTCAATCCCATTTAAAATATTATGTGTTATATTCCTTATAATGTACACACTTTTCAAGACATTGATAATCCAACAGGGTAGTTTCATGCCAAAATAGGGTGACCCTGTATTATCTTATGTAAAACAAGAAAATATTCTGGTGACTCTAAAAGTTAGGTGCCTCATTTTTGGAATTTTATTTAGATTTCACTTAGATGGGAAACCTTTATAGTTAGGATACCATAGAAATAGTGTTGAGTTTATCTATCTAATAAAATATTCAAAGTGTTTCTTGATCAACCATCTAACAATCATATATGATATTATTCAGATAAATCTACACCTAAATAGCTAAATATGGAGTTTCACACAAAAAAGGTAATTTTCTTAGTGCGATACAAATCATGGTCCACTGGTAGGTTTAATAAAATTAAAAGTGGTCATTATTCTAGTGGGATAACATTTAAAAAATCCATTATTTAGTGAATATAAAACAAGTTGCACATATTATAAAATTTTTTGTTGCAAAAATAATTGCATCATCGACATTGAACATGAATTTTATATCTATCTTTGAAAAAATAAGATTATTGTAAGAAACTCATTGAATATTAAAATATTAAGATATTTTATCAAGAATGAAAAATTGTATATATTAGAACAACCCATTCTTGATATACCATCTATTGAAGTTGTTAAACACTAGAATCCATATGATTATGAGAATAATATAATGATTCACTTAATGTTTAAAAATCATTATATAAAAAACTACCTTGGGAATTTCAAACTCCATTCATATACTCAATATGATTAGGTATATTAATTACCTTGAGATAATAGAATTATAACAACCCACGAACTTATCTATATCAACTATATGAATTAAAAAAATTGTATTTACAATGCATTCGAATGACATTTTAAGGTTATAGTTTTATATAAATAGGAAAAATCATCAACTAATAAAACTCATATCTTTCTTCAAATAATATACATTTTTTCACTATACGAGTAAATTCTTAATGTATAATGAGAATTCAAAATCTTACACAAATTATCCATAAAGTATATTTGTATAAAAATTTCATATATATTACATTTCATAAAAACCTAGGGAATTGGAGACATAAGGGTAAACATAAGAGATAATAATTAAAGATCTTAAGTTAGAATGATATGAGTATGAGGGAATTATCACGATATGTAATAAAATCATATCCAAAAAATATATTTGATCACAAAAAATGAGTCATGGAATACGACATGTCATAACAAATGAAATTATTCAAGAGTTTGTGGAAAGATGAGTCAATAAACATGATCCATGAGAGAATAAAATAGTCATTATAATAAGTGAAATGCTAGATCACAAACATTATCATAGGGAAACATAACCTTCATGAGTTACATACATGCACCCATGATTTTGAGGAAACATAATTATACCTCTGTATATATAACCTTCATGAATCACCAACTTGTACACATTCTAGTGAACAACTAAATTATTTCTATGTATATATATCACATAATATTTAAATATTTACCCAATGTTTTTTAGGGTGATGTAGGACCCCACTCATCATTCATCCATAATTACAAGTTCTACAATAAATCAATCGTTAATCAAAACATAAAGAATATATGGAAAGAAAATGGATTTCATTCATCATGTAATAAAGACCCATGGAAATAAAATGGGTTTTATATAATTTTTTAATAGAATCACATAAATAAACAATTCATAATTTCATTAATAATCATAACATGATAATCCCATAGAAAATAAATGGGAATCCAAAGATATTAAGTAAAATTCTAGGTAAATAACTTTCAATCAATACAATAAATTATATGGTTTGTGTATCATATAGATAAAGGGTATATAGTTTAGTCAATAATTTACTGAATTATTCGATGTACGGAATCTAGTTGAACACCCTTCTATAAATGGAGGAATACATAGAATGTTCATAGTGGAAACACATTGGAATAAAAAACATAAACATTCAATGAAGAGTACAGATAATGATAGTAATTTTAATATCCTAGAATTTCCGTATAATATTTTTTATTTATTTGAAGTTATTTTGAGACAGTGAAATATGACGGTGTGTGATTTTGAGGGCCGAAGTGCCCTGAATGATCCATCGAAGTTTTGTTAAGCATTAATTAGCACACGTAAGCAGTTTTCTAGAAAAAGAGGAATAACTCTTTATTGGTTTCCCAGATCAAAAATATAATGGCATTATTGGGTTCATGATGGCAGGTTTACCCTAGGTGCGATATAAGTTTAGTCAGCACAGGTCTCAAGTGGGAAAACCCGAAAATGGTATAATTATAAATAAAATTATTAAATAAAATTATTTTATTTTTCAAATACTTATAACTCACAAACGTTGACTCGGATTAAAAATCTGAGAGAGATGAACTCTTGAGGGTATTCTCTATTTAGGAAGATACTAACATTCCTCAGAATGGGCCACCAGTGAATGTTAGTTTTACTAGTATATAAAATAATTAAGTGGCAATTATTTTATTATAAAATACAAACCTTTTAAAAGGTAACTCAGATTGAAAATTTGAGAGTATCGTTGAGTTCTTTGGGGTGTTTTCTCCTTTAGTGTAGCCTAACCTCAACTGGCATGGGTCAATGGTGAAACTTATTAATTTATTGAACATTTTTTAAGGTGCGTTCAGTAAACGTGTGAGTGGTGTTTTCTAACATTTAAACTGGTGCTCGGATTAAAAATTTGCAGGAACCATTGAATTCACAGTGTCAGGAATCGCTTAAGGGAGACATTAGTTTGACCATAGTAGTTCGGGAGAAAAATTTATGTCTTGTGACTTTTGAAAATAATTGAAATAAAATAATTTTATTATTTTATTTTCATTCTTCTCCACTAACGGACAAGCAGAGTGTGGCACCCGCGATGTGTCAAGCCAATAAATGTCTTCACCTATCAAAATTAAGTAATGATGTCACTGGGGAATTAGGAAGGTTACTAATTAATGAGCCCCAATTAATTCCCCTCGTTTTTACCATCCATCCCACTCTCCTATTTATATGGATCTTGGGGGGAGGTGTCGGCACAGCTTCGCCAAGCAATGAAGTGCTGAAGAAGTGTTGTGATGTCGAACCCTTAGAGGACAAAGCTGATCCCAGTGGGAGGTGATGGGTGACACTGAACCACGAACCGAAGGATGATATATGAGAAGCATCATTGGGAACCTATTGTGTGGATGAAGAACACAACCCACCTTCAAGAACGGATGTTCTCCAATGGATTCACTAGGTAGGGGTTTAATTCTTGTTCATTTCAAGTGAATTTTCTTGAACCCCTTTATCCTCCATCTTTTTTACGAGCTAACGTGGAGTGCGCGGGCCAAATGAACATGGCCCAGACCCTCAGCTATCTTGAAATCCTTTTTCCTTCATGGAAGACTACCGTCGCGGCGGCACCGACCAGCTACGAAGAAGGCACCTTGTCGATGCACGTCGCAAGAGAAGGCAGTGACACAAATCCACAGTGGTCATTGGAGAGGTTGGAACTGGCTGACTACAGAGGAAGTACAGTGTACATCCACACGCCGCTGGTGAGAAGAGGATCATAGCTCGTCATCTGTGGCGGATGGAGGAGGTGTCTGGCACATCGGCAAGCCATGGAAGGGGAGGCAGCGCGACCAGCGCACCCTCGATGAGCAGAAGCCGCGTTGGATGAGGAAACTGCTACGCGGGTTCCATAATGACCAGGTGTCACCCACGTGGAACTACAGTTTTGTGGAACTGAACGACCTTCGGGCCGTTTGGGATACCCGGGCGGGCACGCTCCCCCACTCACCAACTCGGTCGGACAATGGTTGGGCACCCCTTGCGAACTGTGCCCAACTCGGTCGGGCTGCCCATTGTGGGCCACACCCTACATGACCGGTCTTCCCCCTTGTGGGGAACACCCTACATGACCGGGCCACCCCCCTTGTGGGCGGCGACCAATGCGGGCTAGGTCACCCCCTTGCGGTCCGCCCTTGTGGGCCACCCTTTGCGGGTCGGCTCGCCCTTTCGGGCCGCCTTTGTGGGATGACCCCTTATGGTTTGGGCTAGAATTTGGCTCAGTAGGCCGAGCCCACTATGGCCCTACACAGATTGGGTCGGGCTGGGTCAGTCTGACCGGGTCGGACCGGACCCGGGCCCGATCGGGCCCAGAAACACTTAAAGGGCCATATCATGAGAACCATACATTCGTTTGAAAGACCGTCTATGGTGTTAGGATCGTTGGATTGAGACGGTCCTTTTTGGAATACTCATATTGAGTTTTGGAGATATTTGGAGTATGGATGGGTTGGATCGAACCTGAATCCAACTGGGCCCCCAGAACTAAAACACTTAAAACTCACAGACTGGGCATCTGATTGACGCACCATCTGTTGCATTGGAACCCTTACGACATGGCAGTTTATTAGGTTACTCCTTTGTTGATATTAGTGGAGATAGAGGTACAAATGATATCTCAAGGTCAAATTCTACTGAACTTGAGTGCACTAGGTGTGAGGAATCCAGTGGCTAGCAGTGAGGTGGAGGTTGGAGACAGATCATATGGAGGTTAGTACCAATCGATCCTATATGGGTCAGTACCGATCTTGTATGGGTCAGATCCTATGTGGATCAGCGCTCAGCGATTCTATGTGGGTCAGTGCATACCGATCCTCTGTGGTTCAAATCTTGTGTGGGTCAGTGCTCAGTGATCCTGTGTGGGTCCGCTCATACCGGTCCTATGAGGGTCAGATCCTGTGTGGGCCATTGCGGGTGTTAGTACCTATCAACTCTGGATGGGTCGGATCTAGTGTGGATGATTGCGGGGGTTAGTACCTATCGATCATGTGTGAGTCGGACTCTATATGGTCAGAATCAGTGCCTCTTAATAGAATAATATGATCTAGCATCACGACTGATCATATGTACTTCTATACTTCACTAATACCTATGTGAGATGAGTCTTTTACCTTCATAGTGATACCTGTTTGGTACCTTTACATTCGTGGTGATATCTTTGGGGTGATACATGTGTGGTACGTTTACCTTCGTGGTGATATCTTCATGGTGTTACATGTGTGGTACTTTTACATTCGTGGTGTTATCTTCATGGTGTTACTTGTGTGATACTTTTACCTTCGTGGTGTTACCATTGTGATATTCTTCCCTCATGTATGAAATGAGTATATCTTGATAACTTAGGTATATGTATGGGAATATACCTAAGTATACTTGTTGACTACTTCATGATTTGTGATTGAGGTCTTACTTTGTGGTCTTTCCTTTGTGGAACTTTAGGAGACCTATGGGGTCCCGAGGTCCCCAATGAGTATTGTTATACTCACCCATGCATGGGCTTCACCCGCACCTGCTTGTGTATTGTGTAGATGACGTACAAATTTGATCAAGTATGAGGGAGCTAGGACTGGACAGTGCTTATAGGTGGACCATTTGGCGTGACGTGACGCAAGGACTACTGATCGTGAGTTGTACCTACACTTCAGGTAGGATCCATGGTGGATGATCCAGGAGTTGCTTTTTAGTTTTTAGTTGTTTGTACTTTTCAGTTGTACTTGTACCTTTCCATTTGGGATTGTATTCCATACCCCTTTACTTTTAGCACTGTTTTTCAATAACAGTTTACTTTTTGGTTTCTTCTTGTTGCATTCTACTCTCTATGTTTGTACAGGTTTAAAGGAAATGCTTTCCCTTTCTAGGGATACGTCGTTCCGATGCTAGTTTCCAGCCACTGGCCTATAGAAGGTAGGCTTGGGGTAGTCACGGAACGGGCCCTGAGGGACGGTTTGTGACCAAGTGGTATCAGAGGAGTCATTTCCTACCTAAGAACTAGGACTCTGATCTTTTCAAATAAGTAATAGTGTTATGTGTTATGAGGGTGGTTTTCAGTTCGGGGAGTCTAGTGTTGGTGCGGCGGCCGATGTATCCATACACAAGGACCCTAAATTCTTATTTCCGACTCAGTACATGGAAGCACTAATTGTATGTGTGTTTTGAATAGTTTTTCTTGGTTTTTTAGAGTTATATCACCTGGTATAACTTAATAACTATGGTTCACCTGTTCCTTATCATAATGTTACAGCGTAGATAACAATCTGGGATTCCCAATAGAGTACATGATGACAAACCACCGAGCGATGAGGTTTTGGTGTAGGGCCCTCTTATGGTGATAGTACCATCGGGTGGTGTACCAGCAGCACCACTACCCGTTGGGTAGTAGTTACCACCAGATGCACTGGCAGACAGTGCACGCCAACTGAGCACATTACACAAGTTCCAATGGTAGAGGTCTCTGAGGTTTCAAGGAGAGATAGATTCCTAGGCAGCTAAGGACTGGTTGGAGGCTATGGCTAGAGTGTTCCGCCTAGTTGAGACACCAGTAGATCAGATGGTGATCTTAGCTGCTAGTCTTTTTCAGTGCGTAACCATGAGGATGGTCTGTAGGGTGAAGAAGCTTCGGTACATAGACTATTTCCCAATATGGTACGTTCGAGTAGTGTACCATCTATAACACTATCTGTTGGTCAACAGTTACAGCCAGTGGTACCGGTAGAGGACACATTTAGGCCTAGTTCCTTACACGTGTTTCAGCATCAGATACCCCTCAGGTTCCAAGGCGAGCCCAACTCACAGGAGACTAAGTACTAGTTTGAAGAGGTGGTTGAGTTTCCATCTAGCCAGGGCACCATTCGATCAAATGGAAGTCCTGGTAGAGATCCTTCTATGTGGATCGGCAGGACAATGACAGGGTTTAGATTACCCTGATCTTCCGAAGTGGTGACTTTTTCTATGGACAATCTTGAGAGCCTTCCTCATAGAAGGGGGTCTATTTCCTTAAAGAGCTAAGGGATGAGTGTTCCCTAAATATTATACAACTTTCCAGGACGACATGTTGGTATTTTAGTATTCATCGAGGCGTATCGACCATCCAGGTACTCGATGAATATAGTACGGTCAGTGCTTCAGGGCATGGACCTTCGAGTGAGGTGTGTTTAGGGTCATCGGATCTAGCACTATTTTTTTTCCTATATGCATTCCAACTTATATTAGGGTTCTAGAGATAACCTTTATAGTTAAATGTTATTTTATTGAGGAGATGCATCCAGTGAATGTTAACAGTGGGAAAGCAGTATAATGACGCTAGTCTCAGAGACTTGGGCACTTAGAATGTTTCGGGAAGAAGAAGTGATATGGATAGATAAATCTACAGGGTAGAAGACGTGGAAGTGGAGCTAGTAGAGCAGAATGAGGTGGTATACACTTTGACATGTTACAACTAGCACCCCAATGTGGTCCCCACCAGGCTCAGGGAATTGGAGGAGAGGGGAAGGGAGTATCTACATGCGGTCAAGGAGTGTTACCCAAGGGGCTTTATGAATGATTCATGGTATGACCTATGTCTACTATTAGCTTCCATATTAATAGACATATGTACCAATCATTCTTTCTTACCATGAATCTTGTTCAAGACCTCAAGTTTCCGATTAAATTCAAGACTTAACCCTTACATCGGGGGATACCTTTGGGACGAGACTCGATAATCACACTTATGCCGACTATGTGATCTGACCCTTGAGGTAATAGTTTCTGTTGGAACCTATTTATGGAAGTGTCGAGGCCTTACGACGTTAGTTTGGTTATGGACTGGACATCCACAATTCATACTTAGATTGACTGTATTAGGAAAAAATGTTGTGGTTTATCTACAACATTAGAATGGGGATTTCTTTGGTCGGTGAAAAAGGAAACCCAGGTAGCACTTGATAAACTCATGCATAGGAGGTTGTAGCTTATCACTATTCATTCGGCCAGCCTTATCCTCTTGGCAGCATAAGTTTTTATTTTTTAGTTCCCAACAAGAGTGGAAGAGTGTGGGAACATCTTTTCAAAATATGTTTCCAGGATTACCTACCTGAAGGGAGAGGGAATTATACTTTGGAAGGGTACTACCGGTGATTTGTACCTAACTTATCTAGGGTAAAGGTACCCCTGTCAGCATTGAAAAAGAATGGGGAGACTTTCCTGTTGATGGAGAAGTGTCGGAAAAACTTTCAGGAGCTGAGATAGAGACTGACGAGTGCCCCTATCTTGAGGCTACCAGAAGATGGTGTTGGGTATGTAGTCTACTATGATGCATCAGTGACAAAAATAGGTTATTTCCTGATGAAAGAGTGGTAATTGATCACCTACGGCTCATGGAAGTTATGACAGCATGATCAGAACAATTCTACCAATGACCTAGAGTTAGCAGTAGTGGTATTCGCCTTGAAGGTGCGATGACATTACTTGATGGCTGAATGGTTTACTGTTTACTCTGATCACAATAGTCTCAAGTGTATATTCTCACAGAAGGACGTGAACCTGAGGTAGTGGTTATGGCTAGAGTTTCTCTTCGACTATGTCTTTGATATTGTTTATACTCCCAGGAAGGGGAACGTGGTAGCATATGCACTAAGCAAGAGGTCTGGTTTAAAATTACTGAGTGAGGCGACAGAGAAACTAGCCGGAATGCAGATATCATTCATGGATAAATATGGAGCAGCTTACCTCCAGTCTATGACTGTCACTCTGCCAATTATTCAGAAAATTTGGGAGGCCCAGCTTGGGACGTTGACTGCGAGGCCCAACGTGCTCAGATATCCTCAAGACGTACTTCTAAAGGATTTTTTGAAGGTTGGAAGCTTTTCATCCTCTTCAGAGAATGCACCACGGTACCAGGGATGCTTCAGGAGGAGGTGTTGAGGGAGATACATACATCCCATTTAGTGGTATATCCTGGAGTGGTGATGGTGTACCGGGACTTACAGCATCAGTACTGGTGGTTAGGGATGAAGAAATCATGGTCATAAGTCTTATGTCGATAGGAGATGGAGACCCTTGGAGTTCGAGGAGGGAGACCACGTCTTCCTACGGGTCTCACACCGACGAGGATTGTAGAGGTTTTCCCAAGGCAGAAAACTTTCTCCGAGTTTCATCATACCTTTCTAGATTCTCAGTAGAGTTGGAGAGGTGGTGTACCACCTATCTCTTTCCCCACAGATGCACTGAGTGGTTAATTTTTTCCATGTGTTTTAGCTGAAGAGATGCGTGCATGATCCATTGAATGTTATCGACTAAGGGAAAGTTTAATATTGACTATGGGGTGACTTTTACGGATTTCATGATGGAGATAGAGTATCGACAAAAGAGATCCCTTTGTGGATAGTCGATCCCTTGGGTGCGGGTTCGGTGGTAGCACGGGGACCTCCAGAAGAGCACATGGGAGTGGGAGGCTCAGATTCATTCTCAGTATCGTAATTTGCTTGATTTGACTTTGTTTTGAATTTCAGGGACATAAATCCCTAAGGTGGGGAGAATTTAATGTCCCAGAATTTCCATATAATTTTTTTTATTTATATGGAATTATTTTGAGATCGATAAATTTGACGGCACGTGATTCTGAGACTCAAAGTGCCCAGAATGATCTGTCGAAGTTTTGTTAAGCATTAATTAGCATGCATAAGAAGATTTCTTGAAAAAGTGGAATAACTCTTAAACGGTTGGCTATATCATAAATATGAGGGTACTTTTGTGTTCTGGATGTAAGTTTTAACCTAGGCGCGACATAAGTTTAGTCGTTATAGGCCTCCAATAGGAAAACCTGAAAATGGCATAACCATAAATAAAATAATTAAATAAAATTATTTTATTTTTTAAATTATTATAACTCACGAACTATGACTCGGATTAAAAATCTGAGACCACCACTGAACTCGTGAGGGTATTCTCTCTTTAGGCAGATACTAACATTAGACGGTGCGGGCCAGTAGTGAAAGTTAGTTTTTAGCCGTAAATAAAATAATTAAGTGACAATTATTTTATTGTATTATCCATAACTTCTAAACAGTAACTCGGATTGAAAATTTGAGATTACCGTTGAGTTCGTTGGGGCATGTTCTCCATAGGTGGATCCTAACCTCGACTAGTGCAGGTTGAGGGTGAATGTTATTAATATATTGATCTTTTTTTAAGGTACATTCAATAAATGCACGAGCAGTGTTTTCTAAGTTTTGAACTGGTGCTCGGATTAAAAATCTGAGGGCACCATTGAATCTGCAGTTCCAGGACTCACTTAAGGGAGACTTTACTTTTAATTTATTAGGTTTGGAGAAAAAGTTTAGTTTTTTGACTTTTTAAAAGAAATAACATAAAATAATACCATTACTTTATTTTCATTCTTCTCCACCAATGGACAAATGGAGTGTGGCACCCATGATGTGTCAAACCAATAAATGCCATGACCTGTCAATATTAAATAACGACGTCATTTGGGAATTAAGAAGGTTCCTATTTAAAGAGCCCCCATTAATTCCTCATGTTGTTACTTACCCTCCCCCTATATTATTTATATGGATCTTGGGGAGAGGTGTCGGCACAAATTCGTCAATCAACAAAGTGTTGAAGGAGTGTTGTGATGCCGAACCCTTAGAGGATGGACCAGATCCCAATGGGAGGTGATGGGTGATACCAAACCACGAACTGAAGGATGATGTACAAGAAGTGTAGTTGGGAACCTGTTGCGGGGACGAAGAACATGGACCACCTTCAAGCATGGATGTTCTCCAATAGATTCATGAGGAAAGGGTTTAATTCTTGTTTATTTCAAGTGAATTTTTTTTAAACCCTTTATACTCCCTCTTTTTTACGAGCTAATGCTAAGGGAACGGGCCAAACAAACATGGACCGGACCCTCCACTATCTTGCTATCATTGCGCCTCTATGGAAGACCATAGGTGCAGTGGCACTAACTGGCTACAAAGAAGGCAGTGCATCAACGCATGTCAAAAGAGGAGGTTGTGGCACAAAGCTGCGGTGGTCATCAGAGCGGCCAACACCGGCGAGCCGCGAAGGAACTACTGTGATCCGTTGTGCACCGCTGGTGAGTAGAGGGATACGGCTCGTCAGCTGCGAAAAACAGAGGAGGCGGTCGGCACATCGATCGGTCAGGGAAGGGGGGGCAGTGCGGCCAGTGCACCGCCATCGAGCGATAGAGGTGGCATGACCAGCACGTCGCTGGCGAGCAGAAGTCATGGTCGAAGTAGCTGAGGAGGATGAAACCACCACGCGGGTTCTGCGGTGACTGGGTGGTGCCCATGTGGTGCTGCCGTTTCAAGAAACCGAATGGCCTCTGAGCCGTTCGGGATACAAGAGGGGACACTCTCTTCTCCTCGCCAGCTCAGGCAGAGAATGGTCGAGCCGACCCTTAAGGGCCATGCCCTATGAGGCCGGGCCACACCCTATGTGACTGTGCCGGCCCTTATCGGCCACTCCCTACACGGCTGGGCCGCCCCCCTTGCGGGTGAGCCCTCGATAGCCAGGCCGCCCCCCTTGCAAGCCACCCTCTACGGGTTGGGCTGCCCTTGGGGGCTTCCATTTGCAGGTCGGGCCACCCTTACTGGCCTCCTTTAAGCACATCCCCCTTTTGGGCCGGGCCGAGCCCACCATGGCCCAGCCTAGATCGTGTCGAGTTGGGTTAGTCCTACGGGGTCGGACCGGACCCGAACCCAGAAACACTTAAAAGTCCATATCATAATAACCAAACATATTTTTGATGAACCATCTATGGTGTTGGGATACTAGGATCAAGAATGTTCTTTTTGGTATACTCCTCTTGAGTTTTGGAGAGAGTTGGAGTGCGACCAGGTTGGATTGAACCCGAATCCAACCAAGCCCCCAGAACTAAAATTCTTAAAACTCACAGACTGAGCATCTGATTGACGCACTGTCTATCACGTTGGAACCCTTAAGACAAGATGGTCCTTTGGTTTACTCCATTATGGAGCTTATTGGTGGTTGAGGTATGACTGATATCTCGAGGGAAGATTCTACGGAACTTGAGCGCACCGGGTGCGAGAAATCCAAGGGCTGGCAGTGAGGCGGGGGTTGGAGATAGATCATATGCAGGTTAGTACCAAGTGATCTTATATGGATCAGCATTGATCCTATAAAGGTCAATGATCAGCGATCACATGTGGGTCAACGCATACTGATCTTGTGTGGGTCAGCACTCAGTGATCATGTGTGGGTCAATGCATATCGATCCTGTGTGGGTCAGTGCTCAACAATACTGTGTGCATCAGCGCATACCGACCATGTGTGGGTCAGATCTTTTGTGGGTCATTGTGTTGGTTAGTACCTATCGACTCTAGGTGGGCCGGATCCTGTGTGGATCATTGTGGGGGTTAGTACCTATCGATCCTATGTGGGTCAGACTCTATGGTCAGAAGCAGTGCCTCTTGACAGAATAAGATAATCTAGCTTCATGACTGATCATCTGTACTTCTATACTTCACTAATACTTATGTGAGCTGAGTCTTTTACCTTTATGGTGATACCTATGTTGTACATTTGCCTTCTTGGTGACATCTTCGTGGTGATACATGTGTGGTACTTTTACCTTCATGGTGATATCTTCGAGGTGTTACCTGTGTGGTAATTTTACCTTCGTGATGTTATATTTGTGGTGTTACATGTGTGGCACTTTTACCTTCATGGTGTTATATTCATGGTGTTACCTTTGTGATATTCTTCCATCATGTATGAGACGATTATATCTTGATAACTTTTTTATATGAATGGACATATACCTAAGTAGAGTTTTTGACTGCTTCGTGCTTAGTGATTGAGGTCTTTCTTTGTGATCTTTCCTTTTTGGAATTTTAGGAGACCTATGGGGTCTCCAGGTCCCTAATAAGTATCGTTATACTCACCCCTATATAGGCATCACCCGTACCTGGTTGTGTCTTGTGCAGATGACGTACATCATTGATCGAGGCTAAGGGATCCAGGACTGGATGGTGCTCGTAGGTGGACAATTTGGCGTGATGTGATGCAGGGGCTACTGATCGTGAGTTATACTTACCCTTCAGGTAGGATCCGTGGTGGATGATCCAACAGTTGATTTTCACTTTTCATCTATTTTTACTTTTCAGTTGTACTTATACCTATCTAGTTGGGCATGTATTCTGGCCCCCTTTACTTTCAGCACTCTTTTTTTTACAAAAGTTTACTTTGTGGTTGCTTCTTGTTTCATTCTACTATATTTATTTGTATAGGTTTAAAAGAAATTCATTCCTGTTATATGGATACGTCTTATCGGTGCTAGTCGCTAGCCCATGGACTACGGAAGTAGGGCTTGGGTAGTCATGGCACGGGCCCTGAGGGATGGGTTGTGACAGTAAAGGAAAACTTCTTTGATATAAAATAAAATTTAAACAATCCATCAAGACAAAGAATATGGATGGTATCATTTGATGAATATCCTTTATCAATAATAAAATATTCCAAGGGATAATGACTAAGACTAAAAAAAATATTTAGGAGTTTTAGAAAAATAACATTGGAAATAAAAATATATCCTTAATATTTTGAAATTATTTTAAAAGAAATATTTTATAAAACTAAGATAAAAATAATTTCTTTTATAAACCTTGAAATTGTAGAGAAAATTTTGCATATAAATTATCAAGGTAAAATCATAGTATGTTCACACATGAATTCTAAAAGTGATTCTTTTATCAAAAACAACCAACATATAAAATACTAAAAAATAATTTCAACAAATGAAAATAAATTCGAGTTCAGGGAAAATAATAATTTTCATTTCTTAAAATAAATTTAGTGACATCCATAAAATTTGGAGTTGAAGATAAAATATGAGTGAAAACAAATTTCTATTTTTTATTGTATTATAAATTCCTTCATTCAAAACCACATCACTTAAAAATATTGTAGAAAATATAATTTAAAAATGAAAAAGAGGAAAAAAATAACCAAGTACAACTATAGGGTGAGAAAATGACTATTATATATGAATAAATACTATAAAAACTCCCTAGATAGGTTATCGTATTTAAGATATCTCAGTTTTAAAAGGAGGATAAGAAAAAAACTTACAACTTGATAAAGATTAAAATATAAATCCTTTAAGGTTAATGTGATTAATACTAAACATAAAATACTATTAATTAAATATTATTCATAATATAATATAAAAAATAGGCGATTTCTAAAATTAAATTTGTGTATAACAAGAAATATTCCTCAAGAAATAGGAATTTAGATCAAGAAACCCTTTCGAGTAACATAACAATTATGGTGACAATAATTTTATAATAGTTAATAATAAATAATTATAAAACTAGGTAAAACAAGGATAAAATTAAATTAAATTTATTGATTAGGTATAATAAATGAAACTTGGAACAATATAGTTCCATAACAAAGTTGGTAACTCAATGGAAGAAAATTGAGTTGACAAAAACTCGTATGATGTTAGAAAATTTCAAATCAAAAATCATTGAGGGATGTGATTTCAAATGTAACATTAAATAACATAAATAATGGTAGTGTCATGATAAAAATATTAATCGTTTCATAAACATGTTATTTTAATGAAAACATGGTGTATAATAAGAAATATGTCTCAAGAAATTAAATTTGAGACAAGAAACTCTTACCTCAAATTCTGACTTCCACTAAAGCATTTTAATAAATTATATAACAAAAATAAATAATTTATTCACCTATTTACTAACCTTATTAATATTTATAACCTTTTAGATATTTCATTTATAATTATTATTTGAATTTCTCTTAGTTAGTTATTATTTATTTTCAATATTGGGTTTAAGTTATCTTGATAGTTTTAAACTATTTCATAATTGTGGTGTTATTATTTATTATTCTCCCAAATTTCATCATTAAAATGTCATTTCATGTACTATAATAGCTAAATTATATTAATTTATAAATATCTTATCCCATTCCATTAGGGTTTAAGTTATGTTTTGTGAAAATGGAATCTGTGTCGACTTATTTGGTAATTTTAGCGATGAAAGATGATATTTTAATAATAAGTTAAATACATAATATGAAAATTATATAACTATAAAAAATATTTATATTCTTATTAAATTACAATCATATTATTATTTATGTTCCTATATTAATCTATGATAGTATTTTATAGAATTGTTCAACTAGGCGGTTAGACCAACCCAAACTTGAACATGTGATAATTCGATGGGTAAGTATGATTAAGAAATTATTTTTTTTAACATAATATAATCATAAAATAGGCCTAATGATATTATTTATATTTGTTTACTTTTTTAATTATATTTTATGTTTTTTTATAATAAATTAAAATCAATAAGAAAAATGAAAATTGTTACTTCATGGAGGCGCTAGTCCACACAACACACGATAAATGTTTTCCTTTCTAAAAGAATGAGAAGAAATGAAGGTGGAAAATAATTTGTACCAAAATATTGATATTTGTGTTATATATTTAAGATTTATTCTTAAAATCCATCTTTATAATGTGTGAAGATAGCTAGTGGTGAAATATGGAAGATATTGTTTCATGGAAGCAGTAGTCTGCAAAACACATGATTGACATTCATTTGTTTTTATAAGTGGATGGGAAAGGATAAATATGGGTTTTTACCTTAATATAAAAAAAATATAATAATGATAATTATTTAATTATATTACTATTTTTAGATTAATTTTGTTAGAAAAAGATGAAGAATAACTAGTAAGGAGTAAGTAATAAATACGTCAAGACCTTAACCTTCCTCTTGATAAAATATTAAAAATTTAAAGATGTACAATAACTTATATTGGCCATTAGATTTAAGAAATTAAATTTAATTATTGTATAATAATATTTGTTAGGGTTTAAAGGATATTTAGAATGGAAATTAGAGCATTGAAATGGTGGAAGTGATCCCCTTTTATAAGTGGAGAAAATGGATCTTTTGTGAATATCGTTTTCTTTTCAATGTCATCACTATTCTATTCAAGTGTAAATGACTCAAAATGTTCATAATAATTGATTATGGGATGATATGTGTTGAAAATACCCATATATGTATTTACAAACATTCTTTAAACATGTTTTAAGTCATTCACTCTTATATTTTTACTTTTACTGGTTTTTTGTTTTTTTCGGGGTTACTAGTTTTCCCCCAAGAAAAATATGATTTACTAAAAATATAAAATAAAAACATACCAAATTTGGGTTCTTTGAACCTAAATTTAATCTCCATTTAATCAAATTAAATTTTTAAATAACAAAAAAAATTAACTTTAAAGTTAAAACATTTTATGTTGAGAAAAACTCTTCTATAGACAAATGTTATTTTCACCATTAAGTGTTCTTAATATTTTTTCAGAATTAATTAATAATTAAATTAATGATAATATATTTAAATATATGATTAATAAATATATATTAAAGTCATTTTTATAAGAAAATAATTTTTTTTATTGGATAAAAATTACACAATATTAATAAAATTATTCTTTCAAAGTAATAATTTTTACCATTATCAAAGTCAATAACTTTAATCCAAGTAATCATAGTTTTATTCATAAAAATGAAATTAAAATTATTAAATAATATGAATATGTTGATATAAAATATGAAATCCATTTTTTAGATTTAATTTCTATAAGTGATAAAAATTAATATTTAATATAAGTGACTAAAAATTGTTTTTAGAGTAAAAAAATTTCTTAAGTGTCCAAAACATTAAACATATGTTTTATAAATTCAGTATATAATATTTAAATTAATAATTTTACTTTATATATATATATTTTTATATAAACAAATTTAAAAAAAATTAAGTCATAAAAATGATGGTATTAGAAAAAATCAGTATATTTTTTACTATTCACCTAAAAATCAATTATTTTAGAAAAATATAAAAAATTAATTCTAATATAATATTGGAGTGATATATCCAAAAATGAAGTTAATTTTTTTCAAATTAAAATTTAAAAATTTAAAAATTTATCTTTGAAATAAATATATAATATAGAAAAAAAAATTATTTTTTTGAAAAATTAACTTTTAAAACTTTAAGTCTTCTTAATACTTTTTGGTATGAGTTTCTAATTCATTAATATCATTTTATCAAGTATAGGTTTTATTCCTGTTATAATTTTCTTATATAATATGTCATCGATCCTTTTGCTGTAGGGTTTCATGTAGAAAAATCTATTAAAATAATATTTATTTAAGGAAAATTCATAGTAAAATTTTTGGACATTGTAGGAGGTTTATCTAATGATTATTTAGGTTATTGAATTCATTATGTTGTTATTTTTAGAAATGAAATTAAAATTTTAATAAGTTAAAGGATTCTTGAACCATGGTTTGAATGAAAAAGAATAACTAAATCTCATATGGATCTTAATAAAATATGTTTATTTTCATCTCATTATCTCATATGATGAGAGAAGTTTTTTATTAACAATAAATTATTATAAACAGAATGAGATGATTAATTTAATAAAATTTATTTATTTTTCATTATATTCTATAATAAATTTTGAAATAAATATACGGATAAAATTATTTTAATCAAAGATTTAATTTTTTTCTTCCTGTATATTCATTAAATATGAGGTAATGTGTTCCCACAACCCAATAGTTGCATGTTTTAGCGAATAAATTATTCTTCCATAACATTTTTATAAATACATAGAATACCATATATGACATGGATATAATAGTGAGTTTATTTGTTAATATTCCCACTAAAGGATATGAGTTTTATTTTTTAAACAAAAAGTAGATATTGTTTCTTAGTATGATATTATGAAGAGAATATAAATTCTAAGACATAGGTGGGAAAAAAAATTAGGACTAGAGAAATTAAAATTTAAAAAATAAAATATTGTGCATGTAAATATTTTTTGGGAATATATATTTATATCCTAAAATTTTAGGAATTATTATTAATGAAAAATGTAAAGAGTTATATTTATTCTCAAAATCATCTTGAAGAACAAATGTTTGGAATAAAGGTTCAAAGAATTATGATTATAATGTAATTATATAGGTTTTTAAGAAGATGAATGAATTTATTATCATCATAACATTTGATATTGTGAATTAAACCGGTTTGAATATTTGTTCAAGGAGTTGAACATTATAAATATTATTCCCCTGTTTCACCATTATCCAAACTGGATTTATTTATAGATTTTAATTAGTATAGTTTTTAGTTGGAGGGATTTATTTTATAGTCACATAGAGATACAATATGAATTAAATAGAGATGTATTGAGATTAAAAAAACCTAAAAGTGTAGAAAAAAAAAAGGCAGATCTAGTACTTTATCAAATGTTATATGCTTGAAAAAAACTAATATATGTTTTTATTAAAATTCTTAAAGGGTTTTAAGAATGAAAATGTATCATGTTATAATAAAATTAAATCTCTAAATTATTATTCTTTCATAGTGGTTGTATATATATATGTATGTACATAGGAATATATAATGTATTGAATTGATAATTGGGCCTTTAAAGTTTGAATTTGAGTTATCTCAAACCTATTACCATCATAGAGTGTTTTAGGTTAGGATTTAATGATAATTTTATCATGATTAAGTTTATTATATTAGGATACATAAAATTTTCTTTAGCCACAAAATGGGTTTTTTATATTGGATGACCCATGAAGTGTATCACATAGGGTTTTGTACACTATGAATTTGGAACATAAGGGGTGCATGGTTCATATTCAAATTCCTCACACCATGATTTTAGTAAGATATCATTCATGATTTTTTTATACTCTGGTACCTTTCATATCCAAGATTTAAGGCTTAGCTAATCGAGGGTGGTTTGGTATGTTATTGATCATTTAATTAGTTGGAGGTTAACTAAGATGAGATTTATTATCTCATATGATGAGTATGAAATATGGGACCTCTATTCCGATAGATTGAATAAGTGTATGGTCATACCTGAAAAGTATATGAGATATTCTTACTTTTTTGGGTGAGGGGAAGGTGATGTGATCATTATCTTAAGATGAATGTCATGTGATGTATTCATCAAGATGGTCTGTTTATAATCAGAGATTCAAGAACATATGAGTTGTATTAAGGGATTGATATACTCTATGTACCATGGAAAATCAGTGTTTGGATAAAGGGATCATATGAAAATTCATACTTTCATATGATTCAACTGGTGGAAATAGGTATATAGATGCATGTGTTTGATAGATATCTTATGAACTCCCTTTGTATCTTGAGTAACATTGATGATTTTATTTAGGAAACTCTTTGATTATATTTATGGATTCAAGAATTTATAATCGTTTTCAACATTAAAAATTCTTATCATGTCACACTTTGGGTTCATACGAATGAGTATCAAGATTATAAAACATTTAGAGCTACCTTAGAAGTGTTTTAGAGGATATCAGGAAGAAGTTTTGGATATATTTTTACAAATTGTTATATATTATGTAACACGTAGAGGAAATGTATGATATATTTTTTAAAATGAGATTTTTAAGATATATAAATTGAATTTTTGATATAATTTTAAAAGTTTTTACATTTAATATTACATAAGGTGGAAGTGTACTAAGTCTATGAGGATTTTAGTAGAAGTTGGAAACTGATGGTTATGTAAAATAAAACTTTGGCCACAACATGGTCGTTTATAATACATTATAGTCTATCTTTATATGCACCATGATAGTGTAAAACTATATGTTATAGAGGGTATATATGAGATTATAATTTTTTATAATAATTATTTCTTTGACCAATATCTTCCATATAAACTATAATAATCAGTTTTTCATTATATAGTGAGGATTTTGACGATTTTGAACATAATTCATTATTTTTTAAATATTAAAAAATCACGGTTGTGGTTAAGAAAATTGTTTTTTCTTTTGAAACATTTTATATTGTTTTTTAATAATTCATTCAATTTATGATGGTTATTTAAGGTTATTTAAGGCCTATATAAATCAATTACAAATTCTTATAATGTATGGAACTTCATTATTCCAAAATGCTAAGTTAGTAACTCCTTATAACTAATTCTCTATTGCTATCATTTTCCCATGACTTTAAAATAAAGGTTCTATTATACCCTAGTTTGAGAGAGGTATATCTTGATCATTAGGATATTCATTCAATCTATGGACACCACTTAAAGAATGAGTCTTTTGAAAGCTTCTTTGTGATATCATTTAAATGCTTGTGAATTTCTTTGACATACCAAATTGATTGTTGTAGGGTGTCATTCTAATTTTTGTTTTTTTTATATTAATTCTAAATTATAGATTGTTATGGGTTTAATTAGGTTTTGGAGATATTCTTAAAATAAATTCTAGATGTTAGATATCTCTCTGAATCCCTTCTGACCCCTTTGGGATTTTCTTCTAAATGAAATCCTATAAAGAATAATTGGAAATTCAGTTACTAGAAAAAATATTTAAAATGTTGTGAAATAAAATAAATATCTTCTTAAAATTTCACTAGCAACAAACTTTGAATCTTCTTTAAGATATTTCCCATTTTTAATCATTTTTTCCCATTTTAATTTTATATGGTGAGTTGGGGGGGTAGTCTCTAAAGATCCTGATAACTCGGTCTCAATTTATCAAACTTTTCGATAATCATTTTTCCTAGAAAAACATATACCATTCCTAAGATAAAGTATGAGGGTATACATTAATCATCAGGATCTCCTAATGAGACCTCCTCAATTCCTATTATTTATGAACAAAAAAATAATTAATAATATTTTTTAAATAATAATAAAAAAATTATTTTACATAGTTGAATTTACACTTACCAAAAATGATACGTTCTTTATCTCAAAAAAAATTTCCAGGTATATTCAACCTAAAAACCATAAACATAGAAGTATTTTCATTTTTTTCATTCCCTAAAAATGTAATTTGAAGCTAATTCTGATTTAAAATTCGTTTATCTCTTTTCAAAATTAGAAAAGTATTTCCACCAGACTTATTTTTTATCCAATAGATAAAATTTCAACTAAAAGTCATAATTTTTTTAATATCTAAATCAGAAAATCCATGTCAAGATAAATGAAAGAATAATAAATGACTATTCTATTATTTTCTCCCATAAATAATCTCATGTCATTTTTTCAATACTCCTCCAACCAAAATGTAAAATGTTTTTTTTCCTCAGGAATAAATATAAATAAAAGATCTAAATTGTTACACATTTAAACAAATAGGATTATCATTTCCATAAAAATAAATAGGTTTCATATGATCCTTACCATGAGAAAATGATAATAAAAGTAAATATATGATACCAAATTTACTAACCTTATAATTATTATTTATCCTAGTAAATTCAGGAGGCTCCTGTATAGAATAATGAGAAGGATTCTTAAGAGAGGAATGCAGAGGATCTTATCCAAAAGATCAAATGACTCAATAATTTTATCAAAAAAAATCATGGAAATAAAAAATTAATAAAAAATGATATTAAATAAATATAAATAAACCTTTTGAAATGTAAATTAAAATTAAAAAAAGTTACAAATAAATAGACTCACAATTCATCAAATGTGTTAAAATAATTAACCTAAATAATAAATAAAAAAATTTCCTACAATTATTGGGAAAGAAATTATATAGATAGAAGAAAAATAAACGTAACTAATATTAAAAATGATATAAATGTAAAATTAATATTAATTTCCATATTTATTACAATTTAAATAATTAAACAAACAAATTTCATATTTATCAAAATGGTTGACTTAAATAACTATACTAAAAAAATAAATATATTTCAAATTTTGTAAAATTTGAGAAGATAAACCATAAATAGTTATATAGTACATTAAATACTAAGATATTATGAATGAATGTTTCACCGCATTCCTTCTTCATGATCATTACTAATAACACAAACCATGTCTATAATGTGGTTATTGGTATCCTTTGATAATTTTGTCCTATATGTAAGGATCTCACATAATTCTTCGTCATTGTTAACCTTGTCATAAAAAATACCAATTTTTTCCTTTAAAATTGATAGAACACTGATCTTTTAATGGATAAAAAACATAGAAAATTTTTTTCCATGTATTTTCATGATAATATTTTCATATATGTATCCCAATCTATTTAGACCACTAAGTGTCATTCCAAATTTATCATGAAAAACACTATTGTTAATGATAATCCATTTACAGATAAATATATGAACTCAAAATTTAATGTAATCAATCTCCCATATATCATCAATATCAACATAATATGCACTTGGTGCATAGATTGGGGTAGTTTATTTTAACTTGAACAAATTAAATTCCTCAGTGAGTAGCAATACATATCTCTTTTGAATTTCACTACTATTGTCCTATAATTTTGTATAAAATGTATATTAATTTATGTCATACTCAAACCATGTTAAAAAAATTAAACATGGGCTTCCATATAACCATTTCAACATTTTTGATATAACTAAATCACTAATCACACTCTCCTTAAATTATGCAATAATTATATTTTATGTTTATTTAGTACCCAAATATTTTTGTTCTCCAGACAACATTGCTTTAATGAGTGAAGCACATATGTGTCAAATAAGAAATATAACTATTTTTACTTTATGGGATTACTAGTAAACGAACTTATTTTTAATCAATATATCCCCTTTACCCAATACAGAATCTCTCATAGTAATTAGTATGAAAATAGACATGATCTCCTTTAGACAAGTAATTCATAAATAACACTTAAACCTTTTGGAAAATACATTTTAATAATAGAGGATTTAGATTGATGTGAATTCCAAACATAACCCTTCAATATCTTCACATACCATTCAAAAGGATACATCCAATGTGAGTATAAGGGTCCATAAAATTGTATATCCATTAAATTCATACCTAAACCATATTTTCACATTGAAATACAAGTTTTTTGTTAATGGTCTCAATGTTTTTGATATATCTAAATGACCAAAAAAATCTTAAATAACTAATTTGAAAAAAAAAATATGGTATTTTAGTTCCCATATATCATTCTTCTTTAGATACCATTGTTTCAATGACTAAATGACATATATGTTATTTAAGATGTATAAATATAACTATATTATTTTCTAACCTATCAACTAATTTATTTTTAAGTTTTGGATCCCCTTTCCAACAATAGTAACTTTTTCTTGGAGAGATTTAGGGAAACTGGCATGTTTCACTTTATATGAGTAGCTAGTACATAACTCTTCCACCTCCTTAGTAATATAATTTTAAAAAATATAGGATTATATACTATATGGATTCTTTACATACAAATTTAATATCCTCACATACCATTACAAAGGATACAAATAAAAAAATTATACAGGTTCATATAGCTTTATTTCTTTCACCAAATGAACCATTAAATGTACCATGATATCAAAAATAAATGGTGTAAAGTACATTTTTGGTTGATAAATAATATCAACTACTTAATTCTTTAAATATTTTAATGAATTAAGATCCATCATTTTTCTATAAATTTATTTCAAAAAATAACACACATTTATGATAGTCATTGTCACTTAAGTTGGTAGTATTCCACATAATGAAACCAGTAACAGTTATTTCCTCATAGCATGATAATCTTTAGGTTTTATTCCCATTAACTTTGAATATTTTAATGTCATATAATTTTTTATGTTTGAAGAATAACCTTGAGGTACCTTAATTTAATGTAGGCACTCAAAAACACAAAATATACCTCTCTTAGATAATGTAGTAAAAGTTATAGTAAAGTATGTTCTATTAAAATTATAAGTGGGAACTAAGTCAAAATGTATTCACATTAATTATAAATCTAATCTTATATTCAAACCATCTTTATTATTTTCCTTAATATCTAAAAATGTTCTAATAAAAAATCCTATATATTTTTCTCAATCACATTACTTCAATGTTATGATTAACTTTCTAATATATCAAATATAGAAGCTCAAAAAAAGGTCAAGTGTTTATTTTATATATTTTTTCATTAACAGATATTTGAGTTGTTCAAAATGAGAAATAAATTTTTTTACCATCTCAAAAATATTAATCAAATGAAAATTTATTTAAAACAATATCTAATTATTTTAATCCATTGACTAATTTTTTCTAATCTTGTATGAGAATGATCTATAAAAAACAATTTGATGCTCATGTACACTATTTTTATCCCATGTTATAATTGATAAAATAAAGACCAGTATTTATAAATTGGATATAATGTATTCCCCTTAACACTATATCTCGATGAATTTCCATAAATAAGGAATTCCTTTATATAAAACATAATCAATATATGAAATTGGAAATTTTTTCTTATAAAAGAATCAAACACTTTGATACCATCCTCTCATGAGAGTCTCAAATTATCAATTAATGGTGAAATGTAAACATCAATATCATTTATAGGCTATTTTTTCTAGAAATGGTTAAACTTAATATAATATATTTCTTCTTCATAAAAAAATATTGGTATAAGTTTTAAATTATCAATAAATTATTCCATGAACTATTTTTTCTATTAGGGATACCATATGAATTAATTTCTTTGATGAAAATTCCAAGTGTGAGATTATAAATATTATTTCCAAAGATAGGAAATCGTTGAAAACATTTCTTTCATTATGGGTAATCAGTTGGATGGTGAAATTTTACATCAAATATTTTCTCATATATATATATATATATATATATCATTTTAAACATTTTTCACCATTTAAACTAGTAAAAACATTTTAAATAATGAATTATATTAAGATACAAAATTTCATGAGCATGAGTTTTGGTACTTTTCATAATATAAAAACCAATCTATAATATTTTTTTCAACTTAAATTATGATTTCCCGTATTTAAGACACTCTAATATACCTTATTATTACTCTCTATATAACATGTGGTCATTAGGTCATGAATGTATAATCTTTTGTCCCAATTCTATATGACATAATATTTTTTATATTATAATTTGAATTAGGATAACCTTTGTCCTAGGGAAGTATGTGTCTCAAAATCTCTAGAAATTTTATAAAAATATATTTACTATATCCATTAATGTATTTTTGTTTAACCAATCTCAAGACTATTTATAGTAGTATATATTTGATATAAACTGGGTATAATAGCTTTTCAGAATCACTTTATAGTTTCTCAGTTGTCAGTGTTTTATCGATTTTTTCCACATCAATATCAAAAAAAAATCATCTTTCTAATCAGAATTATTATTTTGAAAATCAACCTCATAATTTTATTTTTAATTACATATTATTTTTCCATTCCCAATTCAATGATTATATCACATATTAATATCATGAAAAACTAAATGATATTTTATTTATCTCTATCCCAATTTTTATATATTTAAATATTTCATGTGTGCATAATAAAATAGCTCACTGTTTTGAACATTCCCTTTGAAAAGTCCAAACAATAATCAATCCCTATGTTATATTCATCACTTTTTCATATTTTAGTATTAAAATTATTATTTAATTTCACCTATAACAATTTTTAAATAAATAACATAAGTTACTAGATTTTTAAACTATAAATTTAAATTTCTTAAAAAAATGAAATAAAAATCATTTTTTAATAATAAAAATTATATTTAAAATAATAATAAATAAATTATTTGAGATTATTTTTGGGTATATCCCCCAAATTATAATTACATAAGTTGTAATGTAGTTATATTATATCATATGATATTGAGATAGTGTAATCAATTGTTATTTTTAATAATTTTTTTAATCATACTATATGATTGTATTAATGTTGTAAGATAGTTTCATGGCTCACTTATCGAGTATGATAGACATTATTCATAATTCTAGGTATAGTAATATATTTATTTTTTTGATATTTTGGGTGGTTTAATGGAAATCATTATCATTCATGTGAATCTTTCCCATGTTTTATATCATTAATTAGCATTTCATTAGATGAAAAAAAATTTGGGAATAGATGTATTCATGAATTCATTCATGAGTTAGTCGAGATATAAAATCATGTGTTATAATCGATGATTTTATGCATGTATAGTCGATTAGTGTCCTCAAAGACTCTATAAACCCTACTTACATATGATGTTATGTATGCATGCTTGCTTATTCATTCAATGTTGAAGCTCCCAAAAACCCAAAGATCTCTCTTCCTCTTACATCTTTTCACTAAGAGGTACCGTCGTGTTGTGATGAGAAGAGGAGAATTTCTCATATGATGAGTGATTTAGGAAAAACCCATGGATATAGTATAGTGGGAAAAAATTAAATTTTTATTTTATGATCATCATCAAGAATAAAAGAAGGTAAAAAGAGTGGCTCCTATGAAAGGTACACTGGTTTATGGTTTCTTCATTTCCAATACAACATGTATTCATTTATTCAAGTATGGAGATATTTTTTGGTTTAATATCACATATAAAAGATCTAATAAGTGTTATTAGATGCTAATGAAACTCAGTATTGGTATCACAGCATACCATGCATTTAGATTTTTGAAATCATGCTAAGAAATGATAAGTTTTCATTCATATTACATGTCATTTAACAATTGTAAAATATGAATTATTGCTTTGTTTTTGAATTATTAAATCATGAATAATTATATATAGATATCATAGGTAGTGTATCGGTAAAAAAAATTCTTTTATATTAGTTGTAGCATATGAAAACCTGATATCAAACCTTATTATAGTTGCACTGTGTTTTTATAAAACAGAGTGTCATATAAATAATATGATATTGATCCACATCATTAAATATGAAATTTTTATTATAGGTTATGATACAACTATGAGTCATAAAATATAAATTATATAGATAAACTGTTTAGTATCACTATCTTATTTTTCATACCTCATGATCTCCCCGGGATCTTAGTATACATTTATGAATTGTAGCCTACAACTCAAATTGGATCATAAAATATGATTGGAATAGAAACTTTATTTATTTTTAAACTAAATTATGAATCAGATTTTATTATTTATGAATTGTTTCTATATAATGATGAAAGATAGATTGGGTATATTTATTAATTTTAAAGTGTTTATAAATTGATTAATTATAAATAATAAAACAATTAACAAATAAATACTTATATAAAAATTATTATTAAATATTGTCCAATAATAAATATTAAATATACCATTTAATAAATTATATGGAATTCCTTGTGGCTTAGAAATAAATTTTTTTTAATATTCATAATAGAAATTTTTAAAGTCTTTATAAATTGAAAAATAATGAAAAAATAATAAGTCTTTATGTGGGATTATGAATTTTTCATAATACATAATTTGAATTTTTCATATTATGGGCCTTGTTTATATATTATTTATTCCACATAAAAAAATTAATGATTTATTTTATCAATGTTTGAAGAATTTTAAGTATGTGATATTTATATTATTTAAAATATTTACATAATAGAAATTGAACTATAAAATGTTTATAAATCATAAAATATCAGATATTTAAAGTGAAATTATATATAATGAATAATTATAGAGACCCTCGCATTTCATACATTAAAATTACATATCATTTGCATAATACTTAAACCATTATACGAATAGATTCCCAAAGACAGTACTAGTCTAGTGGCTTTGGAAACACAAAAAAATAAACACCGAAACATAAGTGAGCTTCATTATCTCTCACTAGATTCTTCTTGACTAGACCCCTTCTTAGACACATATAACATAATACATATCCTTATAACCTGGGTAAGGAAACATAAAAAGGGGTGAGCTCAAATTCTCAATAAGGGTAAATAAGGGAGATATGTAAGTATAATCATGAGAACAAGGGTATGAGAACATGATCATGAAAATAGAAGACCATTCTCTGTATATCAAAGATCATTAACATGAATCATGGAGTAAATCTTGAAAGTTAATAAGACATGAATCATAAGGAAATAAAGAAAAAAATACATTAAAGTATAAAATAGAAATAAAATGTGTAATTATGGAAAATACATTAGCATATATAATATTATTTCCATTTTAGATAGGGCTTCACTGCCAAGACCATAATGGTAGTATATGTTTATTCTTTATACCATATTATTAGTCATGGTTCACTCCCATAGACATATTTGTAGCATGAGTTTACTCCTCATACTATATTGGTAGTCATGGTTCACTCCCATGGCCATCTTAGTATTCAAGGTTCATTCCTAAGACCAACTTAGTCTATCTCATGAGATATAAATCTTTACCCAATGAATTATAGGGAGATATAGGTCCACCTCATCTCATAATGAAATCATACATTCATTTGATACCAGATCATAAATAATAATATCATAAACCATGAAATTAAATGGGTATTATAAAAATGTAATCATATTATAACCTATATAAAATGACCAGTTTCAAAATCATTTCTTCATTAATGTAACCCTTGAAAAGAAGTAGGTTTCAAAAGAATATAACTCATGAATGAGAAATGGGTTTCATCTGCATCATTCCATAAAAATATAATCCATTCAAAGATATAATATTACTGTAAACATTGAATAATTTCCCCATAAAGGCATGAGTAACACCAATGGATGTTATCTAATATGGGAAATAATTTTGAAAGGTCTTTTAAAAACATTTTTTTGTGTAAAATATCCTTTCAACATTTAAAATGATTTTTAAAACATGAAAGAATTTTGAAAACTTTTTTCATTGAAATATATTTGAAATTTTATAAAGGAAGCATTGAAAACCATAAAACTTTTTTAAAATACCTTTTCATTGAAAATAGGATTCAAAGATCTTTTGAAAATATTTTTTTTAAACATGGTTTTGGAATACAATAAGTTTTATACCTGAGAGAGAGACGGTCATATTTTACTTAAAAACGTTATCTTAAGTACCAAGAAGTATAAAAATGGTACTAATACATGGATATATCTTGAATAAATAGAATTTAATGAAAATAATGAGTTTTCTTGAGATATTTATCATAATATTTCTTCAAAGTAAGCATAAACATAAACAATCTCAAAAAGCGATGAGATTGTCTCAATAAAATATTATAACTTGGTAACTTGGGATCAAAAAATACATGTAAGAAAATAAAATTACATGAATTATAAAATATCATTAAAATAATTATGTTTTTGATATTGCATGTAAAATGGAAATATATACACATCAAAAAAATAATTTATGTGTATAACAAAACATGAGTCTCAAAGAATGAAATTAACACAAAACAATTTTACCAATTCGGTAACATTTGAAATTGAAACCCCCTGAAATAAAGATCATAAAATAGATATTTGAATACCATTAAAATAAATTATATTATATATAGAATACAATCACTGTCATTAAATACACCACATAAAATAAAAGTGTGGCGAACATAGCATGTATATCATGGAAATAAAAAATGAGATGAAATCCCCTTACCTTGTGTCTTGACTCTCATCCTACTCGTGTTAACCACATGTATAATAAATATAAATTTATTATAGATATTTTACATAAACATAATATTATATATATATATATATTACCATATTTGGTTTTATTATGACCTTATATTACCCCCTTGTTAACTATTCTTTGTTAAGGTTTCATTTCAGATAATATATGCTTTGTTCTTCGCATGTGTCTTAATTTGTTATATCATTGGTCCTTATAATTAAATCATGATTCTAGAATTTAAATAAGGATATAAATATCATTTATATATATTATATTTTTATTCTAATAATCTATAGAATATATCAGTACAAAATGGAATACATCGTTCATAGAGATAGTAAGTTGTATGAACAGATGAACATTGTTTTTGTTTTTATTGTTATATTGAAAGAAAGAAAAAAAATGATATATATATATGTATGTATATATGTATGTATGTATGTATGTATGTATGTATGTATGTATGTATGTATGTATGTATGTATGTATGTATGTATGTATGTATGTATGTATGTATGTATGTATGTATGTATGTATGTATGTATGTATGTATATCATTATTGTAGTATATTTTTGATATCATATATATAATATATATTCATTAAACCCATCATTCATATAATCCATGTAGTGTGTGAATGAATCACATCTCTTTAAAGAGGTGGTAGTCTACACTTCCTCAAACGAAATTATCTTAGTAGTGCCAAATTGAAAGTAAAAAAGATATGTGATTTAAAAGGGAATAAAAAAGATTAAAGACATAATAAATATAATATATAAAATATATAAATATAGTTTCTATCATAATTTCTACCATGATAGGTGTTAAAGTAAAAATGAAAAATCATTGTTTAGTGAGGTGGTAGTTCGGCGTACACATAAATAGTATGGGTGTTACCCATTAGATAGAGATGTGTGTAATTATAGGTCAAACCCTTAGAAGAAAAATATCCTAGTATATTTAGGATACTTGTTTTGTTATAAAATCATGTAATAAATAGGGTTTAGAGGGTGTAGAAGGAAAATAAATAAAGGATCTTGAGAGAAGGCGTTAACTCTTAAGCAGGTAACTCCTTTTGGTTTGTGCCAAAAGGCTTCAATGGAAGACTTTATGCCAAAAGTGAGTATTAATGGTTGAAGGGAGGGATGTTGGAAAGTGTATTTGGAATATATTGACAGAAACGAATAGGTATTAGAGGTATGAAGAATAGAGAGAGGTGGTGTCCTTTTATAGGGAAGGAGGAGTGGTACTCTTGTAAATATTTGAAGAGAGAATTGCACCCATGTTTTTCATGTTTCAAGAGGATACAATAATAAAAAATATATAAAAAAAAGTATAGGCTATAAATATGGACATTGATTTTTTATAGTTATATAGGTCATTTTGGACCTTAAAGTTATGGTTTAGTCCCTTATTAAGCTTATTTTAACCTTAATCACTGTAATTAATTTTAATCACCTTCGCTAATGTTTTTGGTAAAAAACAAATTTAAAATTATTAGAAATTAAAAATTATTATGATTCAAAATATGGAATAAATTTTTACAAAAATCATAGAAGTGGTAGAAATTAATTTAATTTAATCCCAAAGTCGGGTAGATAATGTGGGTTTTTAAGTAAAAATGATCAAAAATTTTCTATCTTTTTATATTCGATTTAAAAGTGAAATTTATTCCAATGAACCACATAAGGTTAATTGAAAAACATACTATCTAATTAACATTGAAACCATTTTAAAATATAATTTAACCTTATAAATAAATGAGATGAAAAATTATTTTTGAATTAAAATCTTGTATTTTCACTATTCATCTAAAAGTGAAGTTTCTGAGAAAAATCCCAAACATTCACCCTAAGATAATTTCGACATTCTAAATTTAAAAATATAGTTTATTTTATAAAATTGAATATATAAATTTGTCTAAAATTAATTTTATTTTTTTTATAGAAGGAGATGAAAAATATGTTATTTGAGAAAATAATATTTTTAAACATATAAGGAATTTACCAAAAATTATATATTTTGTTATCAATATATATTATTTATTTAAAGCCATTATAAAAAATACTTGAAATGTAGTTATTAATATTAGATTTACTAATTTTAATGTATAGGTTACAATTATCTCATTTAAATAATTAAAACAATAAAATAATGTTTTGTAGAAACATCAGTGTTGCATGTAATGTACGCCAAGTCATTGTTCCGTTTAACTTACTACAATTCATTGTTCCATGTGACTTACACCAATTAATTCTTCTATATAACATATTTCATGTTTAGTTTCCCTATAACGTAAACCAAGTTTATTTTCTATGTAACATACACCAAATCCATGTTGTGTGAAAGAAATGTTTGACTTAGTAGATTAAAATACAAAAATGAAACTTTTAATTTATTCAAAAAAATTACATAAAAACTCAAAGTTGTAAATTCTACCCCCCATAAAATGAATTTCTCCCTCAAAATGTGTTACTCGGGTAAAAAAATGAGGATAACTCTTCTTAATTATATCCTAATGTTCCCACATAGCTACAAATAATTAGTTATTTCTCCACAAAACATTCACTAGGGAGTGGTCTTGTTTCCCAAATCTTTCTCTGATCGGTCCAAAATTTCAATTTGTTGTTCGTCAAAAGACATATCCTACTCCAATAGTATTAACTTTGAATTCAATACATGTGAATTCATGGGTATGTACTTCACTAGGAGATATACATGGAACACATCATGGACATGAGAGATATTTTGAGGAAGTTACAAGAGATATGTTACCGTACCGATATGATCAATAATCTCAAATGGGACGATATACCTAGGTATTAGTTTCCCTTTCTCCCCAAATCTCATAAATTTCTTCCAGGGTGAGATTCATAGAAACAATTTTTCACCAACATCAAATTCTAGATCACATCAGTGGTTATCAGCATACATTTTCTGCCAACCTTGAGCAGTCTTGACATGTTGATGGATGGTTATAACCTTCTTGAACATTTAATCAGTAATCTCAGGTCCTAATATATTTATTTCTCCAACCCTATCCCATCATGTTGGAGCTCTAAATTTATTCCCATATAGGGCTTCATATGGTTCTATCTTAATTCTTGAGTGAAATATAATATTGTAAGAAACTAAATTAGAGGAATATGTTGATCCCAACCACCTTTTAAATCTAGAGAACAAGATCTCAACATGTCCTCTATGGTTTAAATTTCTATTAAAACTAATCATTTGAATGAGGATGATAAGTAGTTATAAAACTCAATTTTGTACCAAGTGCTTGATGAATACTTTACTAAAACATTGAGGTAAACCTTGGATCCTTATCTAATACAATATAATGTTGTACTCCATGAAACATTATCACTTTCTTAATTTATATCCTGGAAAGCTAATATATACATAAGCCCTCCCAAATTGAGATTAAGTGTGCTGACTTGGTAAGGTGGTCAACTATCACCCATATAGCATTAATTCCTTTAGAGTTTTTGGGTATTTCGACAAAAAAATCCAGAGTGTTGTTCTCCCATTTCAATTTTGGTATGGGTAATGGATATAAAAACCCTTTTGAATTTTTTCTTTCCACCTTAACTTGTGGGCATACTAAGAACCAAGATACAACCTCTGTGATATCTCTCCTCATTCCATCCTGCCAGAAGTATTCTAAATTCCATATACATCTTTATAATTTCAGGATGAATAGTGAATGAAGAACTATGAGCTTCCCCTGACATATACTTCTTCAAATATAGAATATAAGGAACACATACACTATTCCTAAACCTCATCATTCCATCCTGATCGACATAAAACACAAGAATATTTCAAAATTTCTTTTTCGGCTCTTCATATTCCTTCTACGCCTCCTTAATCGTCACTTGGATAGAGGGTTGAACATTAATTAGATAAAGACAAGATTATTACCCTTCCTTTATAATTTATAGATCCATAATTTACAAATCCATAAATATTTTATCTTTGATGATACCCATCATGGATAAGCTAGCATGATCCTTCTGACCCAAAGCATCGACCACCTTGTTCACTTTCCTAGGGTGGTAATGTATTGAGCAGTTGTAATCCTTAATCAACTCTAACCATATTCACTGGTTCATGTTGAACTCTTTCTCTGTGAATATATATTTTTGACATTTATGATTGGTATATAGATCATAGTTTTCCCCATAAAGATAATGAATCCATATTTTTAATGAAAAAAAATATAGATGCTAACTTCAAATCATTAGTTGGGTAATTTTGCTCATGAATCTTAAATTTTCATGAGGCATAGGCTATAACCATGTTATTATGGATAAGGAAACATTACAATACAATCTTGGATGCATATACATATTTTAAAAACCCTTATACACTATAGGTTAATGTAATCACAAGTGCACTAACAAACCTTCTCTTTAGTTTTGTGAAATTTTCCTCACATTCATCTATCCAGAGGAACTTAACACCCTTCTGAGTTAACTTGGTCAGAGGATTAGATATCCATGAAAAATTATCCACAAACCATTGATAATATCCATATAAACTAGGAAATCTAAAAATATCAATCTCTATGGTTTTTTTAGGCCATCATTTAATAACCTTCATCTTTTATGGACCTACTGTTATACCATCTCTTGAGATTATGTGACCCAAAAATGAAAACTTTTTCAGCCAAAATTCACACTTTATAAATTTTTCATATATTTTATCCTTCCTTAGTTTCTCAAGTAAAATTATAATGTGGTCTTAATTCACTTATTTTCTATTTGAATATATAATAATATCATCTTTAAAAACTACCATAAACTAATTGAGGTAAACTATAAAGACACTATTTATTAAATCCATGAAGATAATAGGGGAATTAGTAAGACCAAAAGGAATCACTATATATTAATAGTGTTCATACCTTGTATTTAATTTCATCTTGGGTATATCCACTTTATTTACCCTCAATTGATGATATCCAGAAGGAAAGTCAATCTTGGAAAAGTATTGAGCTCTGCATAGTTGATCAAAAAATTCATCAATACAGGGAAGATGATATTTGTTCTTAATTATGATCATATTTAAATCTTGATAATAAATGTATTATCTCATTGATCAATATTTATTTTTCAAAAAAAATTGGGTTCACCCCAAGGTGACACACTTGGAAGAATGAATCCCTTATCGTGATTTTATTGTAGTTTCTTCTTCAATTCTTGCAACTCAATCAAAGCCATTTTATACAGAGTCTTTGAAATTGGTGTGAAACTAGGTATGAGTTCTATTAAGAACTCAACTTCACATTTTGGTAGAATTATAGGAAACTCTTCTAGAAAGAAATCCACAAAATCTCAAACAATAGGCATATCGTCGATGTCAATTTTCTCCCCAACCATTTGAGATAAACAACCCTTTTGAATGGGAATTAAGACACATGCATTGGATTTAATCTCCATTAGAAGCTCATACTTATCATAACATGGATGGATGACCACAGTATGGTTTGAAATATAAAAATTTACTTCCCTTCCTTGAAAATTTATGTGGAATTTATGAATATAATGCTAGTCCATGCCTAATATGACATCAAATTCAAACATAGGAATAATGACAATATTTTCAGGAAGTGTGTTCTCACAAACATCAACCAAAGAGGAATCATACACTTTAGATGAAATAATCATATAATTATGGGGTTTCACTAAGAATTTCACTTCTAATTAATTTTGTGTAATCTTAATACCATTATAAAATTCATTAGATATGAAAGATTGGGTAGATCCATAATCAAATATGAGATTATCAGTTCTAGAGTTTATGTTATGTGTACCTTTAATCACATCATTACCACAACCTTCATAAAAAATAGTGATTGCATTAGATTTACCCTTATCCCTTACCTTGAGAGGTTTTTAACATCAATCATCATCACCATCCCTTGGGTTTGGGCAGTGGTTAGCATAATGATCATTCTCCTTACACTTGTGGCACTGAATCAGGGGAGGAGCATTCTATGCTGTTTTTCCCCATTAGAAACATTAGTTAACTTCTTCCCATCACTTTCAAAATCAAATTATAGATTTTATTCCATTAAAGACTTAAATAATTTATTAAACCCCTTAAGAAAATTTTCTCCTAGCTTCTTTCCACACTTAGAGTATAACGGAAATCTAATCTTCTTCTCTACAAGGATTTTATATTTTATTTTAAACTCCAACTTGATATTCTTGTCAAAACCATGAGATTGATACATGACTCAAACCACCATTTAAACCTTGATTTCACAAAACACAATATCGTCATAGCTATTGAAGTCTCTTATGTCCAAGTCCCTTCTGAGACTTGGCTTTAATCCACTAAAGAACCTATCAATTTTACTTTTGGGTTGGATGATAATTCCTAAAGTGTACCTTGAAAGTTTTATGAAATTAACATCATAGGTACCAACAAATTCATCATCCCATTGTTTCAACTCATGAAACTCTTTCTCTATCTTGGTATGAATAATCTGAGAAAAGTAGATATTGAAAAATAAGTTCTTGAAATCATCCCAATCCATGGATTCAATCTCATCTTTTTGCCTCATATTCTTGATTAAAGTCCACCACTGGTCTGCTTAAACTTCTAACTGATAGAAAAACAGAATGAATCTATCATTATATAAACACTATAGAAAGGAGAGTATCTTTTTAGTAGTACTGATCCATTTTTTAGCAACAAGTGGATCATAATACCCTCTATAAGAAGGTGGATGTTGCATCTTGAAATACTCAACCGAATTTTTTTCACTCTTTTAATCATTTAGAATTTCATTATGATTCATATGTCACGACCCGATCCTACCCGGGCTCGAGCTGCAACTACCCCAAGCCTGCCTCCATAGGCCAGGGGATGGCGACCAGCGCCGAAGGCACAATAACTCAGGGAGGCCTTTGCCTAAGCACCTGTACACACACACAGAGCAAACTCAATGCAAAAGTGCAGAGTAAAAGAAATAACAAGCAGAGTAAAAAAGAACAACTGCTATATATATAAACCACAGATGTGCATCGACCTCTAAACAGTGCAAAGTACAAGCTAAAAGAGAAGGGGGAAAACACACGCCTAACCAAAAAGTGCCACAACCCGGCAACAGGTAAACAAAAAGAAACAGATGGCGGGTCTCCCACCTGGAACCTGGCCACGACCACCACACGCGGTCCAAGCTCCCAAGATCCTATGCTCCACTGAAGTCACGATCCACCTGTCCTTCGTCTGCAAGGGCACACCAAGTGCGGGCAAAGCCCAAGGAGGGGTGAGTATAAAAATACTCAGTAGGATAACCCGAAGGATAAAGGGAGCAACAAAGGAGGTACCGAAGGGTGAGCAGTAGAGCGAACAGGAAAAGTAGAGGAGTACAACTGAAAGTGAAGTATAATACCAGTAGAGAGTCCAGCTCAACCCAACAAAAAAAAGGAAGTAGACTCATCCAGACACAAGAAGCTGGAAATGGTGAGAAGATGAACTTCTGGTCGAGTCTTCACTACCTATAGCCGGAGAGTAGACTCATTCAACCACGAGAAGCTAGACACGGAAAGCATGTGGCATACCCTGCACATCTTCGCCTCTCCTGGAAGGAGAGAAACCAAACCCAAGAAGTGGGTGCAGGAACATGGTATATACAAATCCATATGCTTTATCGAGAAGCCTGAACCACGTCGTAAGGGGATCTCCATCCCATAGCTCAGCCCAACAAAATGAGTCTCCAACAGTCCCAAAAGAAACACCAACATCAATGCCCAGCATCCCGCACGTCTGCCCTGAACCGCAAGCCAAGGGGCTCAATCACTGCACCTTGACACTATCCGCTTTGGGCGGCACTGACTCTCCCGCACTGTTTTAGATCGCGTGGCAAGAACGCGTCTCGGTGGGGAAATTTCCCCTCATACTTGAGAGTTCTAGGGAAAGTCAAACCACACCTCGTCACTGCCCTACAGTCGAGAGGTCTCCTAAAAGTCAAGTCATCACAACACTGACCCGTACAACCAAGAGTCCCGCTCCAGTAATCACGGAGTAAAGTCACAAGCTAGCCTAGTAGAAAGGACTGAGCCTAAAATGCCAATAGGTGTCCCACTGCCCAGCCCCGCTGGAGGGTAATTCATAACCAGATATCGGGTGACCCACTGCCCAGCCCTGCTAGAGGGTAAACCCTAACACATCATCAAGAGACCCACTGCCCAGCCCCGCTGGAGGGTAAACCATATTAAGATACTGGGTGACTCACTGCCCAGCCCTGCTGGAGGGTAAACCATAATACATATTCAGGCGACCCACTGCCTAGTCCCGCTGGAGGGTAAACCATAATACATCATCAGCGACCCACTACCTAGCCCCGCTGGAGGGTAAATCATAATACATCATCAGTGACCCACTGCCCAGCCCCGTGGGAGGGTAAAACATAATACATCATCAGCGACCCACTGCCCAGCCCCACTGGAGGGTAAACCTAGAATAAGTTGACAGGCGACCCACTGCCCAGCCGTGCTGGAGGGTAGACCTGGAATAAGTCAACAGGCGACCCACTGCCCAGCCGTTCTAGAGGATAGACCTGGAACTAGACGACAGGCGACCCACTGCCCAGCCCTGCTGGAGGGTAGACACTAAGAGGTCATCAGGTGACGCACTTCCCAGTCTCTGCTGGAGGGTAGACCCAAAGTGTATCGGGTGACCCACTGCCCAGTCTCTGCTGGAGGGTAAACCCATGAAGTCAGTGAGCAACCCACTGCCCAGCCCCGCTGGAGGGTAGAACTCAGAACTGTTCTAGCCATCTCTACTGAATGGTATACCACTGTCCAACCGAACACAGAGTGGGTATCGCACAGCCACCCAACTCCATAACATCTCACCAAAGAGGTTCAGTGCATGTTCCATCACGAGGTGCCACTGGCACCGCTACTGGCGAATCCATCGAGAACGAAACCACGGGAAGACCACTCAACCCTGCTGGTCAACAAAGGAGCACCGAGCCAGGGGAAAAACTTCACCCTGCTGGACAAACAAACACACAGAGGGACCCTCTATGTCGCGAGAGGTCAAAGTACGCAAATCAGAACATGACATGCACATGGGTCCCACACGATGTGTGGCCCCACGTCAACCACAACAGAGCACACGAATATTCTCAGGTACAAACCACACGTACCTCCAAGAGCTCCCGTATACTCTCGGAGTATACCTCATTCCATCCCAAAGGCTATCGTGCACACGGCACCCAACGTCAACGCGAAGGCGGGACGTAATAACTCTACCCCAATGTCCTAGGCACGGCCAACCACAACTTGTGAATGATTTATATCACTCTCCCTTGAGTGCGCGATCACACGCCAAGGGTCTTCTACAAACAAGGTAGGGCGAACCACCACTATAGCACCTTTCATGCTTCCACTTTTAATAAGATCGTGCAAGAGCCTCCCTACAGCCAAACGGATCACACCGTTGTTATCCTTGCGGAAAAACACGCGTGTTAGACTACTCACTCGCTCGAAATGGTCGACATGTGAAAAAGGGACTATTCACCGTGACCAAACCCGTGTGGGGCCCACCCAAAGATCCCGAAACTGAGCCAACGGATCATGACACTCTGATCCCCTCGTAAAAACACATGGGATTGAGTACTCAATCGCCCAAAATGGACACCCGGTGAAAAAGGTACTATTCATTGTAGCCAGGTCAGGTGGGTCCCACACCATGTCCCCAAAAAAAAAGGTCGGGCGGACTGCGCCATCACAAATCTCTCGGAAAAGCACGTCAAATTGACTGCTTACTTGCGTAGAACGGGTACCCAGAGAAAAAGATGTGTTCCGGCGCACCGCACACGAGCGGTGCTTCGTGGGACCTGCAACCCGGTCCTGAAACTCAACGAACGGATTGCACCGTTGCGATCCTCTCGAAAAAGCACACAAGATGGACTACTCACTTGTCCAAAACGGTCGCCCGATGATAAAGATGGAAAATCACCGTCGACGCCCAAACGGCCCTCGTGGGCCCCTCACCATCGTGCCGAATTAGGGCGGGCAGATTGCACCATTTCAATCCCCTCGGAAAAACACCCAACATCAACTGCTCTCACGCCCCGAAAGGACGTCCGGTGAAAAAGGCATGAAACGCTGCACGCTGCTCGAAAAACGGGCCGTGGGGCTCATGCCTCAAATCTAGTCCCAACGCCCGAAATCGCCCTAGAAACCTTCTCCCCTACGCCAGGGTCCCAACGCAACTGACAGCACTCAAAGCGGACGTCGCATGCGTCCGCGCCGTCCAAAACAAGAAACTTGGGGAATACGCTCACCCAGTTAAGGACATGTCGCGCCCTCGCGGCCCCTCGTTTCGGGTATTAAAAATTCCTGAAACTATCTCTAAACATTCCCCACGACGCAAGGTCCACGCTGCCGCTGACGACGCGCAAAACGGATGCCCGTAACGGAAGTTACGGGCGTCGGAAATTCAAATGGGCGCTCCCTTGGGCCGGACCGGCCGGTCCGCTCACAGCCGGCCCGCGGCCCGGCCGCGGGTTCGGTTCAAGCCGTCGTGGCCAGGTGGTCGCGGCCTGTCGCCACTGACCAGTCGTCAAGGGCGGTCTCCCCCTTTCCGCAGTGACCCGCGACACGCGGTTCGCGGTCGCGCCGCACGGGGTCGCGCACCTCATGCCCCTCCTCCTTCGCGCTACGCCGGCATCGCTCGACCGAAGCCCGCCGCCACGGACCGGCCTGCCGCCGCGTTGCCTGCCTGAGTCCACCCGTGCCACTAGGGCTACCACCTGAAGCCGACAAGCCCGAGCCGTGCCACCCGCCTGAGGACGCCGCCCGCCGCCAGCCGAAGCCCCTGCCGCCGCCGGAACCCGCCGGAAAACACCCCAAAACCCCCTAATTCCCGCAACCTTCGGCGAACCCCTGCAGGCTTCTCCAAACTCGGATTTCAAATCCAAGAAAAGCATTGGAAAGGGGATAAAATCTACTACACTTTCATTGGATTCGCTTGAAGTTTAAGCAGCAATTTGACGCATCATATTGGAATCAAAGTAGGTTTGGGGATTAAAACGAAACGTTAAACAAGATCCTACCTGCAGGGGCGTTGCCCGAAGCTTCACGGGCGATCCGCCGCCGCACCATTGCCTTACCGGAGCTGCCTCACCGTAGGAGGAGGAGAGGGAGGATCTCCTCCTTACTGCTGTCTAGGTGAGGGAGAGGAAGAGGGTGTGGGTGACTTAAGCGTTTAAATAGAAACGCCTAACCACCCGCCCGTCGGCCCGAACCCGAACCCTCAGCAGGGTCGAGGTTAAGCCTCCCCTGGGGTAAACACCACCACCCGAGCACAACGGTGGTCTCAGAATTTTAATCCGATACCCCGTTCAGAAGTTATAAAATTTAATTCTGTACTAAGTGCTTGATGAATACTTTACTAAAACATTGAGGTAAACCTTGGATCCTTATCTAATACAATAGAATGTTGTACTCCATGAAACATTATCACTTTTTTAATTTATATCCTGGAAAGCTAATATATACATAATTCCTCCCAAATTGAGATTAAGTGTGCTGACTTGGTAAGGTGGTCAACTATCACCCATATAGCATTAATACCTTTAGAGTTTTTGGGTATTTCGACAAAAAAATCCAGAGTGATGTTCTCCCATTTCAATTTTGGTATGGGTAATGGATATAAAAACCCCTTTGAATTTTGTCTTTCCACCTTAACTTGTTGGCATAATAACAACCAAGATACAACCTCTGTGATATCTCTCCTCATTCTATCCTTCCAGAAGTATTCTAAAGTCCATATACATCTTCATACTTTCAGGATGAATAGTGAATGAAGAATTATGAGCTTCCTCTGACATATCCTTCTTCAAATATAGAATAGAAGGAACATATACACTATTCCTAAACCTCATCATTCCATCTTGATCGACATCAAACACAAGAATATTTCCAAATTTCTATTTTAGCTCTTCATATTCCTTCTACGCCTCCTTAATCATCACTTGGATAGAGGGTTGAACATTAATTAGATAAAGACAAGATTATTACCCTTCCTTTATAATTTATAGATCCATAATTTACAAATCCATAAATATTTTATCTTTTATGATACCCATCATGGATAAGATAGCATGATCCTTCTGACTCAACAGGTGGGAGTGCTGCTACCGGCCCACCCGGAGAAAAGGGCTCGCATGATTGGTCCTGGACTGTGGCCTCGTAGCTCACAGGGTCGTCGTCACGCACCCAAAGCTGGTATCCTAGTTGGCTGTCTTCACAGAGACAACCTGATCATTATCAAGGAGTGCCGCTGTCAGATGAGCATATATGTATATACCAAAAACAACAACGATGGGGAGATGACTCAAGAAGGACAGTCAAGACTCAGTCCTATGTGATTCACAAAAAAAGTTTCCCTGCAACAAGTGTCTCAGCATGCCGAGTCGACAAGCGATTTATAAAGGTCCTGGTGAATGGATACGTCGGTCGCTGCACCATCACTGGACTCCCTGGCCTGAGAGCCACTCTTGAGACACGTTAACACTGTTGCCCTAAATCCCAACCAATTCCTCTTTTAGGGACGTCCGCGCAACGTCCCAAGGAACGAACCACCTCTAATACCACTTTGTCATTACCCAACCCTACCCGGGCTTGAGCCGCAACTACCCCAAGCCCGCCTCCATAGGCCAGGGGCTGGCGACCAGCACCGAAGGCACAATAACTCGGGGAGGACTTTATCTAAGCACCTGTACACACACACGCAGCAAACTCAATGCAAAAGTGCAGAGTAAAATAAAGAACAAGCAGAGTAAAAAGAACAAATGGTATATATATAAACCACAGATGTGTATCGACCTCTAAATAGTGCAAAGTACAAGCTGAAAAGAGAAGGGGAAAAACACACGCCCAACCAAAAAGTGCCACAACCCGGAAACAGGTAAACAAAAAGAAACATCTAGTGTGTCTCCCACCTAGAACCCGGCCACGACCACCGCACGCGGTCCAAGATCCCAAGCTCCTACGCTCCACTGAAGTCACACTCCACCTTTTCGTCGTCTACAAGGGCACACCAAGTGCGTGCAAAGCCCAAGCAGGGGTGAGTATAAAAATACTCAGTAGGATACCCCGAAGGCTCGAGGGTGCCACAAAGGAGGTACCGAAGGGTGAGCAGTAGAGTGAACAGGAAAAGTAGAGGAGTACAACTGAAAGTGAAGTAGAATACCAGTAGAGAGTCCAGCTCAACCCAACAAAAAAGTGGAAGTAGACTCATCCAGACACAAGAACCTGGAAATGGTGAGAAGATGAACTTCTCGTAGAGTCTTTTCTACCTATAGCCGGAGAGTAGACATGTCCAACCACGAGAAGCTAGACACGGAAAGCACGTGGCATACCCCAGACGTCTTCACCTCTCCTGGAAGTAGAGAAACCAAACCCAAGAAGTGGGTGCAGGAACATGGTATATACAAATCCATATGCTCTGTCGAGAAGCCCGAACCACGTCGTAAGGGGATCTCTGTCCCATAGCTCAGTACAACAAAATGAGTCGCCAACAGTCCCAAAAGAAACACCAACATCTATGCCCAGCATCCCGCACGTCTTCCCTGAACCGTAAGCTAAGGGGATCAATCACCGCACCTTGACACTATCCGCTTTGGGCGACACTGACTCACCTGCACGGTTTTAGATCGTGTCGCAAGAACGTGTCTCGGTGGGGAAAGTGCCCCTCGTACTTGAGAGTTCTAGGGAAAGTCAAACCACACCTCGTCACTACCCTGTAGTCGAGAGGTCTCCTCAAAGTCAATCTGTCACAACACTGACCCGTACAACCAAGAGTCATGCTCCAATAATCATAGAGGAAAGGCAAAGGCTAGCCTAGTAGAAAGGACTGAGCCTGAAATGCCAATAGGTGTCCCATTGCCCAGCCCTGCTGGAGGGTAATTCATAACCAGATATCGGGTGACCAACTATCCAGCCCTGCTAGAGGGTAAACCCTAACACATCATCAAGCGACTCACTGCCCAACCCCGCTAGAGGGTAAACCATAATAAGATACTGGGTGACCCACTGCCCAGCCCTGCTGAAGGGTAAACCATAATACATCTTCATGAGACCCACTGCCCAGTCCCACTAAAGGGTAAACCATAATACATCATTAGCGACCCACTGCCCAGCCCCGCTGGAGGGTAAACCATAATACATTATCAACGACCCATTGCCCAGCCCCACTGGAGGGTAAACCTGGAATAAGTCGATAGGTGACCCACTGCCCAGTTGTTCTGGAGGGTAGACCTGGAATAAGTCGACAGGCAACCCACTTCCCAGCCGTGCTGGAGGGTAGACCTGGAACTAGACGACGGGCGACTCACTGCCCAGCCATGCTGGAGGGTAGACCCTAAGAGATCATCGGGTGACCCACTGCCCAGTCTCTACCAGAGGGTAGACCCAAAGTGTGTCGGGTGACCCACTACCCAGTCTCTACTAGAGGGTAAACCCTATAAGTCAGTGAGCAACCCACTGCCCAGCCCCGCTGGAGGGTAGAACTTAGAACTATTCTAGCCATCTCTACTGAAGGGTATACCACTGGCCAACCGAACACGGAGTGGGTATCGCGCAACCACCCAACTTCAGAACGTCTCACCAAAGAGGTTCAGCGCCTGTTCCATAACGAGGTACCCCTAGCACCGCTACTGGCCAATCCATCAAGAATGAAACTAGGGGGAGACCACTCAACCCTGCTGGTCAACAAACGAGCACCGAGCCAGGGGAAAAACTCCACCCTGCTGGCCAAACAAACACACAGAGGGACCCTCTATGTCGCGAGAGATCAAAGTACACAAAGCAGAACATGAAACGCACATGGGGCCCACACGACGTGTGGCCCCACGTCAACCCCAACTGAGTGCATGAACGTTCTTAGGTACAAACCACACATACCTCCAAGCGCTCCCATATACTCCCGGAGTATACCTTATGCCAGCCCAAAGGCTATCGTGCACACGACACCCAATGTCAACGTGAAGGAATGACGTAACAACTCCACCCCAAAGGCCCAGGCACGGCCAACCACAACTTGTGAACCATTTATATCACTCTCCCAAGATTGCGCGATCACACGCCAAGGGTCCGCTAAAAACAAGGTAGGGCGAACCACCACTAGATCACCTTTCATTCTTCCAATTTTAATAAGATCTCACAAGAGTCTCCGTACAGCCAAACAGATCACACATTTGTAATCCTTGTAGAAAAACACGCGAGTTAGACTACTCACTCACTCGAAACGGTCGACAGGTGAAAAAGGTACTAATCACTGTGACCAAACCCGTGTGGGGCCCACCCCAAGATCCCGAAACTGAACCAACGGATCACTCCACTACGATCCCCTCAGAAAAAAACACGGGATTGAGTACTCAATCACCCAAAATGGACACCCAGTGAAAAAGTTACTATTCATTATAGCCAGGTCGGGTGGGTCCCACACCACGTCCCCGAAAAAAAAGGTCGGGCGAACCGCGCCATCGCAAAGCTCTCGGAAAAGCACGTCAAATTGACTGCTTCCTTGCATGGAATGGGTAGCCAGAGAAAAAGATGTGTTCCGGCGCACCGCACACGAGCGGTGCTTCGTGGGACCCACAACCCGGTCCCGAAACTCAACGAACGGATCGCACCGTTGCGATCCTCTTGAAAAAGCACACAAGATGGTCTACACACTTGTCCAAAACGGTCGCCCAGTGATAAAGATGGAAAATCACTGTCGATGCCCAAACAGCCCTCGTGGGCCCCGCACCATCGTGCCGAATTAGGGCGGGCAGATTGCACCATTGCAATCCCCTTGGAAAAACACTTAACATCGACTGCTCGCACGCCCCGAACGGACGTCCGGTGAAAAAGGCGTGAAACGCTCCACGCAGCTCGAAAGACAGGTCGTGGGGCCCATGCCTCAAATCTAGTCCCAATGCCCGAAACTACCCTGGAAACCTTCGCCCCTGCGCCAGGGTCCCAACGCAACTGACAGCACTCAAAGCGAACGTCGCATGCGTCCGTGCCGTCCAAAACAAGAAACTTGGGGAATACGCTCTCCCACTTAAGGACATGTCGCGCCTCCGTGGCCCCTCATTTTGGGAATTAAAAGTTACCGAAACTAGCTCTAAACATTCCCCACGATGCAAGGTCCGCGCTACCCTGACGGCGCACAAAATGGACGCCCGTAACGAAAGTTACGGGCGTCGGAAATTCAAAGGGGCACTCCCTTGGGCCGGACTGGCCCGGACCGGCCGGTCCGCCCACATCCAGCCCGCAGCCCGGTCGTGGGTCCGGTTCAAGCCGCCGCTGCCAGGTGGTCGCGGCCTGTCGCCACCGACCGGCCGCCAAGGCCAGTCTCCCCCTTTCCGCAGCGACCCATGACATGCGGGTCGCGGTCGCGCCGCACGGGGTCGCGCACCACGTGCCCCTCCTCCTTCGTTCTACGCCAGCGCCGCTCGACCGAAGCCCGCCGCCACGGACCGGCCTGCCGCCGCGTCGACCGTCTGAAGCCGCCCGCGCTGCCGGGGCTACCGCCTGATGTCGACAAGCCCGAGCCGCGCCACCCTTTTGAGGACACCTCCCGCCGCTAGCCGAAGCCCCTTCTGCCGCCGGAACCCGCCAGAAAACACCCCAAAAACCCCTAATTTCCGCAACCTTCGGCGAACCCCTGTGGGCTTCTCTGAACACGGATTTCAAATCCGATAGAAGTGTTGGAAAGGGGATAAAATCTATTACGCGTTCATTGGATTTTATCGACGTTTAAGAATCAATTCGACGCATCAAATTGGAATCAAAGTAGTTTTGTGGATTAAAACGAAACGTTAAACAAGATCCTACCTGCAGGGGCGTTGCCCGAAGCTTCACGGGCGATCCGCCGCCGCGCCGTCACCTTATCGGAGCTACCTCGCAGGAGGAGGAGGAGAGGGAGGATCTCCTCCTTGCTGTTGTCCAAGTGAGGGAGAGGAAGAGGGTGTGGGTGACTTAAGCGTTTAAATAGAAACACTTAACCAGCCGCTCGTCGGCCCGAACCCAAACCCTCAGCAGGGTCGAGGTTAAGCCTCCCCTGGGGTAAACACCACCTTATGAGCACAACGGCGGTCTTGGAATTTTAATCTGAGACCCCGTTCAAAAGTTATAAAATTTAACGTCTGAAGCTTCTAAATTACGAAAATGCCCCTGGGGCCATTTTTCACAAACTGCCCACGCCCGTGAAACTTATACCCCTCCTAGGGTAAACGGCATGCTCCGAACTCAACAGTGCTCTCAGTTTTCCAATCCAAACCACCTTTTAAGAGATACTAGCATTTCTCCCTTAAACGAATTAATTTATTTATTTAATCCATTTAACATTCCAGAAGCAGGCGAGGGGTCCAAACGTCCCGCGCCGACAAGTTTTATGTCATTACTAGGGTAAAAACCCCATTCTAGACCCATATGTACACTCGGATCCCTAATCTGGTGCACTGTTTAGGAGTTATCGCATTTATTTAGCGTTTCCAGTGTGAACGCACTGAAAATTTAATTCCGGACACTCCGGGGCTCGGAATCGCACGCCGTCTGAAGGCTCTTCTCTGGAATATTATCGAGAATATTCAAACTTCTTTCAAAGTAAAAAATGGGTTCTTACATCATAGATTGTAAAAGTTGTGTATGCATAACAATGAGGTTTTTCATTCCAGTTCCCATAGAATTCAGTTTATTAAGAGGAAATTTTTTGCATTATCCATCGAAATCACCATTAATGTGGTTTCTTTGGGTTCTAGACATTGACTAATACAAAAATCATAGAGTAAGAAATAGTTATCTTATTAAGGAACCACATAATCATGAAAAGTAACTTATACGATGTATAAATTATAAAACCTTCCTTAATATATGAAGCCTTACGTTTATCCTAGTTTATACATAGGAAATATCTATTTAAATCCTTCATGATGATTTATGAAGAGTTTGTGAATTTCTAAAGCATATCTCTTGGGAGTGTTAACCCATGTTTGTAGCAAGGCTCGTTATTATGTACCAGATTACCCCGAGTTAGGCCTAAAACATCTTGTAAGACTTGTTACCCCTAAGTGCATCTATTCTAGATCCACATCCACTTTTAGTATCCGTACATGGATATAATGATAGGAAACCACTCAATCTATCCTTTACCAAAATTATAGGACATTTTACTATATTTTTTTTATCCTTAAACTTATCCTTAGACATATACTTAGATTTCTCACTATGGTTTTTTCATCCTAGCTTCTAAAGGCTAACTAAACATTTTCTCTGATACCAACTATAGCGACCCTCATTTTTTATAAATTAACATTACATAAAATTTAATAAATACTTACAACATTATAAAATCAAATGCCCAAATACCATACTGGTCTAGTGCCTTCGGAAACATAAAAACTGATATATAAGTGAGCTACATTATCCCACATTAGGATATTCTGGACTAGAAACCTTATTAGACACATCAAACATAATATATATCTTCATAACCTAGAGAAGGAAACATAAAAATTGGTTATATAAAATGATTAGTAAGGGTAAGAAAGGGAGATGTGTAAGAATAATCATGAGCATAAGAGTATAAGAAAATGATCATGAAAATAAAAGATCATACCCTTCATATCAAAGATCATAAACATGAATAATTAAATAAATCTTGTCAGTTCATAATAAAAGAATCATAAGGAAATAAAAAACATAATCCATGAAATCATAACATAGGAATAAAATAGATAATTGTGGTAGAAACATGAGCATATATAATATTATTTCTATAGTATCCAAGGAATCACTGCCAAGTCCATCTTGATAATATAGGTTCACTTCCCATACTATCTTGGTAGTCATGGTTAACTCCCATGGCCATATTAGTAGCATGAGTTCACTCCTAATACCTTATTGGTGGTTATGGTTCACTCTCATAGCAATCCTAATTGTCAAGGTTCATTCCAAATACAAACTTATTCTATCTCCATGTGATATAAATCTTTACCCAATGTATTGGATGGAGATATAGGCCTCACCCATCTCATAAAAAAATCACACATACATGTACCACATGATCATAAATAATCATATCATAACCCATGAAATAAAATGGTTATTATAAACATGTAATCATATCATAACCTTTGGAAAAAACTAGTTTTGTAATAATTTCATCATAAACATAACCTATGAAAATAAGAAGGTTTCAAAATCATATAACCTGTGAAAGAGAAATGTTTTTTATAATAATCATGCCATAAAAACATAATACATTGGGAGAAATAATATGAATAGAAAAATTGAATAATTTCCCCAAAAATGAATGAGTAAAATCAATGGATGTTATCTTAGATGGTAAAAAGATTTGAAAGATCTTTTAAAAACATTTCTTGAGAAAAATATCATTTCTTTATTAAAAGCACTTTTTAAAACATAAAAACTTTTTGAAATAATTTTTCTTTGAAGATATATTTGAAAACATATAAAGGAAGCACTGAAAACCATAAAACTTTTTTAAAATACTTCCTCCTTTAAAATGTTTTTCAAATATCTTTTGAAAACATTTTTGAAAACATAGTTTTTTAATACAATAGATTTTCAACCGGAGAGAGAGACAGTCATATTTTACTTAAAATATTATATTAAGTACAAAATAGTTGGAAATGGTACTAATACATGGATATATCATTAATAAATAGAGTATTAGGAAACTCATGAGTTTTATTGGGAGATTTATTATAATATTTCACCAAAGTAAACATAATCATAAATAATCTCGTAAAGCGATGAGATTATCTCAATAAACTCTTATAACTTGGTAACTAGGGATCACACTCTCCATTTAATAAAATGAAATTAAATGAATCTTAAAATATCATTAAAATAATTAATTTCATGATATATCATTTAAAATGGAAGTATATACACCTCGAAAAATATTTTAGGCACATAGCAAAAGATGAGTCTCAAAGATGGAAAATTGAGACAAAACTATTTTACCAATTTGGTAAATTTTGAAAATGAAACCCCATGAAAAAAATATCATAAAATAGATATTTTAATACCCATAAATTTATTTATAAGATACATATAACACAATAATGGTCATTACATACACCACACAAAATTAAATAGTGGCGAACATAACCTGTATCTCACAGAAATAAAAAGTGAGATGAAATTCCCTTACTTTGTATCTTGACTCTCATCGTACTCATTCAAAACACCTATATAATAAATATAAATTTATTATATATCTTTTACCAAACCATATTACTATATATAGAACCATATATTTTTTGATTATGACCTTATAGACCCTCTTGTTAACCCTCCTATGTTAAGGATTCACTTTAGATAATATACACTTTGTTCTTCGCATGTGTCTTAATTTGTTATATCATTGGTCCTTATAATAATATATTGATTAAAGAATGTAAAACATTATATAAATATCATTTATATCTATTAAAACATTATTATAACAATCTATAGATTATATAATTACAAAATGGAATACATTGTACATGGAGACAGTAAGTTGTACATACGCATTAATGTTGTTTCTATTTTTATTGTCTTATTGAAAGAAAGAAAAAAATAAAATATATTTATATATTTATATCATTATTATATTATATTTATGATATCATATATATTCATTAATACCATAATTAATACAATCCATGTAGTGTGTGAACAAATCACATCGCTTTGAGGGGGCGGTAGTCAACACTTCCTCAAACCAAACTATCATATTAACACAAAATGTAAAGTAAAAAATATATGCATTTTAAAAGGAATATATAAGGTTAAATACATAATAAATATAAAATATTATAGATATAAACATATATTCCATCATAATTTCCACCATGAGAGGTGGTAAAGGAAAAAATGAACAATCATTATTTCGTGAGGTGGTAGTTCGTCGTACACATAAACAGTATGTTTGTTGCCCATTAGATGGAGGTGTGTGTAAGTTAAGGTCGAACCCTTATCATAAAAACATCCTAGTATATTTAGGATACAATTTTTTATAAAATAATGGAATAAATATATTTGTGGAGTGGAGAAGAAAAATAAAATAAAGGATCTTGAGAGAAGGTGTTACCTATTAATCAGGTAACTCCTTTTGGTTTATGCCAAAATGATTACTTGGAAGACTTTATACATAATGTGCATATTCAAGTAGTAATGGAGGTTTGTTGGGAATTTAATTGGGAAGATAATTTCTGAACATAAGTGGTTTGAGAGGTGTGAAGTAGAGGGAGAGTTGTTGTCCTTTTATAGGGAAGGAGGAATGGCGCTCTCGTAAATATTTGAAGAGAGAATTCCACCCACATTTTTCATTTTAAAGTGGATACAATAATAATAAAAAGTTAATAAAAGGAAGTATAGGATCTTAATATGGATATAAAATGGATTATGGACAGTTTTATAGGTTTTTTTGTCCTTAATTTTATGGTTTAGTCACTTACTAAGCTTAATTTAACCTTAATCGTTGTAATTAATTTTAATCACTTTCACTAATATTTTTTGTAAAAAACAAAGGTAACCTTATTAGTCATTATAAATTATTATGATTCCAAATATTGGATAACTTTTTAAAAATTAAAATAACATAAGTTATATAAATTAATTTAAATTTAATCCCCCATTCGGGTTGATAATGCTGGTTTTTAAAGTAAAAATGATCAAAAGTTTGCTATCTTTTTATATTCAATTTAAAAGTGAAATTGATTCCAATGAGACACGTTGGGTTAATTTATAAAAATATTATATAATTAAAATTTTAATACATTTTAAATTATAATTAATCATTATAAATAATTTATATGAAAAAGTAGTTTTGAATGAGAATCCAGTATTTTTTACTATTCATCCAAAAGTGAAGTTTCTCAGAAAAATCCAAAGAAATCACCCAAGTACAATTTTGACATTCTAAATTCAAAAATAAATTTTATTTATCAAATTAAATTTCTAAATGTGTCTGGAATTAATTTTATTATTTTTCAAAGAAGGACATGAAAAATAGCTTATTTGAGAAAATACTATTTTTAAACATATTATGAATTTACCCAAAAAATATATCCTTTGTTAAAAATATTTTTTTATTTAGAACCATTATAATAAATATTTTAAAAGTTTTTATTACTATTAATATTATGAAGTTTAACAGCTAGGTTATAATTATCCCATTTAAATATTTATAACAATAAAATGATGTTTCGTATAAATATCGGTGTTGTGTGTAACGTACACCAAGTCCCTATTCTATGTAATGTATGCTAATTCATTGTTCCGTGTAACATATTACAAGTTAATGTTCCATGTACATATAGAAATCCTATGTTCTTTTTAATGTGTTCCATGTCTTTATCGTGCAAAAGGAATGTTTGACTTAGTTCATTGTAAGACATAAATGAAAATTTTAATTTATTTGGAAAAAAATCCATAAAAACTCAGGATGTTACAATAATATAAAGGATATAATATTATATAATGATAATAAAGTGTTTATATTCACAATTATAGAATTTCCGTAATGAATAGATCAATTATAAATTGTTTAAATTTGTATTTTACTTATGAATTTTTCTTAAATATTTATCTCATATTTAAACTTGTGAATTATTTATTTATTTAAAATTATTTCCAAATTTATACATAAATTATAAATTATTTATATCATGACTATGTGTTCTCTAATATAATGTTTTTAAACTACTTATTATTAAATTTTAATCCTTTCATTAAATGTTATCCCCAACAACACAATATTTGTTCATTTACCTTGACATTGGTTTGTAATTAATGTTATTTTCATAAATTTAGTTATTAAATAAATTTTATACATATTAGGTTTTAGAGTTATGAAAATTTTAATTTTTTTGGTTCAATAAATTCTCTATAGGGATAGGGACTTTGGGATAGACTTCCCATTATCCAGAATGCTTATGAATTGTTCTAGAAATATAGGGGTTGGTTATTTTCCACTCAATGATTACTCATATGGAGACTTTTAATCTCATATAATTATAAAACTTTACATGAATGGATCATTTAATATATGTATGATATGAATTTTAATATGTATAAATATTTTTTTCATCTATTTTTGGTTAAATAAGAAAATTATTTGGTTGTTTAAAATAGTTACAAATTAATATGGTTTGAACATGTAACATCCCTAGCCTAGTTCACATAGAAGCAACCTGACCTATTGAATCATGTGACCTCAAACATGGCTCATCATGTGCTAGAGGAAATCAACAAGCTGTGATGGTCTAAAGGTGGTATAGTGGGGAGATTATACCTGCAGGTACAGTACTAAATATATCAGAATCAATAATAAATTAATGTTAGTGGAATGTATATAAAATTAAGATCAACAGCAATAATCATAATACAGATAACAAGAAATACCAATAATCCACCATGCATGAACATAATGAGTCATTTTATTACCATTCAATTAACAATAGCTAGTATATACAAAGGTAATAGACTAAAAAAATGATAAAAAATCAACTCTAGTAGGAAGCCCAAGTACATTCTCAACCCCCAGCTTCATGTAAAAAATTAGTCCAAAGTAAATAAATTGGAAGAAGCACAATCCAAGGTATCATCCTATAACCAATATATCTATTCAGGTACCAATGGGAGGCCTGATTAGGATGTTAGTAAAACTTAGTAGGCCACCACCAATGGAATCTAATGCATATCTATCTAGTGAGTTTAAAATAAAGCGGTTTGCATGTGGACTAGTAAGTAGTGTAATGGATAAAATAAAATGCATGTTTGCTCAGGTTCCCATGGAAAACCTTGCAGACCATACCTGCTTTAGCCTAATTCATAACATCACTATTCATTCCATAATATATATATAAATTTATATATATATATATATATATACAGATATACATGCACTAATTAGGAACCAAGGTTTAAGACCCAATCATACACATAAAGATATCATAAATGTCTCATACTTTAAACAAGGGGATTCATGCCCAACGATATGAAATGAATGATAGGGGACATCATACTGAATGGTCTAAAATTAATGTCAAGGGAATTTATTCCCAACATCTCAAATAAATGACAAGGGACATCATATCGAACATTCTCAAATGAATGATAATGGACATCATGCCCAACATCTCAAATAATTGATAATGAATTTCATTTCCAATGTTATCAAATGAATGGTAAGAGATGTCATGCCAACATCTCAAATAAATAATAAGGGATTACATGCCAAATATATCACGTTTAGGGAGCTTGAAATTTTATGTCCATCATTTCCCTTAATTATGGCACAACAAAAAATACTCATGGTTTAACAACAATTATCAAGAATTTAATTTAATACTTTATCATAAGAAAAGAAAATTATTATATTTCATTTAACTTATCACCAAATCATATTTAGTTTATGGCATAGATCATATATCACAATGTCCAAAATATGGTATTCAACCATTTAACATTTTAAATGTGAACAAAGTATGTTAGTAAACTTTATTCCACATAACATGATTAATCATAATCATTTCATTTGTAAATTAATTTTCAAATAATAAATAGGGTCATTTTTAAATTAATTCCTTAATAAAATATAATTAATTCATTTAGGTTTTTCCTTCATAACATATAAGTATAAGAATTAATGGTCAAGGATCCAAGAGGTGTAAATCATCATGTCCAACATTCCTAAACAAGAAAATCATTCCATTCAAATTAACATTCCACTTAGAAATTGGTAATAGTAAAGAATTAAATTTAAAAAATTGAATATATAAAATTTTAACTCCGTTCCATTTAAAAATTCATTTAGTTTAAATTAATCACTTTCTATTTAAACATTTATGCCAAATACACTTATTAATGTTTTGGCTAATTACCTACCATCACCATCAAGAAATATAAGGTGAAACACCTAAGGGGGAGGTTTTTGTTGAGGCCCTAACCTCTAATAATGTCAATGGGACTCATTAATTCTCTAAGTTATAGTCTATATAATTAAGTTTATTTTTTAAACATTTTATAGGTGTTTCATAGAAAATCCAACACATGGCACAATAGATACATATTATAACATGAGAAATATTGAGGAAAAATAAATGGAGAACATATATTATCCATAAAAATATTAAATAATCCATTATAATCCATTTATTCTATCTAAAATGAGATTAATTGAATAAAAATACAAATTCCAATAAAATAGGGTTAATTAGCTCACACAGCAAAAAAACCACAAGGAGATAAAAATATAAAGGAGAGGTAAGAGGAGTATTATCATTACCTATATGATGGAAATGCAATTAATAGAAATTTAATTATACCATAAACTAATAAGAACCCACCATGGGAAGAGGATAAATAGGATGGTGTGCATGGGGGTTCTCCTAAGTGAAATGAGGGAGAGAAAGGGTGAAAACCCTTAAAGGACTAAAGGAGAAAATGGTAATTTTTCCATTCTTAAGAGGCACATGGTAAGGATTCATAGTTAAAGAAAATTTGCACTAACCATGCATTTCTACTCTAAAAAAACCCACATGTTTCATAGTCAGTGAAAAAGAACCCCTTACCCCATGTGGAAAAGAACATGGTTAGACATGCCATGCACAAGTCATGCAGTTCACCTATGTAATTTTTTGTTGGTGTCTTGCATGGAAGTACAAACTTGGGTTCATGGTTTGAAAAACTATGTGATTCCATATAAGGTTGAAATGGTTTTCTAGGACCTACCACATGATTTAAACAAACTATGAGCTTTATAAAATTAGGCCACATGGTTTTTCCGCACGGTTAACACAAACCATGTTCCAACTCTTCACATTGGATTGTCTCTTCCAAAATTGAATTTTTGAACGGCTATTTCTCCAAAACTCATCTGGACTCCCAAGACATCTCTCGAGACATAAACCCCATCCAAAAAACACCTTTAAGTGTTTTATCTTTAGAAACTTCTTCCAAGTGGCATTTTATTTTTTATCATATTCACCAAATAAAAATGTCAAAATCATTTAGAGTTTTCAACCCATTCTAAAAAATGTGATTTTAAAAAATCCTTATTATAGAAATTATCATTCCCAATAATAATTTTGGAACAATGAAACATAACATGGCCTAACTAAGTTAGGAAATCCTATGTAAATGTTCATGTTGTGTTTTTATCACCCAATAAACCTCCAATCACTACTTTAAACATATAGTACTTAATCCATTAAAACTCAATTTGATGCTCATAATTGCTCAAGAAACATCAATATGGAACTTAACCGAACAAGTTTAACTCAATACATGGTCACATCATCATAAATTTCATTAAACAACTTATATCTATTTCAACCATAATTTGTATAATTAAAAATAAATATCCAAGAAACAGTAATATCCCCATCGTAATTTCCTATAGAAGCTAGTCCTCGGAATCATAGTGACACTCTCAGCAGGATTCTCAATATGATAAAAGTAGTTTATATTTAATTGACTATATATATCCATGTTTCATTGTATTTTCCATGAAAATACCCATATTACCATTACACTACATCTTCCTCACCCAAAAACCTACTAGACGGGGTTCCTCATTGAATGCTCCAACTTCTCAAGAGAATTCAAGTTGAACTGCCTCCTACCGATTCTTTTAAAAAACACTCAATGTCAATAACCTACATATCCAAAACCAAATTCCGATTTATTTTATATAAGGGGAAATAATATTACTTCAATAAAACACAAATAATCCTATTACCAATTTATAGTGATGTCTCTCGGTCAAACCACCTTTTACTTATTTCCACTATCATGCCACCCCATGAGTGTTAGTGTAATATCAATCCAGAATCATTAGATCATCATAATCTATCCATCAATCGATCTGAACTACATGTCTGGGGTATTCTCAAAATCAAACTAATGGTTTCTAAGGACCACATCCAACGAGTTCCATACTCTATAGTATACAAGTGAAATATTCTTACATAGCCAATATTTCAACACATCAAAACTACTGACTGAGCAAAAAGGTGTTATCTCGCCTAGCGATCAGGTCAACGAATCAGCTAGTGTCCATGAGTCCATCCAAAGCATTTAAAATTGAGAATAAAATTTCTAATTAGGTCAAATAATTCCTATAAATAGAACTTGGTTCAGGATAATTATCAAGAATATTGAAACCAATAGATTACCTAGAATCCCTTGATCATGTGCTTGGAATTTATTGATAAGTCCAGTAGCACACAGTTACATTATCCAATAGCATAAAATATCCAAATACAACCATCCAATGACAGGTCTCAAAACCCCCTGACCATTCTTTCATAAGGGTTGTGGACCAGTGACTGATTTCCTGCTCCTTGCCTTAGGATCTTCCTCAATGTCTCATCAATGAAATTGTTTCTAAATAATTACAGTCCACGCACCACCATCCATCCCAAGACAAAATATTTTCATATCTAATAACCCTCAAATATCTTATCACTAATCTAAATATAATCCATCACCTATTCCCACTTCCAAATAACAATTTCCATTGAATTATATTTATTTCAACTTAGAATGAGGTTCACTACCCTAAAATATCCAAATATGTACTCCCCACCTTATGAATCATCTAACACCACTCCTCAATCACAATTCAAAAGGACATACTCTATTAACCATAAACTATATTTAGGTTATCTTAGTATATAGCTAACTATATCTCAACATACCCAAGATGATGTCAAGATATGGTCATGATTTCCTTTAAACTATGAATATGATAATATTTCATTGATGGTCATGTATATCTCTCTCTAATCCACACTAACATCAAAATATGTTGTACTTACCTTTTAATAACCTCTAACACCACATCTCCTGACAATGAATTTCTAGGATCAATCAGGGGTCAAATCACTCATGGAACCAAATTTAAATCCAAATTAGCCCTCCTCTCAAGGAACCTTCTTTAATTTACCCAATGCTCTAGGTCTCTATTCCTAAAAGCATAAAATTTAAAATCATAGGTCCTTATCACATACCTAGATACTCATCAATGTTTCACATAAATAGTTATGTCATACAATCAGCATGAACTAAACTTTCCATATGAATAATGTTTATAATCTCATACTGGCCAGTTCAAGACCTATCTGATGCTCCCATGATTCATCCATCAATAAGGCCAAGCCGATCATGCTACATGACATGTCAGTTTTTACATACCTTGAGTTCCATTGGAACTCCTTTTCAAAATCACACACCTCACATGTGAAACAATTTATTGAATGACTACATTCCTTACATCATCATTTCATAATTTAAATCATTAACTGCACAACCACTTTTCAATTGGGATATGCACCCAAAAAGTTAGGCCAATAGAATCTAGTCTCGATACCCAAGCACTACATGTGCATTTTTAAAAAAATGGCATCAAAATGTCTGTATTGCATAACCCCGGAACCTCTCATGTATCGGTCTCAAAACAAGAATATGAACAAACTAATTTACTATAAGGAAAATTTAATCACAGAAAAAAAATATTCTTGTGGGTTTCCCACAATAAAACCATATATCACTGGGCTTCTAGGGTCTAAGTCAAAACTAAGGGCCTCTAGGTCTCCCACCTAGACCAGTGATCAAGTCTCAAAATAAGGCCACTAGCTCCATCCATATAGCCTTAGTTACAAATCTATATAATAAATCCATTGAAACTTATGATAAACATCCTTGTTCACATTCAAGAAACTTTTACATGCAACATTTAAAACTTACACTTACATGATGGTCTAAACTACTATCACTACTAAAGGTTTTATTTATTCCATTTCAAAACTTTACATTTATTTAAATATTAAAGTGAATCAAAAAATAAATTTCAAGCACTATTTATAAAGGAAATAATTTATAAACAATATTTATCACTTTATTTATCTAACACTATGTATAATTAGGAAAATTATTTGATAATTTAATTTTAAACCATCACTTATTTATCTATAAGTTCTCAAAACTAGATTAGTTAAAGAAAATTTCAATTGTAATAAATAGATTAAAACACTCATTATTTTGTAACTATAATTTTAATTAAATAACTCCTAATATCAATAATTATCAAATAAATCAAAAGATACTTATCAATTAAGAGAGACTAGTAAGTAAGATGCCTTTATACACTCACATGTAACACAATATATGTTTTTGTGGATACTTTAAACAACAAACCCATTTATCACAGTCATGACACCATGTGATTTATTACTAAGGAATATAAAGATAAAGAGGACCTATGAGTGTCCCATCAAGACAACCTAGGTTCAATCATATGGGAATCCATTCCCAATTTATGAATTCGATGCTTTATGAATTACAATTAGAATCTCATTTATGTGAAACCCATTAATAATCCATTTATCAATATTTGAACACACCCCTAGTGGGTTTTCCACATTGTCATGAGATGCTTAAAATCACCTACAAGGGTCAAGTAAAGAATAATAATATTTAGTTATACGTGTCACCATTCCAAAGTTATAGAGGTTTAATCCTTCAAATGTGGAAATTTGATACACCATTTAACAATAATCTATAATAACTAATGTTATTTTATTAAAAACCCTGCTCCTTTAAATTTTTAAAATTAAATTTAAAATTCATTTAATCTCTTTAATTAATTATGATTGAACTAGATATAATTCCACTATTAATATATGTAGCAAAACACCATTTAGGTTGGTTTTAACACTTTATTTAACAAAAATACATCATAAACATATCAAGGAAGCTATCACATTAGTATAAAATGAAATTGTATATGGAAATAATCATTAAAGTATGATATTCATGTAATAAATATAAATAATTACCTAAACATCATATATAAATAAGCATAAAGCATAATCAAACAATCCCGGTAGACATATTATCAAGCTTATGACATGTGAATCCTATGTAATTTAAATTATACATGAATGCACCCATTCTCTCTTCATACCAGTAAAAGAGGTTAATCATATAAATCCATAAATTAATAACTAGAAAATTACAAAAAAAACTGTAAAATTGAAATAATAGTCAAGTGGAATAAAAATAGTAGGGAAAATAGTCACATACCTTGCATTTTGATCTTTCCCCAATGTGTGGGTTGGTCAGACCCAGACATGAGCTATTTACTAATTGAATACATGTTCCTAGACTCCTATCTACTATCCCATAATAATAAGACAAAGGAAAAAATAATTATCTAATACAACTTTAAAACATCTTAGACCCCATTCACTCATAAGTAACTTGGACTACTGTGTCGTGTGGCCTTGAGCATGCCTCACTGTATGCCAAAGGCTACTAACTAGTAGTGAGGTTTTAAAAGTGGGGCATTGGGGAGACTATACCATCTGGATATATACTAAATATAGTAAAATTAATTAAAATTAAAATTTGGTGGAATATATATATATATAATGAAATTGTATTAGTAGTAATCATAATAACAATAATACCCCAAATCCAATAATCTACTATGCAAGACATACTGAGTCATAATGTAGGAAGTCAATAAATAGAAGGTAATAAAAACAACAGTACTAGAATGAGAAAATAATAAATAAATAAAAGAAAAAAATATGGTAGGCATACCCAGTATATGATTTCTCCCCCAACTCCTTTTCAAAACCTAGTTCAGTTTAAAGTAATAGTAAGAAGAACAATCCAAGGATCCATCCTATAACCAAGAGATCTATCAGGGTACCAATAGGTAGCCTAAACAGGGTGTGAGTAAACCTTAGTAATACACCACTAATAGAATATAATTCATATCCAATAAGTTACTATAATGTGATGAATTGTTCATGTAGAATAGTAAGAAGCGTAATACATAAAATATAAAACATGCCATCTCAGGTTCCTATGGAACACTCGACATACCATACTTTCCTTGGCCGAATCCAGAACGTCACTGGACATGACATAATATATAGACACACACACACAGATATATATATATATATATATATATATTCACTAGATATTACCCAAGGTATAATACCTAGGTTTCCACATAAGGATATCATAAAAGTTTCAAACTTTAAAAAAGTGATGGCATTCCCAACAATCTTAGATAAAGGATATGGGACATCATGCCCAATCTCCTCAAATGAATTTCAATGGAAGTCACAACCAACATCTAAAATAAATGTTAAGGGAAATCATGCTTAACCTTTTCAAATGAATGATAAATTTGTTCTTGAAAATAAGCTCAAATAAATTAATAGGGGTGTCATTCCCAATGTTCTTAAATGAATGATAAGGGAAATCATGATCAACATATCAAATAAATGATAAGGTATGATATTCCAAACATCTCACATCAAGGTAATGGGAAGCATCATGTCCAACACTTCCCTTAAATATCAAAAAACAACCAATACCCATGGTTTAACAACAATTATAAATAACTTATTTTAATAATTTATCATAATGAAATAAAAGTAGATATTAAAATTCACTTATCTCTAAATACCATTTATTTGAGGGTGTATATCATAAATTACAAGGGAAAAAATATGGTATCAAACTATTTAACATTTAAGATATAAATAATTTCCATGAGGAAAGTCCATTACACACAACATGACTCTTCATTATCTCTTCATTGGTCAATTAATTTTAATTTAATAAAGAGGTACATGATTAAACACATTCCATAAAACAATTCAATTGATTCATTTAGGTCACTCCTTCATAATATCCTAGTATAAGGAATAATGATCAAGAACCAAGGGGGTGTAAAGAATCATGTTTAAAATCCCCAACCAAGAAATTCATTACATTCTAACTATCGTTCCACTTACAAGGGGTTAAGATTCAATTATTACATTAAAAAAATATGACTATTTACAATGTAATTCCTAGACATTTAACAACTCATTTAGTTAAAAGTAATCACTTCCTCTTTAATGGGTTAAACCAAACACACTTAGAGGTGTTTTTTCTAATTATAAGAAATATTTATCAAGGCATATATGGTGAAACACAAGAGGGGGTATTTTTTATTGAGACCCTAATATTTATAAATTTTAATGGGCCTCTTGAAGGCTTTAGGTCATATTCTATATAATTAAATTTAAGAGATACACATTTTAGAGGTGAAACATGGAAAATATGGCATGTGGCATAATGGAAACATATTATAATATGTGAGGATTTTAGAGAAACACCATATAAAACTTAAAATATCCATAAAAATATTCACCAATCCATTCATAGACATTGATTTGATCCAAAATGAGAATAAAAAATAGACAAACACCTTGAAAATTTGGCATATTAGCTCGCACAATAATAGAATTTTTAAGGGAGAGGAAAATAGAGAAGGAATGTAAGAGGAGTCTTATCCTTACCTCTAAACTTCCTATGCGATGAACGATGCTTGAATTAGTCCAAGAATAAAGAGTAACCCAACATGGTATGAGGATAAAGAGAAGGGAATCTATAGGGATGTTCCTGGGTGAAATTAATGAGAAATTGGTTGAAACTCGTTTAAGAAATAGAGGGGTGAAATGGTAATTTTTCCATTTTTAAAGGCTCATGGTTAAGCTACATTACTAGGAAAACAATTCAAAAACTGTGTGGTTATAATATTAAACCATCCACATGATGCATGGTTATCTCACATGGTTTACCAACGTTATTCCAACCATGTTGGATTCACTTCACAAGAACCCCTTACCCCACATAGCTAGCCACTTGGTTAGACAAATTGTGTTCAAGCCATGTGTTTCACCTATATAATTTATTTTAGGTATCTTTAATGATCATTTGGCCCCACGTTCATGGTTTGAAAAACCATGTGACATTGTATAAGGCTCGTATAGTTTTCTAGAACCTCTCATGCAGTTTAGACATATTTTGTTCTTCATCAAAGAAAGACACATGGTTTGGCCACACATTTTTCACTAACCATACACCAACCATGATCCAAGGTATGTCTCTCCTAAAATTTATTTTTCAAACCCCTATGCTTAAAAAACTCATCTAGACACTTGAGTTAACCCTTTGTCCTTGAACCCCATCAAAAAAGAACACCTTAAAGTGTTATATCTCTTAGAACGTAATTTTAAATATTGTTCTAATTTTTTTCCCAAACACCAAATAAAAAAATAAAATTCCTTTAGAGTTTTAAACCCATTCCAAAAAGTTGTATATTAATGAAAATTTTGATTTCATGAAGATAATAATATTCCAAACTAAATTGTTATAATCATGCATACCTAAATGTGGTAACATGATATAATATGGTGATATTAAATCCATTTATAAATAATAATTGTAAGATTATATCAAAACAATAAATTTTCAAGACCTCAATCATCCAACTATATAGTACTAAGTAAAAGTGAGGTACCTTAGGGTTATCCTATGTAAGTACGGAAAGTAATGGGTAGTTTCATGCCAAAGAAGAGTTTTCATTATTAGAATTTCATTTATTTTCAAATCAGATGGAACCCCTAATGGTTATGATAGTATAGGAATATATTTAGATTTTTCTATATGATATATCAGGCAAAGTGTTTCTTTCTTAACTATACAAGATTCATATATGATGTGATTTGGACAATTCCCTGTGAAAATAACTAAATGGTGAGTTTCATACAAAAGTAGGGTTATTTTCATAGTTAAATATGGATATTTTCACAATAATGGATTATTTTGATTTCAAATGGGTTATCATTTTAGTCAAAAATTATTCAATAAAATTCATCATTGAATATTAGTTAAACATGATACTCATATAATAAAATCTTTTTTTGTAGATAAATTGCACCATCATCATCAAAATTTACATTAAGATTAATATGTTGAAAGGAGAATCTTAATGATACCAACTCCTAAGACTAATAAGTTAAGAAGTGTTCTTAAGTAAACTAAAATTTTATGTTCTATATAAAAAAATTTAGTAAACAATTGTTTAAGTCATTAAAAAGTTGAATATAGATGTTTGTGAGAAGAATATAATGATTCAAATAGGGGTTAAATGAATTAGATTTTTTATTAACTAATTAATTTTAGTCTCTACTCATATATCAATATAATTGGATATGTAAATGGCCTGGTGAGATAAAAGGTTTCCTTAAGTCTTTTTCTATTTAAATTATTCATACTATTGTTATTCTTGGAAACATTTCAACAATGTAAATCAGTTCAATAAATATTCACCTAATATTATCATATTTTGAGAATATATAAGCTTAGAATATGATTTATAGGTTCTTTTGGGTAAAATTACAAACCAAAATAATAAAATTTAGTTGAAAATCCAATATTGATTCTTTTATAATCCAATCACAATCACTGAAACCTACATGTGTTATCTGGAAGACGGAATGATTACATAGTATGTAATTTTACAAGATAGCTGAAGGGGTTTAGGAAACACCATTGAATGTATATGTTAGATATTAGTGTTATATAAATCAATTAATAGATTTTTAAGGGTATAGGATACCAAATGTATCCTTTAAAAATGTTGTAAGTATATATATGTTCAAAAATAAGGAAAGAATTGATAGAGAATAAATTTTTCATTCAAGTGATGAAGCAAAGAGTTTCTGCATAAAATATTTGAATGTAAATGAATTTATAAGGTTTATTTGGATATAAGAAAATGATGTGTAAAACTATCTCATTTATCTTATATGAAATGAAAATATATTTGTTAAAAAATTGTTATGAAAAAATGAGATAAATAGAATCAGTATATGATCTGGCAGTTTCTATAAAAAGTTTTGAAAAGGAGACAATGATGAAAATTATTTTTTTAGGACAATATTTTTTATCCATATGTTTATAAAACTAAAATTTAAGTTTTTCCTTCCACCCATTAGTGCTATATTTTATGAAATAGTATACATTTTTGAGAAAAATGATCCAAACACGTAGAATACCATATATGATATAAAAAATAGTTTTCTTGTTAAATATTTATATTAATAGTATATAAGAATTATTTACTAAACACAACAGAGTTTTCTTTATCTCAGAATGATATTTTGAAAATAATATAGTGTCTAAAGAGAAAGTGGGAATATGTTTAGAGTTAGAGAAGTTCCAAGTTAACAAATAAAAGGTTATAAAGAGAAATTTAAATATTTGTGTTCAATTACTATAATATAGTGAATTTTACCTTATCCAAAAGTAGTTTCAGATGTGCTGGATGTAATAATATAAATAGTTACATTATTTATGAATGTATTTAAAGGAAAAAAATTATATTGAAATAATTTCAAATGATAATGATTTTAAACTTAGAAATAGTTCAATATAGACAATATATTTTATTAAAATCATAACATTTAATGTTGGGGAGCTAAAGAGTTAGAATATTATTCATGGTTTAAAAATTAATAATATGATTCCTAAATCTCAAAATTATTCATATTTTATTTATTTAAATATGTTATTAACTAAAGATTTTAATGGGATCTTTTTTATAAGATGGTCACTTTGGGATTTCAAAGTAATTACATACATATGTATTGAGTTAGAAAAACCCTAGAATGTATAGAAAACAAAAGGCTTATATTGTAGTCCATCATATATGATACGATAGATTTATTATGACATTGTTATTTGATAAGTATTATTAGAATAGTTTAATATTATTAAATTTATTATATAAAAGAAAATATCTACTATATCTTTCTTTCGTGTAGGCTATATATATGTATGTATTGATATATATTTCATAAAATGTAATGATATTTATAATCTCAAGGTATAATATTATGTTATCTTAAACTAATGTTCATCATAGGGTATTAAATCTTTTGAAAATAATTTAAGGTTATCATGACTAGGGTTCATGTATCTAAGTATAGAATATTCTCATCTGGCTTAAAAAGTATTTTTTTTGTTAGGATAGACCATGAATTATACTATATGGAGGTTTATAAACTATGTATTTGGAATAATATGGGTTAATGTATCAACTTTAGAGTCCCTTTTTCCTAAGTTTGGTGAGATATATAGCATGAGAGACTTCATACTTTGACATGTTTCTTATGCTAGCCTTGAGTTTTAAATAATCATGAGGTGGTTGGGTATGTTATCCATCTTGTAATCAGTTGGATCTCAACCAATATGGTATATTTACTCTCATATGGTGACTATGACATCCGGAACCTCATTTGAGATAAAATTATGAGTGTGTGGCCACACCTATATAGTACATATTAAGTGCTTATCTATTCAGTTTAGGTGCGTGTGATGTGATCTTCTATAAAGATGAATTAAATTTAAGGTTTTCATTGATTAGGTTAGTATATACTCAAAGATTTGAGAATGTATGAGTTGGAAAAATGGGATTAACATATTTTGTTTCCCATATTTACTAGATATGTTATAAAAAGTGAATATATCAGAATTTACTCTAGCATGTGATGTCACTAGGGGACATGGGTATAGAGATACATGTGTTTGATAGAGATCAAATTAGATCCCTAAAATTATTAAGTATAATTTAGTCTTTATCAAATGGAACTATTTACTTACATTTATGGATCTATAGATTCCTTTTTGTGGTCAATAGTACAAAGTCCTAAGGGGTTACGCATTATGGTTGACTAAATACGGACTTAGTTTGAATTGGGAACATACTCTAAAAGTGTTTTATAGTTAATAAAAAGAGTTTTGAAAGTGTATTCGCAAGTTAATTTATATAATGTTATACATGGGGAATTTTGTGATTTATTTTCAAAAGTGTTTTAAAATATATACAAATAATTTTTTGATATGATTTTAAAATTAATTGTATATGATTTTATATAAGGTGAAATATCACAAAATCTTTTAGGAGTTAGTGAGTGTGAGGAATTAAAGGAGATATAACCTAAAGTTAAATTACATAACATCTAATATGTAAATATCATATTCTAAAATATAGGGATATCTTAATACAATCTTTTTTACTATCTCTTTATTCATTCATAATGTATGATTGGATAGATATTATAAAATGGTTTCACAGATCAACTTCAAAGTAATAATAACCCTAATAATAGTGATAGGTATCATCATATGCTACTACCTTTGATATAATTGTGGATGAATGATAATATATATCATTTGAGTGAATCATTACCACATTGGTTATCACTAATAACCATTTCATTAGATGAAATAGATTAGAATTACATGTATTCAGGTATTAATGCATGATTTAGCCAATACAATAATTCATTTGGGTGGATGAATGATAATATTTATCATCATAGTGATTCATCCCCATATTGGTTATCATTAATAACCATTTAATAAGATGAAATGGATTGGTATTAAAATTATTCATTCATTTATGCATTATTTTATTGATTTGTTAACTCATTTTTTATAACAGATATGCTAATGCATTTATAGTCAAGTAAAATCTTGGAAGGATTTATAAATCCTACTACCATATGATGTTGTTTGTGTGTGCATACCTATTGATTCTATGTTGAAGATCCCTTGAACCAAAATCTCTCCCTTCTTCTTTCACATTATTATTATTAGGTTCTATCATGTCATGATGAGAAGATAAGTCCTACTCGTATGATGAGTAATTCAAAAAATCAGGGATACATCATCATGGGAAGAATCATTAAATTATACCTTCATACTCAACTTCAATCAAAGAATAAGGAAACAATATTTACTCTAGTTAAAGGTACACTAGTTTACTATTTCTTCTTTTCTAGTACTCTATGTTTTCATTTTTTATAGCATAGATATCTTTCTCTGAGATTTTATCAATTTAACTACCTTTAATAAGTGTTATAAAATCCCAATAAAATTAAAAATATATATAATAATAATATTGAAAATAATATTAGTTATTTACTATTAATATATGTTCATTAAACACTTATATGAAATAATTATTTTTCAATTATGTATTAAAAAGTTATTCAAAATATAAATAAATAAAGTATATGAAATACAAATAAAAACATATAAATTATTTATATATTATATATATCTTCAAAAACTTAATCTAATAAAATTTGGAGAGAAATATATTTCTTATAATCATTAGAAAACAAAATTACACATAAATAAAAAAACTATTTATTTAATTCCATAAAAATAAGAAAAAAACGATAATCAGTTAATATGGAATAAAATATTCAAGGAAAAAAATCAATATTTTTAGTATTATGATTATAAGACCTACAATAAAAAAATTATAAAAATTTTACAAAAAACCAAGGAATTTACCTTCGATTTGGTAAAATAATACTTACAATATATTGTAGAGTGTATCTAAAGTTAGAGTAGTGGTAAAAATTGATGGTGGTCAAACCATAAGGGTTAAGGATATTTCAAAATAGGGATGTATTTTTTATGATTTTAAAGTATTAGGTAGGTTTTACAATGTAAGTAGGATATGAAGGTGGATAAAAAAAAGGGCGAGGAATATTCAATAAAGGGGGGTCTCTTGAATGAGGTTTATATTATAGAATCCTAAGTGAGGCGTTGTCTAGGTCTATATAAATAATGGTTTTATTACTCCTCTGTAAGAATTTTAATTTTTTTATGGTTTAAAACATCAATTATTACAATAAACAACATAAAAAATTATTTTTTACATCATTTATAGAATAATAAATATTAAAAACTTTCCTTCATATTTTTTAACAATTTTTATGAAATAGAAGATGTTAAAAATATTACGCATTAAGCCTATTTTTTAGTATATTTATATGAAAGGTTATTATATACCTTATTCATGAGATAAATATGGATATTTGTAGAAACAAATTCATTAATTTTTTGTTAATAACATAAACTATTTGTTTTGTAAAGAGTTACTCATTAATATAGTTTAAACATATTGATTTGGATGAAGTAATAGAGAATAAAAAACTAAATCATTATAAGAATAAAAACATATTGGAAGAAAACATGTGACAATAAAGATTTCATGAGATATAATAATTATGAATTGAATATTAATAGGATACATATGGTAATGGTGAGACTATGAGAACCTCATAAAAAATATGTATAATATTTCTTCCAAAGAAAACACAAGTTAATACCTCAATAATTAAAACATATAGGTTCTTTAAAAATAGGTTAACCATGTATTATATTATCTAAGAAATGGTGGAAATGGATTACCCTGAGAGTTTATTAAATAAATATCATTAGTAAATTTAGATAATACTTATCTTGGAAACACTATAATTTGGGATACTAATGGAATATAGTGGAACTTTTTCCATTTGATAGATTTGTACCAAGGTTTGTCTACTAAACTATCCAAGAACCATATATGATATGATTAGAATAATGGATTACCTAAATAACTAATTGATGTGATTAATGAAAAATTAGACTCATTACATAGTGAAATCTGGATTGTGGTCGACTAATAGAGTGTGATGTATGTGGTCATCATTTTAGTGTGAGGACTCTAATTAAAAATATGTGATTAAAATATATAAAATGTGATACTCACTTAAATATATGTCATTATTATAGATTATGTAATGTATCATGATTATCATTTTGAAAAAAAGTATAGGTATGAATAATAAAATAATTCTAGATTCTTATCTAAGGTTGAGATGTTTTCTCAAAGAGAAGTATTATGAGAATATAGATGTGAATGTTATAGAATTAAATTTATATTTTTTTGATTCATGGGTATTTCATATTAGGTGTGAATAAAATTTTATTTCCAATAAGCATAATTTAATTACCTATGTTTTTTAACCAGATGAAAATCCAAAGGAATTTGAATTTTTACGTATACTGGACAGGCTATTTTATAAATCGAGCTTTGGAATGGAATTATAAGAGTTTCAAAACATTGAAATAATTTTTCTAGATGTAGTTCAAGGACTGAGGGGTTCTTTGGGTGTTTCATCAAGTTTTGGGAGCTTCAGGATCCAAAATTTCATTTTTGGAGATTCTCTATAGGGCGCAGGGTTTTTTTTGAAATGGTATGGCCCTCAGCAGCAAACCATGTAGCCTATTTTAGAGGATCAGAACACCCTGTATGGGATCAGCATGGTTTACCCAAACCATGCACATAACCCACAGAGTTAGTTCCAAATAGATATTATGGTTGTATTTTTCATCACACGGTTGGTGTACAGTTTGTCTAACCGTGCGTTGTGTTTTTTTAAAGAATTTAATTTAATTTAATAAAAAAACAAGACCTAATATACCCCTATCCCACCCATTACAAGCGAGACATCCCCCTCGTATAAACCCCCATGGAACGATCTCCCTCCTCATGGCATCCTCTCTTCACAACAATTTCAATTGTATTTATTCTAGTCTTTCATTCGATCCTTTGAGGTAAAAACTATGGCTACATCCACTTCCTCTTTTCTGTTATTTTTTCCTCTCTTTATTTCCCATTTGTTTTAACCAAACCCTAGGGTTAGGTTTGATCAATTTTTTGGTGTTTTCATTTGTTTTTAGGTTATGTAGTGACTCTATTAGGTCAGCCTTATTTGTATTTTGGCATCCACCACTAAAGGAAATTTGGGTCAAATCATTTAAATCCTCCCATCATCAATTTTGAGTAGGTTTTCCTCTATTATTTAGTATTGATCAATTTCTAATTTTTCACTTTCTAAGTTCATGGTAATTTTCTTTGACTGTGTGGGCCCTTGATGTGGAGGTTTTAGGTTGTCATTGTCAAAAGAGACTTGTGGGTGTATGCATTGGTATGAATGTACATATATAAGTTCCACATTTGTAAATATTCACATATGGAAGGATGAATATATATAATGGGTCTAGGTGTGCTTATATGGGTATATGAAAATGCATACATGTTTAACTAAAAGGGGGTATATGAATGTATAATCATATATGTAAGGATCCCCTTATACATATTTTCCCATAAAAATATTTATATAGGGTCTAGGTGTCCTTGCATATAAGAAAAGGTGCATATTTTTGGAAGTGGTAAATGCAAGGTTCGAGTTTCCAATGTCAAATTCATCAGCTACCGAGATATTTTGGATTCGTATTCTTATTGTGGTATGATAGCTTTACATCTTCCCTTTAAATTTAAGAATGAATTAATTGTTAACTTTTCACACTTTTCTTGGATATTAATTAGTGTTGAGTGATTTTTATAATAAATTATTATTTAATGTTAATTTAGTATGATTCTGGAATGAAATGTTTAATATAATAAATGAATTTTTTGAGGAATAATGTCATGTTTTTATAATAAAACCCCTCGATGGTGGTACATTGTCTTCTAAACTAAAAAGTATTGATTAGTAATATAAACCATTCTTATCTTGTTTCATTAGTTTTTCTCTATGTTTTGATGACTTTATTATGGATGTATTTTTTGTCTTGTTTATAACATAGACCTTGGAGATGTCCCTAAATGAGTTTTCCCTTAATGGTCCAATGATTATTACTCAGAGCACCTAATTAGCTTCTGGATTATCCTTAAAATGTAATTTTCCTTAAGGCATGAGTATTAAATGGAACCAGATGCTTTTCTTAGATGATTTACCAACTTATGGTTGGAGTTACCCAAGTAGTAAATTTCCTTCTTTGACTAGGTAGACATTTAAATAGATCCTTGAACATTATGAATTATGTGGATTAAATGAAATAGATTATTCAGATGGTTTCCTCTCTTAAATTAAACTAAATGCTTATATGAATTGTAGTAACTCTTTGGGATTGAACTTGACTAAAGGGACATGTCGAAGGTGTTTCCTCATGTGTTATGTTGTGAAGATGAATCTTCCTTATTTATAGATTTAAGGGATTGAATAATAAGTTGTGTGAGAAGTTTTTCCTCATGATTTTCTTTATAAATGGTTATTTATTTATATGTTATATATACGATGGTAAGGGGTAATGAGAATGAGGGATAATAACACTCAATTACATTGTGTATTGAGTTCATTTCTTCTCACAACAGTGATACTAGTGGGACATTGGGTTGAGGATTCATGCTCCCTGTTAGAGTGTTGGCATGATGGCACGCTCACCATCCTTATTCTTGAGTTCATTTCATCTCACACTCTATTGATATGTATGTAATGTACCCTATTTCTTACGATTATAGGCTCATTTAGACTAGTTATGGATGTATGAGTTACGCCTTGGTCCATCCAGTATCAAGTATTCTAGGTATATGGACATTAGGAATCATAACACACTTGGTCTATATAGGTGGATGTAATATAAAACTATACTATATATATTATTTATATATATACATAGTTTTTATTAGACCTTTCTTCTTTAAGGCAATGAGACGAAGAAGGTAGAGTCAGCAATATGTCTGATTGGAACTTGAGTTTACCTATGTCATTATTTTAGTGCTATTTATTGCTTCATATTACCTGCAAACTACTTAATTTATATTATACCAAATGTATTAGGATTAGTGTGGGTGTCGGCCTATTGAGATTGCATCGCACACCATTCTCGTGTACCATTAGTACCAGAGTATACTTTTTGTCTGTAAGTTTTCATAAAGAGAAATAGAAAGCTTCCAATTTTTGATTCACATTACTAGGATAGATTCCAGGTAGAGGACCGAGCTGGTGCTCGAGATGCTTGTGAATCTATTAATTGGGAAGTTATTATTTTTCTACATTGTACTGTTTACTATAATTCTTACTACTTGTACTTGTATAATCATCTGTCATACATTCATTTTTTTAAATTGGCATTGGACACTCTTATTCAATTATTATATTATTCTTCCACTTTTTGTCTTTAATTTATTACTATTTTTTCTATTGTACATTGTTTTCTTATTAGTTTTACTATTGTTCTACTCCAACCTCTACTGTAAAGTCTCCCCACCATACTACCATTATACCCTTGCTACTAGTCAGCAACCTCTGTCATATAGGAAGGCGTACATGAGGCAATGTGACCCACCAGTCTAGCTTCCACTTAGTGGTTGTTTGGTCCAGTACGTTACACATAGACTCAAAAATAAGATTGAATTGATGATTTAAGAACTAGATAAACATTTTTGGATATAGATAAAGATTTACCACATTAGATTTAGATACATAAGATCTAAGTACACCTAATTTATAAATTCTATAATTGGAAAACTATTACTATATTCCATTCATAAATAGATATTTAATTTATATATATTTTTTGGATAATAAAATGTTAGTAACATCCCAGACCCAGTTGACAATAAACAATGCCCTCAGCCCGGTTGGTCACATGGCCTCAAGAGCTTCTCCCCAAATGCTATAGGCTACTGACTAGAAGCGAGTAACTATGTTTGTTAGTGGGGAGACTATGCCCTCATCACCCTAGTGTTGCATATTGTAATATTAATAACATATAATTAGTAGAAGAATTAAATCATTCAAATAATAGATAACGAGCAGGAATAGATGAAAATACCAAAAAGAAACTCATATACAATGATGACGATGATACATGTCACGTGTCCCTAGTAAAGTAGCAAAAACATGTATACAAGGAAGATATCTGATACATATAACAATGTAAAAAATAGGCCCAAAGTACCCAACTAGCATCTTGAACATCAACTCAGTCACATGCTCCCTGCTCCATAGACACAATCAAGAACCTGTAGTAGGGTTCTTTCCCTTATTCATACCTTCAATCATATAGTCTTTTCGGGTACCTAAGGTTGCCCAAATAGGGTGTGAGACATAATCCCAATAGGAAAACACCCAAGTTTTGTGCCCTCCAGTCAGTGAATATATAACAGTCACAATTCATATGAAAAAATATGATACATAAAAGAAATATTCCAATTAAACATCCTATAAATTCCAGGTTCTCATTTTATAACCAATTCATATAATCAATTTCATTTAAAAGGTAAGTCTCTGATTTCATAGTTAGGCCCATGTCATTTTTAATAAATCTCATTTAATGATTCTATCTCATTAAATTAATAAGTCATGATACTCTACCTATAGACTGACATCACCCATGATAATATGATCAAAGTATGCCTAATTAGTCCATCCATAAAGTATAGAAAAACCAAATTCAAACTTTTGCTTTGTCTTGGAAGATGCTTCATATAACTCATTCCATTTATTAATCAATTTAGAACCTAATCCAGTCCAAGGAATTCCTAATTTGGAATCTATCGATAAGAGAAGTAGTAGCAAGAAGAGATGCAACGATGGATGGACCAGCAACATGAGCATATGATGGAGTACATGTGACATATGACTCAGGGTTTAGGGATGGAGTTCTGTCCACCACCACCTCTAAATGATACTCCCCTTAGTGATTTATGTATTTTTTGTCACATTTATTTTGATAAACATTTGAATGTACATATTTGTTATAATATTTTTATTAATTCATATATTTGTAGTTATATATAGTGATTTTTTAATTATTGTGAATATTTTTTTATTTATTTTTTTATTTTATTTTTTTATTACTTTTTTATTTTTTTTATTTTTTTTATTTTATTATTATTATTTTAAAAAAATTACTTCTTCATGATTGGGAGATTCACCCATCGAAAATAATTATTTTTAAAAGGTGAATCTTCCCATCACAAAAGATATTTTATATATATTGGAAAATATTATTTGTGACGGGATACCTACCTAGTGAAAATATTTTTTTTTTGCGATGACCCACCTCAAAAAAATATTACTTGGGAGGTCATTTTCAGAAACGTGTCACTTGTGACAAGACCCCATCGCAAATAATTCATTTTTTTGTTTTGAGTAAAAGAGGAATATTAATAGGGGAATAATAAATGGTGAATCAACTTAAATTTTCATAGAAACACTATGAAATATCCAAAAATCCGATGGAAAATCTAAGAGAGTATAGGTGAGGGGACCCCTTGGATCGCATGCACAAGGGAGAAGAGAAAGTGGGGAATGGGGGTTTAAGTATCATGGGAATGTTTTGGTTATTTCACCCCATTTAATAAAATATGGGTAGGCTAAATGGTTTTCCAAACCATACACCAACCATGAAAATATCCTCTAAGATGAAATTGTAGGTTTCACATGGTTTTTTTGAAACCATTCACAAATTGTGTGTTGATACCAAAGTTAAAACTACATCATATGATTTTCTCACATGGTTTCCTATAACCATGATGAAACTATACACAGACAAAACCCCTTTAGAAATTATAAAATCCATCTCAAAGCTCCGAACACCCACCTTAGAACCTTGAAACCTCCCAGAGCATTATAAATATCTAAAAACATCTCCTTGGGATTCTCCAACTCTCATAATTCCAATCTAAATCACAATTATTAGAATAATAGTTTCTTCAATAATCTAAAATCCCAATTCCCTAAACCCTAAATTACATGGGTTTTATCCCCCCCCCAACACACACACACACAATATCATTTATCATTCATATGATGACTTGTTATTCTATAAACCATCATGCATGACCTATCTTGATCATAAATTCATGCTCAATTCACCACTTTCTAGTTAGGAATGTTGAATGGGGTTTTTCTATGCAACACCAAACACATTCCACATTATTCATAAAAACACAATCCACCACCCATAACAATCACCAAAACACTTAGATGAAACTCCATGGATCCCATCCATCTCAAGACACCAGAGTGTCATTAATCAATTTATATTAGATCTTTTGGAGTTCCCAGTCAGAAGAATCACCTCATGGGTATGATTTTGATCCATGGTTCTCCCGCCATTAAAATATCCTAATAAAACATAATTACAATTCCCATGACATGATCAATGTGGTTTCTATCCCACCTATTAAAATTTAATGTTAAAAATTTTTTAGTCCTCATATGGATGAATTAATTAAAAAATGCTTGACCACACCCACTAATTCACAATATAAGCATCCTCTCATAATGAAAAATAAACTCAATGGTGTCAAGTGAATATCTAATGCACACACCAAAAACCTGAACACAACTTGTTATATCTTCATGTTTGAATCCTCAACCAACCATCTACATCATCCATCATTTTATAATCCGGAACATTGACACACCTTGATCTGATACACCATTGAATCACATCATAAAAATATCAACACTAATGTCAACATATGGACTCTATCCAACACCTTTGAATCCCAAATTTCGTATTCAACACAAAAATAGATAAATTGGATCCATCAGAACACTGACTTAAAATTTTCATTACAATCATCCGATAACTGGTCTCATCACACCCATGAACCCACTAACATGAGGTTCTTACCTTAATATCCCATTATCTATATATTACAACATGTAATAAATATACACGGTTTCTCACTCAAACCTGATCTCCAATGTGAAATATCACTTTCTTATAATTCATTGATCGTTAAAAACATCATTCATGGAACCTGCAAAAATTATATCCATGACAAGGTTAATACCATCCATGACCAATGGAGAACTCCCCACCATATGCATTCCTTTATACTGATCCTTGATAACAACCTTAAGACGCTCTAATATCAAACATGTGTCACCCCTTTTGATATACACTCATATCATCTTAGGAAACATCATTTATCATCCATACCAATTGTCACTATATATAAAAAGGGAAACACCTACCATACTCTTCCAAAACCGTGGCCAAAAATCCCACAGTAATTCCATCCATAAAATTGGTCTTCATCCCACATAATACCATTCACCAATCCATCCTAGTTTCATTAGAAACCAATAGTCATATGATTCTATACCTCCTAATTACAAAACTTGAATCACACTCGCATTAGTCGTATATTATCGAAACTATGACCAATCACCTAAAAACTAATTTTACCTTTCATACATGTCTATAACATCCCGCCTCTTTATCACATAATCTTTCATTACATTTTACAAAACTGAGGATCTTTAAGGTTTAGTGTCTTGGAAACCAGGAACAAAATACATGAAAACAACATAAAGCATTCTTCTTAAACACTTGAAAGGCTTCTCCTTAAGTTCATCCAAGGTTCATTACTGCATCTCATAACCTGGGGACATACATCAAAAGAAAGGGTGGGCAGAAGGCCCAGTAAGGGAAACAAGAGGAACATTTTACATGTGAACTTGATATACTTCAATAAGGACATGAAAAGAACTTTAAGGCATGAGAAATAAATCATGATGCATTTCATAATAAAAATAAAATTTTTCATAACATGAAGATGTGGCTACATAATTTAACATAGACAATCATGAACATATCACCAAGGTCCATCCCCAAGGTGTCATTTGAAAATTACCAAGGTTATTCACCAAGGTATCGTGAAAATTGTAATCTCTAGTGGTTACATCATTACCCAATGCATTGGAGCGCTATCAGGGCGCACCCTTAAATTTGCCTTTATTATCATGTGATCCACATATATCATCATCAAACATTTCATAAATAACCCATATAGCATAAAATAAATGGGTTTCATTTCATAATCACAACTTTTTAAAAACTGCCTTAAAGACATGATCTTTACATCACTTTAAAACCCACAGAAAAGGAGGGTAGGTCTCATGTATGTAAATCCCAGAATAGAAAATTTTGGTATATATGTTAATACCCCTGTAGAAATAAGAGCTTTGAGTATTCACTTTATAACATAAAATAATTTTTAGAAAAGAGAGAGAGGCACTTTTAGACGAAAATTCTGCAGCATAACGGCTATGTTACAAGGTTTTAGAAAACATTTAGAAGAGAGGGGACATGGGTCAAACATTCATAAATGACCCATAATATAGTAGGGAAAAAAATAAGAAGGATATATGGACATGCTAATGAAGTTTGAAGGACATACCATTTGAAATGAAAAACATGGAAGGAAGACAAAAATAAGATTTCTCTTGTGAGAATTCAGCAGCCTAACGGCGTCACTTAAACTTCAACAAAATTGAATTGCCAAGGTCAAATAGGGTCTCTAATCATATGAACATAAGATTCCAGTATGATAGATATAGAGATAATACCCCATCATAATATAAAGTAACTTGAAAGAATGGACATGAAAGTAGAACTTCAAAACGGGAAGGGTGAAGAACCACTTAAAAATTCGGCAGCTTAACGGCGTCACTTAAACTTCAACAAAATTGAATTGACAAGGTCAAATAGGGTCTCTCATCATATGAACATAAGAGTCCAGTATGATAGATGTAGAGATCATACCCCAACATAATATAAAGTAACTTGAAATAATGGACATGAAAGTAGAACTTCAAAACGGGAAGGGTGAAGAACCACTTAAAAAATTCGACAGCCTAACGGCGCCACTTAAAACTTCAAAATACTGAATTGAAGAGATAAAATGGGGTCTCTCATCATATGATCATAAAATACCAGTATGATAAATTTAGATATCATACCCCAACATAATAAAAAGGAACATGAAAGACTTTAATGAAAATAGAACTTGAAAATGAGGAAGGTGAAAGAATCCCTTAAAAATTCGGCAGCATAACGGCGCCACTTAAACATTCTTAAAACGAATTGATGAGAGCAAGGGGGTCTCTCATCATATGAACATGAAATGGGCAGTAGTATTAATATAAAATAACATCCTCCATCATAAGAATATGGAGCATAAAAGAAATGACATAAAAGAGATTACTTGAAAAGAAAGAGAGAGGTCGGATCCCTTACCTTAAAATGTAACTCTTAAACCTCAAAGGTTGGGACCTTGAGGGCTTGGGGGCACCTTGGGATGGCTCCTTGGGAGGTAATGAGACCAGAACTTCGTTGGGGAAGATTGGGGAGTCGAATTGATGAGAGGAGGGCTTGGTATTTATAGGGAAAGTGAGGGGACAAGGCATTAATGACCAAGGGACACCTCACATGTGCTTTTCTCAAACCCATGTGCTCTCCCTTGGCATTTATCATGGAGTTAGGCCACATGGGGCCCCCAAAACAATAATTCATCACCCTTGGCCGGCCAACCCTTAAAAAAAACTCATGACATCATCATGACACAGTTATGATGTCATTAAACATACCGAAACCCTAAAACTGTATTTTTACTATTCACCGAAAATTCAACTTTCTCAGAATAATCCCAAAATTTCACCTTAACCAAATATCAAAGCTCTGATTTCAAAAATGAAATCCATTTTATAAAAATAATTTTCTAAATATTTTTAATTTAATTTTTAAATAAAAACACTATTCATCGAAAATTCATTTTTTTCAGAAAAATCCCCAAAAATTACCATAACATAATATCGATGCTCTGAGTTCAAAAATAAAGTCCTTTTTATAAAAATAATTTTCTAATTATTTTTAATTAAATTTTTAATTAAAAAACACTATTCACCCGAAAAAACTAATACTTGAATAATAATTTATGAAACCGTTATTTAACCATTTTATTGAATCACATTACTTAATCAAGGTGCCTAGATTATTTTAAAACTTTCTTTAAGTGAGATTACTAATCCATTTGGTCATATTACTAATCCTAATCATAAAATCACTATTCATAATTTACTATTCATCAAAAATCATGTTGATCTTATTAGACTCTAAATTTCGTACTGAACATAATTGTAGAAGACCATTTTTTGAGAATCATTACACATTTTAAATTATTTAAGGTTTACACAAACATTTTTTTTAAAATATCCTTTTGAAAATTCATCAAAAATATGCATACTATTTTTATCCAGTCATTTGAAAATTCATAAACTTCATCATAAGAAGAAATCCCAATTTTTTATTTAAAACAAGGATTACACAAGGCAATTACGGTCTCGTTACATATCCCCTTATAATACCAGCATAGGACCTAAGAGTAAGGTGTGCTAGGGTGATAGAATCTTGGGGCGGCTCGGTCAACATTGCCCGAGTAGTAATTTCTATCAGTTTGAACTTCTCGCGAAGGCGATTCCGTTCTAGCTTCACATGATGAAGTTTGGCTTGGGTTTGGTCCAGAGCAAAGGCCAATGGTGCTACCTCCTTCCCAAGCTCTGTTAGATGGGCTTCGATCGGTCCATGACTACTAGGTGAGGCCATCAAATCTTCTTTCTATAATAATTAACCAAGATTACTTATATTTAGAGACAATAATCAAAACATTTTGTTCACGGCGGTCATATTGACCGATGGTCATATAACACTCAAAAACCAATGGTATTATTTTAATTATAATCATGTTTATCAAATAAAACATTTTTGTTGAGTATAAAAATAAAATAAAATAACACATGAAATCAGGAAACAAGATTTATTCAAAAATTTCGGGCTGTTACAATCTTCCCCCCTTAAGAAATTGCGTCCTCGCAATTTTTTTTTAAAATTGGGTTTTGAAATTTCATTGAAAGTCCCACATCGGAAAAAGAGTCAGTAACACCATTACTTTAAAAGAAATAAAAGGAAGTACAAAGGCCACCCGAGTTTACTCATACTAGGATTCCATGTAGGAAACATGGACATGGAGGAGAAAACAAAGGGTAACGTTCTAAAGGAGAGTGATAGAAAACATGATTAGGAGGAATTTAACCACCAGAAAATCCCAAAATTATGATGTGTGTAAGCGGTCTTTGATTACCCAGTAGGAAACGTAAACCAACAACGTTTTTGTTTTACATTCCTTTTCATAACTTTGAGGAATTCATTTACAACATAGATCAAAAACATAAGGAAATATATCTACCTTCATGTAGAGTTTCATACTTTAATAAGTTTCTACCAAAACTAATCTTTTCTCCAAACGATGAGCATTCAAAACTACTTGGTCTCATCAAAACACAAGAATCATCTTCTAGAGAATCACATAATCCACAAAAGATCAACTATCTATTTCTTCTATCTTTAAACATTATCCCAAAATTAGAAAGGGTAAGGTAAAACAAATCTTCAAAAAGAATCCCATAGGAATGGAAACTACTTTTAAATCTTCAAAGTTCCATGGTAATACCCAAGGTTCATCATAGACCATTCCATAAATAACAGTCCTTAAAATTCCTCAAAGTAAACCAAACTAAGATTGAAACCCAAATACAAGAAGGACTTGATAACATAGTCGTCCAAAATAAACTTCATTGTTAATCTCCAAACAACATCAACCACTCCTAACATCGTATAACAAAAGTAGCTAACCTAAACATATTTTACCCAAGATAGGTTAATCATTCCCGTAAGTAACCTAAATTACTATAAGTCCACCATAAATTCATTGATTCTTCAAAATATAAGTCAACCTTACTCCTCAATGAAAATACCGTAGTAATCTATCATATATGGTCCTCAAAATAGTGAATGTCTTCCAAAATAATAATCATCTTTTAATCCCCTAATCATCTCTATCGTAATAATACGGCAATCGTAGCATTTCCTATCACATTGGTTGTTGGGACATGTTCTTCCATTTCCAGCCATTAACTAAGAAAAGAAGCTATAGTTAGGGGATTAAATACTTAGCCAATAATCATGAAAAGAAACTTAAAGCATCTAAGGATAACATGTAGAAGTAAAGTATACCCTAACTTGTGATCCCCTAGGTTCCCTTCTAGGTTATCCATGATCATATATTCTTATGTGAACCATTATTTTATTTTATCTTTGTTCCTTTAACAATGGTTCATACTAAGCTTATGAATTTACCAAAGCATATCCCCCGGGAGTGTCGTAACCAAGAGTGCATCAAGGCCCGTTGTCGTGTACCAGTTCCCGTTCGATTCTAGATCAAAGCGGTGTTTTCGGGTTTTACCCCTATGTACATATGTGCTAGAGCCACCTCTACCTGCTCCTATCCAGACAGGGATGTATTTGCTTGGAAACCCCTTACTCAATACTCACCAAAATACCAGGAAGACTTCCTATATTTAAACTCTTCTATAGGGTTTTTCCTAGAGTTTTTATATCCTAATTTCCACAAATAACTAAACCATCCTTTGATACCAACTATAACATCCCGCCTCTTTATCACATAATCTTTCATTACATTTTACAAAACGGAGGATCTTTAAGGTTTAGTGTCTTGGAAACCAGGAACAAAATACATGAAAACAACATAAAGAATTCTTCTTAAACACTTGAAAGGCTTCTCCTTAAGTTCATCCAAGGTTCATTACTGCATCTCATAACCTGGGGACATACATCAAAAGAAAGGGTGGGCAGAAGGCCCAGTAAGGGAAACAAGAGGAACATTTTACATGTGAACTTGATATACTTCAATAAGGACATGAAAAGAACTTTAAGGCATGAGAAATAAATCATGATGCATTTCATAATAAAAATAACATTTTTCATAACTTGAATATGTGGCTACATCATTTAACATAGACAATCATGAACATATCACCAAGGTCCATCCCCAAGGTGTCATTTGAAAATTACCAAGGTTATTCACCAAGGTATCGTGAAAATTATAATCTCCAGTGGTTACATCATTACCCAATGCATTGGAGCGCTATCAGGGAGCACCCTTAAATTTGCCTTTATTATCATGTGAGCCACATATATCATCATCAAACATTTCATAAATAACCCATATAGCATAAAATAAATGGGTTTCATTTCATAATCACAACTTTTTAAAAACTGCCTTAAAGACATGATCTTTACATCACTTTAAAACCCACAGAAAAGGAGGGTAGGTCTCATGTATGTAAATCCCAGAATAGAACATTTTGGTATATATGTGAATACCCCTGTAGAAATAAGAGCTTTGAGTATTCACTTTATAACATAAAATAATTTTTAGAAAAGAGAGAGAGGCACTTTGAGACGAAAATTTTGCAACATAACGGCTATGTTACAAGGTTTTAGAAAACATTTAGAAGAGAGGGGACATGGGTCAAACATTCATAAATGACCCATAAGATAGTAGGGAAAAAAATAAGAAGGATATATGGACATGGTAATGAAGTTTGAAGGACATACCATTTGAAATGAAAAACATGGAAGGAAGACAAAAATAAGATTTCTCTTGTGAGAATTCAGCAGCCTAACGGCATCACTTAAACTTCAACAAAATTGAATTGCCAAGGTCAAATAGGGTCTCTAATCATATTAACATAATATTCCAGTATGATAGATATAGATATCATACCCCATCATAATAGAAAGTAACTTGAAAGAATGGACATGAAAGTAGAACTTCAAAACGGGAAGGGTGAAGAATCACTTAAAAATTCGGCAGCTTAACGGCGTCACTTAAACTTCAACAAAATTGAATTGACAAGGTCAAATAGGGTCTATCATCATATGAACATAAGAGTCCAGTATGATAGATGTAGAGATAATACCCCAACATAATATAAAGTAACTTGAAAGAATGGACATGAAAGTAGAACTTCAAAACGGGAAGGGTGAAGAACCACTTAAAAAATTCGGCAGCCTAACGGCGCCACTTAAAACTTAAAAATACTGAATTGAAGAGATAAAATGGGGTCTCTCATCATATGATCATAAAATACCAGTATGATAAATTTAGAGATCATACCCCAACATAATAAAAAGGAACATGAAATACTTGAATGAAAATAGAACTTGAAAATGAGGAAGGTGAAAGAATCCCTTAAAAATTCGGCAGCATAACGGCGCCACTTAAACATTCTTAAAACGAATTGATGAGAGCAAGGGGGTCTCTCATCATATGAAAATGAAATGGGCAGTAGGATTAATATAAAAGAACATCCTCCATCATAAGAATATGGAGCATAAAAGAAATGACATAAAAGAGATTACTTGAAAAGAAAGAGAGAGGTCGGATCCCTTACCTTAAAATGTAACTCTTAAACCTCAAAGGTTGGGACCTTGAGGGCTTGGGGGCACCTTGGGAGGGCTCCTTGGGAGGTAATGAGACCAGAACTTCGTTGGGGAAGAGTGGGGAGTCGAATTGATGAGAGGAGGGCTTGGTATTTATAGGGAAAGTGAGGGGACAAGGCATTAATGACCAAGGGACACCTCACATGTGCTTTTCTCAAACCCATGTGCTCTCCCTTGGCATTTATCATGGAGTTAGGCCACATGGGGCCCCCAAAACAATAATTCATCACCCTTGGCCGGCCAACCCTTAAAAAAACTCATGAAATCATCATGACACAGTTATGATGTCATTAAACATACCGAAACCCTAAAACTGTATTTTTACTATTCACCGAAAATTCAACTTTCTCAGAATAATCCCAAAATTTCACCTTAACCAAATATCAAAGCTCTGATTTCAAAAATGAAATCCATTTTATAAAAATAATTTTCTAAATATTTTTAATTTAATTTTTAAATAAAAACACTATTCATCGAAAATTCATTTTTTTCAGAAAAATCCCCAAAAATTACCATAACATAATATCGATGCTCTGAGTTCAAAAATAAAGTCCTTTTTATAAAAATAATTTTCTAATTATTTTTAATTAAATTTTTAATTAAAAAACACTATTCACCCGAAAAAACTAATACTTGAATAATAATTTATGAAACCGTTATTTAACCATTTTATTGAATCACATTACTTAATCAAGGTGCCTAGATTATTTTAAAACTTTCTTTAAGTGAGATTACTAATCCATTTGGTCATATTACTAATCCTAATCATAAAATCACTATTCATAATTTACTATTCATCAAAAATCATGTTGATCTTATTAGACTCTAAATTTCGTACTGAACATAATTGTAGAAGACCATTTTTTGAGAATCATTACACATTTTAAATTATTTAAGGTTTACACAAACATTTTTTTTAAAATATCCTTTTGAAAATTCATCAAAAATATGCATACTATTTTTATCCAGTCATTTGAAAATTCATAAACTTCATCATAAGAAGAAATCCCAATTTTTTATTTAAAACAAGGATTACACAAGGCAATTACGGTCTCGTTACATATCCCCTTATAATACCAGCATAGGACCTAAGAGTAAGGTGTGCTAGGGTGATAGAATCTTGGGGCGGCTCGGTCAACATTGCCCGAGTAGTAATTTCTATCAGTTTGAACTTCTCGCGAAGGCGATTCCGTTCTAGCTTCACATGATGAAGTTCGGCTTGGGTTTGGTCCAGAGCAAAGGCCAATGGTGCTACCTCCTTCCCAAGCTCTGTTAGATGGGCTTCGATCGGTCCATGACTACTAGGTGAGGCCATCAAATCTTCTTTCTATAATAATTAACCAAGATTACTTATATTTAGAGACAATAATCAAAACATTTTGTTCACGGCGGTCATATTGACCGATGGTCATATAACACTCAAAAACCAATGGTATTATTTTAATTATAATCATGTTTATCAAATAAAACATTTTTGTTGAGTATAAAAATAAAATAAAATAACACATGAAATCAGGAAACAAGATTTATTCAAAAATTTCGGGCTGTTACAATGTCAACCTCATCCATCTAAAATCACCTCTGGGATTTCTTTTCAATAATCCTAACATCTCACTCTTTCCAAGGAATACTGCATGATCACATGTCACCCAAACAACATTCCAAAAACAAATAGCATCTACCCATGCTTTATCCATCCTAGATCCAATTATTTATACTCAAACCCCATTATCTTGTTGGGAAACACACTTAAAGAAAATAAATTTAGGTGTCATATTGAAACCAAACTCTTATACAAAGAACCTCAAGTTCTCTATATCATGAAATACCAGGTCACCTCCATACCTATACCATATACCTGTTAGTACCTCTGATGAATCGATCTCATAAATCAAACCATCTACTCATTATTCCAATCTTTTTGTTATTCATAAGTCTATATTATCATATCTCTTGGGTTAACCTAACATATATCACTCATCTCACCAATACCTTGAGACACATCTCAAGTGATCTAGTATCTCCCACATATCCCATAAGTCATATCTAACATACACCATAACTCATGGGAAGCATCCTTGATTCCATATAAAATATCACTCAATAATTAATGTTCTAAAAAACCCCATTTTATGGTTCTAATATACATATAAGTATCATGAATCACATGAAATTTCATCAACCTACTAGGAAACTAATACTCACTGGTCATCTATAAACAAGACTATCCCCTGTGAAAACCAATATCTTATTATTGAGTGATATGCCTAGTTTAATAAAAAATACAAAATGGAAGTGAAAATAAATTACCATAATTGATCCTCATGTTCTAATGTAAATCATGGGGTTGATTATACCTACTTAATCTAGCACCATAAATCTCTGAGAACATTACATAATCATTGAGGGATACATCTATTGACCCAAAATACTATGAGTGTTATTTCAGGTGGTATGAAAACTAGATACTAGTTTTAATTATATGTAATACATCATCATGTATAGTAATAATGAGATCCTAAGAATCCTAGGAATCCCAGTAAGAATAAATAGGTATTCTGTTGATCCCTAGTCATAGCACTGCATAAAATATTTCCCCAAGTATCCTTCCAAATCCTAAGCATCACTAGGAATATCTTAAAATCCTTAAAGGAAATAGTCAGGTTCTAGGAATCCAAATTCATTTCTACAAACATCATAAGGTACAACGAACAGATCCTAGGATTCAATAGGAATCTCTATGAACATTATAAGGTACAGTGGCCAAATTTTAGGATTCACTATGAATCTCTCCAAGAATCACCAATTATATCCACTAGATCCTAAAGATGTAATCCCGAGTATCCCAAAATCTTAGCCATATCTAGATCTTAGGGAGGCAATCCATAAAATCCCATCATCATCAACCATATCTGTAAATGTCTCAATAATACATAATCTAGGGTTCAGTATCCACCCCATAATATATACTAATAATAATAATAATAATAATAATAATAATAATAATAATAATAATAATAGAATGGGTTGTCTACCTACCCAACCCATTTCATACTACTAAGTTCATCCTCTCAATTTCACAACCAATCCTTGTCACTATAGCCCTACCTAGCTCGCATCATCAATTTGGGTTCTAATGTGAAACCAAAAATCATCACTACCCATTCCCGTACTAACCCTATCAAGGGTTATCATAATTATTGGGACACCAACAGAGGTCTAAAAGGTGTCATCATGAAAAATACACCTAATATGAGATCCTCAATATGAACCTCATCTCTCAGGCCAGTCCTATCACTTATAGGGAATATCATCCCTTGGCATCATCATGATTGCATTACGACCTCAATAGACTCATATGATAATCGCCACTAGCACCACTCTAGAAATATGGAATAATTCCCCTATCACATCCCAAGTTATCTTATGTTAGTCCTCTTAGCCAACCTATCCTCAATCAACCTAAGGTCCACCCACCTCGGTACTCACATGATAGTGGGGGAGAAATACTTTCCTGATGTTTATCTCAAATATCCTTTAGTATATAAGGAATCTCATAGTCATATCATGACCTACTCAACCAAACATTCCAATTCATCTCTTTTCTATATAAGAAAGTGTCTAAGGTTACATATACTAAGGTCTTACATGTTCATATATTTCATTTTATTAATAAATCTTTAGGTCTTTAAATATCACTACTCATATTTATAATCAATCCCTCGACCATCAGTGACTGAGTCATCAAGACAGTGCTCAAGGATCTATCTTGTCCCATGACACATTGTTTATTTCAAGGGGTTTTAGTAAAATAATCCATTTTATTTGATTCAAGCCCTCATAGGATCAATATTTTACATGGAACATGCATTTAAATTTAGGCCATTAGTTATTGGTGATTAGGGAATTAATTATAGTCCAAGGGTCAATAATAGCCTTTAACACTTATATTTCATCTATAAGAATTATATATATGATGTTTTGTGAGTACGATTACAATTAAACACGCACACACACCTCACACTCAGGATGGAAAGGTATTCCCCCCCCCCCACAGGGGATAGACCACCCAACAAGCCTTATTTATTCAATACATGGTCCATAGGCCCAATGGGCATGAATCCCATTACATGGCCCATAGGCCTCTATTTTTTACCCAAAGGCCCGTAGGTGATTTTTTCTGCAATAGTACCCAAGATGCTACAGTACTTTCTATAGTGCTACTAACGTTACAGTTCTTCTATAGTGCCCACCACCGCCACAGTGCCACTGGTGCTATAGTCGTGCTGCTACTAAAGTACTAATATAGTGCTGGTGTAGTACCTGTGTTCCATGGGATCTGAACCCCTAACCCCAATGTAGTATTTTAGGGTTCATACCACTAATCCAAACCCTAACTACATCTATTTTCAAGACCCGGCCCAATGGGTCTCAAGCCGTGACTCCCCAAGCCCACCTCCAATAGGCCATGGGCTGGCATCTAGCGTCGAGTAGGCTATCACACACATGGGAGTCATTAGCCTAAGTTACCAATACACATGCACCCACATACACCTCCATGAAACAGTGCAGAGATATACAAAACTGAAAGGTAAATGCACACATATAACTATCCCAAACCAGAGTGAAACAGAAGTACAAAAGAGAAAAATAGGGCCCACAAAAGGAAAACCAAAAAAACATCCAACCTGCTCGGAAGAAGGGGTACGCTGCCAAAAGCACCACCGAAAAGCTCCTCAGCACAGCTCTGGTAAGACTCCATGGTCAGTCCCGCTCACTCAATACCGCCTACTCCAAGTCCTCCTAGGACACCGTCATAGGGCATGTGCTCTGCACATGACACAAACATGTGCAGGCAAAGCCCGTGCAGGGGTGAGTATAACAATACTCAGTAGGAACCCCAAAAACCCAAAAAAAAAAGAGAGCAACTGAAAGGGAATAGTTCGCTCATCCCAACCAGAGGGAACCCAGAAGAGAGACAAACTCCATCTCGTGACCGTCCTCAGCTAAACATAACCAGTCAGCTCAATCCAGGTGTATGCCCATACATACACCTTGAACATCCAAATATACTCTTCTCACACACCAAGCCACGTGAGGTACTGACCTCATCACCAGAAATGGTTCACAACCAGGAGAACACACTATATGATCATTGCCATCCCATATGACACTCTTTTGAGAGATACACTCCATCGGGTCCCATACAAAACCCTCAGACGCTCACCCGAGATATCACACTCGTCGGATATCGTCACTGAGAAAACCATGATGAAACAACATGAACAACAAACTCCTCAGATAGGGGATCACTGTGAGGTTCCTCTAGGGGATACCATAACCCACACTGGTATACCAAGATCTCACAGATAGGGGATCACTCCCAGGGTCCACTGGGGGATACAACAACCCGATCTGGCATTCGTAGATCTCATAGATAAGGGATCACTCCCAGGATCTATTGGGGGATACCACAACCCAATCTAAAACTCGACAGAAACACGTCACTCAGATAGAGGATCGTCACCCTAGTCATGATGGTCACGACAATACTAAAACCCTATCTGGTACATCTCACGTTGTTGGGAATCGAACTGACGATGCCGCAACCCTACAAACATCATGTGCAAAGTAGGGGATCGTATAACCAATGATACCGCAACCCTACTATAATCCTCATGCTGAGTAGGGGATCGTATACCCGATGATGCCACAACCCTACTAACCTCGGCCCACTACGTAGGGGATTATATTCCCGATGATTCCACAAACCCTACAAGGTTAACCTGCAAGATAGGGGATCACCGCCCATGGATAAGTGGTCACATCGATACCAAGAATCCAATCTAGGGAAATGATGCTAGAAGATCACTCTCTGGGCCCACCAGAGGCATGCCACAACTCTAACATATTAAAAATCCCATCCAGAGGATCACAAACCTATGCTAAGTTTTTGATGTCGCATGAACCCTCATAGAAATGAACCAAGGGAGTACCCTCAACCATTGCTGGTCCAAACATCGATAACCCGAGCGACCCGCCACAACGCCACACTGCGCACCTCCAAGGCCAATACCGAGGCCACCATCATGATCCATGTGGAAAAACACGCAGGATCGGCTGTTTACTAGCCCGAAACGAAAAAAAACCAGTGAAAAAGGTGATATTCGCCATAGCTAGCCCATGAAGGGCCCACACACCGATCCTGAAACTCATAAAATAGATCATACCACTGTGATACCCTCGGAAAAACACACGGGATCGACTACTCGATCGTCCCAACTGGTCACCCAGTGAAAAAGGTATTATTCATAGAAGCCAGCCCATGTGGGGCCCACACTACGATCCCAAAACTCCTCAAGTGGATCAAACCGTTGCGATCCCCTTAGAAAAACACACGGGATCGTCTACTCGATCGTCCAAAACGGACACCCAGTGAAAAAGTCATCTTTCTCCGTAAACGCAGGAACCTGGCCTCATGGGGCCCACACCCTGTTCTCATTCCCAACACTTGGAAACTATCTTGAAAATTCCATTGTACCATTAGGGTATCAACGCCACTGACGGCACGTCATTTGGACACTCCGTGTAGGAGTTATGGTGGGTTGAAGCTGAATAATAATAAAATATTATTATTATTCTAACATTTCGTATCCCCGAGCCACAAACCCAACGCATAAAATTCTCAAAGTAAACCCAAAAGGTCCGTCTCAATTCAAGGAATGCATCGCCACAAACGGCTCATAGTTTGGACTCCCGATGTACATTTTATGGGGGTTTAAAGAGCTCGTGGAATATTCTGGTCGGACCATCGCTGGCTCGCCGGAAAACTGACTAGACCGCCGTGCCAACCTTGTCGGACCGCCGTGCCACCATGCCACCACCGCCCTCGCCAAATTCCACCATGGTCTCCATCAAAAAACTTCTGATAACCCCTAGGAGCACCCTGGTGCTCTAAAATCAGATCTGAAACATGTTTCAGAAACCATAGGACCCGAACTATACAAGCCTTATGACAATTTAAAGAAAAACAACACATAAATGGGGTCTGGGATTTTAAAACCCAAACTGTCTACCTCACGGGCGAAACACCGAAACTTCAGGCATAGAATGATGACTGCGATGCCCTCAAGCTCGATCTGCTGATGATCGGCATAGAAAACCGATGTTTGCGGCTCGATTCGGCGAAGAAATGGAGGATGGAGGAGAGGGAGACGTCGCCTGCGGGAGGAGGAAGAGTGGGGGGGATGATTGATTTATTTTATTTTTTTTAAATAAAAACTACATTTTAACTCTTCATCAACTCGCCTCCAACCCGGTACCCAGTGCCGACTAAAATTATGTCACACCTAGGGTAAACACAGTGTTCTCAATGCAACAACGGACTCAGATTTTCGATCTGACACTCCGTTCATAAGTTATTCGAGTTGACGCTCATAAATAAACTTTTCCATTTATTTATGAAAACTCCACTGGTGACTTTTCTCACAGCAGGCCCACGCCTGCAAAGTTTACACCCCGCCTAGGGTAAACGGAACGTTCTGGACACAATTGTGCCCTCAGATTCATGTTCTGAACTACCATTTAGGAGATAACACACCCCATCCATGTGAATAGTATAAAAATACTTAATATTTTTATAAAATTAATTTCGGGCACACCAGGCCTCGAAATCGCACGCCGTCTTCACGCCTAGCTCTAGAATTATTCGTAGGAATATTCTAAATTCTGACAGGTCCAAAACATGAGTTGCTACATTCTCCCCACCTTAGAACTTTTCTTCCTCGAAAAGCCATAATCCCAAGGATAGCAATTGGACTCTCAACTGGGTCTCCCACGCCAGCGAGTTTTCCAACAAATACTCATGGCCGAACACATAAGTCAGAGGTACTCATCCACCACACCTCAACACTATCCACTTTGGGTGGCACTGACTCGCCCGCACGGTTTTAATCACGTCACAAAAACGCGTCTCGGTGGGGGAAGGATCCCTCTTCCTCATGCATTTAAAGCACGTCGAACAAAACACACACAGGGTCTTACCAACGCCCTGAACAAAACTCGATCAAGCAATGAAAAGGGAAAGAGTACCGCTAAATAGTGTCTATCAAACTACTACAAAAAGTAGAAAGGACACAAGGTGTACCTCTATCCATCTGTGAATCCTCTGGGTCAACAGCCTCTAGGGCATGCAGCTATCCTTGCCCTATCCCTCCATCTCCCTGAGCTCGATGTGGACCACCTGGGGGTGGGGGTGGTGGAAACTGATATCGCTTACCACCTCCTACTGCTACACCATCTTTGTCACCACATTTTCCACCCTGTGGATCTCCTTGCTCGAGACGCTGCCTCTACCAAGGCGGTCTGCCGACCAGCTCCCTCTCAGCAGCACGACGGGTTGAACAATCTCTAGAAAGATGTCTTCGGCCATGTAAAGAATAACACCGCCTCTCCTACGGCTGACCAAAACTGGACTGCAAGCCCTCTGAGCCCTGAGCCTCTGATCCTCCATCATGGGGCCGCCTCCTGAAACGTTTCCCAAATCCGATCCCCTGAGTCTATCGGCAGCTACCAGATGTCGATCCGGCTGACAAAGTCTCAGCTCTCACATGCCCAGCACTAATAGGCGGGATCTTCTCGACCAGAAAGATCTCCACCACTAGGGCCCACTCCAGCACTCCAGCATAGGTGGGTAGACACAAAGAAACCACACCTTCCCGGATGTCCCTGCGTAACCCCTTCTCGAAGGTCTGATCCCTAAAGAATGGGTCTCGAACCATATCCATGGAGTAGCACGACAGGTCTGTAAACCTCACAGAGTACTCCAACACAGTCATTCCCTCATGTTGAAGCTACAAAAGCTCCTGGATCTGCACTAACCTCAACGTCACCAAATAAAACTCTTCCCTGAAGTGTTTCTCAATCTCTACCCATGTGAGCTTCTCCTCATTATGGGACTTCGTCACCAAACTCCACCATAGCTCGACCAAACCATGTAGAAGGCTTGCCGCTAGGACCACCATATGATTTGGGAGTGTCCTCACCAGGCAGAAAACACGGGTGACTGCTTTGAGCCAGTCATTAGATGCCTGAGGGTCTGGATCACCCAGGAACCTCAGAGGTCGTTGCCTTTGGAACTCGTGCAGCACACTCAGCCTGCGTGAAACCTTATCCTGCACTACTGGCACAACCATCTACTCAAAATTTGGTGGCTCAACTGGAATACCACTTGGAGGTCCAGCCTTAGAACATGTGCCCTGGTCCATAGCCTCTAGACGGGGTGGATTTTCACCACAATCTCACTGTGGAACTCTTGCTAGATATCATCGTGGGGGAATCCTAAAATAAATTCAAGACTCACCACAGTCAAAGAGTATATCTGGTGATCTGAATCAAGAAGGACAAGGAAAAACCCAAAACTTAGTCCTATATAATGCATGTATCATTTTTTCCCTGCGACTAGTGTACGGATGTCCCGAGTCGAAAGGCAAGTTATCAGATTCCTGGTGTATTGATACGTCGGTCACCGCACCAACACTGGAGTCTCTGGCCTGAAATCTAAACTCGAAACATGATAACACTTCTGCTATGAAACCAAAACCAAACTCACAGCTAGACCAGCTACGCTATTAGATCCCAAAGGTGGAACCTCCTCTGATACCACTCTATCACGACCTGACCCAATGGGGCTTGAGCCGCGACTCCCCAAGCCCGACTCCAATAGGCCAGGGCTGGCGTCTAGCATCGAGTAGGCTATCACACACATGGGAGGCATTAGCCTAATGTACCTGTACACACGCACCCACATACACCTCCATGAAACAGTGCATAGATATACAAAACTGAAAGGTAAATGCATGCATACAACTATCCCAAACTAAAGTGAAACAGAAGTACAAAAGGGAAAAATAGGGCTCACCATAGGAAACCCACAAAAGCATCCAACCTGCTCGGAAGAAGTGGTATGATTCAAAAAGCACCACCATAAAGCTCCTCGGCACAGCTCCGGTAAGACTCCACAGTCAGTGTAGATCACTCCGCACCGCCTGCTCTGGGTCCTCCTGGGACACTGTCGTAGGGACTGTGGTCTGCACACGACACAAACATGTGCAGGAAAAGCTCGTGCAGGGTTTATTAGAACAATACTCAGTAGGTACCCAAAAAACCCAAAATAGAAGAGAGAAACTGAAAGGCAACAGTCCACTCATCCCAGCTAGAGGGAACCCAGACAAGAGAGAAACTTTATCTTGTGACCATCCTCAGCTAAACACAACTAGTCAGCTCAATCTAGGTGTATGCTTATACATACACCTTGAACATCTAGATATACTATGCTCACACACTAAGACACATGAGGTAGCGACCTCATCACCAGCAACGGTTCAAAACCAGGAGAACACACTCCATGATCACTGTCATCCCAGATGACACTCGTCCGAGAGATACACTCCATCAGGTCCCACACAAAACCCTTAGACACTCACCTGAGAGATCACAATCGTCGGAAATCATCACTGAGAAAACCACGTTGAAATAGCAATGACAACAAACTCCTCGGATAGGGGATCACTCCTAGGGTCCACTAGGGGATACTAGAAACCACATCGGTATACAAAGATCTCACAGATAGGGGATCACTCCTAGGGTCAGCTAGGGGATACCACAACCCGATCTGGTATTCGTAGATCTCACATATAGGGCATCACTCCCAAGATCCGTTGGGGGATACCATAACCCAATATGGCGCTTGACATAAATATGTCACTCAGATAGAGGATCGTCACCCGTGTCATGATGGTCACGATGATACCGAAACCTGATCTGGTACATCTCGCGCTATAGGGAATCGAACTGACGATTCCGCAACCCTACAGACACCACACGCTGAGTAGGCAATCGTATAACCAACGATACTGCAACCCTACTATAATCCTCATGCTGAGTAGGGGATCGTATACCCGACGATGCGACAACCCTACTGGACATGGCCCACTATGTAGGGGATCATATTCCTGATGATGCCACAAACCCTATGGGGTTAACATGCTAGATAGGGGATCGTCGCCCATGGATAACCGTTCATAGCGATACTAAGAACCCAATCTAGAGAAACGATGCTAGAGGATCCCGCTCTGGGCCCACTGGAGGGATGCCACAACTCTAATAGATTAAAAATCCCATCGAGAGGATCAAAAACCTATGTTAAAGTTGTGATGTCGTGCGAACCCTCATAGGAATGAACCAAGGGAGTACCCTCAACCACTTTTGGTCCAAACTTTTCCAACCCAATCAAACCACCACAACACCACACTGCGCACCTCCAAGGTCGATACCGAGGCCACTATCATGATCCACACGGAAAAACATGCAGGATAGGTTGTTTACTTGCCTGAAACGGAAAATCGGTAAAAACTACACTATTCACCATAGCTAGCCCATGCTGGGCCCACACAACAATCCCGAAACTCATCAAGCGGATCATACCACTGTGATCCCCACTGAAAAACACTTGGGATAGACTAATCGATCGTCCCAAACAGTCACCCAGTGAAAAAGGTACTATTCACTAAAGTTAGCCCATGTGGGGCCCACACTACCATCCTGAAACTCGTCAAACAGATCACACCATTGAGATCCCCTCAGAAATACACACGGGATCGACTACTCGATCGTCCAAAATGGACACCCGGTGAAAAATTCATGTTTCTCCGTAAACTTCGGAACCCAACCTCATGGGGCCCACACCCTATTCTCGGTCCCAACACTTGGAAACTATCTTAAAAATTCTGTTGTACCATCTCAACACCACTGACGGCATGTCATTTGGACACTCTGTGCAGGAGTTATGGTGGGTCGAAGCTAAAAAATAATAAAATATTATTATTATTCTAACGTTTCGTATCCCCGGGCCACGAACCTGACTCATAAAATTCCCAGAGTAAACCCAAAAGGTCCGTATCAACGCAAGGAATGCGTCGCTACAAACGGCTCAGGATTTTGACTTCCGATATGCATTTTATGGGGTTTAAAGAGCTCCCGGAATATTCTGGCCAAACCACCGCTGGCTCACCAGAAAAATGACCGGACCGCCGTGCTGACCTTGCTGGACCGTCGCGCCACTACGCCACCTGTCGGATTCCACTGCGCTACCACCCTCGCCGGATTTCGCCATGGCCACCGCCGGAATTTGGGTTTTCTGCCGAAAAACTTCCGGGAACCCCCGGGAGCACCCCGGTGCTCCAAAATCAGATTTGAAACATGTTTTAGAAACCTCGGGACCCAAACTATACAACCCTTATGAGGATTTGATGAACAACAACACATAAATAGGGTATAGGATTTTAAAACTCAAACGGCCTACCTCGCGGGTGAAACGCCAAAGTTTCGGGTGCAGAAAGACGCCTGCGATGCCCTGAAGCTCGATCCGCTGACGATCGGCGCAGAAAACGGACGGTTGTGGCTCGATTCGGCGAAGAAACGGAGGAAGGGGAGACATCGTCTGTGGGAGGAGGAAGAGTGCAGGGGGGATGATTGATTTCTTTTATTTTTTTAAATAAAAAATACATTTTAACTCCCCGCCAACTCGCCTCCGACCTGGTACCCGGCACCGACTAAAATTATGTCATGCCTAGGGTAAACATGAAATTTTGAATGCAACAAAAGACTTGGATTTGCGATCTGAGACTCGGTTCAGAATCTATTCAATCCGATGCTCATAAATAAACTTTTCCATTTATTTATGAAAACGCCCCTAGTGGCTTTACTCACAGTAGGCCCGTGCCAATAAAGTTTACAACCCACCTGGGGTAAACGACACGTTTCGGACGCAACTGTGACCTCATATTCCCATTCTGAGCTACCATTTTGGAGATAACACACCCCCTCCACGTGCATAGTATAAAAAAACTTAATATTTTTCTAAAATTAATTCCGGGCGCACCGGGCCTCGCAATAGCACACCGTCTTCACACCTAGCTATGGAATTATTCGTAGGAACATTCCAAAGTCTTCCAGGGCCAAAACCCAAGTTGTTACATCTATAATAATTATACAGTACTAAAAAATAATTAATTAATTAGGGTATGATCACCTACAGTGGTGAGACTATACAACACATGCTACATCTCAAAGTGCATTTACTACTAAGGTGAATTCATAGGGACTACCTACCTCAATAAGAACTCTCCCACTCTCTTCTAAGAACATCCAAACCCATCTAGTCATTTCCATCACATATGAGAACCAAAATCATTTTATAAAATTTTAAAAATTTAATTATACCAATTTAAAATTAATTAAAAAAACTTTAATTAGTTATAATTTAAATAGGAATAAATGCCTAAAATATAACTATGTGATACCCACTCATCAAAAATTTGACCAATGGGATGTATTCTAATCTCGACACACACCCAAACCTAAGCCATATAGAAACCCAAATTAGATTATATGATACAATGAAAAAATCCATTCAATTATACTAAAAACATATTAAAAACCACCCATTCATGTACCTTTATCATAATAGAATAAAACAACATGTTTCTATCATCTAGGGACATCGTATAATTACACTGAGAAAAATCCCCATCATATTAGATAACTTACACCATGATTTGGAGAAAATTGTCTTCAAATCATAAGAAAATCAGCCAAATTTAAAAAGATAGAAATATGAAGAATAATAAGGGTTTAAAATTGTAAGACTCGCCTCAATTAACCAGATAATCATGATAAAATTTCCCCAATTTTGATAGAAATTAAAAGGGAGAAAATGGGATGGATACCCCCTAGTTTTCATGCATGAGGGGGAAGATTAAGTGCAGTTGGGGGTTAAAATATCAGATAGGTTTTTTTTCATTTCACCCCTTTTAATGAAACTATGTTAGGCCACATATTTTGGGCACATGATTTTCCAAACCATGTCACAATTATGTAGTTACCACAACCATAAGTCATCCCCTTCACATTTTTTGTCAGCATGGTTTACCAAACCATGAAAATATATAGTGATATGAAATTGTAGGATTCACATAGTTTTTTACAACCATGTGAAAATTCTATTCCATTTCCCAAGACAAAACCACATCACATGGTTTTCCCTAACCACATTGAAATAATGTATAGAAAAAAACTATTTACAAAATTCCAAACTCTGACAGGAAGCTTCATAGACTCATCTAAGCACTCAAGAAACATCCTGGGCTTTAATCCATATGTAAAAATGTCTCCTCGTGATACTCCAATTCTTATAATTCTAATCTGGATCTCAATTATTATAATGAACTTTTCTCAAAAATTTAAAAACTAAAATTCCCTCTAGAATTTCCCACATGAAAATACATGCATTTTTTACAAGGAAAATCTTATCATGGGGTTATTGGATATGTTTCTGATCATATTTTCAATTGAGTGTATAAAGGATGAGATTTTTCTTCTTCTATTAAAAGTATGACATCTAGTCTCATGATTGATTTATATTGAGGAAATTCATGAACATTCTTAGTTGAATGAAATTTTTTGTGCTCCACTACTTGGTATAATGAAGTGTTAAATATTGATTCAAATTGGCCAACCTATTTTATAAAATCATGATTATATGAGATGGCCTATACTATATTGATAATTTATATATCTATTTGTCACTAAATTTCATGGATAATAAGATTATATCATCATATGTATGATTTATGTAGATACATATTGTGGAATATATGTTTATCTGAAGATATAAGTGTATTAGATTGAGATCATAATAGAATCCTTTATAGTATTTGTGTAAATGATGTTTTATTAGTGGATGTACATTTCTTACAATTATGGTTTACAGAATTCATAAATTGTGTAAATTCTATAAAGGTCTATAGAGTCACACATGTTGTATGGGAATGAGGATTAATTTAGTAAAAAATTCTTTTCTAAAATTTAATATTAATAATGATAATCATGTTCAAAAGAGATTGTATGGATTTAAAAATACTTGTAAAGTTTTCCATAAATTCTATGAGGATTTAGTAAACTTTGTATACTATTTATTATTGTGTAATATACCTCATACCAAAGCACAGTGAAAGCATACACACCATGGACAGTGTATTTATATGGTTTTCTATACCACATTATGACACTATCATAGAACTATGTTTGATATCATTTGACCAATTATCCCATGGTGAGTATCATATTCCATTATTTATTGACACTTAATACAATGATGTGTTGAAACATTATTAATTTTTAAAAGAGTTTAATAATTGTATTAATTAATGGGGTGGAAGAAAAATAGTTTTGTAATTTCATAATGTATGAAATATTATAACTCTGATAGGATCCTTCATTTGATGAAGAAGGCCTATAAATAGAGATTTTTATACCATATTTGATTCACTATAGATCATTCTTAGTTGGAAAACCCTCCATTGATTTGAATTAACTTCATTTTTCTTCAAGGAGAATGTGCTAGCAAACCATTATGAATAAGAGATCTCAATAAATTGTTCAATGACTCCAGGGACTGGTGGATACTATCGAAGGTAGGAACACATTATTTGCTACTAAGGGAGCTTTAATAAACACATTTCCAATTAACATCAAAATAATGGGTAGTGATTTTTTCATGTTTATGTTATTTATTTTTTTCATATTATTTCTCTAATACCGGTTGACCTTAGAATGGGTTTTTTATTTTCTTCCACTACTTTTGGAAATAGATATGTCTCATAAAACCCATAAAATCAAAAACTATGGAATATTTCATCTCATCGCATCATGGTTTGATCCATATTGCATATGTGTAAAATTTAGGTCAAATGGGAGAAGAGGGGAGGGGTTTATAGGTATCTTAAAGGATAAGAAAGAATAAAATGAAGGGTAGAGGAAGAAAATTCATGATATGAAACCAAAACTTAATGATGATATTTTTATATATGGTTTTTGTGATAGAACGTGTATTTTATATGGAGACACTCCATTATCTAGGTTGGATTTTATAAAAACATGACTAAAATCACTCAAATAGTACCACATCTAGTGAAACTATAAGGATTTTGGAAAGTCTCCAAAAATTATAAAGGCTTCCAACTAGGATTGGGAGTCTATAACCAACTTTGGGAGACTATACTCTTCGTACCAGTTGTAAGATAAATTTTTTTATAATTTTTCATTGGAATTAATTATTTATTAACATGCGTCTTAATTAATATTTGGGAAACAATCACATTTTTTTATAGGTAAAAGGTTTTAAATTATTTGAAATTTGTTTTTATTTGGGATTTTTATAGATTATTTAATTTCAGAATTTATTTGGATAAATCATGAACTTAAAAGGGGGTTTTTGATGATTTTAAGGACTTTTGTGTGATTAAATGGACGATTTTCATCAACTAACATAGGGTGCCACTTACCTAGGCACACGATTTGATCTATGGAAAGTCCCTAATGGTATTCCCAATCCCTATGTATTAGAAACTAGTGCATGGGAATCAATAAACATACCTTGGGAATAGTCTTCTCAAATAAACTAACTAATAACAAAGGGGGGCTCTCAACAAAAACACGGACTGAACTCACCATATATTGACAAATTTTGCATCTAAATAAATAATACAAAAAACTCATCAACTTGATATAACCATAAATAAAAGCTAAAAGGAACACATACCAACCAATATAACAAGAGGATCATTCATACATTACAAAAATTAATTTGTAATCATGAAAAAGGGAGAACCATTATGGGAATCCAAAATGGAAATACATAATTAAAATTCTATAAAAATACAAAAATGAAGCAAATAGGTGTCCATCCAAATCCATGTGAACATAGGGATAACTTACCAAGTATTTCACCACCACCAACCCATGATCGGCTTATATGAATATCCACTACCTCTAGGTAGTGCATTACCTTTACCTATATATGTCAAAATAAGGTTTACATACACCCATTTGGTGTAAATAGGGTGTGATCATAACTATCCCAATAGGATACCACCATGTGTTTCATGATAAACCATTGTTAGATAATTCTATCATTCTAGTTTTAAAATACACCATATGAAAGTATTCATTAAACATTTTAAAGGAATGTAACACATAAAAAGATTTGTAATAGTTTAAACATGAAATTAAATTTCATGTAAACTAAAAAATTAAAAAAACCACCATGGGAGAAGGCCTAAGGTCACTAAAGTTAAGGATCTTAAGATCCCCAGACATTCTTTTTTCTCAAACCAATCATATCCAATTGTGAATAGGACTATAAGAAGAAAATTTTCTTAGCCTAGTAGTGTGGTGGAACCCATCTAATGGAACCACTATTACATAATCCAAATCATAGTGATGTTTAGTTAGTAAGATTATAATCCAATACTAGGGAAGGCATGGATTGGACTAGTAGTACATATCTTAGGTACCTACCTAAGAACTCGGGGTTTCCATAATCCGTAACCCTTTCAAAGAACAAAATTTTTTCCATTAAATCCATTTCCATTCCAATAATAGTTTTATCAGATGTATAGTAGGAATCCATTAATTTCATATAAAAAACTTTCATTCCAAATCACTTTAATTAAAAATATCAAAAGATAAAAAATCAAATAATTATTTCACATATATAAGCCTTAAAATATTGTAAAAATTTATTAAAATAATTCTAGACACTATTTCGAATAAATAAAGGTAATTCATGGAAACACCTACCTTAATTTGATGAAACCACTTACCAAGGGTTAGAACCCACTATAAATGAGGAGGAATGTTATCATAAGTTATAATACCTAAATAACAAAATACTTACATTAAATTTAATTATAGAAAATCTTAGACCTTCATAGATCAAGTAAATAAAGAAAAACAAGTAGAATAAGAGAAACAAACAAAGAAAAAGGGGAAGAAAAACTTATCAAGTCATTTCATGTACAATCTAGGTGAAAACCCATAAAAAACATGTGAAATGAAGTTGGGGAGGGTATCTCATGAATCAAATCCTAATTATTTTTAATCATGGGTAAATAGAGGGAAAAAAATTAAATGAGTTAAGTAAAATATTAGATTCCATAATTTTAATGAACCTAGGTAGGTCACTTGGTTTGGTAAACCATGCACCAACTATGTGATGGAACTAGATTATCCTAGGTGGATTCATATTGCATGGATACACTATTGTGAAAACAATGTGCCTTAGACATATAATAGAAACTATATGTAAGTTTTTTTAATGGTTTATTCACATAGTTTAGGAAATCATGCACCCCCCCCCCCCCCCACTAGAAGGATCTATTCCCACTCATATGGTATGGGTGAATAGTTATCATTAACCATGTGCTAACCATACACCCCTTTATTGAACCCTAATTTTTATAGTTTTCAATGGAATAATATCTAGAAATTAAGAATAAAGAAAAAATTAAAAAATTAACAAGTTTTATACATAAAAATCACACCATGCGTGTGAAAATTCTACCAAGCATATCACCTCTAGCCCCTAGAATGTTAACCTAGATATGGATGATAAATAAATAGGTGAGGCTAATCCTCGCACTTATAGGATTCTAAATCTTAAGTATTAATAGAGGAACTCATTTTATACCACAATACCAAAACTAGAGGAATAGATTCTCCACACAGCACCTTGTCTCGGGATTTGACAATCCAAGTCAATTTTTCAGTCATCGAAACATCCAACTCCAATTACAAATCATCCTATATCAACACATAGGAAGGATTAATATGGTACAAATTTAATTAATTCTTGGAATTATATGTGGATTTATTATAACTAATTAGGAATCTAAAATCAATAAACAACCCTACAAATCCTTTCAATTATCTTGAAGTGTCCCACATTCCTCAAAGTGAGTTTCCCTTACTCCCTGATCCATCAGTGACCCAACTAATGTGATACCTTAAAGAACATATGTTTAAAAACCAAACACCTACAAATTATAGTGACCATTATAAGTTTAAGATTTATGGTGAATTTAAACTATCATCAATCACTTCTAGATAATTCAAACCTTACTCATAGTCTTATGTATGATGCTCAGTCCCATTAAAGAATTCCCACCCATCTCAATCCAATAGAGAGGATACAGACATGATCAACTATATAAATATTTCAATGGATCCATTATTATAGAATACTTTTACCTATTATTATAAGTTAATTCAACCAATTATATATTGGTATCCCATGAGCATCTAAAATTAATAATGTAAGAACAAAGAATATCCAAAAAAATATGGATCTCCCACTCCATGTTCATATCCATTTATGGGTGATAAGTTATGATAAACTTCAATTAGGATACCATTTATTGTTTAAAGGATTTCAAGAATAAAGATATGGATTTTTTATCACTATAAAAAATGCTATTAAAAGGAACCTCATGTTGCCTCATGATATTCTTCACATACAGATTCCCAAGATCCTCTACCTTAGTTGTATCCTTGATTGGAATAAAGTGATAAAAAATTCAACTAATTATTCAAAATAAAGATAGAATTCTTACATAGAAGGTCATGAGGTAATTCAATGATTAATTCCATGAATATTTATTCACATTTTTTGGTTTTTATGGGAAAATGATGAAGAGAGAATGAGGGTCAATGATTTTCTGTATTAACCTATTAATAAGTTTAGCATGGTAAAAAAATAATCTATGTCGCACCTCATAACAAGCCACTGATATCAGCATATCATATCATGGTACATATTGGTAGATCCTGGATAGCCAACCCACTAATGGTGATGGATATCCTCCATCACTGCTTTCCTCATGGATGAAGGAATTACATATCAGTTTTGGATGAAAAAATAACCTTAGGAGATAGAGTCCACTCATCGGCGGTCTCCCCGCTGTATATATTTCTTATGAGATGATGAAACTCCTCATATTATGGTTTATCCGTATTAATAAGATTATAAATAGAAGGTACCAACTAAAAAATGATAAGAAACAAACACGATTTCTCTTCCTATATCTCAAGATTCATCCGAGCTAAGAGGATCATCAGGCTCCATTCATCATTAGATTCTTTAAAATCTTACAATAAAAATTTTATATTGGGATCATCCATAACAACATCCCCCTTCCTCATTGTATATGTGATTATGAAATAAATTTTTTTAAGATATTTCATCCATTACCACTATTTTATATTTGAATTTTTCTAAGAAAAGATATATCTCAAACATTTATGTTTAAAATAAAATGTGAATCTCTCCCCCAAAAAAGTAATGCCCATAAAACATAATATCATGCACAACTGCTAGTATCTCAAGGTAATGGGTTGGGTAATTCTTCTCATGTGGAAAATGCTAACAAGAACCATGAGCCACCAAATTATTACCCTCCATGAATACAAAACCAAAACCCATACCAGATATGTCACAATAATCCACACAGCCGTGAATGCCTTTAGGTATAATAAAAATAGGTTTCGATGTCTATCACCACATTAACTAATTGAAAGATGTTTTAACTTTTTATATTCATTAAAAATTCACTCCTTTCTAATTCATATTATTTAAGGGTGATAAAATTTCATATAATTCCTTAATAAATCATCAGTAATATCTTGCTAAAACTAGGGATCTGTATATCTCAAAGCCATTCTTTAGTTCTTCCCAATACATAATAGATCTCACCATTTTAGGATAAACTAATATTCTTGGTTTAGAAACCACATGTCCTAATAACATAAATTCCTAGATCTAGAAGCTACACTTTGATAGTTTTTAATAAATATAATGGCTATAGAGAGTTCACATAAAAATATTCAAGTGATACACATGATTATAGTCACTTTTGTAATATACAAAGATATCATCTATAATTACCATGAAAAAGTAGTGGAGGTATTCATGAAATATTTGGTTTATAATCTCTTTTAATATTATAGGAGCATTGGTTAAACAAAAAAAAAGTTAGTAAGTATTAATAATGACCATCCCTACTTATAAAATTCATCTTGGGAATGTTATAATTTTTCACCCTTAGCTAGTGATACCCTTACAGAATTTCAATCCTATAGAACCAAATTTCACCCCACTCAATTTTCCTTAGAGGCCATCAATGGGAGATAAATGATATGTACTCTTAATTTTCACCTTGATTAACTTCCTATAGTTGATGCATTATTTAAGTGTAGTATTTTATTTTTTGAAAAAAGCATAGGATTATCCCAAAGAAATACAATTTTTCAAACAATATTCTTAGATTCAGATTCTTACAACTAAATTTTCATATCTTTCAATTCATTTGGTTCCATTTGATACAAATGAAATGGGATCGGTTGTATCTTAGGAATTGGATCAATAGTAAACTCAACTACTCAATCCTGAATTAACCATGATAATTCTTCCATAAAAACTTTAGGAGACACCATAACTAATGGAGGAAGATCACTTCTGAATTTACCTTCAACTACCTCTACAAAAATAGATGGCATCTGACATATCAATCTACCAACCTTGGAAAGAGGAGTTCCTATCACGCTACACCATACTTCCTATTCTCATTTAAACAAATTATTGCTTCCATTAGGGGTAGTAAATAATACCAGTAATGTCCCAAATTTTTAAATATATTTAATTTTCCTTTTAAATAAATAATTCTTCACATATTGGGCATATAATATAGTTTAAAAACATGAAACACCTATTTATTTCATTAAATCAGAAAATTGTGTTTACAGAATTAATATAGCCATGATAATTCCAAATATCAATGGGTAAATAGAAAAATAATAATAATAATAAATTTATAAGAAGAGGAAAATTCATATCATCTTGATCCCTTTAAATAATCACAAGGACAAACAACACTATAAAAAAATACATAACATTAGTAATCCAATCAACATTTTAGAAATGAAGATTGAGGAACCATTTGAGGAATGGAGTTGAATTTTTAATGGAGTAATGAAGAATCATTTATCAGAAGTAATATGACCATTGGAATCGTGATATGGCCATTGGAATAGTAACCTAGCCATTAGGAATAGTAACATGGCCATTGGAATAGTAAATTAACATCAAAATAGTAAAGTTTTATATAAATAATATTTAGCCTTAGTGATTTAGGAAAATATAAATATTTTAAATCCAAAATTATTAATATTAATATTAAAAACTAAAATAAATTTTTATCACTTTTTATAACAAATTTTATTCTAATATATTTCATAAAAATCATAATTTTTAATGTTAATAATTAAAAAACGTATGTTAGAAAATTTATTTGATAAAATGAATTTTTTTTCATAATAATTACATGAAAATTATCTAAGGGTGATTTTTTTTGTAATAATCTAAAATACTTCAATTTTTAGGGTGTAGTAAAAATACAGTATTTACATAACTAATGTATTTTAATTACATCATCCTTGATGTAATAATGAAATAATAATTTATATAACTTTTGGCCCAACCAAAATCTCATTTAATAAGATAAATAATTCATTTAGAACTAATAAACTTTAATCCCAAGCCTAAAAAGTTTTTTCCAAAGTCCAAAATTATAAAGTATTCCATTAAAATATGAATTTGTCCTTTTTTCCACTTTCCTTTTTAATAAATGAATGAATTTTGTTTTGGAAAGTAGTAAAAGTCCTAGAATAATTTTCTATTATTTAAATATGACCTAAAATGTCAAGAATATCTCTATTATAATTTTCATAATGGAAATTATATTTTATTCAATATTTTATCCAAAAAACATACCTCTCCTTAAGTATATATTCTACATATCTTTACCGTTGGTAAAACACTTATCCATACCTTAATAAAGCCAAAACACTACCAAAATTACATCACATAATCCCCTTATTGTTCTTATAGATTTTAGAGAGTCACTCAACTCTAAAAATTCTTGGATTTTTATGTCGTTGGAAAGAAGAAACACCAAGAATAGGGTATGTTTTCATCAACTTCTTCTATTATTTTACAATTATATTTCTCATTTTCTCAATCCCATTAAAACCAAGAACTTATAAAATTAATTATGTAAAATACTATATTAATTATTTTAACATGCTATAATTATTATATTTTTGATATATTTATATTTCATACTTTTCTTTCCAGATCATTTGACAATTCCCCTTCAACGGTAGGTTAACCACCCACGAGGAAATTTCCAACTTTATAATTATCACAAACATTATGAATGATTATAACAAATTATTTATAATATATAAATGTATAAATATATTTATTTCTAATATTATAAATTTAATCTAATAATTTATAAGTATAAATAAAGTTATAACATTAAATCAAAGAAAGATAGAATATTTTAAGGAAAACATGTTATTAAAATGTTTAATATTTAATAATGGGAATTGATAAATATAATACATTTATTATAATTGATCAACTGTAAAAGAAAATAACATAATTTCTTTATAGTTTAATATTCTAATAAACCTATGTTTATTATAAAGGAGTGAGAAAAGTGATTAAATAAATCAGGATCTAAGGTAAGGGGATTCTCAAACTCAACTCTTTATTTTTGGATTATCTCCTCTTTTACAATATTTTTATTATGTAAATTAATAAAAATTCCTAAAGTTTTCATTCCACTATTCATTACCTTTTCATTCTGAGGGTATACATGTTCTTTCCTTGTTGAAATGATTTCTAATGAAATTTTGTTTTCCAAAAACATAACATTGAACTCCACTCAAGAATGATAGTATTTTATGCCAAAATATGATCTCAAATATTCATTTGGGTACCCCTAATTTTTATTCTTGAAAGTATGATTTATGATAACCTTATGAAACCCATTCCTTTCTATGGTTTTATTTCATGAGTACGATTGCTATATGTTCTCTTTTTATGTGGTATGATTATTATAATTTTATAATGTGGCGGGTGGGTAAGAAATTATATAACCCGACAATACATTGGGTACTGTGATATATCTCATGATATTATCTATATAATCCATGAACATGATGTTATATTTATTTATAATTATGATTTTATAATATATGCACATATGTTATGTGTGAACACGATTCTAGATTTGTTCACAATTATGTGTGTCATTTAGACACAATTTTATAATGTTCCATTATTCTACATATGCAACATTCTATTTTTTTCAAATGATTATTTCATTCTTATGATGGTGATCACATTCCTATGATATGATAATGATGATTATTCCCACCTATTTACTATTGATTCATGTAACTTGTTCCTGCTATGTTATTCCTATCCTTACTGGGCTTTTATCTCACCACTTTCTTTAGCATATATCCGTAAGTGACTATATTTAATAAAGAGATAATGAGATATTTTAGGAGGATAAAGAATAAGGATTTAAATAATTTTTATATTTTATTATGTATAAGTGATTGATGTACATAATTTTCACAAGATACTAAAACTTTCCATTATGTAATGTATTATTATTATGTTATTTTTCTTAAAAATGATGTAATAGTCATGTAAGAAAAGTTTGGGTTGTTATAGATGGTATCTGATCACACTTTAGTTAATTTGGGAATTATGATTATAAAAAATTAGTTAAAACCCAAAGGATAAGTCTAAATATAGTTAATCATCCTATGTTTTGGTAAACTATAATATAATATTGTTTTTGTGCAATAAATCCCTACCTGGATACTAAAAGTGGATATGGATCTAACACTGATGTACGTAGGGTTAATAACCTTGAAAGGGCTCATTGGGTATTAACTCAAATTGTACCTAGTGAATGATAAAGTGTCATTACATCACACATAGTTTGAAACTCTTGGGGGATATTATTTGATTAGTCACAAGTTCTATAAAAACCATTATAAAGAATATATATTTAATGTAATTATTTCATTTAATGTTATTAAAGATTAAAATACATGATCCCAATTGAAAATTTTGAGAAGAAGGCTATGATAAACATAGGGATCTTATATGATATTACTTTATAATTAATTCATTTATGAAAATAAATTATTTATTCATTATTTGATGACTTTTTTTTATTCAAACCATTTCTATTATATCATCCCGCCTTTTTATCACATAAAATTTCATTACATTTTAAAAAACCGAGGATCTTTAAGGTTTAGTGTCTTGGAAACCAGGAACTTAAAACATGAAAACATAAAACATAATTCTTAAACACTTGAAAGTATTCTCCTCATGTTCATCCTAGTTTCATTACTACATCTCATAACTTGGGGAAATACATCAAAAGAAAGGGTGAGCAGAAGGCCTAGTAAGGGAAACAAGGGGAAACATTTAACATGTGAACTTGAGATACATCAACAATGTCATGAAAAATAACTTTAAGGAATGAGAAAGAAATAATGAGGTATATCATAATAAAAATAACATATTTCATAACTTGAAGATGTGTCTACAACATTTAACATTTACAATCATTTCGTTTCACCAAGGTCCATCCCCAAGGTGTCATTAAAAATTACCAAGGTTATTCACCAAGGTATCAGTCTAAAATGTCATCTCTAGAGATTAAGTCTTTACCCAATGCATTGGAGTGCTATCTGGGCGCACCCTTGACATGTCTTTATTATCATGTAAGACACATATATCATCATCAATAATTTCATAAACAACCCATATATCATAAAATAAATGGGTTTCATTTCATAATCATAACGTTTTAAAAACTTCTTTAAAGACATGATCATTATGTCACTTTAAACCCATGGAAAGGGAAAGAGGGTTTCATGTATGTAAATCCTAGAATTTAAAATAGAAAATTTTGGTATATATGTGAATACCCATATAGAATATAGAGCTTTGAGTATTCACTTAATCAAATAAAATAACTTTAGAAAAAGAGAGAGACATTTTGAGATGAAAATTCTGCAGCATAACGGCTATGTTACAGGGTTTTAGAAAACATTGAAAAGAGAGGGGACATGGGTCAAACATTCATAAATGACCCATAAAACAGTACAAGGACAGAATATATGGGATTTAAGAACATGGTAATAAAATTTGGAAATATACCATATAAAATGAAGAACATGAAAGGAAGACCAAAATAAGATTTCTCTTATGAAAATTTGGTAGCCTAACGACATCACATAAACTTCAACCCAAAATAATTTGATGAGATCAAATAGGGTCTCTCATCATTTGAACATAAAAGATCAGTATGATAGATATATAGATCATAACCTAACATAATAAAAAATAACTTCCAAGACTTGACATGTAATTAGAACTTTGAAAAAGGAGAAAGGTGAAAAAACCACTTAAAAATTCGGCATCCTAACGGCGCCACTTAAAACATCAAAATACTGAATTGAAGAGATAAAATGGGGTCTCTCATCATATGATCATAAAAGATCAGTATTATAGATATAGATATCATACCCCAACATAATAAAAAGGAACATGAAAGACTTGACATGAAAGTAGAACTTAAAAACGAGAAGGGTGAAAGAACCACTTAAAAATTCGGCAGCCTAACGGCGCCACTTAAAACTTGAAAATACTGAATTGAAGAGATCAAATGGGGTATCTCATCATATGATCATAAAATATCATTATGATAGATATAAAGATCATACCCCAACATAATAAAAAGGAACTTGAAAGACTTGACATGATAGTAGAACTTGAAAACAAGAAGGGTGAAAGAACCACTTAAAAATTCGGCAGCCTAATGGTGCCACTTAAAACATTAAAATACTCAATTGAAGAGATAAAATGGGGTATCTAATAATATGATCATAAAATATCAGTATGATAGATATAGAGATCATACCCCAACATAATAAAAAGGAACCCTAAAGACTTGACATGAAAGTAGAACTTGAAAACGAGAAGGGTGAAAGAACCACTTAAAAATTCGGCAGCCTAACGGCGCCACTTAAAACTTCAAAATACTGAATTGAAGAGATCAAATGGGGTATCTCATCATATGATCATAAAATATCATTATGATAGATATAAATATCATACCCCAACATAATAAAAAGGAACTTGAAATACTTGACATGATAGTAGAACTTGAAAACAAGAAGGGTGAAAGAACAACTTAAAAATTCGGCAGCCTAACGGTGCCACTTAAAACATCAAAATACTCAATTGAAGAGATAAAATGGGGTCTCAAATCATATGATCATAAAAGATCAGTATGATAGATATAGAGATAATACCCCAACATAATAAAAAGAAACCCTAAAGACTTGACATTAAAGTAGAACTTGAAAACGAGAAGGGTGAAAGAACCACTTAAAATTCGGCAGCCTAACGGCGCCACTTAAAACTTCAAAATACTGAATTGAAGAGATCAAATGGGGTATCTCATCATATGATCATAAAATATCATTATTATAGATATAAATATCATACCCCAACATAATAAAAAGGAACTTGAAAGACTTGACATGATAGCAGAACTTGAAAACAAGAAGGGTGAAAGAACCACTTAAAAATTCGGCAGCCTAACGGTGCCACTTAAAACATAAAAATACTCAATTGAAGATATAAAATGGGGTCTCTCATCATATTATAATAAAAGATCAGTAAGAGTAATATAAAAGAACATCCTCCAACATAAGATCATGGAGCATAAAAGAAATGACATAAAAGATAGTACTTGGAATGAAAGAGAGAGGTCGGATCCCTTACCTTAAAATCTAACTCTTAAAACTCAAAGGTTGGGACCTTGAGGGCTTGGGGGCACCTTGGGAAACTCATTTAGAGGTAATGAGACCAGAGAATCGTTGGGGGAGAGTTGGGAGTCGAATGGATGAGAATATTGCTTGGTATTTATAGGGAAAGTGAGGGGACAAGGCATTAATGGCTAAGGGACGCCTCATTGGTAGTTTTGGAAAAACCATGGGCTTGCCCATGGTATTTTCCCATGGTATTGGCCACTTGGAACACCTCATACCTTATCTTACTATTCATAATTCGACCATAGTGATTACATACTTAATACATCATTTAATGATGTCATTAAACACCCGTAACTTAAAAATTGTATTTTCACTATTCATCGAAAATTCAACTTTCTCAGAAAAATCCAAAAATTTCACCTAAACCAAATATCAATCCTCTGATTTGAAAAATGAACTCCATTTTATAAAAATAATTTTCTAAACATTTTTAATTTATTTTTAAATAAATACACTATTCACTGAAAATTTATTTTTTTCAGAAAAATCCCCAAAAATTACCTTAACATAATATCGATGCTCTGAGTTCAAAAATGAAATCCATTTTATAAAAAATAATTTTCTAAATATTTTTAATTTAATTTTTAATTAAAAAACACTATTCACCTGAAAAAACTAATACTTTAATAATAATTTATGAAATCGTTATTTAACCATTTTATTGAATCACATTACTTAATCAAGGTGCCTATATTATATTAATACTTTCTTTAAGTGAGATTACTAATCAATTTGGACACATTACTAATCCTAATCATAAAATCACTATTCATAATTTACTATTCATCAAAAAACAATTTGATCTTATTAGACTCCAAATTTCATACCGAACATAATTGTAGAAGACCATTTTTTTAAAATCATTACACATTTTTAATTATTTAAGGTTTACCTAAACATTTTTAAAATATCCTTTCTCTAAAATTAATCAAAAATATGCATACTATATTTATCCGGACATTTGAAAATTCATAAACTTCATCATAAGAAGAAATCAAAAAAATTATTTAAAACAAAGGATTACACAAGGCAGTTAGGGTCTCCTTACATAACCCCTTATCACACCAGCATAGGAACTAAGTGTAAGGTGTGCTAAGGTGAGAGAATCTGAGGGAGGCTCGGCCAACATCGCACGAGTACTAATTTTTATCAGTTTGAACTTCTCGCGAAGTCGATTCCGTTTTAGCTTCACACGATGAAGTTCGACTTAGGTTTGGTCTAGAGGAAAGCCCAGTGGTTCTACCTCCTTCCCAAGTTATGTTAGATGGGCTTCGATCGGTCAAAGACTACTGGGTGAGGCCATCGAATCTTCTTTCTTTATTAATTAACCAAGATTACTTGTATTTAGAGACAATAATCAAAACGTATAGTTTCCAGCGGTCATATTTACCAATGGTCATATAACAGTCAAAACCCAATGGTATCATTTTAATTATACTCATGTTATCAAATGAAACATTTTTTTTGAGTATAAAAAATAAAATAACACACAAAATTAGGAAACAAGATTTATTCAAAATTTCGGGTCGTTACAATCTCCCCCCCTTAAGAAATTGTTTCCTCGCAATTGTTTAAAATTGGGTTTTGAAATTTCATTGAAAGTCCCACATCAGAAAAGGAGTCAGTAAAACTATTACTTTAAAAGAAATAAAGGGAAGTACAAAGGTCGCCCAAGTTAACCCACACTAGGATTCCATGTAAGAAAACATGGACATGGAGGAAAAAACAAGGGGTTAAGTTCTTAGGGAGAGTGATAGAAAACATGATTAGGAGAAAGTTAACCATGTGAAAATCACAAACTTATGATGTGTGTAAATGGTCTTTGATTACCTAGTAGGAAACGTAAACCAACTACATTTTTGTTTTACATTACTTTTCAAAATTTTGAGGAATTCATTTACTACATAGAACAAAAACATAAGGAAATATACCTACCTTCAAGTAGAGTTTCATCCTTTAATAAGTTTCTACAAAAACTAATCTTTTCTCCAAATGATGAGCATTCAAAAACACTTGGTCTCATCAAAACACAAGAATCATCTTCTTGAGAGTCACGTAATCCACAAAAGATTAACTATCAATTTCTTCTATCTTTAAACATTATCCCAAAAACAGAAGGGGTGAGATAAAACAATATTTCAAAAAGAAAGAATCCCATAGGAAGGGAAACTTCTTTGAAACTTAAAAATTCCACGGTACTACCCAGAGTTCATCATAGACCATTCCATAAATAACTGTCCTTAAAATTCCTAAAAATAAACCAAACTAAGATTGAAACCCAATTATATGAATGATATCATAACATAGTCTTCCAATATAGACTTTATCGTTCATCTTCAAACAACATCAACCACTCTTATCATCTTATAACAAAAGTAACTAACCTAAACTTATTTTACCCAAGATCGGTTAATCATTTCCATAAGTAACCTAAATTACTATAAGTCCACCTTAAATTCATCGATTCTTCAAAATATAAGTCAACCTTTACTCCTCAAAGAAAATACCGTAGTAATCTATTTACCTCGATCAAATAGGGTTCCAAAAATAGTGAACGTCTTCCAAAATAATAATCATCTTTTAATCCTTTAATCATCTCTGTCATATTAATACGACAATCGTCACATTTCCTATCACATTGGTTGTTGGGACATGTTCTTCAATTTCCTGCCATTAACTAAGAAAAGAAAGTACAATCAGGGGCTTAAATACTTATCCAATAATCATGAGAAGGAAAATTTAAGCATAGAAGGATAAACTTGTAAAAGAAAAGTATAGCCTGACTTGTGATCCCATAGGTTCCAATATAGGTTATCCATGATCATATATTCCTATGTGAATCTTTATTTTATTTTATCTTTGTTTCTTTAATAATGGTTCATACTAAGCTTATGAATTTACCGAAGCATATCCCCCAGGAGTGTCGTAACCAAGAGTGCATCAAGGCCCGTTGTCGTGTACCAGTTCCCGTTCAAGTATATCTCAAAGTGGTGTTTTCGGGTTTTACCCCTATATACATCTATGCCAGAGCCACCTCTACCTGCTCGTATCTAGACAGGGATGTATTTTCTTGGTAACCCCTTACTCAATACTCACCAAAATACAGGGAAGATTTCCTATATTGAAACTTTTATACTGGTTTCTTCCTAAAGTTTTCATATCCTAATTTCCACAAATAACTAAACCATCCCTTGATACCAACTATAGCATCCTGCCTTTTTATCACATAAACTTTCATTACATTTTAAAAAACAGAGGATCTTTAAGTTTTAGTGTCTTGGAAACCAGGAACTTAAAACATGAAAACATAAAAAATCCTTTTTAAACACTTGAAAGGCTTCTCCTCATGTTCATCCTAGCTTCATTACTGCATCTCATAACCTGGGGACATACATCAAAAGAAAAGGGTGAGAAAAAGGCCCAGTAAGGGGAACAAGGGGAAACATTTAACATGTGAACTTGAGATACATCAACAATGTCATGAAAAAGAACTTTATGGCCTGAGAAAGAAATCATGAGGTATATCATAACAAAAATAACATATTTCATAACTTGAATATGTGGCTACAACATTTAATATTGACAATCATTTCGTTTCACCAAGGTCCATCCCCAAGGTGTCATTAAAAATTACCAAGGTTATTCACCAAGGTATGAGTCTAAAAGGTCATCTCTAGAGATTAAGTCTTTACCCAATGCATTGGAGCGCTATCTGGGCACACCCTTGACATGTCTTTATTATCATTTGAGCCACATATATCATCATCAATCATTTCATAAAAAACCCGTATAGCATAAAAGAAATGGGTTTCATTTCATAATCATAACGTTTTAAAAACTACTTTAAAGACATGATCTTTATGTCACTTTAAACCCACGAAAAGGGAAAGCGGGTTTCATGTATGTAAATCCCAGAATTTAAAATAGAACATTTTGGTATATATGTGAATACCCATATATAATATAGAGATTTGAGTATTCACTTAATAAAATAAAAGAACTTTATAAAAAGAGAGAGACATTTTGAGACGAAAATTATGCAGCATAACGGTTATGTTACAGGGTTTTAGAAAACATTGAAAAGAGAGGGGACATAGGTCAAACATTCATAAAGGACCCATAAAACAGTAGAGGGACATAATATAAGGGATTTAATAACATGGTAATTAAATTTAAAAATATACCATATGAAATGAAGAACATGAAAGGAAGATAAAAATAATATTTCTCTTATGAAAATTCGGCAGCCTAACAGCGTCACATAAACTTCAACCAAAAATGAATTGATGAGATCAAATTGGGTATCTCATTATATGAACATAAAATATTAGTATGATAGATATAGAGATCATACCCTAACATAATAGAAAGTAACTTTCAAGACTTGACATGGAGTTAGAACTTTGAAAAAGGAGAAAGTTGAAAGAACCACTTAAAAATTTGGCAGCCTAATGGCGCCACTTAAAACTTTAAAATACTGAATTGAAGAGATAAAATGGGGTATATAATAATATTATAATAAAATATCAGTATGATAGATATAGAGATCATACCCCAACATAATAAAAAGGAACTTTAAATACTTTACATGAAAGTAGAACTTCAAAATGAGAAGGGTGAAAGAACCACTTAAAAATTCGACAGCCTAACGGTGCCACTTAAAACTTCAAAATACTGAATTGAAGAGATCAAATGGGGTATCTCATCATATGATCATAAAATATAAGTATGATAGATATAGAGATCATACCCCAACATAATAAAAAGTAACTTTAAAGACTTGACATGAAAGTAGAACTTGAAAACAAGAAGGGTGAAAGAACCACTTAAAAATTCGGCAGCCTAACGGCGCCACTTAAAACTTCAAAATACTGAATTGAAGAGATCAAATGGGGTCTCTAATAATATGATCATAAAATATCAGTATGATATATATAGAGATCATACCTCAACATAATAAAAAGGAACTTGAAAGACTTGACATGAAAGTAGAACGTGAAAACGAGAAGGGTGAAAGAACCACTTAAAAATTCGGCAACCTAATGGTGCCACTTAAAACTTCAAAATATTGAATTGAACAGATAAAATGGGGTCTCTCATCATATGATCATAATATATCAGTAATATTAATATAAAATAACATCCTACAACATAATAGCGTGGAGCATAAAATAAATGACCTAAAAGAGAGTACTTGGAATGAAAGAGAGAGGTCGGATCCCTTACCTTAAAACGTAACTCTTAAAACTCAAAGGTTGGGACCTTGAGGGATTGGGGGAACCTTGGGAGGACTCCTTGGGAGTTAATGAGACCAGATCTTTGTTGGGGGAGAGTTGGGATTCGAATGGATGATAGGATTACTTGGTATTTATAGGGAAAGTGAGGGGACAAGGCATTAATGACCAAGGGACACCTCATTGGTGGTTTTGGAAAAACCATGGGCTTGCCCAAGGTATTTACCCATGGTATTGGCCACATGGGACACCTCATACCTTATCTTACTATTCATAAGTCTACCATATTGATTACATACTTAATACATCATTTAATGATGTCATTAAACACCTGTAACTTCAAAACTGTATTTTCACTATTCATCGAAAATTCAACTTTCTTAGAAAAATCCCAAAATTTCACCTTAACCAAATATCAATGCTATGATTTCAAAAATGAACTCCATTTTATAAAAATAATTTTCTAAATATTTTTAATTTAATTTTTAAATAAATACACTATTCACCGAAAATTTATTTTTTCAGAAAAAATCCCCAAAAATTACCTTAACATAATATCAATGCTCTGAGTTCAAAAATGAAATCCATTTTATAAAAAATAATTTTCTAAATATTTTTAATTTAATTTTTAATTAAAAAACACTATTAACCTGAAAAAACTAATACTTGAATAATAATTTATGAAACCGTTATTTAACCATTTTATTGAATCACATTACTTAATCAAGGTGCCTATATTATATTAATACTTTCTTTAAGTGAGATTACTAATCCATTTGGACACATTACTAATCCTAATCATAAAATCACTATTCATAATTTACTATTCATCAAAAATTAGGTTGATCTTATTAGACTCTAAATTTTGTACTGGACATAATTGTAGAAGACCGTTTTTTGAAAATCATTACATATTTTTAATTATTTAAGGTTTACCTAAATATTTTTAAAATATCCTTTCTCTAAAATTCATCAAAAATATTCATAATATATTTATCCGGACATTTGAAAATTCATAAACTTGATCATAAGAAGAAATCAAAAGTTTTATTTAAAACAAAGGATTACACTAGGCAGTTATGGTATCATTACATATCCCCTTATCACACTAGCATAGGACCTAAGTGTAAGGTGTGCTAAGGTGAGAGAATCTGAGGGAGGCTCGGCCAACATCGCACGAGTAGTAATTTCTATCAGTTTGAACTTCTCACGAAGGCGATTCCATTCTAGCTTCACATGATGAATTTCAGATTGGGTTTGGTCCAGAGAAAAGCCCAGTGGTGCTACCTCCTTCCCAAGTTCTGTTATATGGGCTTCGATCGGTCCAAGACTACTGGGTGAGGCCATAGAATCTTCTTTCTATATTAATTAACCAAGATTACTTGTATTTAGAGACAATAATCAAAATTTTTAGTTTCCAGCGGTCATATTGACCAAAGTGCATATAACTGTCAAAACCCAATGGTCTCATTTTAATTATACTCATGTTATCAAATGAACCAATTTTGTTGAGTATAAAACATAAAATAACACACAAAATTAGAAAACAATATTTATTCAAAATTTCGGGTCTTTACATCTATTTTAGAAAATAATGGAAACTAGGAGATACTAGACCAACAACCCAAGATAGAGGTAATGAAATGATTATTTGAATGACATTACAAATGAAATGGGAGGTGGAGTTAAAAACTTCATGGCGGTATTTACCTAGATATCTGAAGTTATGAACAATACCCTAAATTATATGGAACATATCCCTTCACCCAAGATGAATAAATTATCCATAGATTCCTTTATAAGGTAATGACCATCAGCATTTAGTGGATCTTATGATCCAATTGTTATATAATAGTGGTTTAAATCAAATGAAAATATCCTTCTCATGCTCCAATATTCTAATAAGAATAAGGTTACACTATCCATCTATCATTTAGATAAAGATATTGATAAATGGTGGGAATTTATAAATAATATGATTTTGAAAGATGAAATAGAATAAATTGAATTGTAATACTTTAAGAAGATATGTCTTAATAAGTATTTACCTACAAATATTCAAATAAAGATGGAAATATAATTTCTAGAGCTTAAGAAAAATTAAATTAAACATTTCATGGATTATATGGAAAATTTCATAAGGATTCTAATATATAACTCGATTTTGTTATCAAAAAAGATAATATATATATATATATATTATTTAGTGGTTTAAAACAATATATTTAAAGGACTCTATATATATGATATTTTTGAGTTATAAATAATTAGTTCAATTTACTCTCAATTTAGAAATGAAGTTTGGATAATGGTCTCATGTATATGGAGATAATAATATAATAATGTAATTTCAAGTAGGGGGGTTGAATAAAAAGGGAGTAAAGGAGATCCAACCACCCCCATGTCAAATATGTGGGAAGAAGAATCATGGGAATTGTATCAAAGGGGTGAGAAAATTCTTTAAGTGTGGGAGATAAGGACACCAAAATCATGAATTTTGAATACACATGATGAAGTCAGACAACATGATAGAGGAACGGAAGATACCTCTTAATTCACCACTCATAGTTCAATGCTTCAAATTTAAGAAGAAAGGGAACTGTTTAAGCTTGTTCACTAAACCTTGGGTCATTAATGGTAATCAATATTATAAACCACTAAAGGTTATAGAGAAAGGTAAATCTTACTCCATCACCACCGCTAAGGTGGAACATTAAAATGATTTCATATGTGGTACACTTATTATTCAATCAATAGTCGAAAAGGTTTTATTTGATTTTAGTTCTACTAAAACTTTTATATCCCATAATTCTTCTAGAACTATTGAATCACATCCACAATACATTGAAGTAGATATGTCTATAAAAACACCTAGTAGTGAGATAATTACAACCAAAGTCTTATAATCTTCTACTATTAGAACATGTGGAAATATTAATCCATATAATCTTGTAATTATTTCCTTAATGAGATTTTACTCTATAATGGGAATGGATTAAATATCATTATATAGAGCTCACATAAACTATCAATAAAATAAAATATATTTCTATATCTCAAACCATCCAATTCTCTTGTATATATTAAAGGAATATCATGAATCTCCTTACGAAAATACCTCAATGGTGTGGGTTTTGATACCCAAAGAAGAATAATATCTTTACTAAATGTTTCCTTAAAAGGAAGGCATCAACCTTGAGAAAATTTCCATTGTGAGAGAATATACTGATGTAATTCCTAATGATTTTCCTAACCATACCCCAAATTAGAAGGAAGATTTATCAATATAATTCAGACCTAGAGATGCTAATATCTCTAAAATCATCAATAATATGGACCTATTAAAAATAGAGGAGTTAAACGAGAAATGCAAAGAGAGTTTTGAAAAAGGGTTCATACACCCTAGTGCATCACCTTCATGTACATATGATCTATTTTTAAAGAAAAAGGATGGATCAATGTAGTTGTGCATAAATTAAGAGGATCTCAATAATATCACCATAAATAAAATGTGTACCCTATCATGTAATGATTACTTTTTCAATAAATTTTGAGTATATTAGTAATTATTAATGGTGGGTCTTTATTCATTATATCGTTAGCTAAATATAAAAAAGGAATATATTCATAAGATAGCCTTTTTATGAGGTATGGGCACTATGAGTTCATAGTGATGCCTTTTTTACTCAATAATTCCTTTAAAATATTCATGTATTTGATGAATATATTATTTAAAGACTACCTCGATGTAAGGACCCATGTATTTTCAGACTGGAATTTTGATCATAAATTTTATTTTTTTTCTTTTAGATGCTTCTAATGGGTAAAATGATAATTTTCTCCTAGAATATGACTTTAGGTAATTTTAATGACCACTTTGTTAGTCCCTACATAGGGATGTTACCATAGGATAAGAGTTTGGGGGATTTTCAATCCATTTTAATTTTAGTAGAATAATTTATATTTAATATTTAATTAATTAAATATTAATTTATTCACATAGGTTCATTCATCCATACCTTTTGAATAGAGCATCTTATGGGGGTTTTTTATCCATAATTAAGTTAGAAATAGGGATTTATTCCGAGTAAGGGTATAAACATAGTTCAGGCACTGGGGCTAGACCTATATCCCTTTTTCTTTTTCTTTTCTTTTTTATTTTTCTTTTCTTCATTCTCCGCTAGATTCTTGTGTATGATCCTCCATGGGTTCTTTTTTCCATGAAAAATAGAGTAGATGGATAGCGATAGAGGGAAAGAGTTATATGGAAAGGTGTGTACCATCATGAAGATAAAAAGTATATGGATCATCGTGCGATGTCCATGGATCGCAGAAATGGGTGAAGCTTCATTATATTCCTCCCAAAGGTATGATAATTTTAATTTTGTCCATAAATCACCATATATTTTCAATTTTTTAGTTTTAAACCCATTTTATACCAAATTAGGACCCCTTTAGGGTTGATTTGTTTCTTTTGGAATGAAATAGGGGTTTCAGGTGATTTGTGGGGTTTCTCATTTGGGAATCTTGATCACACTGTGTGTAGATTCAAGAACACATGTTGTGTGTTCTTCCTATTCGGAGAAGCTGGCCTTTTAGAAGTAGAAACCATGTATAGAGTACACACACCATGTAATGGGACTCAGTTGTGTAGCCAAGTACCTATCTAGAAAACCCATGTAGGGGCACATAGTTGTGTAGAGTACACAGTTAGACCCTGTGTGGGTTATACGCCATGTAGAGGTACACAGTCAAGCAAGGTACCTAGTTAGGCCATGTGAGGTACCCAGGTCGGTACCTCATGTAGGGTACATGTCATGTACATGTCCCATACTCCGTATACATTTATTTTACATGCCATTCCTAAATGTGGTACATGCCCATGTAGGGATTTGGGATAACATGTCGTGTACTAGGTATACACACTGTGTACTGCCCCTTTGTTACCCATTTTAGTGTTTTCATAAATTTAATCACAAGGGTCATAATTTTACATGTGAGTAGTAAAATTTGAGTATCTTTCCAATTAGATATTGGAAGTGAAACCCTTGATATGATTTGAGGACTCCTAGGTGGAGTTTTGAGTGTTTTTTAGAATGGATAGGTTCTTCTTCCAGTAATCGAATCCAGCTCTCTCCTGTGAGTGAGAACATTGATCTAATAAAGTCAATAAGTTATATATCTTGGTTAAGGCTTCTATATATCTTTACTTAATGATGTATCCCTTGTGATATGTTCCCATCATGCCTAGGAGTTCGTGAGATTATTTATTTCTAAGGATCCCATGTAGGATGCCTCTACTTCTTACGCTACTTTTAACGGTCCCGTGTAAGATTCATTTTCCTATGTGTCATTATGAAGATCCCATATAGTATGCATTTATTGATAACCATCAAGGATCCAACTTATGATTGATCCTTTTACCTTCACTGTTGAGGATCCCGAGTAGGATGCATCTCTTTTGTTATGATATATGGGGCCTAGTGTGTAATGACCCATAGTTTTTCAATAGAAATTCCCTTCTTATAAATATGTCATAAAATCACATGAAAACACAACATAATAAACTACTAAGTGTTAAGTGACCTTTAAACATAAGATTTTCACTTCTGTGTTTGGAATTTAGAAAATCCGAAATACACGGTTGTGTTCAAGATGATTTTTGGGGTCTAATAAGAAAAACATAATTTTTTGGTGAATAGTAACCTACCCTTATGAATAGTAACCTACCCTTATGAATAGTAGTATGACCCTTATGAATAGTAAATCGTCCAAAATAAGAGTAACCTTACACATGAAAAATTAAATAAAATTTAGGCTTCTAAGAAAGTGACAATTTGAGCATAGTGAACATTTTGGTATTTTTGTAAGTCATAAATAACTAATTATAATTAATTAATTAATTTAAAAGAAATTTTCATTTCTTAAAATTTGTTCATAAATTAACAAATCTATTTCTTTTATTTTTTAGATAATTTTATAAGACCCTACGTAATTTTTGGAAGCATTATAAAATCAGTTTTAATTTTAAAAACTGTATTTTTCAAGTAAATTATGATTTTTATTAAATATTAAATTAATCATATTTAGAAAATTATTTTTGAAAAACAGACTTCATTTTTCGATTCTACATGTTGAAAAATGGTTGGAGTTAAATTTTGGGATTTTTCTGAAATACTTGAATTTTTTATGAATAGTGAAATACCATAATTTACAAAATAAGCTAAATAAGTTAATTATAGAGTCATGTATGATGTTTTTCTGATGTAAGACCACTTGGTTAGGGATTAAATTATAAAATTACTATTATTTTTCATGGAATACTCACTATTCCTTGTCTTGTGGAGAATTAATAAATTAATGAATTTTATATTAAGAATACCCCCCACTCCCCTCCACTATAAAAACCACCCTTCACACCCTCATTTCCTCACTCCTCTCAAGCTTCAAACCTTGTCTAAAATCTACCCAAGAATCCTCCCTAGCCCCTCCCCCACTTCCAAAATCTTATGGTCTCATCAAAAGACCAAGATTAGGCCCATTAAGGAGGATCTCAAGAGGATGATTCAAGAGGTAATTTCTATCCTTCTTTTCCTTTAAATTCCTTTCAATTTTAAGTTCTTTTCTTATTATATCCCCACCTATCTTTGTCCAAATGTTATGGTAACTCTAGAATCATACATATACTGTAATTTTATGATAATAATGGGATACTATACCAACCAACCCCCTTCTCCTCTTCCTTCTATTTTATAAAAGAAAATGTTGTTCGTGAGGTGTTAATCTATCACCTTCGAGAACGACATGTTTTCTTTTTTTCATTTCTACCTTAAGATATCATCATGAAACCATTTTTATGGTTGAACCATAATATTTTATGGGTATTAAGTCCTATTTAAACTTTTGTAACTAACTTATGTACATATTACTAAATGATTAATCAAAACAAGTTCATTGTGGTCGAAAAAACCGTCCAAATTAACTCAAAGAGTCATCATTTAATTATTATCTAATGATTCACCCACATGGTATACAATGTAATTAATTATAAGATCATTTTAAATTCTGAAATATCATTAATAACATGTAATATCAGTTCTTTATGTTTACCCATGTTCTACCCGAACATAAATTTATGAATACAAGTGAACCACTCAAGAAAACTGTAAAAACAAACATTCCCAAACAATGTTTTTAAACCCTATAATTCACCAAAAGGACCATAAAATAACATAAAGAATCCAAAATGAACCCTTTTCATTTATAAAATGTTCTATAGTTTCTAATTAATGAATATAAGTTCATTATACAGGACATTAAATCAAAGGAAGCGTTCAGATACAAGGTAGGGGGAAATTCTCGAACCCAACTTTCATACTTCGGGTTCTCCCTATTTCACTCCTTTTTCATATGTTTAATCCATAAAAATATTTTGATAATAATTGTATTTAATTTTTTGGGATATAAACGTTTGTAACTGGTATTTATGTCAAACCAAATATTTTCCAAAATAACTCTTCTTTTAAGAACACACCTTTTACTTCTCATTCAAGATTGACGGTTCTTGTAATATGTATGTTATTCCCTCTTTATTTTGGGGACCCAATTTTTATGAATTTTCTCTTATGATATGAAACCCATTCCTTTTTATGTGTTATTTATGTTCATTTTTTTATATTTATTTCATGATAAATGATAATGTAATGATGTGACGGGTGCGCCTGGAATTATATAGTGTAATATGAATGTTTAAATGTGACGGGTGCGCCCAGAATTATACCACGCTCTAATGCATTGGGTAAAGTGATGAATCTAATGACTAAATGTAAAATTATGTGTTAAAAATATTATATATTTGTTCATAAGTATGTGTGGTATTTAACCACTAACATGATGTTTCATTTTTATGCATTTCCACATTTCAAGTATTATATTTATGCTTCCTCTTATGTTCATGATCCTTTGCCTATGTTATGATTATGCTCCCCCCATGATATATTGTTCTTATCTATCACCTTACTTGGATTATATCTCACCCCTTTAATGTATATCCTCAGGTGACAACATGTACTAAGGAGAGGTCCAGTGCCAGTAAGAATCTAGAGAAGAAGAAATTGAATAAATGGTTATGCTCGATGTTGTAATTGTTATGTATGGTCCTAGTTTTCCCAAGACACTAAACCATTGGATCCTCTATGTGTAATAATATTATGCTTTTTATATTTAAAATTATGTAATAGTAATGTAAGAAAATTATAGGTTTCTATAGTTTGTATCAAAGGATAGGTTAAGTTAATTTGGGAATTAGGATTAGTGAACCCAAGAGAAAACCTCTAGCATGAGACTAAGTACAAATATGCACACAAGAATTTTACATAGGGATGCCATATGTTATTATTTTAGTATAAATTTTTTAAATTAATAATTTATTCGTGACTTGTTGACTTATGTTTTGTTTTATCCTTTTCTATTTTAGAAAATGGTGGGAACCAGGAGAAACCAGACCAACAACTCATGTGAGGGCCAATGCAACGATTTCCTGAACGACATCCCCAATGATTTGTGAGGTGGAGTTAAAAACATCATGGTGATGCTTACCCAATTATCTCAGGTTATGAAAAATAACAATAATAATGGTGAATGTCCTCCTTTACCAAAGATAGAGCAATTGGCTATCGAATGTTTTATGCAGCAACAATCACCGATGTTTAGTGGATCTTTCGATCCACTAGATACAGAACAGTGGTTCAACTCCATGGACAAGATCTTTTCTGTTATTCACTATTTTGAGATGGAGAAGGTGAATCTATCCATTTATTGTCTAGATGGAGAGGCTTATCAATGGTGGGATTTGATTAAGAACACCATGCCAAGGGAGGAAATTGAAGAGATGGAATGGGAAGACTTTAAGATAATGTTTATTAAAGTATTTCCCAAAAACACATTGCAAAAAGATTGAGAGATAATTCATAGATCTCAAGAAAAAAATAAGGAGAATCTATCACAAACTATGAAGAAAATTTCACAAGTCTTTCAAGGTACGCTTTAGGTTTTGTTATTAAAAAATGATAGTAAAATTTATACATTCTTTAGTGGATTAAAATCACACCTTCAAAAGGATCTTTCAATTCAAGAATTTGGGAGTTATGAAGAAGTTGTTCGGTGTGCTCTCAGAGTGGAGATGGATTTTGTAGAATGGTCCCATGGATATGGTGATAAGAAATGAAAGATGGAGTTTCATGCTGGTGGATCTAATGTAAAAGGTGGGAGGAAAACTCAACGACCCACATGCCAAAAATGTAGGAAGTTTCACCATGGTAACTACCTTAAAGGGGTAGAGAAATGCTTAAAGTGTGTGAAAGAAGGACACCATGATTAAGAGTGTCAAAAATACATGAAATGGAAGGAGTATGTTGCCTAAGAAAGGAGAGAACCACCCATGGTTCAATGCTACAACTATAGGGAGCTTAGGCACTATGCAAGCCAATGTACTAAACCTTGAGTTCTTGAGGGTAATCAGTGTTTGTAGCCACAAAATACAAATGAATAAGGGAAGGCTTATGCCATCAATACTTCATAAGTGGAGCAAGATAATGAAGTCATATGAGGTACACTTCCTATTAACTCAAGAATAGAAAAAGTCTTATTTGATTTTGGTTCTACAAATTCCTTTATATCTTTCAAGTTTTCTAGAACTATAGAATCAAAGCCTTGAAACCATGAAGTAGAGATATTTGTAAAAACACTGAGTGGTGCAATCATTGCAACCCAATTGTTTGACTCTTATCATGTTGGAGTATGTGGGAATATTCTTCCAAAAGATCTCGTAATACTTCGCTTGGTATAATTAGATGCTATAATGGGAATATATTGGCTCTCATTATATAGATCACATATCAACTGTCAGGAAAAGGAAATATCTTTTCATATTCTGAATCATCCCATGCTCCTCTACAAATGCAAGGAAGATCATGAATCTCCTTTGAAAAATCCTTCATCTGTGTGGGTGTTGACTCCCTATGAAGAAGAATACCTCTCCCAAAGGGTCAAGTCAAAGGAAACTTCCAACCTTGAGGAAATTCCCATCGTGAGGGAATATAGTGATGTATTTCCCGAAGAGTTACCCAGAATTCCCCCAGATCGTGAGGTAGAGTTCTCAATAGAACTCATACCCGGAGCTACTCCTATTTCAAAGTGTCCATATAGGATGGATCCTATCGAACTGGAGGAATTAAAGAAGCAGTTGTAAGAGCATCTAGACAAAGAGTTCATATGCCCTAGTGTATCACCTTGGGGTGTGCCAGTACTCTTTTTGAAGAAGAAGGATGGAACAATGTGGTTGTGCATCGATTATCGGGAACATAACAAGATCACCATAAATAACAAGTATCCTCTTCCAAGGATTAATGACTTGTTCGATCATTTAAGAGGAGCTCAATACTTCTCAAAGGTGGATCTTTGTTTTGGATATCAGCAGATAAAGGTGAAGAAGGAATATATTCAGAAAATTGCCTTCTGTAAAAGGTATAGGCACTATAAGTTTCTAGTTATGACCTTCAGACTTACTAATGCCCCTGAAATATTCATGGATTTGATGAATAGATTCTTTAGACATTACCTAGACAAATTTGTGGTAGTGTTTATTGATGATATTCTAATCTAATCCAAGAGAAAGGAGTAACATGAAGAACATATAAGACTTGTGTTAGCGACATTGAGAAAGGAGAAGTTGTACGCCAAGTTCAGCAAGTGTGACTTTTGGATAAAGAAAGTCATGTTCTTGGGACATGTTATCACAAGTGAGGTAATTTCTATGGATCCTTCAAAAACAATGGTAATTTAGGAATGGCCCATACCCTCTAGTGTCACCAAAATCCATAGTTTTCTTGGATTAGCTATGTACTACCAACATTTTGTGATAAAATTCTCATGATTGTCAAGCCCTCTAACTAAGTTAACAAGGAAAGGGGTATAATATGTCTAGATGGAAGAATGTGAGGGAAGATTCAAGGAGCTAAAGAGAAGGCTGATCACTACACCTATACTCACACTACCGAAAACTGTAGAAATTTTTGTGATATACAGTGATGCTTCAAAGAATGTCTTGGGTTGTGTTATAGCATCCCGCCTTTTTATAACATAACATTTCATTACATTTTATAAAACTGAGGATCTTTAAGGTTTAGTGTCTTGGAAACCAGGAACTTAAAACATGAAAACATAAAAAATTATTCTTAAACACTTGAAAGGCTTCTCCTTATGTTCATCCTAGGTTCATTACTGCATCTAATAACTTGGGGACATACATCAAAAGAAAGGGTGAGCATAAGGCCCAGTAAGGGAAACAAGGGGAATCATTTAACATGTGAACTTGAGATACATCAACAATATCATGAAAAAAAAACTTTAACACATGAGAAAGAAATAATGAGGCATATCATAATAAAAATAACGTATTTTATAACTTGAAGATGTGGATAAAAAATTTAATATTGACAATCATTTATGTTTCACCAAGGTCCATCCCCAAGGTGTCATTAAAAATTACCAAGGTTATTCACCAAGGCGTCGTTAAAAATAGTCATCTCTAGAGATTATGTCTTTACCCAATGCATTGGAGCGCTATCAGGGATCACCCTTGACATGTCTTTATTATCATGTGAGACACATATATCATCATCAATCATTTCATAAACAACCCATATAGAATAAAAGAAATGGGTTTCATTTCATAATCATAATGTTTTAAAACTACTTTAAAGACATGATCTTTATGTCACTTTAAACCCACGGAAAGGGAAAGAGGGTCTCATGTATGTAAATACCAGAATTTAAAATAGAAAAAATTGATATATATGTGAATACCCCTATATAATAGATATCTTTTAGTATTAACTTAATAAAATAAAAGAACTTTAGAAAAAGAGAGATACATTTTGAGACGGAAATTCTGCAGCATAACGGCTATGTTTCGGGGTTTTAGAAAACATTGAAAAGAGAGGGGACATGGGTCAAAAATTCATAAATGACCCATAAAACAGTATAGGGACTGAATATTAAGGATATATGGACATGGTAATGAAATTTAAAGGACATTCCATTTGATATGAAATACATGGAAGGAAGACAAAAATTAGATTTCTCTTATGAAAATTTAGCAGCTTAACGGCATCACTTAAACTTCAACAAAAATGAATTGACGATATCAAATAGGGTATATCATCATATGAACATAAAATTTCATTATGATAGATATATATATCATACCCCAACATAATAAAAAGGAACTTGAAAGGCTTGACATGAAAGTAGAACTTTGAAAAATGAGAAGGGTGAAAGAATCCCTTAAAAATTCGGCAGCCTAACGGCGCCACATTAAACATTATTAAAACGAATTGATGAGAGCAAGTGGGGGTCTCTAATCATATGAAAATGAAAAGGTCAATAATATGAATATAAAAGAACATCCTCCAACATAAGAACATGGAGCATAAAATAAATGACATAAAAGAGATTACTTGAAAAGAAAAAGAGAGGTCGGATCCCTTACCTTAAACTTAACTCTTAAAAATCAAAGGTTGGGACCTTGATATGCTTGAGGGCACATTGGGAAGACTCCTTGGGAGGTAAGGAGACCATAACTTCGTTGAGTATGATTTTGGAGACGAATGGATGACAGAATGACTTGGTATTTATAGGGAAAGTGAGGGGATAAGGCATTAATGGCCAAGGGACACCTCATTGGTGGTATTGGAAAAACCATGGGATTACCCATGGTATTGGCCACTTGGGACACCTCATACCTTATTTTACTATTCATAAGTCGAACATATTGATTAAATACTTAATACATCATTTAATGATGTCATTAAACACCCAAAACTTAAAAACTGTATTTTCACTATTCATCGAAAATTCAACTTTCTCAGAAAAATCCCAAAATTTTACCTTAACCAAATATCAGTGCTCTGATTTCAAAAATGAACTCCATTTTATAAAAATGATTTTCTAAATATTTTTAATTTTAATTTTTAAATAAATTCACTATTCACTGAAAATTCATTTTTTCAGAAAAAAAAACCCCAAAAATTACCTTAACATAATATGGATGCTTTGAGTTCCAAAATGAAATCCATTTATAAAAATAATTTTCTCAATATTTTTAATTTATATTTTAATTAAAAAACACTATTCACCCGAAAAAACTAATACTTGACTAATAATTTATGAAACCATTATTTAACCACTTTATTGAATCACATTACTTAATCAAGGTGCCTAGATTATATTAATACTTTCTTTAAGTGAGATTACTAATCCATTTGGTCACATTACTAATCCTAAGCATAAAATCACTATTCATAATTTACTATTCATCAAAAATTAAGTTGATCTTATTAGACTCTAAATTTTGTACTGAACATAATTTTAGAAGACCATTTTTTTAAAATCATTACACATTTTTAATTATTTAAGGTTTACTTAAACATTTTTTAAAATATCCTTTCTCTAAAATTCACCAAAAATATGCATACTATATTTATCTGGACATTTGAAAATTCATAAACTTCATCATAAGAAGAAATCAAAATTTTTATTTAAAAAAATGATTACACAAGGCAATTAAGGTCTCCTTACATCGCCCCTTATCACACCATCATAGGACCTAAGTGTAAGGTGTGTTAAGGTGAGAGAATCTGAGGGAGGCTCAACCAACATCGCACGAGTAGTAATTTCTATTAGTTTGAACTTCTCGCGAAGGCGATTCCGTTCTAGCTTCACACAATGAAGTTCGGCTTAGGTTTGGTCCAGAGAAAATCCCAGTGGTGCTACCTCTTTCCCAAGTTCTGTTAGATGGGCTTCGATCGGTCCAAGACTACTTTGTGAGGCCATCAAATCTTCTTTCTATATTAATTAACCAAGATCACTTGTATTTAGAGACAATAATCGAAACGTTTAGTTTCTAGTGGTCATATTGACCAATGGTCATATAACAGTCAAAACCCAACGGTCTCATTTTAATTATACTCATGTTATCAAATGAAACATTTTTGTTGAGTATAAAAAATAAAATAACACAAAAAATTAGGAAACAAGATTTATTCAAAATTTCGGGTCGTTACAATCTTCCCCTCTTAAGAAATTGCATCCTCACAATTTTTAAAATTTGGTTTTGAAATTTCATTGAAAGTCCCACATCGGAAAAGGAGTCAGTAAAAATATTACTTTAACAGAAATAAAGGGAAGTAAAAAGGTCACTCGAGTTGACCCATACTAGGATTCCATGTTGGAAAACATGGATATGGAAGAAAAAAACAAAGGGTCAAGTTATGAGGGAGAGTGATAGAAAACATGATTAGTAGAAAGTTAACCACAAGAAAATCACAAACTTATGATGTGTGTAAAGAGTCTTTGATTACCTAGTAGGAAACATAAACCAACAACATTTTTGTTTTATGTTCCTTTTTATAATTTTGAAGAATTCATTTACTACATAGAACAAAAACATAAGGAAATATACCTACCTTCAAGGAGAGTTTCATCCTTTAATAAGTTTCTACTGAAACTAATCTTTTCTCCGAATGATGAGAAGTCAAAACTACTTGGTCTCATCAACGCACAAGAATCATCTTCTTGAGAGTCACGTAATCCACAAAATATTAACTATAAATTTCTTCTATCTTTAAAAATTATCCCAAAAACAGAAAGGGTAAGATAAAACAACTCTCCAAAAATAAATAATCCCATAGGAAGGGAAACTACTTTTAAATCTTCAAAGTTCCATGGTACTACCCAAAGTTCATCACAGACCATTCCATAAATAACTGTCCTTAAAATTCCTCCAAATAAACCAAACTAAGATTGAAACCCAAATAAAAGAAGGATTTTATAACATATTCTTCCAAAATAAACTTCATCTTTCATCTCCAAACAACATCAACCACTCCTAACATCTTGTAACAAAAGTAGCTAACATAAACATATTTTCGCCAAGACTGGTTAATAATTTCCATAAGTTACCTAAATTAATCTAAGTCCACCTTAAATTCATCTATTCTTCAAAATATAAGTCAACCTTTACTCCTTAAAGAAAATAACATAGTAATATATTTACCTTGATCAAATAGGGGTCCCATAATAGTGAACATATTCCAAAATAATAATCAAATTTTAATCCCCTAATCACCCTTTTTTTAAGAAGAACAGCTTCACTACATCAACATGTGGTACATAACAATAGATGTTTTTCTTAATTATATAAAATCATCTTAGGTAGTGACTCGATGATCTTAGAAAACATAAAATATATGCTCATAGAGCATGAACTAAAATACAACATGACATAGACAATTATTGCGAAGAAGTCACATGTACCCTAGTCATCAAGATCCATATCATCATAGGACTTGCATTGTTCCCTTGTCCTTGAAGATTGTTGATGCTCGTCATGCTTCTCACCCATTCCAAGAGAGCATTGCCTTGGATAATGTCTAACTTCTCCACATTTATGACATCGAAAATTATAAGGTATATTAGATCGAACCTTATCTCCATTCATCACATTATCCATTTTTTTAAAGTAATTAGCTTCTTTATGACCTATCACCCCACACTTAAAACATCTCTCGGTTCCTTTGTGACATTCTCCTGGGTGCCACTTTCCACGCTTTTTGCATAAAAGAAATTGGGTCTTCTTTCCCTTACCAACTTTATTAGATGAACATCCATGAGACTTCGTCTTCTTCTTCCTTGATGAATTTGGGAATTCAACTAGGTACCAATTATTAATTGTGATTTTGATAGCTTGTTTGGAATAATCATAATATGTTAAACATGATCTTTTGTCATATTTGTCACATTAATAGGGCAATCGTCACATTTCCTATCACATTGGTTGATGGGACATGCTCTTCCATTTCCCGTCATTAACTAAGAAAAGAACTTATAATTAGGGGGCTTAAATACTTAGCCAATAATCATTAAAAGGAAACTTTAAGCATAGAAGGATAAACTTGTAGAAGGAAATTATATCCTAACTTATGATCCCCTAGGTTCCAAACTAGGTCATCCATGAGCATATATTCTTATGTGAATCTTTATTTTATTTTATCTTTATTCCTTTAATAATGGTTCATACTAAGCTTACGAATTTACCAAAGCATATCCCCTGGGAGTGTCGTAAACAAGAGTGCAGCAAGTCCCATTGTCTTTTACCAGTTCCCGTTTGATTCTAGCTCAAAGCGGTGTTTTCGGGTTTTACCCCTATGTACATCTGTTCCAGAGCCACCTCTACCTGCTCGTATCCAGACATGGATGTATTTTCTTAGCAACCCCTTACTCAATACTCACCAAAATACCAGGAAGATTTCATATATTTAAACTTTTCGATAGGGTTATTCCTATATTTTTAATATCTTAATTTCCACAAATAACTAAACCATCCTTTGATACCAATGATATCATCCCGCCTTTTTATAACATAAATTTTCATTACATTTTGCAAAAGTGAGGATCTTTAAGGTTTAGTGTCTTGGAAACCAGGAACTTAAAACATGAAAACATAAAACATTATTCTTAAACACTTGAAAGGATTATCCTTATGTTCATCCTAGGTTTATTACTGCATCTCATAACCTGGGGACATACATCAAAAGAAATGGTCAGCAAAAGGCCCAGTAAGGGAAACAAGGCGAAACATTTAACATGTGAACTTGAGATACATCAACAATGTCATGAAAAAGAACTTTAAGGCATGAGAAAGAAATCACGAGGCATATCATAATAAAAATAACGTATTTCATAACTTGAAGATGTGGCTAAAACATTTAATATTGACAATCATTTCTGTTTCACCAAGGTCCATCCCCAAGGTGTCATTAAAAATTACCAAGGTTATTCACCAAGGCGTCGTTAAAAATAGTCATCTCTAGAGATTAAGTCTGTACCCAATGCATTGGAGTGATATCAGGGCGCACCCTTGACATGTATTTATTATCATTTGATCCACATATATCATCATCAATAATTTCATAAACAACCCATATATCATAAAATAAATGGGTTTCATTTCATAATCATAACGTTTTAAAACTTCTTTAAAGACATGATCTTTATGTCACTTTAAACCCACGGAAAGGGAAAGTGGGTCTCATGTGTGTAAATCCCAGAATTTAAAATAGAAAAACTTGGTATATATGTTAATACCCCTATAGAAGAGATATCTTTGAGTATTAACCTAATAAAATAAAATAACTTTAGAAAAAGAGAGAGACATTTTGAGACGGAAATTCTACAGCATAACAGCTATGTTTTGGGGTTTTAGAAAACATTGAAAAGAGAGGGGACATGGGTCAAACATTCATTAATGACCCATAAAACAGTATAGGGACAGAATATTAAGTATATATGGACATGGTAATGAAATTTTAAGTAAATACCATTTGAAATGAAAAACATGTAAGGAAGACAAAAATTTGATTTCTCTTATGAAAATTCAGCAGCCTAACGGCGTCACTTAAACTTCAACAAAAATGAATTGACGAGATCAAATAGGGTATCTCATAATATGAACATAAAATTTTAGTATGATAGATATAGATATCATACCCCAACATAATAAAAAGTAACTTTAAAGACTTGACATGAAAGTAGAACTTTGAAAAATGAGAAGGGTGAAATAATCCCTTAAACATTCGGCAGCCTAACGGCGCCACTTTAAACATTCTTAAAATGAATTGATGAGAGAAAGAGGGGGTCTCTAATAATATGAACATGAAAAGGGAAGTAATATTAATATAAAATAACATCCTCTAACATAATAACATGGAGCATAAAATAAATGACATAAAAGAGATTACTTGAAAAGAAAGAGAGATGTCGGATCCCTTACCTTAAACGTAACTTTTAAAACTCAAAGGTTGGGACCTTGAGAGGCTTGAGGGAACCTTGGGAGGACTACTTGGGAGGTAAGAAGACCATAAATTCATTGAGTATGATTTTGGAGTCAAATGGATGAGAGGATGGCTTGGTATTTATAGGGAAAGTGAGGGGACAAGGCATTAATGGCCAAGGGACACCTCATTGGTGGTTTTGGAAAAACCATGGGCTTGCCCATGGTATTTGCCCATGATATTGGCCAAATGGGACACCTAATACCTTATATTACTATTCATAAGTCTACCATATTGATCACAGACTTAATACATCATTTAATGATGTCATTAAACACTTGTAACTTAAAAACTATATTTTAACTATTCATCAAAAATTCAACTTTCTCAGAACAATCTCAAAATTTCACCTTAACCAAATATCAATGCTCTGATTTAAAAAATGAACTCCATTTTATAAAAATAATATTATAAATATTTTTAATATTAATTTTTAAATAAATACACTATTCACTGAAAATTCATTTTTTTCAGAAAAAAACCCAAAAATTACCTTAACATAATATCGATACTCTGAGTTCCAAAATGAAATCCATTTTATAAAAATAATTTTCTAAATATTTTTAATTTAATTTTTAATTAAAAAACACTATTCACCCAAAAAAAACTAATACTTGACTAATAATTTATGAAACCGTTATTTAACCATTTTATTGAATCACATTACTTAATCAAGGTTCCAAGATTATATTAATACTTTCTTTAAGTGAGATTACTGATCCATTTGGTCACATTACTAATCCTAAGCATAAAATCACAATTCATAATTTACTATTCATCAAAAATTAAGTTGATCTTATTAGACTCTAAATTTCGTACTGAACATAATTGTAGAAGACCATTTTTTTTTTTAAAATCATTACACATTTTTAATTATTTAAGGTTTACTTAAACATTTTTTAAAATATCCTTTCTCTAAAATTCACCAAAAATATGCATACTATATTTATCCGGAAATTTGAAAATTCATAAACTTCATCATAAGAAGAAACCAGAAATTTTATTTAAAAAAAGGATTACACAAGGCAGTTACTGTCTCCTTACATAGCCCCTTATCACACCAGCATAGGACCTAAGTGTAAGGTGTGCTAAGGTGAGAGAATCTGAGGGAGGCTCGGCCTACATCATATGAGTATAAATTTCTAATAGTTTGAACTTCTCGTGAAGTCGATTCCGTTCTAGCTTCACACGATGAAATTCGGCGTGGGTTTGGTCCAGAGCAAAGCCCAGTGGTGCTACCTCCTTCCCAAGTTCTGTTAGATGGGCTTTGATCGGTCCAAGACTACTGGGTGAGGCCATCAAATCGTCTTTCTATATTAATTAACCAAGATCACTTGTATTTAGAGACAATAATCGAAACGTTTAGTTTCCAGCGGTCATATTGACCAATGGTCATATAACAGTCAAAACCCAACGGTCTCATGTTAATTATACTCATGTTATCAAATGAAACAGTTTTGTTGAGTATAAAAAATATAATAACACACAAAATTAGGAAACAAGATTTATTCAAAATTTCAGGTCGTTACATGTGTACTCATGAAAAGTGATAATGTGATAGTCTACGCCTCACAATAGTTGAAGATCCATGAGCAGAACTACTCGACGCATTATCTAGAGCTGGAAGCCATGATTTTTGCCTTGAAAATCTGGAAGAACTACCTTCATGGTGAGAAGTGTGACATATACATAGACCACAACATCCTAAAGTATATATTCACAAAAAAAATAGTTCAACATGCATCAAAGGAGATGGTTAGAGCTAAAAAATAATTACGATTTCCCTATTTACTACCATCCTGGAATGGAAAACAAGGTAGTTGATGCTCTAAGCCGAAAAGAAGTTGCTAGTCTATCCATGTTACGGATTGAGAAAGACCCTATATTCTTGGATATGCAAAGCATGGATTTAGAAATCATAAGGGTAGGGGGAACATCATACATTTCCCAAATGATTGTGCAACCATCCATCCAAGATAAGATTAAGGAATCACAAAGGGATTATGTGGAGATACAAAAGAGGGTGAATGCAGTAAAGGAAGGGAAGCTTCATGAGTTACATATCAACGATGATGGTGTGATTTGGTTGGGAATGTAGCTTTGTGTTCCTTCATCACCCAGGATAAAGAAGGAGTTATTGTAAAATGCACATAGATCAACATTCTCTATCCATCTTGGTAGCACCAAGATGTACTGTGATCTCCGAGAACACTTCTAGTGGGAAAACATGAAGAATGAGATTGCAGAATATATATCAAGGTGCTTGGTATGTCAGCAAGTTAAAGCAAAGTGACAAAAGTCCCAAGGGATGATGCAGCCATTGCCTATACCCATGTGGAAATGGGAAAATGTTACTATGGAATTTTTCATGGGTCTCCTGAAGACGTTGAAGGGAAATAATGCGATATGGGTTGTGGTTGATCGACTCACCAAGACTACTCATTTTATCGTTATTCAGGAAGATCTCTCACTTGAACAACTTGAAAAGATATATGTGAAGGAAGTGGTGATACTACATGTTGTTCCACTCTTAATTGTCTTTGACCATGATCCAAGGTTCACATCTAAATTCTAGAGGATCCTTCAACATACTTTCATTACTGAATTAAATTTCATCACGGCTTATCACCCCCAAACCGATAGCCAATCTGAAAGGACTATTTAGACGCTTGAAGATATGCTAAGATAATTCTCTCTATAATTCAAAGGTGTATGGGATCAACATCTCCCATTGGTTGAGTTCTCATACAATAATAGATTCCACTCGAGTATTCAGATGGCTTCATATGAAGCTCTGTATGGAAAGAGATGTAGAACTCCAACCTATTGGGATGAAGTTCAAGAAAGAAATATACTTAGACTAGATCTTGTGCAAGAGATGATAGAGAAGGTTCAAGTCATCCAGAAACACATCAAAGCCGATCAGAGTCAGAAAAAGATCTATGTTGTCAACCATTTAAGGGACTTGGAGTTCGTTGTTGGAGATAAAGTCTTCCTTTGAATATCACCATGGAAGAGAGTCATGTGATTTGGGAAGAAAGGGAAGCTAAGCCTAAGGTACATTAGCCCCATTGAAATCCTTGAACATATAGGATTCGTGGCCTATCATCTTGTACTTCCACCGAATATGGCTAAGGTTCATGTTTTTGTTCACGTATCACTCCTGAGGAAGTATATACCTGATCCCTCACATGTACTAAACTTAGAGGTGGTACAGCTGGAAGATGATATCTCTTATGAGGAGCATCCAGTAGAGATTCTGGACCGGAGAGATAAGGTTCTACATAACAAGAAAACCCACTTTTTCAAAGTGTTTTGGAGTAACCATAAGTATAGCATCCCACCATTTTATAACATAAACTTTCATTACATTACACAAAACTGAGGATCGTTAAGGTTTAGTGTCTTGGAAACAAGGATCATAAAACATAAAAAAAACATAAAAACATTCTTCTTAAACACTTGAAAGGCTTCTCCTTTAGTTCATCTTATGTTCATTATGCATCTCATAACCTGGGGACATACATCAAAAGAAAGGGTGAGCAGAAGGCCCAGTAAGGGAAATAAGAGGAACATTTTACATGTGAACTTGAGATACTTCAATAAGGACATGAAAAGAACATTAAGGCATAAGAAAGAAATCATGAGGCATTTCATAATAAAAATAACATTTTTCATAACTTGAAGATGTGGCTACATCATTTAACATAGACAATCATGAACATATCACCAAGGTCCATCCCCAAGGTGTCATTTGAAAATTACCAAGGTTATTCACCAAGGTATCGTGAAAATTGTAATCTCTAGTGGTTACATCATTACCCAATGCATTGGAGCGCTATCAGGGCGCACCCTTAAATTTGCCTTTATTATCATGTGAGCCACATATATCATCATCAAACATTTCATAAATAACCCACATAGCATAAAATAAATGGGTTTCATTTCATAATCATAACGTTTTAAAAACTGCTTTAAAGACATGATCTTTACGTCACTTTAAACCCACGGAAAGGGAAAGCGGGTCTCATGTATGTAAATCCCAGAATTTAAAATGGAACATTTTGATATATATGTGAATACCCTTGTAGAAATAAGAGCTTTGAGTATTCACTTTATAACATAAAATAATTTTTGAGAAAAGAGAGAGGCATTTTGAGGGGAAAATTCTGCAGCATAACGGCTAAGTTTCGGGGTTTTAGAAAACGTTGAAATGAGAGGGGACATGGGTCACCCACTCATAAATGATCCATAAAACAGTAGGGTGAAAGAATAAGAAGGACATATGGACATGTTAACGAAATTTTAGGGACATACCATTTGAAATGAAAAACATGGAAGGAAAAAGATTAGATTTCTCTTATGAAAATTCGGCAGCCTTACGGCGTCACTTAACTTCAAAAGAAAATGATTTGACAAGATCAAAAAGGGTCCCTCATCATATGATCATAAGAGATCAGTATGATTGATATAGAGATCATACCCCAACATAATAAAAAGGAACTTGAAAGACTTGACATGAAAATTGAACTTGAAAATGAGAAGGGTGAAAGAATCCCTTAAAAATTCGGCAGCCTAACGGCGTCACTTAAACTTTCATAAAACGAAATGATGAGAGTAAGAGGGGATCTCTCATCATATAAACATGAAAGGGCAGTAAGAGGAATATAAAAGAACATCCTCTCACATAAAAACATGGAGCATAATAGGAATGACATAAAAGAGATTTCATGAAAAGAAAGAGAGGGGTCGGATCCCTTACCTTAAAACATGACTCTTGAAACTCAAAGGATTGGACCTTGAGGGCTTGGGGGCACCTTGGGAGGACTCTTTGGAAGGTAAGAAGACCAGAACTTCGTTGGGGAAGAGTTGGGAGTGAAAACCAAGGGAGGAAAGGGTGGGTATTTATAGGGAAAGTGAGGGGACAAAGCATTAATGGCCAAAGGACACCTCACATGTGCTTTTCTCAAACCCATGGGCTCTCCCTTGGCATTTATCATGGAGTTAGGCCACATGGGGCCCCCAAAACAATAATTCATCACCCTTGGCCGGCCAACCCTCAAAAGATCTCATGACATCATCATGACATCATTATGATGTCATTAAACATACCGAAACCCTAAAACGGTATTTTTACTATTCACTGAAAATTCAACTTTCTCAGAATAATCCCAAAATTTCACCTTAACCAAATATCAATGCTCTGATTTCAAAAATGAAATCCATTTTATAAAAATATTTTTCTAAATATTTTTAATTTAATTTTTAAATAAAAACACTATTCATCGAAAATTCATTTTTTCCAGAAAAATCCCCAAAAATTACCTTAACATAATATCGATGCTCTGAGTTCAAAAATAAAGTCATTTTTATAAAAATATTTTTCTAATTATTTTTAATTAAATTTTTAATTAAAAAACACTATTCATCCGAAAAAACTAATACTTGATTAATAATTTATGAAACCGTTATTTACCCATTTTATTGAATCACATTACTTAACCAAGGTGTCTAAATTATATTAAAACTTTCTTTAAGTGAAAATTACTAATCCATTTGGTCACATTACTAACCCTAAGCGTAAAATCACTATTCATAATTTACTATTCATCAAAAATTAAGTTGATCTTATTAGACTCCAAATTCCTTAATGAACACTTTTGTAGAAGACCATTTTTTGAAAATCATTACACATCATTAGTTATTTAGGGTTTACATAAATATTTCAAAATATCCCTTTTTTAAAATTCATCAATAAAATACATTCTGAAATTATCTAGACATTTGAAATTTCACAAACATCACTAAAGGAAGAAATCTCAATTTATTCATCCGAAAGGATTACACAAGGAAACTAGGGTCTCATCACATAGCCCCTTATAACACTGGCATAAGACCTAAGTGTAAGGTGTGCTATGGTGATAGAATCTGAGGGAGTCTCAGATAACATTGCCCTAGTAGCAATCTCCACTAACTTGAACTTCTCCTGCAAGCGTTTTCGTTCAAGCTTGACACGCTGGAGCTCGGATTGGGCTTGGTCCAAAGCGAAGCCCACAGATGCTACCTCCTTCCCAAGCTCTGATAAGTGGGCTTCGTAAGGGTTGAGTCTACTGGATGAAGCCATCGACTCCTCTTTCTGCATTAACCATTAACATCTTATTAAATAAATAAGAGTAAGTTAATATACTACTCAAAAAGATTGGGTCGTTACATTCTTCCCCCCTTAAGAAATTTCGTCCCCGAAATTTATACTTGAGGCCTAGTTGAAAAGGTGAGGGTACTTTTGCTTCATCGTTTCCTCAGGCTCCCAAGTCGCTTCTTCATATTTATGATTCCTCCACAACACTTTCACAAGGTGGGTAGTCTTGTTTCGTAGGACCTTGTCTCTACGGTCTAAGATCTCCACTGGCTGCTCCTCATAAGAGAGGTCATGTTCAAGTTGTACCACCTCTGGGTTCAGTACATGCGAAGGGTCGGGTATGTACTTCCTCAAGAGAGATACATGGAAGACATCATGAACTTGAGCTAGGTTCGGTGGAAGTGCTAGACGATAGGCCACTGCTCCTATGCGATCAAGGATTTCATAGGGGCCAATGTACCTAGGGCTGAGCTTCCCTTTCTTCCCAAACCGCATGACTCTCTTCCATGGAGAAATTCGAAGGAAGACTTTGTCACCAACACCAAACTCCAAGTCCCTTCGACGATTGTCAGCATAGCTCTTCTGCCGACTCTGAGCAGCCTTTATGTGTTGTTAAATGGCATGAACCTGTTCTGTCATCTCTTGCACAAGATCAGGCCCAAGAAGCTTCCTCTCACCAGTTTCATCCCAACAAGTAGGAGTTCTACACCGCTTTCCATACAGAGCTTCATAGGGTGCCATCTGAATACTCGCATGGAAGCTGTTGTTATAGGAGAACTCCACTAATGGGAGGTGTTGATCCCATCCACCCTTAAATTCCATTGAGCATAATCTCAACATGTCTTCGAGTGTCTGAATAGTCCTTTCAGATTGGCCATCAGTTTGAGGATGATAGGCCGTACTAAAATTCAATTCAGTATTCAGAGCATGCTGAAGACTTCTCCAGAATTTTGATGTGAATCTTGGGTCACGATCAGATACGATGGATAGTGGTACCCCATGCAGCCTTACCACTTCCTTCACGTATATCTTGGCAAGCTGATCTAGAGAGAAATCTTCCCGAATAGAGATAAAATGGGCTGTCTTGGTGAGACGGTCCACAATAACCCATATCGCATTGTTTCCTTTGGATGTTTTCAGGAGACCAGTTACAAAGTCCATGGTGATATTATCCCACTTCCATACTGGTATGGGTAGCGGTTGTAATACCCCCTTAGGAAGTTGTCTTTCTGCCTTTACTTGCTGACACACCAGGCACCTTGTAGTGTAATCGGAAATCTCCCTCTTCATGTTATCCCACCAATAATGATCACGAAGGTCTCTATACATCTTAGTGCTTCCCGGATGTATAGAGAAAGTAGAGCTATGAGCTTCATCCATCAGTTCTTTCTTTATCTCCGGAATAGATGGAACACATAGTCTTGTAAGAAATTTCAATACACCTTCTTGATCAATATTGAAATCAGGGAACTTCCCATCCTTTACAGCCTCGAACTTCTCCTGCAGCAAAGGATCTTCTTTTTGAGCCTTCTTGATCTTCTCTAGTAATGAAGGTTGAGAAATCATTTGGGATAGGGTTGATGATGTCCCTTTCCTTATAATTCCCATGTCCAGTTTTACTAGATCTTTAATCAAGGGATCTCCCAGGATCCTCATTGTTGCCAGAACAACAGGATCTTTCCTGCTTAACGCATCCGCGACTTTGTTTGCTCTTCCAGGGTGATAATGAATTGAACAATCATAGTCTTTAATAAGCTCCAACCATCTCCTTTGTCTCATGTTCAATTCTTTCTGAGTGAAAATATACTTTAGACTTTGGTGGTCAGTGTATATATCACATTTCTCCCCATAAAGATAGTGCCTCCATATCTTTAGAGCAAAAACAACTGCCGCCAGCTCTAGATCATGCGTAGGATAATTCTGCTCATGAATCTTCAACTGTCGAGATGCATAAGCAATTACTTTGTCATTTTGCATGAGGACGCACCCAAGCCCTTTCAGAGATGCATCGCTAAAAATAACGAATCCTTCTCCGATAGAGGGTAGTGTTAACACAGGTGCAGTAACCAATCTCTTCTTCAGCTCTTGGAAACTTTCCTCACATTCCTTTGTCCAGATGAACTTAACCCCTTTTCGAGTCAACTTGGTTAGTGGATTAGAAAGCCGTGAAAAGTTTTTCACAAACCTCCTATAATATCCCGCTAAACCAAGGAAACTACGAATCTCAGTTACTGTTGTGGGTTGAGGCCACTCCTCCACAACCATTGTCTTTGCAGGGTCAACCGAGATTCCTTCATTGGTTACGATGTGCCCCAAGAAAGCCACTTGTTGTAACCAAAACTCACACTTGCTGAACTTCCCAAAGAGCCTCTCCTTCCGTAGAGTTTTCAAAATAACCCTCAGATGATCTTCATGCTCCTCCCGACTTTTTGAATATATCAAAATATCATCAATAAAAACTACCACAAAGTTATCAAGGTAGTCCTTAAAGACTCTATTCATCAAATCCATGAAAATAGCAGGAGCATTAGTCAAGCCGAAGGGCATAACAGTAAACTCATAATGCCCATATCTTGATCGGAAGGCAGTCTTTGGAATATCTTCCTTCTTCACCCTCAGTTGATGATAACCAGATCGAAGGTCAATCTTAGAGAAGAATTGAGCCCCACGAAGTTGGTCAAATAAATCATCAATTCTTGGAAGAGGGTATCTGTTCTTCACTGTGATCCCGTTCAGTTCTCTATAATCAATGCATAGCCGCATTGATCCATCCTTCTTCTTCACAAAGAGAACTGGTGCTCCCCAAGGATACACACTCGGTCGGATAAACCCCTTCTCCAACAAGTCTTGGAGTTGTTTCTTTAGCTCCTCTAGCTCCACATTTTCCATTCTATACGGAGTCTTTGATATCGGTTGAGACCCAGGTACGAGTTCAATGGAGAACTCTACCTCTCTTTCTGGGGGAGGTCCAGGTAACTCCTCAGGAAATACATCCATGTATTCTTGAACAATCGGAACATCTTCAATTTGTATGCTCCCTTTCACTTCATCCTCATCACCGATTAACTCCATAAAGAAAGCTATAAGAGGTGTTTCTAGATAGGGATCAGTTCGGGATATCTCTCCTCGGAAGATAACTGTAGGTCGTTCATTCAAGACTACTGAGATTTCCTTACTTCTGCATTTGATCTTAGCATTATACTTTGAGAGCCAGTCCATCCCTAGTATAATGTCAAATTCCATCATGGGAATGACTACTAGATTTGCGATAAGATTGTGCTCACCAAAGTAAACACTAGAGTCTCTAAACACTGTTGATGCATGGATAATCCCACTTGGAGTCTTGACTGACAACTCTACCTCAAGCAATTCGGGGATTGATTCTATATTCTTTGCAAACTTGGAAGAAATAAAGGAATGCGTAGAACCAGAATCAAATAAAGCATTTGCTAGTTTTGAGAGGACAACAAGAGTACCTGCTACCACATCGTTCGGAACTTCAACTTCAGTTGTTGTGATAGCGAAAGCACGACCTTGTTCCCTTGGCCTCTGCTGAGGTTGATGGTGATTCCCCTCCACCGCCCTCGGATTTGGACATTGATTAGCAAAGTGCCCAAGCTGTCCACACTTGAAGCATGTGACTTCGGGTAGGGCCAGAACCATCTTTCCTCTGTCGTTAGTGTTGGGAAGTTGAGGCTTCACATCACCACGACAATTCCGAGAAATATGGCCTTCTTTTCCACACCTATAGCACCTGCCACTTCCGATCAAGCAGTTCCCCGGATGCTTCTTCCCACATTTATTGCATGTGGCATGTTGCATATGCTTTCCACCTCTTTCCTGATCAAAACTTCTTCCCAGGCTTGGTTCTAGAGTTCTCTTCTTCTCATTATATTTGTGAGACCACTGTGTCTCTCCAAACTCTAGTTCAACTTTCATAGCACTTCGAACTATTTCTTCATAGCTATCGTAGTCCCTGTTGGCTAGATTCTTCCGCAGATGTGGTCGTAGTCCGCCAAAGAATCTATCAACCTTCCCATTAGGGTCCATGACAAAGCTTGAGGTATAACGGGAAAGCCTTGTGAAGTTCATCTCATAGCTTCCGACAGATTCGTTCTCCTTCTGCTTCAGCTCGAGAAACTCTTTCTCCATTTTCGTTCTCATGGAACGAGGGAAATACTTGTTAAAGAAAATTCCCCGAAATTCTTCCCACTCCATAGCTTCCATCTCTCCTCGTGGCTTCGTGTTTTTGATCAGTGACCACCACTGATCAGCTTCTCCCTCTAGGCGGTAAACAGCAAGGGTGACTTTTTCTTGTTCCGAACAATGAAGTACAGAAAAGATCTTTTCAATGGAGCTTATCCATTGTTCCGCAACCAATGGGTCAGTAGATCCACTGAATGTTGTCGGTCGTTGACGCATGAAGGACTCAACAGAAAGTTGTTCCCTTCGTGGTGAGGTCGGACTCTCAGCTTGATTCAAGTTATTACTCATAACTTGAGTCAGTTGGTTCATCATCCGCATGAATGTTTCCATTCCGGCTTCCATCGGAGGGCCGTCAGCACATGGTGCATTGCGGTCACCATCGGCACGGTTTCTCCTATTTCCCGCCATTTTCTAAAAGAATAAAACCTTAGTGAGAAACTTATTTCATTTATGAATCTTTTAACTAAGACTTCGTGCTTAGACAATTATAGTTCTCTATAATTCCTTCATAATGATTCATAAAAAGCATGTGATTAACCAAACATATCCCCCGGGAGTGTCGTAACCAAGAGTGCAGCAAGGCCCGTTATCGTGCACCAGTTCCCGTTCGAGTCTAGCTCAAAGCGGTGTTTTCGGGTTTTACCCCTATGTACATCTGTGCCAGAGCCGCCTCTACCTGCTCGTATCCAGACAGGGATGTATTTGTTTGATAGACCACTTACTCAATACTTACCAAAATACCAGGAAGTTTTCCTATATTTAAACTTTTCTATAGGGTTCTTCCTAAAGTTTTTATATCCTAATTTCCACAAATAACTAAACCATCCTTTGATACCAACTATAGCATCCCACCATTTTATAACATAAACTTTCATTACATTACACAAAACTGAGGATCGTTAAGGTTTAGTGTCTTGGAAACAAGGATCATAAACCATAAAAAAAAAACATAAAAACATTCTTCTTAAACACTTGAAAGGATTCTCCTTTAGTTCATCCTATGTTCATTATGCATCTCATAACCTGGGGACATACATCAAAAGAAAGGGTGAGCAGAAGGCCCAGTAAGGGAAATAAAAGGAACATTTTACATGTGAACTTGAGATACTTCAATAAGGACATGAAAAGAACATTAAGGCATAAGAAATAAATCATGAGGCATTTCATAATAAAAATAACATTTTTCATAACTTGAAGATGTGGCTACATAATTTAACATAGAAAATCATGAACATATCACCAAGGTCCATCCCCAAGGTGTCATTTGAAAATTACCAAGGTTATTCACCAAGGTATCGTGAAAATTGTAATCTCTAGTGGTTACATCATTACCCAATGCATTGGAGCGCTATCAGGGCGCACCCTTAAATTTGCCTTTATTATCATGTGAGCCACATATATCATCATCAAACATTTCATAAATAACCCACATAGCATAAAATAAATGGGTTTCATTTCATAATCATAACGTTTTAAAAACTGCTTTAAAGACATGATCTTTACGTCACTTTAAACCCACGGAAAGGGAAAGCGGGTCTCATGTATGTAAATCCCAGAATTTAAAATGGAACATTTTGATATATATGTGAATACCCTTGTAGAAATAAGAGCTTTGAGTATTCACTTTATAACATAAAATAATTTTTGAGAAAAGAGAGAGGCATTTTGAGGGGAAAATTCTGCAGCATAACGGCTAAGTTTCGGGGTTTTAGAAAACGTTGAAATGAGAGGGGACATGGGTCACCCACTCATAAATGATCCATAAAACAGTAGGGTGAAAGAATAAGAAGGACATATGGACATGGTAACGAAATTTTAGGGACATACCATTTGAAATGAAAAACATGGAAGGAAAAAGATTAGATTTCTCTTATGAAAATTCGGCAGCCTTACGGCGTCACTTAACTTCAAAAGAAAATGATTTGACAAGATCAAAAAGGGTCCCTCATCATATGATCATAAGAGATCAGTATGATTGATATAGAGATCATACCCCAACATAATAAAAAGGAACTTGAAAGACTTGACATGAAAATTGAACTTGAAAAATGAGAAGGGTGAAAGAATCCCTTAAAAATTCGGCAGCCTAACGGCGTCACTTAAACTTTCATAAAACGAAATGATTAGAGTAAGAGGGGATCACTCATAATATAAACATGAAAGGGCAGTAAGAGGAATATAAAAGAACATCCTCTCACATAAAAACATGGAGCATAATAGGAATGACATAAAAGAGATTTCATGAAAAGAAAGAGAGGGGTCGGATCCCTTACCTTAAAACGTGACTCTTGAAACTCAAAGGATTGGACCTTGAGGGCTTGGGGGCACCTTGGGAGGACTCTTTGGAAGGTAAGAAGACCAGAACTTCGTTGGGGAAGAGTTGGGAGTGAAAACCAAGGGAGGAAAGGGTGGGTATTTATAGGGAAAGTGAGGGGACAAAGCATTAATGGCCAAAGGACACCTCACATGTGCTTTTCTCAAACCCATGGGCTCTCCCTTGGCATTTATCATGGAGTTAGGCCACATGGGGCCCCCAAAACAATAATTCATCACCCTTGGCCGGCCAACCCTCAAAAGATCTCATGACATCATCATGACATCATTATGATGTCATTAAACATACCGAAACCCTAAAACGGTATTTTTACTATTCACTGAAAATTCAACTTTCTCAGAATAATCCCAAAATTTCACCTTAACCAAATATCAATGCTCTGATTTCAAAAATGAAATCCATTTTATAAAAATATTTTTCTAAATATTTTTAATTTAATTTTTAAATAAAAACACTATTCATCGAAAATTCATTTTTTCCAGAAAAATCCCCAAAAATTACCTTAACATAATATCGATGCTCTGAGTTCAAAAATAAAGTCATTTTTATAAAAATATTTTTCTAATTATTTTTAATTAAATTTTTAATTAAAAAACACTATTCATCCGAAAAAACTAATACTTGATTAATAATTTATGAAACCGTTATTTACCCATTTTATTGAATCACATTACTTAACCAAGGTGTCTAAATTATATTAAAACTTTCTTTAAGTGAAAATTACTAATCCATTTGGTCACATTACTAACCCTAAGCGTAAAATCACTATTCATAATTTACTATTCATCAAAAATTAAGTTGATCTTATTAGACTCCAAATTCCTTAATGAACACTTTTGTAGAAGACCATTTTTTGAAAATCATTACACATCATTAGTTATTTAGGGTTTACATAAATATTTCAAAATATCCCTTTTTTAAAATTCATCAATAAAATACATTCTGAAATTATCTAGACATTTGAAATTTCACAAACATCACTAAAGGAAGAAATCTCAATTTATTCATCCGAAAGGATTACACAAGGAAACTAGGGTCTCATCACATAGCCCCTTATAACACTGGCATAAGACCTAAGTGTAAGGTGTGCTATGGTGATAGAATCTGAGGGAGTCTCAGATAACATTGCCCTAGTAGCAATCTCCACTAACTTGAACTTCTCCTGCAAGCGTTTTCGTTCAAGCTTGACACGCTGGAGCTCGGATTGGGCTTGGTCCAAAGCGAAGCCCACAGATGCTACCTCCTTCCCAAGCTCTGATAAGTGGGCTTCGTAAGGGTTGAGTCTACTGGATGAAGCCATCGACTCCTCTTTCTGCATTAACCATTAACATCTTATTAAATAAATAAGAGTAAGTTAATATACTACTCAAAAAGATTGGGTCGTTACAATAAGTTTGAAGAAGCTACTTGGGAACCAGAGGAGGTGATGAAGGAGAAGTACCCTCACCTGTTCGTGTAAAGTGAAATGTCGGGGGAGAAATTTCATAAGGGGGGAGAATGAAACAACCCAAATTTTTTCAACAGAAATTCCATTCTTATAAATATGTCATAAAATAACATGAAAACACAACATAATGAACTACTAATTTCTAAGTGACCTTTAAATATAATTTTGTCACTTCTGTGTTTGAAATTTCAAAAATCTGACATACACGGTAGTGTTCAAGATGATTTTTGGGATCCAATAAGAAAAACTTAATTTTTGGTGAATAGTATCCTAACATTATGAATAGTAACCTACCCTTATAAATAGTAGTATAACACTTATGAATAGTAAATTTTCCAAAATAAGAGTAACTTTACCCATGAATAATTAAATAAAATTTAGGCATCTTAGAAAGTGACAATTTGACCATAGTAAACGTTTTGAAAATTTTTTTAAGTCATAAATAATTAATTATAATTAATTAATTAATTTAAAAGAAAATTTATTTTCTTAAAATTTGTTCATAAATTAATAAATCTATTTCTTCTAGTTTTTAGATAGTTTTATAAGACCCTATATAATTTTTGAAAGCATAATAAAATCAGTTTTAATTTTAAAAATTTTATTTTTCAAGTAAATTGTGATTTTAATTAAATATTAAATTAATCATATTTAGAAAATTATTTTTGAGAAATTTTAATTCAATTTTGGATTCTACACATCGAAAAATAGTTGGGGTGAAATTTTGGGATTTTTCTGAAATACTTGAATTTTTATGAATAGTGTTATACCATAATTTACAAAATAAGCTAAATAAGTTAATTATAGAGTCATGTATGATGTTCTGCTGATTTAATCCCACTTGGTTCTGAATTAAATTATAACATTACTATTCTTGGTCATGGAAGACTCACTACTCCTTGTCTTATGGAGAATTAATAAATTAATGAATTTTATATTAAGAAAACCTCTCTCCCCTCCACTATAAAAACCACCCTTTACACCCTCATTTCCTCACACCTATCAAGATTCAAGACTTGTCTAAACTCTTCCCAAGAATGATCCCTAGACCCTTCCCCACATCCAAAATCTTCTGTTATCATCAAAAGACCAAGCTTAGGCCCCTTAAGGATGATCTCAAGAGGAGGATTCAAGAGGTAATTTCTCTCCTTCTTTTCCTTTAAATTATTTCCAATTTCAAGTTATTTTCTTATTCTATCCCCACCTATCTTTGTCCAAATGGTATTTTAACTCCAATATCATACATATAATGTAATTTTATGATAATAATAAGCTATTATACCATCCATACCCATTCTCCTCTTCCTTTTCTTTTATAAAAGAAAATGTTGTTCGTGAGGTATTAATCTATCACCTTCGAGAAAGACATGTTTTCTTTTTTCATTTATACCTTAAGATCTAGTCATGAATCCATTTTTATGGTTTAACCAGAATACTATATGTGTATTAAGTCCTTTTTAATGTTTTGGAACTAAATTATGTACATATTACTAAATGATTAATTAGAACAAGTTCGTTGTGGTTGAAACCCCGTCAAAATTAACTCAAAAAATCATCATTTAATTCTTATCTAATGATTCATCCACATGGTAAAAAATGTAATTCATTATAATATAATTTTAACTTGTGAAATTTCATTAATAACATGTAGTATCATTTCTGTATGTTTACCCAGGTTCTACCTGAGATTCAATTTTTGAATACAAGTGAACCGCTCAAGAAAATCATAAAAACAAACATTCCTGAACAATGTTTTTAAACCCTATAACTCATCAAAAGGACCATAAAATAACATAATGAAACCAAAATGAAACCTTTTCATTTAAAAAAGTTTCTTTAGTTTCTAATTAATGAATATAATGTCATTAAAAAGGACATTAAAGCGAAGGAAGTGTTCAGATACAAGGTAAGGGGAAATTCTCGAACCCAACTTTCATCCTTTGGGTTCTCCCTCTTTCACTCCTTTTTAATATGGTTACTCCTTAAAAATATTTTAATCATAATTGTCTTTCCTTTTCTAGGATATACATGTTTTTCACTGGTATTTATGTCAAACCAAATTTTTTCTAAAAGAACTCTTCTTTTAAGAACACACCTTTTACTTCTCATTCAAGATTGATGGTTCTTATAATATGTATGGTATTCCCTATTTATTTTAGGAACCCAATGTTTATGAAGGTGTTATCATGAGATGAAACCCATTCATTTTCATGGGTTATTTATGTTCATTTTTGATATAAGGCATGCATGATAAATGATAATGTTATGATGTGAAAAGTGATCTAGGAATTATATAGCGCAATATGAATGTTTAAATGTGACGGGTGCGCCCAGAATTATACAGTTCTCTAATGCATTGGGTAAATTGATGAATCTCATGAGTAAATTTGTAATTATGTGTGAACAATATTCTATATTTTTTCACAAGAATGTGTGGTAGTTAACCACTAAGACATGATGTTTCATTTTTATGCATTGCCACATTTCAAGTCTTATATTTATGCTTCCTATTATGTTCATGACCATTTGCATATGTTTTGATTATGATCACCCCATGCGTTATTGTTCTTATTTTTCCCCTTACTGGGATTCTAGATCACCCTTTTTGATGTATATCCTCAGGTGACTACATATACTAAGGAGAGGTCAAGTGCCAGTAAGAATCTAGAGAAGATGAAATTGAATAAATGTTTATGCTCGATGTTGTAATTATTATGTATGGTCCTAGTTTTTCCAAGACAATAAACCATTGGATACTTTATGTGTAATACTATTATGTTATTTATCTTTAAATTGATATAATATTAATATAAGAAAGGTTTGGGTCGCTATATTTGGGGTGGCTTGATGTTTGACCGACCCTGATCTAGTATGTCGGGTTTGGGTAGAGATGGTAGTGGGTGTCACCTAATAACCTATACCGAACTCATAAGACTTTTATTTTGAGATAGTAGTGGTGGTTTTAGGCATTTGGCTACCCTCACTCTTCTATTTATGCTTTCACCTATTTGTTGTTGATGTAGTGATGATTACCATATGTGCTTTGTAGTTTATGGATAATGAGCCTAATTTGATGTGGCACTTATATTTGGGATTCTCATAGGTACTCTTTAGGATATGTCTTATTAATGTTATCGGGATTCCCATAGTTACTCCTTAGGATCCATATTTTTTATGTTAATTGGATTCCCAGATGTGCTTCTTGAGATCCAGCTTCTAATCCATGCTACTATTGCTGTTAATGGGATACCCATATGTTCTTCCTAGGATTTTTATTATGAGACATGATACTATTGGTATTATTGGTATGCCCAGATGTTCTTCCTAGGATCTAGATATTGAGACTACATGTCTGGCTATTATATTATCTGGGATTCCTATATGTACTTTCTGGGATCCGTATTTTCATCCTTACATGATGGGATGGATGGACATGATTCTCCATGCCCTTTTTAGATATACTCAACAAATGATTATTCTCTCTTTGATTGATTCTTAGGATTCTCCCTATGATCATTTGGACACACCATGACTACACCACCTAGAGTAAATTCCTAATAATGGGGTTATTGAGTCGTTTATATGAATGGATGCCAGAATATACTTGGATCCTGAGAGAATTACTTATAGATCATATAAGGGTGGTCCCCTTATGGATTATCCAAGTTTCAATGTTTTGATTAACTATGGATCAAGACTTGGTAATCATACGTTGGACTATATTACACGTGGATTGATTAGTATGATATCTAGATCAATGACATATTTATAGGATTATCTATCAGTGTATTGTATCCTTGATTATAGTGATAGGAGAAAGGTATGAGTGAAACCATGGTTAGGACTATTGTATTTGTGTAGTTAAATCCATTTTGGATGATTTCGGTCTAAATGAATGCATCCCATACTGAAAAACATGCTGAAACTCCATAGGTCGAGCTCTATAGTGATCTCATTGGGGGGTTTAGGGAAATATTCCCCTACTCCATGGGTCGAGGGGTGGAAGACCCCCAGACCAAATTTTGAGGAACTATAGAAACTCTGACTGACTATAGCAGTGCTGACCAGGAGACACCGATAATGGTACTATAGCTCCATATATTTTTCCACCAACTACTGTAAAAGCTTGGACTTGAGTGGCTATATCACTATAGAAGTGCAGACTTCCATCAACCATTCACTACATCATAGAATACTTTTTGTACGATTAGTGTAATAGTTATTCATTCCTTTTATTAGATCATTTTGAGATAGGGTTTTCTATGTGTGGAACTATGAGATCTCTCTATAATATTTTTTTCTCTTCAATCATAATGAATGTATGCCTCTCTATGGACATAGGGATTGTAACCAAACCATGTAAATCATTGTGTTTATGTTCTTCTTATTCTTCTTTTGTTATTGTCTTCTCTTCATCTGCAAACATGTTCTTTCACTATGACTCTCAGTGTTTCTGAAACAAGTACATGTATCCCCCTATGGTGGCATAGCCTTATCAGAGAAATTTCCAACATTTGGTGAATTATGTATTTTCAATTGGTATTATGGACCCATAGATCGACATAAAGATACATGTCTTGTGTGGTACGACGTCCAACTCAATTCCCTTTTTACAGGATTTCTGTTTGATCAGATCATGGGTCCAAATATCTACTATGGATTGAGTTTTTTATGATTTTATACTTTTCTTATAAAAGTATATATATGAGAACATGAATATTTATTTATTTATAGGGATATATGTGTGTTCATGCATACATATACTCATATAAGATGGCACTTTGTCCAAACGATTAGGACCACATACCCATGAATTGATCGTGGACTTGTTTCTATTATTTATATATATTTCTTTTACCATTTCAGTTGTGACTAGACTAGGATGATCACATTTCATGAGCATGCCTTTATGAATATAGATTTATAAGTTCATCATTGGGATGGTCTAATGAGATTATATTATCACCCCTGTATGTGTACCTTGGTGTGTGTGAAGACCTTATGTCTACCTTTTAGGTCGATAATAGATTCCTAATGGGTATGGATGAGGCACATGGTTTCATGAATAATTGGATCCACTCATGTTTATTCTTATGATGGGGTTGGAGTAGCTCAGCAAGGTCATGGAGACAAGGAATATGGGCTGGCTCAGAGTTATTAGTAGATCCCTATACTTTTATTTCAGTTTATTTTATGTACTCATACATTTATGGTCATCCCAATGGGTGACCAGTGCAGTAAGTATGACATATCCTTTCAGGATTTTATAGAATTTTATTTATTATTCAACATGTTATATTTTAGTTTATTTACTTCTTATGAGATTTTTTTATTACTTCTTTCTTGATATTTAGATATTTTCCACCATTATGTATTGTGATATAAGGTCATAGTCTCTCCACAGACACACCGTAGGCCATCATTTCTCGTTATCACCCTCTGTTATATGGAGAGGAATGCTTGAGGCCTTGTGGAGTACCATATTAGAGCACCATTTTAGTTGAATTTATATTGGGATATTGTAAAGTTGTATCGGAGTTATTCCTTTATTGTTGTATTAATAGTTGGGATATGGTAGATAGGAGTATTAAGAATGTTTCATAACTAGTAATGGATATCGAATTGGTGCATTGAGAACACTTGTTCTGGTAGTGAGTCTTGGTTTCTAGGGATATGGGATTTCTATTCTGATTTATGATGTTGCATTTGTATATGATTTTTACTTTGAGAGATGTGAATGTTGTGTGGATGTTATGATATATTATAGATTTATGTCTCTTTTCCCGTTTTCAAGAGGCTATAGATTGATTTTAACTCTTGGATGGAAAAGGTAAGAGGTGTCTCATTCATCATATTTGTAACATAGGATTCAAATATTATAGGCCCAATAGTGTGCGATTTTACTGACAATAGAGGCCAATTGTTTAAAGTGTCAAAAAAACCTAAATGGTGTTTTCCTATATAGGTTTTTTGGAGAAATTCTACTCAATTGGGATGATATTTATATATATTTCCTTCTTATGGATTATCATGTGTATCTACATTGATACATTTGATAGTGAGGTTGATGACATAGTTCCCATGTAAGGGAGGTGCACTAACCCTAGTAGTTTGATAGAGAACATGATACCCAAATGTTGTACCCCTTGTAGAATGTTGTTTCTCGTATATGGTAATTTAAAGTATTAGTAAAAATGTATATAGTTTTTTCCTACATAGATTTGAATGAAATTATACTTAACTATCCTCTATTTGTGGTTATTTAGTCAGGTCTCTAAGTAAGTTGTTGATAGGTACCATGACATTTATATTGAACTGGACCTCAAGGGGGTATTACCGTATATAGATTCACATTAAGTGTGGGTTCGGTTTATCTTCTGTGTTGGTATCATGACCTCCATAGAATAGTTTCTTATGAAGATCCTTAGAGATGATCAGGGCCATTGTAGTCTAATGTGGGTAGTTTGGACCCTTGTAGTTCATTTTGATCTGTACCAATCTTAAAGATGTCTTATATTTTGGGTTATGTGGTTATACCTTGTGACCTAATTGTGATACTTGATCGGTAGGGCTATGTGGGAGGCCTGGAGTCCCTTAGTTTTTACTCAAACCCTTATAGGTTGACATTTTCATTGATCAAGGTAAACCTACGTGAGAGGTTATCCCATGTTTATGAATTTTTTTATGCAGTGGGATTGGTTATATACTCATTTTGAGATTGATGCATGGTAGGTGCTTGAGTTTTTTGATATAGGCATGGTGATATGCCTTTTGATTTTGACTGGTTTTTAAAGACTCACTTTGTCAGGTAGGACTATTCAGGTGCCTAGCCCTGTTAAAAATTGTTTTCATGGTTTCTAATGTAGTCAGAGTTTGGGTAGATTATTAGGAAGGGAGCAATGTTGGATGATGGGTCTTCATGTAATATATCATGGAATATGTAGGATGCCAAATTTTGTAGAGGAGTTATAAGGGTGATTCTTAATTAATGATACTAACATTCCATGTAGCATGTTTAGCATATTCTTGTGATGAATGACTAATGGAAGCATGATTCTAGTGATAAAGGTATGGGTCTATTATTTGTGGTACTGATTGAATCATAAATCAGTGAGTAACTAGGTACGATTTGATGGCTTATGGTTTCAATAAATTTCTATAGGAATGGTTTTTAGGGAGTTGTGATGAAATGAGAAATTGCTATTTTTGTAGAGCATAAATCGAGAATAAATTGGGTACCTCAATATTGTTGACCCAAGGTTGGACTAGGACATGCATTTTTGGGATATGTGGTTTCAAGATTTGGGTAAAGTAATGTTATCATGTTTTATGTGAGAATGGTTTGGGAGGGATATACATGAATTTTGATGAAATCCTAGTGTACTCCAAGTTAGTTATGATTAAGATATATCTTTACATCATCCTAGGTACACTGAGAGAGTGTCAGATCTACACTGAGATTATTTTTTTTCTGAATATCATTCATGGTTGATGAAGGAACCTATTGAGATTGTGCTCGACGAGTGGTATAAGGTAAACCATATGGTGGGGAGTTAACCATTAGCTATTTGGGGGTGGTGACCCTCATTTTTATTTCAAATTTGGAATTTTATGTGATCTGTTGAACTTGGATTTTTGTTTTGAGATGATGATAAGGGTATTCCTATGGTGGGGAGTACCAGATCGATCATAATTAAACATTTTTCTTAGTATAATAGTTTATGCTGTTATGAGACTATTTGTTTGATAGTTGAGATATTTAAGTTTCATATATTCTCAAGATGATTTCATGGATAATAATTTTTACGCTAATGATTTTTGGGGATGATAATTTTATGGAGAGGATATTGTAAGGACCTGTGTTTTTTCGGACTGGCATTTTGAGAGGAAAATTGAATTTTTTTCTTTCAACTGCTTTTAAGTAGTAAAATAGTAATTTTAAACTAGAATATGACTTTAGATAATTTTTTAAACCACTCTGTTGGACCCTGAATAGGATTTTTACCCTAGGATAGGAGTTAAGTGGATTTATGATCCATTCAAATCTTAGTAGAATAATTAATATTTAATATTTAATTAATTATCTATTAATTTATTTGTGTAGGTTTTTTCAGCCATATATTTTGAATGGAGTGTCGGTTTGTGATTTTTTATCTTCTATTGACCCAAAAACGGGCCTTTTTTTATTCAGGGCTTAAACTCAGTTCAGGCACTTAGGATGGGGTTGTGCCCCTTTTTCTTTTTCTTTTCTTTTTCATCCTTTTATTTTCCCGTTCTATTTTATTATTTATCCCCTAGATTCTCATGTATGATCTTTTGTGAGTTCCTTCACCAAGATGATGATAGGATAGGAAGAGGAAGATAGGTAACGGTGGAAAGGTAAAGGGCGGTATTACCGCGGAGATTGGTATAAGCTGGATTGTCGTGCTATGGTCGTGGATCACAGAAATGGAAGAATCATTAGTAGATACTTCCCAAGGGTAGGAAATTTTATGTTTTGTTGTAAATCCCTGTAAATTTATCATTTTTAAGTTTTAAACCCTTTTTATTCTTTATTAGGACACTATGAGGTTCAGTCTATTTCTTTTGGTGGGGAAATGGGGGTTTCAAATGATTTGAGGGGTTCTCGTTTGAGAATTCCAATGACACAACATGTATATTCATGAATAAACACCATGTGTTCTTAATATTTTGGGAATATGATCTTTTATACATACGTACCATGTATGGGGTATTCACACCATGTACTAGGACTTGTCTGAGTAGCCAAGTACCCATCCAGACAGCTCGTGTAGAGGCACAAGCCTGTGTAGAGTACATGGGTAGACCCCATGTGGGTTGCACATTCTGTAGAGGTACAAAGTTAGGTGATGTACATGGACATGTCATCTGAGTTACACAGTTAGGTAACCTGTGTGAGTTACGTGTTGTTTACATGTCTTACACATGGTTTACATGGGATTTTACATTCCATGTTTGACTGAGGTACATGCCCAAGTGGGGATTTGGTAGAACACGTTGTGTACAATGTATAAATTCCATACACTACTCCTTTATTACCCATTTTAGGGTTTTTTATATATTTACACCTAGGAGTAGGAATTTGACATTTTATTAGTCCATTTTGAGTATATTTCCACATATATTTAGATGGTGAAACCCTTAAGGTGAATTGAGGACTCCTAGGTGGAATTTAGAGTATTTTATTGAACGGATAGGTTCGCCCACCAACAATCAAATTCAGTTGTCTCCTGAGAGTGAGACCATGGATCTGAGATGGTCCATGAGATATTAGTAATGGATGATTATTCTGTATCTATTTACATATGTATTTTTTCCTTGTGATATGTTCCCTCCAAGCCTAGTATTCCATGAGATTATTTATTTTCAAGGATAATATGTAGGATTCCTTGACTTCTTATATTGCTTTCAAGGGTCCCATGTAGGATGCCTTTTCATATGTTCTATTTCAAGGATCCTGTGTAAGATAATTTTGTTGAATTACCATCGAGGATCCCATGTAGGATTCATCCTGTTAACATCCCTGCTGAAGATCCTAAGAAGGATGCCTCTCTTGTGTTATGACATGGGGGACCCAGTGGGTGCCCCAATGTTTTACTGAACCTAAGATATTCTGTCATTTTTGGGTAGTGATAGTAGTGGGTGACACCTTAGAACATACACCAAACTTGTAATCCTTTGATGGTGTGACAATAGTGGTGGTTTTAGGCATTCATCCACCCTCACTCTTCTATTTATGATTTCACCTATTTACTATTGATGCAATGATGATTACCAGAGGTGCTTCCTAGTTTGTGGCTGATGAGCCTAATTTTATGTGAAACTTATATTTGGGATGAACTTAAGTACTTCACGTGATCCATCTTGTTTATTTTATTTGGATTCCCAAAGTTACTCCCTAGGATCCCTCTTATTAATGTTATTGGGATGCCCTAATGTGATTCCTGGGATCGGGATTCTAATCCAAGCAAATATTAATGTTATTGGGATGTCCAAATGTGCTTCTTACGATCCAAATTCTGATCTATGATAATATTAATAATATTGGGATTCTCATATGTGCTTCCTTGGATTCAGTTGTTGAGCCTACATGTTTGACTATTATATTATCAGGGATTCCCAGAGGCACTTCTTGGGATCCAGCTTTTAACATTATATGATGGGATGGTTGGATACGATGCTCCACACCATTTTTGATATATAATCTATAGATTATTACACTATCCTCAAGAAATTCCTATGATGATCCCTAGGATAGGGTGGACACACCATGACTACAGCACCTGGAGGTACTTCCTGGGGATAGGGTTGTTGATACATTTATATGAATTGATGTTGAGCATGAACATGGATTAAAAGATCATTCATTATAGATAAACTAAGGGGGAGACCCTTAGGTATTATCTAAGTTGTAGTGTCCTAATTGCCTATGGACCAGGAACTAGGAATCGGAAATTAGATTAGATTACACATTTATTGAGTAGTATGGAATCTAACTCATGACACGATTATAGGATTATCCATTTGTATATGGTATCATTGATTATAGTATTTAGAGATGAGTATGGATGAACCCAGGGTTAGGACATGTATCCCCATGTGGTGGTGTAGCTTTCTCAAATACATTTCTAAGGTTGGATGAAGAAGGTATTTTCAATTGTTATTACGGACATTTACATCGAATTAAATGTAAATGACTTGAGTTGTACAACATCTATCTCAATACCCTTTTTATAGGATGCCCAGTTGATCGGATCTTGGGTCCAAATATCTACTTTGGATTGAGTAGTTTATGTTTTTCTTCTTTAATTATATAATTATATATATAAGAACATGTATATATATATTTATTTATATATTTACGGGGATATATATATGTATCCATGTATACATATACTCATATAATATGGTTTGGTTTCAAGACAATTGGGGTCACGGACCCATGAATCTATTATGGAATTTTTTTTATTTATATCTGTTTCTTTTACCATTTCAGTTGTGTCTTAGCTAGGCTGAGAATATTGTACAAGTATGCACTTATGATATCAGATTTATAGGTTTGTTGTTGGGGTGTCCTACTATGATTATATTATCACCCCTATATATGAACCTCGGTGTGTGTTCAGATCTTATTTCTACTTTTTAGGTTGAGCACAGATTCATAGTGGATAGGGTTGAGGACTAAGGTACCATTAATGAGTAGAGAAACTCATGTGGATTCTTAATATCGGGCTACAACATCTTAGTAGTGTCATGGAGACTAGGTATGTGGTTTGTATCGGAGTTACTAGTAGATCCTCATTCTTTTATTTCAATTTTTTATGTACTACTTTGTGTATGTTCGACCTAGTGGGTGACTAGTGTTGTATATATTACATGGTTATTCATGATTTTATAGCATTTCATTTATTATTACATCATTTTATATTTCAGTTTATTTACTGCTTCTTCACTATTTTTATTACTGCTTGGATGATATATAGTTATTTCCCCTCTTTTTACTCTGATATAAGGGAGACTCTCCACAGAAACACTCTAGGCCCTCCCTAATAGTCGTAAACCTCTGGTATATAGAGAGGCTCACTTGAGACCTTGTGAGGAACTGTCTTAGAGCATCAGTTTAGGGGCATCTATTTTTATAAATTACACTATAAAAAATTTGTAGTCTTTATTGATGGTATTATCATTTACTTTGAGAGAATGGAGGAACATGAATAGCCCCTAAGGATTGTGCTGGCAAAATTAATAAAAGATAAGTTGTATACCAAGTTTAGTATGTGCGATTTATGGATGTATCAAGTCACATTATTGGGGAACATTATCACAAGTGATGGGATTTTTGTATACCTTTAAAAAAATATACCATCAAGTTTCATGGAAATATATTGTTTTCTTGTATTTACTGGGTTTTACAAATGTTTTGTGATAAAATTATCATTATTTTCTAGCCCTCAAACTAAGTTTAAATAGAAAATGGTAAAGTATTTGTATAGATGGAAGAATGTTATGAAATCTTTAAGGATCTCAATAAGAGGCTAATAACTATGAATGTTTTCTCACTAACCTCAAATATAGAAGGTTTTGTGATATATAGTGATGTTTCCAAGAAATTCTTGTGTTTTCTACTCATGTAGAATGATAAAGTGATGGCCCATGACTTATGACAGTTGAAGATACATGATAAAAACTACCTAAATCATTCCTTGGAGTTGCCTATATTAATATTTACATTAAATATTTGGAGGAACAAACTCTATGGTGACAGGTATGACATATATACATACCACGAGATTCTTAAGTATATATTCACATATAAAGAGAACTATATACTTCAATGAAGATAGTTAGAGCTAATCATGGACTATGATTCCTCTATTCACTACCATTCTAGAAAGGTGGATAAGGTAGTTGATGATTTTACTAGAATAGAACTTGCTACACTATCCATGATACTGATTGAGATAGGCACTATCTTTATAGAGAAGCAAAGGATGGATCTAAAAATCCTAATGGAAGGGAATAAATCAGACCTTTAACAAATTATTTTTCATTCATCCTTCCAAGATAAGATCATGGAGGAACATATTTATGATTTGGAGCTTTAAAAAAAATGTGTTATCAGTAAAGGAAGGGAACTGTCATGGATTCAACATCGATAAAGGTGGTGTCATATGGTTTGAAACTAGACTTTTTGTGACATCATCACCTGAGATAATGAAAGTTTTTTGGATAATACATATATCTCATTTTTCTCCATCCATCCTGGAATTACCAAGATGTATCATGATCTTATAATGGACTTCTGGTGTAACAGTCTAAAGAATGAGATTTCTATGTACACCTAAAATTGCTTGGTATATCAGAAATTTAAATAATAGAAACATAAATCCAAGGGTATGATGAAATAATTTCTTGTACCCTCATGGAAATGGGAGAACATCACCCTAGAATTTATCACTAGTCTTCTGAAGGCATCTAAAAGAGTCAATGTGATATGGGTTATGGTGGATCAACTCACTCAACTCACTAATACCGATTACTTCATCATAATTCAAGAACATTTTTCTCTTGACAAACATTCCAAGATATATTTAAAGGAAGTGGGGAAGGTTAATGGGAAACCACTTTCAATAATCTATTACCATGTTCCAAGGTTCACTTATAAATTCTAGAAGATTCTTCCACATGATCTGAATAATGTATTTAATTTCAGTATGACCTATCATCCCTAAAAGGATAGCTAATCTCAAAGGACAATTAAAACACTATAGGATATACTAAAATCTTTCTAAATGAAATTTAATGGAGTATGGGATCAATACCGCTCATTTTTTGAGTTCTGATACAACAAAAGATCCCACTCGAGTATTCAAATGGACTTATATGGAGCTCTATATGGGAAGAGATGTAGAACTCTTACATGTTGGGATGAATTTGGTGAATGAAAGTGAATTGGACATGATCTCATGAAATAGATAACAGATAAGGTTCAATCCTTCCAACATCATATAAAATCTACGTATAGTCGATAGAAGAGTTATGATAAAAATCATCAAAGGGACCTGGATTTTGATGTTAGAGAAAAATTATTCTTTAAAATATTACAAAGGATGAGATTTATCAATATTGGAAAGAAAGTAAATCTTATAGTTGGGTACATTATACCCTTTGAGATCCTTGATCACATAGGGGTAGTGGCCGATCGTCTAGTACTTCTATCAAACATGACTCAAGTTCATGATGTGTTCCATGTATCTCTCCTGAGTAGTAAAAACCTAATCCCTCACATATACTAAATCTGGATGTGGTACAATTGGAGCATGACCTCTATTATATGGATAATTTTGTGAAGATATTAGACCATAGAGACAATGTTCTACATGATAAGACAACTAACCTCATTAAAGTACTTTGGTGAAATCATGAGTACAAATAATCATTATAGGAACCTGAGGAGGAAATGAAACAGAAGTACCCTCATCTATTCTCTATCAAGGATATGAATTTAAATTTCATGTATGAAATTCATAAAGTGAGGAAAAATGTAACATTCAAAACTGTTATATATAATTACTTTTTCATAAGAACCAATAATTATTAACAGAATTAGGTATATATTATTGTATAAAAACATGCAACACATAATTATTTATTTCATTAAATAAAAATACTATGTTTTTAGAATGAATATAGTCATGAAAATTCAAAATAATAAAATTTGAAAATAAACAAATACAAGAATAGGAAAATATGGATCATCTTGATCCCCTGGAATCATTATAGTGATGAACAACACTATAAAAAAATATAGAGCATTAGTAAACCAATTGAAATTTTTGAAATGAAAAATTTGGAACCTTGAGAGGAATGAAGGTGAATGTTGAATAAAGGAATGAAGAAGTATTTATAATAAGTAATATGGTTGTTGTAATAGTGATATGACCTTTAGAATAGTAACATGATTGTTAAAAATAGAAACATGACCATTGTAATAGTAAATTGACCTCAAAATAGTAAAATATCATATAAATAATATTTATCTTAGAAATTTCGTAAAATATAAATATTTTAAATCCATAAAATAAATATCAAGAATAAAATATTGAAGAAATTATACAAACTTTTTTTAAAAATAGTATTTTTATATATTTTATAAAAAACATAATTTTTAATGTTAATAATTAAATTTAACTATGTTACAAAATTATTTTGATAAAATGGATTTCATTTTGATAATTTTTTTCTAATTCCATAGTGTTGTTGATTAACTCAGTAGAAGCCTATCAAGACAGGGTACCCCATTGGGTATTTTTTCTATCACAATTGGGCATGTGGTGGTGTTTGGAAGAATGTAAAACATATATAAGCCCCCACTGGGTACCTAGTCCATCACTACTAAGTACTAAGTGGTGTCTGTAGCAGTTGAATTAAACATTATCTTTCCCCAAACCTCTAACAATCTCCCAATTATCTATATTAACCTTCTAACACATCCAAAAACTCGTCTTTAAATGTCCAAATTCTTTGAATTTTAACATGAATCTTAATTCTCAAAATTCTCCCTAGAACAAATCAAAAAATTCAATTTTTCCTAGAATATACCTACCCATAAAAATGCAGGGTATTAAAAATTCCCTACTATAAGACTTATTGTCCCTAAGAAGTAATCGAGAACATATCATAACTTCCAATCCAAAAATTAAAATTCAATACTCCTACTCGATCACAATTCCAAAATAAATTCATTTTGGTCCAACTATCCATGCACTGAGCATAAATATATCATATTTCCTTAGGAAACCCATGGTCCAACCCTGGAAACAAGAAAAATAAATCTTGAATGATTAATTCAAAGTATTTCTCACAACACTTAATAAAATCATACAAAAAACACCAGGTTTTTCTCTAATGGTTGTCACTTTTCAAAAATGAATGGCCTCTCCCACTAACACACCATCACCTCAATACAATAATAATGCCTTAACTCTAAGAGGAATCAAAAAGATACTTGATAACCCACATTGAAATTTGAACTTGAAACTCCATGTAATTCAATAATTGAATCATCAATCAAACCCAAACCTTTGTCACACTCTCTCTATGAGAAATAATATACATTTAAATAGATTTAACCTCACAAGGTAATGACTCCACTCAAACATGAGAAATGAATCTCAAATCTAGCGTTTTATGAGGAACTATATGGATGTGGTCATCGTACAAACCAGTACCTTGGTTGATTTCACAACCATCCACCTACTGGTTTCAATATAGCCACAACACTTCCAACATGAAGTTCATAATCCCATAACCAATGAGATACTCACCAATAATATTATATTTATCATCATTATGTTCAACCAACTCACCCGATATCTAAACCTCACATCCTACCAATTACTAAATGTAATGACTTCATGAACTATCCCTTTTATATTCAAGTTCCAATAAGAAACACAAATAACTTTAAGTCTTGTACTTTCCATGATAATCGCCCTCAAAGTTCACTTAAACTCACCCAAAACATGGGTCACACCCTCTAAGAAGATATTGGTCCATCCCTGCTATAAGAATTACCTTACCACTAATTCCCAAGAATTGTATCACCTGATTCCATCATTTCTCAAGCATCATTACATATAATACATTCTCTCAAAATCTTAAAAGATGCATATTATGAAACCTTATATGGTCTATGACACAATAGTTCCCTAAAACTGATGAAACCATTTTCTATTAAGAAACTCTTTCATTTCCATACACAATGGAAGTATCCTATCATAGATGGGGAACATCACCCCATATCTCACTATAATTTTCATGCTTTCCTGCACTTTGGTGCTTCATCAAACTCACTAATCATCAACTTATACTTATGGATAAAGAAGTTATAACTCATCTTATTATATCCCAAGGGTGACCTCCTATTATCACCCACTAGAGTCTCACAAATCATCTCCATATAGTTGGTAACTAATGGGTACTCACCACCATACCATCACAGTTTCGGTACTTGGATCCTCTTAAGGTTGATGAATTATCCAAAGGACATAATCACTAGAACCTTTATCCACTACCCCATATATGAAAGTGGTATCACATGCGACCCAAGTACATTTTCACACTTGAACCATGACTTATTCCCATATATCAATGCAAGAAAGTTTCACAAATTCACTCCCAATTTCCAAGAAAAGAGATATTCCCTAAGGAATCCAATCAATGTTCATTTCCTACTATCTTGTATTATCCTCATCTAAGTCAAAATGGGAATACCCTACCATATTACTCAATCATACAACCATAATTATACTTCCATTGGTCATGCCTCATAAATTATAACCTCCATGTTTAATTAGATTACCATGCAACCCATCCATGCCAAAACATTAATAGAAGCACCACTACTACAAAATAGGCCTTTCACAGTGATAAAAATGGCCTTTATCAATGCTATAGAAGTGCTGACTACCGAAACGAGATTAAAATCTCTAGGATTTATCAGTGTTAAAAAAATAACTGATAAAGGACAACATTTATCGGAGATTTTATTTAGAATAGATAAAGGGGGCCTTTATCAGTGCTTATAGAAGTGTTGAAAATGGGGACCTTATTAGTGCATGTAAAGGTGATGACAAAGGGGGCATATTTTAGGGTTATGTAATAGCACACTGCAGCACCAGTGCAACATGCTATAACATCACACTGTAACACTAGAAATACCACCAAATATAACCAAAATCAAGTACCAATATAGAATTTAAATGAAAAAAAAATTACGACAGAAATATAAGAAAAATTAATATATTATAGTCATTTCAAACATTGGTTTATATAATTACTTAAGTAAGTAAAAAATATTATATGCATTCAAAAACATCAATGTTCCTTTGTATTTTTTCACTGACACTGAATCATGATATTTCTAAAAACCCACCCCTAATCAAGAAAAATAACACACATGTATAAGAAAATAATTCTTATGTAAGTAATAATATAAAGAAAAAAATTAATATAAAGTGTTAATTTTAAACTCAAATTTTAGTCATATCAGGAACAATGTTTATCAGATTGAGTTGCGGCTGATTCTTGTATGTCATGGTATTTCTTTTTCATCTTCAAGAATTATATCTGTGAAAATTATTTAAATAATTATAAGATAAAAATAAATAAATCAATTAAGTAATAAAATATATAATGATGAGAAATCAATCTAGGGTCATTTTCCCAGTTTTGGCGATGTGATTCATATTTTAAATTAAAATGAAACTTATATATTGAAAAGACACACTTGAAGTAATATCGATCACACCATGCATTGAATTGATCTGTGGATAATTCATACACATTTCAAGTGAATTATGGATTGTTTTCTTAAAGTATCAAAATAATTTGAATGTGTTTTCTCAATTTTGAGAATGTCACTTTTCTTTTCTACTAAAATGTCATTTTAAACTAAAAACACACACTTTGAGTCATACTAGTCACATCAGGTTTTAGTTTGATGTGATACTGATTTCTACATGTCAAAAATAACTTATGAATATTTTTCTTAAATTATCAAGACAATCTGATCATGTTTTCTCAGCTTTCAGTGAGTGACACTTTTTGAACTAAAATTTCAATTTTAAAATAATACTGGACACTTTGAGTCAAACATGGAACATCATGTATCATATTGAGGTGATAGTGATTTTTAAAAATCAAAAATGACTTATGGATTTCTTTCTTAAATTATCAAAACAATATGAATTCATTTTCTTTGTTTTTGAGTAGGTCAGTTGTCTTTTTTACTAAAATTGATGTCGATTTTAAATAAAAAGATGCACTTAGAGTTATAATAGTCACATTGTCAATATTATTGAGGTGTGGGTGGTTCTTAAATGTCTCAAATGACATATGGATCATTTTCCTAAACTATCAAAACAATAAAAATGTGTTTTCTCGGTTTTGAGTACGTCACTTTTCTTTTTTTTCTAAAATGTAATTTTAAACTCAAAACACACGCTTTGACTCATAATGGTAACATTGTGTATTATTTTGAAATGAGAATAATTAATACACATCAAAAATGATTTATTAATACTTATATTAATTTATCAATATAATCCAAGTGATTTTTATCAGTTTTCATTGAGTGGAAGTTTTAGAACTAAAATATCCATTTTAATCTGATAATTGAAACTGTGAGTCATACCAGGACCATCGTGTATCATATTGAGGTGAGGATAATTCCTAAAAATTAAAAATGACTTATGGATAATTTTCCAAAAGTATAAAAACAATCCAATTTTTTTAATCAGTTTTGAGTAGATCGGTTGTCTTTTTTACTAAAATTGATGTTAATTTCAAATAAAAAGATGCATTGGGAGCCATACCGATCACACTATGAATCAGATTTAAATAAAGATGATTCCTAAATATCTAAAATGACAGATGTATCATTTTCCTAAAGTATAAAAACAATCCAAATGTGTTTTCTCAGTTTTGAGTATGTCACATGTTTTTTTTACTAAAATTGGTGTCAATTTTAAATAAAAAGACACACTTGGAGTCATATCGGTCATACTCTATATCGAATTGAGGTGAGTCTAATTTCTACACCTATAAAATGACTTATAGATCATTTTTCTAAAGTATAAAAAAATCATAATGTTTTTCTCTATTTTGAGTACGTCACTTGTCTTTTTTATTAAAAAGTCATTCTAAACTGAAAACATGCACTTCGACTCATATCGATTACATCATGTATCAGTTTGACATTAGACCAATTCCTATATATCAAAAATGATATATTAATAATTTTATAAAAATATAAAGACAATATGAGCATTTTTTTCTCATTTTTAAGTAAGTGAAACTTTTTGAACTAAAATGTTAATTTTAAACTGATAACAAACACTTTCAGTCATACTGAGCACATCGTGTATCATATTGAGGTGCATATGATTTATAAAATTCAAAAATGACTTTTGGGTCATTTTTATAAAGTATAAAAACAATATGAATGTGTTTTATTAGTTTTGAGTAGGTTAGTTGTCTTTTTTACTAAAATTAACTTCAATTTTAAATAAAAATACGCACTTGGAGTCATACTAGTCACACTGTGCATCATATTGAGATTAGGATGATTCTTACATGTCTAAAATGACATACGAATCATTTTCCTGAAGTGTAAAAATAATATGAATGTTTTTTTCTCAATTTTGAGTAGGCTTTTTGTCTTTTTTATTAAAATTGATGTCAATTTAAAATAAAAAGACACATTGGGAGTCATACTGGTCACACTATGCATCATATTGATGTGAGTAAAATTCCTAAACATCTCAAATAAAATATGGATTATTTTCCTAAATTATTAAAATAATTTGAATGTTTTTGTTCAGTTTTGAGTACATCACTTTTCTTTTTTACAAAAATTGAAGTCAATTTTAAATAAAAAGATACACTTTAAGCCATACCAGTCACATTGTGTGTCAGATTGAGGTGAAGATGATTCTTACACATCTCAAATAACTTGTGTATTGTTTTCTTAAAGTATAAAAACAATGATACTAGCGGAAATAAGGGATTTAACGTCGATGTAATAACGTCGGTTTTTTATAAACTGATGCCAATAGTATGTGTGGGAACTTATTGGAATCGTTTTTTAGTAAAACTGATGCCAAAAACCATTATTCGATGATATTTCATGTTGGTTTTGTGAGAACCGACGCATAAAATCAAAAAAAAATGTTTTGGAATCAGTTTTTAAGAAAACAGACACCAAAAATAAGAAAAAAAATATTAGGTGTCAGTTTTAAAGAAAACTGATGCTGAAATTAAGAATTGCGGATATTTTCAACGTCAGTTTTGGTAAAAACCAATGTCAAAAATAAAAAAAAGGGATTATGGGCATCGGTTTTTAGAAACAATGACGACAAAAGATTTTTTTTAATTTCGGCGTCGGTTTTCCTAAAAACGGATGCCGAAAGTCTTTTAAAATTTATTGGGGTCGCAAAACCCTCATTTTTTTGGATCTTCGAAATCAAAACCCGCAGCAGCGCCTTAAACTAAGGACGATATTCGAAGCCCTATTTGTGATCTTGGACAGCCATCTTTGATGGTTTTATTCCATTTTCACGATTTTCGGTATGCGTTCTTCATTATCCTCTCCTGATTTATCTTCCATTGTTTATTTCTTCTTCTATAACCTTATTTTACGCAACTTTTAATGGTTGTTTGAATTTAGTTGTTGTTTATGATTATTTTCCTTTAGTATTATCATTTTTGGTATAGATTTTTTAGTGTTTGTTTATCTAAGTGATTTTACGGAACACGGTTTGGATTGGGGATCTCCATTCGGGTTAAACTTCAAATTTTGTAAGTTTTTTTTAATTTTGTAGATAAAATATTTATTATTTAATTTTTATATTTATTTGCTTCAATTATTAGTTTATATTTTATTTTAAATGTGTTAGGAAATGGTTAAATATTCTAAAAATAAACATTCATAAATATCATGTCAACAAATTGCATCTTTTTACATTGAATCCAATAAAATTTCACCCAATTCACTAACTGCATCCTTTAAATTAATGCAATATTCAATACTTTTGACACATGAAACATCAAGATAATGCAACAACTATGTAAAATGAACTAATAAATTTTAGAATAATGATATTATAATTAATTTATAACATCAATATAACACACATGTATATAATATAAAAATAAAATGTTTATTATTTGTAAATGTGTTTCATATCTGATGTTTTCTATCTGATTATCAATAGTTTTTATTAAATATGTTTTTTTACAATTTATCTAATATATATTTAAATGTTTGTATGTTTTAATATATTCACCAAATATATTGTGATATCAGGTATTTAATGGATCCTAATTGGATTCATTTACAAAGAACCACTAGTGAATATGAAAAAGGAGTTGATAATTTTTTGGAATTTGCTAAATAACGTCTTCAAAACATTGATTTTATTTTCTCTCCATGTGTGAAGTGTGTAAATATGAGAAATTTAAACTCTATAGAAATCAAGGATCATCTCATTTGTTATGGTTTTATCCTTAATTATACACGTTGGATCTGGCATGGTGAAAGAACTGAAAATCCAACATCCAATGTTGATGACGATATTCATAATGAGGTAGAGAACCATATTGAATAATTAATTCATGATTTAGGTGTTGAAACCATTGAAAAACACCAATTGTTAAATGATTATATGGAGATTCTGAGAAACCATTGTTCCCAGGTTGTAGTAAATATACAGTGTGATCAGCTGTTTTGAGATTAGTTAACTTAAAAGAAAAAAATGGGTGGAGTGATAAAATTTTCTCCAGTTTACTTGAGCTTTTAAAAGAGTTACTTTTAGAGGGAAATGGGCTTCCATATTCTAATTATGAGGCGAATAAAATATTATTCCCAATGGGATTGGAGTATAAAAAGATACATGCTTTCCCCAATGATTGTGTACTGTATATGAAAGAAAATGAATATTTATCAAGTTTTCCTACATGTGGGACATCACACTATAAGATAGATGGGAAAGTCAACTCAGATTAATTCTCAGGTGATTTCATCTAACGTTATTAAAAATCAATTTTGTACTTTCCAATGATATCATCCAATATTTTTTGCATAAAATTCTGATAATTCAATTCTGATTCATTTTTAGGTACCAGAATCAAAACTCCTAGTAAATAAATTTGGTACCTTACAATAATTCCTCATTTAAAGAATATATTTTCAAATTAAATTGATGCAAAAAGGTTAAGATGACATTCAGATGAGCGCATCTCTGATGGTAACTTACGTCACCCTACCGATTCACCACAGTGGAAGAGTTTTGATAAAAAATTTCATGATTTTGGAAGTGAAGTTAGAAATCTCATAATGGGATTGTGTACTGATGGAATGAATCCATATCAGAGCCTCAGTAGCCAACATAGTTCATGGACTGTTTTTCTGGTAGTTTACAACTTTTCCCCACATCTATGTATGTATAAAAAATATGTTATGATGAGCTTGATGATTTCTGGACCAAAACAATCGGAAAATGATATTGATGTGTATCTTTTACCATTGATTGATGATTTAAGACTGCTATGGGAGGAAGGTGTTAAATTTTTTGATGCATACAATAAAGAGTATTTTCTTTTGCATGCTATGATAATGTTCATTATAAACGAATTTTCTATATATGAAAACTTATCTGGATATAGTGTTAAGGGACATAAAGCATGTCCAATTTGTGAAGAACAAACTTCATATTATCAACTGAAGAATGGAAGAAAGACAATGTACATGGGACATCGAATATTTTTGCGAATTGATCATCCTTATCATAGATTGAAAAAAGCATTTAACGGTTTACAAGAATACAACCTTCCTCCTCGACTATTTTCAATTGAATAATATTATGACAGGGTAAAAGTAATTGATTCGCCATTTGGAAAGATAAGAAGTTATGGTTTTCAAAAAACATATCTGGAAGAAGCAGTCTATTTTTTTTCAAACTACCTTATTGGATATTTTTAGAGATAAAACATAACATTGATGTCATGCATGTTGAGAAAAAACATATATGACAGTTTGATTGGAACATTTTTATACATAAAAGGAAATACAAAAGATAGATTGCATTCTATATTGGACTTGATATTAATGAGAATATGTTTGGAGTTATCTCCCATTGTGAAAGGAAATAGAACATATTTACCTTCGTCTTGTCACACATTATGAAAGATTGAAAAAGATGAATTTTTTTCAGTGTCTTTGTGGTATTAAAGTACCCAGTGGTTTTTCTTCAAATGTGAATAATTTGGTGTCATTGAAGTATTGTAAATTAATAGGTATGAAATCTCATGATTTTCATGTGTTGATGCAACAACTTCTACCAGTAGCAGTGTGTGGTATATTGCTGACAGCTATCAGAAATACTATCATCAGGTTATGTAATTTATTCAAATCCATTTGTAGAAAATTCATTGATCCAAATTTGTTATATTTGTTGGAGAATAAAGAAAATCTTATTCTTTGTCAACTATAAATCTATTTCCCACCCACATTTTTTGATATAATGGTTCATCTACTGATTCATTTAGTGTGTGAGATAAGAATATGTGGGCCTATTTATTTAAGATGGATGTATCCTTTTGAAATATATATGAAAATTTTGAAAGGATATGTTAAAAATCCTTATCGACCAGAGGCCACTATTGTTCAAAAATATGTATCAGAAGAGGTGATTGAGTTCTGTACTAATTATTTGTATGAGGTGGAGCATATTGGTCTCCCTATATCTCAACATATGACAGTTGATAGTGAAGGTAGAGGGGTTTGAGGGTTAAAGTTAAAGTTCATTTCATGTGAAGAAGTGATGCAGGAAAATTTATACATTTTGAACAACACAAATGAGGTTTAGTCATATATATCCTCACATATTTCAGAATTAAAGTTACGATATCAAAAAATAAATTAAAAGTGGGTGATGATTGATCATAATAAGACATTTGTTTCATGGTTTAAAGAAAAATTCACCCCAGATATATCTGCATCAGAAACATTGAAGTGGTTAGCAAGGGGACCATCTCTTAATGTGATCACATGGTCTGGTTTTGATATCAATGGATACACATTTAACACAAAAAACTTGGATGACAAGAGTACCATTCAGAATAGTGTTGTGATGGTTTTCGCTGAAGTAGTTCATTTTTCGAGTGCCAAAGATAAAAACCCAATTTCTACATCAACATCATATTTTGGAGTTCTTGAAGACATATGGGAAATTGATAATATTAAATTTCGATTCACTATTTTTATGTGTAATTGGGTGGATAGTAATAGTGGTGTGAAACATGATGAATATGGGTTTAAACTGATTGATTTGAAAAGATTTAATTACAATGAGGAACTATTTATCATGGCGACACAAGAAAAACAAGTATTTTATGTCATTGATCCATCGAATGATCAGTGGTAAGTTGTTTTGCAAGGAAAAAGATACCATTTGTGTGGTGATGATGATGATGATGATGATGTTAGTGATTTACATGAACCTTATTCATCTATTACGCAATTTCCAGATAATTACAATGAGTATAAGACAGACATAGTGCATGGAGTACGTAATGATCATGATGAAGGCATGTGGGAAAACAATAAATTAGTATCCTAATTTTTCTAGTAAATATTTATATTTTGTTTCCATTTTTTAAACTTACAAATGCATGCCTCTTTTTTTCTAACTTATTTTTTTCTTCCTTGTTTCTAATTATTCAGCTTTCTAAGGATATATAGGTACACAAAATTTCATTACACTTTCTAGTAGAAATGTTAGATACAGATAGAGAGGAGAAGTTACCGAGGTATATCTATTTTTACATATTATTAAATATTTAGTAATATACTTATTTAATGAAATAAAACTATTAATTTAAAAAAAATTGTCAGACTACTGATGTGTCGTCGGTAGAGGATACTTCTCCTATTACTACTCAAAAATCAAGTTCTCAAGTTGGTAAACATGGTATTACACATTTAACAAAACTATCACTTGATCATGATGATGACAAAGTACACATCCGTTTTGATGATAATAATAATGCAGTTGGCCCAAATGTAGTTCAGTTTTTCAATTATATAGCAATGCAGAGCTATTGCAAGATTAGTATTTTATATCCTGATTGGAATTTAGTGGACAGGAAGGCGAAGCAACAGCTTTGGGAGGCTGTGACGGTAAAATATCTTAATTGATTTCTTTTATCTCATTTTTTGAATATTATATATTTTAAATGACATATTAAATTTATTCAATTACAGATGACATTCAATTATGAGAAAACCAAAGAAATTAAGAAAAGACATATCTCTTTAGCGGCAGTTTGATGAAGAGATTTTAAAACCAAACTGACAAAAAATTATGTTTTTGGAAAGAGAATGTTTGAAATCTCATGTCTTAAGTATCCATTTATAGATGAAGATACATGGAAGTTATTTGTTGATAGTCGTCGGGAAGAGAAATTCTAGGTATGGTAATTATTTTATATTTTAAAATTTATGATATATTTTTCTTATTACTTAGTAGTTTATTTTTATATAATAGGCCTCCAGGTGATCTCATTAGGAGATCCAGTTGATAAATGTATACCCTCATACTTTATCACATGGAGGGTATTCATATTTGGACCAAAAAATGATTGAAGAAAACTTTAAAGAATTAAGAGCTCGATCAAGTAGTGGTTCAGAAGAGGTCTAGTTTGGTCCTCCATCTCCTCTCACTTGCCATGAGAAATGTAAACAAGCAAGAAGAAAGAAAAATGAACAATATCTTACAGAGGAAGCTCAGCAAGTGGCTGATAGAATTGTAAGTAAATATTATTTATTCGTTAAAAAAAATTATTTTATAAATTATAAACACTAATCTACCTTTTTTATTTTTCGTTTCAGGATGAACTTCAGGAGCAAGAGACACAGTGCTCTTTTATCCTTGAGGGTAGGATGGAAATCCTAGCCACTGCTTTGGGAAAGGAAGAACACCCTGACCATGTTAGAGGATATCAAGCGGGTGTTAGTATTCGGAAGGTTTTTGGTAAGTGTAAGCAATCAAGAGACCCAGAAATAGAATCCTTAAAAGAATAGCTGAAAGAAATGAAATAGTCTATGGGTGATCAAATTAAAGCAGCAGTGCAGAAGGATTTATTAGAACACTTGGCAAGACAGTTAGAGTCTGCGCAGCCTTCCCAAGTATATTATTTATTTGTCATCAATTTTTCTATTTTATAAATTATAAACACTAATATAACTTTTTAATTTTTCAGCCTTCTCAGCCTACTTACCCAGACTACCTTGTCCCATCTGCTTACCATGCCCTGTCTGCGCAGCCTTTCGAGGTATATTATTTTATTTTCATCAATTTTTCTATTTTATAAATTATAAACACTAATATAAATTTTTCAATTTTCTGCCTTCTTAGCCTGCTCACCCGGACTACTCTGCCCCACCTGCTTACCCTACCCTGTCTGTTCAGCCTTTCGAGGTATATTAATTTATTTTCATCAATTATTCTATTTTATAATTTATAAACACTAATATACCTTTTTCATTTTTCATCCTTCTCAGCCTCCTCACCTGGACTACCCTTCCCCATCTGCTTATCCTGCCCCGTCTGCGCAGCCTTTTGAGGTATATTAATTTATTTTCATCAATTATTCTATTTTATAATTTATAAACACTAATTTACCTTTTTCATTTTTCAGCCTTCTCAACCTCCTCACCCAGACTACCCTACCCCATCTTCTTATCCTTCCCTGTCTGTGTAGCCTTTCGAGGTATATTATTTTATTTTCATCAATATAAATTATAAACACAGATATACCTTTTTCATTTTTCTACCTTCTCAGCCTGCATACCCAGACTACCCTGCCCCATCTGCTTACTTTGATCCTCAACCTCCTTGCTCGGATCAAGCCTTATATTGTGAGTTATTTATTGGATACCCTCATGTACATATTATTGCGTTAGGATAGGTGCATTTTTTGGGGGACTCAGTACATCATCAGCCTATGAAGATGGGTCAGGTTAGAGTATTGGTACTTGATATTATAGATCCTACTACTCTACTATCATTTCCTACTAAGGAGATCACCTGTATTGGGCAATGTGTGAGCCATTTTTTACTTTGGCCAAATATTCTTCTATGTTATATTTCATATGAGGTATGCATTTTTTAAAATATGAATTACAAATGATTCAAAATTACTTGTAATGTTTTCTGACATTTAACTTATATAGTAATATCTGAATGCAAAATAAACTGCCCAAATGAAACAAAATGTTCAGGAACAGTCGTCTTTAGAACCTTCTAATATTTCTTCTAGGTTACAAATATTATCTCAGGATTCTTCTTCCTTGAATCATATCTATGAGTTTTGGATGATGTTCAATGTATGTGGAAGAAGTTATCAATTGAGTATAATAAAAGAAGATATATTGCATTTAGTTGATTTTAAAGAGCTCGGGCTGAGTGTGGTGCAGTTGTTTTCCATGTAAGTAAATTGGCTTTTGAATTGTTATTTCTTTAATAAAAGATGGTTTTAAATTGACTAACTATATTTTCTTTTTAATTTAGTTATCTACACAAGCTTTTTTTACAAAATGAAAGAATAGGAATTTATAGTTTTATAGATCTAGAGTACATTTCCTTGGAAGTCGTAAATGTGAAGAACGATGATAGAGTTCAATATATATTTGAGAGATTATCACAGACAGAGATTAAATGCTAGTTTTTGTCATTTATTGATAAGTAATAACATAAACATAATTATGAACTAATAATCATTATAATGTCATTAATTGTGAACTTTTTGTATTGTAGGGGACATCGGTTGTTAGGTGTATTTTTCCCAAATGAATGCACCTTATATTGGGTTTTCTCTTTATTTGGAATAGTCCGTAAACCATTTTCCACATTATTAAACAAGTAAGTTTTTATTATTATTTTTTATAATCTCATTATGTTTAATTTTTATTGTTTAGACATGTATTATTAGTTCATATATATGAAAATGCAGTTCATGGAAACAATTTAACAAGTAATACATGTCAGTAAAGAAACTAAAGAAAATCAAATATGTGGAAGTATAGGTAATTAGTTTTTATATTATTATTTTTTTCTGAATTTATTGTTATATATTGTATTTATTATCAATTTACTTTTTTATAACTGCATTTTCATAATCAAAATGGAAATGTTGAATGTGGTTATTATATTTTACGATTCATGTACGAGATAATCACAATTGGATAAACTATTGATTTTCATAAGGTTAGTTGTATTGATTTTTTTATATTTTCTGCCATATTATTTTATTTTTTAACCTCATATCATTCAATATTATTGTAGGTATTCAATGATTCATAGCCTTATTCCCAATCTAAAATGACCCATATTTGATCTGCTTTTGCAAACTATTTGTTAAGTCTAATTAGGATTTGAGGTATGCATATTCTAATATTTATAAATAATAATACATATGGGTTAAAAAAACTAACTCTTTTGATATATTAGGTGTTTGAACCTACCAATAATCAAATGAATTCTTCAATAATAACCAACAATGAGCCTGCCGTAAATTTTAGGCACATCTATCCTAATTTTTTTTTAACTTCCAATATCGTTTTTTTATGCTTTGTATATGTAAGTTATAGGTTTTTATTAAATGATAAATATTGTTTGACTATTTCTGTATATTTTGTTTTTTGTACAGGGGTTTTGATATTTTTAGAAGTTTAATTTTCTGATTTTTCTAAAAAAAATTAATTTACGACATCAGTTATTTAAAAAACTGACGCCGAAATTTTTTTAAAAAAAATAAACGGGGGTTTCGGCGTCAGTTTTATAGAAAACTAACACCAAAAACCGTGTTTCGGAATCGGTTTTAGATAAAACCGATGCCGAAAGCACGTAAAAAATGACCTTTGGCGTCGGTTTTTTGTAAAACCGACGCAGAAAAATCAATTTCGACCAGGTTTCAGCGTCAGTTTTAGATAAAACTGACACCAAAACCCTTAATGAAATTAATTTTCGGCACCGGTATTATAATAACCAATGCTGAAAATCATATTTTTTACATCGCCTTTATAGACTTTGGTTAAAAACTAACGTCAAAAATAAAAAAACGACGTCAAATTGTGTTTTTGCACTAGTGTGAGAATGTGTTTTCTCATTTTGGAGTTCATCACTTGTCTTTTTCACTAAAATGTCATTTTAAACTAGAAACACACACTTTGACGCATATCGGTCACATCGTGTATTGGTTTTATGTGAGACAAATTCAAACTCATCATAAATTATTTATGAATCATTTTACTAAATTATAAATACAATATGATCGTGTTTTCTCAGATTTTATTGACTGACACTTTTTGAAGTAAAATGTTCATTTTAGACTAATAATGGACAGTTTTAGTCATATCAGGAACATCGTGTATCTGATTGAGGTGAATATGATTCCTAAAAATCAAAAATTACTTATGGATTATTTTACAATAGTATCAAAACAATCTAAATATGTTTTCTTGATTTTGAGTATGTCAGTTGACACACATCCTCTATATCTTATGGACATGCACCTTTATTTCTTAAAATACTCTCAGCAGTAGTCATACATGGGATGAATACTACTCAAAGTAGTATAAGAAACATTAAATATATGGGGGATGAGTCTCGATAAAAAAATTACAATAATAAAAGTTTGGGAGATGAAGCTGATGAGGATGAAATTTTTACTACATTGTGTTCTCTAAAAGGGGTAATGCCTCCCATTTGTAATAATTACACCATTAGAACTAGTTATTAATTTGTGGCCTATTGAATGTGATATTTGGGGGGCATAAACATTATTGTATGTGATTCAAGGGGTATTGGTTGGGATATTTTATGATATATGAATCTTTGGGGCCTCTATGAATTATATATTTATATGATAAATCCCACTTTAAAAAATTTAAATCCTTAAACTAAGACTTGTCCCACCTCTATTAAAATGATCTATCGTGTGTTTATTAAATCCCTTAAATAAATGAAAATATAACACAGGAAATTAAGGAGTAATAACAAACCCAAATAATATAAATAAGAATAATAAACTCTCATTCAATCAACTAGAATATATAAAAAAATATTGATAAAAAAATTTAATAAATAATGAGTTATTTTATATACATGAATAGTAATCATAGATTCCTAGGGGTGGAATCAATACATATAGATCTAAAATGGTGAATACATAAAAATAATTTCGAATAATTATTCTAACATATATTGAATTTCATAACCACTGTTATATTTTTGGGAACAATCTATGTAACAACCTAAGAAATTATTACATTTAATATTAATGGAATATCAACTATTTAAAGACATATGAAAATTATAATTATAATTAATATTGATAATTAATGGAATAAAATTAGGAAAATAATGTAACTAATAATGATAAAGTTTATAAACATCTCAAAATTGTTATTTGATAAATTGATTCAAGTATTATATCTAAATAGGTTGAAACCAAGAAATATTTTCAAGAAGACAAAGAGTCAGCTTTATAAGAAAATTTTATTTTCATGTCCATTATGGGTTCTATAGTGATTTTGGGCACATTATATAAAATTTTATTTATAATGAGACAAATAATAGTAATTATGGAAGATATAGAGGTCTTAAGTTAAATGGGAGATGACCCTCTCTTACAAAAATAGTTTCGAAGTGAGAAGAATATTCATAAGTAAAATTGGATGATGAATTTAAACCATTGAATGAACTCTATTAATCATATGATAAATTAAGTAGTTTTATGAAGGATTTTCAAAATTTTCCAAAAACATAGATGAATGTGAAGAAATAATTAGAAATGTACTTTATGAAAAATAATGTAATGTAAGAGGAATTTAAAATTTATGTCACACCAAATTATTTACGAAAGAAACATCCTTTAATATTATATTTTTTTCCTCATCTCACATGATAGTTAGATTTATGTAATTAAAAAAATGACAAGTTAAAAGTTTAATTATTATTTTAAAAATGGTGAATCTATTAAGATAAATTGTTTGCATTTAAAATATGTTGGAAATAAAAGGCAATGTTAAAGAATGATCTGTTTTTAGATGGATTAAAGTAAAACATACATAGTGTTTATTATATGTGTGATGAAGGAAATGAAGTGATTTTTAATAATTATTAATGAGTGGGTTATCATTTGAAATATGGATATATTTTTACAAAGGTATAGAAAAATAGTCGAACCATATTCTAATTTGGGGTGGGTAAAAATTTATGGGAATTGTGTTTGAAAGGGGAAATTGATTTGTGGAAGTGAAAAATTGATCATATTAGATAACGAGACATTTAAATACTAAATTAAAAAGGCTGATTTGATATGTTTTTATGATGATAAGAAAAAAATGATATATATTTTTTACTAATTAGAATTGGGAGATTATAAGTAATTAAAAAAACATAATAGAGATTTAAATGAAACAACCCTTGGGTTTCACCTAGTGAGACTTCCACTTTGATGTGATCTATTATGTGGTTGTGAACATTTGATGCAACTATAAATATTTTTGTAGTTAACACATTACATAAATGAGAAATCCTTCATCATGGAAAATGAAACCGGGGATCCTTAATAGGATGTTCTTAGCTGAATAAGTCCCTTAGCCTCTATCTACAATAACTGAGACTTAGGCTCACAATGCTCCAGCATAACCATTTGATAAGGTGGATTAGAAATCAGATGATCTCCAGACATAATCTTGATAGAAAACCCAACATCTTTCTTATGGGTAAAAATATATAGGCCATCAATAAAAACATCCTAAACCCATTAAAGTATGGGAGGAAAAATATCTCATTGATTGTCCACATTGTCCATCATAAAGTTAGAAATATGGGACATAATCCCGCCTAGTTACTAAGGGTCAAGTCATGCACGACCTGCCTTTAATTCCTATTCTCCAATTTGAACATATTCATCACCCATTGGATATATAAAAGACAATAATCAATGGTGACATTCGACTTGAGTGTGGTGTGGAATTAATCAATACATCCCAAGGATCCAGTATAAAAAATCATTTGAAACATGAACAAGTTAGAGAGAAACTATATATATCAAAAATCTAGAATTCATTCGAGACTTGGATTAATTCAACCCTTGAATCATTTGCACCTTGGATTTAAGCCTTGAAATTGTTGGAGCCATGATTCAATCCTTGATTTGAGCTTCGATTCACTGAGGATAAGCACGGGAAGAGGGTGGCTTCCGCGGAAAGGTTCAGATATCACGACGAATTCATGACTGGTTAGGGTTTTTTAAATAGATCGAGAAACTTTCATCACCACTTCCAAAAAAGTACTAGTAAAGATCACTTTTATCAGTGCTAAATTAATTATTGTTGATAAAAATGTCTTTTATTAGCACTAATTTATTTAGCACTGATAAAGGATTTATAATTATAATTATAATAAAAAAATTGTAAATATATTTATATAATTATATATATTTATAATTAATATATATAAATATAAATATAGTAAATATATTCTTTATTTAAATATATTTATTATAATTTTATAATTATCTAAATATATAATTATTTATTTATAATTATATAAATACTTTTTAAAAAAATAATATTTATATCACTATATATATTTATATAGTTATATATATATATATATTTATATTTATATTTATATTTAAGAAATATATATAAATATAAATATAGTAAATATATGAATTATTTAAATAAATTTATTATAAATTTTATAATTATTTATTTATAATTATATAAATACTTTTTAAACAAATAACATTTATTTATTTATAATTATAAATATATAAATGTATAAATATAGTAAATATACATTTATAAATATATTTATTTATAAATATTTTTTATAAATATTTTTTATAAATATATTTTTAACATTATTAATGAATATTTAATCTTAAGTGCATGCATGTTGAAAATGAGTGAAATTTGATAATTAAAAATGAGTGCACTTTAACATTATTTAAAAAATGAATAAGTTTTATTAATTAAATATAAATTATTAAAGAAATATAGATAGATGTTGAAATAAATATGAATACATATTGAAAATATTAAAACTTAATAAATATTTATATATATAATAAATAATAGAAATTGATTAAATCCCCAAAAAAAATAAAAAAACATATTCAAAATTAATTAATACCTAACTATAATAAAATTAAATATAAATAAATAAAATCTACCATTATTAAAGATTTTATACATTAAATGTAACATGTTATAATGAAATTATAAAATGAATACTAAAATTTGAATAAATTACATAAATATTAGGTGTGTGTGTTTCTATATAAGATTTCATTAATTACGTAAATATTTATTATGTGTGCATTTTTTATAAAAATGAATTAATTATGTATATGTGAAATCAATATAACACACATTAGATCTATTTTAAATTTAAAAATCAAACAACATTCAATTATTTCCATTACTCGATGTAATTAGTCATTTTTTTAATTTATATTAATTTTTAATTATAAACCATTATTCACTAAATATATGACTATTTAATGAAAAGAATAAATATTTTTTATTATATAAATCATATTCATATACATTCATATATATCTATATATTTAATATATATTATTTATTAATATTATCAATAATTATTTAATTAATAAAATGTTTCATATTTTTCTCAATTTACTTATTTTTAACTTTTAATTTTTTAATTCTAATTTTACATATATCTATATATTTAATATATACTATTTATTAGTATTTATAATTTATATATAGTATAATCAATTTAATCATTTTTAACAATAATTATTTAATTAATAAAAATTCTTAATATTTATTTTTATAAACTCATTTTTATTTTCTATTTATTTAATTATTTCATTTTATACATACCTTTAACATCACTAAAAAAATGATGATAAAGGATCCTTATATCAATGCTAAAAATAAATCGCTGATAAAGGGTATCGTTTATCAGTGTTGATAAAAGGTACCCTTTATCAATGCTTGTTTTATCATTGATAAAGTGCACCTTTATCATCATTGTTTCTATCATTGATAAAATCAAGTGTTGTTAAGGCCTATTTTGTAGTATCACCCTCAGTTCCTTCCTTCCTAATAACCCAAGACACCCAAACTATGAAAAAACTAACCACACACCATTTGGGTATCACACTAAAACCAAAAGGAAGTTACCCATTCTCTACTCATCCTAGACCCGATCATCTAGAGTCATGTAATGAACTAGCCCAAGCTAACCAAACATATCACCCATATAGATCTGTTACTATTCCAAAAGATAATTCCTAATACCCTCAAGCTATAAAGTAGTGTTTGGGAATCATAAGAAATACCATAGGAATTATTTCACCCTTAAATCATAGTTAATGAACAAAGGATCATTCCATGAAAATATGGAAATGACCATTCATACTTTGTAAATCCACACTAAACATAAATAATCATGAACAAACCAACATGAGAAAATAAATCATGAACAAAAAATTTGTTTTAGCTCATTTTTATAAACATGTACATAATATCCATAAGTAGTACATGGCATGATGCAACAAAAGAAATTTAATATGGATAAGGGTAGGTCATCTTTTCTGATACATTGATGACCAACATAAAACAATTCCCAAACCAAAATTTATAAGAACCTCCATGAAACCTACAGTTTCTTTCTGTATCCCCAACTCAACATTATTGGGCCAATAGAATGATAAAAACCCCTAACATGAACCTAGGACCTATATACAAGACTTAAGAGCTACATATACACATATATGAGTTTTCATTTAGGGTGTGAGATAATAGGCCCAATAGGATCTCACCAAGGAATCTTTGTAATTCCTTAAATAAAATAGTCCATGAATGGTAGCTTGTAATACAATAAAGAAAAAAATATTTTCCACCTTAGATGATCCAAATTGAAAACAAATCATGCATTCTTAACGCAAATAATAAAATCCTTTTTCATTTACAAAACCTAAGAAATTGAAAATCTCTTTTAAAACTAAAAGACAAACCATTTTTATTTTATGAAAACTTGACGAATATCTAAACATTATTTTTCATTTAAAACCTCTTTTCAAAATATATTTTAAACCATTTCAAGAAAAAATTGAACCATATAGAAAAGAAACACAATGTAAATGGGAACCACCAGATATTGGGAAAATATAGAAAATAAACAGAAATTATCCCACTAGACATAATCTCAATGGGATACAAGAAAAAAATTTCAATCCCCTATATAGAACCATTTATGAAGAAAAAATTTCATGGGATACCTCTATGTACTAGTGTGTGAAAATCCTAAGAACATCATAACCAATATCGATAAACAGTCTAGATGAAACATATCCCAAACATAACACAATCCATCTAACTATCCCATGCCAACATCATTGGAATGACACTCCCCACTTATCCCTATTTCATGCTAGATGTGACCCTAGAAGTGTGTATACCATCTAGGGTAGTATGAATCATGTTCTACCACCAAGATACTTTAGTTCCCATGAATATAAAACTATGTATGTGAGAAATAAATCAAGATAAACACATAAATAAAACACAAATAATATACCACACCTCACCTCTAAAAACATCACAAAGAATATCCCCTTTTTTACATCATTTATCCATTATATATAATAAACATAAGGGTAAAGTAGTGAGGGTCTCACAATACTAAACTAATCTTTTATAAATTTCCAAATAGTTCATCACATGAAAACAAACTCAGGATGTTGAGTATTCTCTTTACCTTTTATATTTCATCCTTTCAAAATGATTTTAAATATCTAGGGCACACGCGCACATTTTTAAATCCAAAAGAATTATTTAAATCATGGAACTTTCATTTAAAACCCCAAAACATGTCTTTTTCCCTTTTTTATCAATAAAATTTATTTGAAAATCATTTTGGGTATTTTATCAATTACTTTTCATGCTTAATCACTTATATTCAAAATAATTCAATTTAAATCCAAAGGAAACCTTTGATTCCATGTTTTAATTTCATAGAAAATAATTTATAATTTCATCCAAAAAATCATATACAATTATATTTTAATTAAAAAAATATTTCTAAAACCCAATAATTCCAAAAAATACCAAATAAATCAAAAAAAAATCAAAACTCTTACCACAAATAAATCAAAACATTGCTGCAAAATTCCGCCTTCCATGGAGAATTCCTAAACAAGCTAAGAATTTCCCTCTACAGCCCCTAAATGAATAAAATCCCAATATTAGACAAGCCATAACCCTTAATACCCCCCTATGGAGTTACTAGGTTTCCAATGGAGAAGGAAAATTGAATGGGTAATTGAAAAGGGAAGAGGGGAGAAGAGAAATAATAGTAAATAGAGAAAAAATATCTTAGAAACTCCATAAAATCAAAGTAGAGACAACCAAAATTGAATGAGAAGGAGAGGGGTCTCCCATTAGGGATCCATGAGGCTTAATAAAATAAGAGTGATGGGAGAGGAGGAAAAATGTAAAATTAGAAGGCAGGAAAGGGAAAATTCAACTTTAAATGAAATATAGGTAGTCTGTATGGTTTGGACACATGGTTTTCAAATTATGCACCAACTATGAAGATGGAACTATCCATGCTACAAAACGACACATGATTTACAGACATGGTTTCTACAAACCATGTTCAACCTGTGCACCACCACGCTTATGTATACTTAAAAAGAAAGTTAATTCATATAATTTCCTATGGGAATCACCACAACTATATGTTACTCAAGCATTTTAACCATTAATGTTCAAAAATGTACTAAGTAAACATCTATATGAGGGTAACCGCACAACATAGAATAACTTGTGTGAGATAAACTATGTGAGGAAGGACCTCCTACTAAAAGGTTACATACATAGTTTACAAAACCATGTGGTGACTGTGTGAAAACGTTCACAAAAGGGAAAAACTAAAAAAAATTAAAAGTCAATACAAATATTCATGACTTTTAAATTAACCTAAAATAACATCAAGAAATTAGTTCCACTGTAAGTTGGGGTGTTGAAATATCCCAACCAAATATCTTTCTTCCCCCAAAAAGGCCTTGGATAAAAAATAAAGGTGACTATATATAAGGGCCCGACCCCAGAATTTCCCAAAGGGAGGTTTCGTCCTCTGGACGCTCGGGTGTCGGTGCATTACTTGTGATATTGGCATGGTTAGAAGGAATGAAAATACCGAAGGAATGATCAGTTTATTAGTATTTAATAAACTAGATACATATATGTAACTCCAATTACATTGGGAAAGGTTACAAAATACAATAAAAAACAAAAACTAAAAACTGCATCCACAGGAACTCAATAAATAGCCTTCTCTTCATCACCTGTTGAAGATAGACAATGAAATAAGTGAGCTCAAATGCTCATTAAGGGTTACAAAAAATAGAAGCATGAGTACAATAATAAGTGAATCACAATCAATCTGACATAATCAATATGGCATAGTGAATAAATGAATAACAAATGCAAATAATAAACTGAGAATGAAACTGCATCCATAGATTTTGTCATAGTGAAAAGCTCATGGATAATAATAATAACTGATAATGAATAAAGAGAATGCTTATTAGTTGGATGTCATGTATCTGGCACATGAAACCATAATACCATAAAAATGGTTTACTATTGTGGGTAGAAACCCGTTTGATTTTTGGAAACAAACTTGAAGGGTCTGTCGCCAAACTATTTTGTCCCATGAGACCTACTGATGCATCGAGGGGATGTAGTGGGCCCCACCCACCTCTACATACAAATAATTCTTTATAAAATGATTCAATACAAGAGAAATATGTCATTTCAATATCTGTATAGAGTATAGAATACGGATTCATCAATAACATCCCAAATATACACCGTATGTGAAATGGTATACGGTTTAGACAATAAACATATCCACGACATGAGATTATGGATATTTAATAGAAATATAATTTCAAATTGAAAGTGATCTCAAATGGGAAGTAGGTACACCACATAAGTATATTAGGTGCACAATACAAAGTTAGTCACAACAAAGGGGATATTCTTGAACAAAAGTGAGAGAGAGAATCCCTTACCTTATGCTTGAAGGTGTTCTTGTCTTGTTTTTAAAGACCTGAATAAACAAATTAGGATTATTAATTCATAAGTCCAGAACCTCTTTTATATTTAATTGATATGTTATAACCTTATTTAGTTCATTAATCTCCTTTTTTTATGGATTTAAGATATTCTATTTTATTGTTTTGGAAGCATTTTCTTACTTGGTTTCATGCTTTGTTTACTTGTATTCATGAATGGAAGTTGGTTTGAAATATGGTTAAACATCCAGAATTGTTAATATACATTATTAGTGAAATTAAAGAGACATAAATTATCTTATAATGATTCTGTTTATATGCCATGTTGATGACTCATTCGATGAGTTAAAGATAAACGCTTGAATTTGGCTTGGCAGTTTTGTGCTAAATAAACTTGTTTTGTATTTTTATTTAATATTATGAACGTTTAAAGATTCCAGAACATTAATCAAGATAAAACACATTTATTATGACTTGGTTCAACCATATATTTGGTTTCATGACCAAACTTGAAAGAATTAATGGAAATTGAAATTACATCGTCCACGATGTTGGTAATTCGACACATCACAGACAATGTTTTTATTCCTTAAATAAGTTGGAGACGATAAGAATAATGATGAAGAATTTTTGATAAAAATTAGAACATCCTGAAAATACATGATTATTGAGCATAAATGCCTATTGCTTAATATGAGGTGAGGAAAGAAGAAGAAAAGAAAGGAATCTTAAAATGAATGAAAACTTGATAAATTTCTCACGAAAATTTGGCAGCCTAACTACGTCTCTTAAAATTTCATAAATATAGTTTGATGAGAGGAATGGAATATCTCATAATTCATACTTAATATGGACAGGTAAAGGAAGATAATAACATAAAATGAAAGAAAATAATGAAAATAAAAGAGGTTGTTTACCTCTTGATCTCTTCTCCTTAAGATCCTTCTTAAGGGCTTCGGTCTTGGTATTTTGGTGAGACCAGCAGCTCTAGGACGTGGGGAAGAGACTTGGGAGGATTATTGGGCAGAACTTTGAGGATCTTCAAGGCTTAAAGGAGTGAATAGAAGGGGTGGGGGGATTATAGTGGAGGAGAGGAGTAATTTTTGAATATTTAATTCGTTATTTTATTATTTCCCTCAAGACAACCAATAGTATTGTTTCATGTGACCCCTAATAGTAATAATGTAATTTGAGTTCGAACCAAGTGGCCTTGAATCACTTATGATGTCATAAATAGTGTATTTTACTGATAAATTGAATATACGGTATTTTACTGTATTTCACTATTCATCAAAAATTCGGGAATTTCAGAAAAATCCCAAAAATTCACCCCTACCATTTTTCGATGTATAGAATTCAAAAGTGAAATCCATTTTTCAAAAATAAATTTCTAAATATTATTAATTTAATTTTTAAATAAGGTCATAGGTAATTTGAAAAATAACAATCTTGAAGTGCAGTTAGTTTTATGTGACATTGAAAAATTAATTAAGAACCCATTATCATATTGCCTTAAGAAAATAAAATATTATTATTATTTACTATTCATAAGGTTCATATTACTATTTATATTACTATTCATAAGGGTATGTTACTATTCACCAAAAATCAAGTTTGTTCTATCAGGCTTCAAATGACATACTGATCACAACTCTAGATGACCATTTTTTGAAATTCAAAACATAGAAGTGAGAAATTTATTGTTTAATGGCGAGGTTTTAACTATCTCCTAAATAACATAATGTTGTTTCAAAGGAACACACTGATGAATATAATGTCACTCAGTGATGAATAGAGAAACATAACATAAAATTTTTGGGGTACTATATTATTCCCTCCTTCGGAAAATTTCTTCCTCGAAATTTACAAAATATTACCTAAAAATATTCGGGTAAGTCTTTAACATAAGCTCCTCAGGATCCCATGTTTCTTCCTCTATCTTATGGTTCCTCCATAGAACCATTACCAAATGATTCATCCGATTTCTCAATACTTGTTCTCTAGTATCAAGAATCTTGATAGGATCTTCACAATAAGATAGATCTGGATCAAGTTCTACTTCTTCATAAGTGAGTACATGTGTTGGGTCTGGCATGTACTTACTTAACATTGACACATGGAACACATTGTGAACCTTGGAGAGACTTGGCGGCATTGCCAAATGGTAAGCTACGGCTCCAATTCAGTTCAGAATTTCAAAAGATCCGATGTACCTGGGACATAACTTTCCCTTCTTATCGAATCGTATAATACCCTTCCATGGAGATACCTTTAAGAAAATGTGATCACCTTCTTGAAACTCCAAATCATTCCTTCGATTATCTGCATAGATCTTTTGCCTACTTTGAGATATTTTGATATGGTTCTGGATATTCTTCACCTTCTCCTTTGTTTCTTGAACGTGTTCTGGGCCCACGAGCTTTCTTTCACCAACATCATCCCTACAAGTTGGTGTACGACATATCCTCCCATACAATGCTTCATAGGGTTCCATATGAATACTTGAATGGAAGATATTGTTTTTAAGAAAATTCTACGAGAGGTAAATACTGATCCCACATGCCTTGGAAATCATGTTAACAAGACCTCAACATGTCTTCCAATGTTTGAATAGTCCATTTTGATTTTCCATCAGTTTTTGGGTGGTAGGCAGTGCTCAAATGAAGATCAGTATCTAGGGACTTCTGAAGACTTTTCCAGAATCTTGATGTAAAACATGTATCACGATCAGAAACAGTCAATAGGGGTACTCGATGAAGTCTCACAACTTCATTAATATATAGTTTTGCTAGATGTTCAAGTGGTAGATCTTCTCCTATAGCAAGAAAATGTGCTGACTTGGTTAGATGATCAACAATGACCCATATTGCATCGTTACTTCTAAAAGTCTTTGGTATTCCCATGACAAAGTCCATTGTGATATTATCCCATTTCCACTTCGGTATGGGAAGAGGTTGCAATACTCCTCCAGGTTGTTTCCTTCTAGCTTTCACTTGTTGACAAACCATACAGCTTGACACAAAATCAGCAATCTCTCTCTTCATGTTGTCCCACCAAAAATGTTCCTTCAAATCTTTATACATCTTAGTGCTACCATGGTTTATAGAGAAATTGGAACTATGTGCATCATCCAACAATTCCCTTTTTAGATCAGGTATATTGGGAACACAAAGTCTCTTCCTAAATCTCAAAATTCCATCTTCATATACGAATTCACTCAATCTCCCATCATTCATAGCTTTAATCTTCTTTTGAAACTCCTCATCATCAGCTTGATAACTTTTTATCCTTTCTAGTAAATATAGTTTGGAAACCATTTGAAAAAGAATTGATGTTTCACATTCCATGTTTATTCCCATATCCATATTTATTAGATCCATGAAAATAGGATCCCTTTCAACTCTCATATTGTTCAAAACTCCATGATCCTTTTTGATCAAAGAATCGGCCACCTTATTTTCCTTCCTCGGGTGGTAGTGTATCGTGCAATCATAATCCTTGAGTAGTTCAAGCCATCTCCTTTGCCTCATGTTGAGTTATTTCTATGAGAAAATATACTTCAAACTCTTGTGATCAGTATAAATCTCACACTTTTCACCATAGAGATAATGTCTCCATATCTTCAAAGTAAATATTACAGCAGCTAACTCAAGATCATGAGTAGGATAGTTTTTCTCATGAACTTTTAGCTGTCATAATGCATAAGCAATAACCCTATCATTTTGCATAAGTACACAACAAAATCCTTTCTTTTAAGAATCACTATAAATAACAAACTCGTTATTCCCCATTGGTAGAGTCAATATGGAGCATTGTATAATATTTTGTTCAGTTCTTCGAAACATTCTTCACAATATTTTTTCCAAAAAAAATTAACCCCTTTTCGCATGAGCTTCGTTACAAAGTTAGCCAGTTGGGCAAAATTCTGCACGAAACACCGATAATAACCTACTAAGCCAATAAAACTGTGTATCTCAGTTATGTTTGTTAGTGTGGGACAATCTTGGATTGCCTTTGTCTTCGGAGGATCAACTAGGATTCTATCCTTCAAGACAATATGACTAAGAAAAGAAATTGACTGAAGCCAGAATTTTCACTTGCTAAATTTCTCATATAGATGATTTCTTCTAAGAGTTCCCAGAATAACTCGCAAGTGACTCTCATGGTCTTCATAGCTTTTTGAGTATACAAGGATATCATTGATTAATATCACAACAAAGTTATCAATATATTCCTTGAAAACTCTATTCATTAAATCCATGAAAACAGATGGTGTATTCTTCATTCCAAAAGGCATCACTGTAAACTCATAATGCCCATACCTGGTTCGAAATGATGTCTTCGGAATATCTTCCTTCTTCACACTCAATTGATGATATCTGGATCGAAGTTCAATCTTTGAAAATTATTGAGCTCCATGAAGTTGTTCAAATAAATCATCAATCCGGGGTATAGGATACTTATTCTTTATTGTAATAGTATTGATTTCTCTGTAATCAATGTATAGCCTCATGGATCCATATTTCTTCTTTACAAACAAGACCGGGGCTCCCCATGGAGAAACACTAGGTCAAATAAATCCTTTGTCGCTCAACTCTTCTAGTTGTTTCTTCAGCTCCACAAGCTCCACAGTGGCCATTCTATATGGGGTCTTTGATATAGGTCTTGCATCCGAAATTAAGTGAATAGAAAACTCAATTTCCCGCTCTGGAGGATGTCCAGGTAAATCCTCTGGAAATACATCAATATACTCTTTCACTATGTGAACATATTCAATTTGAATATTTCTTTCCTCTCCAATAGATATTGTTTTATATTCCTCTCCAATTATTGCATTCAATAGAGCTAACGGGGGTGGTTCTAGATAAGAATCAGGTGGTGAAGTTTCTTCCCTAAATACAAGGGATTCTACACCATTTCCAAAAAAATTAACTTCCTTTTTCTTGAAATAAATCCTCACATAAGAATTTGATAGCCAATCCATACCAAGAATTATATCAAATTCAGTCATGGGTATGATGATAAGGCTAGCAACTAAAGCACATTTTGGTGTTAGGAGGGGGACTAGTCGACATGCCTTTGTTGCAATGATACATCCCATGGGATTTTTGACTGACAACTTGTTCCTTAAATCAAATTGGACATATCTCATTTTCTTGGAAAACTTAGAGGATATAAATGAATGCAATGATCTAGGATCAAATAAAAGTATTGGTTAAATTTGAGAAAACAATTAAAGTACCTGCCACCACATCATTAGGACTTCGACCTCCACAGTTGCAACCGCATAATCTATCCCTTGATCTCTTGGCCTTTTCTGAGTCAAGTTTCCTTGGAGTTTAGGACACTCATTTTATTAGTGTCCCATATCTCTGCAATTGTAGCATTGAACATCATTGAATTGTTTCTTACCCTTGCATTCATCGGATCGATGACCCTTTTATCTGCTGTTATAAAAGACTCCCATTCCTTTCAAGCATTTCCTGAGATGATTCTTTCTATAGTTCTCGCATAATGGGAAACTATTCATTCCCTTGATCTTCTTTGGTGCTTTTCCTTTTCCTTTGTTATAAGAATACCGCTTCTTATCTTGGTTCCCTTTGAAAAAATTTGATCTTGAAAATTCTTTCTCTGTTTTGATGGCACTTGATACAATTTCATCATATGATGAAAATGATTGAGAAGCCAGTTCCCTTCGAAGACATGGCTTAAGAAATTCAAGGAAATGATAAATCTTGTCCACCGAGTCATTTATGTAATCCACGGTATACCTGGCTAGCCTTGTGAAGTTAGCCTCATACTCTACAACACTGTCTTCTTCCCTTTGTTTCAAACCAAAGAATTTCCTCTTCATTTCAGTTTGTTGCTCACGAGGGAAATATTTTTCGTAGAATATTTCCTTAAAATTACTCAATTCCATATCTTCTATTTCTTCTTCCTCCATGGTGTTCTGAATCAGGGACCACCATTGGTCAGCATCACCCTTGAGACAATATACTGTCATTACCACCTTCTCATTTTCATTGCATCCTAATGCTTTGAATATTTTTTCAAGTGATTTGATCTATTGCTTAGCTACCACTGGATTAGTAGTCCCACTAAAAGATGGGGGCTTCTACCGCATGAAACGATCCAACACAGGTGTGGAATGGTTATTTGTTACAACTTGAGTAAGTTGTCCTAATATGTTCATGATCTGATATTCTCCTACATTGACTGTGTTGACATTCTCAGTAGGGAGATCCCTACCTTTCCCATGAGTATTGATTCCCCTTCTTCCATTAGACTCCATTTCTAAATAATTGGATAAACTATATTAGTTTATGAATCATAAATAGAAAACCACTCAACATAGATTTAAATTCTATGTATAGCTAATCTTATAAACATGGTTTCTCTGAGGTAAAATTTAAATTAAACTCCTTCATAATGGCTTGTAAAGAAAATATAAATTATCCTAAGCATATACCTTGGGAGTGTAATAACCAAGAGTGCAGCAAGGCCCATTGTCGTGCACCAGTTCCCGTTCGAGTCTAGATCAAAGTGGTGTTTTCGGGTTTTACACCTAGGATACATCTGTTCCAGAGCTGCCTCTACCTGTTTGTATCCAGACAGGGACGTATTTCTTAAAATGATCCACACAATCTATTCCTTACCAAAATACAAGTACGTTCTTATATGTTTATCCTCAAATACTACCTTAGGGATTTGTTCCCTACTATACATTTCATACTGTAGTTTCAAAGTTTCCTACTAAACTTCCTTTGATACCAACTGTAAGGACCTGACCCCAGAATTGCCCAGAGGGAGGTTTTTTCCTTCGGATTCTCAGGTGTCGGTGCATTACTTGTGATATTGGCATGGTTAGAAGGAATAAAAATCCCAAAGGAACGGTCAGTTTAGTATTTTTGAAGAAACTATATACATATATGTAACTCCAATTACATTAGGAAAGGTTACTAAATACAATACAAAACAAAAACTAAAAACTACATCCACAGGAACTCAATAAATGGCCTTCACTTTATCACCTGTTGAAGATAGACATTGAAAGGGGTGAGCTCAAATGCTCAGTAAGGGTTACAAAAAATGGAAGCATGAGTACAATAATAAGTGAATCACAATCAATCTCACATAATCAATATGGCATAGTGAATAAATAAATAACAAATGCCAATAATAAAATGAGAATGAAACTGCATCCATAGATTTTGTCATAGTGAAAACCTCATGGATAATAATAATAACTGATAATGAATAAAGAGAATACTTATTAGTTGGACTTCATGTATCTGGCACATGAAACCATAATACCAGAAAAATGGTTTATTACTTTGGGAAGAAACCCGTTTGATTTTTAGAAAAAAACTTGAAGGGTTTGTCGCCAAACTGTTTTGTCTCATGAGACCTACCGATGAATCAAGGGGCTGTAGTGGGCCCCACCCACCTCTACATAAAAAAAATTCTTTATACAATGATTCAATACAAGAGAAATATACCTTTTCAATATTCTTATAGAGTATAGAATATAGATTCATTAATAACATCCCAAATATACACCGTATGTGAAATGGTATACAGTTTAGACAATAAACATATCCATGACATGAGATTATGGATATTTAATAGAAATATAATTTCTAATGGAAAGTGATCTGAAATGGGTTTTAGGTACACCACATAAGTATTATTAGGTGCACAATACAAAGTTAGTCACAACAAAGAGGATATTCTTGAACAAAAGTGAGAGAGAGAATCCCTTACCTTATGCTTGAAGGTGTTCTTGTCTTGTTTTTAAAGACCTGAATAAACAAATTAAGATTATTAATTCATAATTCCAGAACCTATTTTATATTTTATTGATATGGTATAACCTTATTTAGTTCATCAATGGCCTTTTTTGATGGATTTAAGAGATTTTATTTTATTGTTTTCGAAGCATTTTCTTACTTGGTTTCATGCTTTGTTTACTTGTATTCGTGAATGGAAGTTGGTTTAAAATATGGTTAAACATATAGAATTGTTAATATAAATTATAAGTGAAATTAAATAGACATAAATTGTCTTATGATTATTCTGGTTATATACCATGATGATGACTCATTCGATGAGTTAAAGATAAACGCTTGAATTTGGCTTGGCAGTTTTGTGCTAAATAAACTTGTTTTGTATTTTTATTCCATATTATGAATGTTTAAAGATTCCAGAACATTAATCAAGATAACACATTTATTATGACTTGGTTCAACCATATATTTGGTTTCATGACCAGACTTGAAATAATTAATGGAAATTGAAATTACATAGTCCACGATGTCAGTAATTTGACACATCACAGACAGTGTTTTTATTCCTTAAATAAGTGGGGGAGGAGAAGAATAATGATGAAGAATTTTCCATAAACATTAGAACATCCATAAAATAAATGATTCTGGAGTATACATGCCTCTTGGTTAAGATTAGGTGAGGAAAGAAGAAGAAAAGAAAGGAATCTTAAAATGAATGAAAACTTGATAAATTTCTCACGAAAATTCGGCAGCCTAACGTCGTCTCTTAAAATTTCATAAAAATAGTTTGATGAGAGGAATGGAATATCTCATCATTCATACTTAATATGGACAGTAAGGGGGGATATTTAATGAAATATCCCAACACAAGCCAAAGGGAAAGGAAGAGAATAACATAAAATGAAAGAAAAGAATGAAAATAAAAGAGGTTGTTTACCTCTTGATCTCTTCTCCTTTAGATCCTTCTTAAGGGCTTTGGTCTTGGTCTTTTGGTGAGACCAGTAGCTCTAGGACGTGGGGAAGAAACTTTTGAGGATTATTGGGCAGAACTTTGAGGAGCTTCAAGGCTTAGAGGAGTGAAGAGAAGAGGTGGGGGGGTTTATAGTGGAGGAGAGGTGTAATTTTTGAATATTAATTCATTATTTTATTATTTCCCTCAAGACAACCAATAGTATTGTTTAATGTGACCCCTAATAGTAATAATGGCATGTGATTTTGAACCAAGTTTCCTTGGATCACTTATGATGTCATAAATAGTGTATTTTACTGATAAATTGAATATAAGGTATTTTACTGTATTTCACTATTCATCAAAAATTCAAGAATTTCAGAAAAATCCCAAAAATTCACCCCTACCATTTTTCGACGTGTAGAATTCAAAAGTGAAATCCATTTTTTAAAAACAGTTTTCTAAATATTATTAATTTAATTTTTAATTAAGGTCATAGTTAATTCGAAAAATAACAATCTTGAAGTGCAGTTGGTTTTATGTGACATTGAAAAATTAATTAAGATACCATTATCATATTTCCTTAAGAAAATAGAATATTATTATTATTTACTATTCATAAGGTTCATATTACTATTCATAAGGGTATGTTACTATTCACAAAAAATCAAGTTTGTTCTATCAGACTCCAAATGACTTACTGATCACAACTCTAGATGACCATTTTTTGAAATTCAAAACATAGAAGTGAGAAATTTATTGTTTAATGGTGAGGTTTTAACTATCTCCTAAATAACCTAGTGTTGTTTCAAAGGAACACAGTGATGAATATAATGTCACTCAGTGATGAATAGAGAAACATAACATAAAATGTTTGGGGTACTACATTATTCCCTCCTTCGGAAAATTTCATCCTCAAAATTTACAAAATATTACCTAAAAAGATTCGGGTATGTCTTTAACATAAGCTACTCAAGATCCCATGTTTCTTCCTCCATCTTATTGTTCCTACATAGAACCTTTACCAGACGATTCGTATGATTTCTCAATACTTTTTCTCTAGTATCAAGAATCTTGATAGGCTCTTCACAATAAGATAGATCTATCTCAAGTTCTACTTCTTCATAAGTGAGTACATGTGTTGGGCCTGGCATGTAATTTCTTAACATTGACACATGGAAGACATTATGAACCTTGGAGAGACTTGGAGGCATTTCCAAACGGTAATCTATGGATCCAATTCGGTTCATAATTTCAAAAGGTCTGATGTACCTGGGACTTAACTTTTCCTTCTTACCAAATTGTATAATACTCTTCCATGGAGATACCTTTAAGAAAATGTGATCACCTACTTGAAACTCCAAATCCTTCCTTCAATTATCTTTATATCTTTTTTGCCTACTTTGAGCTATTTTTATATGGTTTTAGATATTCTTCACCTTCTCTGTTGTTTCTTCAACAAGTTCTGGGCCCACCAGATTTCTTTCACCAACATCATCCCAGCAAGTTGGTGTACGACATCTCCTCCCATACAATGCTTCATAGGGTTCCATCTGAATACTTTAATGGAAGCTATTATTGTAGAAAAATTCTATGAGAGGTAAATACTAATCCCACATGCCTTGAAAATCAAGTGAACAAGTCCTCAACATATCTTCCAATGTTTGAATAGTCCGTTCTGATTGTCCATCAATTTGTGGGTGGTAGGCAGTGCTCAAATGAAGATCAGTATCTAGGGCCTTATGAAGAATTTTCCATAATCTTGATGTAAAATGTGGATCACTATCAGAAACAACCAATAGGGATACTCCATGAAGTCTCACAACTTCATTAATATATAGTCTTTATAGATGTTCAAGTGGTAGATCTTCTCCTATAGCAAGAAAATGTGCTGACTTGGTTAGACGATCAACAATGACCCATATTGCATCATTCCTTCTAGGAGTCTTTGGTAGTCCCATGAAAAATTCCATCGTGATATTATCCCATATCCACTTAGGTATGGGAAGAGGTTTCAATACTCCTCTAGGATGTTGCCTTCCAGCTTTCACTTGTTGAAAAACCATACATCTTGACACAAAATCAGCAATCTCTCTCTTCATGTTGTCCCACTAAAAATATTCCTTCAAATATTTATACATCTTATTGATACCAGGGTGTATAGAGAAATTATAACTATGTGCATCATCCAACAATTCCCTTTTTAGATCAGGTATATTGGGGACACAAAGTCTCTTCCCAAATCTCAAAATTCCATCTTCATATACGAATTCACTCAATCTCCCATCATTCATAGCTTTAATATTCTTTTGAAACTCATCATCATCTTGAGAACTTTTTATCCTTTCTAGTAAAGATGCTTTGGAAAAAGAAATGAAAAATCATTGATGTTTCACATTCCATGGTTATTCCCATATCTATCTTTATTAGATCCATGAAAATAGGTTCCCTTTCAACTCTCATCTTGTTCAAAACTCCATGATCCTCTTTTCTCAAATCATCTTCCACCTTATTTTCCTTCCTCAGGTGGTAGTGTATCATGAAATCATAATCCTTGAGTAGTTAAAGTCATATCCTTTTCCTCATGTTGAGTTCTTTCTATGAGAAAATATACTTCAAACTCTTGTGATCAGTATAAATATCACATTTTTCACCATAGAGATAATTTCTCCATATATTCAAAGAAAATATTACAGAATCTAACTCAAGATCATGAGTAGGATATTTTTTTTCATGAACTTTTAGCTGTCGTGATGCATAAGTAATAAAATTATCATTTTGCATAAGGACACAACCAGGTACTTTCTTTAAAGCATCACTATAAATAAAAAAAACCCTCATTCTCCGATGGTAGAGTCAATATAGAAGAATTGAATAATCTTCTCTTCAGTTCTTCGAAACATTCTTCACAATCTTTTGTCCAAAAAAATTTAACCCCTTTTCGCGTGAGCTTCGTTTTCGGGTTAGCCAGTCGGGCAAAATTCTGCACAAAATGCCGATAATAACCTGCTAAGCCAATAAAACTACGTACCACAGTTATGTTTCTTGGCATGGTCCAAACTTGGATTTCCTTTTTCTTCATAGGATCAACTAGGATTCCATCCTTCGAGAAAATATGGCCAAGAAAAGAAACTGACTGAAGCCAGAATTCACACTTATTAAACTTCACATATAGTTGATTTCTTCTAAGAGTTCCCAAAATAACTCTCAAGTGACTCTCATGGTCTTCATAGATTTTTGAGTATACAAGGGTATTATCGATGAATATCACAACAAATTTATCAATATATTCCTTGAAAACTCTATTCATTAAATCCATGAAAATAGATGGAGCATTCGTCAGTCCAAAAGGCATCACTGTAAACTCGTAATGCCCATACCTGGTTCGAAATGTTGTCTTCAAAATATCTTCCTTCCTCGCACTCAATTGATGATATCCAGATTGAAGGTAAATATTTGATCTGTATTGATCTCCATGAAGTTGGTCAAATAAATCATCAATTTGGGGTAAAGGATACTTATTCTTTATTGTAATAGCATTGATTTCTCTGTAATTAATGCATAGCATCATGGATCTATCTTTCTTCTTTACAAACAATAATGGGGCTCCCCATGGAGAAACACTAGTTCGAATAAATCCTTTGTCACTCAACTCTTCTAGTTGTTTCTTCAGCTCCACTAGCTCTACAGTGTCCATTCTATATGGGGTCTTTGATATAGGTCTTACATCAGGAATTAAGTGAATGGAAAACTCAATTTTTTGCTCTGGAGGATGTACAGGTAAATCCTATGGAAATACATCAATGTACTCTTTCACTATGTACACATCTTCAATTTGAATATTTCTTTCCTCTCTCATAGATATTGGTTTATCTTTCTCTCCAAATATTGAATTCAATAGAGCTACTGGGGGTGGTTCTAGATAACAATCAGGTGGAAAAGTTTTTACCCTAAAGACAAGGGATTCTATACCATTTCCAAAAATTGTAACTTCCTTTTTCTTGCAATAAATCCTTGCATTAGAATTTTATAGCCAATCCATACCATAAATTATATCAAATTAAGTCATGGGTATGATGATAAGGCTAGCAACTAAAGCATGTTTTGGTGTTTGGAGGGGGACTAGTCGACATGCCTTTGTTGTAATGATACATACCATGGTATTTTTGACTGACGACTCCTTAAATCAAATTGGACATATCTGATTTTCTTGGAAAACTGAGAGGATATAAATGAATGCGATGATCCAGAATCAAATAAAGTATTGGCTAAGTTTGAGGAAACAATTAAAGTGCATGCCACCACATCATTTGGAACTTCGACCTCTATAGTTGTAACCGCTTAAGGTCTCCCTTGATCTCTTGGCCTTTTCTAAGTCAAGTTTCCTTGGTGGTTAGGACACTAATTTTCATAGTGCCCCATCTCTCTACAATTTTAGCATTGAACATCATTGAATTGTTTCTTTCCCTTGCATTCATCTGATCGATGACCCTTTTCTCCATAGTTATAGCAGACTCCCATGCCTTTCAATCATTTCCCGATATGATTCTTACCACAGTTCTCACATAATGGGAAACTATTCATTCCCTTTCCCTTCTTTGGTGCTTCTCCTTTTCTTTTGTTATCAGAATACCGCTTCTTATCTTGGTTCCCTTTGAAAAAATTTGATCTAGAAAATTCCTTCTCTGTTTTGATGGCACTTGATACAATTTCATCATATGATGAAAATGATTGAGAATCCAGTGCCCTTAGAAAACATGGCTTAATACTTTCAAAGAAATGATCAATATTGTCCACTGAGTCATGTACGTAATCCACGGTGTACCTGTCTAGCCTTGTGAAGGTAGCCTCATACTCTGCAACACTGTATTCTTCCCTTTGTTTCAAACCAAGGAATTTCTTCTTCATTTCAGTTCATTACTCACGAGGGAAATATTTTTCATAGAATATTTCTTTAAAATTCATCCATTCCATATCTTCTATTTCTTCTTCCTCCATGGTGTTCTAAATCAGGGACCACCATTGGTCAGAATCACCCTTGATACAATATACTGCCAGCACCACCTTCTCATTTTCATTGCATTTTAATGCCATGAATATTTTTTCAAGTGACTTGATCCATTGCTCAGCTACCACTGGATTAGTAGTCCCACTGAAAGATGGGGTCTTCTGCCATATGAAATGATCCAACACAGGTGTGGAATGGTTATTTATTACAACTTGAGTAAGTTGTCCCAATATGTTCATGATCTGATCTGCTCTAATGTTGACTGTGTGGACATGCTTAGTAGGGGGATCCCTACTTTTCCCACGAGTATTAATTCCCCTTCTTCCATTAGATTTCATTTCTAAATAATGGGATAAACTAGATTAGTTTATAAATCATAAATATAAAATCACTCAACATAGATTTAAATTCTATGCATATGTAATCTTATAAACATGGTTTCTATGAGGTAAAATTTACATTAAACTCATTCATAATGGCTTGTAAATAAAATATGAATTATCATAAGCATATCCCCCAGGAGTGTCGTGACCAAGAGTGCAGCAAGGCCCGTTGTCGTGCACTAGTTCCTATTAAAGTCTAGCTCAAAGTGGTGTTTTCGGGTTTTACCCCTAGGATACATCTATGCCAGAGCCGCCTCTACCTTCTCGTATCCAAATAGGGATGTATTTCTTAAAAAGATCCACAAAATCTATTCCTTACCAAAATACCAGGGCGTTCTTGTATGTTTATCCTCAAATACTACCTTAGGGATTTTTTCCCTACTATACACTTCCTACTCTAGTTTCCAAGTTTCCTACTAAACTTCCTCTCATACCAACAGTAAGGACCCGACCCCAGAACTGCCCAGAGGGAGGTTTCGTCCTCCGGACACTCGAGCGTCGGTGAATTAATTGTGATATTGGCATGGTAAGAAGGAATAAAAATCCTAAAGGAACGAACAGTTTATTAGTCTTGAAAAATGTCACACCCCGACCGCAGGTATCTTTATTCTACTTCTTTCTTGGTCCCGATTTAAAATTTTTCGAGGTTTAGTTGTGTCGGCAGATTCACGTCGGTGCGCGGTCATCGCATCGCTGGTGGTGATCGTGCGTTCGGTCGGGTGACTATGTGTTCACCCGGCGTTTTAAATATTAAAGTTTTTACGTTGACTTTTTGTTATTATTACTATTTGAGTTGCGTTATTATTATTGTAATTATTTTCCGTGTATAAGTGTATATATATATATGTCTATACATGTGTATATATATACATATGTATATACTTTAATACGTTATGTTTATATATGTATATATATATATATATTGTATCTATGGGTATATGTTTATATATAGGTATATATATATATATATGTTTAGGTATGCGTATATATATATATATATACGTGTATTTTGATTATAATAATTATTATTAAAATTAACCAACTTTTATTTATTATCATTATTTGATTATTATTATTATTATTATTATAAAGTTTTATTATTATTATTATTAATATTATTATAAATTTTTATCATTTTTATAAAGTTTATTATTATTATTATAAAGTTTTAATATTATTATTATTATAACATTTTATTTTTATTATTATAATTATTATAATTTTTTTTTCATATATATACATATATATATTATTTTAACCCTAAACCTACCCTAATCCCTCTCCCCGTAGCCGCCACCCCCCCCCCCCCCCTCACCTCTCTCTCTCTCCATCCCCTTTCTCCTCCTCCTTCCCCGTTCCCGGCCTCCTTCCTGCGTACGCCGCCCCGCTCCCCGCACCCAGCACCCCCGCTTCCCATCCCTGCCGTCTCGGCCTCCTCGCAGCACCCGACTCCCTCCGCGACCCGCACCGGGCGTCCCGTCCCAACCGCCGCTGCTCCCCTCCTGTTTTCCAGCGGTCCAGACGGTCGCACCGTCTCTCCCCTGCACCGGCCTCGTCCGGCGCTCCCCGTCTCGGTGTCGCCAGCCCCTCCGCGTGACTCCCGGCCTCCCCCTTCCTCCGGCGTCATCCCTCCTGTTCCCGTCGCCGACCACATTTTCCCCCTGCTCCTCCGCCTTGCGCCGACCCCGCGCTGCCGTCCCGGCTTCCCCGCGCAACGACCCCCCCCCCCCCCTGCTCGCCGTCCCGTCTCGCCCAGCCCCAGCACACCCCGTCACCGACGCCCCGCCCTCTCGCCGTCCGGCTCCCCCGACCTCCGGCACCCGCGGCCTCGCGCCGTCCTCCCCCTGCCGCGCCGGCTTCCTCTGCTCGGCCGCACCCAGCCAAGTCGCCCCCGGCCCTCCGGTGCTCCGCCCCGCTCCCCACCTCCTTCCGGCGACCACCTCCCCGTCCCGGCTCCCCGGCGACGGCCTTCCCGACTCCGGCCGCCTGCTCCTTCCGTCGCCGACCCCGTTCCCCCCTGCTCGTGAGTCTTTTTTTTTATTTATGTTTGTTTCATTTTATTATAAGTGTTATTATTATGTTACTATTATTATCTTTATTATTATTATTATTATTATATTATGTTATCCTCACTAATATTATTATATTATGTTTTTATATTATTATTATTAATATTAATAACATATTATGAATATTATTATTACTATTATTGTAATGTTGTATTATTATTACTACATTATTATTTTATTATTATTATTATTATGTTGATATTATTCTATTATTATTATTTTTATTATATCATTATTGTTTTTATTGTTATATTATTACTATACTTATTAAATTATTATTTTTATATCATTCTTGTTATTAAAGTATGTTATTATTATTATTATATTATTATTATTAATATATTATTAAGATTAAGATTATTATTATTTTTATTATTTTCAAGTTAATATTATTAAGTTATTATTTTGTTATGATATTGTTATTATTATGGTTATGCTATTATTATCATTATAATAATAATATTATTATTATTATTTTCTTATTATTATTACTCTGGCATTTACTTGTGCTTTGTTAGGGGTTTTCTTCATCAATTTATATTTGTTTTTGGTAGGTTTAAGACTTTAGGACCCGCGCAGGGCGTTTCCGAGAAAGCGCCATCGCCGCGCCTTGTTTCCGAGGTTCTGCCGTCTCCGCGCCTCAGTTTCGAGAGTGTTGGACTTTATCATGTGGCTTCGGACACACGTCGTGTCACCGCGCCTTGGTTCCAAGGTCGTTTTTCCGTCGCGCTTGGATCTTGAGGTAGGTCTCCCTTTGCACTCGCCTTTAAGTTTAGAATTTATTTATTCCTTGACATTTTATTAAGTTTCAGTAAATTCAAAAGTATTATTAAGTAGTTATCTATAGTTTGGTGATCTGCTGATGATAAAAGTTGTTTTAATTCTAGCGTTTCATTAAAAGCATTTTCTTGGATTTAATTGGTGCTTCCATGGTAGTGTTGCTAGATGGTTCTTCTTGAATAATGAAAGACATGTTGAATTGGGTTTTGAAATGTTTTGGCGTGTGTAAATTAGTAGATGTACTGTTTATGAAAAATGGTGTTTTCTTAGAACCTTGATTAGAGAAAACGTCGTGTGACCTTTGAACTTGTTTTGGAAACTTTATGTGTGGCTCTTGGTTGATGAAATATGTTTTCCTTTGTTGCGCGAACAAAAGTTTGGATTTCATTTGGGAAATGGTGTTCCTTCAAAAAATGATTAAAGGCCCGTTTGGCTCTTGATAAAAGTGGGGTGCGTTTGGTGGTTGGAAAGTGACTCTACTTGTGAAACAAATGTGTTCCAGGTTTAAGATGCTGATTTGAGTTTCTTAAATAAATTTCTAAGTGCGTTTCTGGTTTTCAATGAAATGGCGCGTGTCATCTATCTTTAAAAATTCTTTAGTCTTAAATGATCAAAATGTAAGTAACATGACGGCCCGATTGGCACTTTATCAAATGTGAAGTGATTATATATATATATATACGTACTTGTGAGGGCATTTCTACAGGGGGACTTCCCTTCGAGGGTTGTCGTGTAGCGATGTCCGTGTAAGGGGTTGGCAAGTGCGGTGAGATGAGTCACGCGTGCGAGGGTCTCCCACTTACACAGTGTTACTAAAACCACTATGGGTTCCTGGGCGTCTTGTAGATTATCGAGTGACGGTTGCTTGCTAACCCTGATTAGACGGGTTGGTACCCTCTGGAGTTGTGGACAGGCCAGGTGGGATGTGCCACTGGTTGGCTATTAGGGCGGCCAGTTGGTTATTGACTGTGGAGTACCATGTCGGCAGGTAGTCTGAACCCGAGTACGTCCAGGGGTTTTCTAGGGATGTTCAGGATCGCCCATGGTTATTGCTGATAACTTCTGGTTTATTTTTACTTGCACTTGGTTTTCCTTGCCTGTTTACCTTTACTTGCACTTGTTTTCCCTGCTTGTTTTCTTTCAGTCATATTTCACAGCCTATACTGTTAGACTTTGAGAAAAATGGTTTTCAAATGAAAATGCTTTATTCGCTTTGGGTTAGATTTGAAAATGTAACACATTGCTTTTCAGAATTAGTTTAAAACTAATGAAATGGAACTAACTTTCGAAAAAGAATAAGGGAAATGTCTCGTGTTTTATTTTCAAGTAAAACATTATGAAAAATTACTTTTATACATTATAGTTCAAACCTGGATTATGTAGATTCTATATTTACTGGCAGTGCTTTGGGATTTTTTGTTGGGCTCACCTACTGAGTACTTTTGTGCTCACGCCTATCCTTTTACCTTTTCAGTTGCAGGTTCCTTGTGTTCAGGTCTTCTGTTTTGAGTCGCTCAGTGCTGGAGCGAGGTTGCTCTCTAGTTGGGTGGTGACCTGAAAGGTCACATGGAGGTACGTGGTCGTGTGGCCTTTATTTTGTTTTCTTTTCCACTATTAGTGTGTATTTTATATGTTCTATTTACTCTTTTTTGGGCTGAAATCGTTCCCAACGATCAAATTTTTATGCCCGGCACTTGTTGCCATCCCGGGGGGATCGGGAACGCCCCTCGGGACTTGCCGTGGACCGGCTCGGGTGCCCGGTTCAGGGTCGACCCGGGATGGTTCGTGACAAAATGGTATCAGAGGTGGTTATTGTTATTTGGGTTGTCCGGTAGAAGGAGATTAGGACTGTCGGAACTCGAGGGGTAAGTACAGGAAGAGCGTCGCGAACTCTTGCTCGCACTGATCTTCGAGTTACCAGGGGTAGTTCGGGAATTGTGTCCTTGTCTTTTCTGGTTTGTCTTGGATTGAGAGATGACAATGGAGGCAAGCCGACGTTACGTCGTGATTTCACATGGAGTAGTGACCCATGTAGAGTCTGAGTACACGGTTTGAATTCCTCCTAGTGGTCGATGCTGACTCGAGACATGGCTCACTACCATGTCGCCAGGTTGAGCGTGACTACTAGTCCCTCACTTCAGTGGTTGATGCAAATTTGGTTGCTGCTTTCGTTTTGGTTTGTGTGAGTGCGTGATTGGAAATGAAAAAAAGTTTTTGAAAGATTGGACTGGTTTTTTTTAAAAGACTTTGAATGTATGAAATGGGTTTTGAAACTGAAATCTCTTGATTTGGAAATCTGTTGTTTTCTTGGAATTGGTTATTAATGATTTGGGTTGAAACCTCAGTTCCTCTTTATGAACGTCTGCACATGTGTGAGAATGCATGGAAAGTGTGTGTTGACGCACGTATGAATGGAATGTGGATAAAGACATGTGCAACGGGTCATGGGAGTACCTGGGTGTGTATTTGAAATTTAACGCTTGACTTTGTTTTCTAAATTGCTTTTAAAGGGGAAACAGTTTTGGAAAGTTTTGGTTTGAAAGTGGATTGGTTTTTGGAAAGTGATCTTGAGAAAGGGTGGTTTTGAAATCAAAAATGAAAAGGGAATTTTAAAGAGGAGATTTTGTTTTGGGTTGTGTTCGTATTTGTTTGGTCTTTGTGCTGACTGTTTTTGATGAAGCGCTTTTATTGAAGTTGCTTCGGTTTGATGTTGGTTTTGGCTTTGTGTTTTATATATCTCTCAGGAAATGCCGCCCAGAAAGGTCTCTAAGGATTCGGGTATGTCATGCCCAGTTTTTAGTCCTCCTCAGACTCTGCCTATTCTCCATGGTGATCAAGGTCCGTTAGAGGCAGTGGAATGGCTCGAGGAAGTGGAGCGTGTCTTTAGAATATTGGGAACTCCCGAAAATGTTAAGGTTCGTGCAATTATGAAGTTGTTTGAGGGTCCAGCTCTGGACCAGTGGAAGGTGGTTGCCCCACCATCGACGCAAGTTGAGATGACGTGGGATGTCTTTAGAATTGTTTTCATCCAATGGTTTGTACCTGAGGAAGTGAAGCTGGAGAAAAAGAGAGAGCTTGTGCAGATTCAGCAAGGTCAACGGACGGTGAAGGCATATGTTGACCATTTCAAGGAACTGATTCCCTTTTCTCCAGAGGTAGCGTCGCATGAGCTCATGAAGGTCTCTCTTTTCACTGGGGGTCTTCGTCCAGAGATCAAGGAGCGAGTCCTCCCTTATAAAGACCTTTGTTTCGAGAAGCTGGTGGAGGAAGCTTTCTTAGCTGAGTTGGTTTCCGGTGTGCGGGTGGTTAATACTTTGGTGTCCCCTGTTGTTCGTAAGAGTTCCCCCTCTGGTGATGAAAAGGCGCGAGAGATACCTGTTCCTAAGGAGTTATCCCCTTTGGTCCCAGCTTTCAGTTCATCAGATCGTTCTATGGTATGCTTTCAGTGTGGTCGTTTCGGGCATTTAAAGTCATCTTGTCGCAACCCTCCGAAGACGTGTCATCGATGCGGCTGTCTGGGTCATCTGGAGAAGTTTTGCAGGAAGCGTCGCTCGAAGAGGAAACTGTGATAGGAGAATGTCAGTACCTGACTGTGAGGCAGAAGATGCTTCAGCCATCAGAGCCCCAGCCACAAGTCTCGGGGTGAAGCTCGCGCACAGTCAGGAGTCCCCAGGGGTGTGAAGCCTTGGTCCAGGTTTTGTGTTCCGTGTTAGCAGTGGAACAATCAAGATCTTTTAGTACTTGTTTTTCTGATGCTAAGTTTTGACGTTGTTGTATGTTCAATGTTTTACCATGGGGTTATCATGGACCTGTTCTATTATAATCCAAGTAGTTTGGATTATGTGGATGTTTTGTTTCTGAATCGCATGTGTTTCTTAAAAGTGTGTTTGACCCTCGTATGGGTTGATCTCGTTTTAGTTATGTTGTTGATGTGGTTATGCTTTGTGGACTTCGGTGGATCATGTCTCCAATTTGATAATGGTTAAATGTTTTTCTATGGTTTTTTCCCTGGTGTTGAAGGTTGTTGACTCTGGTTTAGGATTTAATGTCTTGACGGAAGTGTTGTTCTAATCGTGCTATAAGAGTTGGTTTAAACCGGTTGGGAGTTCCCGCGTCGACCCCCCCCCCCATTCTAGGGTTTTCCATTTAGATGGTCAACTTTTCGGCACAAGTTAAGTTCTTGTGGTGGGGAGAACCCCTTCGTGTTCTCCCCTAAATCTCGGACCTTAGTTTTCTCTTCGATCGGTCGGGTGTGACCTGTGTAGAATAAGGTCATCCCCGAGATTCTCAGTTTTCTTCAAGCTCCTTTAGTTCTGTTTGGGCATAGACTTGGTTTTTGTCTGACTAGTGGCCTGGTGACTTTCTGGGGGCAGAAAGTGTCTATGGTGGGGAGAATTGTCACACCCTGACCGCAGGTATCTTTATTCTACTTCTTTCTTGGTCCCGATTTAAAATTTTTCGAGGTTTAGTTGTGTCGGCAGATTCACGTCGGTGCGCGGTCATCGCATCGCTGGTGGTGATCGTGCGTTCGGCCGGGTGACTATGTGTTCACCCGGCGTTTTAAATATTAAAGTTTTTACGTTGACTTTTTTTTATTATTACTATTTGAGTTGCGTTATTATTATTGTAATTATTTTCCGTGTATAAGTGTATATATATATATGTCTATACATGTGTATATATATACATATGTATATACTTTAATACGTTATGTTTATATATGTATATATATATATATTGTATCTATGGGTATATGTTTATATATAGGTATATATATATATATATATGTTTAGGTATGCGTATATATATATATACGTGTATTTTGATTATAATAATTATTATTAAAATTAACCAACTTTTATTTATTATCATTATTTGATTATTATTATTATTATTATTATTATTATAAAGTTTTATTATTATTATTAATAATATTATTATAAATTTTTATCATTTTTATAAAGTTTATTATTATTATTATAAAGTTTTAATATTATTATTATTATAACATTTTATTTTTATTATTATAATTATTATAATTTTTTTTTCATATATATACATATATATATTATTTTAACCCTAAACCTACCCTAATCCCTCTCCCCGTAGCCGCCACCCCCCCCCCCCACCTCTCTCTCTCTCCATCCCCTTTCTCCTCCTCCTTCCCCGTTCCCGGCCTCCTTCCTGCGTACGCCGCCCCGCTCCCCGCACCCGGCACCCCCGCTTCCCATCCCTGCCGTCTCGGCCTCCTCGCAGCACCCGACTCCCTCCGCGACCCGCATCGGGCGTCCCCGTCCCAACCGCCGCTGCTCCCCTCCTGTTTTCCGGCGGTCCAGACGGCCGCACCGTCTCTCCCCTGCACCGGCCTCATCTGGCGCTCCCCGTCCCGGTGTCGCCAGCCCCTCCGCGCGACTCCCGGCCTCCCCCTTCCTCCGGTGTCATCCCTCCTGTTCCCGTCGCCGACCACATTTTCCCCCTGCTCCTCCTCCTTGCGCCGACCCCGCGCTGCCATCCCGGCTTCCCCGCGCAACGACCCCCCCCCCCCCCCCCGCTCGCCGTCCCGTCTCGCCCAGCCCCAGCACACCCCGTCACCGACGCCCCGCCCTCTCGCCGTCCGGCTCCCCCGACCTCCGGCACCCGCGGCCTCGTGCCGTCCTCCCCCTGCCGAGCCGACTTCCTCTGCTCGGCCGCACCCAGCCAAGTCGCCCCCGGCCCTCCGGCGCTCCGCCCCGCTCCCCACCTCCTTCCGGCGACCACCTCCCCGTCCCGGCTCCCCGGCGCCGGCCTTCCCGACTCCGGCCGCCTGCTCCTTCCGTCGCCGACCCCGTTCCCCCCTGCTCGTGAGTCTTTTTTTTTTATGTTTGTTTCATTTTATTATAATTGTTATTATTATGTTACTATTATTATCTTTATTATTATTATTATTATTATATTATGTTATCCTCACTAATATTATTATATTATGTTTTTATATTATTATTATTAATATTAATAACATATTATGAATATTATTATTACTATTATTGTAATGTTGTATTATTATTACTACATTATTATTTTATTATTATTATTATTATGTTGATATTATTCTATTATTATTATTTTTATTATATCATTATTGTTTTTATTGTTATATTATTACTATACTTATTAAATTATTATTTTTATATCATTCTTGTTATTAAAGTATGTTATTATTATTATTATATTATTATTATTAATATATTATTAAGATTAAGATTATTATTATTTTTATTATTTTCAAGTTAATATTATTAAGTTATTATTTTGTTATGATATTGTTATTATTATGGTTATGCTATTATTATCATTATAATAATAATATTATTATTATTATTTTCTTATTATTATTACTCTGGCATTTACTTGTGCTTTGTTAGGGGTTTTCTTCATCAATTTATATTTTTTTTTGGTAGGTTTAAGACTTTAGGACCCGCGCAGGGCGTTTCCGAGAAAGCGCCATCGCCGCGCCTTGTTTCCGAGGTTCTGCCGTCTCCGGGCCTCAGTTTCGAGAGTGTTGGACTTTATCACGTGGCTTCGGACACACGTCGTGTCACCGCGCCTTGGTTCCAAGGTCGTTTTTCCGTCGCGCTTGGATCTTGAGGTAGGTCTCCCTTTGCACTCGCCTTTAAGTTTAGAATTTATTTATTCCTTGACATTTTATTAAGTTTCAGTAAATTCAAAAGTATTATTAAGTAGTTATCTATAGTTTGGTGATCTGGTGATGATAAAAGTTGTTTTAATTCTAGCGTTTCATTAAAAGCGTTTTCTTGGATTTAATTGGTGCTTCCATGGTAGTGTTGCTAGATGGTTCTTCTTGAATAATGAAAGACATGTTGAATTGGGTTTTGAAATGTTTTGGTGTGTGTAAATTAGTAGATGTACTGTTTATGAAAAATGGTGTTTTCTTAGAACCTTGATTAGAGAAAACGTCGTGTGACCTTTGAAATTGTTTTGGAAACTTTATGTGTGGCTCTTGGTTGATGAAAGATGTTTTCCTTTGTTGCGCGAACAAAAGTTTGGATTTCATTTGGGAAATAGTGTTCCTTCAAAAAATGATTAAAGGCCCGTTTGGATCTTGATAAAAGTGGGGTGCGTTTGGTGGTTGGAAAGTGACTCTACTTGTGAAACAAATGTGTTCCAGGTTTAAGATGCTGATTTGAGTTTCTTAAATAAATTTCTAAGTGCGTTTCTGGTTTTCAATGAAATGGCGCGTGTCATCTCTCTTTAAAAATGCTTTAGTCTTAAATGATCAAAATGTAAGTAACATGACGGCCCGATTGGCACTTTATCAAATGTGAAGTGATTATATATATATATATATATATATATATATATATATACGTACTTGTGAGGGCATTTCTACAGGGGGACTTCCCTTCGAGGGTTGTCGTGTAGCGATGTCCGTGTAAGGGGTTGGCAAGTGCGGTGAGATGAGTCACGCGTGCGAGGGTCTCCCACTTACACAGTGTTACTAAAACCACTATGGGTTCCTGGGCGTCTTGTAGATTATCGAGTGACGGTTGCTTGCTAACCCTGATTAGACGGGTTGGTACCCCCTGGAGTTGTGGACAGGCCAGGTGGGATGTGCCACTAGTTGGCTATTAGGGCGGCCAGTTGGTTATTGACTGTGGAGTACCATGTCGGCAGGTAGTCTGAACCCGAGTACGTCCAGGGGTTTTCTAGGGATGTTCAGGATCGCCCATGGTTATTGCTGATAACTTCTGGTTTATTTTTACTTGCACTTGGTTTTCCTTGCCTGTTTACCTTTACTTGCACTTGTTTTCCCTGCTTGTTTTCTTTCAGTCATATTTCATAGCCTATACTGTTAGACTTTGAGAAAAATGGTTTTCAAATGAAAATGCTTTATTCGCTTTGGGTTAGATTTGAAAATGTAACACATTGCTTTTCAGAATTAGTTTAAAACTAATGAAATGGAACTAACTTTCGAAAAAGAATAAGGGAAATGTCTCGTGTTTGATTTTCAAGTAAAACATTATGAAAAATTACTTTTATACATTATAGTTCAAACCTGGATTATGTAGATTATATATTTACTGGCAGTGCTTTGGGATTTGTTGTTGGGCTCACCTACTGAGTACTTTTGTGCTCACGCCTATCCTTTTACCTTTTCAGTTGCAGGTTCCTTGTGTTCAGGTCTTCTGTTTTGAGTCGCTCAGTGCTGGAGCGAGGTTGCTCTCTAGTTGGGTGGTGACCTGAAAGGTCACATGGAGGTACGTGGTCATGTGGCCTTTAGTTTTTTTTCTTTTCCACTGTTAGTGTGTATTTGATATGTTCTATTTACTCTTGTTTGGGCTGAAATCGTTCCCAACGATCAAATTTTTATGCCCGGCACTTGTTGCCATCCCGGGGGGATCGGGAACGCCCCTCGGGACTTGCCGCGGACCGGCTCGGGTGCCCGGTTCAGGGTCGACCCGGGCTGGTTCGTGACAAAAAAACTAGATACATATATATAACTCCAATTACATTGGGAAAGGTTACAAAATACAATACAAAACAAAAACTAAAAACTGCGTCCACATGAACTCAATAAATGGCCTTCTCTTCATCACCTGTTGAAGATAGACAATGAAAGGGGTGAGCTCAAATGCTCAGTAAGGGTTAAAAAAACCAGAAGCAATACTACAATAATAAGTGAGTCACAATCGATTTGATATAATCAATATGGCATAGTGAATAAATGAATAACAAATGCCAATAACAAACTGAGAATGAAACTGCATCCATAGATTTTGTCATAGTGAAAACCACATGGATAATAATAATAACTGATAATGAATGAAGAGAATTCTTATTAGTTGGACGTCATGTATCTAGCACATGAAACCATAATACCATAAAAACGGTTTACTGCTTTGGGAAGAAACCTGTCTGATTTTTGGAAACAAACTCGAAGGGTCTGTCGCCAAACTGTTTTGTCTCATGAGACCTACCGATGCATCGAGGGGCTATAGTGGGCCCCAACCACCTCTACACCAAAATCATTCTTTATAAAATGATTTAATACAAGAGAAATATTACTTTTCAATATTCGTATAGAGTATATAATATGGATTCATGAATAACATCCCAAATATACACCGTATGTGAAATGGTATATGGTTTAGACAATAAACATATCCATGACATGAGATTATGGATATTTAATATAAATATAATTTCAAATGGAAATTTATCTCAAATGGGAAGTAGGTACACCACATGAGTATTATTAGGTGCACAATACAAAGTTATTCACAACAAAGGAGATATTCTTGAACAAAAGTGAGAGAGAGAATCCCTTACCTTATGCTTGAAGGTGTTCTTGTCTTGTTTTTAAAGACCTGAATAAAAAATTAGGATTATTAATTCATATGTCCAGAACCTATTTTATATTTAATTGATATTTTATAACCTTATTTAGTTCATTAATGTCCTTTTTTGATGGATTTAAGTGATTCTATTTTATTGTTTTGGAAGCATTTTCTTACTTGGTTTCATGCTTTGTTTACTTGTATTCATGAATGGAAGTTGGTTTGAAATATGGTTAAACATACAAAATTGTTAATATACATTATTAGTGAAATTAAAGAGACATAAATTATCTTATAATGATTCTAGTTATATACCATGATGATGACTCATTTGATGAGTTAAAGATAAACGCTTGAATTTGGCTTGGCAGTTTTGTGCTAAATAAACTTGTTTTGTATTTTTATTCCATATTATGATCATTTAAAGATTCCATAACATTAATAAATATAAAACACATTTATTATTACCTGGTGCAACCATATATTTGGTTTCATAACCAGACTTGAAATAACCAATTGAAATTGAAATTACATCGTCCAAGATGTCGGTAATTTGACACATCACGGACAATGTTTTTATTCCTTAAATAAGTGGGAGAGGAGAAGAATAATGATGAATAATTTTACATAAAAATTAAAACATCCATAAAATACATGATTCTAGAGCATACATGCCTCTTGGTTAAGATTAGGTGAGGAAATAAGAAGAAAACAAAAGAATCTTAAAATGAATGAAAACTAGATAAATTTCTCACGAAAATTCAGCAGCCTAACAGCGTCTCTTAAAATTTCATAAAAATAGTTTGATGAGAGGAATGGAATATCTCATAATTCATAATTAATATGGACATTAAGGGGGAATATTTAATGAAATATCCCAACACAATCCAAAGGGAAAGGAATAGAATAACATAAAATGAAAGAAAAAAATGCAAATAAAAGAGGTTGTTTACCTCTTGATCTCTTCTCCTTGAGATCTTTCTTAAGGGCTTTGGTCTTGGTATTTTTGTGAGACCAGCAGCTCTAGGACATGGGGAAGATACTTGAGAGGATTATTGGGCAGAACTTTGAGGATCTTCAAGGCTTAGAGGAGTGAAGAGAAGAGGTGGGGGGTTATAGTGGAGGAGAGGAGTAATTTTTGACTTTTTAATTCATTATTTTATTATTTCCCTCAAGACAACCAATATTATTGTTTCATGTGACCCATAATAGTAATAATGACATGTGAGTTCGAACCAAGTGGCCTTGAATCACTTATGATGTCTTAAATAGTGTATTTTACTGATAAATTGAATATACGGTATTTTACTGTATTTCACTATTCATCAAAAATTCAAGAATTTTAGAAAAATCCCAAAAATTCACCCCTACCATTTTTCGACGTGTAGAATTCAAAACTGAAATCTATTTTTCAAAAATAATTTTCTAAATATTATTAATTTAATTTCTAAATAAGTTCATAGTTAATTCAAAAAATAACAATCTTGAAGTGCAGTTAGTTTTATGTGACGTTGAAAAATTGATTAAGATCCCATTATCATATTTCCTTAAGAAAATAAAATAATATTACTATTTACTATTCATAAGGGTCATATTACTATTCATATTACTATTCATAAGGGTATGTTACTATTCACCAAAATCAAGTTTTTTCTATCAGACTCCAAATGACTTACTGGTCACAACTCTAGATGACCATTTTTCGAAATTAAAAACATAGAAGTGAGAAAATTATTGTTTAATAGAGAGGTTTTAACTATCTCCTAAATAACCTAGTGTTGTTTCAAAGGAACACGGTGATGAATATAATGTCACTCAGTGATGAATAGAGAAACATAACATAAAATGTTTGGGGTACTACACTATACATAAAAACTCTAACAATCAAGAATATGAATGCTAAACATTGTCTATAACCTCAAGACCATACAACCAAAATCCTCAAAACATCATAATTAAAATCCCCAAACCACACCAAACTCAAAAATGAAAAGAAAAAATGAATCGATAAGGGTCTCCCAGCCTTTTAGAATTATTATAAAGTTGTTAAATGAATGGTAACACTCTTAAGAATAAACCACCACCAAGGATAACTTCATACAGTAACAAAAACCTACCATTAAAAGAGTAATCCAAGAAAAACTCTAAAGGACACACCCTAAGATCATCCAAAAAGCTAAAAAACAAAACATCTCATGAATACACTTAATGGATCCATCAACACCTTATCAACCCAAATAGGTATGTAAAAAACTATAGCTAATCCATAATAAGAAACAAAATAGTAACTCTCTATTGATCATCAGTCTATATAGGTAAACCAAAACCTTAACTATGGGGAAACATTTCATGGAGAACCCTAAAAACAAAACTATCACCCTAAGGTACTCACCAAAAGCCTACCTCAATCCTAATTACCCAAGCATAGACCCAAATGTCTCCCATGTTCTACCCATCCGTAATCTCACCACAACCGACTAACCCCAAAAACCAAATTAGAAGAACTTTAAAACTGAACCACATCCAAAATCATTTAAATCACAAGAAAATATATTCCACTAACCAAGAAATCCATATCCTCAAATAAATAACATCCCATGTGAAATGATTAAGGAGACGCCCAAGGAAAACACCAAATTGGAGCTACCATAAAATCCTTAACCAGATCAAAATTCAAAAAAAAAAGAATCCACAAAACAATAAATAATCCCAAGATTAAACCAAAGAATTCTTATGAAAACAAAACTTTAATAATTACTAGATATAGTCTTGGAAGATATAATAAAAATTAACTCTCAATTACATATGGAACCCTCTATCAAATAATTTACATTGTTGAATGACAGCTGACTAACTCAAGAGAATGACTAAAAACCACTAAGTATGATTCAAGAATTCAAAAATAGGATCCAAGTGGTGATAATATTCTAATCCCACCACTCTATTTAGATTTGGGTTGGAGTCCTGAATCGAAGGAAACCACTCCAATCAAAGAGAGTTTTTACCTAAAGTAAGTCCTTCTACTTTATTTCTTTTCCATTCTAGGAGGAATAATGAAATAAAAATGGCATTGACTCAGTGAGTTCATGCCTCCTCCTTTAAACTAAACCATATAATTATATCTAAGGGAAATTCTAAAAACACAACAAACAGAAAAAAACTTCCATCACATATCATAAAAAATTTCTTTCTTTAATACCATCAACTTTTTTTTATAATTCAAAACACTTTTCACTAAGGTGCATATTTGGAAAAAAACCCCCCATTTATCTTTAAAAAAACATAGACTTGGAAACATGATCATTCCATTTACAAAACCAAATAAAACTATTTAATGACCCTAATAAAATTCATAAACATTTTATAAATTTAGTTAATATTTAAATTCCAATTTTATTATATTGAATTTTCAAAAAAATTACAAGTAAACCCATTTTGTTTAAAATTTCCATCACACATAAACCCCAATATCTGGCTTGAAAATCAGACCCCATTTTTTTCTAAAAATACTTACAATAATACATATTGAAATTGACTAAATTTCAAAGCATTCTAAATAAAAATAATTAAAAACATCTAATGAATGTTAAAATATTTTCACCAATAATTTATAAAATCGTCAATTTAATTCAAAAAAGATTAGTTTTTTCAAGAAAACATAATGTGAATTTAAGTTTAAAACCAAGAAATAAGCCACAAATATCAACTAAAACCATATCTATTTCATAAAGAATGTTCATTTCTTAGAATCACAATAATGGTAAGCACCATTAGGATAAATCTCAAAGGAAAGGAAAGAAAAACAATAATTTTAGAATAGAAATATTGATATTCATGGTTTGGATACATGGGCTATTAAATTGTGAACCAACCATACAATAGGGTTTGTAATGGTTAATGAACCATTATTTACAGGCCCCACATGGTTTACCTTACCATGTAGGCGGACCTTGAATTTTTAGTTCATTTAGTGCTTTCAAATCCAAAACTCAAAAAGATCTATGAAATCGCATATACACTCCTCAGAGACCCAAATACCATCATCTTATACTGAAATCCATCAAGGATATTAAAAAAATCAAAATCAAGACTAAAATTTTGAATACCCATGGAAACTCAAGGTTTTGAACAAGAAAGTAATCATGAGGCCCTTTCTTACTCTTACCTCTCAAGTCCTAAAATTCATTGATCTATGCTACCATGAAAATACCAAAATAATGAGACAATATCCTCAAGAACCTAGGATATTAACATAAACTTAGGCACTAATACAATTTTTAATGAACCATCCTGGGCTGACCCAACACATCACCCATCATGTTCTATTACTGGTCCTGAAATGAATTCTCAATCTCCATATGCTAACAAATAGTGCATGTGAATCACAAGAAACATCTTGGTAATGATTTTACCATAAAATCAAAGTTAATTAATAGTTTATCATTCACCTAAAATCTATAATTGACCATTCATACTTTTTACATCTATGATAAACATAAATTATCAAGAATAAAACAATAAAAGAAAATTATTTATAAGAAATAAAATTGATTCAACCCATTTTTAAAAAAATTGAAATAATATCCATAATAAATACATAACATGATACAAAAAAATAAACTAGATACAGAAAAATTAATTTTATCTTATCTTGTACATTGACAACTAAAATAAATCAAAGCTTAAACTGATCTACTTTATCACCACCATGTAACCCGAAGTTTCTCTCTACATCCAAAACTCAACATATTTAGAAAAATAGAATAATAAAAAAACTCATTTGGAAACTTGTAACCTCTATACAATATATAAGATAAACATACACAAAAACATGAATGTTCATGCATGGTGTGACCTAAAATGTCTAGTAGGATCTTACTAAGGAGTCTCTATAATTCCATTAATAAAATAGGTCATGAATACAAACTTGAAAGTCAATAAATAAAATAAGTTTTTCCAATTTCCATAATGAAAAACAAAATAAAATCACTAATTATTTACACAAATAATAAAATATGTTTTCCATTATAAATCCCAATAAATTGAAATCATCTTTTTAAACTGAAATGCCAACCATGTTTATTTTAGTAAAATCAAACCAAAAAATCAGACATTATTTTTCATTTAAAACTTCAATACAAACAATATTTTAATAAAAATTAATAACAAATCCAACTAAAGAGTAAATAATCACAACACAAATGGTAACTATATACTCAATAAGTAATATTAAAAACAAAAAGAAATGGTTTCACTATCCATAATCACAAGGGGATATAATCATGTGATGTGAATCCACTACATAGATCCATTGATCAAGAAAAAATTTCATAGGATACCCCTAAGTATTATAGTGTGAAAATCCTAACAATTCAAAAACCAATATAGGACAATAGTATTTATACATCATTTCCAAAACATAACACAACTCATCCAACTATCCCACACCATCCTCGTCAAAATAAAACTCCCTATTTATCTTTATTTCACGCTATAAGGGACCCTAACAGTGTCTATACCAACTAGGGCATCATGATTAAAGTTTTACCACCTGAAACCTATGTTCCCATGAACAAAAATATATGGTGGTAAGAAATAAATCAATATGAACTCATAAATAAAACATAAAAATATCACATACGTCACCTCCAACACCCTTGCATAGCACAACCCCCTTTTCACATCATTAAATCATCATATATAATAAGCATAAGGGTAATGTGATGAGGGTATCAAAATACTAAACCGACTGATTAAAAATTAAAAATTATCCTTCTTATGAAAACCAACTCAAGATGTAGGGTATTTTACTTTCCATTTAAATTCCATCCTATCAAAATGATTTGAAATATATTAGGAACACACGCACCTTTTTAAATCCAAACCCATTATTTAAAACATGTAGTTCTCCTTTAAAAATACAAAACATGTCCCAAGACCATATTTTATCACCAAAATCCATTTGAAATTTCACATTAGTATTTTATCAAACACATGGCATGATTAAACACTTATATTCAAAATAATTCAATAAATTTCCAATGAAAAACATTGATGAAAAGTTTTTATTTCCTTGAAAACTATTTATACTTTCATTTAAAACATCATATACAATTATATTTTAATTAGAAATGGAATTCTAAAACCTAATCATTTCATAAATTACAAAATAAAGGAAGATATAAGAAACAACTACCTCAAAAATCATAATGATGTCACAATGAATCTCTTTCAATGGAGAATTCCCAAAAGAGACAAGAATCACCCTCTACAATCCCTAAATGACCAAAAACCCAATTTTATAAAAACTCAAACACTTAATCCCACCTAAAAGTTATTAGGGTTGAAATGGAGAAGGAAAATAAAAGGGGTAATGGGATAGGGGAGGGGAGAGAACATAAAGAAGAGGAAAATGAGGATAAATACCATGGAAACTAATTCAAATAGAAGGAGAGACACCCAAAATTAAAGGAGGAGTGGAATATCTATTAGGGATCCATGAATCTTGGAAAACATGAGGGAAAGAAGAAGAGGTGTAAAGAAGTAAAATTGGGAGTGGGGAAGGGTAAATTTAAATTTAAATGAAATCTGGGCTACCTTTAAGGTTTAGATGCATAGTTTTTGAAACCATGCACCAATTATGAGGATGGAACTATCCAAGTTGTAGCACAACACACTATTTTCACAAACAATTTCTACTGCCCATGTGCCACCCATGCTCCTCCACACTTATGCATACTCATGTGTAGAGGTAATTTACATGGTTTCCTTCAATCCATACCTTAACAATGTATTACCGATTCACATTAACCATGCATGTTTAAAAATAAATTGAGTACCCATTTACATAAGGGTTCTCCCACAGGTTAAACTAAACTATGCAAGATAACCCATATGAAGAAATATCTCCTGTAGAAAGGTCACTTGTATGATTTACCAAACCATGTAGTGACCATGTACAAATCATACATGAAAGGGAAAAACTCTAAAAATTAAAATTCAATCCCAAGAAATCTTTAAATTTAAATTAACCTAGAATAATATTAAATAAATAGATCTATAGTAACTTGAAGTGTTATAAACCACCTTCCAGTATTCTAAGGAAACCTCAAATGGTTCCAACTAGTCTATTAATTAATCTAATCGTATCTATTGAACACAACCACAATACTAGAATCACTTTAATTTTTTTAAATAATGATAATACAAGGACTCTTACATGACATTCTCTACCCTTCCAAGGGTATATATCTCCTTAAGGAAAATAGTACCCTATCAAAACCACATATCAGGAATACTAAACCTATAATAATCTATCACATAAGCATAAAATTTATAAACCAACCCACAAAGGGTTACCATATGTCACCTACACATAGGGACTATAAACTATAATTAGTTGACAACATAATATATAAGTCATATAGTTAAACATATTTCAAAAAAATATATTAGGAAAAAATCAAAATCAAAGGTCTATTTGACTATAATGCCTTAAAAATATTATATAGAAAAACATAATATAATTATATTTCAACATAATAAATAATTTAACCATCTGTCATAACTTAATCGGGAATCACATGCAAACACACGAATGGAATGAGAATCCTATGTGATGTGTATGATGAATGTAGACATGTGATAAGAGTAAAAAAATAACAAGACAATATCTATACATCATAATTTAATTAAATATATCAACTATAATTTAAAAAACTAAAAAATATAATATCATCCTTTGGTAACTTGGATGTTCCATTATATAAGTGTTCCTAATGCACCAGCCTAATACTAATATTAAGCTTTGACACATACCTATCTCTGACTACCAAATACCCAAATTATAAAATAATAATAAAAAGTATATAATACTATTTTGTAACACCTTGAATAAAATCACCAAAGTGGTTCCTTGGATGGTGGTGCTACAAAGCCTCATACATTCCTCCTCATACCCTAGAGGCTACTGACTAATGGTGAGGGTATATAACCAACTTGGTAAGACTATAATATTACCACCATACCATACAATAATAATAACTAATAAAATAAACATATAAACATCGGAGTGAAATAAAGGATTTCTAGTCAATGTTCAACCATAAATAAAAAATAATCATCAATATACTACATTGATAATGTACCTGTGAATGTTATACAATATACAGAGGTATCTCCCACTAGGCCAATCATATACCAAATTAATAAAATAAAAAATGCATAGGTACATGGACATAAAACCTAAGTCTCTCCTTAGACCTCTCTCTTAAAACTCCACCAAACTACTCCATCCATATCTCCCATTAAACCTGCTATCAGAAACCCAAACATGGTTTTTACATGTATCAAGGTGCGCATAAAAGGTGTGAAAATAAAACTCAGTATAATTCCACTAATACATCACTTAATACACCATTATATATATTTTATTAATTTATTATAAAAATAAATATATAGAAATATATAACATGTGAGCAATCATGTATGGTCATCATGTTCTAGCCAAGTAACAGTGACACATGAACTCACTTTTTATAAACAATTCTAGTAATACATCCATTATAATCAGGTTTCATGAGAATCACATTGGGAAAAATGAATAACATACACAATCCTATGAATATCAAAAACCCATATGGTGAAATACATAACATAGTTACTCCCAGGTATAATAGAAACCATTATGGGGAATGATGAAACATAGACACTCCTAGGAATATTTTGACCCCATTAAGGGAAAGGCATAACATAGATTGTCTTAGTAATATCAAAAACCCTTCTGAGGAAGGTATTAATATATTAAATCTTGGAAATATCATAAACCCATCCAAGTAAAGGTGTAACACATCCAATACCATGCATATTATAAACCTATTTGGGGAAAGGCTTGACATAGAAAGTCCCAATAATATTAGAAACATATTCGGGAAAAGTCATAACATAGAAAGTACTATGTATAATATAAACTATTGATCATCTCACTCTTCATGTGATCCTCCCAAAACTAGGAAGGAACAATCACATGGGAAATGAAACTTTACATCATAATACTAAGGTATCCAAGTTTCTACCTCATCATTTTTTGTTATAAAACATGGCTAATATATAAAAAACAGTACAGGGTATACACAACCCATATCCTAGTCCTTATCTAACCACAAATACATCCCCACCATACTCTCTACATAAGGGTAAAAAATATATATCAATATCTCCTACCCTAACTAGAATCACTAAACATAGAAATTATAACCATAATCCATAGTTACAAAACACCCATGATGATCCTTAGCCCTTAGGCTATGCTCATTTCACTAGCATGGCCCTTAGGTTATACCTAGACACATAAAAATCCTAATACTCACCCATGACATACATTAACTCATATGGAATAAAGGAAACACATAACATTATCTACTATCATCCATAGAAACACTAGTAACCAATAACACCCTGAGGTTTTAAACTAGATACATAGTACCCTTTAAAAACTTCTTAATCACTATTATCATAAGTAAAATGAAATTAAATTCCCCCTAATTTACCAACTGAATACACACTATGGGTACTAACAAAACTATTCCAAGACCTCAAAATACCCTGTTAATTGAGAGAAGACCCAACCATAATTCAAAATAAATTCTTCCCATAGGAATCACAATCACACTCTAATCAATACACTCAATGATCCCTTCTAGAAAACCTTACTCATCTCACATTATCACCTCACTATAAAAGTATATCCATACCCAAGGGATCCCATGATTGCATGTTATGATCTATGAGTGCTTCTAGGTGAAATCTTGTAGTGTTATTACCCCCTTTGACAACCCATAACCAGGATACCTCATGCCCAACAGTCCACCGTAATCATTGGACCCATCCCAAAAAACCAACTCCTCTCACTCAAGGAGTCACATGGTTCCAAGGATGTCTCTAATTTCCCACACCACTGAAATCCACTTCATAGTACATTAAGAAATTATATAAACCACACTACCTAGATACGTGTCCTCTAGGAATCCTTTAAATCTCCAACTCATGTGTGGCACACTCAAATAACTATAAAAGGCCTATCCCTAGCCTAATTGGCATTTAAAGACTCTCTTAACCCTATATATATATTTATTATACCCAGAACCTGAACCCCAAGGTACATGAATACAATGAATATTCATTCAATACATATGGTTATTTATTAAAGGGTCCACCGAACTCATTAATGGAGTTACAGTCCTTAATGAAAAATCTATTCATCTTTATCCAAGACTACTCCAAGCCATGTTAAGATTTTTCTATACCAAAAACCTTTATCTCATACCAAAATAGTAAAAAAAATAGTTATAAATATTTATATTTAATTAAAAAAATTAAACCAAAGAGGCATAAATCTTAAAAACTCAACCATAAAGGTCCCATCACTAAGACCATGACTGATGAAACATGAAAATCCTATGGCATAAATTTATCATTCCTAAGAGAAAAATATATATCATATAAAGCCTACTCAACCATTACTTAAAATAGATTAAATCAAAGCCCCCAATTAAAGTTGAATATGACATAACTCAATAAAATTGGTGAATGAAGGCATTTATTCATTGTAACTCAATGTCCTCTAGTTATCATACTCAATAGTCCCTTGGTTTGGGATGATTCCTCCATGATTCAGTGGAATCATCATCAATACTCTAACTTAAAACTACCACTAATTAGATGTAAATTCGGAAGGATAAGAACATAGGGTGCTGTAAGAGATTATACCTATAAAATTACATTGGTATATCTAAAAAAACAACCCCGATAAAATGGGATCCATGTGAGGAATAAAGAGGGGAGGAGCTAGCTAAATAGACATCCCTCAAGACCACTTTTCCTTTAAATCATGAGAGGGTTTGACAATAAAAATATCATCATTATCTTCACTTTGAAATTTGGATTAAATTGTACTAGGTACCCAGTCCACTGCCATAAGGTATTGATAGAATTAACAGAAATCTATCAGGCCTAGCCACCCCACTAAGTACCTAGTTCACTACCATCTAATAAGACCAATAGAGAATGTAACACCACTAGGGGTAAATTAGAATTCAACTTAAAATTAAAACTCTAAAAAAATTATTTCTTATCACATTTTAGTGTATATGGATCTTGAAAATAATGACGTGATGATGTGATGGTAAGATAATGAGAGAGAAATAACACACACAACCCAAGGGTGAATAATATGTTCGCTAACTCTTTTCATCAAGTAGTTAATCACTAGTGTCAAATGGTTTTGATCCTACTACACATGTTTCTGTTTTATTATCAGTAAAAATGAATGGATTAATTAGAAGGAATTAAACTATTTAATAAAAAATAATAATTAAAAGCATTAATAAGTTGATCAATCTCTAATTCCCTAACCTCTAGTGCCTCTAGAATTTTGATTGTCTTCATATCATTGATTTTATCCTAAAATCCTAGCCAAGATAATCTAGAACTCTCTCAAGAATGAATATTTAGATAACTAAAAGTTTAAAAACAATCTCACACTTACGGTTTGGGTGATACACCCTTTAATTTTCAATACATGTATGCATTTTGACATGAATCTTGTATACACGACATGATGGAAAGATCTAATAGATATGGAAAATTAATATTAAAGATCAATGGCCATAATTACAATATAGATAATTTAATTATAGTTTGAACACTATATATAATCACTTATAATTATATCTTTGACATTTCACTACTTGACTCTCATGCATACGACCTGAAAATATTGATTTCACATTCCAATGGGACATAGAAATATCATGGAATATCCACCATAGAATGAACCATCCATTTATAGAATAAAGGTAAATTTCATAGAATGAAGCCATTTGGATACCAAATTACACACACACAAATATTATGTTAAAATTATCTATTACAACCACTCCTAGAAATTCCACAAGTTATTGTATCATAGCACAATTTTTTATCGTACAGCCTGACACCTATGCACCTCAACACCTTCATAGTGAAATTCATTCATGCTAATATGTGATGTCTTATATCATAGTAAAATCTTTATTATTAACACTCTTGTCATCACATAACCACATTCTTTATGTTGTTACGAACTTTGACTTAGAAAAACTCAATTCTTTTGCATATTCACCCAACTCCAAAGATCCTCCAACTTATCCATGGGAATGTTTACAATCAATAAAAGAATAAATTCAAAAAACCATGAATCAATTTCATTAATAAACTAGTAATATAATGCCTCTAATGTGAAGTTTATTCACATGACACTCCTTAAGATATAATAATGTTTGTGAGAGTACACCAACTATTGATTTAAGAACAATTCCATTTTGACCATGTCTCGATTAAGATCAACTCGAAACTCTTCTTTGTTAAATCACTTCATAAGTTGATCTTCAAACTCTAGAACTCATCACATATCCCTAGTCATGAAATAGTCTTAAACATCACTAGTGACATTCAATGTACCCCTTTATATTAGTTGGAAACATGTAAATTACCTCAAGATCTCTTCAATATCCATATTCATCTATCAACACTTAAAGTTTCATATTAAAAAACATGAGTCTTTCATCATTTTCAAAAGAGATACATTTATATTATCACCCATTATTAAAAAATATGAATAAATGACAGAAGGAAAATTAAAAATAAAAATTATAAGGATATTTTTATAGAATTCACTCCCAAAAGTACTCTCAAGTGATGAAAGGCATCCTTTGTTAGAGGCTTCATCAAGATATCTGTTAATTTCTCCTTAGTTGATACATGATCAAATTAAATTTCATAATGATCCACCTACTTCCAAATTAAGTGGTGATTAATATCAATATTCATTGACATTGAATATTGTGACTAATTCTTTGAAAAGTTGAGTATACTTTACTTTCCACACCAAAGAATCAATGGGTATGAAACATTACCCCTCGTGTCTTCAAGAAATGACTTCATCCATATCATTTGAGTCATGGATTGATTTTTTGAAACATATTTTACTTATTTTTTATTCAATGTGATAGAATTTGTATTCATAGAGTGCCATGGAACACATATTCCTCTAATAAATAATGCACTTATAGTTGTATATTTTTTATCACCCACTTCGCAATCCCAATTAGCATCAAAATAACCATAATACTAAAATTACGGGTTCTTTTCATAGATCAAAATTAAATTATGAGTCCATTTTAAATATAAAAAATATCTATTTCATCCTTATAATATAAGAATCATTTTGGGTTTCTTTGGAACCATGCACAAAGTGTGATCACAAAAATGATGTCAGTTCAAGATTCCATTAAATAAAGTAGGATACCGATAAGCCTATAAAAGTCTATTTGATCCACACTTATTCCCTATTTATAAATGGAAAACTTAGTCCAAAATTCAATAGTAGTAGATACCTCTCTTGATTATTCCATGAAAAACATATTTAATAAATAACTAGCATACTTATCTTGATAGAGATTGATAGAATATACTATGTTTATAACTTTCAATCCTAATAACAATGTTATATCACTAATAATTGAACTTTTAAAGCGTGACTTAATTTGGGAAATAAAATTCTCACAATTTTCTTCTTAATTTACAAAAAAAAAATTATTCCATCAACATACACAATCACTATGATTGATTTTGTGTAATCTCTATTAACTCAAAGATTAAAATTCACCTTAGATTTCTTAAATTTATTAATTTTTAAGAAATTGTATAGATTTTAATTCGATGAACAAGGTTCTTGTTTTAGCCCATACAATCCTTATTAAACTTTTAATCATGATAACTATATTAATAAATAAAAAACCACTTTGGTTGTTCAATGTTGACCTCTTCCTAAAATTTTTAATTTTGGAATGATGATTTCACATCCATTTAAGTAAAAATATAATTCTATTGATCACATATAGTAAGAAATATTTGACTTGTTTCAATTATTGTGATAGTATAATATGTACCACCAAAATATATACCCATAATTTTGGATTACCCTTTACAAATAAGATGGGATTTTTTTGTAAAACTTCTTCTTAATCATTATGTATATTCCTAAAAACCCACTTCATACCAATCACATTATTGTATTTGGGATAAGGAACCAAATCCCAAGTATTTTTCTTCTAAATTTGACAATTCTATTCTTCCATTTATACTCTATAATCCTCATGATGCAAAGATTCTTCAAATCTATTAGGTTGAAATTGAAAATTAAATCTATAATTATTTGAATTCTTAATAATCATCCATTTTTTAACACCTATGATGCTATCTATAAGTATTTTATCATCTTGTATATGAAACCTAAGTCTTAGGAACATAGTTTCACCTTTCCTATAGATTTCCTCATTACTAGATATTTTTGAATTATCATGATTGTTTTATAAATATTCTTGTACATCTAGAATACTCCCATGTTATCCATAATTTTCTTTAAAAGATTCATAAAGATTGTAATTAATAAGAAGTGATGTTTGTAAAGTATTTTTATTTTACAAAATAATTATATCAATGATACCAATGATTTTACTTAGATTTTTATTTTGACACTAGTAACTCTTTCCACCAGTTCTATACCCAATAAATTTACCTTAATCAGTTCTCTCATTGAACATGTTTGAATATTTTACTTTGATCTTGATATATAAATGAATACCTAATACATTTAACTTTATTAAGCATGGATTATTTCTAAACTATAACTCATAAGGCATGTTAACTAAATTGGGTCAAATTAGGAATTTATTAAGAATGTAGAAAATCACTATTGTGGATTATCTCCAAAATAATTTCAATTTGACATGTTTTAATAACATGGCTCTCCAAATTTACACCTAACTTTAGTTCTTCTACTTAGTTACTCTATTTTGACAGGGAGTGTATGGATCAATATATTCATTCATTATACCATGTTTCTTAATATATTCTTCAAAAAAAATATTCCGATACATTGTTAGGTAAAAAATATTTTTATAGCACATCCCAATTAATTCAAAGAAATTCTATGAAAGGGATTGGATCACTCAAGACCTTATGATTTACTCAAAATAAAATATACATCAGTCATACAAATAAGATCATTAGAGAAAATCATGGAGTGTCTATATTTATTGGTTCACTTTAATCTTATTAGACTACACACAACTAAGTGATGGGGATATATTCCCTAAATCATTTTTCTTTTCATCTTTATTCTATATCCTACAGTTATGAAATTTTATTTCATGTCTTCACCATTCATATTATATGATTGATAAAAAGTTGTTAAAGGTTATATGATTACTTACTCTATCTGTTTCATGGTAGAGTGGTATCATACAATTAGTATTTGTTGTAAAGGGGATTGAAATGTGATTTTATTCCACCACCTATTAAATTTTATTCTATTATTTGTATGATTATAAACACATGAAACAATATAAATGAAATATGGTTTCATTTCACATGTATTCATAGAGTACAATGTTGAGATGGTATGTGAGTATGATATACTCTATAATACCAAATGTAGGATCGAAATAATAGAGATAGTGAATCAAGTATCTAAAGATGATCAAAATACAAGAGGGGGTGAATTTTATACTTTTAAAAATTCCTTTGAAACTTTTAAAGATGGTTGTGTTTAACAAGGCTAAACAAGGTAATTCATAAAACCTCTAGTTATACACACTTTCTTGATTCTAGAAATATGATTCTGAGAATGTGAATCCAGAAATATGGTTCTAGAAATGAAATTTAATGAAAGTTTAAAAAGATGAAGATTCTACCTTAAAGTGTAGAGAATCTATCAAAATCAGAGTACAAGTATAAGAAAGTATAAGATAGTTATACTTTCCTCAACAAAACAAATAATAGCAGAAAACTTGTAACAAAACAAGTAACAAGTAATAAATCTTTTAACCCAAAGAGAAGGGTACCCAAAAAACTTAGATAAAGGTCCCTTGATTTATACTTTCAAGAAATTATGTCTTACCCACACCAGGGTAATCCCTTGATACGAAGATCAGAGTTTATCTTGTTATCCCCATAATCCCTCAACTTTCAGGTAGTCGGCAGCTCTGTCTTCCTTAGCAAGGAAGCCCTAAACTTCAAGGTAGTCGGCACCTCTGTATTCCTATCCCCAGAAGCCCTTGAATGTAATAAGTAACATTCGAAGTCGCACAAAAAAATCTGAACAAGAAGTTCAGTTCGCACAAAGAAATGAAATTCTCTCTCTAGAAATCACTTCAAAATCATGTAATCTATAGAGTCATCGAACTTGTTGTGATATCTTTCAAATGAGATCCTATTTATAGGAATGGCCTCAACGGTCGGCTCCCTCCTCCAATGATCATATTTTTCCTTGAATCTCAAAGGGACATGTACATGTGTCACTCAAATAACAGTTAGTTAGTAACTGAATGCATGACAATGTTTTATAAAAAAACAAGTGTAAGAAAAAAATATGGTTACATAACAAAAATCCAATATTCGGAATGTAAGGAAATATGAAAGTTCAGAGTCTAACCAAAAATGAATTTAGAGTCTATAATACAAGGATATTTGGATTCTATTTTCTAGGAATTCTGAACTTGTACTCTGTAGAATTCTGGAGTCTGAATTTCAAGGAAATTCATAATCTGGATTCACAATAATTTGGAACTAGAACTTACAAAGTTAAGAGTCAGAGTTTATGAGAATTAGGACTCAGAACTCATAAGAGTTCGGAGTTTGTATTCAGAGAACTCGGAGTTAGAACTCAGAGAAGTTTATAACCAGAATTCATATTTGGAATTCGGCATTAGAACTCAAGGGAGTTTTTATCCAGAATTCATAATCAGAATTCGGTAGTCAGAACTCATAGGATTTCGTATCTAGAATTCGTAATCAGAATTCGGAGTCAGAACTCAGAAGAGTTTGTATCTAGAATTCGTAATCAGAATTCGGAGCTAGAACTTAGAAAAGTTTGTGACCAGAATTCTGAGAATTCGGATCCTAAATAGAATGCTTCATATCTAGGTAATTATAGGATTCCAAGGTTTTGGTTTCAAACCAAATTTTACACTTAGAAAAATTATGATATGATCAACGAAAACATGATAAGGATAAATTTCCTTGGGGAAGGAAATTTCTCCTTATAGAAGTAAAAAACAAGGTAAAAAGATATTTTCCTTGAGATAAGGTGTTTGTGATTTTCAAAACAGGAGGAATGGTAAAGTCATAAGGAAACCTTAATGACTAAACAATCTCCCCAAGTATAAAGGAATGGAAAATTCATAAGGAAAACCTTATTGAATCAAAAATATCCCCCTTTTTGGAAATCACAAACATCCTTACGAAAAAAGAATATAAGGATTTGGAAAAAAATTCCTATACATTGAAATAAAACTTATCTCCCTTTTCACATTGACAAAGATAAATACGACTAACTCCCCCTTAGGCTTTAGAACACTAAGTATTGTATTCTAGATTTTCAGAATGAGATTTTTCATTTAGCTTGAATATGGAAATATTCGTAATGAGAACTCCCACTTTGATAAACTCCCCCTTAGGGATATTTCTTCTTTACTTAGAATTCGTTTTCCTTTCTCCCCCTTTGTGATTTTCAAAAATAAATTTAGGAAATAAAAAAGAAATTATGGTACCTGATAAATTAGTACAAAAATCCAAACAATAACAAGAAACAACAATTTCATTAATATTGAAAGAATTTGTATAAGGGAAAAAATACAACAAAAGATCAGATTGATCTATTTTCCTTCCTTCTCCTTGGGTATTAACTTCTTTACTATGGTTTTCAGCTTCTTTAGATCCTTATAATATTCCTCTGATTTCTTATCTAAGGCTTTGATCCTATCATCCTAAGCCTTCAGATTCTCTGCTTGAACCTTTAATAGGTCATCTTGGTTCACTAACTTCTCTTCAATCTTGATCTGGAGATCCCTTTCTGTTTTCCATCTTTGGAAAATGTAATTCAACTTCCCATTCAGATCTTTGACATCCTGAATCCAAGTATTCTGCTCAAGATTTAGTTTTTCCTCAAATCTATTTGTGAGATCCTTGATTTTTCTATCTTGATTATCAAAATTTTCCTTAACATCACCTTGAAAGTAATCAATCTCTCTCAAATCTTCAACTATATTCTTTGACCAGCTAACCATTTTCTTGCAAGATTTTCTTGTGGGGTTCATAGTTGATAAGGAAGTTCTTGTAATTAGCCTCAATATTTATACACCTATCTATCACCATGAATACAAAATCTGATTTCTGATTCATGCTATGTTGGAACATCTGACATCTGGAGTCAATGGTTGGAAAGATCGGAATGGTGTCAACAAGCTTCTTCAGATATTGAATGACAAAATCATGTCCTAGAGCTAATGATTCTGAATCTGACACTTTGATTGGTGATGGTTCTTTCTCTAGATCGACAAGATTCCTTTTAAAATATCCACCAGCTTCCTTCTTCCTTAAAATTTCTCTTGTAGGTGTATCAGCAACCACCTACTTGCCCTTATTGGTCCTTGGAACAGCTTCTTCATCTAGAGACTCGTGCTCACTTTCAGATAACTGAACAATCTTATCTTCATCAATTTTTTCTTTCTCGGCTCCTGCCTCAATATCCTTAGGGTGTATGAAGTGATAATTATAACTCTCTTCCTTAGATAATTTGTTCACTTCCTCTTCATCCTTCTCATCAATTCCAAGAGTAGCAAGTTTTGAAGATCCGTCTTGAGAAGTTCAGATTGATAATTTTTCAGATGTACTTTCCTTCTCATGAAAGTCTTCAAATTGATTTATCAGATCATCTGTATCATCACTACTTTCAGCTTCTTGTACTTTTTTCACATCTTCCTTTTCATTAAAAACTCTAGTACTTTTTTCAGAGTCATGAAATTCTTCCCCAAAGTCACAGGTAAGGGTTCAACCAAGAAATATTTTGGTATAGGAATGTTCTCAGATGCTATTTCAGTATCCCTTAGAAGGGATTGATAAATTTTAGCCTCGGAAATTTTCTTCTTAAGCTTCTTCTCTTTGTCTTGCTTCTCAAGCTCTTCAGCAGTCTTTTCTTTTAGAGCCTTGGCCTGATCAGGATCTAGACCAAACTGTGGTTTTTCTTCCTTCCGGTTTTTCTTATCCTCCATCCATTTGGCTAATATCTCATCTGAATAGTATTTATGCTTCTATGGCTTTGGAGGTACGGTTTGAGCTTCTTTAGCTTTAGGGGTATCACCATAAACTTTTAATTCATTGATTTTTTTTTCTTTCCAGTCTTCTTTGATGGTTTAGCCTCTTCTACATTCTTCAGAACAGCTTCTGCTTCTTCCACTGGTAGATCATAAAACTCTCCTGACTCCTTGGAAGAACCAACATTCATTCTTTTCAAAGTGTCATCACTAACTAACATAACTTTACAATTCCTCATCTTGGAACTTCAAGGAATCTTGAAGGACTCAAGACACCAAACAATCAACTTAGAGAGTAGGGCAGGATATATGATTATTTGTGATCTCAAATTCCCATTCTTGATATTCTCTATCGTAATGATAATATGCTTCATCAAATTGATCTTCCTTATATTTACCAAAAAAATCCAAGATATACATATCACTTTTCTTCAGCGTGTCCATGTCACCCTTTCTCGGTACGATAAAACCCTGAACCCATAACTCAAGGATCTGATTGTTGGTAGACAAGTGAGAAATATTTGTGGTCTTGACATCTGTAAGTCCAAGACACTCCATAGCTTTTACCTTTATAAAAATTCCTTGAACATCCAGTAACTTGTGAGAACTAAATTCTACTTCTCCTTTATATTATAACCCTACCAAGCTAGCAACCTTGGTGTATGAATGTGCATTGGTTTTTCTATAACTCTTGAAGGAAAATTTTTCTCTGCCATCTTCCTTGAAAAAACAAAGTGATTCATAAAATTCTATCAACAGATCCAGATACACTACATCCTGAGCTCCCAGATTTGATATACAAACTCTTTCCCATACATTCAGCTTGATGTTTTTGTAGATAATGGAATCATACTTATTGAAAAAATCTGGATTCACCAACCTCTCTCTGTATAATTTCCACTCTGCAATCCACTTGACAGAAGACATATATTGAGAAGGAACTTCACCAGACATTCGAAATTGAGAAACCTTTGAAATTTAGGAATGGGCTTTTGAAGAGGGAAGAGCTTTGACATGAAAAAACTTGAAAACCAATGTGGAAAACCCATCGAGGGTCCTCTTTTATAGGTGTTGAAGTGAGGGTTCATCTTCCCATCTCAATACAATGGCTGAGAATTCTTCTGATCAGATCTGATGGTTGAAATGATAGCTGCAAGTAAAATTTGGTAGGATCTGATCTTTTGAGGTTTCAAAAGAAAACATTCATATTTAAGGAAACTAGAATCCAAGAAATTTTAAAAACAAAAGAAACTACCAGCAAGTAAAATGTGATTACGAAAACTCAAGAAAGAATTATATATTTCGGATTACTAGGAAGATTATTCATATTGAGGAAAAATTATTCTTGAAGGACTTTAGATTTTGAAAAGCTTGACAAAAAAAACTGACTATGAAAATATCCATTCTGAAAAAAAACTTCATTACAAAAAATATGAAAAACTTTATCACAAAAAATATAAAAGTCTTCATTACAAAATTTTTTGAAAACATCATTATGAAAAATATGAAAAACTTCATTACAAAAAATATGAAAAACTCTATTACGAAAAATCGTAAAAAACTTCATTACGAAAAATCATGAAAAACTTCATTACGAAAAATATGAAAAACTTCATTATGAAAAATCATGAAAAAGTTCATTAAGAAAAATATGAAAAGCTTATGAACAAATGTAATCCCCCTATAAAAAGGAGTTTATTACTGTAAGGAGATTGATTCAACAGAAATTTAACAAGGAGGATTACCTTATGGTTATCATTCTTAACTTTTGTTTAATGTATTCAAATCTATCAGAGGGTAAAAATTTTGTGAAAATATCAGCAAGTTGATCTTGCATTCCGATAAATTTAAGAATGATATCTCTTTTTTTTGTGATCCCTAAGAAATTGATTCCTAATATCTATGTTCTTTGCATGAGATTGATGTGCAGGGTTTTTACTAAGGGCAATGACACTTGTATTATCACAAAAAAAAAATTATTTTGGTGAAACTCATACCATATTCTGTGAGTGTGTGTTGCATCCACAACACTTAATCACAATAACTTCTAGCTGTTACATATTCAGTTTCAGCAGTGGAAAGTGCTACTGAGTGTTTCTTCTTGCATGAACATGAAACTAATGAATCTTTTAAGAAATGACAGGTTCTAGATGTACTCTTTCTATCCATTCTACATCCACCAAAGTCAGCATCTAAAAAACTTTTTAAAACAAAATCATTTCCAGAAGTATAAAAGAGTCCTAAATCCATGGTTCCCTTTAAGTAGAGAAAAATTATTTTTATGGACTTTAAATGAGATTCCTTAGGATTGGATTAATATCTTGCATATAAGCATACTGAAAACATTAAGTTTGGACAACTAGATTTCAAGTAAAGTAAAATTCATATCATACCTCTAAAAGATGTTTGATCTACTCGTTTCCCAACTTTATCAAGATCAAGTGTGTTTGATGTACAAATGGGTGTATTTATACTTTTAGTGTTTTCATATCGATACTTTTTAAGAAGATCTTTAATATATTTATGTTGGGATATATAGATTCCTTCTAGTTTTTGAGAGATTTTAAAACCAAGAAAAAATGTTAACTCACCCATCATACTCATTTCAAACTCAGATTTCATTAGATTCGTAAAGGAATCGGTTAACGATTGCTGAGTTGAACCAAATATAATGTCATCAACATAAATTTGAACAATAAAAACATTTTTCTTATCTTTCTTTATAAAAAGGTTTGGATCTTCATTTCCTTTAACATAATTATTTTGAAGAAAAAATCTTGTGAGTCTATCATACCAGACTCGAGGGGCTTGTTTAAGTCCATACAAAGATTTGGTAAGTTTAAAAACATGATCATGACATTTTGTATCTTAAAAACCAGGAGGTTGTTCACCAAAAACTTCCTCTTGAACATAACCATTAAGGAAAGCACATTTCACATCCATTTGAAAAAGTTTGAAATTGAATAATGCTGCAAAAGAAAGTAAGATACGAATGGATTCAAGTCAAGCTACTGGAGCATAGGTTTCTTCATAGTATATTCCCTCTTGTTGATTATAGCCTTTAGCAACTAATATAGCTTTATTTATTACAATAATTCCATTTTCATCACACTTATTTCTGAAGACCCATTTTACACCTATAACAGAAGTTTCCTTAGGTCTTTCAACCAATGTTCATACTTTATTCCTTTTGAATTCATTTAGTTCATCTTGCATGGCTTTAATCCAATCATCATCACCTAAATCTTCATCAGTGCTTTTTGGTTCTAATTGGGAAAGGAATTATAGATGTTCTACTTTATTTTCTAAGGAACTTATAGTCCTTACAGGTTTATTTACATCACCAATGATGCTATCACTGGGATGATTCTTTAGAAATGACTGATTTGGGTTTTGTAAAACCTATTCATCAACATAGGGTAGAAAATTTTCTGGGGTAAATGATTCAGAAACATCTTCTTGGATATTTTCTTTGTCAGAAGGATATTCTATCAAAGGTTGATAATAAGTTTTTGAAAACACATCTGAGGATATAGGTTGGGGTTGTTTAAAAACAAAAGGATCAGTTTCATCAAATTTTACATGCACTGTCTCTTCAATAGTACAAGTGTTTTTATTGAAAACTCTATAAGCCTTAGAAGTTGTGGAGTATCCTAAGAAAATCCCTTCATCATATTTTGGTGTGAATTTATGTAGATTATCTTTAGTATTCAGAATGAATACCTTGAAACCAAAAACCTTAAATTAGGAAAGTCTAGGTTTTCTAGCATTTTATAACTCATAAGGAGTTTTATTAAGAAAAGGTCTAATTACAACTAGATTTATAGTATAACAAGCAGTACGTACAGCTTCAGCCCAAAAATGTTTGGCTATAGAATACTCACTCAACATGGTTCTTGTTATCTCTTGAATAATTCTATTTCTTCTATCAACAACACCATTATTTTGAGGTGTTTTGGGTGATGATAAGTTATGAGTAATTCCTTCTCTACTACAAAAAGTTTCAAAATCAGAATTTTGAAATTCTTCTACATGATCACTATGAATAGTTTTCAATGGAAGGTTTTTCTCATTTTTAACTTGGGCTCTAAAATTTTGAAATAAGAAAAAGCTTCAGAATTCTTTTCTAGAAAATAGACCCACGTAAATCTAGTGTAATCATCAACTAAAACAAATACATAATACTTTCCCCCAGTGCTTCCAGTTTGGGTAGGACCAAAAAGATCCATATGCACTAACTATAATGCATCAGTAGTTGAGACTGCACCAACTAATTTAAAACTTGATTTATGTTTCTTTCTTTATTGACAAGGGTCACAAATTTTGAAGAATCAAATCTAAGCTCTGGTAGATCCTTAACTAATCTTTTCTTAGAAAGTTTTCATAAGTTCTTAAGGTTACAGTGACCTGACCTTCTATGCCATAACCAAGAATGATCTTCCATTACACTAAGGCAAGGTAGATCTTGGCTCTTAAGGTCTTCTAAGTTTAGTGTGTAAACATTCTCTTTCCTATGGGAATAAAGAATAAACTCTTACTAGGAATTGTGTATTAAGCACTTGTCATTCCTAAAATTCACAAGGTAACCATCATCACATAATTAGATTATGATAATGAGGTTGTGCTTAAGGCCTTTAACAAATAAAATATTTTAAATAAATGTTTTTCCAAGAAGAACAATGTTACCTATACCAATAATTTCTCCCGGAGCATTATCTCCAAAAGTTACTTTTCCTCCTTTCGTCTTGATAATCTTTTCAAAATAGTTTTTGTTACCAGTCATATTCTGGGAACATACATTATCCATGTACCATGTATTTTTGTTGGTACTTTCTCTATTTTCCTAAAAATAAGAAAAAGTTAGGTTTACGGAATTCAGACTTGCTTAGATCTACAAAGCTCAGAAAACAAAATTTTAGGCACCCACATCTTTTTAGAAAAATATGCTTTATGAAATCCCAAAGACTTAGTTTTGTTTAAGGAAGAAATTTTTTTCCCAATTCCCACCACACTGACACTTAATGCAAAATGGATCACTTTGAGGAACAAAGTAGTTATTACTAAAAATTGGTTTAGAACCAATATAACCAAAACCAGAACTATTTCTTAGAGGTCGGATTTGAGAATACATTTTATCAAAATTTTCCTTACCTAAGGTAAATCTTGACAAACACTTCCTCAAAAAAAATATTTAGGATTTCAGTTTGATAACCAAGTTCTTGTCTTCTAAATCATTTTATTTTGAACTAGAGTTAGGCTAGAAAACATTTTTCTTAGAAATTACATTTTCTATATCTTTAGAAAGTTTATTCTTCTCAGAATTTACTTCCTCAAAATTTTTTGAAATATTTTTGAAATCAAAATTTTTCTTATCAAGATCTTTAGGATGATCTGATATTTCCTTAGTAAGAATAGTATTACTATAATTTTTCTTATCAATATTTTTCATGAGTTTTGAATTCTCAATCTCAAGAATTTTGGCAAACCTAGAAACTTCATCATAGGATGTAAAAGTATTATCTTCATCAGAAGAAGATTCTTTATCAGAAGAGTTATAATATTTATCATTACTATAATTTTCATTTAAAGAAACATTGTTCATTGATTCAGCATTGTGTACCTTATCCATTAAACAATGATTTTCAATAGGTAGTCTGGCTATTAGGCCAAGATTCTTATATCCCGAAGATTCATAATCTGAAGATTCATCTGAAGAGACTCCACCACTAGCACTCCAGGTGTCATTAGCTTTGAAGACTTTATTAGCTTTAGCCTTGTAATACTTCTTTCTATTTCTCTCATAATGATTTTCCTTTCTTTCTTTTCTCTTGAGCATAGGACAATCATGTCTTATATGTCCAGCTCTCTTGCATTCATAACATGTAACTTAGAAATCTTTTTTATCTTTCCTTTCCTTTTTCTTATATTTGGAATGAAAGTTCCTCTTTCCAGCTATCGTGTTCATCCTTCGAGCAAGATTGGTTAATTCATTCTCTGAGGATTCACTTCTACTAGATTCAGATTGGATAACAACTTTCTTAGACTTAGATCTGGTAACTCTCTTAGGTGTCTTGGCTTTCATATGATTAGAAGTTGTAGTAAAAGAAATACTGCCATTCCCATTCTTCTTCTTTACATTATCAGCATCTCTCTTTATTCTAGTCTCATGTTAAAGAAGAGTTCCAAACAGTTCATCAAGTGTAATCTGATTAACCTTTCTATTCTCATCTATAGTTGTCCTCTTGGATTCCCACTCATTAGGCATGATGTCTATGATCTTATCAACAAGATCTTCATAATCTAATCCTTTCTCACCCATAGATTGTAAACTATTCACAATAGTCATGAATCTTTGTTGCACCTTACATATGGGTTCTCCATAAGGAAAGAAAAAACTATGATATTCGGCTCTAAGCATGGCTCTTCTTGTTTCAATAACTTTGGAGGTTCCAAAGTGAGTAACTTCGAGTTTCTTCCAAATAGAATTTTTTTCTTGACAAGATGAAATTTGGATATATATATATATATATATATATATATCTAGTCATAGAGTAAAGAAAAGTATTACGTACCTTGTAATTCAGTTGATATTCATGCTTTTCTTGATTAGTGAAGGTACTAACTTCCTTGTCAGGGATTTTATATCCTCTAGTAAGCATAACAAAATTATCAACTCCAGTATTGATAATGAAAGTCTTCATACGATATCTCTAATATTCATAATCATTTCCATCAAAAATAGGTGGTCTAGTTGGGTTGAGTTTATCTATGGAACCAACATTGAATCCTGCCATCTTAAAGAAAAAATATTTCCAAAAAAACTTATTAATAGAAAAAGTTCATAAACAAGGAAAATAATCCTAAGGAAAAAATATAGAACAAGAGTATCTCTAAGAAAAAATGAATTCGAACAATACAAGTCTGAAAAAATGATTCTGGAAAAGAATGAGATGAAATATCTTCTGAATATAATCGTGAGATTAATTCATATTGAACCAAAACTATAAAACAATTGTTGAATTGGTTCAGGGTACAAGGTAACCTACTCTGATACCAATTGTTGAGATGGTATGTGAGTATGATATACTCTATAATACCAAATATAGGATCGAAATAATAGAGATACTGAATCAAGTATCTAAAGATGCTCAAAATACAATAGGGGGTGAATTGTATACTTTTAAAAATTCCTTTGGAACCTTTAAATATGGTTGTGTTTAACAAGGTTAAACAAGGTAATTCACAAAACCTCTAGTTCTACACACTTTCTTGATTCTAAAAATATGATTCCGAGAATGTGAATCCCGAAATATGGTTCTGGAAATGAAACTTAATGAAAGTTTACAAAGATGGAGATTCTACCTTAAAGCATATAGAATCTATCAAAATGAGAGTACAAGTATAAGGAAGTATGAGATAGTTATACTTTCCTCAACAACACAAATAACAGTAGAAAACTTATAACAAAATAAGTAACAAGTAATAAATCTTTTAACCTAAAGAGAAGGGTATATAACAACCTTGGATAAAGGTCCCTTGATTTATATGTTCAAGAAAGTCTATCTTACCCACACTAGGGTAAGACCTCAATACGAAGATTAGAGTCTTTCTTTCTATCCTCGGAAGCCCTCAACTTTCAAGTAGTCGGCACCTCTGTCTTCCTCAACAAGGAATCCCTCAACTTCAAGGTAGTCGGCACCTCTCTCTTCCTATCCCCGGAATCCCTCGAATGTAATCAGCAACATTCAGAGTCGAACAAAGAAAATCTGAATAAGAATTTCAGTAAACACAAAGCAATGAAATTCTCTCTCTAGAAATCACTTCAATAGCATGTAATCTCTAGAGTCATCAAACTTGTCATTAGCTCTTTCAAATGAGATCCTATTTATAGGCATGGCTTCAATGGTCGGCTCCCTCCTCCAATGGTCATATTTTTTCTTGAATATCAGATGGACCTGTACATGTGTCACTTAAATAACGGTTAGTTAGTAACTGAATGCATGGCATCGTTTTATAACAAAACAAATGTAAGCAAAAATATAGTTACATAACTAAAATCCAATATTATGAATGTAAGGAAATATGAAAGTTCGGAGTCTAACCAAAAATGAATTTGGAGTCTATAATACAATGATATTAGAATTCTATTTTCTAGGAATTTGGAACCTATACTCTATAGAATTCCAGAGTCTAAATTTCAAGGAAATTTGGAATCATGATTCACAAGAATTCAGAATCAAAACTTACAAAGTTCAGAGTCATATTTCATGAGAATTAGGAGTTAGAACTCATAAGAGTTAGGAGTCTGTATTCAGAGAACTCTGAGTTAGAAATCATAGAAGTTCATAACCATAATTCGTATTTGGAATTTAGAGTCAGAACACAAAGGAGTTCGTATCCAGAATTCATAATCAGAATTCAGTAGTCAGAACTTAAAGGAGTTCTGATCTAGAATTCATAATCAGAATTCAGAGTTATAAATCAGAGGAGTTCATATCCAAAATTTGTAATCAGAATTTGGAGTCAGAAATCAGAAGAGTTCGTATCCAGAATTCATAATCAGAATTCAGAGTCAGAACTCATAAGAGTTCGTAACCAGAATTCTGAGAATTCGGATCCTAAATAGAATGCTTCATATCTAGTTAATTATAGGATTCCAAGGTTTTGGTTTCAAAACGAATTTTACACTTAGAAAAATTATGATATGATCAATGAAAACATGATAAGGATAAATTTCCATGGGGAAGGAAATTTTTCCTTATAGAAGTAAAACACCGGGTAAAAAGAGATTTTCCTTGAGATAAGGTGTTTGTGATTTTCAAAACAAGAGGAATGGTAAAGTCATAAGGAAACCTTAATGACTCAAAAATCTCCCCAAGTATGAAAAAATAGAAATTTATAAGGAAAACTTTATTGACTCAACATACGACAGCTTCTATCATTTGAAATAGAGTATATGATTGTGTTTGATTACAGGGAAGATCGAAAATTCAGTGATCTACCAACATTTTCTATCATTTAAAGTTCCATTACATGAAATGTAAAATGAGGGAGTTTTTTTATTCATTCATTTAATGAAGGAACCAGAAAATTCATTAGCTCATGTGTTATAACATGTGAGTTGATACATGAATTTCTAAGGATCATCCTCTAGAATTTATAAAAAACACTTCCATGTAATGGTAATGATGTGTGATTCATGGTCATTTGAGACTCCCTACAACTTGGTTCTCTCTTTATTCTACATCCTTTTCATTATGAGATACTAGCACTTCATGGAGGATGGTAAGTTCTACTCATGATATGTGTAATTTATACACAACTCATTAATTCCTTTAGATGTAGGAGTCCTTTGATTGTCACTAATATGATCATAATAAACCCACTCAAAGGCATTCAAATGTGTTATAGAAGTGGTCGTGATAACTTCGGTATAAGGTACACGATGGTTTTTATGAATTTTCATTTCCATCATGATTATTTCATTTATATATGCATGTTAATTGTGAATTTAGGGATTTTAATCACTTCTGTAACATTTAATAAGATTTTTTTTACCCTTTTGAACCCCAATAGTTATATCAGAGCTTCTCATTTTTTAGATTTGTGAAATCATGTGGGAAATGAAGTTTTTTTAAAATCATATTCACAGTCATGAGTCATTTTCTATAAATGAAATGTTGTATTATTCTACTGATTTTATATCATGACCTTCAATATATAATATTATAACTGGTGATATGTTTTAAAATCAAAAATATTTATTGGTTCCAACATATGACTACCTCATATCATAAAATGTGATTATCATTACCATGTTTATAAAATAATAGCATCATGTCACAAAAATGGGATGATTCATATCATTAAGTATGATATATTGGAATCGATAGATTATGTTGTAAGTTGTAAACTATCTATCATAAAATAAAATAGATAATACATCACAACACATATTACAATATGTCCTACATCATAAAATATTACTATCTAAGAAAATTTATTTTTCTTAAAATTTACTAATTAATTGGATATAATTATTTCTAAATTGTTTATAAATAATCAAAAAATGTGTTTTTGAATATTTGTAAATTTATAAAAGAGTTTTATAATTTAATTAATTATTTAATTTTATTATTAATTATTTAATTTTTATTGAAACATTTATTATAAATATTCTATTAATATTATGTGTTAAAATTAAAAATATATTTTTCAAATTTATATGGAATACCTTATAATTTTCATATAAAGTTTTTTTATTAAAAATTATGAATATTTTATAAGGAGTTTATAAATTAAAAAATGAGACAAAATATAAAGTGTTTATATTTAAATTATGATTTTTTTCATAATTAGAAAATTTGAATTATTCAAATTAAATCCATATTTTGGAAAATTATTTAAACCTCATAAAAATATTTTAGATGGTTGATTATAATAATATATAAATAATATTATGTATGTGATATTTAGATTATGTAAATGGTTTACATAATAAAAATTAGATTACAAAAGTTTATAATTCAATGAGATATTATATATTTAAATTAAAATAGAATGTGATGAATAATATAAAAATTTTATATTATGAAATGGATATAAAGTTTTTATATTCAAGATTATAGAATGTTCATAATTAACATAGAATTTATAAATTTTTAATATTTAGATTTTATTTATGAATTTTTCATTGATAGTTATCTCATATATTAATACTTGAATTATTCATTTTTTAATTTATTCTATTATTTATTATTCATATATATAAACTATTTATATTGTAACTAATTGTATGATTTATTTTAATATTTTAAAATGCTTCTTATAAATTATCAATCCATGCATTACATACTATGTATGATTACATAAGATTTAGTTTTCATCTAACTTGGAATTGGTTTTTAGTTTAATTTATTATCTTAAAATTATTTTTTTACAAAGTATATACATATTAGGTGTTAGTGTTATGATCTATTTGATTATATATTTATTAAATTATCCTTCAGAATAAGGACATTGGATTAGACTTCCAACTGGCCTAGAGGATTATGCCTTGTTTTAGAAAGGTGTGGGTTGGCTATATGTGGCTCTAGATTCACTCATGTGGATATTATCAATCACATATAATTCTATAACATTACATGGAGAGTATATGTACCTTTTGAATGAGATGAATTTGGATATGTGTAAATATTCTTGACATCTATTTTTGGGTGAGTAACATAAATTGTTGGTTTTGTAAAGGGTATCACATGAATATAGTTTGAAAAAATTGATTTGGTGGATGGAATAGGATTCCAAAACCAAATTTTTAGAAACATGTATAAATAAGGGAATAACACAAGATAATATGGTGATATTAAATCTCCTCCAAAATACTAAGTGGTAGATTAATTCAAAAGTGGCACTTATCAAGACCTCAATCATTAAGTATAAGTCAACTTAACTATTAGGTGCCCATAGATTATATTGTATAAGTAAATAACATAACGAGGTGACACTAACCATTAGGTTCCTTATTCTTAGTGTTTTATTTGGGTTACACATGGCTGGGAAACCCTAACCATTGCGTTACTTGAGTAATATAGTTGAGTTTATATCCCTATTATGGATTGGATAAGGATTTTTCCAATATACTATTGAAGAGTCATATATGATATGATTGACAATAATTTTCAACCTAATATAGTCATGGATCATTTACTTTCACAAAATGATGTAATTCATGATGAAGTATGGATATTTTCCTACCAATGTGTTTAATGAATTTAAAAGGATCATTATTTTAGTGGGATCTAATTTAATAAAATTCCGTATAAAATTATAATAAAATATGATACTAATTTTATAAAATATTTTATTTCATATAAGATCATCATCATCATAAAACCCAAATTTGGGATCAATTTTATTGAAATGTGAAGCTTAGTGTCGTCAACTAATATGGATAGTAACTTAAGAAAAGTTCATAAAAAAGAGAAAGATTATATGTGTTAGAGTAAAACCCTTCCTAAGTAACCAAGTGTTAATGTTGTTCAATAGGTGAATCTAGATGCATGTGAGAATTATTTAATAGATCACATAGTATTTCAAAGTCATATGATGTACAATTATCTAAGAAATTTTAGTCTCTGCTTATACACTCGTTATGATCAGGATTTCTAATGACTTCATACGACCAAATGTTTCCATTATGATTATTATAGTTATGAAATTTATTTTATTTTCAAATATGTAAATGTTATAACAAGATTAATTAGTTAAATAAAGGTTTACTTTATATTATTAAGAGTTTTTAATACATGAATTGGGAATATGGTGTTTGAGTTTTAGTGTGGTATTAACAGTACAAGTGGGGAAAATTTCAAACTAGAATAACAAAACTTAGCATATGAGTCTAAAAATGTTTCTTCAAATATCTAATCAAGGTCATTAAATCCTAAACGGGCCATTGAGAATGATGGTTAATGATTCTATGTGATATTATTGTTTTATATTCCTGAATGGGTTTATAAAACTCCATGAAATGTTCATGATAGGTATCAAGTGTTATAGAAATTGATTCATCAGTTTTAAAATTATGTAATACTAAATGTATACTTTATAAAATTTTTAAATATACATTAGTTCAAAATAAGGGATTAATTACCAAAAATTATATTTTTTATTCAAGAGATGAAAAAAAGATTTATTACACTAGATATTTTAATGTAAATGAGTTTTTCATGATCAGATCGGTCATAGTAGAGGATGTTTATCTTAATCTCATTTCTATTATATGATAAGATAATTTGATTGTTAATAAATAATTTTTGTGAACAAAATGAGATGTTTAATTTCATATATATTATTTTTTATTCATTGTATTATATAACATGTTTTCAAAAGGAGACTATGATAACATCATTTTATACAGGATAATGTGTGTATGAATATATTTGTTAAATTATGAGGGAAGATGTTATCACCACCCATTATTGGAATATTTTGATAAATAGTATTCTTTTTATATTAAATTCTCAAAAAACATAAAATATCATGTGTGATATATAAATAATAGTTTATTTGTTAAGTATTCCTATTAAAAGAAGATAAGATTTATTTTCTAGACACATAGGAGTTTATGTTTCATAGAAAAATATTCTAAGAGGAATATATATTCTAAGTGGTCAGTGGTAGTATGATTGAACTTAGAGAATATCAAATTTAATAAATAAATTATCATAATATTATAAAGCTAAAGTGATTTTAACATAATCTCATAAATAATTTAGGATTTGTAATGGTAAAAAAAATTTAAAGGTTACATTCAGTTTTTGTGGGAAAGTGATTAACACTATTTCTTAAAGGATTATAGTAGTTAAAATAAAAAGTAATTATTCACTTAGTATATAATAATATGTTTATGATATGGTGGTAAAGATAAATTTAAATATTTTTATTTAGTTACCATAACAAATTGAATTCACTTTATCCTAAAAGAGTTCATGATGTTTTTGGTAAATGATTATTAAATGTTGGACCAAATCCTTCAAGGAAATATTTGTAAATAATAATTTAAATAGTTAAATTATATTTCAACGGAAAAGTTTTATGGAAATATTTCCAATTATAATGATTTTTAACTTACAAACGTCCTAAGTAGGAAAAGTTTGACATTGTAATTTGTTATGTTGTGTAGTTAAAAAACTTTAATGTGTGTGTGGTGTTTATCATTAGGAATATGATTATTAATTAAGATAATTTAGGTTTTTTATGTAGTGATTGTTTAATTTTTTTTCAACATCTTGTTTGTGAATTTTTTATATATTTTAGGTAAAAGTAAGTTTTTTTCATCATAATAAAACTTTATATGTTTTTATTAATATATCTAATGATGATATATTGATACATAGTGTTTCTGACATCATTATCACTAAAAGTTTATCATGGTTCAAGCTAAAGTTTATAGTCAAAGACATTTGTACAGAGTTCAAGAAATGAAGTGATGAAGTTACAAGATATCAAAGTTCAAAGATTCAAGGTTAGAAATTTTACTTCTATATCATGGTAATCGGATTGATTCTATAAAAATAATAATGATTAAAAAAATAATTTGTACCTCCCATAGAATTTAAAATCTATAAAGGTATTGTATAGATAGATGAATTGATAGAAAGAGATGTTGATAAATAAGGTTTCAAAAAAAATTACAAATTCCATCAGAGGAATATTTACAATTCTGTATCACGTAGGGAATTCAATAAAGTCTACTTTATTAATAAATTTGATTAGAATTAGTTAGATAAGTGGATTCCAAAATGAGTTTATAAAATTGAGATCTTATTGATTCTTGATCAGAAAAAATATGATAGGATAGAGATGTGTCATCTCATTATATTGGTCAATCTAGATGATCATCTATGAGTATTATGGACAGAGGAAATAATCATGAGCATACCAAACTAATCTGATAAAACAAACATGATCATAAATAATGAAAATAGACTAAGAAAAACTAGATAAAGATTCATCAAATAAAGGATTCCTTATGGATTTATCAAAAAGATCCTTTGTAAACTTTATATAAATTTTGTAAATTCAATAATTATGAAAATTATGAGTTTTTTTCAATATTTTTAAATATATGTGATAACTAAGAAATATTTAAAGAGATCATTAATGTTGATATCTAAGAAAATTTTAATGAATAAAGTTGACTCTAAAGTTTTGTAGATTTTGAAGGCTATTAAAAATAAGATGAGTTGAGTGGGAAATTTTAATTTGGATCCCCCACCACCCACTTAATTTCAAAGGAAGTGAACCTATACAAAGGGGTGTAAGATTTTTGAGTTTTGGTTGTTTTTGATATCATAGAGTGAAAGTGGTGAATTTTTCAGAGCATGATCTTCTAGCCAAGGAATCATTTGGTTGTATAAAAGTTACTGGATAGAGCTATCAGACACAATTGCATCAGATAATCCATCAAGGGTCATAGGAGTACTGAATTGAGGCACATTGAATAGAGGTGAATTAGAAAAAGACATACTAATAGATAGATACTAGAACAAGACTCCAAATAGAGTTTTTCTGAGATACTTTTAAATTTTTATTATTGTTATTAGATTGAAAGAATAAGAATACTTTTTAATTGTTATAAACTAGTATAACTACCTATCATGAGATAGAAGGAGATTTAAATAAGTTGGATAAATTTTGTTAACTTCATTATATAGTGGATATCTATAGAATTGTGGGACTTAACATGTTAAGGATGTGGTCAACCACATTGGGGGTGAACCTTGTAAAAATATTTTGGGCCTTTCTTTACAGTATTATTTTTAAAAACTAGTTAGGTTGAGTTATTAATTTTAAAGGATTGAAACTCTAAAAACTTATAAGGGTTTATTTCAATATAAAGGATATTGTAAAATATCACCAGTTATTCACCCCCCCCCACCACCACTCTGATTAGTGGTCTATACTTTACTGGGAACTTTTAGTGGTATTATAGTGGGAAAGTTATCTCTTTAATATCCTCTTATTCCTTATCATAGAAAATCTCAACTCTATTAGTGGAATATATATCCATTTCTTCGATGGAAAAAAATTTATGGATGATAAATAGAATGATAACCTATCTTATGTAACTCGGAATGGAGGTTAGTGATGAAACTAATATAGGGTTTTTATCCTTAGAGAAATATTCTACAATGACATTTTCTAACAAAATTAATCTCAATGTTGATAGGAAAGATCAGAATTCTGTTCTTATTTCCTTAAAAGAAAATTTTTATATAAAGGTGATGGGTCTCAATGAAATAAAGTAAACTTTTGGAAAACTCAAAATCATCTTTTAGGGAAGTATAAAAGTGAATGAGGAAATGATTAAAATCTTGAGAAGTAAGTTCAAAGATATTTGTATGTTGGAAAGAAAAAACTATTGATCACTATTTCACCAAAGTTAATGAAATTTCAAAAAATCAAAGGATTAAAGGATGTATTGGAAGATTCAAATATTGTTAAAAAATTAATGAGGAATATTATAAACATGTTTGATCCTAAATTATCCACTTTATAAGATAAAGATGATTTATCCCTTGATGAATTACATAACATTAATGTTGCTTATGAAATGAGAAAATATCCTACTTTCAAAAAGGAATATTATGGAACAGATCACTTTTGGAGCTATGAGGAAGCTAAAAATTCATGAACCTAAACATGAGGTAATAATCCTTAGTGAATCATAATATAAAAAATGTGATAATGAATTTAATGACAGAATCATGTCCCTTATCTTTAAAAATTATAGGAATGGTATAGTTAAGTTCAAAGGAAAACTCCCACTAAATTTTTTAAAGTGAGGAGGCATTGGAAATTTTTTAATGAAATATCCAAATAATAATGTTAAGGTATTTAATGATGATGATTCTAAAGAAAAACCTTAGAGTATGGAGTGGATAAAAAACTACAAGGGAGATAAACACTCTACTGGAAGTAAGAACAAAAGAAATAAAATAGGTATATTGAGTAAGAAATAAAATTTTGGATATATTAAAAATATTTCATTAAAAGTTGGTTCATTGATGAAATTTATAACCTTCATGGATGATGTTGAAAGAAAGGAAGATGCTTCAAAAAGTGGAGAAGGAGAAGGTGAAGAAACCTATAGGTAATATCATCTCATACCAAAACTTGTGGCGTGTCATGAGAAAATAGAAAGTAAATAAAGAAGATAGAATTATGAAGAAGTATTTTGAGAATAATACTGAAGTAAAAGAATAATTTCTTAAAAAGAAATATGTGTACATATAATAAATTAATAATCTCAAGTTGAAAGTTATGAAATACAGAAATATGATGAATGATATTGATGAAAAATTTACTAATAAGTAAAATGATCTATATAATACTTATTAAAGATGTAACAAGGTTTAAAATACCATGAATAAAATGAGTGATAATTTTAATAAATATTTATAAGTAAAGGATGAAACATATCAAGTTGTTAAAAGAACTCATCTGAAGAATCAAGTGAAATCTACAACAACTAAACATAAAATTTCATCTGATTTTTCTAACCATGTAGGTGTAAGAATCAATACTGGAAAATCTTGGGTTTATAAAGGATGTGAGAAACACATCACATCAATAGAATTAAACAATAACTCTTAGAATAAAGATTATCTGTGAAAAAGAAAATCAAATGTTGAAAAGTATGATATGTATCAAAAAAATTATCATAGGGGAAAACCATAATTCTGTATAAGATCAATATGAAATAGATACTATTTTTTATATGGAATATATAGGCATAAGGTGTGAATTTTTTGGCACAACATGTCTCTCACTAGGATTAGGAAATTAATTAATAGGGGGAATGGTGGAATAAAAGGAGGTAACATTCTAAATCTGTAGGAAGAAACAAAAAATAAATTCATAGGAAGTGAAAATGATTTCAAGGATAAACTAATTTTATTGATTATATGAAACTCAAGGAAGGTGTAGAAAACCGAATCAGTATACTGAAGATTTTATGACATCACATTCAAGAAAAAATCGTAACATCAGAAAAGAAAAGTAAGTTTCAAAAACAAAATTTAAAGACAAATCTTTTTATTGTTGAGACTAATCTAAAATCTAGAAAAAGTAATTAAACATGGATTCTTGATAATTTTTGTTTCTCACATATTATAGGAGATGTGGAAATTTTAAAAAATATTGAGGAACATGATGGTGGAGCAGTCAATTTTTAAAATGAGAGTTCCTTAAAAATAAGAGTAATTGGAATGATAGATATTGAAGCTCAGAAGATGAAATCAAATGAATTTTTTTTTGACATGGTTTATCACAACTTACTAAGTATTATCCAACTCTTTGATAATATTAAGTATGTTATATTTATGAAAAATTTATTTCTCATCTAATGTTTGAAATATTAAAATAAATTACTAAGGGAGAAAGGACCAATGGAAATCTATTCCGAATTAGAGATCTTAATAAATCATGTTATTTTATTTTTGAGGATGAAACCAAGTTTTGGCACCAAATACTTAGGAATATTTTCCAAAGGAGAATGATCATAATCTCGAAGGAATATTTTATAAGAGATCTACCATAAATAAAAAAGGAAAGATGATGCCATTTATAAAACTCTCTTTAATGGAGGGACAGTTAGTGGAAGACATAAGAAAGTTGAAATTCAATCCATAATACCTCTTGAGATCATACATTATAATCTATGTGGTCCGATGATACATCAATAAAAAAAATTTGGATTAATCTAGTAATTCCTTATTTTAATTAACACAATTCATGTTTATGTTGTTTCTAATCTCATATATGTTTTATGAAAGATAACTCTTTTATGGAAAATACTGAAAAAAATTTAAGTCATGAATCTACTATAAATATTATCCAAATAGACAATTGACTATAAGTCCAAAGTGTAAAAATTCACAAAGAATCAAATTGACAACAAGGTCAGTATATCAACCACAAGGCAAGTGAATCGATTGCAATACAGGTGAATCGACTGCAAGAAAAATTGAGTGACCACACATTTTATCACAACTGACCATAAAGATAAATATTTTCACAAAGGAATGGATCGACCATAAGGAAAATTTATTAAAAACATACCAGATAGATTAACCATATCTAGTTTATTATAAACTCTTGGATTTACTATATGAGTAACCTTTTGACTGAAAATCCAAATAGAAGTGACCGATCGCGCCTCTATAAAATATCACAAAGTATTTTATTGATCACAAGAAAAAATCAAAGATTCCTTAAGATTAATATTGATTTAAATCTATAATAAATAAATTATATGATAATTTATATTTCTATCAATATAATGAAGTGACCATGTGACTTATTGAAGTGACCATGGGATGACATCAGAATTTGGGAAAGTACATGGATGGTCATGAGTTTAATATATCGACTGTAAGTTCATGTGATCAAACATATGAATTATCATAAGATTCAACCAAAATTATTGGAAAGTATTGAAGTTAATATGGATACTGACTTGGCATACTTAAAGAGACTGTATCTAAAAGTAATGATTATATTCTTTAAATATATTAATCCAACCACTTTTCTACACAGAATTAAATAATGGTCAGAATCATTTAATGAGATCGGATTTCATACCTAGTATGAAGATATAAAATGATTATTTTTCAATAGATACTTTTCATAAATTATTCTTTTTAAAGAAGACTGAATATATAGAATATGATGCTTGATACATATAGATATTGGGTTTTTTTCATGAATGAAAAATATGAATCAATACTCTATTTTAAATGAAAATGAAACTCTATTTTCTCTTGATATTCAACCAAAAAAATATAGAAAAATATTATGTATATGTGTTCAATTTCCAAATCAAAAGAGTACATTGAGTAGAGAGTAATCTTCTACAAAAAACAAAAACTATTGTCTTTTCTACATCAAATTATTACATTTCTCTTACTCTATTTTTCTAATATTTTGATATGTGATTTATGTAATATTTTATTTATTTAGAACAATATCATATACTCTATTAGATATTAATGGATGATCTTATTCATTCTTCACATCTGTACTCTCAATAAGAAGTATGGAAGAGATTGTATATCCTGGACTACTTGTGTGTAGTTGTTACCCTTTTACTATCCCAAAAAAAACTATAGAAGAGGATGTGTATCCTGAACTATTTTCATATAGTTATTTTAGGTAAAAAATAATCCAAATGATATATTAGTTTATTTTATTAATAAATTTCAAGGTAGTGGGTGATTTCTAAGTGGAGAGGATTATGTCCTGGATTGATATTGAACCTCTTATCTCATTTTGTTGTGCATTTTCCAATTTTATTTACTCTATTTTTTTTAAATGTGTTTTAGTTTTAAAAAATCAATAGAAAAACACTAATTTGATAGTATCTTTAATATGTGTTTTATTTATTGTGTTTGATATAATAAAATCTATTTAAAAAGTTAAAATATTTTTAAACTTGTTTTAAATGATTTTTTATTGATCTTCTAAGAATCTTTTTGAAAGAAAAAATTAAATAACTCTATTGTTTTAGTTAATTAAGATTTTTATTTCATAAATTGAGGGATTTGATTTTAAATAATTTTTAATATAAATTTTAATTAAAAACTCAATTCAACTCCTTGAGTTCTCCACTCTGAAAAAAATGGTTATCTATACTTTATTACTTTTATTGATGATTTCACTCAAATTACTAATATATTGTTCATGAAACATAAATTAGAAGTTTCAGAGATGTTCAGAATATTTATAAGGGATTTTTAGAAGGAACTAGGTGCTTATATTTGTAAGAAGGGGGTATATAATGGAAACAAGTTCACAAGTAACTCGTTAGAGTCATATCTAAAGAAACATGTAATTAAACAAAAATACAATGTCCCTTGCACTCATAAAAAAATAGTGTAGTGAAAAGGATAAAATATAAGTTTAGTTCAAATGTAAAGAATCATGATAACTGAATATAAACATTCAAAATTATTCTAGATATAAGCTATAAATACAACTATACAAGTTCAAAACATATGGTCACTTTGACCAAAATCAAAAGTGGATCCCTATGGGATGTGGTCTAAGAAAAGGCCTAAATTAAAATAGTTCAAAGTTATTGGGATTCATTTATTTTTAATGATCAAAAAATAGAGATTTGGTAATTTTTTATGAAGAATAATAAGAAGGTGTTTTCATGGGATATTCATCCAATAGAAAATGTTACAAGTTCCAAAATAAATGACTACATCAGTTGGTTAATTCCTTTGATAGAAAGGTCATAGAAAATAATTCCATATTAGAAAAAAAAATTGAAGATGATGAGGATGATGGATTGAAAGATGGAATGTTGACTTACAATGAAGTTAATAAGAAGGAATATGACTTTGATTCTAATATTCTACAAGATTATTCTGATCAAACCAATGATGAGGAAATTATAAACAGAATAAAATCACAAATAAATTATAATTTACAAAAATTGGTTGAATATAATAATATTATTGAATATTAGGAAGCTCCAATTAATAATAGATAGATATTAGTGTTTGAAAAAAAGATTTCATTTATCTCACAGGTGGAAGCACAATTAGTTTCTAAATAAGTTGAGAATAAATAATGGTTCTATGTGATGAATAAAGAGTTGGATCAAATTTATAAGAATAAAAAATGGGATTTTGTTCCATGCCCAAAAGTAAATAATTTTATAATAACAAAATGGGTGTTGAAAAATAAACAAAAAACATGGAAAAATTTAAGGAAACAAATCATGACTTGTTTACCAAGGTTATTAACATGTTGAAGGTGTTTATTTTGAATAAAAAATTTCCCCTGTTTCAAGGATTGATACTGTTATAATGTTCTTGGTTTTTTTCTCATTAAAATTAAAAATTATATCTGATTGATTTTAATTTAGCTTTATTAAATGGATAAGTTGAATAATAAGTTTATATTTGGAAACCAATTCTATTAATAATTGATAATCATGGAACCATGGTGTGTAAACTGAAGAAATATTTATATGGGTTGAAATAGGCCCCTCAGTATTTGTATTCAAAACTTGATAGTTTCATAAAGTAATTGAACTTTTATAAATTAAAATTTAATAGAAATTTGTATATGAATTTGATTAGTACATTCACCCTATTTTTTAGTGTTTATGTTATGATAAAAAAATTTGAGGTGACTGAGATAAATCTTGTGAATTTTTTTTTTTTTGAAAAAAAATTGTGATTTCAATACTCATAGAATTAAATTTATTTCTGGGATTATAATTTTAATACTAAGGAAGATATATCTTCCTCTCATAAGAAATGTATTCCAAGGAGTTGTTACAAAAGTTTGTTATAGAAGATTTAAAATAAGTTTCCACACATATTTCTATTGGCATGAGACTAAGTAAAGATTAAGTTAAGGAAAGTGTGAATCAGTAGGAATTCAAGTGTAAACAGTCTCAAATAAAATGAGATTGTGAAGTAAATCCTTAAAAAGACCATAACATTAAAGTTAGAATCAATCAAAGAATAGATTTATGTGTATCCAATATAAATCCACATAGGGGAATTTTAAATAAATAAATGTATATTCCAAGTTATTATACACATAATTTAATAATATTGACGACAATGAGGAAGTAATATGATCTAATGAAAAAAGAATTGTGTTATGAAATTTCTTTTCCACTTGGGTAACTTTTAACTCAAATACCCTTAGAATAAATAATTAAAATTGAAACTAAAAATACCATGAACATAAAATAATTCATTATATAATATATCAAAACGGTCAGTAGATACACCACACAAAAGAAGTAATTGGTGAACATGACATTTATCTCACGGATGTAAAAAGTGAGATGAAAATCTCTAACCTTGAGTCTGAGTTGTCTCGTGTGTCTTTATATTCCTGAATAGTAAAATCTTGTTAATTATTTACTTGACTCAAAACCTTTTTTATTTTTATCACTATTTTTATTTCACTTATTACCAGGTTGTGTACAACAACTTAAATAATTAAGTTTGCGTCGGGTGTTTTGACCAAATTTGGTTTATGTGTCAAAAACAACTTTGGTAGGTCAACTATGGTTTGAGGGGCCATTACATAACATCTCCAGAATATTAATCATGAAATAATTATTATATTTATACATCAATTATACATTTTAAACCAATCATTAAATATGATTATGAAAAATTAACTAATATTACAATCATGGAGATGGTAGATCATACGTACGCATGAGTAATGTTCTCATTTTTCAATGATCGTTATGGAAAGAAGGTAAGTAAAATTAATCGTTCTATAATGATAATTATATAATAAATACTATATTATTTAATCCTATATACTTATATATATAATTATTTTTATGTAAAAGGAATCACATCGTGTCAAAGATGTGGTAGTTCATACGTCCATGAATGATGTTATCACTTTTTAAGTGTGTGAAAGGGTAATAAAGAAAATGATATATTATATTTACATAAAGGTAATTATGCCCTGAATATCATATATATGTTTTTTATGTCACATATTATTAATTAAAACCATCCATTATACATTCCATTTATAGCATGAATGGATCGCATCGCTTTGAGGAGGCAGTAATCCACACTTTCACAAATGATGTTGTCGTATTTACACAAAATGGAAAGTATAAGGGTATGTGTTATAAAAGAATAATATAAGAATAAAAAAATAATAAATATCATATATAAAATATAAAAACATATTTTCCATCATAATGTCCAACCATGAAAGGTGATAAAGGAAAAATGAGCAATCATCATTTCGTGATGCGGTAGTTTTTCGTACACATAAACAGTATGTTTGTTACCCATTAGATGGAAGTGTATGTGAGTTTAGGTAGAACCATTAGAATAAAAACATATTAGTATATTGAGGATACTAGTGTTGTTATATAATCATGTAATAAGGATATTTGAGGGGGTGGATAATGGAAATACAACTAAAGATCTTGAGGAAAGATGTTACCTCTTCTTTGGTAAACTCCTTTTGGTTTGCACCAAAGGGATTTCTTAGATGGATTTTTGCCTAATGTAAGGTTTCTAGGATGAGGGTAGGGATGTTTATAATCTATTTTTTTATATCTTGTTCGATCCAAATGTCTTGAGAGGTGTAAGGAAGTGGGAGGATAAGAGGTGTTTTTATAGTGGAGGAGTGACACTTGTAAATTTTGGAAAAGGGAATTCCACCCACATTTTTCCCATTGAAAGTGTCGCCAATAATGGACCAAATTTGATAAAAGAGAGGATAGGGTCTAAATATAGATATCCAAAGTATTTTGGACAAGTTAATAGGTCATTTTTACCCTTAATTTTAAGGTTTAGTCCCATGTTAAGATTAATTTCACCTTAATTGTTATAATTAATTTTAATTACTTTCACTAATCTTTCTGGTAAAAAAATAATTTGACCTTATAAGACATTATAAATTATGATGATTCCAAATATTTAATCCATATTTAAAAATTCCAATCATATAAGTGATATATATTAATTTAAAATTAATCTCACAGATGAGACGAAAATGCGGGTTTTTTAAGTAAAAATGTTCAAAAGTTTGCAAAGTTTTTATATCCAATTTCAAAGTGAAATTGATTACAATGACCTAAATTGGATTAATTGATAAATAATTGATATAATGTGACTTTAAAACCAATTAAAATATAATTTAACCTTATAAATAAATTAGAAGAAAAAAGCAGTTTTGAATTAAAATTCAGTGTTTTCAGTATTCATCAAAAAATGAATCTTTACAAAAAAATACCAAAGATTCATCCTAACAAAAAATTTATGTTCCGATTAAAAATATTATGTTTATTTTGACATATAAAATCAATAAAATTTCCAAAAAAATGGATTTAAAATAGGTTTTTCATTAAAAGGTGGTGAAGGTACCTTTAAAAAAATAGGTTTTTATGTGTAAAAGTGGATTTATTCTTATCTTATGTCTATCGAATCTATTAGATAAATGTAAAAAAAATTGATTGAATAGATAACATATATATATTATTAATATCATTCACTAATTGTAATTAATTTAATTTATTAGGGTAAAACAGCTTTGTTGACCTAAAAATATTTTTTTATAAAAAACATTCTCTTTATATTCAATTGTTTCTTATATTCATTTCTAATTAATTTGTAACCAATGAATTCATTTTATATTTTTTGTAAACCAAATATTTTTATAAGTTAGTTAATACTATTCTTAACCGCTAATTTAACAGCTAGGTTATATCTTATTATATTAAATAATAACATTTTAATATTATGTTGTTCGGTAAAACTCAGTCTTGCATGTAATGTAAGCTTTCAAAGAAAATCATTGTTGCGTGTGATGCAAGCTAACTCAATATAATGTGAATTGCAAGCTATAAAATATATTTAATTTATTTAAAATAGTAAACATATTATAAACTCTTGGGATATTATATTCCCTTACGCGCTTGGTGTTGCATGTCATACACGCTATCGAATACAACGTTCCCACTTTAGATTTTCAGGGCGTTACATTTTAGAGAATCAAAAGTATCAGATGACTTGTACTAGATTGACATTGTTCCTGGTCTAATGGTCACTCGATGCCATGTAAAAGGGATTATATATGTATGCATACAATGTATATGATATATCTTTTGGTGGACATGTTCATATGGAGATATAAGTATGATTGGTAGAGATCACACTGGATCACTTAGTAGCTTGAGTGGCACTGTTGTTTTTCTAGTGTGTGCTCTTTGCATACATTTATAAAATCAAGATTTTATATCTATTTTCAATTCTACTAAGGAATATAGGGTCACATTGTTAGACCTTTGGATGAGGATTAAATTTTGAACAAAGTGTTTGTTCCAAAACATAGAGAGCTTGATAAATCGTATACAACATATTTTTAGATGGATTCAGAAAGAGTTATGAAGATCTGCATAAAGTCCTTATGGGATTTTAGTGCAAGTGTCAGATTGTTAGAGATTCATTGAAATCTGGGATATCATATTTTATTATATCCTTGAATTGTAGGTGACAATGTGGACATTCTTATGCCTATATTGTAGCCTATGATTAGACACCATCATATTGTACAATGGGGGGACACGTATATAATATCACATGCATGTATACTATCACATATTCCAATGTGGTTCCGACAATTATTAATAAGTAAAATTGATTTATTAATGGTCATTCATGCATGATACATTCGTTTGAAGACTTCAAACGAATTATAACATATCAATGAGCAGTAACATCAATTGTAATGAGATGACAGTTAATATTGTCGATGCTCCAATGCTCTTCATTTAATGAAGGCTATCTACAAAATCGATTCGGAACAAGTTGAATATGTATTTCCAAAGAAATTTCTAACTTTTGATTAAACAGAGTTCGTTTCTTATTAACATGAATATTCATTTTTCACCTGCAAAACAATTAGAAAGAATGGTAAGATAGATAAATCAAAAAATGAAATATTTCAAAGAAAAATGTGAAGAGAAAAAATAATAAAATTAATGTTTTATACGTACTCTTTCTCCCAAAAACTTTAGTTAAAAATGCAATTAAAACGATAACCGCTCCAACTCCAGCTATAAGTCCGATTAATATTGCGAGCGTCTTCTTGATTTCTTCATCATTTACATCTATCGATAAAATAAAATGCCCGTTAATTCATTATAATCATAACAAAATTTAATTAATTAAACTCACCACATCCATCCCGCGAGTGGTCCCCACCAACCCAGTAACGCGCGTAGCACGTGGCCAAGAACATATCCCCCCACTCCGCCGCGCCGCACTCGCTCTTCAGCCGTCCGATCCCCTCCGCCACGCAGTCCTGGCACGCGCTCGGGCTCAGATCCCCCGTGCACTGCGCCGCTCCCCGCACCGGCCCGGACCCGCCCGACCGAAACAACCGACCCGAGTCCCCGGCGATGGAGCCCAGCACTGCGTCCCTCCGGGCCAACCCGTCGGAGTCGGAGGGAGCCGGGGCCCCGCACTTGCGGTGCAAGACGGTGGCGTCCGCCATCCCCAGGAAGGCGGCGGCGTCGTACCTGAGGAAGCAGCCGTCGAGCTGGAGCGCGGCGGCGCGGGCGTTGGGGCAGAGGGTGGGGAGGCGGCGGAGGGAGGCGGCGACGCAGCGGCGGCAGTCTGGGGTGGCGGTGAGGTCGCCGCGGCACTGGTAGAGGGCGTGGACGGTGTCGGAGGGGTCGGAGCCGCCGTGGACGGTGAAGTTGGCGTAGGAGGCGGAGGCGGAGGCGGAGAGGAGGGCGGCGAGGAGGGAGTTGAGGTTGGAGTGGTAGAGGGAGGCGGGAGGATAGCGGTGGCCGGAGCAGGCGACGTAGACGGCGGAGTCCGGCGCCGGAGATGAGGGGCGCATGGAATTAGAGAAGGCGAGGGTGAAGATTAAGAGAGGAGGGAGAAGAGGTGTGGGGGGCATTGTGTGGAGTTCAGAGCGAGGAAGATGGTGCAGTGGGAGCCAAGGAAGATAAAGTTATATATATATATAAATCATTTTGGAAGGGAATATTGAATGAATGGAGTGGTTATCTTTAGGTTCCATTTTGATAGGAGGGAGGAAGGTTCGCAGAAGGAGATAAGCAGCGAAGGTGGGAGGGAAGCTTTCAATGGGGGAGGGGGGACCCAAGTCTCCCTTGTATGAACCCTAAAAAGAAAAAGATTAAAAGTTTAGAACTTTAGTCATTGTAAGAAGATCTTCATGATATACATGGATGGTTTTGACATAAACAACTCAACTTCCCCCAACCATCAGTCCACAAAATTGGACATTGATCCATACAAATTACTGAAAATATATCAATCCAACATCCCTGGGTGAGTTTTTTTTTTATATTTATATTTTTTAATAATTAGTAAAATAATACTAAGGTACTTTAAAGAAATAACTAATATAGAAAACAAAGTTTTTTCAATTATGTTTTATATGTTGAGTCACTTTGTCAAATATCAATTAGATTGTATGAAAATTTTATAATTTATACGCTTTCAAAATCACCTACGTAAAACATAATAATCGAACCACAAAACAAAGTTTTATCAGCGCTAAAAAAAACTGATAATCAAGGTGCTATTAAAAGAGGGGTCTATTTTATCAATGCTTTTTTAGCACTATTCAAAGACCCTTTTTATCAATGCTAAAAAAAACACTGATAAATGTCATTTTTTTTAAAAAAAATCTGCAAATCAGAGAGTGGACCACCCCACTTTAATCAAGGCTCAACTCCCCCTTTTAACAGGGCTAGCCTCCCCCACCCCATTTTATCAGGGCTAGGCACCTACTCACCCCCGTTCGTGCACCCTTTGTTGGGTTTCAAACCGAAGACCACCTCCTCATGCCCCCACGACTCTGCCACTGACATATATTGTTTTGTCTTTCATTTTATGCTATATCTATATATTTATATATATTTCATTACATTTTTTATCCATATATATATATATATATTTAAATTTGTAAAGACCCGGAATTTTCGTGTAATTTTTTTTAAATAAATGAGAATTTTACAAGTCCGTGAAAATTGACAGCACGTGATTCCGAGGCCCAGTGTGCTCATAATCAATTTCTAAACTTTTCTTCGGGTACATTCAGTAAACGTGCGAGCGAGTTTTTCTAACTTTTGAACCGGTGCTCGGAATTGAAATCCGAGGGCACCGTTGAACTCGCAGCGCTGATATTCGCTTAAAGAGATTTTTACCTCGACGACAGTTGGTCGAGGGTGGAGGTTAGTTTTTGGGGTTTTCGTGAATGAATAAAAAAAAAGTTGTATAGCGTTTATTTTTATTTTATTTGTTAAAACCTCCATGTGGGAAGTTGAGAAGTGGGGACCAACAGACCTTAACCTCCCATGAGAGGTTATGGTGGTGGGGACCACCCGAGCCTAACCTCCCATGAGAGGTTATTGTGGTGGGGACCACCCGAGGCCTAAACCTCTTCAACTCCCTCATTAATGTGGAGGAGCCTCTTGAGCTTCCTCCACATTAATTGTGTCAACCCTCCTTAATTAATTGTGTCAACCCTTCCCCACTTAATTGTGCCAAGTAATTAATTAACCCAATTTGAATTTTATGCCAACAAACATAATAGATCTCATAATCTATTATTTTGGGGGAGTTATCATTTCATTTTGGTGGAATTGGGGAGAGGAGTAGCTGTTGGAGAAAGAACACCAACGAAGAACTTCTTCTCCGAACGAAGAACTTCTTCTCCAAACGAAGAACGCCGACCTCGAGACATCCTCCATCGGTGGACATCTTCAACAACGAAGGATCACCTCCATCGAAGAACGTTAATCCGATGAACGAACTCGGGATCAGAGGCGTGTGACGGGCGCGACGAACGTCGAAAACTTCGACTTCTCTCAACGTCAACGAACAACCCGAGGTAGGAGTTTATTTCTAAAAGATTATCACTTCTCATGTTCTCCCCTTCTAATTCTTTTGCGGGATTGAGAGTTGTGATTGACAAGGATTGTAGGGTGGGTGTTTGATTATTTCTCTTTACCCATTCTTGATCTTGTGGATCCATTTGCTACCCCACCTAATGTGAAGAGTGTGGGCCAAACTAACATGACCCGTCCTCTCCGTAATCTTTGGGTTGAATTGTGGTGCTCTTCAAAATGGAGGAAGGCGACGAAGGTGACAAAAGCAACGACACCGCCACCCGCGACCTCTATGACCCGCGTCGCCCCTGCGGCACTCCGCCCTCCCAGCCGACACATAGAGGAGATCCACCACCAGTCGACACATAGAAGAGATCCACCACCAGTCGACACATAGCGGATATCCACCACCAGTCGACACATAGCCGGCACATAGCAGAGATCCACCACCAGTCGACACATAGCAGAGATCCACCACCAGTCGACACATAGCGGAGTCTTCTGTAGCTGGCAGCAGACAGATGTCACAGAGGTCTAATAGGACCAGACCTACAGGTGGACGACCGCATGATTCAGAGTCGGTTGTGCGGGGCACCCGAGGCAGAGCCAGTTATGCCAGGAGCGGGAAATGTTTCTCATGCGGCGGGTAGGGTCACATGGCTCGTGACTGTCCGACCCGTTGTACAGATGAACAACAGATGGTCGAAGGACCACCCAGGCAGAGACAGAGGTTCGATCGAGGTGGTTCACAGGGAGCAAGCAGACGTGGCAGAGGAGCTGGTCATGCAGCTGACGGTGAGCGACGATTCGAGATATTACCGCCACCACCACTAAGAAGTCCACCACGACTACAGGGAGCAGGTGGACAGGGGAGATCTCAGCTCCAGGCAGCTGAGGCTTACGATCATGGTGCTCCGGAGATGATTCGAGGTATGATATGTGTCTACTCCACCTTAGCTGCAGTAATTATAGACACAGGTTCCAGTCATTCTTTCGTTGCCACTGACCTCGTTCAGAGCTCGGAGATTCCGACAGAGCCGTTTGCTCAATCCTTACAGCTAGAGACTCCTACGGGATCATATTCGATGATTACGCACTGGTTCCAGCAGTGCGAGTTTACTCTAGGAGGCGAGAGCTTCGACTGGGATCTCCTAGTAGCGGCGTCGAGGCCTTACGACGTCATCTTGGGTATGGACTGGTTATCTACAATCCATGCACAGATTGACTGTATTAGGCACAAAGTGTGGTGTGTCCACACGGATGGGACCAGTTTTATCTTCACCGGCGATAAAGGACCATTCACAACGCATGATGGACTTACCCGGAAGAGAGTGCATCCAATCACTCATCAGTTGGCTAGCCTTACCCTCGGAGCTATTGATGTGGAGAGTCCGAGTTATTCTATAGTGGTGGACCAGTACATGGATGTTTTCCCTGATGATGTTCTGGGTCTATCTCCTCACAGATAAGTGGACTTTTACATTAACTTGTACCCCGAGACAACACCGATATCTACACCAGCGTATCAGATGGCTCCCGCGGAGCTTCGTGAGCTGTGGGTACAACTGGAGGACTTGTAGGGGAAGGTATTCATTTAGCCCAGTGTTTCACCTTGGGCAACCCCGATTTTGTTCTCCAAGGAGGCGAATGGGAGCTTGAGACTTTGTGTTGACTATCGATGCCTGAATCAGGTGACCATGAAGAACAAGTACCCACTCCCGAGGATTGACGACCTCTTTGACCAGCTGAAGGGAGCACGATGGTTCTCGAAGATAGACCTCAGATCATGCTATCACCAGCTTAGAGTGCGAGACGAGGATGTGCAGAAGACGACATTCAGATATTGGAACAACCATTATGAGTTCTTGGTTATGCCATTCGGTGTGACCAACACTCCAACATTGTTCATGGGACCCATGAACAAGATCTTTCAGCCGTACCTTGATCGCTTTGTAGTAGTCATCATTGATGACATTCTGATATACTCGACTACTGAGGAAGAGCATGACTACCATTTGTGGGTAGTACTCGACACACTTTTAGAGAACCAAATTTATGGTAAACTCTCGAAGTGCTAGTTATGGATCCGAGAGGTTCACTTTCTAGGACATGTCATATCGGAGGCTGGAGTTGTAGTGGATGCAGTGAAGATTGAGGTGGTACTTTCTTTGGAGCCACCCAGGAGTGTGATGGAGGTACGAAGTTTCCTGGGTTTGGCTGAATACTACTGGAGGTTTGTGCCATATTTCTCCAGAGTTGCAGCACCACTTTCAACGTTGACAAAGAAGGGGAAACCCTTTGTATGGTCGGAGAGATGCTAGAATATATTTCAGAAGCTGAGGCTGAGGCTGACTAGTGCCACCATCTTGACGCTTCCAGAGGAAGGTGTAGGGTACGTAGTCTACTGTGATGCATCAGGGACCAGACTCAGATGTGTCCTAATGCAGGAGCGAGCAGTGATCACATATAGTTCTCGACAGCTGAGACAACATGAGAAGAACTATGCTACCCATGACCTGGAGTTAGTAGCAGTGGTCTTCACCTTGAATACGTGGTGACACTATCTGATGGGAAAGCATTTTACCGTGTACTATAATCACAAGAGTCTTAGGTATATCTTCTCCCAGAAGGACCTGAACCTGAGACAACAATGTTGGCTTGAGTTCCTCCAGCACTCTGACTTCAAGATAGTCTATACTCTTAGGAAGGGGAACGTTGTAGCAGATGCACTCAACAGGAGATCTGGTATACAACTACTAGGCGAGGCGACAGAGTAGCTGACCGCTTTGTATATATCCTTTGTGGATCGGGATGGAGAAGCTTTTCTTCAGTCTCTTATATTCACTCCCCCACTTCTTCAGTGAGTCAGGGAGGCGCAACATGGGGACGCTGATTGTGAGGAACAACGTTCTCAGATATCCACAGGACAGACACCTGATGGATTTTCTGAAGGTGGGGAGCAAGTAATCCTCTTCAGAGGATGTACCTTGGTACTAGTGTCGCTTCGGGAGGAAGTGTTGAGGGAGTTCCACACCTACCCTCTAGAGTTACATCCAGGAGTGGTGAAGATGTATCAGTACCTCCGATGATAGCATTAGTTGCCGGGAATGAAGATAGTACTAGCAGATTTTGTCTCTCGATGCCTCACTTGTCAGCAAGTGAAGGAAAAGAATCAGGTACCAGCAGGCTTGGTTCAGCCTTTAGAGGTCCTAGAGTGGAAGTTGGATGAGATATCCATGGATTTTGTGACAGGACTTCCACGTACATCTAGGGGACATGACTCTATCTAGGTGATCGTCGACTGACTCACCAAGTCGGCCCACTTCCTACCAACCAGAGAGTAGGGTTCAATAGAGAGTTTGAGATTCCTCTATGTGTAGGAGATTGTGAGATTACATGGAGTACCTTCGACGGTTGTCTCCGATCATGATGCACGTTTTACATCCCAGCTATGGAAGGGGTTGCAGGAGGATTTTGGGACGCAACTTCGTTTGGGCACTGACTTCCATCCTCAGACGGATAGTCAGACTGAGAAGACCATTCAAACCCTCAAGGACATGCTGCGTGCTTGTGTCCTCGACTTCGGTCGTAGCTGTGAGGATCACTTACCATTGGTGGAGTTTGCATACAACAACAACTATCACTCCACTATTGGGATGACACCTTTTGAGGCGTTGTACGAGCGAACTTGCAGATAACCTTTGTACTGGAATGACCCAGGGGAGTCAGCACTCGTGGGACCATAGATGGTTCGGGATACCAAAAAGAAGGTGCAGATCATCCAGGAGCAGATGATGACTGCACAGATCATGCATAAGTTGTATGCCGATAGAAGATGGAGACCTATGGAGTTTGAGGATGGCGACCACATATTTCTATGGGTCTCACCTCGATGAGGTTTGAAGAGATTTGGCTAAGGCAACAAGTTATCTCCAAGGTTCATCGGACCTTTTCAGGTCCTCAGTAGATTTGGAAAGGTGGCTTACCGCTTAGCTCTTCCACCTCAATTGCACCAGGTGCATTACGTCTTCCATGTATCCCAGCTGAGGAGATACGTGCACGACCCTTCTCACATCATCGACCATGGCGAGCTGGACATCGACGATGAGGTGACCTTTACGGAGGTTCTAGTAGATATTGAGGATCGAAAGGAGCGGGTCCTTTGTGGATGGTCGATACCTTTGGTGCGTTTTTGCTGGCAGCACAGGAACCTCTAAGAGAGCACATGGGAGTGAGAGGCTCATATTCATGCTCAATACCCCCACTTGTTTACCTAGTTTGAGTTGTGTCTTATGGGGACGTAGAGACCTAAGGTGGGTAGAATGTAAATACCCAAAATTTCCATGTATTTTTTTAAATAAATGGGAATTTTATGAGTCCATGAAAATTGACGGCACATGATTCTGAGACCCGGTGTGCCCGGAATCAATTTCTGAACTTTTCTTCAGGTACGTTCAGAAAACGTGCGAGTGGGTTTTTCTAAATTTTGAACGGGTGCTCGGAATTGAAATCCGAGGGAACCGTTGAACTCGTAGTGTTGGTATTTGCTTATAGATACTTTCACCTCGATTGTAGTTAGTCGAGGGTGGAGGTTAGTTTTTGGGTTTTCATGAATGAATAAAATAAAAATAAAGTTGTGTAGCTTTTATTTTTATTTTATTTGTTAAAACCTCTGTGGAAGTTGAGAAGTGGGGACCACTAGACCTTAACCTCCCATGAGAGGTTATGGTGGTGGGGACCACCCGAGCCTAACCTCCCATGAGAGGTTATGGTGGTGGGGACCACCTGAGGTCTAAACCTCTTCAACTCCCCTGTTAATGTGGAGGAGCCTCTAGATCTTCCTCTATATTAATTGTTCCAACCCTCCTTAATTAATTGTGCCAACCATTCCCCACTTAATTGTGATAAGTAATTAATTAACCCAATTTGAATTTTATGCCAAAAAACAGAATAGATCTCATAATATATTATTTTTGGGGATCTATCATTTCATTTTGGTGGAATTTGGGAGAGGAGGAGCTCTTAGAGAAAGAACACCAATAAAGAACTTCTTCGAACGAAGAACTTCTTCTTTGAATGAAGAACGTCGACCTCGACTTTGAACTTCTTCCTCAAGACATCCTCTATTGGTGTACATATTCAACAATGAAGGATCACCTCCATCGAAGAATATTAATCCGACAAACAAACTCAGGATCAGAGGCATGTGACGGGCGCGACGAACGTCGACAACTTCGACTTCTCTCAACATCAACAAAAAAACCGAGGTAGGGGTTTATTTCTAAAAGATTATCACTTCCCATGTTCTCTCCTTCTAATTCTTTTACGGGATTGGGAGTTGTGATTGACGAGGATTGTAGGGTGGGGGTTTCCTTATTTCTCTTTACCCGTTCTTGATCTTGTGGAGCCACTTGCTACCCCCCTAATGCAGAGAGTGTGGGCCAAACTAACATGGCCTGTCCTCTCCGTAATCTTTGTGTTGAATTGTGGTGCTCTTCAAAATGGAGGAAGGTGACGAAGGTAACAAAAGCAATGGTACCACCACCAATGGCCTCCGCAACCTGCGCCACCCCCGCGATGCTCTGCCCTCCCGGACGAACCGGCCGCACGCCCCGGCTCCACGCCCCTGTCGAGACACCCCGCGGCGCTCCAGTCTCCCAGCCAAACCGGCCCCGCGCCCCGCGGTGCTCCGGCTGAACCGGCCCCATGCCCCCGTGGCACCCTCCGGGTCGAACCGGTCTCGCGGCGCCATCCGGGACGAGTCGCCCCCGCGGCGCCCTCCGGGCCGAGCCGCCCCCGCGGAACCCTCCAGGCCGAGCCACCCTCGCGGAGCCCTCTCAGCTGAACCACCCTCGTGGCGCCCCGCGGCCGGTCTGCCGCCCCGTGGCTAGACCCCCCCCCCCCCCCCCCCCGCGGCCTTTCGGCCGAGCCGAGCCGCCTCGCGACCTTTGCGGCTTCCGCGACCCTCGCGACCTACCAGAACAAACCCAACGGGATGGGCCGCACTGCGGACTGGGCCAGACCCAACAGGTCAGGACAGGTCGACCCGAACCGAGTCGGACCGGACCTGGGCCCACTGTGACCCATTTACTTCTTTTGGCCATAGCTTTGGCACTGGATGTCCGTTTGACAAACCGTCAGTGGCATTATAAATCTTGGAGCGTGACAGTCCCTTTGAGTATACCCCACTAGAGTTTTGGATTAAGATGGAAAACAGTCAGGTTGGATCGAGCACGAATCCAACTGGGCCCCTTGGACTAAATGGCTGATAACTCATAGACTGGGCATCCGATTGACATATTGTCAGTTGCGTTGAGACCCCTATGACGTGGCAAACCTTAGAGATACTTCTTTTTGGGACTTCGTGGCAGTTAGAGTATCAACCAATAGCTTGTGGAGTGGATCCTCCCAGAGACGAGCGAGCATAGTATGGGAACCCAGTGGCTGGCTGAGACTTGACAACTGCTGACCGTTTCGACTCAGAGTGACTTGACAGGCCCAGTGGGGAGTGCCTTGGTGACGCGACAGACCCACGGTGGGGAGCGCCTTGGTGATGCGGCAGACCCACGATACTCGACAAGAGGAGTACCTCAGTAGGCCTAGAGGGGGGGCGCCTTGGTGACGCGGCAGACCCACGGTGGGTAGCGCCTTGGTGACGCGGAAGACCCACGGCACTTGATAGGAGGAGTACCTCAGCAGTCCACGGTTAGTGGGAAGTGCCTCTGTGTGACGCGGCAGGCCCACTATACTCAATAGAGGAGGAGTTCTCCATTAGCTGAGGTGTTCGACGTTGTGACTGAGAATGTTACGTGGTACTACCCTTGAATAAATCCTGGTGTGAGCTGAGTCATTACCTCTATTTAATCCCTCATGATTGAGATAGATTACTTGATAAATTAGGTATATGTATGGACATATACCTAAGTAAGGTTATCTGTTGATTTCATACTTTGTGGTTTATCCTTGGTGGATTTTGTGAGACCTTGAGGGTCTCGGGGTCCCTACTGAGTATCGTTATACTCACCCCTGCACGGGCTATGCCCGTACCTTGTTGTGTTAGATGCAGACGACGAACAACCCTGACTGAGGCTGAGAGTACCAGGACTGGACGGTGCCCGGAGGTGGACCATACAGCGTGTCGGTACGCAGAGGAGATGGGTGGATGAGGAGTGCTGAGGAGGTGATATGTACCTACCCTTCTGGTAGGAACCCAGAGGACGACCCAATAGCTCATTTTCTTTCTTTTTCTTCAGTTGTATTGTTTTTCAGTTGTACTTGTACCTTTACTATTGGGCTTGTATTCCGACCCCTTTTTACTTTCAACACTCTTTTGGTTATACAGTTTACTCATGTTCATATCTTGCTGTGTGCTTGGTTGTGTCTGTTTATAGGTTATAAAGGCAATGCCTTCTATGTTTTAGGGAATTATGCCTTTGGTGCTAGTCTCCAGCCCCTGGCCTATGGAAGACGGGCTTGGGGTAGTCACGACACGGGCCCCGGGGGATAGGTTGTGAGAAAATTCACATATAAAATTTGTTTTGTGAGTGTCTGTTTATAAATACATAAATAGATATATTTATATATATGTGTGCATCTATAAATATAATTTACACATATATTTATTTATTTACATATATTATATATTAATATTTATATACATATATTAGAATATGTAGATAAACATATATATGTTTGTCAATACACGCACAAATAAATTTATATATATAAACATTAATTGTATATGTATATGTATATAAATATTCATACATATATATTTTAAATAAAATGGGTATTATTTTTTATTTATATAAGTTTAATATTTTGAGAAATGTATTTTATTTGTAAATATGTTTAATTATTTATTTATAAAATTAATTTTTTATGGGTGAATATATAAAAAGTATGTATATATTGTTATATATTTGATTATAATAACAGTACAATGTGAAAAGCAATAAAACTTCAAAACCATAATATCAATATGAATACAACCCCTGAAAATAAATTCAATCTCTACCAAAATAAAGCAATAAGACCCCCTTAAACGAGATTGAAAATTTATCAAATATTAAAAAATTAGGGTACTCTGATAAAAAACTCAGTTTTGGAGGCCTTTGAGGCCTTTTTTGGCCTCAAAAAATGTACCAAATGTTTAATTATTTAATTATAAGCATAGAGATCATCATAGACTTTGATTTGATATATGGTAGAGCTCAAACAGACACCCGAATCAAAAGTTATGGTCGTTTGAAGTTCGAGTTACATTTTCAACTTATTTTCGATATTTTATTAATTTTTTTATTTTTTATATTCAAATTATTATTAAATGAATATTACTCAATAATAATTAGAAAATTATTAATTTTTTTAAAAATATTTTTAATTATTTTATAAGCCATTTTCACTAATTATCTTATATATTAAGTGTAAATGCCTATTTGGTTTCATCTAAAACATATTTAAAAAATATATATTATATTTATACCAATATCAATATATTAATATATTAATATATTATTTTTAATGATTTATTTTTTTAAATATAGTTTTATCAGCACTTTTACAAAAGCACTAATAAAGGATGGTCTTTATCAGTGCTTCTAAAAAAGGCACTGATAAAGTGAGTCACTTTATCAATGTTAAAAAAAGAGTGTTGATAAAGGGGTACCTTTATCAGCGCTAAAAAAAGAGCTGATAAAGGAGTACTTTTATCAGTGTTTTTTTAACTCTATTAAAATTTCCCTTTATCATCACTTTTTTAGCGCTGTTAAAAGGTAGCATTGCGAAAACCCATTTTTTTTGTAGTGAATGCTTCAAGTTGGTGGATTTGAAAGTTTATAAATAATAAAGTAGAAATACAATCTAGATAAAATTTAACAATTATTGAACATAAAAATAATAATTAAAAATAACAAGCATTTCATAAAAACAATTAATGAAAGTTAATTTTAGTGTCACAATATATTGTTGTTTTAAATCATTACAATTATATTTATATATTTTTTACATTCCTTTTATTTTCAATTATTTATTATATGTTTATTCGATGTTCTAAATTTCATTTTAATGTTAATTATACTATATTTTATGTGCATTTATTTTTTACTATGTAAACATTATGTTTTTAATAAATAATATTTTTGTCATGTAAATTAACTTTTGTTTATTATATTTATAAAATTATTTTTATTTTCAACAAATTTTTAGATGTTTAAGCTATGTTTTAAGTTTTATTTAGATTTTTTATAGTTTATATTTTATAATATTTTAAAGTTACATAATTGAAATTTAATAAGTTTTCCTCTATTTCAAGTAGTCGACTTTGAAATATTATAAAATATAAATTGTAAGTAAAATATAAATTAAAATTGAAACAATGGATAAACATGTAAAAATAGTTGATATTAAAAAGAATTTCATCATTTTAATAGATAGACAATCATACATAGAATATAATACATTGTTGCTTCAAATCCTTTAAATCAATAACACACATGTAAATAAATGAGTACAATCACTGTCTATGATGAGGTCTAGTCCCACAATCTAGTGTGTGAATGGGATGCCCGTATCGAGATCGTTGACCTCTGTGTTGGGGTGGAGTATGATGAGTTGTAGAGAACTTATCCTCGGGTGCTCGAACCCCATATGTATGATGCTTGACATGCGACTCATCAGGAGGAGGTGGAATTTGGATGTCATCATGTGCACATAATCCTTCCTCCATTGCGTAAGTGGAAGAACCTATCATCATCTATTGGGGGAACCATAAGGCCTGTGATGGCTCAATCATGAAAGGTGGCGGCAGGAGAAATGACCCCTGATACGAGCTCAGATCATATATATCTAGAAAAAAATATAAATATCCTGACAATATAAATGGATCTCATGCCTCCAAGTGCACATCTGCAATTGGCTGAGGCTGGACTACAAGAGGTGTGCCCTCTACCTCTGGTATAAGAGAGGCCTCATGTGTAGCATTACATGGTCTACGTTGTTGCAGTTGTGGCTCCTTGACATTATCATCTTCTAGAGGAGGTTCTCGTGCTGGAACCTTCTCTCCTTGGGTAGGAACAACATCTACCTGAGGTGGATGATCAAATATACTATTGTGCAGAACACAATATGCTGACATCATCCTCTACGTTGCATCATGGTATGCTGCCTGGATAAAAAAAATCCCCTCCTCTGGACTAGACATGAAGATAATATGTTTTAGTTGAGTATTCTGTAAAGATATTTAAAATGAATTAAAAAAATTACAATAAAAAAACTAATAGAAATTTATTAACTTACCAATCCTGGAGCCCTCTATCATGTGGAGTAAGATACCATATAAACTTTAGTCTATACCATGACTCATACTCGATCTACTTTTCTAGAGTGAATCACATAGTATGCATACCCTTGATATGAAATGATGCTCATCTGTCCTAGAGGTCCAGATACTCTGCATGTCACCGTCGTTAATCAACATATTTCCTCCCAGTTATCTTCACAGAATGAAGCACTTCATCTAGGTGGAAAGGGAATATTCTGAACAAATACAAATTGACACATGACTTTATCAGGTTGATGACACTCAACAATATGAAAGTGAATGAGAGGCACTACAACCATGACATTGTGAATCCCAGCAGTTTAGTATGCCCGCAGCTAGTCTAATAGAGCCCAATATGGTAGCCATACAATCTGAAATGATATGTGACATTTTTAAAAAAAATTTGTTACTAAACACCAAAAAATATAATATTATGAAATTGATTAGTCAAGGAAAGAGTGTATATACTTACATCGATGGGTACTAGACTATCCAACATGAGATGATATGTATCCAAATTTTTCCTCGGTGTCCTAAAAAATTGGTGTGCCTGAATCCACCTGTAACATACAACATAGAAAGTAATAAATAATAAGAAATTAAATTTAATACCTCATAGCGACATCAGAAAATGATAAAAATGAGTGACCATACTAGAGTCCACACGAAGCATCATACAACACATCTATATGAAGCTCCTGGAAAACAACAACAGTGGAGAGGAGAGAGATTCACTACCATTCCCACATCTGAATAAATAAAACACATCCCCCGAGATCAGTATGATCTGATCGGCATGCCATGCACAATGCTCTCTAAGTTTATAACAAGTACGTAGATCCCCATCTATATATTCCGACCTTATCAAAATCTTCCAGTAGCCCTAGATACATCATGTGCACATGCATACCATAGTGATCAGTGAAAAATGTGCCTCCAATGAGCCACAATATATATGCATGATCATGATACATGACAATCTTCTCATCACCATCAGCAGGTAACTATGCAAAGTGAATATCAAGATAACTGATAAATACCGACCCACCATCTATATAATCATCTTCGCCCACAATTTCAACACCTAAAAATCACTGTACAAGCTCAGGACAATCTCCATAGGTGGTTCCTATAACAACATCCTCTTATATAGGAAGACCGAGCAGAACTACGACATCCTCAAGGGTGATGGTCATCTCTCCCTCAGGAAAGTAGAATGCGTTTGTCTCTGGTCTCCATCTCTCGGTGAGTGCAGTAAGTAGGTGATGATCAACAAATGTAAAATCAGATACAAAAATTCCATAGAAGTTATCATGGTGTAGGTATGGTATAATGGTAGCTGGAGGCAGAATGTAATGATAATGGTGTGCTCTATACACCCTGATCTGTCGAACCTCATGGCTTGCTAGCACATCATGTGAAACATGCCTATAATACTCAGTGAGCATCGTAGTATCCTCCATCTCCATATATAATAATGAAATGATTCTTAAGTGTAAAATGTAAATATAACATCATGGTTAGCAGAGTGTTATGATTGGTATAATTTAAGACATAACATATTCATTCCTATTGTTTTATTAAGTTTTTCTTACCAAAAGAAAAGGGCATGTCTTCATATTTCTCAAAGCATATTTTGAAATTGGTTTTAGATATGATTTTACCTTGGAAAGAGTGTTTTGTTAAATTGGAAATGTTTGAATAATGAAATATCTTGTTACTTCTCACCTCGTTTGTTTACTTGATCCAAGTTTATGATTTTTTTGGAAAATGATATTTGTTTTATAAAAGAAAACCAAAGATATTTTAATGGTTTACATAAAGTTGGTTTATTTTCAAGTGGTTTAGTTTTGAAATTATTTTCAAACTAGTTTATTGGTTTGCATGGATAAAATTATTAAATAGATTCATGGTGGTATAATACTAGGCTTCATGCCTCACACCCTGCTTGGGCCCTTCTTGGGCATTTGTAGATTTCATTTTACCAAACTCGTTTTTCGAAGGAGATTGTTTTTTACTATGTTCTTGTCAGAATAGAGTCATGATTTTTAAGAGGTTTTACTTTAAAAACATATTTATGCACACAGAGATTATATTGGTTGGATCCACCTTATGGATTTAGGATTTCTTTGATGTCTAACACATATACCAATAAGTTAGATCCCAAATGGCATGATTTATAATTTATGTATGATTTCTCACATGATTTTATATTTCATGATTATTTTATCACATTATTTATTTATAGTGTATCCATGGATATTTTGATTATACTTTTAGGTCACCTCCCACGTACTTTCCATATTCCTTGTAACGTGAATATGAAAGGCTTATTATTATTGGATAGTAAAAGTATTCCTAAATGTCAGAAAATTATAACAAATGAAGGATTTTATATTAACATCATTTAATTTATAATATGAAAAGATCACATTGGAGGAAATACATCATTGTGGTTGAGAGTATGAACTCGATCCAGTAGTTTTAGGGCATCGTTTCCTGTTATGACCTTCCGGATGACATATGTTGCATCTCAAACATTGCCCCAATTATTGAGGCAATTCCATCTCATTATTCATCCTACTGGACTTCAGTATCCCTTTTTTTCACAACCTATTGATATAAGGTATCAATATTGTATGGTCTTTGGGCATTGAGAAATGTTGAAACTCCACAATAGGCATCCATGGTGCAATATAGTAGTTAGAAATGGTGTCTAGCTGGTACATTGGATCAAAATATTCTTCCAATGATATGTTCACAGAGGCACATTCTACAATGGAATGTGCTCATAGAAACCGTAATGCCTGTAAGTTTTCACATTGACATTGCCTCACTTCCAATAATACTACCAAGACACAACCACTTATCTTTTTAATGGGGTCCATACACTCTTGAACTTCAATTCGAGAGTCTTTTTAGTGGAAAAGGAACACTAAATAAGTAGAATATTCTTCAATGTTATTTTTAATATCTCATTGAAAGTGTCTTCCATACCTCATCCCCTATTGAATCCAATCATTGTTTTATTTTTCTCTGTCAACGAAGTACTTGACATAATGATAAAATATCTCCTGAACTAGGATAGTTATAGGTAACACAGGAAGCCCCTTAAAGACTCCCTTGACGCACTCCAAAAATTTTGTGGTCATGTGTCTGTACCTCTTCCCCCGTCATATGCTAATGTCCACTTTTATTTTGGAATCCACATCATATAATCATACACTCCATGATTAGCCCAGTAGATTTCATCAAAAAGTTGTTCAAACAATCATTGATCAAGATCATATGCTATATAGAAGTGATCATATTCACATAAATTAATTTTATTATTACATTTAAATAGTAAAAAATAAGAAATATATTTCATACCAAGCCTCGTGACTACCTTCCTCATAGGTTCATCATAATTTTTTTTCACATGTTGCTAGCAATGTGTTTGATGCAATACTGATGATGTGAATTCAGGGGTCTCCATGTATCACGATACACATTGATTGCCTCATTGATTTCCCGATGACAATAAGATATGAAACATACACCCAGAATACAAGTGAAATGGTTTCTAATACATGCTAAAAACCAACTCTATGATTCATAATCTTCCTTCTCCATAATGGAAAATATAAGTTAAAGAGGTTAAAGATTTCCATATTAAGTTTCCACAATCATAAATACACCCATTTATTTTCTATATATAAATGTTTCATCAATCTATAGGAACTGTTTGCAGAAACAAAAAGTGGAAATATAGGGAAGGAATGTCCAGAACGACCGATGATATTTGATATGATATGGATAAAATTGTTTATCTCGAGACACATGTTCTTTAATATCAATATGGAATAAAACTTGTTCATTGTGTCTTGGTATGGCTATCAATTGTGGCAACACCCTATACGATTTATACCAATCACCATAGACCTTGAAAAATGCCTCCTGTTTCATCATCCATGCCTTATTATAGGAAATATTATAACCAAAAGTTTGTTGTATCCTATCTTGAATAAGGGATACAAGAACATCTTGGTAGGTCATAAGCATCTCAACAATAATAGATGACACAAATTAAGCATACAATAAAGTATGATCTTATGTTAGGTTTTACTGAACACAAGTATGAGATAACTCAATCTTATAAATTATCCAACCTCTAAATTCAATGTCAGGAATCATCCTCTAGTGGAATCTATAATCATCCTCATATTTATCACACCATATGATTTATTTTTTATGGATTGATTCTAGAACTAAATATCTACAATGTATCTCAATACAAAATTTTTTTAGTATTTTTTTCATTTCATCTTTACTTAGAAAATAACTTCTAATATATAATGTTTTTACCATCTCACTAAACATTTACTCTACAAATCCAGTAAACTTAGTTTATGATGTGAAAAATTTCTAGTTGAATTTAGGAAAACATGCCATTTCTTTCGACCAAGATACAAAGAGTGGTGGATGATTTATTGTGGACCAAGGGTACTATATAACTAATGAATTTCTAGAATATTCATCCCTAACTTCTATAGATTCCTTCTCATCAGTATTTTTGTCTCCATATGTTCCATCATTAGAAAATTCTTCATTAGAAATCAGATTTAGATGTATATTCGGGAGATCAACTAGGTTTTCTTCTTCCGCATCATAGGGAATAGCCTCATTTTTTGGGATGGACCTCCTTCAACCACTCTTTTATGCATATGTCTTTGTACAATTAGATGTTTCTTTTTCACACTAAAAACCAAAACATATAACTCCATCATGGAACCATCTGACCATTGGGAAAATAATGTTTTTTCTTGGACCCAATGGTCATAAGCAGCCAATGGACAATCTAGATTCCATAGTGTAGATGAGAATTTCAAATCTCTATAGCTAATAAATTAGATATCTTGATCAGGTCATAGATTTAAACAACCATTAATTCTTTCCTAAAGTTCTATTAGAGTCACATAATCAGATGTCATAACCATTGTTGTTGGTCGTGTACTATAAGAAGCTCCTTTCTCAGTTTGAATAACCTCCCCATAGTATTAGACACAATAAAAAATGATTTTCTATGTGAAAAATGTTTTTTATTAGGATTTTGATAGTGTAAATAATATTTACAATGAGTAATAATCATATAGAATTGACCATACAATCTTTATTATACTAATATTTTAGAAAGTATTCTTATATCCTAAAATATGACATTGATGTTTCATAGTACAAATTTTAATATTTACAAAGGTATGCCTAATTTTTTATAAATAAAATATGAATCATCTAATTAATATCCCCTAGAAGTGTCAAACTAGGTGTGCAACAAGGACCATTATCATGTACCGATTTGAGATCAAGTATTTCTCAATGCGGTATTTTTGGGATTTACCCCTAAGTATATCTATTCCAAATCCATATCCACTGGTAGTATACACACATGTATTTGATTACATAGATAACCACATAATATTTATTATACTTAAATTTTATAACATATTCTTATATCCTGAAATATGACACTAATGTTTCTTAGTACAATTTTTAATCTTCCTAAAGGCATTTTTAGTGGTTTATAAAAGGAAATATGAACCATATAAAGCATATCCCTTAGGAGTGTCAAAACAGGTGTGCAGTAAGGCCTATTTTTGTGCACCAATTCTTGATTGAGTCTAACTCATTGTGGTTTTTTCTAGTTTAATACTAGGTACATATGTTCCAAAGACAAATCCACTTGTAATACCTAGACAAGGATTTCATTGCTTATATAACCACATAATATTTATTATACTGAAATTTTAGAACATCTTCTTGTATCATAAAAGACGACATTAATGTTTTGTAGTAAAATTTTTAATATTCCTAAAGGTATGTTAAATGGTTTATAAATTGAATGTGAATCATCTTAAACATATCCATCGAGAGTATCAAACCAATCACGCAACAAGGTATGAATCATCTAAATTGTGGGAGTAACAAATCATGTGTGCAATTAAGACTCTCTATCATCCAGTTAGCCATCTTTTATCTTATGTTAATTATATGTTAATCTAAAGTTAATTAATATCTAATCATTATTTAATAATAATTTAATCCATAGTTATTCATTACTAAGTCAGTAGTTAAGTATTCATTAATTATTAGTTCTTGAGTATTTAGTTTAAAGTTAATTAATAGATATCAAGTAATTAATTTATATATAATTATTAGTTAATTAATAGTTAGTAATTAATTAATTATTATTTAATTATATGTTATTCATTAGTTACTCATTAGCTAATCATTAGTTACGTAGTAGTTAATACTATATTAATTATGCCTTAATAATTCAATAATCACTAGTTAATAATTAATTAATTAATTGATATCACTTAGTTACTTTATAGATAATTATTAGTTAATTAATAGTTAATCATTAAGTAAATATTTGTTAATAATTATTCACTCATTAGTTAATCATATGTTATTCATTAGTTAATCATTAGAGTATCATTAGTCAATCATTAGTTAATCCTATATTGATCATGCCTTAATCATTAATTAATCACTAGTCAATTATTACTTAGTTAATAGACATTAAGTACCTACTTTATAAATAATTATTATTTAATTAATAGTTAATCATTAAGTAATTATTAGTTAATCATATGTTATTCAATATTCATTTATTAGTTAATCATTAGTTAATAATTAGTTAATCCTATATTAATTATTCCTTAATCATCCATTAATCACTAGTAAATTGTTACTTAATTAATAGAAAAGGGCATGATTTAGATCACATGGATCATAAGACATTTTCCAGATCACATAGATAATGAGACCTTGTTCAGATCACATAGACCACGAGGCCTTTTTCAGTTCACATGGATCACATTATATCAATAGGCCTGACTATGTGTGTAAACACCCGGTGCATACTTCACTTCATGAGACCCTTTCTCAAGACTTTCTACTGATTAAAAAAATCACACGACTCCAGCATAAGACTTTTTTTAGGTCATGTAAAATACTATTTCTTCAGATCAAACCACTTAAGAAAACTTCTCTCATTATTAAGGATGGGTTATGAGGTATTTATAGGAATAAATCCATCACCTTAGCTCTGCAAATTACAGTTAGCCATCCATTCCACCACCTCATCAATTATCATTATGCGCTTCATGTGATCACTTCACATGATCATCTACTACATGTTTCAAGTGCTTTACATGATCATAGTTATTTTCTTTAAGTGCTTCACATGATCTCATCGAGATATCTAAAGACAGTCATGTGGATTGCACCATTATCCTCCAGTGATTCATGTGACCCCATCATGAGATCAAATGAAAATCATGTAATGACAGCAACATTATCTTCAAGTGATTCACAAGATCCCACCATGATACCCAAAGACAATCATGAAGTCATGTGATTTTGAACGACCATGTGCTATCTCAATCATTTAAAACTTCTTTGTATTCATGCACTTCACATTATCTCTCTGTGAGATCCTCTGATAATCATGTGATATCTTTATGTGCTTATCATGATCTCTCTATGAGATCCACTAAAAAACATTTGATGTATTCAGGCGCTTCACATGATCTCAATGTGATATCTTCTGAAAATAATGTGGTGTTTCATGTGACTACTTTGTGAGTTCAGTTCTGACATTTGCGCTCTGTGAGATCAGTTAATACATTCTTTCTCCATGTGATAAAACATTTCATACACTATGAGATAAAAAATTCTTACTTCATGAGTTCAGAAATTCATGATCCATGATGCTCATGATCTATAACAAGAATCAATACTTGAAGATAGTGATGCAAGTTTATTGTGATGAAATTTTCATGTTTTGTTGATTGAAATCAACTTTGTAAACAATTTTCTTTCTCATTCTTGTATTTTCTATGATTATTGTTTGAATATGAGGGTTAAAGAGTGAGATTTCCCATTTATAGTGTGGTTGTTGAATCCTTGAGGTTATGTTGATAGTCTTTGTGTTTTAACAAAAGTTTTGTTTTGGATGGTTTTTGAGGTCCTTGTGTTTTTTCCATTCATTTTGAAAAGTTTCTTCATGGTATCCATGTTGCACATAAAAATCCAACTTGGATAAAATCATGTAAATCCTTTGTGGTTTTTCTTTTTGGGTTTAAGGTTTTAATTTTATTGATTTCTATATTAGTGTTATTTTTACATTCTAGATTTGTTAATTAATTTCAAACTTGAATAACCATATTTAAGGATCATTGAAGGTTTATTAAACAATTTTGACCTTATGATTTTTAAATTGTTAACCAAAATCTCATAACATAAATATCATAACCATTAGGTAAAGAAACCCATAAATAAATTAAGAATACAATCCTAAATAATAAAAAGTAATTTTAATGTCATTTGATAAAGATGAATATCTATCATTCTAATTTTAAAATTTTATTAAATTAAAATAAATTTGGAACAAGTTGAATAGGTTTTAATGATAGTAAAATTATCCTAGAAAATGTAATGTGAAGGTATTTCAATAGAAATTCATTACTTTTGATTAAATAGATTTTGTTTCTAATTAATATGAATATTCATTTTTCACCTGAAAAACAATACGAAATAATGGTAATATAAATAAATCATGAAATAAAACATTTCAAAGAAAAAATTTAAAGAAAAAAATGAATAAAATTAATGTTTTATACGTAATCTTTCTCCCAAAAACATTAGTTAAAAAATGAAATTAAAATTACAACCGCCCAACTCCAGCTATAAGTATGATTAATATTGTGAGAGTCTTCTTGATTTCTTCATCATTTACATCTATAAATAAAATAAAATTCTTACTAGTTCATTATAATCATAAATAAATTTAATTGATTATATGTTAATTACTTGATTATATTCTTCTCACCACATCCATCCCTTGAGTGGTCCCCACTAACCCAACAACATAGTTAGCACGTGGCCAATAAAAGAATATTGGAATAGATATAATAGTTGGAAGGTATTGAATTAATGGACTCGTTATCTTTAGGTTCCATTTTTAAAGAAGGGAGGACGCTTCATAGAAGGATATAAGCAGTGAAGGTGGGAAGCGTTCAATATCCAATGCAATAGAAGCGTAGGGGAAGACACAATAGTTCTCCAATAAGTTTTGGGGAACCCATATCTCCCTTATATGAACCCTGAAAAGAAAAATACTAAAAGTTTAAAACTCCATTCATTGTAAGAATATGTTCATGATATACATGGTTGGTTTTGACATAAAAAACTCAACTTCTCCCCAACAATCATGGTCTACAAAACTGGTGATTAGTCCATAAAAATTAATAAAAATATATCAATCTAGAATCCTTCATTGAGTTTTTTATTTATAAATGTTTTTTTAAAATAATTAGTAAAATAATAATAGGTTAATTTAAAAAAACTAATATAGAAATGTGACAAGGCTGATAATGCCTTTTCCAAATTAAAAAAATTAAAAAATTAAAAATATATATGTCGGTATATTTTAATATATATATTATGTTTATTTTATTTTATGTAGAATTATATCCCTTAATATTTGAAAGTGAAAATGTTATGATTTTAATCGATAAATTTTGTGACATGTAAATTAACTTTTACTTATTATATTTATGATTTTTTTTATTTTCAATTATGTTTTATATGTTGAGTCTATTTGTCAAATATAAATTAGATTGTATTTAAATTTTATAATTTATACACTTTCAAAATAACCTACATGAAACATAATAATGTTTCAATTTGGTGATTTTTAAAGTCTATAAATAATAAAGTAGAAATTAAATCTAAATAAAATTTGGAAATTACTGAACATATATAAAAAAATTGAAAATAACAAGCATTTCATAAAATCAATTACTAAAAAGTAATTTGAAAAGGCACAATATATTATTGTTTTAAACCATTACATTTGTATTTATAATTTTTTTATATTCCTTTTATTTTTTATTATTTTTTATATTTTTAGTCAATGTTCGGAATTTCATTTCAATTTCAATTATAATATATTTTATGTGAATTTATTTTTTACCGTGTCAACATTGTGTTTTTAATCAATAATATTTATGTTATGTAAATTATCTTTTTTATTATATTTATGAATTTATTTTTATTTTTAATATATTTTTAGATGTTTAGGCTATATTTTAAGTTTTATTTAGATTCTTTTTATAGTTTATATTTTATAAGCTTTTAAAGTTACATACTTAAAATTTAATAATTTTTCATATGTTTCAAGTAGTCGACTTTGGAAGCTTATAAAATATAAACTGCAAGTAAAAAATAAATAAAATTTGAAATAGTTGCTAAATATGTAAAAATAGTTGATATTAAAAAGAAATTCATAATTTCAATAGAAAAACAATCATATATAGCATAGAATACATTGTTGTTTCAAACCATTTAAATAAATAGAACACATATAAATAAATGAGTACAATCGCTATCTATATTGAGGTCTAGTCCCACAATCAGGTGTGCGAATGGGACGCCAGTATCAAGATCACCGACCTCTATGCTAGGGTTGAGTATGATGAGATGGTGAGGTCTTATCCTTGAGTGTTGTAACCTCGTATGCTTGATTCTTTGACTATGACTCATTGGGGGGAGGTGACATATAGATGTCATTATGTGCACCTGATCCTCCCCCCACTGTGTAAGTGAAAGGACCTATCATCATTTGTTGGGGGAACCATAAGGTCTCTAAAGGCTCAGTCACGAAAGGTGGAGGCATAGGAAATAACCCCTGATACGATATTAGATCCGATATATATGGGGAAACTATGGATGTCTTGATAATATAAATGGATCTTATGCCTCTAGATGCACATCTGCAATTGGATGAGGTTGGGCTACTAGAGTTGTTCCCTCTACCTTTGGCATAGGTGAGGCCTCATGTGTAGTACGACACAATCTACATCATCATCGTCTTTGATCCTTAACATAAAAAACTATTAGAGGAGGTTCCCAAGCATGAACCTTATCTCCGTGGGTAGGAACAACATCTCCCAAAGGTGGAAGATCAAATATACTATTGTGTAGAACATGATACGCTGGCATCATCCCATGTTTTTCATCATAGTACACTATATGGCTAAAAATACCCCCATACTCGGGATAAGACATGTATATAATATGATGTAGTCGAGTATGCTGTAAATAGATTCAAAATGAATTTAAAAACAATTACAAAAAACAAACTAATGGAAATTTATTAACTTACCAGATCCTGGAGCCCTTTGCTGTGTAGAGTAAGATGCGTTATAGGCTTTAGTCTATACCATGGATAATACTAGAGTTACTATACTAGAGGGAATTTCATAGTACACACACCCTTGATATGAAATGATGCTCGTCTTTCCTATAAGTCCAGATAATCTACATGTCATCGGTGCCAATTAACATCTTACCTCCCTGTCAGCTTCACAGAATAAAGCGCTGCTAACTGTCTAGGTGGAAAGAGAATATTCTGAACAAATCCAAACTGTCACATGACTCTATCAGGATACTACTAGTAAATAATATAAAAGTGAATGAGATGAACTATATCAATGACATCATGAATCCCATCAGTGTAGTATGTAGGAAGTTGGTATAATAGAGCCCAATATGGCATCCATGCAATCTGAAATGACATGTGACATTTTTTTTAAAAAATTTGGTACTAAACACTAAAAAATATAATCTTATGAAATTTATTAGACAGGGAAAGACTGTATATAACTACATCGGTGGGTACTAGACTATATAACATGAGATAATATGCACCCAAGTTACACCTCAATGTCCTGAAAAAGTGGTGTGCCTGAATCAACTTGTAAAATACAACATAGAAAGTAATAAATGATATGAAATTAAATTTAATAACTCATAGTAGCATCAGAAAACTATAAAGATGAGTGATCACACCAACATCTATGAAGAGCATCATACAACACATCTATATGAAGCTCATGAACAACAACAATAGCATAGAGGGGAGGGATACACTCCATTTCCAACATCTGAATAAGGATGACACATCCCCTGATATTATACGATATGATCAGCATGCCATGCATAATGATCTGTAAATATATGACAAGAATTTAGATCCCCAACTGTATCTTAAAATCTTATCAAAATCCTCTAGTAGCCTGAGATACATCATGTGCACATGCATATCAGAGTGATCAGTGCACAATGTCCCTCCAATGAGCCACAAGATATATGTACAGGTGTGATGCATGAAAGTCTTCTCATCAGCATCAGTGAGTAACTGTGCAAAGTGAATCTTTAGCCAGCTCATAGATATCGAACCACCATATGTAGCATCATCATCACCCACAATGTCAATGCCTAGAAATTACTACATAAGATTAGGATAGTCTCAATGGGTGGGTCCTATAACAACATCCACCTATATAGGAAGATCAAGTAGAACTTCCACATCCTCAAGGGTGATGGTCATCTCTCCTTCAGGTGTAAGAGATATCCATCTCTCGGAGAGAGAAGTAAGTTGGTGATGATAAATTAATTTAAAATCATATACAGTAATGCAATAGAATATATTATAGTGTAGGTACAATATAATGGTTGATGGAGGAAGAATTTTATGATAATGATGTGCTCTATGCACCCTAATCTATCGAACCTTGTGGCCTACAAGCACGTCACATGAAACATGCGTATACTTCTCAATGAGTAGTGTAGTATCCAACATATCTATATATAAAAATGAAATAAGTCTTAAGTGTAAATGTAAATATAATTTTATGTTCAGTATATTGTTATGACTAGTAGAATTTAAGATATAACATATTTATTCCTATTATTTTTTCTTACTAAAAGAAAAGGGTGTGTCTTCATGTTTCTCAAATAATATTTATAAAGTGGTTTTAGATATGGTTTTACCTTAAAAAGGGTGTTTTTTTTTAAATTTAGAATGTTTGATTTATGAAATAGAATGTTCCTTTTATCCTCATTTGTTTACTTGATCCATGTTTGGGAATTTTTTTGGGAAACCATGGCTTTTTTATAAAATAAAACCAAAGGGATTTTAATGGTTTACTTGAAGTTGGTTTATTTTCAAGTGTTTTAGTTTTGAATTTTTTTTTCAAACTAATTTATTGAGTTGCATGGATAAAATCCTTAAATAGATTCATGGTGCTATCCTACCAGGATTCATGCCTCACACCATTCTTGGGACCTTCTTAGGCATTTGCAGATTTAATTTTTCCAATATCAGTTTTCCAAGGTGGTTGTTTTTTCCTCTATTTTTATTGGAATAGAGTCATATTTTTAGATAGGTTTTACTTTAAAAACATATTTTTTCAAACATAGGTTATATCGGTTGGACCCACCTTATGTATTAAGTATTTCTTTGATGTCTAGAACATATACCAATATGTTTGATCCCAAGTGGTTTGATTTTTAATTTATATATTATTTCTCACAAGATGATATATTTCATGATTATTTTATCACATGCTTGATTTATGGTGTATCCATGGATAGTTTGATTCTTCTTTCACATCACCTCCCATGTTCTTGTCATATTCCTTATAACGTGAGTATGAAAGGATTATTATTATTGGATAGTAAAAGTATTCATAAATGTCCTAAAATTATAACAAATGAAGTATTTTATATTAACACCATGTAATTGATAATATGAGAAGATCACATTGGAGGAAATACATCATTATGGTTGAGATTATGAACTCGATCCAGCAATATTAAGGAATCATTTACTATTATGACCTTCCCAATGACATATGATTTATATAAAAAATTTCCCTTGTACTTGAGGCCAGACCATCTCATTCTATATCCTATTAGACTTCAGTCTCCCTTATTGTTGCAACCTATTGTTGTCAAGTATCAATATTAACAGGTCTTCAAGAATTGGGAAATGTTAAAACTACTATCTAATAAGCATCTATGGTGAAACATAGAAGTTAGAAATGGTGTACAACTGATAAAATGAATCAAAATATTATTCCCATGATATGTTCATAGAGGTACATGCTATGATGGCATGTGTGCATGGAAACCATAATGCCTAGAAGTTTCTACATTGACATTGACTCGCTTCTAGTAATACCAACAAGAATCGACTGTTGCTATTTTTTAATAGGGTATAGAAACTCTTGAACTTAAAATAGAGAGTCTTCTTAGTGGAAAATTCACACTCAATAATTAGAAACTTCTTTAATGTTATTTTCAATCTATCATTGAAATTTTCTTCATCACTTTAGCCCCTATTGAATCTCGTCTGTGGTATTTTTTTCTTTATCAACAACAAACTTGACACAATGATAAAATTTATCCTAAAATGGGAAAATTATAGGTAACATGTGAATCCCCTTGTATACTCTCCTTATTTACTTTATAATATTTTTGGTCATGTTTCCATACCTCTTCCCCCTTAATATGCCAATGTACAATTTTCTTTTGAAATTAACATCATATAATCATACCCTCCCTAATTATCCTTATGGAATTCTTCAAAAAAAATTAAAACCTTCATTTATCTAGATCATATGCTATACATAAGTGATCATATTTCACATAAATTAACTTTATTATTACATTTAGATAGTAAAAATTAAGAAATATATTGCATACCAAGCCTCACGACTGCCTTCTTCATAGGTTCATTATGGAATTTTTTTCACATGTTTCTAGAAATGTGTATGATGTAGTATTGATGATGTGAATTTAGGGGTCTCCATGTATTAGGATACACATTTAATGCCTCATTTATTTCCTGATGATGATTAGATATCAAACATACACCTAGAATGGAGGTGAAATGGCTACTGATACATACTAAAAACCAAATACATGATTCATAATTTTCCTTCTCCATAATGGAAAATACAATCAAAAGAGGTTAACAGTTTCCATCTTGGGTTTCCAAAATCTATGATACACCCATGTATTTTCTATATAGAAATGTTTCATCAATATGCAGGAACTTTTTTTAGAAATAAAATGCAGAAATACAGGGAAGGAATTCATAGAATAACTGATGAAATTTGACATGAGATGGATCAATTAAATTATCTTGAGACACAGTTTAATTCATAAAAATATGGAATAAAACTTGTTTTTTGTGTCTCAGTATGGCTAGTAATTTTGACAACACCCTATACGAGTCATCCCAATCACCATAGACCTTAACAATTTCCTTATGTTTCGCCATCCATGCCTTATTATAGGAAATATTATAACCAAAAGTTTTTTTGTATCCTATATTACAAAAGGGATATAGGAAAATCTTGGTAGGTCCTAATCATATCAAAGATAACATATGACATAAATTAATCATCCAATGAAGTAGTATCTTATGTCAGGTTTGGCTGAATGAAAGTATGAGTTGCCTCAATCTTATAAATTATCCAACTTCCAAATGTAATGTTAGGAATCACCCTAAAAAAGAATATAAAATCATCCTCATATTTATCACACCATATGATGTATTTTATATGGATTAATTCTAGAACTAAATATCCAAAGTTTCTCAATATTAAATATTTTTAATATGTTTTTCATTTCATATTTACTTGGAAAATAACTTCCAACATATAATGTTTTCTCCAGATTACTAAACATGTCCTCTAAAACTCCATAGAACTCTATTACAGGTGTGAAAATATTCTAGTTGAATTTAGGAAAACATGACATTTCTTTAGACCAAGATACGAAGAGTGGTGGATGATTTATTATGGGTTGAGACTGTTATGCAACTACTGCATTTCTAGAAACTTCCTCCCCAAATTCTACATCTTCCCTCTCATCATCACTATTGTCTCCATCTATTTCATAATTAGAAAATTCCTCATCATAAATCATATTTAGTTTTTTATCTAGGAGATCAACTAGGTTTTATTCTTCCACATTATAAATAATAACCTCATTTTCTTGGGATGAAACTTATTTTAACACTCTTTTATGTCTACGTATTCATATAATTAGATGTTGTTGTTGTACACTAGAAACCTCAACACATTACTCCATCATGAAACCATCTGGCCATTGGGAAAATAAATTTATTTCTTGGACCCAATTCTAATCAGTAACTAATGGAAAAGCTAGATTTCATATTGTAGATGGGAATTGAAAATCTCTATAGCTAATAGACTAGGTATCTTGATCAGTTACTAGATTTAAACAACCATGAATTATTTCTTAAAGTTTTTTTAGGGTTACATGATCATATGTCTTAACCATTATTGTTGTCTATGTACTATAAAAATATCCTTACTCAGTTTGAATAACATACCCATAGTAGTAGATAGAGGAAAAGATGATTTTCTATGTGAAAAATGTTTTTTGATAAAGATTATAATAGTGTAAATAATATTGATAATGAGGAATAATTATGTAACATTGACTATTAAATACTTATTATACTATTATTTTCGAACATCTTCTTATATCCTAAAATACAACACTAATGTTAAATAGTATAAATTTTAATCTTTATTAAGGTATGTTAAGTAGTTTATTAATAAATTATGAATCATATAAAGAATATCCCACAAAATTTCCAAAATAGGTGTACAACAAGGCACATTATTGTGCACCAGTTCCCGATCAAGTCTAGCTCAATGCAGTGTTTTCAAGTTTTACCCCTAGGTACATTTGTGCTAGAGACACATCTACTTGTAGTATCTGTACATGGATTTAATTATATATAAAACCACATAATCTTTATTATACTGAAATTTTAGAACATCTTCTTATATCCTAAAATATGACACTAATGTTTCATAGTACAATTTTAATCTTCCTAAAGGAATGTTCAATGGTTTATAAAGAAAATATGAATAATTTAAAGCATATCCCCCAGGAGTGTCAAAACGTGTGTATATTAAGGCCCATTGTTAGGCACCAATTCCCGATAAAGTTGAGCTTATTTCGGTGTTTTTGAGTTTTACCCTAGGTACATCTATTCCAGAGACACATCCACTTATAGTATCCACACATGGATTTCATTACTTATATAAACACATAATATTTATTATACATAAATTTTAGAACGTCTTATTATACCCTAAAATATGACATTAATGTTTCATAGTACAATTTTTAATCTTTCTAAAGGTATGTTCAGTGGTTTATAAAGAGACTGTGAATAATCTTAAACATATCCATCAAGAGTATCAAACTAGGTGTGAAACAAGGTATGAAACATATAAATTGTGGGATTAACAAATCATGTGTGCAGTTAATCCTCTTTGTCATCCAGTTAGCCATCTTTGACCGTATGTTAATTCTATGTTAATTTAAAGTTAATTAATATCTAATCATTATTTAATAATAATTTAATCCTTAGTTTTTCATTACTAAGTTAGTAGTTAATAATTAATTAATTATTAGTTCTTCAGTAGTTAGTTTAAAGTTAATTAATAGATATTAAGTGCTTAAGTTATAGCTAATTATTAGTTAATTAATATTTAACCATTATGTAATTATTATTTTATCATATGTTATTCATTAGTTAGTTATTAGCTAATCCTTATTTAAACATCAGTTAACCCTATATTAATTATGAATTAATTGTTCATTAATAACTCATTAATCACTACTTAATTAATAAATAACAAGTAGTTACTTTATAGAAAATTATTAGTTAATTAATAATTAATCATTAAGTAACTGTTAGTTAATAATTATTTACTAATTATTTAATCATATGTTATTCATTAGTTAATTATTATCTAATCATTAGTTTACCATTAGTTAATCATATATTAATTATACCTTAATCATTCATTAATCACTAGTTAATCATTACTTAACTAATAGATATCAAGTACTTACTTTGTAGCTAATTATTATTTAATTAATAGTTAATCATTAATTAATTATTAATTAATCATATTTTATTCATTATTTATTCATTAGATAATATTTAGTTAAGAATTAGTTAATCCTATATTAATTATTACTAAACCATTCATTAGTCACTAGTTAATCATTACTTGATTAATAGAAAAGGGAATGATTCATATCACATGGATCACAAGACCTTGTACAGATCACACGGATCGTGAGACCTTGTTCAGATCATGCAGATCATGAGGCCTTGTCTAGTTCACATGGATCATGTGATATCAATAGGTCTTCTTATGCATGAAGACAACCAGAAAATACTTCATTTCTTGAGATACTTTCTCAAGACTTTATACTGATTAAACGAATCTCATGACTCCAGCACAAGACTTTGTTTGGGTCATGAAAAATACTATTTATTTAGATCAAACCACTTAATAAAACTTCTCTCATTCTTGAGGTTATGAGGTCTTTATAGGCATAAATCCATCACCTTAGCTCTAAAAACTATGATTATCCTTCAATTTCACCACCTCAGCAATAGACATCACACACTTCATGTGATCACTTCAAATGATCATCTACTACATGTATCAAGTGATTCACATGGTCATCATTTTTTTCTTCAAGTGATTTTCATGATCTCATCGAGAGATCCAAAGACAGTCATGTGGATAGAAAAATTTTCTTCTAGCACTTCATGTGACCTCGTATAGAGAGAAAATTCCAATCATGTGATGTTAGAAACATTTTCTTCAAGAGAATTTCAAGATCCCACCATAGGATCCAAATAAAATCATGCATTCATGTGTTTTTTAACAACAATGTGATATCTCCATCATTTTCAGCTTCTTTGTATTCATGCGCTACACATTATCTCTCTATGAGATCCTCTGATAATCATGATATGTCTTTAGGTGCTTCGTATGATCTCCCCATGATATCCACTAACAATCATGTGATGTATTTAGGTGCTTTTCATGATATCAATGTGATTTATTCTGACTATAATGTGAATTTTCATGTGACTACTTTATGAGTTTAGTTTTGACATTTTTGTTTCGTGATATTAGTTCATACATTCATGATCCATGTGACTATACATTTCATGCTCCATGAGATCAGATATTTGTGCTCCATGAGATCAAACATTCACACTCTATGAGATCAAAAATTTATTCTCCATGAGATCATTTCCAGCTTATTTATATTCATGTACTTCACATTATCTCTCCGTGAGATCCTCTGATAATCATGAGATTTCTTCAGGTGATTTGCATGATCTCTCCATGAGATCCAATGACAATCATGAAATTTATTCAAGTTCTTTATATGATCTCAATGTGAGATAATCTAAAAATAATGTGGTGTTTCATGTGTTAACTTCATGAGTTTAGTTCTGACATTTTCACTCTGTTATATCATTTCATACATTAATTATCCATGTGATCAGACATTCTATGCTCCACGAGATCAAACATTCACTCTCTATGAGTTTATACATTAGTTCTCCATGGTGATCATGCTCTATAACAAGAATCAATACTTGAAGATAGTGATGTAAGTTTATTAAGATGATATTTTCTTATTTTGTTGATTAAACTCAAATTTGAAAACAATTTTATTTTTCTTTATTTTATTTTCTCTTATTATTGTTATAATATATGGTGCAAGAGTGAGATAGTTCATTTTGGGTGCAGGTGTTGAATTCTTGAGATTATGTTGATAGTATTTGTGTTTTAACAAAAGTTTTGTATTGGATGGTTTTTAAGGTCCTTGTGTTTTTCCATTCATTTTGAAAAGTTTCATCATGGTATTCATGTTGCACATGAAAATACAACCTAGATCAAATCATGTAAATCCTTTGTGGGTTTTCTTTTTTGGTTTACAATTTTCATTTTATTGATTTTTAGATTTGCATGCTTTATACATACTGGATTTATTAAAGAAATTAAAACTTGAATAACCATATTTAAGGATCATTGAACGGTCATTTAACAAAATAAACGATTTTTAAATTGTTAAACCCAAATCTCAGAACATAAATATCAGAACCATTAGGTAAAGAAACCCCTAAATACATTAAGAATATAATCAAAATAATAAAAAATATTTTTAATGTAATTTGAACTAGATGAATATTTATCATTGAAATTTTAAAATTTGTTTACATTAAAATCAATTTGGAAAAAGTTGAATATGATCTAATGATACTAAAATTCTCATAGAAAATGTAATGTGAAGGTATTTCAATAGAAATTCATTAATTTTGATTAAACAGATTTCATTTCTTATTAACATGAATTTTTATTTTTTACTTACAAAATAATTAGAAAGAATGGTAAGATAGATAAATCATAAAATAAAATATTTCAAAGAAAAATGTGTAGAAAAAAAAAAAAAATTAATGTCTTATACATACTCTTTCTCCCAAAACCATTAGTAAAAAATGAAATTAAAATGATAACCACCCCAAATCCAGCTATAATTCTGATTAATATTGTGAGGGTATTATTTATTTATTTATCATTTACATCTGTAAATAAAATAAAATTCTTTCTAATTCATTATAATCATAAATAGATTTAATTAATTATATATATTAAAGGCATGATTAGATTCTTCTCACCAAATCCATCCCTTGAGTGGCCCCAAAAACCTAGTAATGCACATAGAACATGGCCAAGAGAATAAGCATATAATAGATGGAATAGTTGGAAGGAATTGAATTAATGGACTTGTTATCTTTACATTCCATTTTTAAAGGAGGGAGGAAGCTTCATAGAAGGAGATAAGCAGCAAAGGTGGGAAGCATTTAATCACCAAGGCAACAGAAGCATGGGGGAAAGACACAATAGTTCTTGAGGAAGTTTGGGAGAAAACCATCTATCCCTTGTATAATCCCTAGAAAGAAAATGCCTAAAAGTTTAGAACTTCAGTCATTGTAAGAAGACCTTTGGGATATACATGGTTGGTTTTGAAAAAACAACAACTTAACATCCCCTAATCATCATGGTCCACAAAACTATAAATTGATCCATAAAAATTAATGAAATTCTATAAATAAAACTTCCCCCCATTGATTTTTTATTTATATAATTTATTTTAAAAAATAATTAGTAAAATAATATTAGGTTATTTAAAAAAAACAAATACAGAAAGGCGGAAAGGTTGATACCGCATTTTTTGAATAAAAAAAAACAATTAAAAAATTAATATATATATATATATATATTGTGTTTATTTTATTTGATTTGAAATTATGTCTATTAATATTTAAAATTTAAAATGTTATGTTTTTAAGCAATAAATTTTGTGACATGTAATTTAGATTTTTCTTATTATATTTATGATATGTTTTTATTTTCAATTATGTTTTATATGTTGAGTTAGTTTGAAAAATATCAATTAGATTTTATTTAAATTTTATAATTTATACGCTTTCAAAATCACCTATATAAAACATAATAACATTTCAATTTGGTGTCTTTGAAATTCTATAAATAATAAATTATAAATACAATCTAAATAAAATTTGGAAACTAATGAACATATAAAAAATAATTGAAAATAACAAGCATTTCATGAAAACAATTAATGAAAAGTCATTTTAGTGGCACAATATATTTTTGTTTTAAACCATTACAATTGTATTTATAATTTTTTTATATTCCTTTAATTTTCAATTATTTATTATATGTTTAGTCAGTTTTTTAAATTTCATTTTGATTAGAATTATACTATATTTTATATGAATTTATTATTTACTATATAAATATTATATTTTTAATCAATAATATTTGTGTCATGTAAATTATCTTTTGTTTATTATATTCATGAAATTCTTTTTATTTTCAACAAATTTTTAGATGTTTAGGTTATGTTTTAAATTTTTTATATTATTTTTATAGTTTATATTTTATAAGATTTTATATTTACCAACTTAAAAATTAATAAGTTTTCCTAAGTTTTAATTAGTTGACTTTAAAATCTTATAAAATATAAAATACAAGTAAAATATAAATAAAAATTGAAATAATGTCTAAACATGTAGAAATAGTTGATAGTAAAAATAATTACATCATTTTAATAGATAGAAAATCATATAGAGGATTTGATACATTGTTGTTTCAAATCCTTTAAATCAATAGCACATATATAAATAAATGAGTACACTCATTATCTATGATGAGGTCCGGTCCTACAATATCACTATTAGAAAAGGGGGTATTTGTGCCCCTTGACACGGTCGAACGCCATTGGCGGTTTTAAGCATTAAAAAAACTACTACCTGCCATGCCCCCTCCCTCACACACAATCCCCTTGGAAAACCCTATCATATCATTCTACCGCTGCCCACCTCTACCTCCACCTCCACCTCCATATCCATCCTTGACTCTCCTCCCCACCTTAGCCATATTCTCCCTTACACCTGTAACCCAATCCCTCACACCTCGCATGTCACCCCTATCACACCCAAAGCCGATGCCGATGCCCATACTCCCTCATCACTTCCCCTACCTCATTCCACACCCAAAATCCTCATCCACCCCTACACAAACCTATACCTATGATATCTCTTGTATACGTATCTCCATGTATTCGCCTAAGGCTCCCGATCGACGTTCTTCTCCTTGCTACATATTGGCCTAGGGTTCTAGGTGAGCATTATTTCACAACTTTCCAGTTTATGTTTTTATAGATTTTTTTTATCTAATTAAGGTTTATACCTTCAATTTAATAATTGAAAACCAATAATGATAGTGAAACACATGTAATTTTACCTTCAATAAACAATAGTTTCATAGATAGGTGAATCCTTAATTTTGTGTAGATGTATTTTTGAACTCCTCATGGGATAATCCTTCAAGGACCTACTATGAATACACATCCTCAAATAGATTATTCTTATTCTTTTAAAAGTTTTTCATGAACATCCAAGTTATCTTCCTTCCAGTGAAATTCTAGAAAAAAATTTATTCACTGTATAACAATGATATATTCGATATTCATGACTTTGAAAAAAAGTAGCAATATCATTCTTCTTAGAATATAGATCATCAATATAGTGAATGGTTACTTATTCCTCTTTGATGTACAGGTCTTTAAAATAATATCCGATCATTCTCGTCCCCTTATAGCTACAGGTGTGTCAATGATGTGCAATGGGATTCCTTCTCTCTCTCTCTCTATCTCTCTGTATCTCTCATTTCAAAAATATGAAGTAAAAGATTTAATGAGTGTCTCTCTTTATTACCTCTTCTATTATTCTTATATAAGATAGTAAAAATTCACATGAGATCATTTTCCATATTTAATATGGAAATATCATTTTTCTTTTTATTCATATCAGACTGGAAAGTTTCTGTTCTGATGAAATATTTTTCTAGTTTTCATATTCAATAACATGACTTTATCCTCTTTTAAATACCAATTAGAAAAATTAACATCTTGTAGAAACCCACCCCATAACCATCAGTCATAAGGTGTATTTAAAAATACTTTGCATTCACACTACTGCAACCTCCATGTCACCACCTTTATTTTTCTTTGTGTATTTCATAGACAAACCAAATCAATTAAACCCAAGAAATCCCTCAAATTATGCAGCTTTAATAACATAATACTGATTGGTTTAAAAATACCCACATATCTTGATATTTCTATACACACAGTTACTGCTCTATAGTCTAGATTTCCCCCTTTTCATTGTGATATTTATTTTCATTGAACTATCACTAAAACTTCCTTCTTAATATTTGTATTAAATCATGTATTCTATTTAAAGGTAAATGATATTTGAATCTTTTAATAATAGTTCTTCCATAATATAATTTAAAATAAAAACTTTAGGAATATATCATCTAATATAGATCTTTAATATAGGATAAAATCCCTAAAATTGTTGTGGCTAATTTCCAAAAAATCCAAATCCTAGATGACATATACACAATCCCTAAACGACACATATAAAGGTTGATCAGAATCCCTATGATCATAGTAAATTAAGAATTTAATTTTTTTAGGTCATATGGAATTACCCTCTCAATCAATACTCAATGTGGTGACTCTTAACTAGTCCTTTATCTCACTTTAACATGAAAGGATGGTCATGTTATCTTTATCCTGTTAAAAAATTAACACTCATAAATGATTCCAACTAATCTCCAACTCAATGAGTATTTGGAAAATATATCTATCATCATCCACTCTTCTAGCTTGAAAAAACATTCCTTCACCATAAATCATTACTTTTACTGCTAAAAAACACTTTCTAGGATGATCTCACACCACACCCCACTACAAACCCGCTCACCCACACTACTGAGATCAACCTCCATATTGTTGGTTTTATCATTTTCATTCTTTAATAAAAAATTTGAAACTTAAGTTTGGCTTCACCAGTAACATCATATACATTATCCATCATCCCCACATTTATTTCAACATTAATTAATAAATATCAACAAGCTATTCCAAAATTATATATAAATATACTAATATTTTTCAGTGAACCAAGAAAGTGCCCATTTATAGAAAGTGTAGCTTTATCCACATTTTTTATACACTCAAATTGTATCTCATATTCAAATCAGAAAATAGGAAAATATTAGTTCCCACAATGATTCATGAACACCAACCATACAATGGGGATAATCAATCGTGAAACAAACTCAACTCCTCCAATCAATATAATGCTCACAGCTTAGGATCCTTACATGTATTTCATTGAGGAAATAATTTAAACACCTAATGTAATAAATGCTTCAATGATGAATCTGTAATATTTTGGATGATCAAGGCCTCATCAATTCATTAAATCAACCTATAAACACAAAATCTCAACAAAACATAGTTATCTATCAACTTTAACACAATATCCTTAGAATCATCATCATAAAACATCCACAATCTTGATTCATCTTAGGATCATTAAACTTGAAATGAGTTCATAGGTTTGAAAAACTCTATACAATGATAAACTCAAGCATAAACTATCATTTGTTTAGTTAACAGACTTATTAATTAGATCATATTAGTCTCAAAGTGTTACACCCTTCCAAGATCAATTTATTAACTTAGTTGTATCCTAGTTTAATGATACCCATGTTTCTATTATATTTTAGGTTGGTTCTAGCTATGATTCAAACTTAAAACTTTAATTTGTGATTGAATCAATCCATTCTGAGCTTAGACATCACCAAAAAACATAGATGGGTTCATCCACTTATTTATTAGTCTCTATGAGTCCTCATTCATGCTGTAGATAGAGATCCCCTATTTTGGTTTTCATTAGAAGCTTCAGGTTTGGTTAGTATTGACCTATAATTCATTCAAACACCCTTAGTTTATTTTACCATATCCAAAATCAAGTTCTTATTCCTTGAAAATTGGGTTGATGATCTACATTTTCCTCTTGTTCATCCTAGATTTATTTTAGTGAATATCAGACATTATTTATAGTTTGTCAACACATCATAAATCCCACACTCATGGACAGTTGGAGAAAACGCATACTGTCGGTCAAATTTGAGTCAGATGGTCAGTTGGAGATCCTTATTATTATAGCTTGAAGACTTAATAATTTCCTGTGACACAATCACATGAGCATAGTGATTTTAAAGAAGTCATATCAGGTCCATTGATTTTTAGGCATGGTAGGTTTCATTCCCTTTATGCAATTACTCAAACATAGGCACAATAACTTTAGGACATACAAAAAACTAATACAAGTAAGGTTTTATGGGTGTGGTATAGTAGGTTAGGGACTCAATAGATTTTTTTGCATGATATAAATTTCCCTTTACTCTTGTAGTAGGTCCAAGACTTAGGTGAATTATCACCATTTGGCTACATGGCATGGTAGGTCAGGGACTTAACCAAAATTTTCAGCATCACGACTGCTACACCTATCATAAATGAAATATTATTTATTCAAACTATAAATTCAGTTTTCAAATAGATAAAAACAAATAATATTCAGATTAAATATTAAAATCATATTCAAACATTAATATTTTAAAAATAAAATCATAGAATCTAAAATAATTATTTCCCATTCACAAAATTTAGAAAATGATATTGAAAATATTAGTTTTTAAGTATATAAAAATTAAAACAATGATCTTTTAATCAATGAAGCACCAAAATAAAAAAAATCACTCAAGAATTGAAATAATTTTATTTTCCATCCTTGATAATAAAGATTTATAATATTATCAATTCTCACACAATTTGAGTACAAAATCATCAAAAAATCATTAAAAATATATGGAAAACAAAAATCAAAATAGAAAAAATTTCGATATAAGTGAGTGACATGGAAAAAATTAAAGTTTTCATCATAAAATATTATTTCCTACACAAAGTTCTGACTCGATAGGCTTATATGATTTTTTATAGATCATTGTTAAGTGGTAAATTCACTTGATATATTATTTGGAGAAGAATTTTGTTGAAAGTTAAAGTAGGTTAAAATTGAAATTATACTGAAAGATGTTTTAAATAAGGTCAAAGGTTTTGATAATATTAAACAAGTGAATAAATGATATAAAAAGTTTTTAAGGACCCAGATGCTTAGTGAATTGTACGTTGTAGAAGATTACTCATATTCAAAGTCCTGAATGATTCATAAAAAATATTTATTCATGTACAAAAGAATACTTTAAGAAATAAAATGTATAATTAATTAAATATAATGTGATGATCATGTCATTTGTGAACTGTTTTATTGTTTTTGGTGAGTATGAATTGAATTGCACATTAAATTAGTTAGTATTTATTATATATATATATATATATATATATATATATTTTGTGATATGAAATTCAAAAAATTCCTGCAATATGAATTCTTTTGTAAATGTTACATCTTGTTGTATAGATATGAATATGGGTAAGAGTTGGATTGATCTTCCAAATCGAACGTCTAAAGAATATTTTGAAGTCATTATATGGTTTATTGATTTCAATGGAGGATTTCAAAGTGACTATATTAGTTTTCTATGTAAAAAATGTGCAAACAGATATCAATTCACAGAAGATACTGTGAGGGAGAACCTATTCTTGAATGGTTTTTTGAAAAATAATAAGAGATGGAATTATCATGGGGAAGAATATATTAATTTTCAACATACAAAAATAGTTCATATGGATATTGATGTAATGAATAATGATCTGATACATGAAATGATTACTGAAATGGCATGTGGGATGGATCTTGAAGTCATCGACATCTGAAATGTTGAGACTGGGGAGATCAATTTGTGCTCTGGTGAATATCGTGATTTGTTGAGGTTTTATGAAATAATTGATGATTCATTAACTGAATTATATTCTAGGTGTAATTATTATATTAAATTTTAATTTATCATGATTTTGTTTCAATTTAATACATTGAATCAGTGGTTAGACACATCATTCGACATGTTGTTAGTGTTATTGAAAAAAGTACTTCATACCGATGCTTAGATTATTGAGTCGTATTACCATTATCATAAGTTGAAAAAGAACTTAGGTTTCACATATGAGACCATAGATGCATGTTCAAACAACTGTATACTATTTATAAAGAAAACTGTTCATTTAGACAATTGTATGGTCCATGACTCTTTTAGGTGGAAAGATAACGTGAGAAATCGGACTCATCAAATTCAGACTATGAAATAGGGGAAATTGATTTCTATAAAGAAAATTTGTTATTTTTCACTGAAGATGAGGTTGAAAATATTATTTATGTCATCTAAAGTTTCTAAATTAATGATATAGAATATGGAAATAAATAAGGAAAGTGATATGCTAACCCACCCAACAAACTCTCTTTCATGGAAGGATTTCGATTAGAGACACCCCTAATTTGCTAAATATAGTCATAATGTTTTATTGGGGTTGATAGTTGATAGTTTCAATACATTCAGGTCTATGGTTGGTGTATCTCATAGCACATGGACCATAGTGTTGGTTCCATATAATCTCCCTCTATGGTTTTGTATGAAATAATAATTTCTATTACTTTACACTCTTATTGATGGACCTATAATTCTAAGGGATAAGATTAATGTTTACCTTCAATAATTAATTAATGAGTTGAATGAATTTTGGGGTGATTATGTAATGACTTAAAAATGTGAAATGAATGAAATGTTCAAACTAAAGGCTACTTTATTGTGGAAAATAATGACTTCCCAGCTTATGCAATTTTTTCAGGTTGGATTACGAAAGGGGAATTTTATTACCCTTTCTGCAATAAAACTAAAAATTATACATGGATTATTTTTTTTAGAAAATGGATATAAATGGGTCACAAATGTTTTCTCCCCCCTCATCACATGTTCAGAAAGGATAGAGTGGAATTTTATAGTCTTAGATAATTCAACCCAACACCAAAGATCATGATAGGAGTAGAAATATTATCATAGATTGAGGATGAAAACATCCACATGGTAGATGAATTTTGGGATTTGGAGGCTAATCGATTACCTAATATTCATGGTATAGGTAAAAAATAGTCATAATTGGAATAAGAAAATTATTTTTTTAAATTTACCTTACTAGAAAACTAACATATTAAGGCATAATCGGGATGTCATTCACATTGAAAAAAATGTTTGTGATAATATATTGTGGACCATTTTAGGTGTTAGTGGAAAATAAAAGGACCACATCAATTCACAATGTGATTGAGAAGAAATAGGTTTAAGGAAACTATTTCATTTATAGATGGGTGAGGGAAACAAGGAATACATGTCTTCTATATAGTATATGATGAGTAAAAAAGATAAAGAGACGTTTATTTCCATTTTAAAGATTCTCAATGTGCATAATGCTTACTATTATAATATTTCTAAGTGTGTGAATGTGACGACCAGGACATTGTAATGGTTGAAAAATCATGAAAATCACATTCTACTTCAATAGTTGATTCCAATCACAATTCTTGATTGTTTTTCACCCAATGTTGTTCAACCATTAACTGAGATAAATATTTTTTTAGATAAATTTGTTTAAGTAATCAATGAATGGGTGACTTAAAAAAAATTTTAGGACAAAATTGTACTTACGCTTTGTCACGTGGAGAATCTATTTCCACCCACTTTTTTTTATGTTATGGTTCAATTGATAGTGAACCTAACCAATAAAGTAATGACTTTCAGTCTAGTACAATTCAGGTGGATGTATCCTATTAAGTAGTATCTGAATACATTGAAACAATTCATATGTAATAGATCTCATATGGAGGAATCAATAGAAAATGGTTATTTTATGGATGAGTTTACTAATTTTTATGTAGAATATATTATGGATATTGAAAAAAAATTAGATAACCCCTCTTGGATTCATGATGGTCCAATTGGAGGAGGAACTATATTTGATATGGAAAACATCAAGTGGGTACAATCTCATCAATATATCTGGTTCAATAATCCATCAGTTGCACCATTAATTTAGTAAGTGTCTTATCACTTTTATTATTTAACTTTTATGTGTCCTATTTTCATATATAAATTTGATCAATTAAACTTGCTGTTATCATTTTTAGGAAACACATTAATGAGCTAAAAGAAGATATGTCTCATGTGAGTGATTATCAAGTTCAAAAGTCCCATTATGCATCATTTCATGATTGGTTCAAGATTTTGTATGTATAAATGGATTTTCATTTTGATTGAATTATAATATTAATTTATTTATGCATAAATGTTTATTGAATTCTGTCAAATATATAGGTCCATAACCTTTGGTAGTTAGGTGACCCTACACTAATTGAATAATTCAACCAACCAGCTGAGGGTATATCTATAATGGACCATCATTACAAATCTTTAGATACATATGGATTTCATTTTTTCATTAAATATGTCGATGAAAAATGAGGAACACAAAATATTGGTATTAGTTATCCATGTGTCAATTCTAGTTATTACTACATTCAATTGAAATATATCATTGAAGTTGTATATGTGCATGTGTTGAAATACATATTGTTAAAGTGTAATTGGTTGGATAAAGACTATGGAAGTAAAGTCAATAAATATCAGTTTACATTGGTGAATTTTCACAATATTTTATATAGAGATGAACTAGTTAGTAATGAACATTTAATTTTGAAATCACAAGCAGAACAAGTTTTCTTCATTACCTTGCCATCTAATCTAAATAAGAAATTTTTTGTAAAAATTTCAAGGAAATGAGTGTTAAATAGAATGATATGAACTTGAGAATGTTGACTTTGTTTCACAACAGCATGATTAACACATCATAGATTAGCATGAAAAAGACATTCATTGGGTTAGAGATACTTTTGAAGGAGAAACAGATGATTTTCATGTTTAATGAATGGTATTATTGTTTTTCCCACTCATTAGTTTAAAATATTTTTTAATTATATAACTTTTTAAGAGCCATTTAACTATTTTTTTATTTAATATATATATCCTTGATATATAGATGCATGAAAAATGACAGGAATTAGAGTAAAAATAATTAAAAGAATTATTTTTCAAAAAAATATAAAAACCAAAATTACTATAATATTTATATAATAAAACACAGAAAACCATAAAATATTTCTAAACTATGATAAGAAAATAATAACAAAAATATGTTAGCCGTACCCCCAATAATTGAGTTACTACTCCACTTCAAGTAATTTATTACAATAAAAAATTTCACTAAGCATTCATTTCATCAAATGTATGAGGATTGGGTCATCAAATGTTAACTAGAAAGAATTATTTGAATATTAATGTTAATATGATAACACATTTTTAGTTTTTATTTTTAGATGTGTTAGTGCCTCCCATTTTCTATCACCGGTATATATTTTATAAAAAATTTATTTCTTGGAAGCACATTTACTAATTATTTTTTTATTCATTAATTATGAATTTTGTTTTAAATTATGCTAATTGGTTTCCTGCTGTTGCTCCTATATGGAACTCATGTTGTTCCTATTTTTGGGTCCTTCCATTAATGCTGATTTCCCCCCTTTTACTGTAAAATTTTCCCCTTTATTTCTATTATCTTGGAACACTATTTCAATTACAGCCTTCCCTCTATCGATGAAAATCGATAAGTATGTAATTTTCCAACTTAGATTTCCAAATTGATTGATCAATCAAATGTTTTTTAAAATCTCTAAACTTTGAGTCTACTAAAAAAATTAGAACTATATAGACCAGTAATACCATCAGCAACTGCAACCTACATCCAACACTATCATATAAATAGACCTATAGAACCTGTCATGCTAATAATCAGAAAAATTCAAATGCCAAATATTTTATCCGATAAGCAGCCCTACCATACCCCCATGTAGAATGAAACATCATAAAAAACCAACTATACACTTTAAACCTATATATACCACTGAACATGGATAGAAAATGATGAAGATTGGACTCAAAAAACCACACTAAACACTCAGATCCTCTTCATCACACTTCAAATCCACCTAAGAATAACACTAATTAAACAAAATGTATAGTAGTTATCCACACCATAAAATGCATAAAAAATGGATACCATTCATAGAGATCATTGCATATGTCAAAAATTAGAATTCTCTACTAGTAGTGTCCCCCTACCATGAAATTAAAATAACTATCCATAACGAATTATTAGCAATAACAAACAATATCAGGCTTCAGTATCACTATGTGTCTACCTTAAATTCAAACCAATCTAGATCTTCCTTAGTTCAATGTTAAGGCCTATCAATAAAATAGAAACAAGATTTTACCAATAAATAAAATTATCAAAACACAAAGCCAAAGCCTTTAAATCAGTATAAAGATCACCTAAAACCGAGTCTGATAGCGAACACTCATATTGTAGTTACCACATGAACTCCCTGACCACTAGTGCATTGACATCTATATAAATGAACAGATGGATTGTAACACCACAAGTTTTAGTAAAAATAATTATTTTTTTATTATCAGTTTAATTAAATAATAATCAAATGTTAGTAATAATAATAAAATACAATTTTAGATGAATATTAATTTATTAAAAAGAAGTTATTAAATAAGATTCTTACTACCTAAATTTATCAAATAATTATATTTAAAAATTATAAAAAACTAAACTTTTTTTTGATATAATTAATAAATAAAATTATATAAGTTAATATATATATATATATATATATATAAATGAGTAATTATTTTTTTAAAAAGAAAATAATAATACTAATAAACATTTTAATAACAAAATTTAAGGTTATAAATTATATTTTATTCACAAATTTTAGTGTTAATATAAAATACTTTATTATGAATATATATTAATAAATAAAAATAATAATTATATTTAATAAAAATTAAATATGTGAATTTTGAATATTTAATCAATAAACTATATTATAAAATATATTAAATAATTAAGTTTATGTATTTTTAATTATGTTTTATGTTTGATAAAAACATAATAATAATAATATGTGAAACACAATTATAATTTAATAAAATTAAACAAAATACAAATTCAATATTAATTAAAGTATATAAATTTCAAATCATAATAATAAAAATAATATATAAAAAATTGAATAAGAAAAAAAAAACAAAAATCATGCAAAGGGGGATCAGGTTAGGGTATTACGGGCCCGATTGGAGTTGTGCAGTAGGGATTCCAAGTAGAGGGGATCATTTGGTTGAGGGAGAATATAAAAGAGGAATTTAAGGCTATGATGAGGGTTCACACCAGGTCAAGCCAGTCACGATGGCTTCAACATTAGAGATCGGTTGTAGTTTGAGGTCATGGATGGCGAGGCTGGATGATTGTGGATCTGAGTTCAATCGAGGGCTTGGATCGAAGTCAAATTAAGTTCTGGTTGCAAATGGATAAGTCAATATCTAGGTGTGGATATGGTTAAGGTTCCGACCTTCTGGTTTGATTTTATCATATCTTGTAGGTAAGTGTCTGATTCTTCAATCCAGGGTCATTTTCGATGAATTAACTTATTGATTTTTCTTATTTCTAGATTTTATTCTTCAAATATTATCAATTATCCGCTTGTCGGTAATTTAATTTCTTCATTTATATATCAGTGTTTGTCATGATATTTATTTTTTTTCAAATGAGTAAGTTGTTTTGACAGTATTGTTGGTATATTGTTGTCATATGACTATTGATTGGTGATTATTGAATAATAATCAAGGATATTCAATGGATATCTGAATCACATTATCTGTTGCTTTCAATTTGAATTTATCAACGATATATAGAAATAAATATCCATATCTAACATAGTACACATAACATGTTCTTACTTTAAATATATTCCCTTACTTTTAAATCTTTACTCTAGAGCCACACCATTTTTTGGTGGTTTTATTTTTCTATCTACTACTGTAAGCAATGAATTAGTCTATAAATACATACTATTAACACTACCTCTGCACTATTTTTTACTACACCATTTATGTGTTTGATATTATAGAAAGGGAGAGTGCCATGCTTCCTTAAAATTTTCTATGTATCTATCTGTTATGAGAATCAGAGAATTTGAGTCAGGATAAGTTTTTACTTGAAGAACAAGATCCCTAATTCAAATAATTATTAATAAGGGTAATGTTTAATTTATTTAAGTATTTATTTATTTTAAGTTTTTATTTGGATTTAATTATGGTTTATATATAAGGGATTTTTTTTATTTCAAGTTATAATTTATATTTTCTAGTTTTTCATAAGGGATATACTATGAATTCATTTGTTTTACATATTATGATTTCTAATTTTTAAAATTAAAAAGAGATTCATCTATCTATTTATGTTTATTAAAAATTTAATTATTTGTAAGGGATTATTTATTTCATGTATGATTTTTATGTTCAAAGTTGATTTTGGTGACATTTTAAGTTCTTCGGAATCTATTTAATTTTCTCTAAGGGAAACTTACTTTTGTAAACCATTGTTTATTTGTTTCTTTAAATAAAAATAAAAATATGATTTTATTTTTATAACTTATTTTTGAAGGATCATATTATTATATGTGAGTGGTATACATTAATATTTATCAAAATTTATGTTTTAATTTTATTTCATGTTAATTATGATAAAGGATATTTCTATTTATCAAAGTTTTATTTCAACAAGAACTTATTCTGTTATTATGTGACATATATATATAATTGTATAATTTTCATGTATGTAATTATTTTAAATAAATTATGATTAACCAAGTATTATTCTAAGTATTAATTTATAAATTAAGAATATCATAATTTTATCATATACATGTCATACACATCATGATTGTGACCATATATCGATGATTTTTCATGGCACTTCATACATACATATGCATATATAAGTATATACATATACTCATGAGAATTGAATAAACTTTACAAAAATGTATTTTTATGGGTTAAAGAATGAAATTTTAAGTACATGGATGATAATTAATCTTCCATCATGAAAAGTCTATGTACCATAATATTTGGTCAAATCAAGTCAAACATGTAATTTTCAATGAAGATTAGTTTTTATATATTTATATCATTATATACATAATAAAAAGTAAGTATATATATTTCATGTATATATATATGTGTGTGTGTGTGCGTGTGTGTGTGTATGTAGTATATAAAAAATGGTTTTATGAGTTTAATAAATGAAATAATAATATTGAATGTTAAATAGAATTCTATGTAATGCTTAAAAGTATAAGGACTCAGTTGTTCAGAATCTAGAAAACAAACTTCCATGAAATATATGTATATATATATATATATAATGTATGTATGTATAAGTATGTATGTATGTATATGAATATGTTGCCATGAATTTGAAATCAGAAAACCTAGTGAAAAATATATATAAAAGTAAAGTAAGCTTAAAATGTTTTCATAAAACCCGACACTTGGACGTTGTAAATATGGTAGGGAATTAGGGAGTGAACCCAATCCCTCAACAAGTGGGTAGGTCCAAGATAGCCTTTAATGTTTCAAGTTTCCACATGCCTCAGTCTTTTGTTTTCAAAAGCTTACCTTATGTTTTTAAAAAATACCTTCATTATATTTAAAACATTTTTGGTACGTAAGTAATTTAAAAAGCGATATATTATTTTAAACATAAGTATTTTCAATTATGTTTTTAAAAGGTATTTTTATGATATTATTTATTTTTTTTGAAATCACTTATCAAAGTTATTTCTAAATAAATATTTTCTAAAAGAACAATTTAAAAACCCTTTACTAGGCAATTGAATGCTCACCCTTTGTTTTAAAATGATTTTTTACAGGTATCTTTGAAGTTCTATTTCAGACAACTTCACTTTTAGAGTTAGCACATGTGGAAGCATAGTATGAATTTTATTTTATTTTTGTTCAACTATGATAAATGTAATATGTTGTCTAATCCTCCATAATCTAGACTGGTAAAAGATCATCATTTGTGTAATCTGTTGTGTAATTCAATTTCCTTTTATAAAAAAAATTTTACACAACATTTTTAAGAACTGTGTTCAGAAGCACATGATCGGGGCATTATATGGATGATGGATGAAGTGGAATGAATGTACAATGAAATCATATTTTATTTTCATGCCCCTTTATGTACATTGAAATCATATATCTCCTTTATACCTCTCTTCATGCCTCTATTTATGAATGAACAATGAATGGATAGTGAAATTGTATGCCTCTATTTATGACTCTCTTTATGAATGGGCAGTGAATGAAAAATAACATCATATTTTATTTTGATTCATGTATATGCCTCTTTTCTAGTATATGATAGTGATGATATTTAATTATTGGTAGTGAAAAGAATTATTTTACAAATTTTATTTTATATTGTTGAAAAAATCATCCTTTATGAATTTCTCATTATTGAAGAATCAAATGATTGGGTATTAGATATTGATATTTTCTATGGGATGTCAAGGTTATGCAATAATGAAATATCATAGCTTTTCCTAGAAACTAGTTTTGATCTAACCACTCCTTTGATGAAAAATGTGTGTAATAAATAAAAATTACATGAGTCCATTTTATTTCACATCATATGGAACCATAATAAGAAATTAATCCTTTCCTTACTAACTTTTTCTATGACTATAGAAATTTGAGGGAATATGCACTAGACCCACATCATTCTACTGAGCCATCTACATCTACGGGTTGAGGTATGCATTAATGTAAATGTGTTTTTATTTTCTTAATTAATCATTAAAAATATATATTCACATCTATCTAATTATGAATAATTTTTTTTTCAATATGATCATACATGACCACTTCTTCCTCTTTTAGGAGAAGCCCTAGTCATGGTATTTTATCATGGAATTATGATAAGACCCTTAACGTATCATTTGACAAGACATACCATCCTATGGGAGTGGATGCCCCTACATTTATTTTCTAGTTAGGTCATATCATATGTGACCCACACATATTTTCATTGACTACTTGTGCTCGGGATTCATTCCCCCATGATAAATTAGATCAGCTATGGAGGGAAGTTTATATAAGAGGATCATTTTAGTTTCTTGCCTATGTTTAAAAGATACTAACATTTGTGATTTTTTTCATAAATAGAATAATATAAGAGTGTTAATCAATTTATATCATCCAGTGTGTATGGATAAATATCATAAAATGTGGAATGATTATAAAGGGAGAGTGAAGAGGGAGCATTGGGTACCAAATGTGGGTGCCCAAGACATTCTGGACAGAGTGCCGAGAGGCATTATCTAGTCTTAGGGGCATGAGTTAGTTTCATATTGGTCCACATAGGATGAAATGGAGAGTCTATTTATTTTTGGTTTTTATATTTCAAAGAACATGTAGCATTTAAATTTTTTGAAATTTGAATTAATTGAATGAAATAGGTGGCATCACGTCATTTTGAGAATCATGCATTGTAGGGACCACCTCACAGGCTTGAAAATCATCATGTGTACCAGATTCAACATGATGTATTTATTATTAAATTTTTAAATTTATTATTTAATATGGTTTTTTACTCTATATTTATTTCTTATTGGTAAACATTTACAAGAGAAAGGAGCACCAAATGATAAAATATCAGTGTGGATGGTGACTCGTGATCAGAATGATCCAGTGATTGCAAATATTCTAGTAATTTTTTTATTAATTATAAATACTGAAATACATCTTTATATATATATATATATATATATATATATATTACACGGGATCAATTTGAGGCTGAGTTAGCACAACTTCAAGAGGACCAACAACAACTTTTCATGTGAAGGGATGAGATATTCCATCACATTATTGGTCATGATGGACATGGATATATATTGAATTATAGAATGAGGATTACTCATTCTATAGTTTCATGAGTTGAGGCTATGAATCTTTTTTTTGGATGGCACAACATGTGGCATATTTGGAGGCACAAATACATGCTTCCATAGAGGTAAATGTGCAACTGTTAGCTTAGGTTAGAGCACTGCGGGAGTATATGCACTAGGGTGATGGTGTAGGGGATCCTACAACAAAGGTTTATATTGATTTTGATTTTGATCTTTTATTACATTAATTATTATTATCTTTATATTTTTTTTAAATTTTTTGTGGCCCCTACCACACCAGATGAAGGTAACAGTCATGGTCCCAAATGATGCATCAAATTCAAGAGGTGTGTTTTGTTTTATCTTTATAGTTTCTCATTCAAATTGATTGTCTCATTTTGATTTATTATTTTTAGTAAAGTCACAAATCACATTTACATTTTCATTAAAATGAAATTTGACCAATTAGGGAAATGTATAAAAAATATTTGGTTTTACTATTTGGGATCTACTACTATATGATTTTTAGAGGGTTCTACTATTCAGGATCTAATTCTAGATTATTTTTAGCTTGGAACTTAGAGATAGTGAATAAATTATTTAATAATCAAAATCAGAACACTATTCCACACTCGGATATAAGACTATCTACTCTTTAGGTTCATATTTCCTATTTTTAGGGAGTCCTAAAAAATCATTAGGGAGAATATCAGGATATAATTTCACTATGGTATGTAAGACTTGTTTCTCTTTTACCACTACCTTGTTAGCTAATTTTATATACCTGGTGGATTTTTTACCATGAAAATAAACTTCCACTAAATATTGGGATTCTATACAATCCTTTAATTCTCATTTGAAAATAGATAGAGCTAGTTCACTAATCCTTTCATCCAAACCCATGACCACATTGAAATCCCTAGTGAGAAACCAAGAGCCTTGAAACGAAAACACCGAAAAACCACCATAGAAAAAAGTCAAAACTGGTCATACAATCTAAGTCAAAATATAAAGTATAAATTATCATTATAATTAATCTTCTAGTGGGAGATCATTCCTTAGCTTTTGGACTTGATTTTAAGTCCCCTGAATGATGACATTGTAATGATTTTTTAATGCCTAGAATCCCCATAAGGTCCCATCATTATTAGAATTATAAGGACCCTTCTGGATTACTATAGTAACCCATGTTTAGGTCCATGTAATGTTCCCCCATAATCTCTATTAATTCTAGGAAAAACTTATTTTCACATCCTACTTTTCACCGCCAAATTTGGTCACCCACATTTACTACTGACCCACCACCAGGCCAAGCTTTCTCCGTTCACTCCTTTATTCATAATGTTGTCAATTATATTACATTTATCATAAATATACATCCATTATGATTGAATATTATTTTATTATTACCACCTTTTTCCATTGAAATCAACTTTTCTCTCACGATGGATGAATATTCTCTTTGGTTTTGAAAATTTCTTGCGATCAACATCGAATTTCCTTATAAATTTTTGACTTTATCATAATCGTGCACATATTTATTATGAAAATCTCAACACTCTATATGCATAAAATATTAACCATAATTTCTCGCACACACATCTTCATCATGTATAATATTCTTACACAACTTTTTAATCATGTTTCTAAGTCACAACTTCTGGTTACTCTGATAATTATCCACATGTGACCATGTCAACTCTGTCTGATGATGCTTGTTCAATAATTATAGTTAGGTTCTCAAGTTGTTATTTTGATGCTTCACATTATAGTGGGTCCTCGAGTCTCTTTTTCTTCCAGTAAATTAATTTCCTCTTCATCTAAAATAATCTTTCTGATAAAAAATTCTCCATACTATATATTGCTCAATTAGCATCGTCTTATCACCAGGTTCTTACTGTGGGGTTCTATAGTTTGGAAGAATAAGCATATCAGAAACACCAATTAATTTAACCTTAACTAGCCTTACATACAACTCAAGCCTTCACCTTTGTGTAATGTAGTATTGAACCGTCCTATGATCCACCTTTGCATACTGTAGTATTAGACCTTCAGATTATCACCCTTCTATAATTCATCACATGCGACTGTTTCATCTTTCAATCATATAAATGTCTCATGATACTCTCATATCATCTGATTATTACATTAATTTCACATAATAATCACTCATGGTTCTTCTCTATTCAATTAAAAAATATGGAAAGTTTGAAACTATTCATTTTCTTCTGAATATCTTTGAAACGTAGTAGTATCATATTGTATGGTTATCTTTCATAACCATCCTCACTAATTTTTAGTTTTATTATATAGTCTACATGTTTTTTCAATATCATGATAGTGTAGATCGAACCTCTATGTAAATATTATTCAGAGCATTATAGTCTTGGTTTGTTCAACCATCTTCATCCATTTATATTTTGATTCACAAATCAGTCTATTTCTTTCTTTCTGATCAAATTAGTCCATTTTATTTCTATCCAACTCCCATTCCTTCAACCAATCATCAAGGTATGTTCTTATGGGGATTAAAAAGCACTCAATATTCAAATTCATACTATTTCTGGTGAATATTTAGTCTCAACATCCAACCACAAGTAGCAACATCACACATATCTCATTTATATTTCCTTTTCTTAACTTGATACTTCTTGATATCACTTCTGCAATCATAATAACGAATTATTCAATTGCAATATCTTTCTTAAAAAACCAATACCCTCTTCCCAAATAGGTCATTATAAAAAATTAAATGATGTAAATGGACCACTATATCAATGAATTTCAGTTAAAAAACCAATTAACACACTCTATTCCCAATCATCCACACTACCATCATGGGTCAAATAGTGAACTAACACTATTTCCACCAAGTAGTGAGCTGGAATAATATGGAAATCTTAAAAAAAAACAAACAACATAGGATCAATTTTTTGATTAAACACAACCTGATTTTAACTGTATCACCATCTATACAACAAGGCACTTATCAACAGTAATCCATAGAAAATTAATTTTACTAAAATAAACTAGGGGTAAAAAATTTCCATTCATTAGAAATTCTTAGAAGAATTAAGAAGGATCAATCTTTTTAGCACTAATTTTTCATTGATAACCATACACTTTCTTATCACTTACTAAGAAAGTGATTTAAATATGTAACTTAACATGATTTATTTTTCCTTCTCCACCTTTCCTCACATATGTTGTATTTTCTTTGTTTAATTTTTTTTGTATCTTATATCAGTAGGTTGATTGATACCGAAGATTGAAAGGGATTTATAGTTTTTTAGATCACTAGTTTTTTCAATATATCTACTTTTTATGTTTTATGTTAGTTTTTTGTAGGTTTTTTTGTTTCTATTATTTGGGATAGTAGAAATGATTTTTTTTAAAAAATTCTCTAGATTAGAGACCACATATGCCAGTCTCTATCTTCATTATTTTTCTGGGCCATTAGTGAACACTAACAAGGTCATGATGGGAGTGGCTATAGTGACCACATTTGTTGTCACTGATGACCTATAATGATGATCTAACCATGGCTATCAAAGGCGGAGGTCTCTAAATGTAACGTACTGACCCAGCCTACCACTAAACCGATAGCCGAACCAGTTGGCCACATGGCCTCAAGTGCATTTCCCCAAACACAAGAGGCTATTGACTAGTAGTGAGGGCCTAGAGTGTGATAGTGGGGAAAATATGACCTCATTGGCAGAGTGTAACATAGAGAAATAAATATTAACAAATAGTAGAAGCAGTAAAAAACATGAAATTAAAACAAAAAAACAGAAGTCTGATAGATAAATATCCAAGTCTAAAACCATACAAATGATAATGCAGTATGTTATATGTTCTAAGAAAGCAACCAAACTAGGATACACTACAATCAGATATAATTACAATGCAAGCATAGAACATAAATAAAACTCAAAAGCATCGCAAGCCTTGGCTTGGTCCCAATCTCTCCTTCTCCTAAGCAGTAATCAAGTACCTGTATAAGAGAGCTTTCCATTGTCTACACCTATAATCATATAATCTGTTTGAACCCAAAATCATGAACCAAATAGGGTATGAGACTAATCACAATAGGCAACCACCAAAGATCTATGCCTAATAGTTAGTGAATATATGGAACAACAATAATAGAAAATATTAACGAGGAAGTTCTCATGTAACTATCCATTCATTCTATTTATGTTATTAATCTGTTCAATTTCATTTAAGTGCAACTATCTCGAGATTCGTCCCTAGCCTGTCAATCGCCCATATATTAGTAAACACAGTAGATGTCTCAAAAGATCATCTAGATAAAAAAGTTTTTACTGAATCCAAGCTTGTGCTTTGGCTTGGCAAACACATCATAAGTCATTACATTTAATTTAACAGATCCTATGAATAAAGGTCTCGAAGTCTGAACTAGGACCATCGAATACCCATACCAAAGTAACTGTCAAATCGTGACTTAACCATTTCACATTTAAGCATATTAGCATTTCAGAATTTAATCATTTTTTCAGTTTCCAATAGATCCAATTCTAAGTATCCCTCAATGGATAAAAATTTTCTTAGTATTAACAGAGAAGACTTAGTGAGCCCAACCACCAAAACTGTGGCTCGCTCATGGCCTTTAAGTAATTATTCTCTTGAGTCCGTCCATTTCCTTTTAACAGAGACAATTTTTCACCCAAGGTAAGCAGGGTGTAATTAGTCACATGATCCTGACCTTGTCTTTTAACCGAGACTGTGGCTCACCCATAGATAATTACCTCTTTTAATCATTTATCATTTCATTTCAAAAACAACACATGTGAATTAAACTATCACACATATTTAGACATAACAACTCATGTAGGCAATTTATATAGTAGAAAACACATGAAAATTAAACTATTACATGTGTTTAATCATAATACATCACATGGGAAATTCACATAAAAACATATCATTATAATCAATCCCATAAAGGGAAACATTCACACACCTCAAAGGCGTTATTTCCAAATGGCTAACAACGGGGAACGTACCCATGGGGTGTCCCTAAATCAAAAAAACTATAATAACATGCTTTAATTTCATATATTCAAATACCTAAACATCATTATGTATCAATAGGTTCCAATTCTAGAGAAATATAATACCCAAAAATGGTCTCATAACATTTTTTCACATATAATCAACTCAACTTTTAATGAAGGGCACAAGACCACCTACCTCGATGTCGTATAACTGATATAATCTGACACTGGCCCTTGAATCAACCTAGAAAAACATAAATATAAGAAAATATATAAATCATTAAACCTTGAATAACTTCCTCAAGAGAATAAATCAACAAGAATGGCTCAAGGATAAGAAATCTCTTACCAAGAAAAATCCAATGAGAGCAACGACACTTGAATCGTCTTCCAGATGACAAAATGGGAGAAGGAAATGTTCTCATGACTCATTCTTCTTTACCCGACGACTCCTCTGTCTAGAAGAAGAGAAAACGAGGATAGTGCCCATTTTAAGACTAATTTTAGTAGTATACAGTGTGTATATAATTTTACTTTTCATAAAATCACCAACTTACATTACATGTCCTACACTAACCTTTTCAACATGACTACACGACGTGTACTAGGGAGTACACGACGTGTAGTGGCCTTTTTATTCTCTTCCTGGACAATATAAACAGACATCATATATCCCCATCATACATGGCCAAATCACATGGTGTGTACATAGGATTAAACGGTGTGTTCTACTAAAACTTAACATTTTTATAGTTTTCAGTTTTTTCTCAAAAACAACTCAGGGGAAAAAAAACAAAGAAAAAGTACCTCATAAGAAGAACCAAATTCTTACAAACTTCCCCCCTTAAATAAATTCATACCCAAATTTCATTTCCAAGGGTGGTGAAGGAATATCTGAGAATAACTCTGGCCACTGAGCATGTATGTCAGCCTCCCTCTCCCAAGTCTCATCTTGTAATCGGCTGTGCTTACATAACACCCCTACAAGTGGAACTGACCAGACTCAAAGAACCTTAGTGCTCCTATCAACTATATGAATCAGATGATCCTTGAAGGATGGATCAACTTAAAGCTCAAACTCCTTGGGCTGAAAAACCTGAGACAGGTCTGAGTGAGAGCGAAACAGTTGAGATACATGGAAGACTTCATGCATAGATCGATACCTATGAGGCAACTGAAACTGATACACAACCAACCTGACTCGTTCCGGAATCTCAAATGGTATGACATATCACGGTGAAAGCTTACCCTGCCTCCTGATCCTCTTGTGTGCAATCTCAATGAAACACGTAGGAAAAATCGATCCCCGACCTCAAACTCCAAGGGTAGTATACAATGATTGGCATAAGATTTATAACAAGAATGAGTAGTATCCATCCATCTCTAAACCAAGTGAACCTACTCAGTAGTCTCCTGGACAAGGTGAGGTACCAACATAGCTGCCTCTCCTACCTCCAGCCAACATAGGGGTGATCGTCATGGCCTACCGTAAAAAGCCTCATATGGCGCCATCTAAATTATATCCTAAAATCTATTATTATAGGTGAAATCAACTAGGGGTATATGTCTCTACCAAGAACCCCCAAAATCCAGGATACAAGCATGAAACATGTCCTCCAACACCTCAATCATGCGCTCTGACTGGCCATCTATATGAGGGTGGTAAGATGTGCTCAGAAGCACTTGGGTACAATACTAGAAATTCAGGCTATAGCCATGATTTTAAACCTTGGATATAGGTCCTCAAACTGTGGCTATACAAGAGGACAAAAACACTTTATTGCCACGGTTTTAAACCGTGACATTAGACCTATAGCCATAGTTTTTAACCGTGGAAATTAACCAATAGCCATGGTTTTAAACTGTGGATATAGGGTCTGAAAATCCATAAAAAAATACCCCCCAACCCCACTACACAGCCCCCACCCCCATTCCCCTTGCATCCCCCCTCCCCCCTACAGCCCCCACCCCCTATAAAGCCCCCCTGGACAACTCCCCCCCACTCCCCTTGCAGTAGAAAACCCCTTGCAAAGCCCCCTAGAAATCCCCCTCCCCCCTGTAAAGCCCTTCATGGACAACCCCCCTTCCTGGACAGCCCCCCCTCCCCCCCCAAAAAATATCCCCCACCCTCTCCCCTGCACAGCCTACCCCCCTACAGCCCCCTCCCCCTGCAAAGTCTCCCCTGGACAACACCCCTCCTCCCTACAAAGCCTCCCCTAGACAGCCCCCCCTGGACAACCCCCGCTCCTCCCCCTGCAAATCCCCCTACGGAAAACCCCCCCAATTTGATAATAGTTTAATCATCTTATGCCAACATGGTAGATTTATGAGTGGTTGTACAAAGTTCAAGTCATAATGATATTTAAGTTACAGGGCAGCTGAATATAACTATGGTTCCCAAAAATTGTTATGTACTAATTGATGTTGAATGAAGAGATATATGATGTCATTACAACAATCAATATGTGTAGTTAAGAAGTTATTCTGAATGGAATGAAGAAATCATCTAATGTGGTAGCCCACCCCCTACAGCACCCCCTTCTGGAAACCTCCCCCCTTCCTGGACAACCCCCTCCCTCCTGGACACCTCTCCCCCTACCTAGATAGAACCCCCCACCTGGACACCTCTCCCCCTGGACACCCCCTTCATGGACAGCACCACCCCTCCCTCCCTGCTGGACAACTCTCTCCCCTTCCTGGACAACACCCCCTACTGGACACCCCTCCCCCTTGCCTGGACAACACCCCTCCCTCCCTCCTGGACACCCCCCCTTCCTGGACAGCACCACCCCTGCTGGACACCCCTCCCCCCTTCCTGGACAGCACCCCCTGCCTGGACAACCCCCCTCCTACCTCCCTCCTGGACACCTCTCCCCCCTACCTGGACAACACCCCCTCCCTCTCTCCTGGACACCTCTCCCCCCTGCCTGGACAACACCCCCTCCCTCTTAGACACCCCTCCCCCCTACCTGGACAACACCTCCCCTGCTAGACACCCCTCCCCCCTGTTTGGAAATCACCCCCTCCCTCCCTCCTGGACACCTCCCCCCCTTTCCTGGACAACACCACCCCTGCTGGACACCCCTCCCCCCTACCTGGACAGCCCCCTACCTGGACAGCCCCCCTCCTTCCCTCCTGGACACCTCTCCCCCTTCCTAGATAGCACCCCCTCCCTCCCTCCCGGACACCTCTCCCCCTGCCTAGACAACACCCCCTCCCTCTTGGACACCCCTCCCCCCTACCTGGACAACACCACCCCTACTGGACACCCCTCCCCCCTGCCTAGAGAGCACCACCCCTGCTGGACACCCCCTGCCTGGACAACCCCAATCCTAGAAACCCACCTGGACAGACCACCCCAGGACAACCCCACCCGGACAACCCCCCCTACTGGACAACCCTTTCACCACCCCTGCTGGACACCCCCCTGCTAGACACCCCTCCCTCCTGGAAACCCCCTCCCTTCTGGAAACCCCCTTGGACCACCCCACCCGGATAGCACCCCCCCCTCCTGGAAGCCCTATACTGCTGTGCTTCCTTTGGGTCCATTGTGGGTTTTTAGTGTTGGATTTATCCGTTGGAAAGGGATAGTAATGTAGAGTGGATTTTTTGGCTGGTTCTCAACTTGTGTGGGTCATGTAGGAGATGTTCTTGTGGGGGGTCTTGTTGCTATTATGGTGTTGGGTGGGTGTGGGATGTTTATAGTGCAAGGATCCTGTGCAGAGGATGCCTGATTTTTGTGTGTGGGGATGATTCTAGAGGGGATTCTAGTGTGGTGCGGATAGAGTCACATGTTATTATTCTAGGTGCAGTTGTAGAGGATAAGGTTCATGGTGTGGGTGATTCAAGCGGGGATTTATAGTTTTTGGTTGATTGGTTTCTTTTTGGGTTGTGGTTTTCCTGCTACTTGGATACATGTAGGGGATTTGTTGTGGATGGTTGTGGTTGAGTTTATGGTTGACTGGTTGGGTGTTTCTTTGGTGGCTGGTCTTTTTCAAATGGTGATGTTAGGATATTGTTTCCTTGAGTCTTTGAGTGGTCGAATGTGGTTGTCTGGTGCCATGATATTATAGAATGTTTCCTTGGATTCATGGTTCATGAAGTAGTATATGGTTCAAGTTGCGTATGGACTAGTTCTATTGTTCCTAGAGGAAGGTTTTCTTTATTAGATGGGTTCTTTTCAGCAACCTTTTGGGTTGGAGTAGCTATTCTGGTGTGAGTGTCTAGGAGGTTTGGGTTTTGTTTGGTGTTGGGTGGGATAACTGAAATTATTGGTGTTTAGGGTAGTGGTGTTGTGGTTGGGTGGTAGGTGGATGGTTTGTGGTTTTGTAAGGGTACAGGAAGATGGGTTTGATTGATGGTGATTATTATAGGTGAGTTGAGTGGTCTATTGTAGGGATTATGTGATTCTAAAACTATTAACTTTTGATGAACAATACCAACAAAGATTGGGTCATATTTCATATGAGGGGTGAGGGATTTTTGGATCTGCACCTTCAGTGTATATTCAAGAAGAATATAATTCAATGTCCATAGTAGATTGCCAAGTTCAAGAAAAGAGAAAAATAATTAGATACAACATCTCTAATATAGAACCAGAAATATATTACCTCAATCTATAGAATAAAATTTGGGGTAAACATAGTTTGAGGCCCTTGTAATATGGCATAGTCAGAGGAACAAACCTACATTTTAGGGTACTACAGTTCTTGCACAAAACATAGTGGTTTCCGTATCTAGTGAAATTACTCAACCATAGAATAGAGAATAGAAAGAGGTTTTTATTATCAATCATGATGAAAATAATAATCAAAAGTATTTTATTGAAGAACAAGTTAAATAAAATGATAAAAGAAATAATCAAGATCAACTAGTAGTCTTTGACACTAAAATGATAGTCCAAATCCAATCAATTTCTATCATAAATGACTACATAGACACAGAACTGTTTATTCATACTGATATTAAAGTGGTTTTTGAGACTGCATTCTTTGCCTCTATTTAGAAAATTAGAGATCAATCCTATCCCACTATTGATAGAGGCCAATCATCTAATGAAAAAGATGAACAATATTTTGATTTATTGAATACATAATCAAAGGAGGTGGTGCGGCTGCTGAAAGATTTACAAAATATTGGGTGATTATTTTTGGTGCTACAGATACTAGGAGATGTTGTTGAGTAGTTTTGTGATCTTCTAGACACGAACATGAAGATGGATGTTTGGTGATGGATGGGTGTAGAGGCTAAAGTTATGGCTGCTGTTGGCTTAGAGGTGCTGGAGGTTCTGTTTCCGTGGACTAATTTGTTAACAGAGATTGGGTGATATTGTTGACTGTGAGTTGGTAAATGGGTTTTTGGCTAGTTTTTTTGTGTGGTTCAGGATGCCTCTTTGATGGGGTGTGTTGCAGGAGTGGCATGGGTTGGTGCTGGTGGCTTGGAATGTAAATTTGAGTACATTCCTAGTGGCTGGACATTGCTGTTGGCTTATATGTGTTGGTGCTATTACTATTGAGTGGGTTACTGCTAAAACTCTTATTTTTATTGGGTTTTTCTCTAGTACATGTGCTATTGGGTAGTGTTATTGGATTATAGTAGGTTACTACTTGGTGAGGAGTGCTTCTGGTGTCAAGCAGGCTACTACTATTTCCAGTTCCACTAGGGGTTGGCTGTTGATTGAAAGTTAGGAGGTTGGGGTTTAGTGGTGATGGAGATGATGGGTTTACTGGTTTTCTCGGTGGCTTTAGGCAGTTATCTTGGATTTCTTTATGCTTACTCTTTTTTTAGATCATGTTTACCAATTCAACCAGAATGAAAGGCCACTCAAACCCACCTTTGGGTCTGGATAGGGATATTAAATCATCTTTGAATGCATGTGATCATATAGGCTCATCACTGCCTGGAGACCTGCATATTACAACAAACCCTGACTTGGCAGTTTTAGCTGCAGAGGATACTATTTTGGACCCCTCTAAAGGTAATAAAGCACATCACATTTATAATGATCTTTTTAATGGTATGAATATTGACAATGTTCAATCTTCCTACCCTTCTTCTTCTTTGGGCTGTGAATCAAAACAGGTTGACACACTACTTGAGAGACAAGATGACCAGACCAAGCCGATTTTGAATAATGACTCTAAGTAGAACAAATGCAACCCTCTTGTGGGTTTACACTTGAGCAGTGACACTTATGTGGAGAATACCTTTAGCTCTAAACAGACCCCTTAACCCCCACTTGGTTATGATAGTGCATCTCCCAAGGAGATGGCCATGACACCTGAAGTTCTGGGTGTTTTAAAGACTGCTCTGGACAGTTACCCAAATCAAAATTTGGTTGCCTTGGGTTTGCAAGATTAGAAAGATGCCAAACCAAATCTACCTATTGAATTGGTCAAGAATTAGAGGTGTATATTTTCATCTTATCAAGAGCAACTGAACCTGGTGGACACACCACAGATTCTCCTAGGTTCTAGAAAAAATCTGGAAAAACATTCAGGTACTTCACATGACAACCTTGCTACAAATATTTCAGGTACATCTCCTCCCCTTTTTTTCAATCATACTATTGGTATTTCTCAGACTTCATATAACATTAATATGGATACTAAATCTGAGAAGGAACATACAACAATGACTTTTCATGGCCTCTTAGAGTCTTAACCTCATGCGAAGGAAGTCAAAGGAAGGGAACTTTTCTCTTAAGATTGACCTCTCTAAGGCTTTTGATACCCATAAATGGAGTTTTCTCATTGAGATACTTCGCAGGAATGGGTTCTCGAATAGATTTCTGAACCTAGTTAACACTATTATTGGATCCTCACGGATGTCAATTCTTGTGAATGGTGCACCGAGAGGGTTCTTCTCTTTCTCATGGGGTGTACGAAAAGGTGACCCCTTATCGGGTATACTGTTTGCAATTAAAGAGGATTACATAAGCCGATGCATTAATGAGCTTTCTCATTTGGGTATTTATAAGAGGATTAGAGCTGGTTTTAATGATCATGCCCCACCCCATATTCGCTATGCTGATGAAATTGTATTGCTGGGGCATGCTTCAAAGAGAACCATATCCTATATAAAGGCTCTTTTCACTCACTATGAGGATGTGGATGGACAAGACATAAGATGGGACAAATATTCAATTGTTTTTGGCAATGGAATTCCTGTTGGGAAAAAGAACAGGATCACTTGATAACTTGGGGTGAAGAGGGGATCCTTGCCCTTTCAATATCTTGGGGTGAAGAGGGGATCCTTGCCCTTTCACTTGATGCAAATGTTTGTGAGGGCTTATTAAGGAACATTAAATCCTGGTGAGAAACTTTATATAGACAAGATCAATCTTTGAAAGTAATTTGGTCACTATGAAGTGGAAAGAATGCATAAAACCTGTGGAAATGGGAGGATTAGGGGTCAAGGATCTTTGTACCATTAATGATGGACTGATTTGAAAATTCACTTGGAGGCTGATCTCAAATGATGTTAATGATGAGTTTCTATCGAGAAGGTTCAAAAAACGGCTATATAATGGATATAAATACTACCTTGAATCCTCGGTATGGGCTTCCCTTAAGCAGGACTATGCAATGATAATGTAGGATACTAAATGGTTGGTTAGTAGAGACTCCACTCATAGTTGCTGGAACACATTCTGGCAGGATCAGCCCTTTCATTCTATGAATGTCCCATCTGAAGTTAATAATTATGCATTTATGGATTGTGAAAAATGATCTGGCATCATAGAAGGATTGGTATTTTTGACCCTAAATAGTTTTACATGATTACATGTGGTGGTACTGACCACGCCTCAACCTAGCTTATGAAGTTCAGGGATCCATTCATTCGGTCATCCCAGTTTCTCCTTCTTTGAATAATCTGGAAAAATAGACTTCCTACCTCTAAAAATTTAAAGTGAGTTGGATTTCAGATGGCCTCCAGGTGTACCTTATGTAGGGATGCATAAGACACCACACAACATGTGTTTATGGAGTGCGGCCAGGCTTGAAAACTCTGGAGTTATCTGGGAATGCTGTTTGGGCTTGTGGTGGACTCTAGAATTCTGCTTACGGATCTCATGCCCGGTCTGCTGCATATGTGCTGCAGTGAGTAGTTGGGAAACCTCCTCGCTACTGCTATTGTGGCGGTCATTGTGTCCTTATGGGATTCGAGGATCATGTACGCTGTGTCAGTGGTCCAGGATGGTGAGACGTCTAACACCATTTCTGACCTGCAAATTCTTAGGTTGCTTAGAGTTTTGGGCTGACCACGCAGACCTCGGATGCTTAAGTATATCAGATAGATACCACCAATTACCAAAAAGGACTCCCCGTGGTCGTACCGCGAGGCCGATGACCGCAGCGTGACCGTGGTGTGACCGCGGCATGACCACGACATGACCATGGCGTGACCGTGGCATGACCACGGTGTGACCATGGCGTGTTGGCCCGGTCCAGCGACATCCGCGGGGCACCATCTTCTAGCCATGAGCGAAGGGAACGAGAGGAGGCGGGGCAACATTCTGGTCATCGCCCCACTGGAAAAAATTGTGATTAATCAGTCTCAACATTGATCACAAGACTCATGGAATACTATCACTACGAACCGCCGAAGGGTGTCGTTCTGGAGCAGGGCCAAATCACGGCGTGACCGTGGCGTGACCGCAGCTTGTTGGCCCGGTCCAACGACATCCACAGGGAAACATCTTCCACTTAGTTTCAAATAGGATGATATGGATGGCATGAGAGGATGTTTTATCAGAATATTTAAAGAAATGATGCTGATATGTGATTAATAGAGGATTGGATGACCCCCGATATACCTAATTCGGTGAGGGCTCGAATGCAGGTGGAAGGGGGCTGGAATTCTGGTGGAAGGGGGCTGGTTGCAGGTGATGGGGGGATGGTGTGGGCTGATTCGAAGGTGGAAGGGGGGCTGTTGCGGGCTGGAATACTGGTGGCAGCGGGATGAAATGAAGGTGGAAGGGGTTGGTGTGGGATGGATGTGGCTGGATCAGGGCCAAATCACGACATTACCATGGCGTGACCGCGGCGTGACCGCGGCGTGACTGCGACGTGACCACGGCGTGACCGCAGCGTGATCGCAACGTGTTGGCCCGGTCCAGTGACATCCGTGGGGTAGCATCTTCCACTTAGTTTCAAATAGGATGATATGGATGACATGAGAGGATGTTTTCTCAGAAGATTTAAAGAAATGAATGCTAATCTATGATGACTAGAGGATTGGATGACCCCTAATATACTTAATTCGGTGAGGTTTGGAGATATAGCAATGTGTAGGAATACCTAGAGGAATACCCCATGGGATCAGGAAAATAACAGGTTACATAACATGAAATCTGACATTACTAGTATTGTGGGACCCCTGGGCTATGGAACTAGTATTTTGGTTGGATTTAAATATCACATTCCATGTGACATGGTCACACAACATGGGACCCATCTTAAAAGTCTAACGACACTTAAAGAGTGTCTTGGTTCAAACAACTGTTTTAATAAAAAGAGGGAAACCCCCTACAGGGATATAAAAAGGGTCAAGTATGATGTGTTCTTTATGACTAACAATGACATCAAGTATAAGGAAAACATCAATGCAAAAATGTTAAGCAAGGTATACCACTGTGAGTTTTCGTAGACAGCGCACCTCCGTTGGAGGGGTTTTATTACAAAACCATGAATTATTTATCAAACGAAACAATTATCTTAAATAACACTTATTCAAGAATTGAAATTTAATATAAACATGAAAAATTAAGAAGGAAACTAAATGCAATTTAAAAAATTCTTGAATTAAATAGTCTAGGAGAGGGACCCTACCTCAACCTCAAGGTGCGTTTGCTTTTGACGACGACAACTCGAATCTTCTTTTTTTCCACTTGCACGCATATGCAACTTAACATATATATAAGGACTCTTATCCACTATGTACATATTTTAATGAAAAAATATGCACAAGGGAGTCCTTCGATATATGTTTATACTTGCATATACCCCTTTACACTTACACGCGTATGCATTTTTCATATCTATATATAAGCACACCTAGCCCCAATATATATATTCATACTGCCATGAGTGAATATATATAAAGGGGGAACTTATATATGCATATGCCTACCTATGCATACACATGTAATCCTTCATCAACAACGACTCGAATCCACCCCAATGAAATCCAAAACACACAACAGCAATATAAGGAACCCAAAAATCAAAAAATCCCTAATTAAAATTAGGCCAAAGAATAAAAATGGAGTAAACCTTACCCAAATCTTGAACTCATTGTCTTTGATGGTGGTGGATAGAACCGGTCTTATCATACGAAACCACCTATAATAAAATAGTGGGAACAGAAATGAGATATAACAACTTCTTATATATATGTGATCAGTGTGTCAACTGTACATGATAAATGATACATAAATCCATAACCAACAATGAAAAAATAATATTCAAATTGCTATGTACATCCCAATACTAAATAACATGATCATTAATCAAGATCTTTATTTTTCAAACATAACCTTCAATTGCCTATTCAAAAATCAAAAATCACCAAAATATGAGAATAAAGTAAACCTCCATCATCACTTAAAAGCAAGAAATAGGGATTAGACATTGTTCTTAACCTAGAAAATCCATTCCTTGAATGTATAAAATACCTAAAACTCTTCATGCCTATATCCTTCTTAATTTTCTAGATTGAAACCTCATTTTTTATCATGTTCTTCTTCTGGAATTCACCTTTATTCTTAGTTTATATAGGTTTATCAATGTTATAAAGTAGAGAATTTTCCTTCTTTTATTCTTACTCAATCTGCTTGGATTTTTCAAACCAGTTTTCTAATATGATTAGACAATATTTTGGTGCATGATCTTCCTTCTTCTTGATTGTATATTCCTTCTTTGTAGAAACTATTTCCAAACATGCGATAATTGGTTCTTTCCTTTTATCTTTCAACAATTATTATTGTTATGGAATCTATGTCATAAATTCTTAACAATTTGGACTACTTGGTTTCCCTTCCACACACACTTTCAACAGCCTTTAGAGTACCCTTTTTAGGATCCCTTTCAAACTCCACACTAGAATTGTCAAGCACTAGCCCACTACAATATCAAATATTGATACTTAACCAAACACATTGATCTGAATGACATCTTAGAAATATAGAAGCTCTAAATAGAATATTTACCAATATAAACTCCTCATAATTAACTGAACACACTGACTATACCAACCACTATAGGTAAATCATTAATTTTGGTGAGGTCTTGGAACCAAATATGGTTTATCCAACATCCAAATCCAGACACTAAATTCATCCACTTACTATCTAAGTTCATAAATTTCACAACCTTGATAATGATCACCATCCCTTGATATAGATCTTACTCAAAAAAGACGAGTATAAATCTCCCCATTATAGTATTATCGATACCATCATCAATCCTACATACACATGTATAGTTCCTAATATCACATTATGATCACTATAGAAGATCTTGGCCCAAAAATGATATAGCTCCATGAATTCCCAAAACATTTTCTTATTCTATAAATCTACCATAGCCTCTCATAGAAGAGGGACTAAAACTCGATCCATAAAACCTCCTCATTCCTTCTTTTATGATCAAATGTATTTATCCATTCTGATTCATCTCCTTTAAATTTAGAAACTTCTAGTTTCACACATATATCCTCTAGAGTTCCAATCCTTTCAAATAGGAACTAAACTTTCTTCAACATATTATAAACATCCTACGATCCCATGTCACTACTAAAAATTAAATAATGCTACTCCAAGAACTCATGGATAACTTAGAAAACCATTGTTTTTCCTTTTTGAAGGCCTTGGTCAATGGATCAAAGTAGTTGTAACATAATATGAGGGAAACAACCACTTGATCATATTTCCCATGAGAACACAATTCCATTCTAATTAGATTCTATGTTGATGAATTTTGACTCAAAATTATTTGGTAATACCAACATTACTAATTTGAAACCCATCGCGCCACAATCCTAAGCATGCATTATTACCACAAAATCATGAAACTACCTTTAATCCATACTTCATAACAAAATATCATTTCCAAAACACCAAACCCTAAGGGTTATCATAATAATCTAAGGGTTAATCTTCTACACACCAAGCATAAAAACCAAACCCCACACATTTACCCCTGATAATAAGAAACCAGCCACCCCTTAACTGATCTAACAAGAAACTTCATAATAAAAATACATAATCAAATCACCCAGAAATCCCCAAAATTACCTATATCGAGAGTTTTACATCAAAACATCAAGAAAACCCCCAACAAGATCCACCAACTTGAGGGATTACCACCAACCCAAACCCCAAAGACAAATCCAAACCATACCCAATACATAACCATCATACTCCAAACTACTAGGAATCTAATATCCTAACAAACCAACTGAAGGTTTTCATCTACCATATAAACATGATTAAGATATCATAAATCAAACAAAAACACATGAAAACCACTATGCCCTGCAGACCCCCCGCCCTCCTGCACCCCTCTATGCCCTGCAGACCCCCCTACCCTCCTCCCCACTGTCCTGCAGACACCCCCTTCCCCTGTAAATTCCCCCCTCCAGTCCCACCCCCTCTAGACCTTGGACACCCCCCACTCCCCCTGCCCTCCTGCACCTCTCCCCTGCAGACCCCCTTCCCTCCTGCACCCCTCCCCTATGCCCTGAAGTCCCTCCCCCCTTGCACCCCCCACTACCCTACAGACCCCCCTTCCCTCCTCCACCCCTCCCCTATGCCCTGCAGACCCCCCTGCACCCTCCCCCCTGCCCTCCTCCCCACTGCCCTGCAGACCCCCCTGCCCCTGAAAATTCCCCCCTCCAGACCCTGGACACCCCCCACTCCCCCCTACACCTCTCCCCTGCAGACCCCCCCGCCCTCCTGCACCCCTCCCCTATGCCCTACAGACCCTCCCCACCCGGACAGGACCCCTGCCCCTTGCCTATTGCCACAAAAAAACCAATCCACTCCACTCCACCTCGAGCTCACAAACCGGCAGAAAACAAAAACCCAGCCTGTTCATCAAGACAGAATCATTGGAAATTCCTCTTCCACCAAATCCAGTAATAGGTGATCCTTTAATAGAGAAACTAACAGACAACAACATAGATTCAATTAGGTGTACAACTGACTCTATTATCATGTTTAATATGGTGTGAAAACTAAAAATTACAGTAGACAGAAAAAAGGACACACTGTACATGATTTAGGTAATTATACAGATTTTCCAAAGATTAAATCATCTTAAAAAATGAAGAAAAATGGATTCTTGAAGCTACTGCATTGAATATCCTGCAATTACAGGACATACCTGACTATAGAGACTTTGAGAGAGCTTCCCAAGCAGGATTTGCAGCATGAAAAAATAATAGGGACCATCCTCAATCAGGAACGTTCTTAAAATCGATGACGAGTGTAGCCCTTCACTTCTACAATACCATAAACTACTTAATAACTAGACAATTCATAACTAAATATTAGAATAATACATGAATGATTGAAGAAAGGGACATAAAAAAAGAGGCATAAACACTTACATAACACTATTTGGTTCCAAGTGTAGAAGTAAAGAAAATAGATGACATGAGAACTCATCCAACCATTTAGAAAATTGGATCATTGGCATGAATGATGAACCATCATTGTCATCTTCCAGGGCAGCTATATACAACAATGCTCAAATGAAACAAAAGTTTTCTTCTCCATGTAAAAGCATATATATCATGTTTTTTTATGAAATCTATCTCTTACATTGGAAAATATAGAACCAATCAATTTCATGATTGCCAATGTTTTAGGAGGATCATTGGAATCCAAACCAAGAAAGGCATTGGATAATGAAATTGTCAAGAGATCAATGTATGCATCAGCAACAATAGAATCATATAACTTTTCATAAGAATTAGACAAGGAAGAGAAGAAATGTGATCTCCTAGAAAAGGCCACTAATATTACATGAGTTTTCAACTAGTGAGTGGTTGTAATCTGTGAGAAGCTACATGGATAAGATTTCCAATGTATGGTTTTAAAATAACATGAAAAACTCATTTAACTCTTCGATAATTGAATATGGAAGTATTACTAACCGACTCAAGAGCCATATGGAAGCTAGATGCCAAAATTGATGTCACCCCACCCGCAAACCAACACACCAAGTGTGGGATCCTCTCTGCAATTTTTCTGAATAGTAGGAATGAGAATTGATTGTAGAATGTCTATTTCAATTTTTGGGTATTCCAGATTTTAATCCCCATGGTCAACCATACCTATAAACTTTTCTAAGTGTGGGATCAAACTTAGATAGGGTACCAACAGTGCTGGCCTGAGCAACCATACCTATAAATTTTAATTTCTCATTCTTTTATCTCACCATTATTGATAAAAAATACAATTTATAGGAGATATAATGGTATCATTTCATACTCAAGTAATGCGCCATCAATTATTCCACTCTAAGTCCACATGATTCCTAATCAATGCATAAAAAGGTGGGTTTGATTTAGACATCAAATATCTCTATTTAACAAAGAATATGTTTCCAATATGAAATGAAACTACTCATCACATTTTTCAAGAGTCACCAAACTATTTTTTTAGGCTGGGACAATTGATTGATACAAATTGTTATAATGATTCTCATGGAAAATTTCAAACTTATTTTTTTACCCACTTTAACACACAGGTGAAAACATTCAAATTAAGTAGCATGTTTTAATTTCAGAAAATAACCCCAAAACTTATTCAATATTTCATATAAATTCCACTAATTTAAAAACATCATACCCCCATATAACAGTATTTTATTATTTTAATCAAGAATTAGATATTATGAAATCATAACCTTTCAATAATACCTTTTTCAATCACCTTCCAAAATTCAGATTTTGATAAAGTGATAATTGTAGAAGATTCTTCAAAACCTTCTCTACTTTTCTAACCTTCAAGGAGACACTACAGTTTTCAAAATTAATAATGATCCAATTTTGAATAGTACTAAATGTTCGATCAATTTCAAGATGGATATCTTCACCTTACTTTCCAACTTTTATATCTTTTTCATCATCATTAAGGATGATTATTTCATCATATGTTCTTTAGAATACCAATTGATATATCATTTCATAATGGAGCATTATTCATTTTATTTTATAGTTTTTTATCTCTTACAAACCTTATTTAGTTCTCTCCTTGATAACATGCTACAAATTAAATTACTAACACTGTAAGCATATATGTTCAACACATGTGATAGGGAATAAGATAAAACTTCTTATTCCTTAATGTGAACAAAATGGTTTTGAGAATTTTCTCAACTATCTCCATTATTCCTACTAGGAAATATTTTTTTCTTTTCAAATATTAATCTGCTCTAAAAAACTAGAACACTTTTTTAACTCTATTCTTAGTTGTAACCAAAGAAAACTAAAATGAAAAAACCATTTTCTTCTTCCCTTTAATAAATAAAATACACCTATTTCTTTCAAAATTGGACTTCACATAATCTTCTTCCCTCTTCTTATTATTCTTCTTATTTAGTGAAACCAATCTGTACTAGATATCCTATTTACATTATCCTTAATCCATAAAACTTATTCAGAATATATTCAGTTTTGGGTCTATTCTCTCCTTCAATACTCAAGGAATTTTTCTATAGGATTCAATATCAATTATCTCTTCTTGATGCAAGGATTTTTATTTCTTGGAATGATAGTTTCAAACTAACAATTTCTTTGACATGAAATATATATATATATATATATATGTGATACATGAAACAATATCCATTATATTAATTATGTTCTTTATCTCTTATCTGTAAACATTATACCATGTGAATACTACATTTTTAATTACTATAATTCTCAATAATTCAAAATTCCTAATATCTTGACATTTCAAAACTCCCACTACTTATCTTCACAATTGTTTGTAACTGTATACAGACATGTAGACACCACTTCATAAAAAACTCCATGTATGCATAAATTATATATAAATATATTCAAGGTTTCATCTCCTCATTTCATGGTGTAAAGATTTCTGTAAAACATGAAGTTATGAAATGGAAGCATGAATCACAACCTTTCTTTACGATATTTATATCGATGAAGAACAGATCACTATGCATCATCATATTTAGTTTATCACATTTCATTTTCTTTTTCTAAGCATAATTTGATAAGACTTTCAGATAAGTCTTATAATTTATAAATTCTTACATAATTCCCTCAAAAGTCTTATGAAGTTCGAGTCTTATAAAATTTCCTCAAAAGTGTTTCAACCCTATATTCTTCCATTTGCATCTAAAAAATATAACCTATGAAGATCTTTTCACATACCTTATAATTCCTACGATTCTTGAATATGGCATGAGTTTCTCATGATCTGACATTATGGATCACTCTATAATTTATAGTATGGATAAACTATAACCATGACACAAACTAAATAATTTAAGAAGAAAACCTATAATATATCATATCAAGTACCAATGCCTGAGTTTTTAAATGATGAACAATAGTTCTATTTGATGTGTCCCACACCAGACTTCTGTTTGTGAGACCTCTTAATTATTACCTATAACACTCCATAGTCTGTCATTCAAATCCATTATGGTCATGGTTCTATCATGCTTTTCTGTACAGTGGTTCTAACCATCACTCTCCACTAATAAAAAATTGGTGCACTCTCCTCAGGTCGTTTTTGACCAACACAGGCTTTTATATATTCCATCTTAACTGGAATGAATTTAATCTTGGACACCTATATCTAATGACTTAGCTTCTTGGGTAGTGCTGTATTAAGGTATTTTTTTTATAAATCCTTCTCCAAAATTTAAAACAAACAGAAAAATCATAAGGGTCAACTCAACAAAAATTAACTCATAATCCAAGTTAAAAAATAACTCAAACATAAACATTCCTTTTCAAATATAACAATATCCTATACTCCAATAATATCAACATTTTTTTAATCTTCCTCGACTTCATCTATGTATTTTCCCAAATAGTTTTTTAATTTACATTCTTATATACATAAGAAAGGAACTTCTAAAATGCCTTCATCATACATATATATGATTCATCATTATAAATTCTCCATGCAACTCAAATCCTTATTGAAATTTCCTTTTCAATTTCCCTTTTTAAAACTAGAATATTCCAAGAAAAAAGAATCTTGGAAGTAATTCAAGAACACTTAAAACATTTTTTACTTTATATAAATGAATCTCCAAAACTCCAAAGGTAAGGTATTCCCTTTTCATATGAGGAATGAAAAGTATTTCATAATCAAAGTTCAAACATAAAATATGTGTCTCTAAATCTCATTTACTTAATATAATGTCACACCTATCTTAGGAACCCTTCTTCTCAACAAAACTAAGTTCACTAACCAACTTCCAAGATATTCTTATCCATAAATTATTATTTCTTTCATATTGACACTAATATTCATTGAAACTTAAAAATCATTGGAAAAAATAAAACACACACAATGTGGGATCAACAACACTAACTTCTATGCATTAAAACTAAAGAATGAATTCCATAATTATAATATTCAAAACAAAAAATTGTCCTACTATCATGAAAATATAAATGGATAAATAAAGGACTTCAATAAGACCCTATATAATATCCTTCATATGATTGTGAACAAGGATAATAGATCTTATTCTAATAATATCTTTCATGCTTTGGGGGAATATCAAAACACAAAACATACTGGCACAAAAGAAACCCCATATTGTCTAGTTTATAGGAGAGAAGTATCCTTCAATTTTTAGAATATGAGAAGTCCTAGACATAGATTGATGAGCTATAATGAGTTTATGAGAAAATTCTATTCACACTATATAACCATGGAGTCTATTAAAAGCATTTCACATGAGAATTTAACCAGAAGGTTCACATCTGCTAATTCATTCATGGAGAATTAGTATTTTCCATGAGAACGCCAATGATACATGGAAAAAATCCTCCAATTCTAGAATAGAAATGGTAATGACCTTACATCATCTATAAGGTCCACTCTAATGGGATTATTCCCTCATCACAATGGATAGAGGGAATATCAAACCTTCCACCAACATAAGATTTATAATGAAATAAATTACATAACCTTAGCTAAAAGTGTGTTTCACATGAATTTGAACTACTTGGATATGGTCCTTGTCATATAACATTTAAATTTATGGAACTAAATGTCCTTTTTTCATGATGTCAAATTGCATAGTATATAATCCTTATCACATGATGTTGTACTAAACGACAAAATATCTACCCCACATGACCCTTAAACTACATGGAGTGGTTTGTCTCATATGAAAAGGTTTACTTACATGAGATTGAGATCCATAAAAGATTATAAAAAGACGGTTTCCCCTATCTATGACCCAATTTCTAGATAAAAATACCCTCATGTTCAATAACTACATATTATTTAATTAATATTATCATGATATATGCAGTGAATACCAAATAACTTATCTTGGGGTCAACCAAAATTCTTATCTTATTCAAACCACCCCATCTATCCAAGTGTTTTGGATCTTTACCTCATTAATACAAGGTCTTCCAATGGCTCTACATTATGATAGAACTATGCTAATTTCTCCTTGTGATGAGAACTTATTCACATCATGTTTCCTTCCTTCTATAACCATGACACTCATATATTTCATTAGCCTTTCCACTATGTATAATCCATATATATATATATATATAGAATTTTTTCAAGAACTATGTGTGGATTGATTACTATTGTCATAGGATATTTAGTGAAACTAGGACACTCTATCTTGGGTCCAACCACAAGTATCATTCCCACCAATTTCATATATTATTTTTGGTATGTGGTCCCTCGTTGATTCACACAAAGTCTTCTCCAATAACCCTTCATTTGGATGAAATATTTTCATTTTATTTTGTGTTTAATCCAGATCTGCATAAGGACCATTTTACCCAGAACTATTTGTATCCTTACTCTTGTTATTATAAGATATGTTGTAACCCCAAGATTTTTTTTATCTAAGTTACATCCAGGAATTCCATTTCCATCCCATTTCCCATCAATATTCTGACACTCAAGTTTACTTATTCTCATAGGATTTTCCTTCATCAACCCTACACCAGGATGGGAATTTTTATACCATCCCAGAGATATCTATAGTTTGATTACTATTATTTTAGGATATATAATGGAATCCAGATAACCTTTCTTGGTCCAAATTTTAAATTTTAATCCACTCAAACTCCTCTATAATTTTCCTCAAGTACACAATACCTATCAGCTCTGAACTAGAAACTAGCTTTAAAATATCCTTTTCTTTTGTAACATAATTCTTAACTTGAGCATTTGAGTCCCCAAAAATTTTCCATTTATACTGGTAATGTGTACATAAAATCTTGACAGACACCTCTATTGGAAGATGGTAAATACACTATGTATCTAACCTACCTATAACCAACCAAAGGCATGTCCTTTCCCTGAAGGATAAGACCCAATAATCTTATATTATTTCAAAGGTATGGTAACAGACACACCATTTAAAATATAGTTTGTGATTATCCCAGTCTACCCATATGAATTTTATCATTATATAATTTAAATGAAACAAGTTATTTCCCTAATTTAAAAGGTTTTAAAATACTTATGGATTTAAAAACCCCTTTTGGTTATCACATTCCTTCTGATTAGACTGAACTCTATGACTTGTATGACTTTATGAGAGACTTTCTAATATGTCTTAAATTGATGTTGTGTATATCAAAATAACGAAAGATGACTCAATTAAAATTACAATTAGTGATAAACAGTCCAAATAACAAAATAATTATGAATTAAAATCAAATTAACATATCTAGATGAGATCAGACAAATACCCCTCATCAAAAATTTCTATAAAAAAGAGAAAGGATAAAATTAAAGTACTTAAAGAGGAAATGGAATTGGATGCAGCTATATGCGAAGCAAGGAGAAGAACCCTGGAAAAACCAAGTCGTAAGAAGGTAAAAAGGAAGGAGGCAAGGAGGCATGGCAGGGTGATGCGTTAGTAGGGATGAAATCCGTAGAAGCAAGGTGTGGCTGAGTGATATTATTATGGAGAAGGTGAAGGGGGTGGATAAGATAGGGAAGCAAGGCTAGGGGGAACGACGAGGATCGGGCTGGCAGGGAGGAGGTGAGGCGGGCGGGCAGAGAGGCGCGGTAGTGGAGGCACGCAGCGAAGCAGCCGCCGCTGGTATGCTGAGTTTGAGATTTGAGGAGGGAGTAATGAGACCGTGCCGGAGCCGTATAGGAACCGTGCCAGAGCCGAGTCAGAGAAGGAGAGTCGCGGGGAGGTGGGGTGGCCGTGTTAGAGACGTCGAGAGAGGAGGAGGATCGTGAGAGGGAGGAGGATCGCGGGGGTAGTGGGGATGGGAAATTCGCGAGGGCAGGGGGGGGGGGGGGATCGAAAGGGATCATGTGGGGCACTATTTCCATGGACATCAAAAACAGTTGTGGGTATAAGCGATCTATAGCCACAGTTTTTATTGTTTGTGGATGTAGATCCGTAGCTATAAGTCCAAATTTTAGTAGTGGTACCTAGCACCCTCTGAAAGCTCTTCCAGAAATGATACGTAAAGAGGTAGTCCCTATCTGAAATGATAGAATGAGGAACCCCATGAAGTCATACCACCTCTCAAATATAAAGCTTCCCTATCACATCAACACCAAAAGTATCCTTGATCAGAAAGAAGTAAGCGACCTTTGTAAGCCTGTTAACTATGACCCAAACAACATCCTTGCCTCTAGGAGACCTTGGTAACCTTGTCACGAAATCCAGCGTGACATCATCCCATTTCCACTCAAGAATGGATAACTGCTGTAAAAGTCTAGCTCGCCGCTGATGTTCGACCTTCACCTGCTGACAGGTGGAACACCTTGTAAGAAAACCAACTACTTCTCACTTTATTCCCGGCCACCGGTACTGATGGCGCAAGTCACGATACATCTTGGTGACTCTGGGATGAACAACCCAAGCTGATGCATGAAGCCCTTGCATCAGCTCCTCACATATGTCCCCTAGAACCCACACATGTCCATGGACATACAGAACTTCATCCTCTATTATCATCCATCTAGGAGGAGGGTCCTCACCTGCCACACTCTCCCGTAGAACTAGGCCTTCAGAATTGGATAACAATCTCATCCTCACTCTATCTAGTAGGGTAGAGGTAACAACCAAAGTTGACAGATAAGTTTGCCCCTAACTATTGTGCACCTCTAAATGCATCTCAGATAATAAATCCATTAGTTTCCACTCACCATTGGCCACCTACACTGCCTATATCTGAGTCCTTTTTCTTAGTGTAACAGCCACTACATTGACTTTGCTAGGCGTATAAGAAATCTCAAAGTCAAATGACTGAAGGTATTCCACCCACTTTCACTGTCTCAGATTCAAATCATGATGAGTGAAGATGTATTTGAGACTTTTTTGGTCTGTGTACACCACAAAATTCCCCCCCAATAAATAGTATCTCCAATAGCACAAAGCATGGACAATTACTGCCAACTCAAGATCATGCGTTGGGTAATTTCTCTCATGTGGCCTCAACTACTGAGACCCGTATGCAACTACTCAATCTCCCTGTATAAGAACTACTCCCAGCCCAATAATTGATGGCATAATAGTACATAGTGTAACTCTTTCCCGGCTCTAGAAATATCAGTATTGGTGCTGAAGTCAAATGTCCCTTTAACTCATGAAAGGCTACGTCACAAGAATCTGCCCATTCAAACTTGAAACCTTTCTTAGTCAAGCCCATCATTGAAACTGTTAAGCATGAGAAGTCCTATATAAAATTCTTGTAGTAACCATCTAGACCCAAGAAAATTCACAACTCAAAAATGTTATTGGTATTCTCCTAGGTAACTACTACTCTCACCTTATCTAGGTCCATTGATACTCTAGTCTCGGAGATGACATGACCCATGAAGTGAATCTGATCCATCCCGAAGTGGATTTTTTTGTGATTAGCATATAAATTATGATCTCTTAGTGTATTCAAAATGACCTCAATGTATTTGAAATTACCATTTAGATTATGAGAATATACCAAGATATCATCCAAGAAAACCACCACAAAGGAATCTCGATAAGAATGGAACACTCAGTTCATCAGCACCATGAAAACTAACGGCGCGTTCGTGAGACCGAACGACATAACCAAGTACTAATAGAGATCATAACTACTAAGAAAGGATATAGAAGGTATATCTATAGATTAAACACATACCAGGTGATATCCTAACCACAAGTAAATATTTGAAAACACTCAAGCTCCTCTAAGCTAATCAAACAAGTTATAAATCCATGGTAAGGGGTATTGGTTTTTAACCGTTAACTGGGTTAGTTTCTGATAGTCCACGTAAAGTCTGAGAGTACCATATTACTTTTTCTCAAAAAAGGACCAGAAAACCCCATGGTGAAGTACTAGGTCAGATAAAACCCTTAGATTCCAAATCTTCCAACTGCCTCTTGAGCTCTTGTAACTCTGTCAAAGCCATATTGTAAGGGGGAATGGATACCAGTGCAGTTCCTGGAACTAGCTCAATGGTGAACTCCACCTCTATAACTAGAGGTAAGTCTGAAAATTCATCTAGGAAGACATCCCTAAAATGACCAATCCCTGGAGGAAAATATTCCAGCCATGTTCCCTGATCATCCAGATAAAAATTCACAATCTGGGCTGTCACTTCACCCGACCCACGATGCTTGGGTCCAGCTTGGCTCGACTGGACATCCCATTTGCCTTTATGTAAAAACTCTCCACCATCTAGTGATGTAAAACTCACCCTAAAGAGTTAGCAATCAACGAAGGCCTAATAGGATACCAGCCAATCCATTCCGAGGATGACATAAAACCCCGTCATCTCTAATATATAGAGGTCCCATAGAAAGTGACACCCTCCAATATCAAGGGGGAACTCCTTAAACTGACGCACACCTACCATTCTAATCCCTCGAGGAGTGTCTATCATCATAACTTTCTCAAATGTATTAACACAAAGTCCAAGGATCTCCACAACGGGCACAAATATAAAACTACGTGTTAGACCTGTAACAAAAAGTGCAGAAGATAAAACAGAGGCGACTAGAATAGTACCCCTGATAGTAGAAGGTTTGGGATCCTACTTCTGTTAGGTCTATTTCACTACATATGTCTAACCTGTACTGCGGCCCTGTGACATAGCCTGGCTACCCTGAGCTGACCCACCCTGCTGTTACTAAGATCCTGGGCTCTGGCTACCACGGCCACACCCACTACCTTGGCCTGCATGCCTCGACGTATTCTAGTTTCCAAACTTGTGGGAAGCTACTAACCTTGATCCTTCACATAGAGTCTGTACAAAACCTCTCTCACTATCCACTGGTGAAAATGTCTTGTAGAAATGCTATAGATGGCCCATCTTACTGCAAGATCAGCACTCAACTGGGTCCTTCAGGCACTGGGGTCTCATATTCCCAACTCTACCACACTGATAACATCTCATCTAGCTACCAAAAGATACATCATGAACTCTCAAATTCCCATGAGAAAACTTCATATGACGCTTTTTTTCTTTCGGTTGAGAGAGTAATAGATCTCGGTGACCAACTTCTTTGGCTCGCACCCCCAGATTCCCATAGGTTGCGCTCGGTAATCAGTACCTGATTCATAATGGAATGCACATAAGGAAACCTGAAAACATTCACCTGAGCTCAAATGTAGTATCGAAGACCATCCTCAAAGCACCTATCTCTCAACGCCTCATCACCCATCAGAACATGTGATAATTGTTGAAGCTCTGTAAATCGGGAAGAATAGTCCATCAATGACATAGTACCCTACTCCAGATTCATGAACTCTCAGGCTCGATCGACCTTGAGGGTCTCAGGAAAGAAGTAGTCATAGAAGACCAACTGGAATTCATCCCATGCCATGTCCTGATAATGCTATGTCGATGTGATAACATCCCACCACATCTTGTAAGAATCACGTAGCATATAATTCGAGAGCTTGACCCTCATATCTGGAGGAATATCAAGATTCTCAATGATAGTTAGCACTGATTCCAGCCATGATTCCATAGCCTTTGGTCCGCCATCTGCTGAAAAAGTAGGCAGATGCTACTGATGGAATATACACGTCATCTCTACCATAGATGTGGCTGCCAAGTTCTACATGAACCTCACAAAACCTTCTCAGAACTATGTGTCTGGACCTACATCCAGCATAACAGCTGGTGTTGCAGCTGGCATAACTGTAGGATCCATCAGTAGCCCATGGCCTACTACCTTTGGTGTATACTCAACGCCACTCTCCTAGAGCACTGCTTGAGGTATTCGTGGTGGAATTGCTCTGTAAATTCTAGAACACACACCTCAACACAAGTTTTAATTAAGAGAAGACTGCCGCTCAGAAGTGATAAATGGGATAGAGAAGGAAAAACAATCAAGGTTTTCAAAATAGTAGTACATGACGTTTATAACTCCTTGCACAACGTGTTATCCTAGGCCTCTACATGGGCATGTACTTCTTCCCAACATGGCCGTGTAACACCCCATGTACACAACGTGTTCCCCAAGAGACACGACATGTAATTGGATTTCTATTCCTTCCTAGACACTTCAACATGGATAGAACTACACAGTTCTTCTAGTGTAGGACTACACGGCATGTTCACCATAGAAACAACATGTACATCAAAATTTTCATCCACCTGTGTCTTTAGTCATAGGGATGGATACACGGTTGAATTCTACATGCATGTACTCACACTACATAGCATGTCCCACTCAAATATCGAAAACCCGTGTTCCCTCCTCACACAAAAGGTTACATGGTCAAGGATGACACAACGTGTATACATAGTACACGACATGTTCTTCTAAAAACTTGGAACACATTCTTCCCTGAACTGGAAGAACACAAAGCGTGTTAGTTTAGACTACATGCAGTGTATACTGGGTTTTTCAGAACATAAACTCTAAATTGCCCACAAAACCCCTGTTCTATAGAAAACCAACCAGTGGAATGCCAAATTCCGATCCATGAGGGCCCATACTCCCCCCAGATCAAAGTTTGGAACCCAAGAAGAACATATCATGATACAATTATAGATAAAAACTGAATCATGATCTTCCAAATTTAGATCCAAGATGGAACATACACCTTCATAACCAAAGTTTGGTGTCCATTAAATTCAAAAAATAGCACATACCAATACACCTATCACAACAGCAGGCATAACTATCACATCATCTATCAGAACATCATGCGATAACTAATGCATTCTAGATGGCATGACATAATACATGACATGTGATTCTAACAAGTGGCTATATGATGCATGAGATGGAATACCCTCATCTCACTGAGGTTTCAACAAATATAGAACCCAGAATTGCATCAATAGTATTAGCATAAATCAAGTGTGTCACCCAAGGGTGAAATTCATACAACTGTAAAAGCAGAAAAATCACAATTCATTTGAGGTAATTCAGCTTTTACCTGTACACGGGTTAGCTACTCCCATACACATTTTAATACCAAATCCCCTTTTCTTTCTTATCCACTCTATTAGATTCATATAGTAAGTCAAATAAGGAATAAAACCTTTGATACCACTTTGTAACATCCCGAACCGACTTACCACTAAACTGATAGTCGAACCGGCTTACCACATGGTCTCAAGTGCATTTCCCCAAACGCCAGAGGCTATCGACCGGTAGTGAGGGCCTAGGGTGTGATAGTGGGGAAACTATGCCCTCATTGGCAAAGTGTAACATAGTGGAATAAATATTGACAAAATAGCAGAAGCAGTAAACAACATGAAACTAAAACAAAACATCGGAAGTTTTCTAGATAAATATACAAGTCTCAAACCATACAAATGATAATGAGGCATGTTATATGTTCTAATAAATTATCCAAAATAGGATACAATGTAATTAGATATAAATAAAATGTAAGTAAATAATATAAATAAAACTCATAATCATCGCAAGCCACGGCTTGGTCCCATGCTCTCCTTCTCCTAAGCATCAATCAAGTACCTGTATAAGGGAACTTTACCTTGTCTACACATGCAATCATATAATCTATTTGGGACCAAAAGAATGACCCAAATAGGGTGTGAGAATAATACTAGTAGGAAACCACCAAAGATCTATGCCTAACAGTCAGTGAATATATGAAACAACCGTAAGAAAAAATAGTAACTAGGAAGTTCTCAAGTAACTATCCATTCATTATGTTTATGTTCTTAAGAAGTTAAATTTCATTTAAGTGAAACTATCTCAAAATTCGGCCTTATCCTATCAACCCCTCGTATAGTAGCAAACACAGTAGATGTATCAAAAGATCATCTAGATAAAAAAGTGAAGACCGTATCTAAGCTTTTTCTTTGGCTTGGAAGATGCATTATAAGTCATTCCATTTCATTTAACACGTTCTATGAAAAAAGTTCTCAAAGTCCGGACTAGGCCCATAGACTCCCCATACCAAAGTAACCGTCAACTCGTGACATAACCATTTCGCATTTAAGCATATCAACATTTCAAAATTTAATCATTTTTTCAGTTACCAATAGAGCCCATTATAAGTATCCCTCAATGGATCAAATATTTTCTCAGCATTTACAGAGAATACTCAGTGATCCCGACCACCAAAACTATGGATCACTCACAGCCTTTAAGTAGTTATCCTCTTGAGTCTGTCCATTCCCTTTTAACTGAGACAATGTTTCACCCAAGGTAATCAAGGTGTAATTAGTCACATGATCCTGAACTTGTCTTTTAACTGATATTGTGGCTCACCCATGGCTAATTACCTCTTTTAATCATTTATCATCTCATTTCAAAAACAACACATGTGAATTAAACTATCACATGACTTTAAACATAACAACTCACCTAGGGAATTCACATAGTAGCAAACACATGAAAATTAAACTATTACATGGTTTTAATCATAACAGCTCACGTAGGAAATTCACATAACAACATATCATTCTAATCAATTCCACAAAGGGAAACATTCACACACCTCAAAGGAGTTCCTTCCAAAGGGCTAACAATGGGGAACACACCCATGGGGTGTCCCTAAATCAAAAAAAATTAAATCACATGATTCAATTTCATATAATCAAATAACTAAACATCATTAGGTATAAAAAAGTTCCAATTATAGAGAAAAACAATACCCAAAAATGGCCTCATACCATTTTGTCACATATAATCATCTCTACATTTAATGAAGGGCATAATACCACCTACCTAGATGTCGTATAACAAATATAATCTGACGCCGAACCTTGAATCGACCTAGAAAATCATAGATCTAAGAAAAGGGGTAAATCATTAAACCTTGAATAACTTAATCAAGAGTAGAAATCAACAATAATGGCTCAAGGAGAATAAAGCTCCTACTAATAGGAATCCAACGAGATTGACGAAACTTGAATTAGGTTCCAGATGACGAAACGGGAGAAGGAAATGTTCTCGCGGATCTTTCTTCTTCACCTGGAGGTTCCTCTGTCCAGAAGAAGAGAAAATGAGGCTACTTCCTGTTTTAAGCTGAATTTTAGTAGTACACGTTGTGTAAATCCATGTCCACGGTGTGTATAACATTTTACTTTTCATCAAATAACTGACTTACTTTACACGTCCTGCATCGACCTTGCTGACATGACTACACGGCATGTACTAGGGAGTACACAACATGTAGTGGCCTTTTCTTCTCTTCCTAGCCAACATAATCACACACCGTGTATCCCCATCCTACACGACCAGACCACATGGAGTGTACATAGGATTACATGACATGTTTTACTAAAACATAACATTTTTCCAATTTTCCTTGTTTTCTCAAAAAAAAACTCAAGGGAAAGAAAGAGAAAAGAAATAATAACTCATAAGAAGAACCAAGTTCTTACACTAAATACCATTAGCGACCACTTTTTGAGGTCACTAATGGGAAAATTTTTACTAGTGTCTTATGTGAGAATGCTATGCCTATATCAAGATCATTGACCTCTATGTTGGGCTGGAGTATTATGAGTAGGAGAGAGATCATCCTCAAGTGCTAGAAACTCATATGTTTATTGATTTGCCTCTGAATAATTTGGATTAGGTGACATCTAGATGTCATCTTGTGCACTTGATACTTACCCCACTACATAAGTGGAAAGACCTTTCATCATATTCTAGGGGAACCATAAGGCTTGTGAAGGTTCAATCATAAACGTTGGAGGTATGGGAAATGATCCCTGATACGAGTTCAGATCATATATATCTAAGAAAAAATGTGGATATACTGACAATATAAATGAATCTCATGCCTCTAGGGGCACATATTAAATCCAATGAGGCTAGACTACTAGAGATGTGCCCTAAGAATCCTATAGGTGAGGCCTCACGTGTAGCACATCACACTCTATATTGTCGCTGATGTGGATCCTCAACATTGGTAGCTACTGGAGGAGGTTCTTAAGTAGGAACCTTCTCTCCCTGGGTAGGAACAACATATCCTTGAGGAGGGTGATCAAAGATACTATCGTGTAGAAGATGATATGCTAACATCATCCCCTGCACTGCAGCATGGTACACTGCCTAGCTAAAAACCTCCCCCTCCCCTGGACCAGACATGTAGGTAATATTCTATAGTCATGTATGTTATAAATATATTCAAAATGAATTTAAAAAATCACAAAAAACAAACTAATAAAAATTTATTAACTTACTAGACCATGGAGCCCTCTTCAGTGTGGAGTAAGATAAAATATAGAATTTAGTCTATACCATGGATCATAATCGAGCTTCTTTTCTAGAAGGAATTGCATAGTACACATACCCTTGATATGAAATGATGATTTTCTATACCAGAAGTCCAGATACTCTGCATGTTATCAGTGTCAGTCGATATCTTACATCCTAGTCAGCTTCACGAAATGAAGCACTGCTAAATTTATAGGTGGAAAGGGAATATGCTAAACAAATCAAAATTGGTACATGAATGAGATAAACTACATATATGGTATCGTGAATTCAAATAGTGCAGTATGCGACCAGCTGATCTAATAAAGAACAATATGGAATCTACGAAATCTGAAATGACATGTGACATTTGTTAAAATTTTTATTACTAAAGAACAAAAAAATATAATATTATGAAATTTATTAGTCAAGTAAAGACATTATATACTTACATCAGTGGGTACTAGACTATCCAACATGAGATAATATGCATCCAATTTGTACCTTGATGTTCTGAAAAAGTGGTGTTATTGACTCCACCTATAATGTAAAACATATAAAGTGATAAATAATAAGAAATTAAATTTAATAACCCATAGTATCATTAGAAATAAATAAATATGATTGATCATACCATCATACCTGCGGAGAATAATTCAGAACATATATATGAAGATCCTAACCAGCAACAATAAGTGAGAGGGGATGGATGTTCTCCCATGAACACATTTGAATAAGGATGACACATCCCATGAGATTAGTGTGATCTGATCGACATTCTATACATAATTCTCTATATGTGTAAGCCAAGCACATAGATCCCCGACTGTATCTCTCGACCTGATCGAAATCCTCCAGTAGCCTTAGATACATCATGTAAACATGCATACCAGATTGATTAGTATACAATTTCCCTCTTATGATCCTCAAGATATATGCGTGGGCATGATGCATGACTTTCTTCTCATCATTGTTAGTGGATAACTGTGCAAAGTGAACCTCAAGATAGCTCATATATATCAACCCACCATCTATAGCATCATCATCACCCATAATAGAAATGCCTAGAAATCACTGTACAATCTCAGTCCAGTCTCAATGGGTGGGTCCGATAACAACATCCACCTATATAGGAAGACCAAGAAGAACTACCACATCCTCAAGGGTGATGATCACCTCTCTCTTAGAAAAGTGGAATGTTTGTGTCTTAGGTCTCTGTCTCTCAGTGAGAGTAGTAAGTACGTGATGATAAAAGAATGTAAAATCAGATAGAACAATTCCATAGAAGATAACATGGAATATGTATGGTATAATAGTAGCTGGAGGTGGAATGTGATGATAATTGTGCCTTCTACACACCTTGATCCGTCGAACCTCATGCCCCGCTAGTACATCATATGAAACATGCCTATAATTCTCAGTGAGTAGCGTAGTATCCTCCTTCTCTATGTATAAAAATGAAATTATTCTTAAGTGTAAAATGTAAATATAATATTACAGTCAACAAAATTTTATTACTAGTATAATGTAAAACATAAAATATTTATTCATATTGTTTTTATGAAGTTTTTCTTTCCAAAAGGAAAGGGAGAATCTTCATGTTTCTCAAATTGTATTTCTAAATTAGGTTTATATATGGTTTTACCTTGTAAAGTATGTTTTGTTAAATTTGGAAAGTATGATTTAAGAAATAGCTTGTGCCTTCTGGTCTCATTTGTTTACTTGATCCATGTTTGGGAAATATTTTGGAAAACCATGTTTTTTTATAAAAGAAAAACCAAGGTATTATAAAGCTTTAATTGAAGTCAATTTATTTTCAAGTGGTTTAGTATTGAATTTTTTTTTCAACTAGTTTATTGTTTTTCATGGTTAAAATCCTCAAATAGAATCACGATGGTATCCTATCAGGCTTCATTCCTTGCACCTTTCTTGGGTCCTTCTTGGGAATTTTCATATTTCATTTTCCCAATCCCAGTTTTTGAAGCCGGTTGGTTTTTTCTATGTTTATATTGGAATAGATTCGTGTTTTTAAAGGGGTTATTCTTTAAAAAAATATTTTTGAACACATAAGTTATATTGGTTGAACTCACCTTATGGATTGAGGCTTTCTTTGATGTCTATAACATATACCAATAAGTTAAATCCCAAATGGAGTGCTTTGTAATTTACATATGATTTCTCAAATGATGATATATTTTATGATTATTTTATCACATGATTTCTTTATGGTGTATCAATGGATAGTTTGATTATGATTTCATGTCACCTCCCATGTACTTTTCATATTCCTTGTAATGTGAATAAGAAAGGATTATTATTATTGGATTTTTATAAAATTATAAAAAGTGAATGATTTTATATTAACACCTTGTAATTAATAATATGAAAAGATCACATTGGAGGAAATACATCATTATGGCTGAGAGTGTGAAATAAATCCATAAATGTTAGGGAATAGTTTCCTATTATGACCTTCTTGATGATATATAATACATATTAAATGTTTCCCTCGTTCTTTAGGCTAGTCCATATCATTTCACATCCTATGGGACTTTGGTATCCCTCACTATCACAACCTATTGATACTGGGTATCAATATTGGCTGGTCTTCAGGCATTGGGAAATGTTGAAACACCCTAAAAGTCATTCATGGTGAAACATAGAAGTTAAAAATTGTGTCCATACAATACACTGAATTAACATATTATTCCCATGATATGTTCATAGAGTCACATGCTATAATGAAGTGTGCACATAGAAACCATAATGCTTGGAAGTTTCCACATTGTCATTGCCTTTCTTCTAGTAATACCACCAAGAATTTACCGCTGCTATTTGTGATGGGGTACAAACACCCTTGAACTTCAAATAAATAGTCTTATTAGAAACATAGGCAAACTTAATAAGTAGAATCTTATTCAATGTTATTTTCAATCTATCATTGAAAGTGTCTTCCATACTATAGACCCTACTAAATACCATTAATGGTCTATTTTTCTCTATCAATGAAGTACTTGATAGAATGATAAAATGTATCCTGAACTGGGATAGTTATAGGTAACATGTGAATCCACTTGAATACTCCCTTGAAGCACTCAACAATGTTAATTTTCATGTTTCTATACCTATTCCCCCCATAATATGTTAATGTCCAATTTTATTCTAGAATATGCATCATATAATCATACAATCACAGATTATCCATGCAGATTTCTTCAAAGAGTTGTTCAAAAAATTGTTGATCTCGATCATATGCTACATAGAACTGATAATATTTCACAAAAATAATTTTATTATTACATTGAAATAGTAAAAAATAATAAATACATTTCATACAAATCCTCATAATTTCTTTCTTCATAGGTTCATCATAAAATGTTTTCACATATTTATAGGAATGTGTGTGATATAGTACCAATGATATGTATTTAAGGGTCTCTATGTATTAGGATACACAATGAGTTACTCATTTATTTCTTTATAATGATCAGATATCAAACACACACCTAAAATGTGGGTGAAATGGTTGATGATACATGCCAAAAACTAACTCCATGATTTGTAATATTCATTATCAAAAATGGAAAATGAAAGAGGAATAGGTGAATGGTTACCATCTTGGGTTGATAAAATCATCAATATACCCATTTATTTTCCATATAGAAGCATTCCTTCAATATTTAGGAATCGTTTATAGAAATAAAATGCAAAAATATAGGGAAGGAATTCCCATAAAAACCGATAGAATTTGACATGAGATGGATCAAGTCGGTTATCTTGAGACACATGTTCATTCATATCAATATGGAATACAACTTGGTTGTTATGTCTAAGTATATCTATAAATTATAGAAACACATGATACAATTCATCCTAATCACCATAGACCTTGACAATTGCCTTCTATTTCTTTATCCATGCCTTATTACAAGAAATATTATAACCAAAATTTTTCTGTATCCTCTCTTAAAAAAAGGACATAGAAACATCTTGGAAGGTCCTAATCATCTCAATGATATTAGATAACACAAATTTAGCATCCAATGATGTATGATCTTGTGTTAGGTTTGGATGAACGAAAGCACGAGATGCCTCAATTTTAGAAATTCTCCAACCTACAAATGCAATGTTAGGAAAAACCCTCAAGTGGAATCTATAATCATCCTCATATTTATCACACTATATGATATATTTTGTATGACTTGATTCTAGGACTAAATTTATACAATTTCCCTCAATATGAAATATTTTTATTATGTTTTTAATTTCATATTTACTTGGAAAATCACTTCCAACATATAAGGTTTTTTCCAGATACCTAAACCTATCATCTACAACTCCAGAAAACTCAGTTGTAAGCGTGATAACATTCTAGTTGAATTCATGAAAACATTCCATTTATTTCGACCAATATGAAAAGAGTGGTTGATGATTTATTACGGATTGAGGCTGCTATATAAATACTAAATTTCTTGAAACTTCCTCCCTAACTTCTACTAATTCCTCCTCACCAGCACTAATATCTCCATCTATTAAATCATTAAAAAATTATTCATTAGAAATTAGATTTATATGAATATATAGGAGATCATCTAGGCTGTCTTCCTCTAAATCATAGGGAATAACCTCATTTTCTTGTGATATACCTTCTTCAAACACTCTTGTATGTCTATGTCTTCATACAATTAGATGTTTCTGTTGTACACTGGAAACCTAAACATATAACTCCATCATAGAACCATATGAAAATTATGAAAATAAAGTCATTTCTTGAACCAAATGGTCATAAAAAAACTAATGGAAAAGCTAGAATCCATAGTGTATATGGAAAGTGAAAATTTATATAGCTAATAGTTTGGATATCTTGATCAAGTCCCAAATTTAAAAAACCATGAATTCTTTCCTGATGTTATATTAGGGTTACACAATCAGATGTCCTAACCATTTTTATTGGTTGTGTACTATAAGAAGGTCCTTGCTCTGTTTGAATAACCTTCCCATAGTAGTAGACACATGAAAACATGATTTTCTATGTGAAAAATGGTTTTTGATCAAGATTCTAATCAAGTAAATAATATTGGAAATGAGGAATAATCACATAGGATTGACCATATAATTTTTATTATACCAAAATTTCAGAACATCTTCTTATATCCTAAAAGATGAAATTAATGTTTCATAGTATAATTTTTAGTCTTATTAAAGGCATGTTCAGTAGTTTATAAATAAAATATGAATCATCTAAAGCATATACCCCAGAAGTTTCAAACTTGATGTGCTGCAAGTCTAATTGTTGTGTACTAGTTCCCAATCGAGTCTAAATCAATATAGTGTTTTCAATTTTTAACCCTAGGAACATCAATGCCAGAGACACATCCACTTGTAGTATCCAGAAAAAAATTTCATTACATAGGTAACCATGTAATCATTATTATAATGAAAATTTAAAACATCTTACTATATCTTAAAATATGACATTAATGTTTCATAGTACAATTTTAATCTTATTAAAGGCATGTACAATGGTTTATAAATAGAATACGAATCATCTAAATCATATCCCCCAAGAGTGTCAAAACTGGTGTGCAGTAAGGCCTATTGTTGTGCACTAGTTCCCGATTGAGTCTAACTCAATGCAGTGTTTTCAGGTTTTACCCCTAGGCACATCTATGCCAGATTCACATCCACTTGTATCATACATACATGGATTTCATTTCTAGATAACCACATAATATTTATTAAACCAAAATTTTAGAATGTCTTCTTGTATCCTAAAATATGACATTGATGTTTCACAGTATAATTTTTAATCTTCTTAAATGTATGTTTATTGGTTTATAAATAGATTGTGAATCATCTTAAATATATCCATTGAGAGTATCAAACCAGGCATGCAATAAGGTGTGAATCATATAAATCACGAGAGTAACAAATCATGTGTGCAGTTAAGACTCTTTGTCATCCATTTAGCCATGTTTGATCATATGTTAATTCTATGTTAATCCAAATCTAATTAATATATAAACATTATTTAATAAGAATTTAATCCTTAGTTATTCATTACTAAGTTATTATTTAAGAATTCATTAATTATTAGTTCTTGAGTAGTTAGTTTAAAGTTAATTAATAGATATCAAGTACTTACTTTATATCTAAATATTAGTACATTAATAGTTAATCATTAAGTAATTATTAGTTAATAATATGTTCTTTATTAGTTAGTCATTATCTAATCATTATTTAAGCATGAGTTAATCCTATATTAATTTTTCCTTAATCATTCATTAATCACTAGATAATAATTACATAATTAATAGATATCAAGTAGTTTCTTTATAGCTAATTATTATCTAATTAATAGTTAATCATTAAGTAACTATTAGTTAATCATTATTTACTCATTATTTAATCATATGTTATTCACAATTTAATCATTAGATAATCCTTAGTTAAATATTATTTAATCCTATATTAATTATGCCTTAATCATTTATTAATCATTAATTAACCGTTACTTAATTAATAAATATCAAGTACTTTATTTATAGCTAATTATTAGCTAATTAATAGTTAATCATCAAGTAATTATTAATTAATAATATGTTATTCATTAGTCAGTCATTAGATAATCATTAGTTAAGCATTAGTTAATCCTATATTAATTATTCCTTAATCATTCATTAATCATTGGTTAATCATTACTTAATTAATAAATATCACGTAGTTACTTTATAGATAATTATCAGTTAATTAATAGTTAATCATTAATTAATTATTAGTTAATCATAATTTACTCATTAGTTAATCATATGTTATTAATTAGTTAATCATTAGCTAATTATTTATTAAGAAATAGTTAATCCTATATTAATTATGCCTTAACCATTCATTATTCTATAGTTAATCATTACTTAATTAATTGATATCAATTACTTAGTTAATAATGAATTATTAGCTAATTAATAGTTAATATTTAAGTAATTATTAGTTAATCATATGTTATTCATTAGTTAGTCATTATATAATCATTACTTAAGCATTTTTTATTACTATATTAATTATTCCTTAATCATTTATTAATAACTAGTTAATCATTACTTAATTAATAGATATCAAGTGGTTACTTTATAGCTAATTATTAGTTAATTATTATTTAATCATTAAGTAATTAATAGTTAATCATTCTTTAATCGTATGTTATTTTTTTGTTAATTATTATCTAATAATTATTTAAGCATTAGTTAATCCTATATTAATTATTCCTTAATCATTCATTAATCACTAGTTAATCATTACTTAATTAATATATATCAAATAGTTACTTTATAGAAAATTATTAGTTAATTAATGGTTAGTCATTATGTAATTATCAGTTAATCATTCTTTACACATGAGTTAATCATATGTTATCCATTAGTTAAATATTAACTAATTATTAGTTAATCATTAATTAATCCTATATTAATCATGCATTAATCATTCATTAATCAATCAATAATCATTACTTAATTAATAAATATTAAGTAGTTACTTTATAGTTAATTATTATTTAATTAAAAGTTGATCATTAATTAATTATTAGTTAATAATTCTCTAATCATTAGTTAATCATTTGTTATCAATTAGTTATTTATTAGCTAATCATTATGTAGCCATTACTTAATCCTTAATTAATTATTCCTTACTCATTATGCTACTAATTTTTATTCATCATCTAGTTAATATTAATTCCTAATTATATCACTATTATTTAAAAACAACTATGTTATACTAAATAATAATTATTATAATAATAAATCTATTACTTAGACAAATTATAATTTATTTACTCAAAAATAATAAATAAATAATAATATTTTATTTATTTATATGAACTATTATTTCAACACTATATCAAATTAACTAAATAACTAATAAAAAATTATATTAAAAAATAACTAAAAGTGAAACAAATAAATAAATAAATTACTTTAAAATAAATAAAAAAATAACTCTAAATGATGGTTTGCAAAATTTGGAACTCCTTTTAGGCCACGAAAATCTTTATTTACAAAGTAGGGAAAACTATAGAGAGAGAGGGAGTGAATTTAGAGAGGGAATGTGTGAAATAAGTGAGGAGAAGGAAGTGGGGCGAGTTCTCTTTTATTGGAAATTGGAGAAAATGTGGCATTGCTGATGTCGAATTTACCATGTCATTGAAATGGGTTAATGAGAGGTAAAGGCAGAATCACCAATTATACATTTTCCATGTCATTGATCTGGGTTGATGAGAGGTAAAGGTGACATCAACCTTTCCGCCTTTCAAGATAGCCCAAAGGTGGCATCACCAACACCACCTTTTTCCATTATTTTTAACCTTTTTTAACCTAGTATTATTTTACTCATTATTTAAAAAAACATATATAGAAAATCTCTCCCTCATTACTAGAAATATGAATATTCATGGAGAGGAGATTCGGGAAACTACTAAATGACAGTCTCTATTGAAAGCATGAGTGACTACCAAATAACAGTCACTAAAATACCCCCTTCCCCTTATGTATCCCCCTATTTCCCCTCATGTGTTTCCCATTCCACGTTAAGCCCCCCACTTGAAGAACCCAGATTGATTGAAGTAATAATTGTGTTGTATTTGTTGTCAATATCTTTGTATGATGAAAATCCAATGTGATAGTGATTGAACTCTGGGGTTCTACCATGGAATTATTCTTGAGAATTATTCATAAGTTGGAAAGAATGGTTTGACTTGTAGAGTATCTTTAAATAAATCAACACTAATTGTGACAATTGTTGAACCAGTTATAAGTTCCAAGACTTATGTAGATGAGGAAAATTTGTTTACATCATTCTAATGAAGAGGAATAGTTAGTGAAGACCAAGAAAAATATATATATTTTTCATGATGAATATTTTAATAAGAACTTTGGGTGTCTTAGAAAAGTATGGTATTTATGTTTTGATAACACTTATATGTTGGATTCTACTAAAAAATATCCTACCAACTAGAAAGCCATGTAAACCATGTGCATCCACTTCTCATGTGGGCAATAGGATTTAACACAACATATATCAATAGAAGGAGGCATGAGAGTGTGCATAACTCACTAACAGAGGCATAAAAGAGCATAGTTGAACCATTGTGCAGGGAGGCACATCGACGGAGGGAGCTGACATAGGTCCACTACTATAGATTCAGCAAAATATAGCACTTAAAAAGTATTTAATAGTGCTAAAAAAGAACTATTTTCATGAGATCCTTTAAAATGGGACCCCTTTATTAGTGCTAAAAAACACTATTAAATTGATACCTTTATCAGTGTTAAAAATAGATTTGATAAAGGCCATACTACTGTAGTGTTCTGTTGATATTACAACACATTGCAGTAAAAAAACAAGCAACAAATACAAGAAGCAACACAAAATAAAATATATGGAAAATTGATAATTTAATTGAAATAAAAATTACACCACAAATAAAAAAAACACAATATTATAGAAATTTCCAACATTATTTTTTTACAATTTCATTAGAAAGTATAATTTATCACAAACGTTCAAAAAAACAAAAACAGTTTCATTGTATTTGGCCCTCAACCCCCTCTCAAAAATCATGATCATAGTAACAATTACTGAACAAACCAACCCAACTCGATCATAAGAATCCACCTATATAAGAAAACAATTATTATATTAGTAATACTATAATAGAATAAATTAAACATAAATATGAAACAATACATTGATAAAATGTTAATTTTAGATAGATAACTAACACTTTGTGTCATACTAGGCACACCATTTATCATATTGAGATTAGGATGATTCCTACATGTCAAAAATGACTTATGGATTGTTTTCCTAAAGTATCAAAACAATATGAATGCATTTTCTCAATTTTGAGTGTTTCACTTATCTTTTTTACGAAAATGTCAATTTTAAATTAAAATACACACTTTGAGTCATACTGGTCACGCCGTATCTCAGATTGAGGTTCATATAATTACTACAAATCAAAAAATACTTCTAGATAAATTCCCTAAATTATCAAAACAATCTGAATGTGTTTCTTTAGTTTTGAGTATGTCACTTTTGTTTTTTTTACTAAAATATCATTTTAAATTGAAAACACATAATTTGAGTCATACTAGTCACGTAATGTGTTGGTTTGATGTGAGATTGACTCTTACACATCACGAATGACTTATAAATAAATTTTATAAATTACCAAGACAATCTGAATTCCTTTTCTTGGTTTTCAGTGAGTAAAACATGTTTTTAACTAATATGTGAATTTTAGACTAATAATAGACACTTTGAGTCATACCGAGAACAATGTGTATCAGATTGAGGTGTAGCTGATTCCTATACATCAAAAATGACTTATGGATCATTTTACTAATGTATCAAAACAATATGAATGTGTTTTCATAGTTTTGATTATGTCACTTGTCTTTTTTTACTAAAATGTCAATTAAAAAAAAAAGACACACTTAGAGTCATACGAGTCACACCATGAATTGTATTTAGGTATGGATAATTCATACACATCAAAAATGACTTATGGATCATTTTCTTAAAGTAACAAAACAACCCAAATTCATTTTATCAGTTTTGAGTATGTCACTCGTCTGTCTTACTAAAATGTAATTTTAAAATGATAACACACACTTTGAGTCATACCAGTCTCATCGTGTGTCATTTTTATGTGAGTATAATTACCACATATCAAAAATTACTTATGAATAGTTTTCTTAAAGTATCATGAAAATCAAAAAAAAAATTCTCCCTTTTTAGCGGGTGACACATGTTTTGAATTAAAATGTTAAATTTGCATCGATAAACGGTACTTTAATTTATACGGGGCATACCGTGTATCATATTGAGGTGAGGATGATTCCTATATGTCACAAATCACATATGGATAATTTTACTAAAGTATAAAAACAATCAAAATACATTTTATTAGTTGTGAGTATGTTAATTTTATTTTTTACAAAAATATCAATTTTAAATAAAAATATACACAGAGAGTCATATCGGCCACATCATGCATCAGATTTAGGTGAGGCTGATTCCTACACAACAAAAATGAATTATGGATAATTTTATTAAAGTATAAAAATAATTTGAATGATTTGGTTAGTTTTGAGTATGTCACTTGTCTTTTTTACTAAAATTTCATTTTAAACTAAAAACATGTACTTTGAGTCATACTGTTCGTATCGTGTGTCGCTTTGAGGTGAGATTGATTCCTACATGTCAAAAATAGATTAATAATAGTTTTCATAAATTATAAAGACAATCAAAGCATATTTTCTTGGTTTTTAGTGAGTGACACATGTTTTAAACTAAATTATAAATTTTAGACAGATAAGAGTCACTTTGAGTCATACTAGGCACAATATGTATCAGATTGAGGTGTGTATGATTTTTTCATTTCAGAAATGAATTATAGATCATTTTTCTAAATTATAAAAAAATAAAAATCCTTTTTATATGTTTTGAGTATGTCACTTAGATTTTTTACTATAATGTCAATTTTAAATAAAAAGACATAATTGGAGTCATACCGATCACGTCGTGTGTTAGATTGAGGTGTAGATGATTCCCACACATCAAAAATGACTTATATATTATTGTCTTAAAGTATAAAAATAATATAAATGTTTTTATCAATTTTGAGTATGTGATGTGTGTTTTGAACTAAAATGTAAATTATAAACTAAAAACATACACTTAGAGTCATACAGAGCCCACTATGTATCAGATTAATGTGTGGCTAATTGAGATATGGATGATTCCTACATCATTCAAGACAATTTTCATGACAAATATTTTGAGAATTCGTACTTTGAATTTAAATATTGAAAAATCCCTTGGTAGATGTATTCTTAAAATTCACTTCATGTTTTAGGTAGAATGGGGTTTCCTCTTCCATTTGAAAGGAATATGTTCTTTCTTTCCTGGATTGTTGTACATAGTTGAAAGAAAAATATGAGTTCCCAAAATATCTGTGAAAAAAATTAAATAAGCATTAAATAAAAATGATAAGGAAATTAACTTAAATAAACTAAATAAGTAGTAAGTAGTAAGAATTAACCTTTTCATGATGTCTGTATAAATTATTAACCGATTTCCCTATTTCCATTATCTCAGTTGCAGCCTCGAAGTAAAATCTCTTATGAGTACAAGAAACTTTGAACAAACCACCCCAAATTGAGAAAAATAATACACCTATATAATTTAAGATCCTAGGTTTTTATATAGGTTTCAAATCTTTTATTTTTAGGTTAAATGCTTGTTTACCTTCCTTTTTGGCTTAGACACTAACCCATACCATGGTATGTTTGAGTTTTTTTTTGTGAAAGAAGAGGCTGAAGGACTTTGTACTGGATACAGGAAAATTACACGATGTATAATTGGGATACATGATGTGTAATCAAATTACAAGACGTGTAATGGTCTGGCTAGGACCTTTGACGACATGTAAGGGTTTTTCCCCAAGAAGGGAAAACTGAGCATTATATGTTGTGTAAGGAAATTACACACTGTGTAATTGCCTGACTATTTTTTTAAAATAAGGTAGGGCCCTCCTTTTTTCAAACATGGCCTCTTTTATCCTATTTTAAACCCTAAAAACCTTATTTTCTAGTTTTTTAGATCTAGTGACCATCCAAAGTATGAATTGAGCTTGGTTCATTACACCATATCTGTAGTGTAAGTCCTTTTTTCCTTTTTAGCCGTACTTGATTCTTCGGAGAAATGACTGTGCTATTTGGATTTAGGCTCTTATGACCTAATTTATCATTCTTCATCCATTCTTTAGATTTCATCTAAACCATGAAGAATTAGGACTTGATACTGGACGAGCACTCCACTACCAATCTAAGATATGTGTTCTATACATTTGTTTCAGCTTTTGATGATTTATAGAGATATCAACCCTTTTTACACCCACTGAACTTTCCCACGTGGGCTCAGAATTGAAATGTTAAGTTGAAATAGATGAAAGAGGACTTATTAGGGATTCCCATAGGTTCCTTGAGATGTATTGGTGGTTTTTTCCCCAACCCAAGGCCACCCATGGGGTGCGCCATGCATTTTCTTGGTTTTTGACCTTTGATGAACCACCCAAGGGGTATGTTCTTGCTTTTTCCTAGTTTGAGGAAGCTTTTTTGAAGTTAAATGATATTGAATGGCATGCTTAGGTTATGTTCTACCTACTTGCCTTGTGTTATCATAATATTCCATGCCTAATTTTTTTAATTGCTTAAATGGATTTGTTAGCAATTGTGTTAATGGGTGGGTATATCCATGTGATGTGTTAAATAGATATTTGTGATAAATGGATGGGTATACCCATGTGGATTGATTAAATGGGTGGTTATACCCATGTGAATTTTTTGAATGTAATTGAATGTAATTGTTAATATAAGTGGGTAAAATCATATGGTTTGAAATTATTAAATGGTATAAAATGGTTGATGATTGTATAGATACCATAGATGACTCTCCATGGATCTGGAATGAGGTAGTGGACACCTTGGATGAGAATGCACCTTGGGTATTGATTACATGGGATAAATCAGGCTTTTCTACCCCTTGGATCCAACTTTCTTGGACTCGCATAGGACATATTGGTACACATTCTCCTAGGACTCCAACCAGTGCCTACACCGAGTTACCATCGAGATGCTCCTGGGACTCGACGAGGATGCCTTAGTCTTCGACACCTAGGATCCAACTCTTTGTGGTCAAATTTTTTTATACGACATGGTAGTGGGATATATTACTTGATTGGTTATATAATAAGAACGTGGGATTTCAATGTGGTTTCTTTATATGGAAAGGTCATGTGGACAAAATATAGATGGTTTTATGGCATGGTCATGTTAGTTGTTTATATTTCTTATAACTTCTTTGATAGAAATTGACACTTGTTACAGGGATCCTTGAGAGGTTGTTTGGTATTACTTGTTTTCAGTAGTTATATGCCTTGGGATTTTATGCTTACATTATTAATTACTTTCACTTGTTTAGCATATTGCATTGTGATTCATAGAACTGTATAGATCTTTGGGTGGAAACCTACTGGAATGTTTATCTCACACCCTATTTTGGCCTCCTTGGGGACCCAAATAGATTATATGGTTGCAACTATTGATAGGGGAAAGTGCCCTAACAGAGGTTATTGAATGTGGATTTGGAGTAGGGGATCATGGGACCAAGCTGAGGCTTACAATGATACTTGGATACTTTTTGGATTATTTGGATTTTGGATGCTTTTATTGTACTGTATCCCCATGTACCTGTTTTGGATGTTTTCTAGATAGATGTATCATCTACATCATGGTATATGCGACACTTCTGGCTTGTTATATATTTTTATCTTGCTTGTCTATTTTTATCTATTGTTTAATTATTATATCTTCTTCCGTTATTGAATGTGATTGACTGCCACTGTGATATAATATGGTAATGAGGGAATAGTATCCCCAATGACTCACCTAGGCCATCGTTTCTAGTCAGTAGCATTTGGTGTTTGGGGAGATGCGATTGAATTCATGTAGCAAACTGGGATCCGGGCACCTATTAGTGGAATCCGGGTCCTTGACGATACATATAATAAAACAATTCTTATGTTAATTAAACTATAAAGAAATAAATTAAACATAAATATGAAATAATACATTAATAAAATGTCAATTTTAAACTGATAACAAATACTTTGTGTCATACCGATCACACCTTGTAACATATTGAGGTGTGGCTGATTCCTATACATCACAAATGACTTATGGATCATTATCCTAGAGTATAAATACAATATGAATGAGTTTTATGAATTTTAAGTATTCCATTTTTATTTTTTACTAAAATGTCAATTAAAAAAAAAGACACACTTGGAGTCATACCGGTCACACTATGTATCGAATTTAGGTGATACTAATTCTAACACATAAAAAATAACTTATAGATTGTTTTCCTATTGTATATCAAAACAATTTGAATGTTTTTTCTAATTTTTGAATTTGTCACTTGTGATTTTTACTAAAATTTAATTTTAAACTGAAAACACACACTTTGAGTCATTGTATCATCCCAAAATGATAAAGGGTTAAAAGACTAAATGATATGGCCCATGTCAACAAGGTTCACCTTTCCTTTCGAGAGCCTACCTGATTAGAACTCCATAGTTAAACATGCTTAGCTTGGCGTAGTGACCAGGATGGCTGAAATTTTGGTAAGTTTACTAGGGTCTGTGTGAGTGAGGAAAAAACACACTACAAAGAAAATGTGTTGACCTGTGGTGACAATCATTATTCATATGACCTGTTTTGGCATGTGGGTGGGACCTAGTGTGGAGACCACATGCCTACGAGGAAACTGGTAGTACCTACCATGTCAGTACCTGATTACCATGTTAAGTCGGGGTGTTTGTGTTGTCAATGGTACCCAATTATTACATTGTTATCAAAGTAGGAACCCAACCTTAAGTGTGGTGGAACTGTCTAGGTTGAGATATCAGATCCACAACGAGGATGTTGTGCTCTAAAGGGGGGGGGGGGGTGATTGTAAAACCCCAAAATGATAATGGGTTAAAGGACTAAATGATACGACTCATGTCAATAATAAGAAACTTTTTTTTAGGATCCTACCTAATTAGAAATCCATAGTTAAGTGTACTTGGCTTACAGTAGTGATCATGATGGGTGACCTTCTAGTAAGTTTTCCTAGGTGTGAGAGTGAGTAAAAATACCACTATAAAGAACATGTGTTGGACTGTGGGGAAAATAATTAGTTAGATGACCCATTTTCATATGTGGGTTGGCCCTAGGGTAGGGACCACGTATCGGTGGGACAACTGGTGGTACTTGGTATGTCAAGACCCAATGACCATGTTAAGGTGGAGTGTATGTGCTATCAATGGGGCCTAGTTGTTACATCAATTTTCATAACCCAACCTGATTTTATTTATTTATTTTTGAGTTAGTATTTTATTTTATTCCTTTCTGGGTATTTTTCCCTTGAAATTGGAGTTTTTGGGAATACAAGGCATTCACATGGTTAAGGTTCATGGTTTTTCAAACTGTATGGTAACCATACAGAAACCCCTATAGTTTTTAACAGAGGAAAACACATGGTTGGTGCATGGTTTTCCAAACCATGCGGGTAGACCATGCGGGATGCTCCAGGAGACCTATAGGGGTTTCATGGTTGACCCATAGTTTTCCAAACCATCCAACCGAAACTGTGCGCCATGTCCTTTTTCTAAAAATTAAATTAATTAAATTAAAAATAAAAGAAAATAAAATAAAAACCTAATATATCTCCCCCTCACCTTTCTCATGCGATTCACCCCATTGGAACTCTCAGTCACGTGAGACAACCTACTTAGCCTCCCCTCCTCTCGCTGATTTCAACTGATTTCTTTATATTTATCACTCGATTCTTTAATATATGTCCTCTTCTTATCTCCTCTTATATTTTTCCTATGATTTTCCCTCTCTTTATCGCCCCTCTTTTCTCAACCGAACCCCAAGTTATGGTTTAACCATATTTTGGTTCTTTCATCCATTGTTAGAGCATGTAGTGGGTCTCCCAGGACTTCTCCATGCATGTTTTGGAATCCTCTTCTAAAGGTGAAGCATTTTGGTCCATTTTAGTTCGCTTTTCACCATTTCAGGTTGGTTGATTCTGCCCTCTTTTGTTTGCTTCAATTTTATTTGGTGTCTTTGGTGATTTTTGGTTTCCTCTAGGTTAATTAGAATGTTTGGTTCATCCTTGAAGGCTTGAAAACATATACATTGGTACGTTTATGTATATATATATCCTCCTTGTACATATTCCCTCATGTAGAGGGGAATATGTACATTTTATTAAGGTGTATATATATATATAGAAGTGTATGTGCATGAAATTATGGAGTGATATTCATTAAAGGCATCATTTTTTAAAGTTTTCAACTTGGTTTTATCTCTTTTGAGGTAGGTTCCCTTTGTATTTGGCCTTTAAATTTAAAGAATCATTGATTGATTTCATTTCTCACCTAGTTTTTATACTAATTAGTGATATATAATTTTTAGTAATTTTTTTTGGCATGAAATGAAGTGGATTACCCTAGGTTTTAAGATTGTGAGAAATGTTTTGATTATTTTTTGAATTCCAAGTGTATGATGAAATGCTGGGTTGGATTTTTTAAACATGTTTTGGGTTTAAAATGGTTGGTTGGATGTCTAAAAAAGGGTTGTAAGTGGATTTATAGTTTTAAAATTGGTGTGTGTTTGGTTCTTTAATAAATGGTTTTCCTTGAATGATTTTGTGAGGTCTATTTGGAACTTTAAAAATGGTTTCATTGGAAAACACTCCTTGGAATGGGTCCCTCACCTTCTTTGTTGATGAAGAGATGAGAGTGTCATAAGTTTGGGACTTAAATTGTGTGATGATGGTTTAAAGGTAATGAATTATTCCTTGGGGTGGTCGGGGTGGTGTTGGTTTGTGCGACTTTTATGATGGCTTGGATTTATGGTTTTTTTCTTGGCTCTATTTGTCACACCCTATTATGAACATGACATGGTAACCTTGAATAGCTATGAGGAAATCTAAGAATGGTTACTGTACTATTTTATATTACGCATTAAATAGTGGCCCTTAGTATGAAATTTACTATGATTTGTGATTTTAACCTTTGTTAGGAAAGGTAGGGTAAGACTGAGAATGTGGGAGGATTGATGGAATCGGGTTAGGCACACCTATGTGATGAATTAGGTTTCATTATATTTTGGATTTTACTCTGAGCTCCTAGGTATTCCTCTGTTTTCTATGACACTAGATTATCTATGACGGATGATTTAGATTACTTTCCATATATGGTTTCTTAAGCACCATTAAACCATTTCTATCATTGTGTGATAATAGTCTCTAGTCCTAGTTATTAGTGTTTCCTTGTAAAAAAGTGAATCTTTGGTTTTCTTTAAAAAGTTTCAAGAAAAATATTTTTAAAGGATGAAAGTTCCCCCCTTTTCCTTATTTTAAAGTGAAAAACCTTCTCTTTTATTTTTTTATTTTACTCTTAAATGTAAAAGTTTATTTTAAGTGAAAATATTGTTTTAAATTACACGGGTAGTGAATTGTGATTTTTTTAAAAATGGAATTAGTGAAAAACCTATGTTTATATCCTTTTATATTAAACTAGTTTTTAATGAATCTTTTATTTAAAGGAAATTCATTGGGAATAGATTTCTTGGTCATGAATAATTAGTTTTAATACTCATGAATATACTTAATTCATATTTTTAGCCTCAGGTGCAAGTTCTAGCTTGTTTTTGATCACCGTGGGAGATGTTGGGTCTTGGGATCAGAGTGTGACCCACACGGTCACGTGGAGTTTTAGTAGTCATCAGGTTTGGTCAGTTTTATTTTCAGTTTATTCTTAGTTTCTTTATTTGGTTATTTTATTTTCATTGGTATGATCATTTATCTTTACACTTCTTTTGTTTATTTATATTAGAATAAATCATTACCACCGTTACTCTATTGATTCCCTGGTGCTTTTTACCACCCCAGGGTGATCGAGAATAAGCCTTGGGGATATTGTGGGATGGCTTAGATGACCAATTTGGGGTTGACCCAAGTTGGTTCATGACAATAATACTGGTCACATCATGTGTTGGTTTGATTTGAGACTAATTCTTATATGTCAAAAATGACTTAAGAATCATTATACTAAATTATCAAGAAAATCTGAGCTTATTTTCTCAGTTTTCAGTGAGTGGTACACATTTTGAACTAAAATGTCAATTTTAAACTAATAACACAAACTTTGAGTCATATCAGACACACCACATATCAGATTATGGTGAGGATAATTCCTATGCATTGAAAATAACTTATGGATAATTTTCCTAAAGTATCAAAGAAATACGAATTCATTTTCTCAGTTTTGAGTATGTCACTCTTTTTTACTAAAATGAAAATTTTAAATAAAAATACACACTTGGAGTCATAGTGGTCACAAAATTTTTTGGATTGAGGTGAATCTAATTCATAAACATAAAAAATGACTTATGGATAATTTTATTAATTCATCAAAATGATCTGAATGTGTTTTATTGGTTTTGAGTATGTCACATGTCATTTTTACTAAAATTCTATTTTAAACTAAAAACACGCATTTTGAGTAATACTGGTCACATAATGTGTTATTCTGATGTGAAACTGATTCCTTCACATAAAAAATGACTTATGAATCATTTTCAAAAAATATCAAGACAATTTTTGTACACTTTATTGGTTTTCATTGAGTGACACACGTTTTGAAATAAAATGTCAAGTTTAAACCAATAATGGTCACTTTGAGTCATACTGGGAACATAATGTATCATATTGAGGCATGGATAATTCCTAAACATCAAAATTAACTCTTGGATTATTTTACTAATGTATAGAAATAGTATGAATGAGTTTTAATGGTTTTTATTATGTGATGTGTGTTTTAAACTAAAATGTAAATTTTAAACTAAAAACAAAAACTTCAAGTCATACTTTCCACACCGTACATCAGATTGAGGTGCAGATAATTCCCACATGTAAAAAATTAATTATTTATCATATATTAAATTATCAGAACAATTCTAATGTGTTTGTTTGGTTTTGAGTATGTCACTTTTTTTTACTAAAAATTCATTTTAAACTGAAAACACACACTTTGATTCATACCAGTCACATTGTGTGTCAGTTTGACATGAGAATAATTCATAAATGTCACAAATGACTTATGAATCATTTTACTAAATTATCAAGATATTCTGAGTAATTTTTCTCAATTTTCAGTGAGTAACACGTATTTTGAACTAAAATGTTAATTTTAAACTGATAATGGACACTTTGAGTCATACTAGGTAAAAAGTGTATCATATTGAGGTGTAGATAATTATTAAAAATCAAAAATGGATTATGGATCATTTTCTTAATATATCAAAATAATCTGAATGTGTTTTCTCAGTTTTTAGTATAACACTTGTCTTTTTTACTAAAATTTCAATTTTAAATAAAAAGATAAACTTGGAGACATACTGGCCACACTGTGCATCAAATTGAGGTGTGAATAATTCCTACATTTTAAAAATTAATTAACTATTGTTTAAAAGTATAAAAAAATTGAATGAGTTTTCTCAATTTTTAGTATGTCACTTATGGTTTTTACTAAAATTTTATTTTAAACTGAAAACATGCACTTAGAGTCATAATGGTCACACAATGCGTTGAATTGACATTTGGTTAATTCATACACATAAAAAATGAATTAAGGATCATTTTTATAAAATATCATCACAATCTAAATATGCTTTCTTGGTTTTGAGTATGTTAATAAAATGTCAATTTTAAATGAAAACATGCACATTGAGTCATGTGGGTCATATCATGTGTCAGTTTGATGTAAGACCAATTCTTCCACGTTAAAAAATGACTTATTAATCATTTTACTAAAATATCAATACAATATGAGTGTGTTTTCTCACTTTTCTATGAGTGAAACATGTTTTGAACTAAAATGTCAATTTTAAACTGATAACAAACACTTTGAGTCATACCGAGTACACCATGTATCAGATTGAGGTGCGACTAATTTATACACATAAAAAATGACTTATAGATCATTGTATTAACTTATGTTATTAATATGATTTTTTTTCTCAATTTTGAGTATGTGACACATGTTTTGAACTAAAATATCAATTTTAAAATAAAAACATAAACTTCGAGTCATACTGGTCACATAGTATGTCAGATTGAGGTAAATATGATTTATACACACCTCAAATGAATTATGTATCATTTTCCTATTATATCAAAACAATACAAATGTGTTTGGTCATTTTTGAGTGCACCACTTGTTTTTTTACTAAAATGTCATTTTAAACTAAAAACAATCACTTTGAGTCATACCAGTCACATAATGTGTCATTTTGAGGTGAGACTAATTCCTACACATCACAAATGACATATGAATCATTTTCCTAAATTTTCAAAACAATATGAGTGTGTTTTCTCAGTTTTCAACGAGTGACACACATTTTTAACTAAATTGTCAATTTTAAACTGATAACGAACACTTTGAGTCATACCCAAACACTGTGTATTGGATTGAGGTGAGGATAATTCTTATATGTAACAAATGACTTATGGATCATTATCCTAATGTATAAAAACAATCAAAATGTTTTTTATTAGTTTTGAGTATGTGACATTTTTTTCAACTAAAACGTCAATTTGAAACTAAAAACACGAACTTTGAGTCATAATGGAGAAACATTATGTTATATTTAGTTGTGGTTGATTCATAAATGTCATAAATGAATTATGGATCATTTTACAAAATTATCCAAAAAAATATATGGGAATTAACTAAAAAAAGTAGATAAAATGAAGAGAAAATCTATTAAATAAGTAGTAGGTAGGGACCACTTCCTGATGTTTATATACATTCTAACACCTAATATACTACCCATTCGTTACTAAATAAATATTTTTACCCTTGTGAATATGAGGACTTTATCCAGTCCTGTTATTAATATAAAAATATATACAAAGAAAGGATTAATAAATATTTTAAATGAAATTGTAATAATCTTCAAAAATACCTCTTCGAGGATGCTAGTTTGTTGATGGTGTATGATATGTTTCATAAAATTTAAAACATAATAACCATACCCTTTTCCAATGGTTTGTTTTAGAAACAGAAAAAACATTGATAAAAATAAGCAATTATCTTTGATATATGTTTTGATAGTGAAATATTTTTATATGTACCCTAATACTTATCCACTTGTAGAAGTTGATGAGACCCTTGTATTCATCGATTATCATCATTCCATGATTTTGATGATATTCAAACATCGTCCTATCATAAGATAATTTTCACTAAAACATATTATAAAATATATAACTTGATGTTTAGTTTTAAAATGTTACATGTATGATATTAAAAATTGATAAGCATCACGATGTGTGGTTGGATTTTGGGGTATTCACACATTAAATTTAGGAATTAGATCATTCATGTATCCAAATTGACTACAATGAGTAATAAATGATACCTAAAAAATGAATAATTAATTAAATGAATGAAAATATATTTGATATGATTAAATTATAGAGTTTTACCCCTACATCATGAGTATTAAGAAGAGTCTGTTGTTTGTAAGTTTTTTTTCTAACATTGTGGATAGTTTTCCACTATTACTTCTTATTGATTTGGTTCTAATGAGGATAGTTTTGTAGAAGTTATGTGAGGAATAATGATCCCAAATTTCCATTCATAGGGTTTTCCATTCAAATAGTATTTAAATATACACCTATAAAAAATATGAATAGTATTCACTCATAATTAATATGTTAAATCTGCTATTGAAAAAAAAATCATTAAAACAAACCTCTTTTATACATTTAAAACTATGACTCCTAGCCATACATGTTTGAGAATTTCATTTAGATTATCAAGAACAATATAACATGTAATGGACCCTTCATACATTTGTTCTTCAAAATAAATTTCAGTCATATCACCACTTACTAATGTTGTATCTACATGAACCTTTAATTTTATTAAATGAGGAAGTTGAATGGGTAGGGTAAAGGTACTTTGTAAAGATTTTTCTGATTGGTTGGTTGAACCTTTATATAGTTTTGATTCGACCTTCCATTTCACCCCTTCCCTTTGTTCATCTGTAATAGCATTCATCGGTTTAGACCTCTTTTCAATAACTATTAAAGTTTTTCATGAAAAATAAATTGGAAATAAATACCTCTTTATCGACATATTTTTTTATAAGATCTAATGGCCATTCTATGAATATTAAAATAGATTATTAAAAAATATGAATATACACATCATCAAGTGGAACATGTAACTCAATTCTTGACTCTAGATCTACGTTAATCCCCATGCTCACATGAACTATTGGAAGTTGTCTGTTGTGTAGAATATCTTCTTGGATATTGTATACAGTACCCCTCACAACAAGGTTACAAGTGGGTGTTGATAGATATATAACACAGTCATTTTAACCATAAAGAATATCAGTATAGAAAAGGTATCATTGTTTGCTTAATTAATATTTCATAGAAACAATTATGAAAATATTGATTACCAATTATAAAATATCTCTTTAAAGGGATTGTCTTGCCTAAAAGCTGGTGGGCATGGGGGTGGATCTTTACTTAGTGTTGGTTCTTGTGTTGTTTATTCACTTTTCCTCCTTCTCATAACATTTTCTAGAAAATATAACTTACATTTAAGTTTTTATTCTAGAATAACTAATCAGGCATGAAAATCTTCCATTTTTTTTTAATCTTTATCCCCCTATTCATTTTATTTGTCAAAATATGTTCAGGGTGACAACCCAAAACCCACACCTTTGAAACAACTATAATATTATATCCACTACAAGACTACTGATAGTAGTTGTTCATTAGGTATAGCTGATGATGATTCTTATGTATAATTTGGATAAAAAATATATGGAAAATATGTAATAATTAACATGTAATGCCAATTTAAATATTTTTTATGTGATACTTACACATGATTCCCACACTTTTTTTTATGTTTTCACCTATTAATATCTATTATTTATTTACACATGCCTACTTCCATAGAACATGACATGGGATGTAAGTAGATTTAGATTTAGATTCATAAATATACATACAAAAAGATGAAAATAATTATGTTTTGGTTTCAAGTCACATAAAAGTATTATGGTAGATTTAAAATATGTACTATTTTTTTCAAGTGAATTGTACCCCATCCTTTCTATATAGTAGATGGATGTTGGTTTTTCTGCCTGTTGCTTAATTTTAGCACTCAGTTTCTATTTCATAAATTAAAAATTCTTAATCAAAGTGATTAATACATGTATTTTCAAGGAATGTATTACCAGTCACAATGTACCTGAAAAGTTATCTTCCCATGATGACTAATAAACTCACCCCATGCTTGTTAGTTTATCTTGTGTGCATATATCTATGGTGGGTGTGAGTTTATTTTCCCTTCAATCTCTTTGAGATAAAACTTCATAATAATTGTGTGAAAGAATCTATGATCCTTTCCAACTAGAATTAATAATAATTTCATTTAGTATTCAACTACTATAAATGCACTTTGTAAGGGATAATGAAGATTAAGTAAATGTTTCATTATTTTTTAATAAAATAAAGAAATTATATCATAATGTTACCCTAATATCTTTCCAAATCAGCATCTTTAGCGTGGTAACAACATTCTTCCACAAATAAACATCAATTGGAATACACATGCGAGTGGTGAGCCCAATGTAACTATTGAAAATGTTCATATTGAGGTTAATAGGATGGCCGCATGAATTCAATCCAAAATCAAAATTTATGCCTTTTTGTCACTTTAATATTTTTTTCTAACACCATCATGCTATGTAGCTTCTATTTTTTCTAGGACACCAGTTGTTCACCGTATTCCATTTCCTCAGCTTCAAAATCATCAATATGTTTTTTTCGCAAGGATTAGTATCATTGACATGTGCAGAAGGTTATTGCTTCTCTATATTGGGACCACCAACATGTTGAGAAACAAGTTGTTCCCCATTTTTTAAAGCATCAGTGTGTGTAGAATTCATCATCTGTAGAAGTCATTATCTGCCGAAGTGGTTGAGAGTTTTATTTAGATTACGTAAATTCAATAGTGAAGAAAAAATAATATGAGGTAACACTATTTATATTACAAAAAATATAACCTGATTATTAAAATATATTTTTTAAATATTTAATGTATTTGACCCTCAATCAAGTATCCAAATACCTTCATTAGGGTCTTCTCTGACATACAAGACCCTATATACATTGGTACCAATTCAAAATTATTATGAAATCCCAATGAAAGGTTTATCATTAGTTGAATTGACATCTGACCCTTTAGTGGTTTTGGTCGATAACAGAATAATTAAACACTTTCAATTTGTGGGATCTAGAACATAACACACTTGTACTGTAACATACTAGGTAAATAAAGAACAAGACATTTTTCATATTTATTAATATTTTTGAATTAAATATTAATTTTACTTTAAAGGGGTTTCTATGTTCGATGGCATACCCGATACACAACAACGAGTTTCTATGAAATCATACGTTACACACTAACAATATAATATTATTATTTTAAATGGTAGTTAACACCTAGCTATTGTATTGGCAGGAATGGACATAACTAACTAAAATATGATTATACATTTTTTCTAAATGTTTTTACATTTATCCAATAAATTTTAGAGGCCTAAAATAAGAAAGAATATGATTTTAAGCATAAATACTCTAATATTCTTTAAAAGGTCGATTTATCGCCTTTTGATGGGGAACCCTTTTTAAATATAGTTTTGGTTACTTTTATATGTTCTATTTTAAATAATAAAACCCGTCTTTAGAATCGGGACATCAAAATTTACTTTGGGTAAATTTTTGGTATTTTTCTGTTAAAGTTCATTTTTTAATGAATGGTGAAAAATACTGTATTTTAATTCAAAAGTACCTTTTAATCAAATTTATTTATATGGTTGGATTATATTATTAATAGGTTTTAAAGTGTAATTAGATTATAGTTTTACCATTTAATCCAATATTGGTCATTGAAAGTAATTTCACTTTGAAATTGGACATAAACAAGTGTCAATCTTTTGATAGTTAATATTTCTTAAAATCACGCTTTTTGTTTTCACAACGGGAATTAATTTTAAATTAATTAATTAAAATTATATGTTTTGAATTTGGTAAAATAGACACCATTTTTTAATTCAGAATATCAAATATAGCTTAGGCTGAATTTTTTGTATTTTTCTGAAAAACGCCAATTTTTGATGAATAGTGGAACCACTAAGTAGTAGTTAAAAATCTAACCTTTTCATTTAAATAAAATTTTACCACTTCTGTGAATTGAATTTTGAAAATACTACATACATGGTTGTTATTATTAATTAAAATATGGTTCAATAAGATGAAAATAATTTTTTGTGAATAGTAACTTTTGATTTTATTAACCGCGATTAAAGGTAATTAGGGTAATTTAAGGTAAAAATAATGTTATAAAAATATAAAATTACCTTGAAACTTGTCCTAACATTATTTGATGAGTCATGGACGACCAAGACAATCCATGGGTCAATTTTGGGACCCCATGTATCCACTTGGGTAAGATAATGATATTAATAACTCTTTATTTAAAGTAAAAATAAAAATGTCATAAACATATATTGTTTTACTAAAAAAAATTTAATGTTGGGTTATATAATTGATATATTTGACTATAAATATTTATTATAAAGATAAAAATATTTCCAACATCATGGTATTTTTTTTATAATTTTTAGACAACAAATAAATTAAATTATTTATGAAACAATAATGATGGAGTGTTTACCTCATTAATAAATAATTTAAATAAATAAGATTATAAAGATTAAAATAATATCCAAAACCTGTCTAATTATTATTGGATGATTTTATTTCTACCATGAGTCATATTATATTCTACTTTAATGTGTTTTGGACATTTAGAAGCCGAAAATCATTATATAATAAAATAATATTTTCACACTTTCCTAAAGAGCCCCTCCCCCCCTTATAAAAGTCCTCACTTCTAACCAATTCCTCACACCTCTCAAGCCACTTGGGTCGTCCAAATACTACCTAAATAATATCTCAATATCTCTCTACTCCTCCTAGAAGCCTTACTTTAGAAATAAGGCACTTCGAGAAACCCTTTTGGTTCATACCAAAGGGAGTTACCCGAATTAAACGTAACAATTTCTCTTAAATTATTTTATTTTATTTTACTTCTCCAACCATAAACTCATTTTATTCCTTTATTTTATAACAAAAAAAGTATCTTAAATATAATAGGATGTTGTTATGAAAATAATTCGAACTACACTTACACACACCTCCATCTAATGGGTAAAGAACATATTGTTTTTGTGGATGACAAACTAACGCCTCACGAAATGATGATTGTTTAATTATCTAATTCCACCTCTCATTGTGGAAATTATGATAGAACTATATTTATATATGATATATATTATGTTTATGTTTTATTTATGCTTCTGTATTTTCCTTTTTATATCATACCTTTATGGTTTCCATTATGAGTAAACGTGATAATTTCATTTGAGGAAATGCGGACTACCGCCCCCTCAAAGTGATATGACTCGTTCATGACATACGTGGGATGTATAAAGGATGGAGTTAATGATATTGTATATGATAATATACTGAAATTATAATATATCTATTTATAATTATGTTTTAATTCAATTAAAATATGAAATAGAAATGAAAGTAGCGTTTATGCGTACGTACGGCTTACCGTCTCCATGAACAGTGCATTTCATTTCTTACCTACAAATGTTATGTACTATTATAAATACATGTATATAATGGATATATATGATATATATGATATCTTAATCAAGAATATCATTCTGGATATAATGAAATTTTGACCACATGAACAACTTGTAATTATAAGAAGTCCATTTTTGACTCAAGTACCAAATATCGAAAAAACGACCATTATTAACTTAAATGATTAAATAATGTTTATAACATGGTAATAAGTGATATAAAAAGAATAATGAACTTTATAAAGGGTCTTAAGAAAGTATAAATTATCTTTAGTTTATTATTTAGGAAATTAAAGAATGAACGGGTCAAATCGGAAACGAGGTAAGAGACTTCATCTCAATCTTCTTTCATTGAGGAATATTTTGTTTTGTACATGACTTTATTTTATACGGTGTATAAACCCCTTTTAATTTTAATTTCATTCAAAGGGAATATTTTCTCTACGAAGCGTTTTACTAAACGACAAAAAAAGAATGTTTTAATGTAAGTGGTGACAATGACCTTTCCCCCACCGCGAGTATTATTTGATCTTTGGCTTCCTTAACAAGTCATAATGTTTTTTTAAAAGAAATTAAATACCATATACTCTTTTACATATTTTGGTATTGAAGATGGTTTTTATAATTAATTTTTTATTTCAATATATTTATGTGATATATTTTGATTTAAATATGGAAATGTTTTATTTCCTTTATATTTGTTGTATGTGTTATGATTTTATAATGGTACTTGGACATTTGACGGGTGGTTACGTGATAAACCAAATGAAGGGTGGTGTCGTGATAAACCAGGACAGGTGGTTATGTTATAACCTTCAATGCATTGAGTATGGAAGTCGGTCGTATAGCTATTCCATTTAGTGATATGTGTGGAAGTCGACCATATGGTTATTCCATTTAAGTATGTTTATGTCCCAAGTTACATTTATATGTTATGTGTTCTTTATATGATTTTTATGGTAATCGTTTGGTTACAAAAAGTTAAACAATGATCTTTTATTCAGTGAAGATTATTTACTACTTCATAAAGTTGAAAAGTATTACTTATGATAAAGTATTCATGGTTTAATTTTTGTTTTGAAAAACTAATAGCTTTATTTCTTTGTGCATCCCTTACTGAGATTTTTATGCTCATCCCAAGTTTTTGAAATGTTTTTCACCGGACTTAAAGAATAGGGCCGAGGATGGGATCAAGGAAAAGTCATGCTCTCTAAAACATGGAACTATACATGACTCTTTTTTTCAGGAGTTTTTATTTTATGAAAAAATGGAAACTAAGTTGAAGTGTTTAATTTGTAATTTTTGAGACTTAATTTAATAGTTATGGACTAATTATCTAAAACTCTAAACCTGAAAAGATCCTCAATTTGAATTATTCATTTAATTCAATATTATGTAATGTTTTAAGGCCGGTTCCTTATAGATGGTATCAGAGGTCAGTTTAGAAAACTTTAGGAGTTAGAATATTGTTAAATTAATTTATGGTCAAATTGAAATGATATAGAATTTATAGATTACCATGTTGCTTCGCCTAAGATATTTCTGTGTTTAGAATGGTTTTCCACAGAGGAAATAGGGCAGTTATGATGTGACGGCATCAGGAGGAATAAAACCTTTCAAATCATCAACCTGAGATGGTCGGAATCAGAACCGAATAGTTTGTTGCAGTGATGGAAAAGTTGAATCAGGCTATAAATGGTGGTGGTATCCATGCACGAGATCATCCAGATCAACCACAGAGGAACATGTCAGTAGTGTAGCATTTCATGAGGCAACATCTTCCATCTTCAGAGGATCATCTGACCCCGTGTGTAACACCCGATACTTTTATGAGAAATATTTTGTTTTTATGTTATATAAATTATCAAAGGGATCATTCACTACACACAACACTAGTTTGGCTTGCTTTACACGCAATCGCGACCTTCCTCGATAGCTTGCGTCGTACGCAATACCGAGTTTCACTAAACAAAGATATGCTATTAAAATATTATTAAAAATAGCCGTTATGAATAGTAATAACCAATTTTCAAAATTTTGTAAATTTAATCTTTCAAAATGGACTTCATTTTTGGATTTGGAATATCGAAATTAGCCTTGGATGAAATTTTGGTATTTTTCTGAAAACTTTCAATTTTGGATGAATAGTGAAAACACTAGGTTACTATTTAAAAACCGACTTTTTATTTAAATAATTATTTATTTTATTTAAATTTATCTTAGGTAAAACTTGATACATAATACCTTTATAAGTTCAAAGTAATTCATTGGAGTCATTTGATAATAATTTTAGATATATAAAAATTTTATTGAACATTTGACCGTCTTTTACCCACCTCCTAGGAGAATTTGAAAATTAACATAAAACTTAATTTTACCGCTTCTGTGAGTGGAATTTCAAAAATACGAGAGACACGGTTGATTTCAGTAAGTAAAATGTGGTTCAATGAGATGAAAATAATTTTTGGTGAATAGTAACTTTTTACTTTTTTTTACCACATTTAAAAGTAAATAGGGTAATTACGGGTAAAAATGATATTATAATTACCCTAAAACATGTCTTAATTCTATTGGATAAGTGTAATTCGACCAAAAAAAACGTTAGGAATAAAATACGACCATTTAGGCCCACTTGGATTAGATTAGGACATTTATTATTAATTTATTTAAAGAAGGGTTAAAATAGTTAAAATCAATGTTTAATAAGTAAATCATTTTTAATATAGGGTTATACATAAGATAAATTCGACTATAAATATTCATTAGAAATATAAAACTATTTCATACATAATGGTATTTTATTTGTAATTTTTAGACATTAAATAATTTAATTTATTTATGACACAATGATGATGCAGTAATTATATTATTAATGAAATATTGACAAAATTGATGTTATAAATACCCAAATAAATGTAATTTGAGACTTTTTATGAATTCCAATAATTTTCTAGGTTAATATGACATGTTATTATTGATTTAAGTAACTTTTCTTGAACTAATATTTCTGTTATGAGTTTCACAAAAATCAATTACCAAATAGTGTCAAAATTGACATAAAATAGTTTTTAAAAGAATATTATATTATTAATTGTTATTTTATTCCTAAAAATCTAAGGTTCAGAAAAATTACTTAGATAATGTTATATATATTAATAATAAACAACTTGGGGTTCGTTTGTCTTGTTATAGTAAGTTTATTAACCTTATAGTGTAAGAAAACAAGAAGACACGGTAAAAGTGAAATTATTTAACTTAAAGTTAAATCTAAATGATAAGGTTAAAATAGATACCTAAACTTGTCTAAATTATATTTTATGAGAGGATTTCGACCCATACCCAACTTATCTTCAAAATAAATCAATTTGGAGCTATTAAAAACCGAATATGACTTTATAATAAAATAATATTTTTAGTTTTTTCCAAAGGTGCCCCTCTCCTCCCTTATAAAAGGGCACCTCCTCCCTCTCTTCCTCACACCACTTGGAGCCTTAAAGCTTGGCCAAACCCTGAAAAATTATCTTCTCCACTTCCCTAGAAACATCTTATAGGTCCTGGTCTTCTTCAAAGACCAATTTCAGTGCCCTAAAAGGAGGTCTCAAAGAGGCGCTTCAAAGAAGAGGTAATGTCCATTACCGATTCTTTCAACTTTATTTCTTCTTCCAATTCTTCTTCTTTAGTTGTTTAATTATGAAGTAATAAAATCAGTATCACTCATATACTGATATGTTATTATAAGAATGAAACAAACCTATTTCACCATCTATCCATCCTACGGAAAACGAAATCACCGCGCGTGCGTACGTACAGAATACCGTCTCTACGCCTTGGTGTAATCTATTTTCCACCACCACCTTACTTGGATGGGTATAATGGTGAAAATAAATAACTATATATAATTATTTTAAATTGGTATTAATTCTGAAATAGTATACATACACTCCAATAAAATTACACGATCATGGGAACGATATCATCGCTCGTGCGTACGTACGGAATACCGTCTCCACGATGTGATGCGACTCATTCTACATGATCTTAACTGCATAGTGATTATATATATTAATTGAATGAATTAATATGATATATATTACACTAATACCATTCTGTAAATGAGGTATCTATAACCTAAAAAGAATAATTCGAATTTATTCGACAAAACAGGCTTAAGAACAAAAAGCAATAAACACCCGAATAACAAGTAACAATGAAATATTAATAATAAGAAGCTATGAATATGACCATATATGATATCATAAAAATAATTATGATTCTGGAATAAGTCAATAACATTATTTAAATCATTATACAGGAGGTTCGGACACTTACGAAGCAAATCAGACCTAAGGTAAGGGAAAATATCACAATCTCATTTTTATCCGAGATTGTTTATACTTTGGTATTTACTGGGGTGTATTTTATCATCCACATCCATGTTTACTCAATATGTAATATTATTTCCATCCACCTACAATTGTTTAAATCCAATTTTACCCTTCGGTGAGTTTTTAGTAAAATATATGAAAGGAATATTTTATCGTTTTTCGTACGAGGTACTTTTTGACTTTTCCGACAAAAGTACGAGAAGAATGTTTTTTTTAACTTATACGACATGAATGGATTTTTAAAACATTATTTCAAAGAATATTCCTTTACAAGTTTTCATTTTTATTTTTCATCAACTTCTTTTAGTTTAAAATAGTATGACATGTTAAGAAAGGAAAAACGTTTTTGAAGTAGAAATGATATTTTCCTCAAGATTGGAGTTCAAGTGTTTTATCAAAATTATTTTCCATCTAAGAGAATATAGGTGTCTGTTTCTATCTCTATTATTACATTGATTTGATTATGTTGTGATGGAATTATTTTTATGAATTCCTTTATCTTATATGAATTTTCTTATGATTTTACGATGTTTAAGAATCCCATTTTATTACATGGGTTATGCAATGATGTATGATTTTTTTGATTTTGTGGCACACATAAGAATGGTATCATTATGAGATGGGTGGGACCTATATCTCCCTCCAATGAATTGGGTAAATATTTATATCTCATGAGATAGACATGGCTGGAACAGCAGGTTAAACCGGTTCAGTAAAACAGGACTGAAACGAGGAGTGAACTCGGTTCAGAAATGGACTTTGTCCGCTAAGATAGTCTTGGCAATGAGTCTTGACTATTAAGAAATGATTATCTATGATTATGTGTGTATGCCACAAAGTTTCATTTTTTAAGTTATGATTATGGGGTTTACATTTTACTACTATGATTTATCCCATGTTATGAAATTATGATCTCTTTTGCAGGTTAAGATTTCCAAAATGATATGTTCTTATGAATATGATGTGATTGATATTTCCTTTGTTTAAACTTACTGAGAATTTGAGATCACCCTTTTGTATGTTTTCTTTACCTTAGGTCAGGAATAAGGTTATTAAGTAGGATATGCCAAAAGGGACTCTAGATATGATGAAAGAAATGGGAGACAGTGTATATCCTTTATGAACCAGTTGTTTATGTTTCCCAGTTTCTAAAGACACTATACCTATACGGTCCTTTAATGGTTTTGTTATATGTTGTAATAAGTGTAATTCAATTTTTAAGTACTAACAATGTATGCAAAGTATGGGTCATTATAGATGGTATTAGAGGAAAGGTATAGTCAACCTTTGGAAACTAGGATGTGAAAGCCTTAGTAATAACCCTAAGGATAAGTATAAGAATAGAACATGATCTTAGTGTTTTAAAAATGGCCATGAACAACCTATGATAAGACCTTAAGTGTGAAATTTTATTCTTGATTATGTGGTTTTCCTATTATAATTAGTTTTTCTCTCACTATTCTTCTTGGTTTTAGTCAATGCCTGGAACCTGAAGGAACCGTGTTAATGCGGAATGCGACGGGCAATGAAATGATTGTCCCCATAAGCAACCAAATGTTATGAGAGTTGGAATGCAAAATCTTGTAGCCATTCTCACACAACTTTCTCAAGCTATGAATCACACAGGACTTCCAAATGAGCAAAGTAAGGAGCAACATTCTATTGAATCCTTCATGAGGCAGCGTCCACCTTCATTCAGTGGGTCTACTGATCCATTAGTGGCTGAACAATGGATTAGTACAACTGAAAAAATATTTTCAGTTCTTCAATGTTCTGAACATGATAAAGTCATCTTAGTAGTATATCGTTTGGAAGGTGATGCTGATCAATGGTGGAATCTTATTAAGAATACGAGGCAAAGGGATAAAATTGAGTCCATGGAATGGGACAAGTTCAAGAACTTATTTTTCAATAAGTACTTCCCTCGTATTCTTCGAACAAAGATGGAGAAGGAGTTTCTTGAACTGAAGCAAAAGGATGATGGATCTGTTGGTACCTATGAAGCAAATTTTACAAGACTTTAAAGGTATGCTTCTAGTATTATTATCCAACCTGAGAGTAAGATTGATCGATTCTTTAGTGGCTTAAAACCAAGTCTTCGAAGGGAATTAGCCATAAGTGACTTCAATAGCTACGAGGAAATCGTTCGATGTGCTCTCAAAGTTGAGATGGAGATTGGAGTAACCCATAAGTTATATGGGTTTGATAAGAAGAGGAAAATGGAATTCAAATGAAAATCTAAAGAGAACACTGAAAAGAATATGAGTTTTCCCTTATGCTCAAAGTGTGGAAAGAAACATGGAGGGAGTTGTCTTAAAGGGACAAGTAAATGTTTCAAATGTGTAAAGGAAGGTTATCGGGCATTTGAATGCCGCAATGATGGGAAGAAGACGTCTAGTGATGTGAAAAAATAAAAGGTTACACAGAGTGCACCTCCTACACTTCAATGTTACAAGTGCAAGGAAATGGGGAATTATGCCAATCAATGGCCTAATCCAAGGGTTTTTGATGATGATCGACGTCAAAAAACTCTTAAGGCTAAAGACAAAGGAAAGTCACATGCAATTTCTATCAGCGATGTGGAGTACGATAACGAAGTGGTGAAAGGTACACTTACCATCCACTCTAAAGTAGCAAATGTTTTATTTGATTCTGGATCCACCCACTCTTTTATTTCTGAAGAATTTTCTAAGGTTATCGCCATATTACCTCAACAATTAGATGTTGAGTTAGCTGTGACAACCCCTAATGGCACAACAGTCGCATCAAAATTTTATAATTCTTATCCGATTGAAGTTTGTGGGAAAGTGATTCCTGCAAATCTTTTGATCCTTCCTATAGTGGAATTTGATTTTATTCTTGGAATGGATTGGATTTTTTTATATGGATCTCATATCAATTTCCAAAGAAGGGAAGTCACATTTCATATTCCAGATCAATCTATGATCGTCTATCGATGCAAGGATGAACATAACCTTCGAGTGGAAATTTATTCCATCTTATGGGTCTTGATTCCACTAAATGAAGGTTATTTATCTCAAATGGTTGGAGAGAAACTCATGATTATGAATATGCCCATTGTACGAGAGTTTGATGATGTTTTTTCGGAGGCATTTCCGGGTCTTCCACCAAATCGTGAAGTCGAGTTTTCAATAGTACTCATACCGGGTGCTTTGCCTATTTCAAAGACACCTTATAGAATGGAACCAATTGAGTTGTAGGAATTGAAGAAGAAAATCCAAGAGAATCTTGATAAAGGATTTATACGCCCTAGTGCGTCACCTTGGGGAGCACCAGTTCTGTTTGTTAAGAAGAAAGATGGATCAATGAGACTCTGCATTGATTATCGAGAACTTAACTTGATTACTATTAAGAACAAATATCCTCTCCCGCGCATTGATGAATTATTTGACCAACTACGCGGAGCTCAATACTTTTCCAAGATTGATCTTCGTCTGGGTATCATCAATTAAGGGTCAAAAGGGAGGATATACCAAATACGGCTTTCCGTACAAGGTATGAACACTATGAATTTATAGTGATGCCATTTGATCTTACTAATTCCCCTGCTATCTTCATGGATCTGATGAATAGAGTCTTTAGAGACTATCTTGATCTGTTTGTGGTAGTCTTTATAGACGATATTCTTGTATATTCAAAGAGCAAGGAAGAACGTGAAGATCACTTGAGAATTATATTAAAGACCCTAAGAAAGGATAAGCATTATGCCAAATTTACCAAGTGTTAATTTTGGCTTCAAAAAGTTTCATTTTTGGGTCACATAATCTCAAAAGAGGGGATATCTGTGGATCCAGCAAAAACAGAGGTTATCGAAAGATGGTCGAGACTAATAACAGTAATTGAGATCCGAAGTTTTCTTGGTTTGGTTGGATATTATCGACGTTTTGTGAAAGATTTTTCACTATTATCTAATCCAGTCACTAGGTTGACTCGAAAGGAGTTAAGTTCGTGTGGACGGAGGAATGTGAAGATAATTTCAAGGAGTTGAAAAGAAGGTTATCCAGTGCACCTGTGCTCACACTTCCTTGTAGTGGAGAAAGGTTTTTGATCTACAGTGATGCATCCAAGAAGGTATTGGGGTTTGTTCTCATGCAAAACGATATGGTGATAGCTTATGCCTCACGACAGTTGAAAATCCATGAGCAAAATTACCCAACTCATGATTTGGAGTTAACTATGGTAGTCTTTGAATTAAAGATCTGGAGGCATTATCTTTATGGAGAACGGTGTGATATTTATACTGATCATAAAAGTTTAAAGTATATTTTCACACAAAAAGAGCTGAATATGCACCAAAGAAGATGGTTGGAGCTGATTAAGGATTACAACTGCTCAATTCATTACCACCCTGGGAAAGCAAACAAGGTGGCAGATGCATTAAGTCAACAAGACCATGCTAGCTTATCCATGATGAGGATCACAAAAGATCCAATATTTATGGATTTACAAAGGATGGATCTTGTAATTATAATGGAAAGAAAAAAATCTTATCTTTCTCAAATGAATGTTCAACCATCTATACATGTGAAGATTAAAGAGGCACAGAAAGAAGATGTAGAGTTACAAAAGAAGGTGAGAAATGTTCTTGAATTCAACCATGATTGTGATGGGATAATAAAGTTCAGGAATCGGGTTTGTGTTCCTCCCATCCCAGAATTAATGAAGGAGCTACTGGATGAGGCTCATAGTTCTTAATTTTCTATTCATCCTGGAAGCACAAAGATTTATAGGGACCTGTAAGAGTACTTCTGGTGGTATGGCATGAAAAGAGATGTTGATGAATATGTCTCTCGATGCTTGGTTTGTCAACAAGTTAAAGTTGAGAGACAGAAGTCTAAGGGGATGTTACAACCATTACCCAAACCTGAATGGAAATGGGAAAACATCACTATGGACTTTGTAACTAGACTCCCTAAAACATACAAAGGCAATAATGCTATCTGAGTCATAGTTGATCATCTTACAAAGTCTGTACACTTCATTTTTATTAGAGAGGATTTATCTCCAGATCATCTTGCCAGGATATATGTAAAGGAAGTGGTAAGATTGCATGGAGTACCACTTTCTATTATATCTGATCGGGATCTGAGATTTACCTCGAAGTTTTGGTGAATTATTCAGCATACTCTGGATACCGAGTTGAGTTTTAGCACTTCTTATCATCCTCATACAGATGGTCAGTCTGAGAGGAAAATTCAAACTCTAGAAGATATGTTGAGACCTTGCTCTATGGATTTCAAAGGTGGTTGGGATCAACACCTACCTTTGGTGGAATTTTCTTATAATAATAGCTTTCACTCCAGTATTTAGATGACTCCTTATGAAGCGCTCTATAGAAAGAAATGTAGGACTCCAACTTGTTGGGATAAAGTTGGGGAAAAAAAGATATTAGGACCTGATATTGTTGATGAGATGGCAGAAAAGATCTGATCTATTCAACAACACATAAGAGCAGCTCAGAGTCGAAAAAAAAGTTATGATGACAACCGAAGAAAAAACTTAGGGTTTGAAGTGGGTGATAAAGTGTTCTTACGAATATCTCCTTGGAAGAGAGTAATGAGATTTGGGAAGAAGGGAAAGCTGAGCCCTAGATATATCGGTCCTTTCGAAATATTGGATCATGTTGGGAAGGTAGCTTACCGATTGGTGCTTCCACCAAATCTCTCTCAAGTTCACGATGTGTTCCATGTATCTCTCCTGAGAAAGTACATACCTGATCCTTCACATGTACTCAGCTCAGAAGTTTTACCGCTGGAGCAAGATCTTTCTTATGAAGAACAGCTGATAGAGATTCTGGATCATAACAAAAAAGTCCTACGGAACAAGACCACTCGCTTGGTGAAAGTTTTATGGAGGAACCACCAATTAGAAGAAGCTACATGGGAGCTTGAGGATATGATGAGGGAGAGGTATCCTGATCTGTTTGTTACAAAGTGACGAATTTCGAGGGCGAAATTCATTTTAAGGGGGGTAGAATGTAACACCCGAGACTTTTATGAGAAATATTTTGTTTTTATGTTATATAAATTATCAAAGGGATCATTCACTACACACAACACTATCTTGGCTTGCTTTACACGCAATCGCGACCTTCCTCGATATCTTGCATCGTACGCAATACCGAGTTTCACTAAACAACGATATGCTATTAAAATATTATTAAAACTATGCGTTATGAATATTAATAACCACTTTTTGAAATTTTGTAAATTTCATCTTTCAAAATGGACTTCACTTTTGGATTCAAAATATCGAAATTAGCCAAGGGTGAAATTTTGGTATTTTTATGAAAACTTTCAATTTTGGATGAATAGTGAAAACACTAGGTTACTATTTAAAAACCGAATTTTTATTTAAATAATTATTTATTTTATTTAAATTTATCTTAGGTAAAAATTGATACATAATACCTTTATAAGTTCAAAGTAATTCATTGGAGTCATTTTATAATAATTTTAGATATATAAAAATTTTATTGAACATTTGACCGTCTTTTACCCACCTCCTAGGAGAATTTGCAAATTTATATAAAACTTAATTTTACCGCTTCTGTGAGTGGAATTTCAAAAATCTGAGAGACACGGTTGATGTTAGTAAGTAAAATGTGGTTCAATGAGATGAAAATAATTTTTGGTGAATAGTAACTTTTTACTTTTTTTTACCACGGTTAAAAGTAAATATGGTAATTACGGGTAAAAAAGATATTATTATTACCCTAAAACATGTCGTAATTCTATTTGATAAGTTTAATTCGACCAAAAAAAACCTTAGGAATAAAATAGTACCATTTAGGCCCACTTGGATTAGATTAGGACATTTATTATTAATTTATTTAAAGAAGGGTTAAAATAGTTAAAATCAAAGTTTAATAATTAAATAATTTTTAATATAGGGTTATACATAAGATAAATTAAACTATAAATATTAATTAGAAAGATAAAACAATTTCCTACATAATGGTATTTTATTTGTAATTTTTAGACTTTAAATAATTTAATTTATTTATGACACAATGATGATGTAGTAATTATATTATTAATGAAATATTGACATAATTGATGTTATAAATACCCAAATAAATGTAATTTGAGACTTTTTATGAATTCCAATAATTTTTTAGGTTAATATGACATGTTATTATTGATTTAGGTAACTTTTTTAGAACTAATATTTCTGTTGTGATTTTCACAAAAATAAATTACCAAATAGTGTCAAAATTGACATAAAATAGTTTTTAAAACAAATATTATATTATTAATTGTTATTTTATTCCTAAAAATCTATGGTTCGGCAAAATGACTTATATAAGGTTATATATATTAATAATAAACAACTTGGGGTTCTTTTGGCTTGTTATAGTAAGTTTATTAACCTTATAGTGTAAGAAAACAAGAAGACACGGTAAAAGTAAATTTATTTAACTTAAAGTTAAATCTAAATGATAAGGTTAAAATAGATACCTAAACTTGTCTAAATTCTATTGGATGAGAGGATTTAGACCCATCCCCACCTTGGCTTCTAAATAAATCAATTTGGAGCTATTAAATACCGAATATGACTTTATAATAAAATAAAATTTTTAGTTTTTTCCAAAGATGCCCCTCTGCTCCCTTATAAAAGGGCATCTCCTCCCTCTCTTCCTCACACCACTTTGAGCCTTCAAGCTCGACCAAAACCTTCCAAATTCTCTTCTCCACTTACCTAGAAACATCCTAGAGGTCCTGGTATTCTTTAAAGACCAATTTCATTTCCCTAAAAGGAGGTCTCAAAGAGGCGCTTCAGAGAAGAGGTAATGTCCATTACCGATTCTTTCAACTTTATTTCTTCTTCTACTTCTTATTTAGTTGTTTCATCATGAAGTAATAACATCAGTATAAATAATATACTGATATGTTATTATAAATATTAAACAACCCTATTTCACTATCTATCCATCCTACGGAAAATGAAATCACCGCGCATGCGTACGTACGGAATACCGTCTCCACGCCGTGGTGTAATCTATTTTCCACCACCAACTTACTTGGATGGGTATAATGGTGAAAATAAATAACTATATATGATTATTGTAAAGTGGAATTGATTCTGAAATATTAAACATACACTCCAATACAATTACACGATCATGGGAACGATATCATCGCTCGTGCGTACGTACGGAATACCGTCTCCACGATGTGATGCGACTCGTTCTACATGATCTTCATTGCATAATGATTATATAAATGAATTGAATAAATGAATATGATATATATTAAACTAATAACATTCTGAAAATGAGGTATCTATAACCTAAAAATAATAATAAGAATTTATTCGAGAAAACACGCATAAGAACAAAAAGCAATAAACACCCGAATAACAAGTAACAATGAAATATTACTAATACAAAGCTATGAATATTACCATATATGATATCATAAAAATAATTATGATTCTATAATAAGTCAATAACATTATCTAAATCATTATACAGGAGGTTCATACACTTACGAAGCAAATCAGACCTAAGGTAATGGAAAATATCACAATCTCATTTTGATCCGAGATTGTTTATACTTTGGTATTTACTGGGGTGTATTTTATCATACAAATCCATGTTTCCTCAATATGTCATATTATTTCCATCCACCTACAATTTTTTAAATCCAATTTTACCCTTCGGTGAGTTTTTAGTAAAATATATGAAAGGAATCTTTTGTCGTTTTTCGTACGAGGTACTTTTTGACTTTTCTGACAAAAGTACGAGAAGAATGTTTTTTTAAACTTATACGACATGAATGGATTTTTAAAACATTATTTCCAAGAAGATTCCTTTACAGGTTTTCATATTTATTTTTAATCAACTTCTTTTAGTTTAAAATATTATGACATGTTAAGAAAGGTAAAATGTTTTTAAAGTAGAAAGGATATTTTCCTCAAGATTGGAGTTCAAGTGTTTTATCAAAATTATTTTCCATCTAAGAGAATATATGGTTCTATTTCTATCCCTATTATTACATTTATTTGATTATGTTGTGATGGAATTATTTTTATGAATTCTTTTATCTTATATGAATTGTTTTATGATGTCACGATGTTTAAGAATCCCATTTTATTACATGGGTTATGCAATGATGTATGATTTTTTTGTTTTTGTGGCACACATAAAAATGGTATCATTATGAGATGGGTGGAACCTATACCTCCCTCCAATGCATTGGGTAAAGATTTATATCTCATGAGATAGACATGGCTGGAATGGTAGGTTAAACCGGTTCAGTGAAACAAGGACTAAAACGAGGAGTGAACTCGGTTCAGAAATGGACTTTGTCCGCTAAGATAGTCTTGGAAATGAGTCTTGACTAACAAGAAATGATTCTCTATGATTATATGTGTATGCCACAAAATTTCATGTTTTAAGTTATGATTATTGGGTTTACATTTCACTACTATGATTTATCCCATGTTATGAAATTATGATTTCTTTTGAAGGTTAAGATTTCCAAAATGATATGTTCTTATGAATATGATGTGATTGATATTTCTTTTGTTTACCCTTACTGGGAATTTGAGCTCACCCTTTTGTATGTTTTCTTTTCCCCAGGTCAGGAAGAAGGTTATTAAGTAGGATATGCCAAAAGAGACTCTAGATATGATGAAATAAATGGGAGACAGTGTAGATGCTTTACGAACCAGTTGTTTATGTTTCCCAGTTTCTAAAGACACTATACCTATACGGACCTTTCATGGTTTTATTATATATTGTAATAAGTGTAATTCAATTTTGAAGTACTAACAATGTATGTAAAGTATGGGTCATTATACCGTGCTTTATGAAGGGTGGATTAAAGCACTGGAGAATTTTTTTGATGTTATGGGGTGTTTAGAACATCAAAAGGTTAGTCTTGCTATTTAATGTTTTGAAGGTGAAGCTGATCAGTGGTGGTCAATGTTGAAAAATATCAGGGATAGTGAGGAGATTGATGCTCTTGATTGGGATAAATTCAAAGGTATGTTTTTTTGAGAAATATTTTCCTAAGGTGGTTCATCTAAGGATGAAAAAACAATTCATATAATTGAGGTAGGAGGATGACTCAGTGGCTGCTTATGAAGCAAAGTTCACTCGACTGGCAAGGTATACAGCAAATTTTATCCAAGATCTTGATAGTAAGATAAATCGATTTTACTCAGGACTGAAACCACGATATCGAAGATAATTTTCCTCTCGTGAGTTCAAAAGTTATGAATTTTTTTTTCGATGTGTGGAGAAGGTGGAAATGGAGTTTGCTGATGATCAAATATTATTTGACAAACAATGTAATAAGAGGTCCAGTTGGTAGACAAAGGGAAAGAATTCATCAAAGAAGCCTAGAAGTAAGAAAAATAAATATCCATCTTGTGAGAAGTTTGGAAAAAAGCATCCTGGAGAATGTTTATCTAATTCTGGAAAGTTATTCCAATGTGGTAAGTCTGGTCATATTGCTCATAACTGTAAGGAAGATGATCAAGCAGGAAATGAAAAGCCAGAGGTAAGATGTTTTAAGTGTAATGAAATGGGTCATTATGCAAATGAGTGTCCAGTGAAGAACTCAACTGAGGTAAAGTAGCTCGACTACAAGTAGAAAGGGGTGGTTAAATCCTTTTCAACTACTTCAATAGATGTTGGGACATTGAATGAATTAGTATCAAGTACACTGTTTGTTTTTTCAGATTATGCCAATGTGTTTTTTGATTCAGGGTCTACACATTCATTCATTTCGGAGAAGTTTTCTTGTATATTGGGAATTCCATCTCATGATATGAATACCGAACTTATGATAAAAACACCTGGAGGAAATGTCGAGACAAAAAGAAATTATAAGAACCCACCTTTCCTTGTGTGTGGAAAGAATCTACCTGCAAACCTTATTGTTTTGCCTCTAGTAGAGTTTGATGTTTTTTTGGGCATGTATTGGCTTTCTGTTTATCATGCTAAGATTGAATGCAGAGCTAAAGAGGTTTCTTTTCAGAAAGATTTTTAGTTTGTGTACATGAATGAACCCTTAATTTTGATAACATATTAGGAAGCTGATAAACTAGTAAAAGATGAAAATTAATGTTACCTTTCACATATTTTTGAAAACAAAGGAACTATTCAAATTAATGATGTGCTAGTAGTAAATTAGTATCTTGATGTTTTTCCTGATGAGTTTCCTGGTATTATACCTGATCGGGAAATTTAATTTACTATTGACTTAGTTCCTGATGCTAATCCAATTTCAAAACCCCCGTTATCAAATGGCTCAAATTGAACTTTTAGAGTTAAAGAAGAAATTGAAGGAGTTATTAGATAAAGGTTTCATTCAACCTAGCACATCACCATGGGGTGATCCTGTCTTGTTTGTTAAAAAGAAAGATGGTTCAATGAGACTTTGCATTGATTATAGAGCATTGAATAACATAACTGTTAAGAAAAAGTATCCTTTTCCTCATATCGATGATTTTTTTGATCAGCTCCGGGGAGCTCAATATTTTTCAAAGATTGAATTGAGGTCTGGGTACCATCAGTTGAAAGTAAAAGAAGCAGAAATTACGAAGACCGCGTTTCATACTAGATATGGCCATTATGAATTTGTAGTTATGCCTTTTGGGTTAACCAATTCACCTGCTGTATTCATGGATATTATTAATAGAATTTTCCATGATTTCTTGGATAAGTTTGTGGTTGTGTTCATTGATGATATTTTGGTTTTTTCCAAAATTAAAGAGGAACATGAAAGTCATTTAAGGGTTGTCTTGAAAACTTTTAAGGAAAAAAAACTGTATGGAAAATTCAGAAAGTGTGAGTTTTAGTTACAAAAAATTTCTTTCCTTAGTCACATTGTTTAAAAAAATGGCATAATTGTTGATCCTGCTAAAACAAAAGTTGTTGAATAATGGCCAAGACCCACAAATATAACAGAGATCCATAGTTTTATTTGTTTGGAAGGTTATTACCGAAGGTTTGTTGAGAATTTTTCATGGTTATCTAGTCCAATGACTAAGTTAACTCGAAAAGGTGTTAAGTTCATCTAGAAAAAATAATGTGATGAGTTTTTTCAGGAATTGAAAAGAAGATCGGTGAATGATCCAGTTTTGGCACTACCTTCCGGAAATGGCAAGTTTGTTATTTACAGTGATGCTTCTTTGAAAGGACTTGGTTGTGTCCTTATGCAGAATGATCAAGTAATTTCTTATGCTTCACGTCAGTTGAAACCTCATGAGTTAAATTACCCTAAAAATGATTTGGAATTAGCTTCTGTTGTTTTTTCTTTAAAAATTTAGAGGCATCATTTGTATGGACTAAAGTTTGAAATATATACCGATCACTAAAGTTTAAAGTATATATCCACTTAAAAAGAATTGAACATGAGACAGAGGATATGGTTAGAATTAATCAAGGATTATGATTGCATGATCCTTTACCATTCGGGAAAAGCAAATAAAGAGGCTAATTCTTTGAGTAGAAAAAAATAATGCTTCATTAACCATGTTATGTTTGGAATGAGATCCTTTGGTTTTTGATTTGATGAACTTTGGCATAGAAGTTTTTGGTACAAGAAATTCTTCTGTTTTGTTTTAGGTGTCAGTGAAATCATCTATATCGGACAGAATTAAGCAAGAAAAGAAGGAAGACAATGAGTTGCAGAAAAAGGTAGAGTTGGTTCAGAATGGTAAGTTTCCTGATTTTAACATTGATAATGATTGTGTTTTGAGGTTTGGGAAGGGATTATGTGTGCATTGTGATTCATAGTTAAAGAATGAGTTGTTATGTTAATCTCATAGTTCTCCGTTTTCAGTTCATCCTAACAATACTAATATGTACAAAGATCTTCGGGAGTATTACTGATGGGATGGAATGAAAAGAGATATTGCTGATTTTACTATGAAGTGTTTGACTTGTAAGCAGGTTAAAGTAGAGTGACAGTTACCGAAAGGGATGCTTCAGCCTTTACCAGTGCCAGAGTGGAAATGATAAAATATATCCATGGAATTCATTGCGAGATTACCAAAGACATCTTGAGGTAACAATGCAATCTGGTTTATTGTTGAATGGTTGACTAAATCTAATCATTTCCTTCCTATTCGAGATAATTTGTATCTAGATCAACATTCTCGGTTGAATGTTAAAGAGATAGTCATGTTTCATGGAGTTACCCTCTCCATTGTATCTGATTGTGATCACAGGTTTACCTCTAACTTTTAGAAAGGCCTTCAGAAATCGTTGGGTACTGAATTAAATTTTGGTATAGCTTTTCATCCACAATCAGATGGGTAGTCAAAACAAACAATTCAGACCTTGGAGGATATTCTACGTGCTTGATCGATGGATTACCAAGGAAGTTGGGACCAACATCTTTCTTTGGTTAAATTTTATTATAATAACAAATTTTATTCCAGTATACAGATGGATCCATTTGAGGAATTATATGGAAAGCGTTGTCGAACTCTATATTTTTGGGATGAAGTAGGTGAAAGGAAGTTGATGGGACCAGAATTGGTAGAAAAGATGGCAGAAAAATTTTAGTTGATTCGGAAGCATATGAGAATAGCTCAGTGTAGGTAGCAAAGTTATGCGGATAACCAGAGGAAGAATCTTTATTTTTAGGTAGGTGATCATGTCTTTCTCAAAGTTTCTCCATGGAAAAGTGTGATGCGTTTTTGGTAAGAATGGAAAGTTGAGTCAGAGGTTCATTGGACCTTATGAAATCCTGGAGAAAGTTGGATCAGTTGCGTACATATTAGATTTACCTCCAAGTTTATCCCATGTACACAATGTTTTTCATGTTTCAATGTTGAGAAATTACATACCAAATCCATATCATGTTTTAAGTCCAGAGGTAGTTCAGTTGGAAGAGAATCTCTCTTATGAGGAACAACCGGTCCAGATTCTTGACCAAAGAGATCAAGTGTTGTAGAATAAGGTAATTCACTAGGTAAAGGTTTTGTGGAAAAACCATAAGGTTGAAGATGCAACGTGGGAATCTAAAAATTATATGAGGGATAAATACCCCCATTTATTTGATAAGTGAATAAAATTGCGAGGATTTAAAAATCATTAATAAATGATTTAAATAAATAAGATTATAAAGATTAAAATAATATCCAAAACCTTTCCAATTATTATTGGATGATTTTATTTTGACCATGAGTCACTTTATCTTCTAATTTAATGTGTTTTAGACATTTAGAATCCCAAAATAATTATATAATAAAATAATATTTTCACACTTTCCTAAAGATCCCCTCCTCCCCTTTATAAAAAGCCCTCACTTCTGACCAATTCCTCACAACTCTCAAGCCACTTGGATCACCCAAACCTTGCCTAAATAAGCTCTCAAGACCCCTCTTCTCCTCCTAGAAGCCTTACCTTAGGCATAAGGCACTTCAAGAAACCCTTTTGGTTTATACTAAAGGGAGTTACCCAAATTAAATGTAACGATTTTTCTTAAATTATGTTCTTTTATTTTACTTCTATAAACCCTAAAATCTTTTTATTACTCTATTTTATAACAACACCAGTATCTTCAATATACTAGGATGTTGTTATGAGAAGTATTCTATCTACACTTACACACACCTCCATCTAATGGGTAAATAACATACTATTTCTGTGGATGGAAAACTAACGCCTCACGAAACAATGATTGTTCAATTATCTCCTACCAAATCTCATGGTGTCCATTATGATGACACTATATTTATATATGATATATATTATGTTTATGTTTTCTTTATGCTTCCGTATTTTCCTTTTTATTGCACACCTTTATGGTTTTATTATGAGTAAATGTGATAATTTCATTTGAGGAAGTGCGGACTACCACCCCCTCAAAGTGATATGAATCGTTCATGCCATACGTGGGACATATAAAGGATGTAGTTAAGGATATTATATATGATAATATGCTAGAATTATAATATACATTTGTATAATTATGTTTTAAATCCATTAAAATATGAAATAGAAATGAAAGTAGCGTTCATGTGTTTGTACAACTTACCGTCTCCATGAACGGTGCATTTCATTTCTTACCTAAAAATGTTATTTACTATTATAAATAAATGTATATACTAAATATATATGATATATATGATATCTAAATCATTAATATCATTCTATATATAATGAACTTTTGACCACATGAACAACTTGTAATTATAAGAAGTCCATTTTTGACTCAAGTACCAAATATTGAAAAAATGATCGTTATTAACTTAAATGATTAAATAATGTTTATAACATGGTAATAAGTGATATAAAAAGAATAATGAACTTGAAAAAGGTTCTCAAGAAAGTATAAATTAACTTTAGTTTATTATTTAGGAAATCAAAGAACGAATGGGTCAAGTCGGACATAAGGTAAGGGACTTTGTCTCAATCTCCTTTCATTGAGGCATATTTTGTTTTATAAACGACTTTCTTTTATATGGTGTATAAACCCCTTTTACTTTTAATTTCATTCAAAGGGAATATTTTCTCTACTAAGTGTTACTAAACGACAAAAAAAAATAATGTTTTAACGTAAGCGGTGACAACGACCTTTTCCACCGCCGCGAGTATTATTTGATCTTTGGCTTCCTTAACAAGCCGTAATGTTTTTTTTAAAAGAAAATAAATACCATATACTATTTTATGTATTTTGGTATTGAAAATGGTTTTGATAATTGATTTTTATGTCAATATATTTAAATGATATATTGTGATTTAAATATGAAATTTTTTTCTTTCCTTTATATTTGTTGTATGTGTTATGATTTTATAATGATACTTGGACATTTGACGGGTGGTTACATGATAAACCAAATGATGGGTTGTGCTGTGATAAACCAGGATGGGTGGTTACATTATAACCTCCAATGCATTGGGTATGGAAGTCGTCCATATGGCTATTCCATTTAGTGATATGTGTGGAAGTCGACCGTATGGTTATTTCATTTAAGTATGTTTATGTCCTGAGTTACCTTTATATGTTATGTGTAATTTATATGGGTTTTAATGTAATATTTTGGTTACAAAAGGGTAATAAATGATCTTTTATTAAGTGAAGAGTATTTACTACTTCATAAAGGTGAAAAGTATTAATTATGATAAAGTATTCATGGTTTACTTATTGTTTTAGAAAACTAACAGTTTTCCTTATTTGCGTATCCCTTACTGATATTTTTATGCTCATCCCAAGTTTTTGAAATGTTTTTCAGAGGACTTAAAGAATAAGGTCAAGGATGGGATCAAGGAAACACCATGCTGTTTAAAACATGGAACTAGACATGAATCTTTTTTTCAAGAGTTTTTATTTTATGAAAAATGGAAACTGAGTAGAAGTGTCTACTTTGTAATTTTGAGATTTAATGTAATAGTTATGGCCTAATTCTCTAAAACTCTAAACCTCAAAAGATTATCAATGTGAATTATTCATTTAATTCAATATTATGTAATTTTTTAAGGTGGGGTCCTTATATGTACTACCTATGATTCCATTATAAATGGTTCATCTTTGTAACCTTACTTACTAAAATCCACTTTAATAAATCCAAATTCATCTATTTTAACAACACTCCTATTATCAACCATTTCACATTGAGAAATCTGCCCTTGGAATGTTGTATAATCCAACTCCTATATTTGTTTGATGATTCCAAAGCATGACATATTCACATAAATTTGTTTTTTTTCATGGTACCAGATACTTGAATCACTTCAACCACATGTTTAACTACACTATTTTTCATTGTAGTGTTATTATCATGTTCATTTGTATATAATATATAACCATTAATTAAAAAACCATTATAATATAATTAACTCACACTTGTCCCTCTATCCTACCATCAAAGTCATCCTGAAATTGAATCTAGATTTTCAGTTGAAACCATAAAATTATGGTCTCAAATTCATCCTATAAACCATTTATTATTTGTATTTGATATCTAAATTTCATCCATTGATGGATTTAAATTCCTAAGAATTACTTTGTGGGTTTCATCACATGGAGAAATATATAAACTGTTATGAAAAATGTAAAGGTGGTTCTACTCCTGATCTAAAATAGTAATTGTGCCAATATCTATTATGTAAATTCATTCACCCAAAATCTGTCTAATGTGATGATATTTTAGTAGAACAATCCTTTCCACACCAGACAAGTAGTCGCTACAAAATTAAATGGCTTTCTCAACAACATATTTCTCCGCAATACAACCTTCTGGATGAATTTTATTTTTTACATACCCTTTAAAAATATTTATATACCATTCAATGGGATACATCCATCTATAATGTACAAGACCACATAGTAGAATATCTCTTACCAAGTGAACCATTAAGCGAACCATCATTTTAAAAAATGTTGGTGGGAAGAACATATCCAATTTATATAATATGACAAAAATTTATTTTTCTATAGTTAGAAATTTCACTGGGTTTATAAATTTACTATATATATCATTGAAAAAGAAATAGATCATGGTTAATTTATGATGGACAATATTGGAAAAATGTAATGTAAAGCTACAAGAATTAAATCTTACATAAAAACATGACAATAATGTGATTTCATACCCTTTAACTTTAAATTAGTCATTGAAATGATATTATTTATATTCATTAAATACCCATCGAGAACCTTTACATCATTTAATAAGTTTAAAAACTAATATTTATATTTCCTGGAAAGAGTGTAAGTAGCTAGAGAAAGAAAATTCCATTTTTCACCCTTCACTGGATCCATTTTTTCACGTATTCCCTTTTCAATCATATCTAAACTAGCCTTAATTACATCTTTAGTTTTTAAGGTGTATTTAGTAACATGATAATGACATTATCAAATTCATTTTCTTCAATATTCATGAAATCAAGAAAATGTATAATGTACAAACAATTCTAGCATGGTAATTAAAAAAACTAATCGAATTTTCCAACCTCTTTTTGTATGGTTTTTCAAAAAAGGTTTTCCAAAAGTAGTGTTCATATATTTTAAATTCTAAAATAGTTGATCACCTATTAATGGATATAGAGTTTTACATTCTTCTGAACTCCCATCGAATGATGTCATCCAAGATTGGTATTTATGTCACCAAGGTAGAAATATGAAATTTCCTAGAAAAAAAAAAGTCTCCAATGAATGATTCAACCTATTTAACTATGTAATTTGTTCACAAATGAGAAAACCTTTAGTTTCTTTAATTCTATATCCTAAAAAATTTCCATAAATAGGAAATTCATTTATCATCCCACGCAACATAGCTCCCAACATGAAATATTTCTTTTTATAAGCATCGTACAACGTAACACCTGAATGCCACAATAATTTCAAATCTTCTATCAATGGAGCCAAATAAATATCAATATCATTACACAAGTTTTTTGTTCTAATATAAACATATATAAAATAATATATTTTGGTTATATGCATAACCAAGGTGTCAATTTATACTTTACCAACGTAACCGACCATATATTGTGAGTTCTACTTTGAAAACCAAAAGGATTCACTCCATTTGTAGATAGATAAATACAAAGGTTTCTTAGATTATTTCGAAATTTAGGATACTCATGATGAATTCTCTTTCATCGAGGAGAGTCTGCCAAGTGATGAAGTTTACAATATTATTTCTTGTATCTGCATGCCACATCAATTGTCTTACAGTCTCCTATCTTCTATATAGGCACCTAAACCTTGTAATGATTGGAAGTTTTCATAAAACTTTTATAGGACCCAATTCATATTTATTGTATCAAGAATTACCACATTTTAGTAAAGTTTTAAGTTATTTTTGGTCCTTATAAAATAGTATAAAGTCATTTGGATAAGCATGTAATATTTCATAGACCATACCCATTAAACATAGCATTCGTTTAACATTATATTTTCATCAAGGAAGCTCATTATATTCTGGGATAATATCATTCAAGAGATAAAGTAGTTCGGTAAAAATGGTGTCACTCCATTGGTTTCCAGCTTTTAAATTATACAGCTTCAGTATGTTTGAAAATGCTGTATATTTAGTAAAAACAGCATACAATGGAATCTTTACACAAATATTTAACTTATCAAACAATTTTGGACAATCATGAATTTTATCTTTAACTATAATTTTCATTTACTCAATACGATATTCATCATCATTTTTAGCTGAAATCACATCCTCGATACAGTCTTCATCATTGTCCACACTTGTAATCATATCAGATGATCCATAAAATGCAGTCTTATCACAATAATAAGCTATATTTTGTTTTCCCTGTGTTTAATAAAACATTTATAACATTGATCTATTCCATTACAGGTCAAGTGTTCTTATAACTCCTCTAGACTAGTTAGTCTTGAACAAAAAAAATTAAACATGGAAAAAGGATTTAAGAATGGTCATATGAGTGATCTTTTGCAAACTTTCTGAACTGTTTCACTATATACATATACTCTTTTATCATACGATTGGAATCCATCTGTTTTCAATTAATATCCATCCTATTGGATTTGGTAATATTAATATTTAACAAAATAAATAAATCATAAAAACCATTTCATAGAGAAAGTTCATCTTATTTTTAAAATATTAGTATATGGAAAGATTATTTATGGTTATGATTTTAAATTAATAAATTTGTTTATTAATAGTTATTATTATACTAAATCTGGTTATCATTAATCAGTTCTATATTTTATTAACCTAATATACCATCAATTTCACTAATTCATGTCCTAAGAGTGACTACTACCCTATTAAAACCCAACATCGAGGTGATCAACATATTTAATTTAATATAAAACTTCAAAACAAGGAATCTATATCAATTCTTGATAACTATTTTTATAAAAAAATTAAAATTGGTCATATTTGAAATTTTCTCTCTCAACATTTGGAATATTATACTTTCTATATTTTGGTTTCCTAAAAAGAAAACAATATTGAAATATGATACTCTAATGGTCACAAAAAATAAAATACACAAGGAAATGAATTGTTTTAAAAAACATTGTGGGTTTAATACATGGGAGTAGGAGGGATACATGTATGAAAATGGGAAGAATTTTTGGATTTTAATCCATGAGAGAATAAGGGATAATTAGATCATGGAGCCTTTTACCATCCATGAATCATAAAAACACTACCTACTTATCATTTTCAGTCACCACCTTACATTAAAAGTGGTTAGTGATTTTGTAGTGCATATCTAGGAGGTACATGAAACCAGAGTGAGAACTGATGATTAATGAGTGAAAATGAACATGAAGGTGGGGGAGAGGGTGAACCAATAATTTCTAGAGGCAAGGTAGATTGTGTAGAGAATCAACAAGGTAGATCGAGGTCAAATAAGATCGCATGTGCACATTCTCTACAAACCATTTGATAAAATTTTTAAAAATAGATGTTTGAGGGGGAGAAACATATCACAACTGATAAAAAATATTGATTTTAATATATCATATAATTTCAAGACAAAAAAATTAGAAAAAATATAAACTGAGACAAATATATTAATACAAATTTTAAAATTAAAAAAAAATTAGACAAAGAAATGATAAAAAATTTAATTTCACTTAATTTTGTTTTGATGTGAAATTTAGTAAAAGAAAAGAAATTATTTTAATTTATCTCTATATTTCTTGGTGAAAATTTTTAAAAGAAAAGAAAATATATGTTTTAAAAATATGAAAAAAATAACTCTTATTAAAAATATAGTTTTTCCATTCTCAATTATTCCAAATAAAAAATATTATATTTTTAAATTGTATTTTTGAAATAAAATTCAATAGAATATCATAAATAAATCCAATTATGATAAATATCCAATTTTTGGAGATTTCAAAATAAAATTTTGGAAATAAATTTCCCTTATAAGAAGTTTTAAAACATAAAATTGTATTTTTAAAATATAAGTTCCCCTTAACATAAACTCACAGTCGAATATGAATGAATTATTATGTAATAGATCCCCCTAAAGATAATTTCTATACTCAATCTCTTGTTATACCACTCTCCCTAAAATAGTAAACCAAAAACAAACTGTTTATTTCTCTATGAAGGAGGCTTAAGTGGAGTAAACACCTAAAGTGATGGGTGTCCCTTTTTTTATGATCAACTCCACTACATGTATGTAATTTCTAATTACTTAACACCCTATGTAGTAACCTACACAAAATAATAATTTTTTTATTTTAGGTTTACAAATTGATTGTCTCTAAACCATACTACCACATTTCACTATTTTTTTGTTGAAAACACTATAGAAAACCCACGTTGCAGAATACCCTTTAGAAATTTATTCACATGTTCATTGAAATATCGCACTAATTTGAATTAAACGTATATACCGTACAAAACACAATTTCAATCACATAAGGATGAAAGAAGTGTTTGAATTAGAAAAACCAAGGTACCCCCATGCTGACCATATCCCCCCGATAGCCGATTAGGTAGAAATGAAGAAAAGATCAGTCATACCTGACTTCGCTACCTTACACATGGCCGATTGATCTCATTATGTCTAGGGGATGATGGTTATCGGAAACAAAAAATGGGTTTTAGGAGGGAGATATTTGTGACATTGGGATAGGAATCAGATCAGGTCGTAGTTTGGATCATGATTAAAGAGGAGTAGAAATAATCATATACCTTAGATTTTGAGAGGATCAATTTTTCAAGAATATCGATGAAGAGTGGAAATAGTGATCTAGTTTCACGAGAGCTTGAACAACGTGATGTCTTCATGGATGGTAACTGACCGACGTGATGTGGGATGGACCTGTTCAGGTCGAGTTCGAGTGTTGGTAATGACGCGCTAGGCGTACAGTTCAGCGTGAGGAGTGATTACCGGTGATTTGAGTCGGAGTAGGTGGATCAATGATGGGTGTGTGGTGGGATTGTCATGCCTCGAGATTCGGGTGGCTGGAGCGGGATTCAGATGTGGGTTGGGTTTTTCCTAACCTATGTGAGAGGGGGGTCTTTTTTTGATTGTGTGTGGGTCTTTGGAATTTTAGTCTGGTTTGGCGGTGACCTTTGTACCGTAAGTATATGGTGTGTTTTTGCATTTATATTTTGTTAAATAATTTTTTAGGATCGAGCTCGCTCGAGTCCTGAACTTTCTGGGTATATATATTTATATGTTTATATATATAATTATATATTTCTTTATAATTATATATATATTTATTAAAATATAAAAATATATAATTATAAATATAATAAATATATTTATTATTTTAATATATTTATTTTAATTTAATCATTATTTAAATATATGTTTATTTATTTATAAATAAAATTATAAATAAATATATTTATAAATATTTATATATAATTATAAATATATTTATATAATTATATATAATTATATATAATTATATAATATATATATATATATTAAAATATAAATATATATAATTATAATATAATAAATATATTTATTATTTATAAATATTTATTATAATTCTATAATTATTTAAATAAATAAATATATTTATAATTATAATTATAAATAAATATATTTGTAAATATTTTCATATAATTATAAATATATTTATATAATTATATGTATATATATTAGTATTTAAATATATATAATTATAAATATAATAAATATAATAATTATAATAATTATAATAATTATAAATATATAATTATTTAAATAAAAAAATAATTATTTAAAATTATAATTGTTAATAAATATATTTAAAAAGTATTTATATATAATTATAAATATATTTATATAATTATATATAATTATATTATATTAGGTGCTTGGGGGTACAATTACATTCAAACACACACACACACACCACACACAAAGGCCAAAAAGGTAGATCATAACCCCCCCAAGAGGATAACCCACCCTTCAAGCATTATTTATTTTAGTACGTGGCCGATATGCCCAATGGGTATTAAACCAATGACAACCCAATCCACCGTAACAGTCAATGAATCCTTAACGCAATCACTTATCTCTGTCCCCATCATCCATTAATTGCCAGGGGGCATCCACCGCACCATCCGTGCATCACCATGGGCCTCTTCTCCTCTTTGTCCCATTGCCCTTCTGTCACCAGGGGTTCATCGTATCGCTCGTACATCACCACTAACATCCCCTTACAGTGAGACTTCCTAGGTGGTCGACCACCATTGACCCATCTAATCAACATAACGCCACCGTGATCGCCCAATCCAGCCACCTCTACATAGTAGCCACCTCTTCCAACAACTCTATCACCGCCGTTGACTCGTCTCACCAAGAACACTACCCAACTTCACCTTTCACCACCGCATCCCATCATCGGTGTCATCTGCCACCACCTACGCTAATTCCTCCATTGTCGCGACCACCATCATCCTATTGTCATCTGCTACAACTAACTCTTCCAACAACTCATCACTAAGGCCCACCCATCCCCGCTGTGGCATCAACCACCCTACACCATCCACGCATTCCACCCTCATGCAACATGCCACCCAGAACTATTACCCGTAGTGTGGGTAAATTAGGTAGGCTGAGTTTTGAACCCCATATCTTCTAGATGTGGTGGTGCGTTGAGTACCACTCAACTGTACCCTTGTCCACATTATATATAATTATAAATATAATAAATATATTTATTATAATTCTATAATTATTTAAATATATTTATATATATTTTTTATAATTATAACTATAAGTAAATATATTTAAAACATATTTATATATAATTTTTTTTTAAAAAAAAATAGTGACAACGACCCTTTATTAAAAGATAGAAAAATAGAGACTGAAAGAGATGGGGACAAGCATGGAAGAACTGCCCTCATCAAAGGAAAAAAACAGTCAAAGAACATGTTTTTCTCTGATCTTAATTCCAATCCTTCACTCCTCATCACACATTGAATTCCAATTAATTCATCTGCACCCATGACCTTAACCTATGGGGTGATGGACTCTCCTCCAAGTCTGCTCCTATTGTAAGAGACCTTCAATATCATTGCATTATGAGTCTTTTTTTCCATCATTTGATTGAGCCTCCAAACTTTTAGAAGGATCATCAACCATGATGCCTTTATCTATGGGAGTCTGAGACACATTCACCTCAACTCTACCTTCTTACTCGTAATTGATAGAATCAGCTCCATTAATAAAATTGTGATGGTACAACTGCACATTACCTAATTTTACCTGTGATGCATGCACATTGGATTCCAAGGCATTCTCATCCACTAGAGTAGAGCACATAACCATTCAAGTAGAGGTAGAGTCTTTACTAGGCAGTAAAGAACCCCTCATCATCCCTTGACAACTGGGAGGCCTCTTGGATCACTTCATCCTAAAGTAAATATTTAACTTCATTGATCAGATCAAGCACCCCAAAAAGAATTGAAGGTAGGTACCTGCACCCTTCTTAGATTTTCCATGCCCTACATGTAACGAACTAAAGTTTTCAATGGAAATTTACTTGTTATAATTATGTCACAGGAAAACACAACATAATGAACTACTAAGTTCTATGTGACCTTTAAACACAAGTTTTTCACTTCTAAGTTCGGATTTTCAAAAATATGACATACACGGTTGCGATCAGTAAGTTATTTGGAGTCCGATAAGGAAAACACAATTTTTGGTGAATAGTAACCTACCCTTATGAATAATAACATACCCTTATTAATAGTGATATACCCAAATGAATAGTAACCTTACCTATGATAGTATATAAATAAGATTCAAGTTAAAGTATGATGTAACTATATTTTAGAATAAGTAAATGAATGTTTTAAAACTGGGTTTTTAATAATAAATTATGATTTTAATTAAATATTAAATTAATCATATATAGAAAATTATTGTTGAAAAATGGATTTCATTTTTTTATTCTACTCGTTGAAAAATGGTTAGGGTGAATTTTTGAGATTTTTCCGAATTACTTGAATTTTTGATGAATAGTAAAATATGGTAATTTACCGTATATATACATTATATGATAAATAGACTATTCCTAGCATCATGGATGATGTCACAACACTTGGTTAGAATTCACATGACCCATTTACTATTTTTGGTCATGGAATCATCACAGTTTCTATTCATGAGGGAAATTAATAAACTAATGATTACAAAATTATGAAAACCCTCATCTCCTCCACTATAAAACCCACCTCACTTCCTCTTCTCTTCACTCCTATCAAGGCTTGTTCCTTGCCAATATTCTACCCAAATATCTCCCCAATATCCCTCCCCATGTTTAAAATCCTTTGGTCTCCTAAAAATACCAAAACCTCTCCCCTTAAGAAGCTCTCAAGGAAGGTTGATTCAAGAGGTAAAATTCCTCTTTCCTTTTCTTTCATTTTTTTAAGTTCTTTTGTTCTCTTTTATTTCCTAACCTCTACTCATTAAAATGGTATGAAAAATATAGTACGATAAATTTACTGTAATGTTTTTATACTAATGTTATATTTCATTATCATATCTCCTTTCCCCACATTTTATTTGAAAGAAATGAAAACACCGTTTTAGATGTGTTAATCTAGCACATTCAAGGACAATAGTTTATCAATTTCTATTATCATATTTAATTCTGGTCATGAAACCTTTTTTTATGGTTTAACCAGAGTATTATTTATGAAATATATCATATTTAAGGTTATTTGATCCTTTTTTTCCAACAGTAGTAAGTTATAAAGCAAAACATGTTCGTTGTAATCAAAACCCACTGATTAACCAAAGCAGTTATCACTAAGGTTTTATATAATAATTAATCTTTAATCCCAATAACTGAATGAATTTTTATAACCATTTAATCTCCTATATTTTCAATAATAACATACAACTTTAATTCGGGACAACCACTTTCATCTTACATGTTTATCCATACATGAATATAAGTGAACCGATCATTAAAACCAAGTAAGCAAACAAACCCGAATAATAAAATTGAACATCATAATCAATAAAAATGGTTATAAATAAAATTAAAATGATTATAATAATTATTATACATATATAATAGGTTCTTGAGTTATTAATTAATAAACCTAATTTTATTATTCAGGTCATTAAGTTCAAGCAAAGATCACCATCAGACTTAAGGTAAAAGATCCCCTCCATTTCACTCTTAATCAAGATGTTATCTACGCTATAACATTTTATGTGTAACCCCTAATGATGGTGTATGATTATTAACCTCCACCATACTTCCCTCATGATTTATAATTTATGAGAAACCCCTTTACTCTCTTATCAATCCCTCTTAGGTACACCCGACAGTATGTCGATAAACTGTAATGAATTCTACCCGAACCTTCTTTATTCTTTCGGGTTGCCTTATATTTTTTTATATCAAAATGGAGTTATCTTATATGTTTATATAAATATTCTAAATGATTTTTTATTTTTTAAAAATTAATTTATTAAGACCCAATTATCAAACTCTTTTGGGGATATGAATATTTTTTAAAATATTCCCTCCTCAGGACTTTTCGATAAGCAAACCTGTTTTAAGGGAACTTCCTGAATTTTTACCAAATTTAAAGGGCACTATATCCTCTTTTATAAGATAAAATTGTCTTTATAAAATTAGTATTTTTATTATTAAAACCTTGTTGGTTCAATTATGGTTTTATATAAAAGTATTTTCCTCATTTCTATTTTAAAATCTCCATAGTATTTTCCTTAAAACCGCACAAAAATGTTTTAATGCTAATGTTTCTCAAATACATTTATTATATGTTGTCACTTATGTTTGACATAAATTGCCATATTATATGCCTATTTTACCCTATTAACATCCAAGTATGTTCTAATCCCTTTATTTCATGGACACTTTCATAATACTCCCATTGGTTATGCTTTATGTCATGATTGTGGTACCCAATTCTTTCCATTGGTACACTTATGTTTATGTATGGTTGATTATGTATGATTATCTATCTGGTAAGAATATTCATGAAAATTTTGAGATGTGTGCACACAGATAGCATTCCAATGCATTGGGTAAAGTTAAATCTCATGATATGCGATGTGAAATGGGATTGGTTTTTAGCCTTGACCCATACTATAATGGGAAACAAGATTGGCAGTTAGCCTTGACCCGTACTAAAATGGGAAACAAGATTATTCGTTATCCTTGACCCATACTACTATAGGAAATGAGATTGATGGTTAGCCTTGATTCGTAATAAAGACATGTTTTATGATTCTTCCACATTTATATGATTCCATGTTTATATGATCCCAAGTTTATATGTTATGATTTCATATGATCCATAATTTTGATATCATTATTTAATCCCTCCTAGCTCATGTGCTTAATATTTATTCTTATTTTCATTACCTTATTGGGATTTTTAGCTCATCCATTTTTTCATGTGTTCCCCAGGGTACCCTATGCCGATGTAAGGGCTCAAAGGAAGTTAGGATATTTTTATGGAGATTAAATAAAGAAGTTTTTTAGCCCTATGTTTTATGTTTTATGTACCTAGTCTTCAAAGACACTAGACTTAACAATCCTTGTCTTTTACTCTGATGTATAATTATTCTTAAAATCATGTAATGTTATATGTAAAAGGATAGGGCTGCTATACTAAAACTTTTACAAGTTTCTTTCTGACTCACCTAAATCTATAGAAAAGACAGACACAACCTGCCTGTAAGTGGGAGAGAAAAGAGGATGCTTCATCTGAAGAGGCATCACTAATGGATCCAAAACCATATCATTTGATCTACACAAAGGTGTAGACTATCTAGGATCATGATAAAGAGGTTTTTAATTTCCAAATATAACCATTTGAAAACATTCTTCATCAATTGGCTTGGATGGGAATTATTTCCTACCTTTTGGAGTTTAAATTCCATGTTCGGTTAAAGAAGTGGAATGTTGAGTCATATTGGGAAAACTAGAATAACCCACTTAAGTATTCTTGGATCGCAGGGAGGAGACCATAACAATATTTTCCCCTTCCTTTTTAATGAATTCAAGTTTTGTTCATGTAGAAGTTACCTTTCCAATTCCATTTGTATAATCTTTTCAAAATCATATTGTTCCTTATCATTAGTATCATGAAAAATATCTGAATGTCTTGAACCTTTGTTCTACTCCTCTACTAAAATGTTAGCCCATGTTCTTTTGATTCGAGACAATTTGGTGACTTGGAAAATCTTATCAACCACATCTTGCATCAAACCATCTAGAGAAGGTACCTTTTCCTTATTAATAGAGAGGTTTTCCTCTTCATTCACCCTCGATGGGTAAGGTGGGACCTTGTTGGTCAGTCCATCAGCCACTTCCTTTCCCTCCATAGGGTCAAACTGAGATGATCCATGCTTCACACTAGACTGTTACAATTGTTCAGCTTGGGAAGGACTTCCAGGCCCCCTTACTAATTAAATATACTTCTGTACTTTTCCATCATTCCAAGTCTGATTGAATTTCATAAACTGAGCCTTCTTATTGCATGATTTTTCCTCATTCCCATGAGCCAAGAAATAGAAATAGATCAAATGCCTTTTATAGTTCAAGAGGTCATGACTAATCATCCTACAATCTAAACAGAAAATTTATTACTTTATCATATTAAATTTTCAAATAAAATTCATCAATGTTAGTGGAGAGGAAAATTGTGTCAACCAAAGTAGAACATAAATCCACCTCTACCAAGAAATGGGAATAATTCCCAAATCAAGCAGTGTTCCAGTGTCTATCATTTGAGAGGCTACTTTTTAGCTTCTTTCCTCGATATAGAACTTTGGGGTAGGGTGTGAACATATATATACTTACACATACATACATCCATACACATAAAACATACACACACACACACACACACAAATAACACAATGAAAACATGTATATGCACATATACATTGATATAAATATATAAGTTAAAATACCACATATTAATAATACATCGTGTATATTTATATAATTGTATAAATTATTAAAAAAAATATATTAATATATCATATTTATATAAATTATATACATGCATTTTTTAATTAATGTATATAAATAAAAATTAATTTTTGAATATAAATATTATAATTATATATATATATTAATAATATTTTTTATTAAAAGTTTTTATCAGCACTATGAAATGCGCTGATAAAGATGAACCTTTATCAGTGCTAATAAAAGCACTAATAAAAGGTACAATTTTATAAGTACTTATAAAAGATACATTTACCAGTGATTTTACCTAGAACCAATAAAAGTTTCTCTTTTATCAGTGCTTTATGTTTAGCACTGATAAAACTTAGTGTTGGATAAATCATGATCTATGGTAGTGGTCAGTGCCAGTGAGCATCGAGAGAAAACCCTGGTAAATGCTTTAGACTGGATGAGGAAGCACCGAGACTTATTAATCATAGATATAACAATGTTTAAAGTGATGTGGGAGAGAAGGAGTTGTGTACTATTCATCTAGATTAAAGTTATGGATAAAACATGGACAATCCAATTCTTTTTATCTAATTCATTCGATCACCCAGTAATGTCATCTTCTACCTTTGGCCTTATGAGGGTTTTGTGTAATCGGTTTTCTTCATGCCGAGAATATATAGAGATTAGATCAATCTCACCATTGTGATGTTAATGATCAAATGAGATCGATATATTCTTCCAAATAATAAATTGAAGTCTGTGATGCTTTCTACTATGAAAAAAATGATGAGCTCAAATCTTGTAGATGTTTGATAGTTTTTCATGCGACATTCAATGATTGAAGTTGAGTTCCAAACATGATTGAATACATTCATGCAAATTTTTTTTCATGAATGAGAACCCAATGTATGATTTTATAGTGAGATAGAGGTGAGAGTACATGTGAGTTTGAATAAAACATGATTCATTTGTGGTGACAGTAATTCTCGTAGTCTCAAAGTAAGATCTGTGGTAGTGCACGTAGGTGAGTAAGTTTGTGCATGATAATTTGGTGTGCATGAAATGGGATGGTGGAGGATTTTTTATAAATACCCACCATGCTCTCCATTTTAACATATAATTACTGTGCATTGAGAGAGATAGATCTTAGAGATCCTAAAATGAGACTCGATGGGGATCTGTATTCATGAAGGATAATTCCATGCATTGTTGTGATATGCTTCCTAAAGACTTCACAACCACATGAAGATTGTTCTAGTTCCATGAACTCATGGTTTTTTAAACAACATTCAATAGTTATATGATGGTTTTCTAGATAAAACTTTATGTGAATTATTCCACATACTAAAAGTATCGTAGAGAATACATATTGATGGGGGAAGTGGAGTTTCGTGGAAACAGAATCAAACACAAAACAGAAATAAAAATGAAATAACTCAGAGTTTTAACATGGTTCGAAAAGATTCATACATTTATGGGATGGGATTTTTATTTATCTATTCTATTGATCAAAACCTTCAGATGATCACACATACACCCTTCCACTTTATGGGATTTTATCCCGTTATAACGATAAGGAAATTTAGCATGGTCAATGGTTGGTTTTTGGGTGGTTCATCAACCCTTGAAATATCCTCATCGTCAGATCCTACATCCACCAAGTTGGATGCCAACCAAATAGGAAGGATAATCCCACTACAGTTGTTTTCAAAAAATTTCCATCCTTTGATTTCTCCCAAATTGGGAGTGCCCCCCATAAATCACTCCCTAACGACCAATTTTAGGTAGAAGCTGGACCTGCAGTCTCCTTACAAGCATTGAAAACTTCATCAGAAAATCAAACATGCTTCTTCTTGTTAAATGACATGTCACTTCCAATATCTTCAATTGATCTCTAGCTGACTATAGTCCCCATCAAATGATACAAAACATGGGAGTCTTTCTTAGTAAGCATCACTACATCACCATGCGAGACTTCCAATACTCCACCCGCTATAGAATTCTTATACCCTCTCGCATCGAGCCTAATTCATGATACCAAGTTTTATCTCATCCTTAGAATGAATTTCACATCATCAAATTTTCATACTACTCCTTCCAGTGTCTTTAATTTCACCATCCCGACTTCTCAAAGATCATATGTTGTCCTATCCCCAAGTCTCACTAAATCTCACACCTACTGAAAATTATGAAATGCACCTTTTGTCGTACATATGTATACCAATCTCTACAAATCCAAAACCCATCTATATTGCTTTATATTTTGAGCCCTCCCATTCTTCCTTTTTAAAATTCATATTTTTCACTTCATGTTCCCGTATCTTTTACAGTAATGATACTATAAATTTCCCCATTCAATTCTCTCATCTATGTGAGATCTTCCCATTTTCAGTAATACATCATCATCTCTATATGATTCTATGATATTCAAAACATTCTCTTCATATTTCTCTTTCCCAGCAACATACTGTTTGTGCTCTTCACATCATTTTTTATAGTGACCCTTTTTATTGCGCCAGAAACATGTGATTTCTCTAGGATCACATCCCCTCAATTTTTTCCACTATTATTTAACTCCCGACTTACGATATTGGCTCATCCCATATTGACCATCTTGTATTACTGTGATTTTCTTTCTTGAATGCATTGCGGGTCTTCAAAATGACTCTGAATTTTGAAGCAACACCATCATATTGTTTAGGTTAAATGTTTCCTTCCCAATAAGTAATGTGGTCATAAGTCCATCAAATGATCTTGTTAGAGATGAAAAAAATCAAAAGTTCTTTGTCTTCCTTATCAACCTTCACACCGAGCCCCAATAACTGGGTCAAGGTTTTTTTGAATTCATTGGTGTGATCCAACAAATTTTTTACCTCATACATTCTCAATTGGTAAAATTTCTTCTTTAGGAATAATTTTTTGGTGAGTGACTTAACCATATACCATTTATCCAATTTCATCCATATCTCCTTTGGTGAGGTCTCTTCTAATACTGAGTACTTTATATCATTCACCAGACACCGTCAAATTGTGCTAACGACCCACGTCTCGATCTCTTTAGAATCACCGTCACTAGTTTTATCGAACTTTTCTCTGATCAATTTTATGATGACACTCTACTTCACTATAATATCTTCCACTATTATTTTCTACAAGATGAAATTGTTCCTACCATAAAACTTCTCAATATCATATTTTGGTAGTGCTCCTGCACCAGCCTATATGGCATAAGGTGTGTATGAATGCATCATATTAATAATTTCAGGAAATATTTTGTAATTCATTGTCCATTAAAGGGAAATATTTACCATATATGATATATCTACCTATCTAAATAAAAAATGTAATCCCTTGACATATTTTATAAAAGGAATAAATGAATTTGTTATATCATGCTTATTCAATTGTCAAGACATGATTGGAGTAACCTTGTGTTAGTGGTCCTCTATTATCATATCATCCTTATTAGTTTAATATTATTATGTATCATGTGATCTGAGGAGTGTGTTGAACCTTATAGAAAAATCCCTCTATATCATCTTCAGTTTTAGCATCAGGAGATTTGTAACCAGCACACATTGCATGTAGTTGAGTCAAAACTTCCTGTAACTCTGGGGAACCTGAAGGAAAATTAGCTTCACAATAGTTTCCCATGGGTAATGATATCCATATAGAGGGAGAAAAATAATGTTATTACTTATATGTATAATATTAATAGAGAGTTCCATATTTAGAACCCCCCACATTCATTGGGGAGGGAGGACATCATTAAGTAGAGTCCAAGATCGAGTCCATCCAAACAATCTTTAAAAACCTATTAACACTCATGGATAGTAGGGTGAGGATTTCTATTTCTATTCTACGAGGACCATCCAATAATTATTGGGAAATTATATATAAATATAGATAGTAAGAGGATATGACCAGGTGTGACTTCTATGAGATGTTTCTAAGTCATTTTTATATATAAATTTTGTGGGATGAGCAGTATTGGGAGTTCATATACCTGGAACAAGGGAGCATGTTAGTGATGGACTACACTTGTCATTTTATGAACCTAAAACATTTTTCTACTTCTTTTGTAGATAATGAGATAGCCAGGGTGATGTTATTCTATTATGGAATTTAGTATGAAATCAAGTCATAGGTGAACACATTTCACCTGGACTATTTCCATGACATGATGAATAAAGATCTAATCATCAAAGGTAAGTCAAAGGAGGCCCTATGTGGGGACAACATAGTCTCAAGAGGATGATTGGGGATCTCTTATTTAGGTATAAAGAATCATTTCTATGAGAATTTACACAAAGGTAGTGCTGATAAGAGTAGATATCGGAGCAGACAACCATTTTAGGGCCATAGAAAAGGGTAGTTCTTTCAGTGTGGAAAGGCTTGAAACAAGAACTTCTAGTGTCCTTTCCTTATTATGGAGTATAAAACTTACCATAAGATGGTCCATATACATATTTTATGCAGGAGAAATCAGTATGTGATCATTTGAAGAGGATCATGGAAGGCACCAGTGTCTGGGAAGGACTCATCTACCCCTCAATAGACAAGTAGTTCGAGTATCACCAGTTTCTCAGGATGAGGTAATAGACATGGTATCCCAAAACAAGAGTGACAGTATCAGCCAGAGGGAGAATCTCTTGGGAGTGGGAAGAGGGTAAATTGAAATTCTTGTCATACAGTCTATTCCACCTAGTCAGGATATAGGACCATCCACTATCAAATTCATGATAATTGTGTCATGTACCCTTTCCTACATTTTATTTAGGCGCATCACATTCCTTTATATCCGATCAACTTTCCAATGTATTGGGTTTGGTTAAAGAAATATTAGATGAGTTTATGACCACCGATACACCATTAGGGGTGAGATTAGTGTATTAGAGGATGTAAGGATCTTTATATTGAGATTTATGTTTAAAATTTCCTTTGGGATCTGTTTGTACTGTAAATGGTAGGAATAGATTTGATTTTGGGTATGGACCAACTAGTTCTAAACGAAAATCATATCAGATTTTATTAGAGGGGATTTACTATTCTATATATATAATGGGAATCTACATCCACATGATGAATTATATCTTCAGTAATAATTTAGTGAAGATTGGATGGTCTCATGGCCTAGGTAGGAAAATGTAAATACCCATGTTTTCTAGATTTTTAATTTTAGTGAAATTTTGAATTTCTAGTTTCAAAGGATTTTAAAGGGTAAAATGATCATTTATCCCAAGGGAATGATCTCATATAATTTTTTTAACAACTCCATTGGTCCTAAAATAGGGTGTTTACCCTAGGATAAGAGTTTTGTGGAATTATGAGTCATTTGAATTTTGATGGAGTATTTAATATTTAATTAATTAAATATGAAATTATTCATGTGGGTTTATGTGGTGATATATTTTGAACAAAGCATCAAATTGAGATACATACTATGTGGTTGAGTTTGAAATGAGGTTTTTTTGAATATGTATAAACCCACTCTGGGTTTTGGGACTCAGGACATGCATTTTAAATAGAAATTTAATTAATTAAATTAATTAAAACACCCCACCCCCATTTTTATTCCTATGAAAGGAAGAAGGTTTAGGGAACCTCCCTAGTTCATAATGTCTATACCAAGTGAATAATGGGGAGGAGTTACCTCCAGACATCATCTATGGTGGTGATCAAGGCCGGATCGAGGTGAAATGACTTCTAGGATCAGTTTTGGACTAAACTCTATGGAGTTTTCATCATGAGGTAGGATGTTTTGGTGGTTTTAATCCTTCATCATCATAGATTTTTTATTTTTAGTTTTTAAATACTTTTTATAACTTTTAAGGAACCCCTGGCGGATGATTTATTTTGGACAAGGAAAAAATTATTGTTTCAGGCGGGTTAGAGAGATTTCCCATTCAGAAATCCTAATCACACAGTGTGTGGTTTCAACAAAACTTTCCATGTGTTATTATTATTCGGGTAAGATGCAGTTTTTGGAACTACATGACATGTGATTGGAGTAAACACCATATAGTTGTATATGGATATGTGCTTGAGTAGTTGATAAAGATGGAGTTTTTTGAACTACAGGTTGTGTACTTGGAGTACAAGCCATGTAGTGGTACATGGACATGTGGCTGGGTAGTTAGAAAGATGGAGTTTTGGAACTATATGCCATGTACTATAAGTACATTACATGTATTGGTACATGGTCATGTGGTTGTGTACTTGGTCATACACCCCATGTAGAGGGGACATGGTCATGTGAAAGTACACAACTAGACCCTAGGTGTTCCCTAACCATATAGTAATACATGGACAAACCACATGTATGCTCTAAATATTTGGTAGTATACAGCTAAATCCTAGGTGTAACCTAGCCTTGTATAAGTACATTACCAAGTTAGAGGTTTGGGATTACATGTCATGTACTTGGGGTACATGTTGTGTATTATACCCTCATCACACATTTGAGGGGTTTGGTTGATTTTACACCTCCAAAGTAAGAATTGGACATAATAGAAGTCCATTTTGAGAATATTTTCATGTATAATACTATGGTGGATCCATTGGGGAGTTTTGAGGACTTTTAAGAGTCATTATAGGGATAGTAAGTTGTGAATAAGAGGTTTTCATCCAATAATTGAATCCAAATGTCTCTTGAGAGTGGAATATGGGATGCGACCCATAAAAGGGTCATTAGAATGATTGGATGACATATCATGGGTTAGTCAGAGTCATCAATTTTTGTTCTAATAACAATTTCCTTGGATAGAAGGACTAGGTTATGAGTCAAGGTGGTAGATAGATTGGGTGTACAACCCATCATAGGGTGGCTTGGAAATGGGATGATATTGAGGCCATATCCCTCATGATGTTTATCCCCTTTTAGGAATATAAGGATATGAGATGATAGAGACTGGGTTGTGGGATGTGTGACCCCTCAGATATGGGCACTGGCTCGAGATATTAGTTGTGAACAAAGATTGAAAGAGGGATATATTCGCATATATATTAATCCAGAGGAACCTAAGAGTGGATTGTGCCCTTATTTACTAGTTTTTTGGATCCCAAGAGGTATTCCTCTATTTATTTAATGATCTAGAGGATCCAAGTGAGTTTTTATTGATATATTGACCTTGTGTGGGTGAATGGTTCGGTAAGAATGGTTATGGGTGTCACCTTGAACCTGAACTAAAGTGTAAATTGATGGGGCTAAGATATTAAGAATGGTTATGGGCATTTGGTCATACCTAGTTATGTTCCTTTTATCTTTATTATATTATTAGCTTGGAAAATAATGAATGTTAAAAAAGAGCATCCTTATTATCTTAGTGCGATAAAAGTAAAAGTGTGCTGAACTTTAGAAATTAGTAAATGATGGAACAATTTAGATGATGAACTAAGGATCTGGATACTAGTGGATTTTTTTGTGGTCTAGGATACTAGACATGGTTCTCTAAATCATCAGTTAGAATTTTGGAGATGACCCTCTAATAAATAGTGGAATATATGGATGAGATTGGTGGACAAGGAATTCCATAGATATGGATGAGATTGGTGGACATAACATTCCATGGATCTGGATGAGATTTGTGGACTTGGAATTTCATAGACCTGGATGGAATTAGTAGACATGAAATCCCATATATATGGATGAGATTAGTGGAAATGGTGCTTGACATATATGGGTGATATTGGTGGACATGGAATTCAACATATATGGTTTAGGGTATTGGGCATGGAACTATTAATCCATGGTTTAGGATTTCAAACATGGCTCTCATCATCCATAGTTTTGGGTGTTGGACATTGTGCTTCACATCCATAGATTAGGGTGTTGTCCATGGAACTCTTCATCCATGGTTTTGGATGTTGGATAAGGCACTCACCATCCATGATTGAGGTTGTGGGACATGATAATATGTATCCCTACATTAGGTGAGAGACTAATAATCTAGGAATAAATATCACTTATATATGGTATGGGTACCTAGGACTGGTGGTTCTTTTACTCAATATATGTTTCACCCTATGTTTTATGAATCAGATGAATAGTGTTAGATAAAGAAGGTATGATAATATAGGTCCAAAGACCTAAGTATTGACGATGGTTTTATTTTATTCCTTTCAATTGTGTCATGGTAAGGCTGGGAAATTTTCATTAGCATACAATTATGACATCAGGTTATAGGTTTTCAATTAGGTCTGTCCTATAGAGATTTATTACTCACCCCCTATATGTTCACCATGATGTTTTTAAGACTTATTCATACTTTTATGTTGTGAATTGGATATGGTAGAGGCCCAGGATTTCATGATCGAGTATAGATGCTTGTGTGGGGGTCTTATGATCAAGATAGTGTATCTCAATAGGGTTTTAGTGAATAGGTATGTGGCATGAATCAGAGTTGGAAGTAGAGCCTGATGTATATATTCTTTTTTTCTAGTTGTTTATATTGTATTCATGATCAAACCAATGGGTGATTAATGTTTTATGTATGACATGTATGTTTTGGCTTTACTAAATTTCATATTATTATGGATTATTCAGTTGATTTATTATTTATATCTACTATGTTGTTTATGATGGATGGTTATTTATATTATTATTTTTCACTCTGATATAGGGGTATAGTCTCTTCACATTAACCCCTTATAACCTTACTGTTAGTCAGTAGAGTCTATTATATAAAGAGGCATGTATGAGGAATTATAGATAACTAGTCAACTTACTATTTAGAGTGATCCAAATAGGGATGTTATAAATTGGTATTTGAGTAGTTTCTTTCTTGTTGTTTTATTATTTGGGATTTGGTATATCAGATATTGAGGAATGTTTTAGATCCTATAACTGATATCGGGCTGGTGCATTATGAACACTTGTTATGGTGTGATGTCCAGGTTTCCAGGGAATGGGATTGATGTTCTTGGTGTGCAGTGTTATGATTTTATAAGATCTTATCATTGAGTGATTCACATGTGGTTTGGATTTTTTGAGTTTTGATTTATTTATTGATCCTTAATAATTATCAAGTAGTCAATGATTTTATTTTTACTCTTGGTTATGGAGGAAAGAGGTTTCTCATGCATCATGATAGGTATATAGGGTCCACATGTTATAATCCTTTAAGTTTTTGATTTTTTTGATGAAATAGGTTTAGTTATTTAAAATGCCTACAACAACTCAAACAAATTCATACCATATAATAACTTGGTGGAATTATAATCAACTGTGATTAATTTTATGTTTATTTCATTATTATGTAAGGTCATGTGGATCTACAGTGAGATTATTGATGATGAGGACGATGAGACAGTCCACATGCATAGCTGGTGTAGTGACCCTGGTGGGTCAACTTAGCATAGGTGCCTAACCATTGGACTCCATTATGGTTTTTTATTATTTGGGTTTGGTTTTATGAACTAATCCTCCAAGTATAAATCTCATGTTCATATTCTTAGGTTCGAGTGATGCCCTAGTTTTGGGAAATTATAGATGTGTGATGTAATTGTATGTAGGACCCCGTGAGTGGGTTATTGGCATGCTAATGTCTTGTGATGTTGTGATGGTAGAATGATTGATGATCCATGAGAATCAGACTTTGATGAGTTTTACTATACTTTGATGGTCAGAACTGGTAATATATGATGAGACTTGACTAGTAGGGAAAGGTTGGAGATCCTAGTGAACTTCTTTTATGTTACTCCAGTTTAGAGATTTGGTTCCATGTGACTTTTAAGGGTGACCCATGATAGGGTTCAGATGAGTTTTAGGTACCTTTAGGTGTATGAGGAAGATGTTGATGTTTTTGGATTCTGTTAGTGATACAAAAAGGGTGATACATAGTATAAGTTTTAGTCACATATAATGAATTTTGGTTTTTTAGAAGGATACCTTGTATGAATGTGCTTCAGAACCGTGGTTGGTTTCAAGAGGGGAAGACTTGTTTAGGTGCTAAGCCTAGGTAACAGTAGTGTAGGTGGGTTGTGCCAAGTTGATATGAGTAGGATTAAGAGTAAAGGATGTTCTTATGGGTATTTGGTTATGAATTGTGAGATGAGTTTTTGTGGGGTGTGACTTGCTAGAGTTGGAACAAGTTTTGTGTTCACGTTACACGAGAGTGTGTGACTATTAGGTGTTAATGATATTATTGAGGAACAAATGTGTGGTGATGCACTATGTCATTTTGTTTTTGGATTGGATGCTCCAGAAGTGTAAACCCATGATGCTTGAATTGAGCATATAGTCACGAGTAGGATGAGAACCTATGTTGTGTGATGAGAGGCTTGTGGGACTGGTATCCCAAGGCCCTCATGATAGAATTGAAATGTTTTGATAATGGATAGTATTTGGGTGATATTAATAAATGAAATCTTAGTGTTCTCCCAATCTAGAGATGATCATCACCAATATCTTGGAATCATCCTGAGTACACTATGATAACATTTGATATACACCAAGATATCTAAATTTCACTTTAGGTTTGATGAAGGGCCTCCTTAGAGGCTATGATCATGGAGTGGTGTAAGTGAATCTATATGGTGGGAAGTTTACCATTATTTGTCTATGACCAAGTTCCTTGAAATGGACCAGATGTTATAGAATTTCATGGGTGCCATTTTTGGAAGCTAAGAATGGGTGATAGTTGATGTTTAATTTTTTCACCCAGGTGAGAGTGAGATGGACATGTCTATCTCTAAGGTTCGATAGTGATTAGATCATGGCTCATGGATTTGGTGTTTGGTTGTAAGTTTAGAATAAGGATAATCATATGATGGGGAGTATCAGATCAGTCTTGGTGGTGTGAACCTTGTGCTTGTAGGTTTAGGAATGTAGTGGAAACCACGTTGAGTGGTTCGATGGATTGATAAGGATGTATTTTGATAGGAAAATTCGATGGAGGTAAGTGTTTTGGAATGAAATAAGATACTATAGGTTGAATTCTATAGCTGGGAGAACTATGTGTCTGATGATGAATTTTGGATGATTCTGTGACATCTCTAGATGGATGGGTGCAGTCAGGCACCGTCATGGTAGTTTATGAATGGTGGAAACTAGTGGATTGACCTTTGATGGGTTATACACCTTATCTTTAGAGTTATTAATAGGAAATAATTTTTCATCCTAAAGTAGAACACAACAATTTGATATGAATTAATGACTTAGGTGGTTTAGGATATGTGGTCGTAAGACAACTGAGGCTTCTTGAGAATGATATGTTTCATAGTGGAAAGTTTGTAAAGACCCGTTTTTTATGGATTTTGAATTTTAGTGGAATGTTGATTTTTTTGGATGCTCATGTAGGAACAAATGGCCATTTTACATACCTAGGCCCTCGATGCACTTGGATCATGTAAATGCACATGGCCAAGTTTTAGGTTTAGAAGTACACACCTTGTACTTGGGGTACACACCATGTACTTCTCCCTTATCACCCATTTAAGGGTTTTGAGTGATTTTGTGACCTAGAATAATAATTGGACACAATAGGAGTCCATTTTGAGTATTTTTCCACATAGAACATGATAGTTGAGACCTTGGGGAGTTTTGAGGAATTTTAAGAGCCAGTTCAGGGTGAGTAATTTTTGATGGAGGTTTTTTCCTTGAATAATTGAATCCAACAATATTATAAGAGTTTGATTTAGGAGGAGACCCTAGAGAGGGTCATGAGAATTATTTTAGGAGATATCATGGGTTATACAGATTCTTCGATTAGTGTTGGAATGGGACTACCCCTAGTTAGCCGGATTACATTGTGACTCATGGTGAAAAATTGGTTAGGTGTATAGGCTTACTAAGGGTGTCTTGGGAAGGGTATGGGATTGAGTCCATATCCCTTATGAAGTTTACCCCCTTTTATTCCTATGAGGCCATGAGAATATAGATACTATATTGTGAGTTGTGTGACCCCTAAGATATGGGAATTGGCTTGAGAAATTAGTTGTGACCAAGGATTGTAAGAGCGATGTCTCAGATTAATATTTGACTAGGAGGATCTTGAGAGGTATTCCTAATATTTCATACTATTTATGAGGATCCCAAGAGAGATTACTATGCATACGTTCTAACCTAGAGGACCTAAGTGGGTTCCCATTGATATAATGAACCTATGCAGGTTCATGGGTGGGTAGAAATGGTTGTCAGTGTCACATTAAGCTAGAAAAAATTTGTACAATGATACGACTAAGAAAATGAGAATAGACATGTAAATTTGATCAACCTTGGTTATGTTTCATTTATCTTTATTATTTTTGGACTTTGGAAAAAAATTAACATTGAATGGAAGAATTATTTTTATCTTAGTGTGATGAAAGTTCAAGTGTGTTAAACCTTGGAAATTAGTAAATGATGCAATTGTTTAGATGTCAGACTGAGGATCTGGACATCGGTGGTAATTTTTGTGTTCTAGGATGTTATACATAATACTAAAAATCCTTGGTTGAATGTTGGATATGAAACTAAAAGATCTAGTGTAGGGTCAAGACGTGATTAGTGGACATGGAGTTCCACAAATATGAATGATATTGGTGGACATGGTGTTCCATGAATCTCGATGAGATTAGAGGACATGGTATTCCACATACCTAGATGAGATTAGAGGACATGGAGTTCCACATATATAAATGAGATTGGTGGATATGAATTTCCACATACATGGATGAGATACATGGGAATGTAATTCCACATATATTGTTTAAGGTGTTGGACATGGTGATATGCATCCATGGTTTTGGGTGTTAGACATAGAGCTTCCCATCCATGGTTTGGGGTGTCAGATATGACACTCCAAATCCATGGTTTATGGTGTTGGAAATGGTGCTCTACATCCAAAGTTTAGGGTGTTGACATGGCACTCTACATCAATGGGTTATGATATTGTACATGATGATTTTCATCCCTACTTTAGCTACCAAAATTGCACTCTTGGTATGAATAGTACTTAGACATGGTATGAGTACCTAAGGATGGTTCTTCTTTTACTCAATGTATATATCACCCAATATTTTAGTACATAAATGAATGGTGTTGGTTGAATAGGCTATGGTTGATCAGGTTTACAAACCTAAGGATCCTTAGTGGTTTTATTTTATTCCTTATAGCTGTATCTCAGCTAAGATGGAAATTTTCATTATCTTTCACTTATGGTAGTAGGTTATAGGTTCATCATTGGGGGTGGCCTACTAAGATTTATTTCCGATCCCCTGTGTCTTGAACTAGGTGTGTGTACAAACTTTATGTCTACTTTTAGGTTGATCATGGATACATAAAGGATAGGGAAGAGTATCATGATTACACGATCGAGTGGGATCTTCTCGTGTGGAGTCTTGTGATCAGGGTAGAGCATCTTGACATGGTTTTCGAAATAGTGTATGTGGCATGGATCATAGTTGGAATTATATCCAAGTGTATTTATTCCTTTTTTTCTAGTTTTTTATATTGAATACATGATTGGACCAGTGGGTGATCAATATTTTATGTTTGACATGGTGGTTTTAAATTTACTACATGTCATCCTATTAAATAATTTTTAGTTAATTTATTATTTTTGTGTAATATGATATGTATGATTCTTGTTTATTTATATTGTTATTATTATCTATGATACAGTGGTATAGTCTCCTCATAGTATCACTCTAGAACCCTATTTCTAGTTTGAAGCCCGCAACGTATGAGGAGGTGCACTTAAAATTGTGTAGTGAACCGATCTAGTTACTGTTTAAAGTGATCTAGGTCAAGATGTTTCAAAAGACTTATTCTTCATGTTGGAGAGTTATTGTAGAGTAATTTTCCTCTAGTAATGGACCAATTTCAAGATTACCTTCCAGAAGATTTCTCAAGATTAGTGCCCAAGTGGAGGATCATGTTTAGTACTGAGTTGGTTCCATGATTTGAGCCTATATCTAACCTACCATATTGGATGGAAAAAGTGGAGCTTCTAAAGTTGAAATTGAATTTGTAAGATCTTGTAACACCATTAGATTTTTCGAAATATTTTTTTTTGAATTAATTTATTCTTTTTGATATTATTAATTTAACACAACACTCAAAATAATTTATTTTATATTAAAACACTATGTATGGATTATGTTATACACAAAAGAAAGTTAATCTTGCACTATACGCAAAATAAATTTTAGATTTCTCTACACAAAATGCCAAGGTCATCTTACGTTATATAGAAGACTAACTTTCCTCGATGGCTTGCGTAACACATAAGACCGAGTGTTACTGAATAATAATTCATTATTAAGTTATTGTTATTTAATAAGATATAAAATAGTCATTAAATTTAATATTATAGGATTAATAAAATTATAAATATATATAGTTGAATTCATTTGTTACCTACTAATTAGAAAATAATATAGAAACCAAAAGAATATAAAGAGAATTATTTTATAAAAGACTATTTTTATGTGAAAAAGATGATTTATCTTAATAAGTTAAATTAATTAATACTATTTAATGATATTAATAAATTTATATGTTATATATTGAATAAAATATTTTTTAATTATCTAATTTATTTTATAGGCATTATATGAGAACATACCTAATATTACACATAAAAATCTATATTTTTTAAAAGTAGTTTTACCACAATTTAATGGTGAACCTATTTGAAATATAAATTTTGAAACTTTAATAAATATAATATTTAAAAATAAAATTCATCCTTGAAATAGAAACAAAATTATTAGGTTAGGATAAATTTTTGGTACTTTTTTATGAAGTTACATTTTTTGATGAATAGTTAAAAATTCTGAATTTTAATTCAAAATTGCTTTTTAATATAATTTATTTCTAAGGTTAAATTATATTTTAAATTGTTTTAAAAGTTTAATAAGATCATATTTTTAAAAATTAATAAAATTTTGTTCATTGTAATCAATTTAATATTGAAATTGAATATAAAAACATAGCAATCTTTTAGACACTTTTACTTTTAAACCCCGCATTGTTACCCCGTTCACAGGATTAAATTTAAATTAATTTCTACCACTTATGTTATTTAAATTTGAAAAAATTGAGTCCATATTTTTAATAATAATAATTTATAATTTCTAATAAGTTCAACTCAACTTTTGACCAAAAATATTAGTGAGTGCAGTTAAAATTAATTACAGTGATTAAGGTAAAATTAAGCTTAACAAGGGAATAAACCTTAAACTGAAGGTCCCAAATGGCCTAGAAACTTCTATAAAACCCATTTTTTGGACATATTTCGGACATAAACCTGAATTTATTATTATTTTTTGTTTTTTATGAATTTTATTAGGTAAAAATGTGGGTACACCTAACTCGTTTTCCAAAATACCAAGTGTGTCCTTTCCCTTCCCTATAAAAGGACACAACCTCTCCCAGTCCCTCACACCTCTCAAACCACTTAGGTTCTTCCAAGATATTACAAATAAAATTCACAACAACCCTAACTTTCTCTTTTAAGCCTAAATTTTGGTAGAAATACTTCCAAGGAATCCCTTTGGTGCAATCCAAAAGGAGTTACCCAATCAAGAGGTAACACCCTCCCTCAAGCTCCTTTATTTTATTTCCATTCTCCACTACCTAAATTATTATTATTCCATTATTGTATAAAAAAATTATACTAAATATACTAGGATATTTTTATGATAATTTCTTTACCTAAATTTACACACACTTCCATCTAATGGGTAACAAACATACTATTTATGTGTATGGTGAACTACCACATCACGCAATGATGATTGCTATTTTTTACTTTACCGCATCTCATAGTGGAAATTATGATAGAAAATCTATTTATATATGATATATATGATATTTATAATGTTTTATGATTTTTTAATTTTTATTTAGAACATACCCTTATTTTTTCCATCTTGTGTAAATATGATAATTTCGTTTGAGGTAGTGTGGACTACCGCCCCCTCAAAGCGATGTGATTCGTTAACACACTACATGGAATGTATTAAGGACAGGTTTAGTGAAACTATATGATATATATAAAATAATAATGTTACTATAATTATACATACATACACACACACATATATATATATATATATATTTCATTGAATTTATTTTTTTCAATACATCAATACAACAGAAGCATCGTTCATTCGTACGTACGACCTACCGTCTCCATGAATAGTGTATTCCATTTCATACTTATATATTAAATATATTATTATAACACAAATATAATTAAAATTAATGATATTTATATCATATTTTAAATTCTATAAATTATGATATAAGTATAAGGACGAAATAAAAACAAATTAGGACACAAGTGAAAAACAAAGTGAACATTACCTGAAGTGTAACCTTAACATGAAATTGTTAAAAAACGGGTAATATAAAGTCATAATAAAACCATATATGGTATTATATATAATAATATGGTTCTCTAAAATATTTGTAATAAACATAAATTTATTATACATGAATTTTTAACGAGTACGATGAGATTGAAGACACCAGGTTAGGGGATTTCATCTCAATTTTTATTTCCATGATATACATGACATAATCATCAATCATTTAGTTTTTGTGGTGTGTATACATCCCATGGATTTATTATATGATTATTATAATTTAACTTATGGGTATTTAAATATACATTTTATGATCTTTCTTTCATGGGGTCTATGTTTCAAAAGATATTAAATCAGAAAAGTGATTTTGTTGCAATTTTCCTTCTTTGAGACACATGCCATGTTATGCATATTTATTTCTCCATGAGGTGTATATACTAAATTTGAATTGTTAAATCATGAATATAATTATTTTAATGATATGTTAATATACATTTAATTTTATTCTTTCCATTTTCTTATGATCCAAGGTTACCAAATTGGCAATGATTTATGGATATAATATCACCATTTATCAATAATGTTTATGATTATGCTCCCATTGGTTAAATATTATGATATATATCTCAAGAAATATTTTGAGTTTTATTAAACTCTATTTATTTTTGTTATATCCATGTAATAGTACCATTTTTTCACTCTTTGGTACATAAGATGGTTAATAAAGTGTTTTTAAGAAAGTGTGACTTTACCTCTCCCTTCAGTCGAAAATATATGTTTCTTCAATACCATGTTTTCAAAAAAGGGATTTTGAGAATATTTTACTATTATAAAATCTTTAAAATAAATTTTTACCCTTTTTTTATTTTACCAATGTTTTCAAAGGAATCTTCTCATCGCTTTTCGATCAAGGAATTTTTCTAACCTAATTTCATTGCAAAATGAATGTTATTTTACCTCATACATAATGTATGGATTTACCCACCATAATTTATGCAAATATTCCTTTTCATGGTTAAATGGTTAATTTTTAAGAATTTTTTTAAAATTAATTTTCAAATAAGTGTGTTTCAAAAATTTGTCAAGCTTATTTTATAAGTTTTGAATTTTCAAAATGATTTAACTCTTTATTTATAAGTTTTCAAAGTATTTTCAAATAAATGGGGTTTTAAATGTTTTCAAGGAAAAATGTTTTCAAAATATTTTTATAATTTTTCAAGGGAAAAGGTTTTAAAAAATGATTTCAAGGATTCATTATATGTTTTCAATGAATTTCAAGTAAAATAGTTTTCTAAAGGTTTTATGATTTAAAAATAATTTTCAAAGAAGAACGAATATTTTCCTCAAGAAATGATTTGAAAATATTTTCCATGTTATTTTCTATCTAAGATGATATCTATTGATGTTAATTATTCTATTCTAGGAAATTATCAAAAGGTTCCATTCATATCCTTTCTTTAATGGTTTATATTTTTATGGAATGATTCTTATGAAACCCATATCTATTCCATAGCTTATATGATTTTTGAACCCACTTATTATTATGGGTTATGATTTGATTAAATGATTATGAAACCTATATCTTTTCCATAGGTTATGATATGATGAAATATTAATTATACTCATTTCATTTCATGGGTAATGATTTAATTTTTACAAAACCCATCTCTTTTTAGGGGTCATGATGTGATGAACCTTTTATTATCTTGTGTCACATGTATGAATGATTTTAGTTTGAGATGGGTGGGACCTTTATCTACCTCCAATTAATTGGGAAAGATTTATATATCATGATATAATGATGGGAATCATGTCAATGGGATTGATCTGATATGGGAAGATAGGGAAACCCAATCCCTTACAAGGAAAGGAATGCATTTGGGGATGGTGGTGTGTCCCGCCCAGTAGGTGTAGTCACCATGAAGATGGAAGATGGGGAAACCTGATCAAATATGGGAAGATGAGAAAAAATACCCCTTAAAATGAAAGGACTGTAACTAGAGATGGTGGTGTGTCCTTCCAAGTAGGTGAAGTTACCATGAAGCACCTTGATAAGTTATAACAATGCGTATTTGATTATAGGGAATGATATCACATGTGTATGTATGGCACAATTCCATGTCTTATTCCTATGTTATGATTTCATGTCTCATGTTCTTTATTTTATTATGATTTATGCCATGATTCAGGTTTATGATCTTTGATATGTAAAGTATGATCTTCTAATTCTATGCACATGTTCTCATACCCATATACTCATGTTTATGCTTACATGTCTCCCTTGTTTACCCTTACTAATCATCTAAGATCACCCATTTTTATGTTTCCTTCCCCAGGTTATAAAGATATGTATTAAGTATGGTGTGGATAAGAAGGATTCTAGTCATGAATAAACTAGTGTGAGATAAGTTAGATCTCTTATGTACCCATGTCTATGTTTCCATGTTTCCAAAGGCACTAAAGTAATACGGTTTTGGGCATCTTCTTGTGTAATGTTTTATGTATTTCACAAAAGTGATGTAATGTATATATACGTTAAGACTGATTCGTTATAGTTGGTATCAGAGTGAAAGTTTAGATAACCTTTGGAAACTAGGATGATAAAACTTTAGTGTGATCCCTAGAGATATTTCTAATGATATATCTATGGATGTCTCTAAGGATAAGTCTAAGGATGAGATAATTTTTAGGATAATGTCCTGGAATTTTGGAAAAGTATAGAGTGAGTGGTATCCAAGAAATAAATCCATGTATAGATACTACAAGTAGTGTGTCTCTGACAAAAAATGTAACTAGCGGTATCAACTCTAACAATATGTCCCAGGCCTAACTCGGGCTATTCGAGTACATGACAACAGACCATGCTGCACACCTAGTTTGAAACTACTAGTGAATATGCTTTGGAAATTCAGAAAATCTTCACAAAACATTATGTAGGATTTGTATATAAGGTTATTATGAATAACCTATGATAAACATAAGGTGTCATAGATTAAGGAAGTTATCATAACTTAGAATAATATAAGTGAATTTTCATGATTATGTGGTTACTCACTATGATAATCATTTCGTATTCAACAATTTATGGTTTTAGAAAATGGAGGGAATCCAAAAGAATGGGATTAATGTTGAATGTGATGGACAATATAATTATTAGATGTCAAATGGAAAGACTACTGGAGTGAAGGATGCTATGATCTTTCCTAATCAGTTTTCAAGGAACATGATCAACAATGTGTATCTTAACCAACTCCCAGACTCACCAAAGAAGAGAAGGAAGGAGTTCGCTAAGAGTTTATGTAATAGAGACCATGGATGAATAAAGATTTGGTTTACTTTGGGTCAAGAATGTGAAAATAATCACCTAATTGAATTTATTATAGGAATAAAAAGATTATTTTACTGTGAAAAGAAGAACACAAATAAAGTAACTGCAAAGGGAAAATGAAGAGTTTAATTAATGAAATGGATGATAATATTGAACTCTCTAAGGTATTATCAATTGATAATTTCTTTAAATGTAGAAATTATGGTAATTATCAAAATAAATTTTCTATATGGAAGTATTGTGAAGAGAATTATCAAGGTGGTACAAGTAATAGTTTTTCTAATGATGACAAAGATACAACGAATGACATATGAAAGGTATGTGCTATTTTAATGTTATTGTTGATAAAAATGATTAAATTGAGTTTGATAATGTTAATACATGATTCATATGTCATATTATTGGAAATAGGTATTATATAATATGTTTATAAATCCTAATTAAATGTTTAAGAATAAAGTTGGATTATTGAAGTGTATATGTTATGGAATTCAAAGATTATATTATATGAATCATGAAATATATAAGTATTTTTAGACTATGTTATTTTAGAATTTTAAAGGATATATTGAATGGTTCTGGAGAGGTAGAAAATTTATTTCAAGGAAAAGCGATAATTTGATTAAGGTATGGTAACCCTTAATATATTCCTTATGTTGAGATAATTATATTTGGATAATGATATGTTGGATAGAGATTAGTAAATTGGATGATACTGATCACCTTTGAATTGATTAAGGATTTGTTGAAAAGTGATTTATACTATCATGGATGTAGAATACAACATTTTTTTTAGATTTAAGTAATATATCCAATATAATTTGGAATAAGGAAACATGAATGTTTTTAGGAAGGATTTATGGTAATTCAGGTCATTACCATGTTTCAAGAGAATATACAATGACTATATTCACATGTTTGGAATGTAACAACCAAGAGCTACTTTGTGATATATGGGGGATCAATGTTAATCTAACTTTGTAACTTTCTTTATACTAATTTGGATTTTCATCTTTCATAAGGGTTATAAGGATAACCATTCATGAAAATTTTAATTTAAACTTTTGAGGAATTATTTATGTAATGATATTTCATTAAAAACCTTGGTTAAAAGGATATTTAGTGATTAAACTTATTTTAATGATGTCCATATTATTTTGGAGATTATATTAGTGTGGTTTTATAAAAAGACATCATGTATGTCGGGTGACAACCAATCAATTCCGGTAAGGATATGGGTCTTGAACCCATGACCGAAGGATGATATGGGTTTCATGCATACCACTGGCCTACACGATGTCCTGGTAAATGTATAATTATTTTTGATGGATAAATATTTATGACAAATAAATAGTGTTAATTTTTAGTTTTAGATATAAATGTATTAACCATATTTATTTTTAAAGATTGTTAGAGAAAAATAGTTATAATTTTCATTTTTTTAGGCCTTAAGATATTCTAAAATCGTATTTTAGTGCTTCGGGCATCAGTGTTAATTTAAAAACATCCATTTATTGAATTAATGGATGAATTAGAAATAGATAAAAAGACAACCAAATAATGAAATTTTTTTTATGGAAACATACCAATTAAATATATTTCCTTACATTCTTAGTAAATAAAATAATTAATCAAATATAGGATAATTATCAAAAAATGTGTTGTCCTAATAACTTAATTTTTATAGAACCGATGACATTTTAAATCATCACAGATTTATGACTCCGAGTCCCTGAGATTTTAATTTATCATTCAATTGTTTGTCATTGATGACCTCAATCACTACCTATGAATATTTATTCTTTTCCTCAAAGTCCTTTCACTATCCACTTATGTTTTCATATTTGGAACCCTCGTTATATATTACTTTGGGTAACCGTTATGTTTCTAATATTACTTTTTTAAAGGAAGATTTAGGATTCAGTTTTACAATATGGTTTTATATGAAAGGAAATTTCAAGTATTAAAACTTTGATAAACCAAAAACAATTTGAGGGAAAAATTCATTTTAAGGGGGGTAGAATGTAACACCCCAATATTTTTTGAATTTTTTTTCTAATTAATTTAATCATTTGGATATTTTTCATTTCACGCAACACTAAAAATAGTTTATTTTATTTTAAACCATTATGTATATCTTTTGTTATAAAAAAAGCATGATAATCATGCACTACATGCAACATAAATTTTAGCTTTCTCTATACGGAACACTGAGGCTATCTTATGTTACACACAAGACTAACTTTCCTCGATGGCTTGCGTAACACACAAGACCGAGTGTTACCGAACAATAATTCATTATTAAGATATTATTATGTAATACGATATTAAATAGGAATTAAATTGAATATTATAATATCAAAAAACTTATTAATATATATTTAATTAATTAGTTACCTATTAATTATAAAATAATATAGAAACTAAATGAATATAAAGGGAAAGATTTTATAAAAGACTATTTTTATGTGAAAAAGTTTATTTATCTAAAAAAGTTAAATTAATTACTACTAGTGAATGATATTAATTTAATTTATATGTTATATCTTCAAAAAAAATATTTTTTATAATCATCCAATTGATTTTATATTCATAATATATGAATAGACCTAATTTTACACATGAAAACCTATATTTTTCTAAAGGAATTTTTACCGCTATTTAATGGTGAACCTATTTTGAATCTAAATTTTTTAAATTTAGTAAATATAATATGTCAAAATAAACTTAATATTTGAAATATAATCATAAATACTTGGTTAGGTTAAAATTTTTGTACTTTTCTGTGAAGTTTCATTTTTTGATGAATAGTTAAAAACAATGAATTTTAATTCAAAACTTCTTTTTCATATAATTAATTTATAAGGTTAAATTATATTTTAAATTGATTTAAAAGTTTAATTATATCATATTTTTATAAATTAATCTATTTTTGTTCAATGGAATCAATTTCACATTGAAATTGAATATAAAAATATAGCAAACTTTTGGACATTTTTACTTTTAAAACCCATATTGTCATCCCATATGCAAGATTAAATTTAATTTAATTTATAACAATTATGTGATTATAATTTGTTAAAATTGATTCTATATTTAGAATCATAATAATTTATAACATCTAAGAAGGTGAATTTAATTTTTGACCAAAAATTTTAGTGTGTGTAGTTAAACTTATTTACAATGATTAAGGTAAAATTAAGGTTAACAAGAGAATAAACCTTAAACTTAAGGGTCCAAATTACCTATGAACTTTCCAAAACACCATTTTATAGAAATATTTATTCGATAAAACTTTAATTATTTATTTTTTTTGTTTTTTATGACTTTTTTAGGTAAAAACGTGGGTACATCTAACTTGTTTTTAAAAAATACCAAGTGTGTCCTTTCCCTTCCCTATAAAAGGTCACCACTTCTCCCACTTCCTCACACATCTCAAACCACTTAGTTATAGAAAATATATTCCAAATACACTTAAAAACAACCCTAAATTACTCCTTTAATCCTCCCTTTGGGTATAAATACTTTCAAGAAATCCATTTGGTGAAAACCAAAAGGAGTTACCTGATCAAGAGGTAACACCCTCCCTCAAGCTCCTTTCTTTTATTTCCATTATCCACTACCTAAACTATTATTATTACATTATTGTACAAAAAAACTAGTATTATAAATATAAAAGGATATTTTTATGCTAAGGTTTTGAATGAAATTTACACACACTTCTATCTAATGGGTAACAAACATACTATTTATGTGTAACCTGAACTACCGCTTCACGAAATGATGAATGTTCATTTTCAATTTATCTTCTATCATGGTATAAATTATGATGAAAAATATATTTACATATGATATATATTATATTTATAATTTATTTATTCTTCTGTAATGTTTATTTAGAACATACCCTTATTATTTCCATCTTGTGTAAATATGATAATTTCTTTCGAGGAAGTGTGGACTACCGCCCCCTCAAAGCGATGTGATTCATTCACACACTACATTGAATGTATTAAGGATATGTTTAGTGAAACTATTTGATTTATATAACATAATAATTATAATTTAATAATATTATATACATATATACATATACATATATTTAATTTACTTTATTTCCTTCAGTATATCAATATAATGGAAGCAACGTTCATTCGTACGCACGACCTACCGTCTCCATGAAAGGTGTATTCCATTTCATAATTATATATTCTACAGATTAATATAATAAAAACATAATCAATATTAATTATATTTATATAATGTTTTACATTATGTAAATTATTATATAAGTATAAGGACTAAAGATATAAAAAATTAGGACAGAAGCGAAAAACAAAGAGAATATTACCCAAAGTGTAACATTAACATGAAATTGTTAAGAAGAATGTAATATAAAGTCATAATAAAACCATATATATTATTAGATATAATAATATGTTTTTATAAAATATTTATAATAAACTTACATTTATTATATAGGAGGTTTGAATGAGTACGATGAGAGTCAAGACACAAGGTAAGGGGATTTCATCTCACTTTTTATTTCCATGAGATACATGCCTTAATCATCACTTATTTCATTTTTATGGTGTGTATGAAAACCATGAATTTATTCTATAATTATTTTACTTCAAATTATGGGTATTTAAATATCAATTTTTTGATGTTTCTTTCATAGGGTCTATGTTTCAAAAGATACCAAATCGGTAAAGTGATTTTGTCTCAATTTTCCTTCTTTGAGGCACATGCCTCGTTATGTACCTATATTTTTTCTTGAGGTATATATACTACATTTGAAATGTTACAACCTGAATCTCCTTATTTTCATGATATGTTAATATTCATGTAATGATATTATTATCATTTTGTTATGATCCAAAGTTACCAAATTGGTAATGGTTTATGGCTACAATCTCACTATTTATCGAGATTGTTTATGATTATGATACCATTGATGAAATATTATGATCCATATCTTAAGAAATATTATTATTTTTCTTAACCTCTAGTTATTAATTTTATATCCATGTAATGGTTCCATTTTTTAACCTTTTGATACATAATATGGTCAAGAAAGTGTTTTTAAGAAAGTATGACTTTACCAATTTTCCGGTTAGAAATATATGTTCCTTCAAAACCATGTTTTAAAAAAAGGTTTTCTAATAATATTATACTATTATATAATATTTAGAAGACATTTTTAGCATTTTTTAATTTTACCAATGTTTTCAAAGGAAACTTATTTTCTCTTTCTGAACAAGGAATTTTCCTAACCTTTTTACCATACAAAAAGAATGTTCTTTTAACTTGTACGACTTATAGGGATTTACACGTTGTCATTTCTGTGAAGATTTATTTACATTTTAAATGGTTAATTTTTATGAAAATGTTTTTAAAAGAATTTTTCAAAGAATTTTTTTTCAAAAAATTTTCAAGATTCTTTTATAATTGTCAATGTAAACCGTTTTCAAAACATTTCAAGCTATATTTATAAGTTTTCGAAGTATTTTCAAAGAAATGGTTTTCAAAAAAATTTCAATATTATTTTATATGTTTTTAAGGAGAATTGTTTCCAAAATATTTTCAAGACTTATTTATAAGTTTTCAAAGTATTTTGAAAGAAATAGTTTTCAATACATTTTCAAGATTATTGTATAAGTTTTTGAGGAAAATGGTTTTCAAGACGTTTTCACAAGTTTTCAAAGGAAAAAGGTTTTCAAAGGAAAAGGTTTTCAAAATGATTTCAATATTTCATTCTATGTTTTCAATATATTGTCATAGAAAATGGTTTTCAAAAGGTTTTATGTTTTAAAAAAAATTTCAAAGAAGAAAGTATATTTTACTCAAGAAATTTTTTCAAAATATCTTTCCAAGTTATTTTTAATCTAAGATAGCATCCCTTTATGTTACTCATGACCTTATAATAAATGATCCAAAGGTTCCATGAATATAATTTCTTGAATGGTTTATGTTTTTATAGAATTATTCTTATGACACCCATTTCTATTCCACTGGTTATATTATTTTGAAACCCACTATTTTTCACGGGTTATGATTTGATGAAATGATTATGAAACCTATCTCTTTTCCATAGGTTATGATGTGTAGAAATGTTAATGATACTCATTTAATTTCATGGGTTATGATTTGATGTTTATAAAACCCATATATTTTTAGGGGTCATGATGTGATGAATTTTTTATTATCTTGAGGCACATGTATGAGTGATTTTATTATTAGTTAAGTGGGACTTATATCTACCTCTAATTGATTGGGTAAAGATTTATATCTCATGAGATAATGAGGGGAATCAAGTAGATGATATTGATCTGATATAGGAAGATGGGAAAACCTGATCCCTTACAATGAAATGACTAAAGCTGGGGATGATGGTGTGTCCCACCTAGTAGGTATAGTAACTATAATGTTTGAAGATTGGGAAACCTGATCCACTATGGGAAGATGGGGAAACCCGATACCTTATAAGGAAAGGACTGTGACTGGGGATGGTGGTGTGTCCTGACTATTAGGTTCTGTTCTTATGAAGTTCCTTGATAAGTTCTGGCAATGCATCTTGAATTACAGTGAATGATATCACATGTTTATGTATGCCACAATTTTATATCTTATTCAAAAGTTTTGATTCCATGAAATATGTTTATTTCCTTATGATTCATGCCTTATAAACTACAAATATTTATGGCGTGATTGATGTTTATGATCTTTGATATGTATGATATGATCTTATAATGTTATGATCATGTTCTCATACACCTATATTCATGTTTATGCATACATATCTCCCTTTTTTACCATCACTAAGCATCTGAGATCACCACTTTTTATGTGTTCTTCCCCAGGTTATGAAGATATATTTTAAGTATGGTGTGTCTAAGAAGGGTTCTAGTCATGAAGAACCTAGTGGAAGATAATGTAGATAAATTATGTACCAGTGTTTATGTTTCCATATTTCCAAAGTCACTGAACTAATATAGTCTTTGGGGTTCTATTTGTGTAATGTTTTAAGTGTTCCATAAAAGTGATATAATGTCTATGTATGTTAAGATTGATTCGATATAGATATGGAATCTAAGGGATTCATACAGTCTAGTACTTAATTGTGGGGTTATACTATAATTTTTTCAAAGAAGAATGATGAGACTTTTCACTTAAGTGTGGATTACCAGATACAGAACCAGATCAATGTAATGAACCACTATCCCCTTCTATATATTGATGATATCTTCAATCAATTGAGAATTGTTTGGATTTTCTCTAATATTAACATGAGGACAAGGTACCATCAATTTAGGGTGATACTGTCTGACATACCCTATACTAGTTTTAGAAGTAGGTATGGCTTGTATGAGTTCATAGTAATATTTTTTGGTCTAATGAATGCACTGATGGTATTCATGTAATTAATGAATCAGATCTTCCATAAGTTATTGGATCAGTTTTTGGTGGTTTTTTGATGACATCTTGGTGTACTCCCAGTATAGAGACGATTATACTAAACATATTGACATCATACTAAGTATAATTATAGAGCATCATATTTATGCCAAGATATCTAAATTTAATTTCCATATTATAAAATTTAACTTCTTAGGCCACATTATCTCAAATGACAGAGTGTTAGTGGGACGAGGAAAGGTGTCTATCATGGTATCTTGGGAATGACCCAATAATTCCTTATAGATTCAGAGAATACTAGGTCTGGTGGGATATTACCAGTGTTTCATTGAGGAAGTATCCAATCTGGTAGCACTTATATCTAGGAGGACCAATAAAGGGGGAAAGTTTTTTTGATTTGATTCATATGAGGTGTCTTTCCAATAATTGAGGAGAATGTTGACGTCAGCATTGATTCTCACTTACCTGAGTTAGGTAAAGAGTATACCATGTATTTTGATGCATCAAGAGTCATTCTAGGAGTTTTTATGAATGAGGAGGATCAATTGGATTCTCATGAATTTAGAAATTTGAGGTTATATGATCAGAATTATCCTACTCACTTTATGGAGTTCTCTATGGTGGTACATGACCTGAGATGTTAATGGAATTATCTTTTCAGTGATAGTTTTTTTTATATACATATATTATAAGAGAATAAATTATATCTCTTCAAATCATGAATCAAACCTTCATAAGAGGATGTGGGTCAAGTATCTATAGTTTTTTAACCTTGATTTGGGATATACTCCCCATAGGGGAAATGTTGTTTTTGATTATTTGAGTAGGGTGGTCCATAGGCTGGAGGACATAGTAAAGGAGCAGGTTGAGTAGCAGGCGATGTGTGGAGGTTTGAGGCACTAAAATGACCACCCCTAGGTGGTCCACCATGGGCTCTACGAGTTGGTTCATAGGGGCAGACCCAACTTTAGGCGATAGATTCATACATTCTTAATGTTACATAGATGATTAGAGTTACGATATGTGTCTTATCCACCCTAGATGTAGTTCTTATTGACACAGGTTCTAGTCACTCTTTCCTTTCCATAGTTTTTGTTCGGATCTCAGAGATTCTAGTGGATCTATTGGCTCAATCATTAAATTTAAAGACTTTTAGTAGATTTTTTAGATCAATCATTACATTACAAAGTATTGTAACGCCTGACATCTGGGTGCTGCCCAAGGATTCCCTGTACCCAGATGGTCACATGACCTAAAGAACCTTTCCCCAAAATCCAGAGGCTACTGACTAATAGTGAGGGACCAGGTCTGATAACGGGGAAAATATGACCTCATTAGGAGAGTATACACATCATAATAACAATAGTAATAATAGAAGAAGCAGTAATACCAACAAAAGAAGTAAACAATAGAATACTGATAGGAATATAACAACAAGATCATATATAAATTATACATGTCACATGTATCTATGAAAGCATCCAAACAAGTCACAATGTTGGAAAACAATACTGAAACCAAGTACAACAGGAAAACAAGTAAACTATAGCATCATCACAAGACTCATCTTGGTCCCATACTCTCGAGCTCCAATAGCAATCAAGTACATGATGAAAAAGGGTGCTTTCCTTTATCTATACCTGCAACCATATAATTTCTATAGATCCAAAAGTATGAACCAAATAGGGTGTGAGATGAATCCCAGTAGGAAAATACCAAAAGATCTGTGCCTAACTATCAGTGAATATATATAGTAGGTAATATATAGAAATTAAGTAATAAACTAGGAAGTACTCAAAAGTAAACAGTCCTACATATTTCAATTACATTCATTTACATTTATTAATTATTTAAACCATTGAATAATGAAATATCAAGATCTAGACTAAGCTTTGTATCCCCTGTTTAATAGTAAATAGATGTATCATAAGACCATCTAAACAATCTAGTAACATTGAGTCCAAGCTTGTGCTTTGGATTGATAGACTAATCATAATAGTGCAATCAATCAAAAACAACCATTTGGGAAAGATCTTATAGTATAACCCCTATGATTTAACATAGAACTAATCATACACAAACTCCCACCTGGGAACCTATCATGGTTAATACCCCCTTGGTATACAAAGAAAAAATAAACTATAATGACCACCTGACAGTAGCTCTCATAGTTAGTACCTTCTTGGTCCAACATTCAATTAATAATGACCCTCTGGGTAGCTCTCACAATCTAGCACCTATGGTCTATGATCACCTAAAATATCTCATAGTCAATACCTCTGGTTCAACATAACAATAACTCATAAATAAATAACCATACTTCGAGAATCTATCACAGTCAAATTCCCCTTGGTCAAACTTTCACAATGCGAATCACATGCATCTCGGATAACCATCGTCTCCATCCTAACAAACAAGGAATGGGAAACAAGCAAGCCTAACAAAAATTATAGACCAAATGACCATAATCAAACAATCAGGGGAATGTACCCATGGGGTGTCCCATAATAAGGTATCTAACCTTATGCATAAATAATAACCCTTTCTCAATTGAAGAAACCATAGTAGGTATTAAACATGGTCTAATTCTAAAACATGCAATACCCTAAACATGGGTATTTGGCACTTTTAGCATATATAATCCAAATACAACCAAATAAAAGAACAAACCACATACCTTGATGTTGTATAGCCAAAACTCTAGAATGTCAGACCTTGAATCATCCTAGAATGACGTAGATCTACAAAAAGGGTAAAAATGATCATCCTTGAATAAATAACAAGAGAGGAGGAATTAGGAAGAAATGATCTATGAGAAGATAGAACTCACCAGTAGGAATCCAATGCAACTGATAATGTCTTAATTGGATCTCAGATAAAGAACCAAGAGGATCTCAAAGTTATTCGACATTTCTATCACTCTCCTGTACGAACCGAGGGGAGAAGAAGGGTGTTCTGGATGTGAGATGTGACCCCGCACCGATATAAAAAATAAAAAGAAAAGTGAAAAACATGTTCATTTAATATAAACACTGTGTAATAGCCTCAATCGGCTCCCGATTTAGGCGGTCTTCCATGTAAGGGTTGGTGTCCTCAGAACCAAATGTTTTGTACTTTGATTACATGAATGTTCACTTAATATATATTGTTCATTGTTCTGTATGACTATAATATAATAATGTCCTGGAATATTTGTTGCATTAATAAGGTCATAGAAGATCCCCGCTATGATGAGAACCTTGAAATTATATAACAATATTCTTAAATAAAGTTCTGCGGTTGGATGACATACTATGATAGGACACATAGTATAAAGACCGTCATGTGCGAGTACTTGTAAGAAGACGAGACTCTCTCTCATGGAGTTCGCACTTGGTAATCTACAAGATGGGAGATTATGAGAACAGACCCGCCAATAGCAATTCTGCATGTCGTGGTGTCATCGGACATTGCTATCTATGAGCGTGTGTAATGTTTCTTAGACTGGAAGATTATCATTAACTCATGTCATGACCCGCGCACTTAGATTTATTGACGAAAACCGTCACGCAGAAAGTTGGCGGGAAGTAGGGTACGTTGGGAGCGTCATGAGTGACATGTTGTTAATGTATAAGTCGAGGAAGGATTTGTCCCTTCCATTTATGGAATTTGATATCTCGGCCCTTTGATTGAAAAAGAACTGTCGCATTAAATTCCATGGCCATGGTGTGAACGACGAGTTTATTTCAGGTAGTCAAAGAATGAAGGATCAAGCATATAGGTTTATGACACTGCCATGAAACCTGCTTGATGAGATATCGAGACAAAGGGATTAAATTACACAGTAAGAATTCGTATGAGGTGATACGTCAATGAGGCATCAACTTCTTTCTCTTGGGTGCCTTGACCCGTTGCTAGACAATAATCTTGGACTTTAGGCAAGCCCGCCTAATGCCAACGAGAAAGAGGCCTAGAGGGTCACACACTAAGTGTATCCAAGCATCTCAAGTTGAATAAAGATTATTCCCGTATGTGGTTTAATAATTATTCAAGGAATCCTAAGTTGTTTTAAATGATGGAGGAAAAATAAAATAAAACAAGTACACGCCGTATATTATTAAATGTACACGCCGTGTAGTTTTATTTTGTAAAAGAAATGAATAAATGAAAACAAGATATACACATCGTGTATATTTAATGTACACACTGTGTAGTTTTCAATGAAAAACAAGTACACACCATGTATTTATTATTACACGCCGTGAAGTTTTTCTAGTCAGGATTTTGAGGATATAATATCGTTTCATTAAATGATATTTATTATAATCAGCGTGAGCGCATGTCAAGGAATTAATTATTCGACATGGGGGTTTTCAATAAGAGTTAATGAAATAAATGAAATGCGTAACATGTTTATTTATTGTCATAACTCTACAAACTCAAACTCGATTATAAATATCCTCACAATCCCAACTCTTTTCCAACAGACAAGAGAATTGTTGTGCACAACATTTTTGGAAAATTGTTTCAAGGACAAAAGAACCTCTTCCTCCAAGAACGCTCTCAAGACCGAGAGAGATACTCTTCCATCGGATCAAGATGATCTAAGGCGGACAACGCAAGAAAAAGCTTCTCCACTCTAGCACCCAGAGAATCATTTGGCAACGTCCAAAGATACGAGGTACATGTGTGGATCACCGCTAGAGGGAGTCTACACTTGGTTTCTACGATGCAACGACGGATCACATCGATAACGTGATCAAGAACATCAATGAAGAAAGAACACCCAAAAGGCATTTCTTTATAATTAATTAAATTAATTATAATCAACATGTAACGATCCTTGTTTATGGTTCTGGGACAAACCATCTTCTTTGTCTCCTTTGGTGATTCGATCCGTGGAGACTGGCGTTTATCGTCGTATTTATCCCAGATTGATCATTGGTAATAACAAAAAGCCAAGTGGGAACATCCACCCACGCGCTTCCGCTACGCCCGGAACCTTCAAATGGTATCAGAGGGAGGTTACAACGTTGATTATAGTTATTTAATTTTCGTTGATAATTTACGCATTTATATTTGATTCAATTCAAAATATATCGTTCTATTAATCTGAATAAACAAGATCTATTCTTCCTCCTTCGTTTCTCGATTCATATCACATAAAAGACTTTTTAATTTTAATTTTGATTAAAATAGAAACGAGGAATTCATCCGGAGGAGTCGCTCTTTCTATCTGTACAACACGGGATTACACGGCATGTATTTAAAACTACACGCCGTGTACTTAGGTTCAATGAACCGGCACTGGTCCACCAAACCACGCCGTGTGAATTGATTATGCCTAAGTTTTAATCACGCCATGTTGACCAGAATTGAATGGTGCGTGGAAACCAGAATACACGGCGTGTATGTTGGAGCAACACGCCGTGTAGTCCGTTCCGGCCCAAGTGAAACCGTGTACAAAGATAAGCCGTGTACTGCGTACATGGGATTGCCAGGCCGGTTACCACGTAACAAGGAAGTACACGCCATGTACTCCAAAATTTCCAAAGTACATAAAACACGCCAAATCCTCGGCGTGTACTTTGGATAAAGGGTGAAAAGAAAAATACACGCCATGTAATTATAAACTACACACTGTGTACTTTCTAGAAATGGAATTTCACCAGGTTTCCTCCAATGTACAAAGACCCGTACAAGGAATATGGATGAGAAGAATATCAAGGAAATTAAGAAAGGAATTTAAGATAAATAATTGATTAATTATAAGATCATAATTAATTGAATTCGAGCGCGTCTTATCTTAAATAAAAGAACGATTAATAGAATTTGAATTCTAAATATGCATAAATGTCGTTCCATATTATGGATTATCATGAGCTAGACCAAAGACCCTTTGTATGTGTATGGTTTCATTTAAATTTATTTAATTTAAATTTGTTGGCCTGCGAGACTTCTTCTAATAAAATGTAGGGCCTGCGTGCCCATGGTTTCTTTAATGTAAACCCATGTAATGGAGGATATCCCAAGCAAGAGGAGACGGTTCAAATCCCGAAGCTGAGGTGAAACCGATGCAAGAAGATACAAAGGTGGACAGGTGGGAGCTGAAAAACACGAACCAACAGTTTCAAGGTGTTTTCCCTAGGTCAGAGTTAGCTTATCAAAACCGCTAGATAAGCTAACCAATAGAAGCTCATGATCATGCCATATTATTTTATTTCTTTCTGATTGCATGGTTTATTTATTATGTATGTGTTGTCGCGATCACATAATTAATAAAATGAACAAGCATGCAAAGATGAAATAAAATAAAAACCAGACTATGCATAAACATTATCAGAACATGGTTAATCACTTAAGCAATCATCACTTAATATTAACAAACATGTGATAATGTGAAACTATGCATAAAGGAATAAAATACCTCAATACCATATTAAGTCAGACCAAGCCTTCCGTTACCTGATTAAGGGCAAGACTCAATAAAACTATGTGTTTGACCAACCCTTGTTGGGACACTTACTTTTGTAAAGGAAGCCCTTATGAAAGGTTTCGGGTTGACTTGACCATATTACATCAAGAGAAGTAGCCATTTATAGAATTGGTGTAATATTGGAGGCAATAGTTGAGGAAATCCAAGTCAGGATTTCAGGATTGGGGAGTCCACTCAACAGATCAAGGAACTGTAAGCTCACAGTTGGCAAAGACCTGCCTACCTAAATACCTTCAAATAACTTGACCAACCCTTGTTGGGGTTATGCGAAGGGAAATATGGATCTTTTCCACTAGAATGTCAAAGCAACTGGACATTCCGAGTTCAATGGTGAGGGCCATTGGGACTTGATAAAATAGTGGGAGAATTAAATTTTTTATTATTTCTCATAAAAATATAATCAAGAAAGTACTAATAAATCTTCTCTTTTAAATTGTAGAATCAATATGACAAACACATCAACCACTTTTTCCTTGCGATCAATTCTGGATAAAGACAACATCTTCACCAGCAGTAACTTTCAGGAATGGTTTAGGCGCCTTCGGGTTATCCTACGCCATGAACGAATGTTTTATGTGCTGGAGTCCTCACTTCCTGATTCCCCTGCCCCAGGGGCGAGTGATGAATATTTCCTAGTATATGATCAATATTTGAACGATGCACTCGACGTTCAATGTTTGATGCTATCATCAATGTCTAGTGATCTCATGAAGTCTCATGAAGACATGGATGCCTATAGCATGCTCGAGCATCTCCATGGTCTATACCAGGAGAGAGAAAGATAGGAAAGGTTTGAGATCTCCAAGGCTCTATTTTAGAGCAAGCTTGGAGAGGGTGCCCCAGCCGGGCCTCATGTAGTCAAGCTCATTGGCTACATTGAGCGCTTGGAGGTTCTAGGGTTTAAAATCCCCGAAGAACTGGGTACCGATCTCATTCTTGCATCACTCCCCCAGAGCTTCTCAAACTTTGTTGTGAACTTCAATATGAACAACATTGAGAAGTCTTTGTCTGATCTTCTCATCCTCATTCGCCAAGTGGACACTAACATGAAACGTGAAAATCCTTCTGTCCTCATGGTGAATAAAAGGAAAGGGAAGGAGAAGAGATTTAATCCCAAAGCTTCTTCAAGGCCTTCCAAGAAAAGGAAGATCAAAGGGGAGGCAAAGGAACATGATGTTGTTTGTTTTTCATGTGGCAGGAAGGGCCACTGGAAGAAAAACTGCACCCATCCAAGGACGCAAGGGGAAGCTTCAGGTGCATTTGTTATCGAATGCAATCTATTTGTTTCTACTAATTGGTTATTAGATACTGCTTATGGTGCTCACATCTGTATCCAAATACAGGAACCGGGTAGATTCAGGAAGATTGATCGAGGGGAGGTAGATCTACGAGCAGCCAACGGATCCATACTCGCTGCTGTAGCTGTCAGAGACTACCACCTCACATTGCCTACTGGGATGGTCTTAGTTTTGAAAGGTTGTTATTATGTGCCTTCTGTTACTAAAAACATTATTTCAGTATCCAGATTAGATACTGATGGATTCATCTTCAAGTTTGAAAGTGGATGTTGCTATTTTTATAAAGATAGCATTTGTTTTGGTAGGGTACATTTATATAACGGACTTTATGTGTTAGACTATACAAACCAAGTAATGGAAATCGATGACAAAGTTAATTCACATGACTCATACCACACCCAACTTTGGAATCACCGACTAGGTCATGTCAGTTAGAAACGTTTGACAAAATTACCTCAAGATGGGTATTCAGATTATTTCGAACTAAAACCACTTGGTGTATGTCATGTGTGTCTACAAGGAAAAATGACCAAAGCCCCATTTAGTGGGAAAGGTAAAAGAGCTAAAGAGCTTCTAGAATTAGTTCACACAGATGTGTGTGGGCCATTTCCAGTTGAGGCAAGGGGTGGGTTCTCATAATTCAAAACTTTTACTGATGATTTTAGTAGATATGGATATATCTACTTAATGAGGTATAAGTCAGATTCTTTTGACCGGTTCAAAGAATACAAGAATGAAGTTGAGAACCAGCTTGGTAAGAAGATTAAGAAACTTCGCTCAGACAGAGGAGGAGAATATATTAATCAGGACTTCATTGATTTCTTACGGGATTTTGAGATTCTATCTCAACTCACTCCTCCTTACACGCCACAATAGAATGGTGTAAGTGAAAGGAGGAACCGCACCCTGTTGGACATGGTGAGATCAATGATGAGTCATGCAAGTCTTCCATTATACTTTTGGGGATATGCATTACAAACAGAAACACACATACTAAACCAAGTACCAACTAAATTGATAAATGGTATTCCATACGAGTTATGGAGTGGATGCAAATCCATGTTATTGAATTTACATGTGTGGGGTATCGAATCATTTGTTAAGGCCTCTTCAGGTAACAAAATCGCACCCCGAGGCACAAAGTGTATCTTTATAGGATATCCCAAGGAAACAAGGGGATATTACCTATACAACCCCTCAGACAAAAAGGTTACAGTGGCAATACACGCCATATTCCTTGAGAGGGAGCACATCTCTAAAAGAGATAGTGGGAGCGATATAGAATTCGATGAAGTTGAGGCTCAAGATACACATGAGTTGGTACAAGAACAGATTCCACAAAGCCCCATGGAAGAACAATCTTTTCCAGAGACACAAGAACTGCGTATGAGCACGAGAGAGGTGAGAGAACCAGAACGATATGGTTTTCTTGTCACTGAGGATGGTGAATCATTATTGGTTGACAATGATGATCCTCTTACCTACAAGGAAGCAGTTGAAGGCACAGACGTTGCCAAGTGGAAAGAAGCCATGAATTCTGAAATGGATTCCATGTACCAAAACCAAGTCTAGATTTTGGTAGATCCTCCAGTTGATGTAAAGCCTATTGGTAATAAATGGGTATTCAAGAAGAAACTGGACATGGAGGGGAAATTCAGCACCTACAAGGCACGACTGGTTGCAAAAGGTTTTAGACAGCGTCAAGGAATTGACTATGATGAAACCTTTTCACTGGTTGCGATGCTGAAATCCATCGGAATCCTATTGTCCATTGCTGCTTACCATGACTATGAAATTTGGAAAATGGATGTCAAAACATCTTTCCTTAACGGGAACCTCCAGGAAGATGTCTACATGACACAACCTGAAGGGTTTGTGACTCCAAAGGATGACAAAAAGGTATGCAAGTTGCAGAAATCCATTTATGGATTAAAGCAAGCATCAAGATCATGGAACATTCGTTTTGATGAAGCTATAACGGAATTTGGATTTGTTAAGAACGAATGTGAGCCTTGTGTCTACAAGAGGTTTAGTGGGAGTGCAGTCATTTTTCTAATAGTATATGTTGATGACATATTACTAATTGGAAACGAAGTACCTATCTTACAGTCAGTTAAGGCATGGTTGCATAAATTCTTCTCCATGAAAGACTTGGGTGAGGCGGCATATATTCTTGGGATCAAGATCCATCGTGATAGATCCAAGAGAATGCTGGACCTGAGTCAAAGTACATACATTTACAAGATACTGAAGAGATTCAGTATGGAACAGTCCAAGAGGGGATTGTTTCCAGTGTCACATGGCATTCATCTTTCCAAGAAAATGTGTCCTCAGACACATGAGGAAAGAAAGAGAATGGCAAGGATCCCTTATGCATCCGCGATTGGGTCAGTCATGTATGCTATGCTATGTACAAGTCTAGATGTTGCTTATGCATTAAGTGCGGTAGGCAGATATCAAGCTGATCCAGGAGATCACCATTGGATGACAGTCAAGACTATCCTTAAGTATCTGAGGCATACTAAGGATATGTTCCTGGTTTATGGAGGAGATGAGGAACTAGTCATCAGAGGACATGTAGATGCTAGTTTCCAGACTGATCAAGATGACATGAAGTCACAGACTGGATACATCTTCAGTTTGAATGGAGGTGCAGTGAGCTGGAAGAGCTCAAAGCAAAGTGTGGTGGAAGATTCTACAGCAGAGTCCGAGTATATCGCAGCTTCTGAGGCAGCTAAAGAAGTAGTATGGATGTGAAGCTTTGTCCAAGAGTTGGATGTAGTACCGAGCAGTAAAGATCCTATCACACTCTATTGTGATAATACTACAGCGGTGGCACTTGCAAAAGAGACAAGGTCACATCAACAGACAAAGCACATACTTCGGAAGTATCATCTCTTGAAGGACTTTTCTCAGAGAGGTGAAGTTGCAATGAGCAGTATTTCCATAGAAGACAACATGGTGGACCCATTGACTAAAGCCTTGACTCAACAGAAACATGATCATCAGGTGAGGTCTAGCGGACTGAAAGTCGTAGGCAATTGGCTCTAGTCTAAGTGAGAGTTTTTAAGGGTTGGTGTCCTCAGAACCAACTGTTTTGTACTTTGATTACATGAATGTTCACTTATTATATATTGTTCATTATTCTGCATGACTATAATATAATAATGTCCTGGAATATTTGTTGCATTAATAAGGTCATAGAAGATCCCCGCTATGATGAGAACCTTGAAATGCTATAACAATATTCTTAAATAAAGTTCTGCGGTTGGATGACATACTGTGATAGGACAAATAGTATACAGACCATCATGTGCGAGTACTCATAAGAAGATGAGACTCTCTCTCATGGAGTTTGCACTTGGTAATCTCCAAGATGGGAGATTATGAGAATAGACCCGCCAATAGCAATTCTGCATGTCTTGGTGTCATCAGACATTGCTATCTACGAGCGTGTGTAATGGTCCTTAGACTGAAAGATTATCATTAACTCATGTCATGACTCGCGCACTTAGATTTATTGACAAAAACCTTCACGCAGATAGTTGGCGGGAAGTAGGGTACATTGGGTGCGTCATGAGTGACATGTTGATAATGGATAAGTCGAGGAAGGATTTGTCCCTTCCATTTATGGAAGTTGATATCTCTACCCTTTGATTGAAATAGAACTGTCGCATTAAATTCCATGGATATGGTGTGAACGAAGAGTTTATTTTAGGTATTCAAAGAACGACGGATCAAGCATATAGGTTTATGACACTGCCATGAAACCTGCTTGATGAGATATCGAGACAAAGGGATTAAATTACACAGTAAGCATTCGTATGAGGTGATATGTCAATGCAGCGTCAACCTCTTTCTCTTGGGTGCCTTGACCCGTTTCTAGACAGTAATCTTGGACTTTAGGAAAGCCCGCCTAATGCCAACGAGAAAGAGGCCTAGAGGTTCACACACTAAGTGTATCCAAGTATCTCAAGTTGAATAAATATTATTCCCGTACATGTTTTAATAATTATTCAAGGAATCCTAACTTGTTTTAAATGATGGAGGAAAAATAAAATAAAACAAGTACACGCTGTATATTATTAAATGTACACGCCGTGTAGTTTTATTTTGGAAAGGAAATGAATAAATGAAAACAAGATATACATGCCGTGTATATTTAATGTACACGCTGTGTAGTTTTCAATGAAAAACAAGTACACACCATGTATTTATTATTACACGCCATGTATTTTTTCCAGTTGGGATTTTGAGGATATAATATCGTTTTATTAAATGATATTTATTATAATCAGCGTGAGCGCATGTCAAGGAATTAATTATTCGACATGAGGGTTTTCAATAAGAGTTAATGAAATAAATGAAACGCGTAACGCGTTTATTTATTGTCATAACTCTACAAACTCAAACTCGATTATAAATATCCTCACAACCCCAACTCTTTTCCAACAGACAAGAGAATTGTTGTGCACAACATCTCTGGATAATTCTTTCAAGTCCAAAAGAACCTCTTCCTCCAAGAACTCTCTCAAGACCGAGAGAGATCCTCTTCCATTGGATCAAGAAAATATAAGGCGGACAATGCAAGCAAAAGCTTCTCCACGCTAGCACCCGGAGAATCCTTTGGCAACGTCCAGAGATACGAGGTACACGTGTGGATCACCGCTAGAGGGAGTCTACACTTGGCTTCTACGATGCAACGACGGATCACATCGACAACGTGATCAAGAACATCAATGAAGAAAGAACACCCAAAAGGTATTTCTTTATAATTAATTAAATTAATTATAATTAACCTGTAACGATCCTTGTTTGTGGTTCCGAGACAAACCATCTTCTTTGTCTCTTTCTGTGATTCGATCCGTGGAGACTAGCGTTTATCGTCGTATTGATCCCGGATTGATCATTGGTAATGACAAAAAGACAAGTGGGCACATCCACCCATGTGCTTCCGCTGCGCCCGGAACCTTCATTCCAGGTAACCTACACAGTCATGTACTGTCCATTACACGGTGTGTACTACTAAGTACACGATGTATACTTAGAACATTCCCAATTCTTCCATTTTCCTAAAAAACAACCCAAAATAAAGATCCATACCTGAAATGAAGATCTAGGTTCTTATAGTATCTACTAAGAGAGACCAGTTCATGTATCCCAACTATGATCACTTTATGCGGTCCATGTAACCCAAATTCCTATGAACCTCTATAGTCACGATCAACCTGTCTGCCATCTGCAAAAGACATGACACGTTTTGGGAAAATCCCATGAAGGGGTGAGTATTTACATACTAATTAGAGCGCCCTAAAATGGATAAGGGGGAGTAGTAAGAGATACAACCAAAGATAAGTAGTAAATGTAATAAGGTACAATAAAAGAGGATGGAAAAAGTGCAGCTCAACCCAATAAGAGTGTGAAAGTAAGATCATCCAAACATAAGGATCTCGAAACGGTGAGGAGGTAAAACCTCCTGTCGAGTCTTTGCTACATATATTCGAAGATTATACCCGTCTAACCATGAGAATGTATACATGAAAAGCACGTGGCATACCCCATTCGTCTTTTCCTCTCTTTAAAAGAGAGTTTCCAAGACCCAAGTAGTGGGTAATGTAATGGGATATATATATATTCTTAGTTAAATAAGACCAAACAAAAGTGTAAGGGGATCTTCATATCACAACTCAGCCCAAGATGATGAGTAGCCACCCGTTCCAAAGTAAAACCATCCGCAATTCCCAACACCTCATGCGTTTTACCAAGAGACACAAGTCAAAGGGGCTAAATCACCACACCTCGATATTATCTGATTTGAGTGGCACTAACTCTCCCACATCGTTTTAGGTCGCATCACAAAAACACATCTCGGTGGGGGAAAACACCCCTCTTTATCGTGAGTTGTTAGGTAAGTCGAACCATGACACACCACTATACCAGATAGTCGAGGGTCTTCTCTGAATCGTCAGGGACTACACTGCCAAGCCTAGCTAGAGGGTCAGCCCAATCTCTTATCATTAGGGACTACACTACCCAACCTAGCTAGAGGGTCAGCCCGATCTCTCATCTTTGGGGACTACACTACCCAACCCATCTAGAGGGTCATCCCAGTATCTCATCATCCGAGACTACACTACCCAAAATAGTTAGAGGGTCAGCCCAGAATGTCCTCAGGGACTACACTACCCCACCCAACTGGAGGGTCAGTGCAAAATCTCAGGTAAACCTGTCTGATTACTGCCGTCATCAGGTGTCATGTCTGTACGTTCTAACCCGAAACATCCAAATCACATCTAAAAATCCTCTTCCAAGAAAACCATCATGTTCTATGAATAATAAAACTCAGTATAGGTATATCATGGAATGAAATACGAGTTCAAATAAAGGAGATTTTAAGGATTGATGTTTTCTTGAAGGTACTAAAAAAGTACATGGTGTGTGAGGGGTCCCACATGGTGTGTATCCCCTCTTTGTTGTCTGGCAGTGTCTGGACAATACATGGGTCTGATCCCATGTAAAGTAATATGCTGTGTAGGTTGAATACATAGAATGTCCTGCCTATTCGGGGACCAGTCTGCATCTGTTGGTCGCATCTGTGTACTTGGACTCTGTGTCTATGTACTTCGATAGATGACGTGTTGGTCCACATGGGATGCTGCCCGTGTGACCAAGCCGTGTCTGTGTTCTCAACACAGAGCATGTTCTTGGAATTTTTTCCTTTAGTTAGATCATATTACATAGAGATGAGGTATATGGTGTGTAAATGAGAGTACACATTGTGCCATTCTTATCTTTTCCCAAACCCTAATGTCGCCACTGAGGGAGGTTTCATGCGGTGTGTTCTTCATTGAACACGATGTGTAGGAAGAATTTTTTCTAGAATATCCAGTTTCTACTGATTCTTTATGCACACTCTAAATATTATCCATATATAGTCAATGTCACCAGAATATACTTTGAAAACTCTGGATCTAGATGAAGAAAATGGGATCGTTTCACCGTTCGTTATGAATCAGCCTCGTTCGAAAACGAGGGTTTGGCCGAATATTCTCCTTGCTATTGCGGATTTGTTCCTCATCATATTAACATGAAGTCTTTAGATTCTTTATCATTGAATCATTTCATTTTTATATCTATGCCTTTCTTATAAAACCATTTCCATTCCATGATTTAGTCTCATTTCCGAGTGCCCGATTGTGCTCGGGTCACCCGATAATCGTTGAATTGGGATCCATGGGGATTCCACAGTAAAGAACATGTAAAAATCGAGAGGTAAAGGCACCAAAACAAGGGTTTGGATTGTTTTCCAAGAATTATTGGACAATTGATCATAATTGTATGATTCAATTTAGATCAACCAATAAAGAATAATAAAATGGTACCCAGGATCATGCAATTTTTGAATTCAAAGGCAGACGTTGAAGAATAAATTAACAACATACTCAAAAATTTAATTCAGGGAATAAGAACAACAAGAACGAGACCTACCTAAATTTTATTATTTGTTTTTGATGAATTATGAGGATCCTCTATGCTTTTATCCATCTAGATATAGGGGTTCATCATTCGTTCTTCGTTGTTCATCAACAGATGGGAGAAGAGAGGAGAGGAGAGGTCTTCGTTGGAAAAAAACCATGATTATGAGACCAATTCCTCATATTCTTGTTTATATATCCATTTATTTGGTTAAATTATTTTAATTAATTAATTATATTAACTAATCAAATCACTTAAAATGTGCTTCTGACAAGCGAGGGACCTGAACATCCCATGCCGACTCATTTTTGCCATGCCTAGGGGAAACATCATATTCTGGACCCAACCACAGTCTTTGATTTCTGATTTAATTAAATGATTAAGAGTTATAAATTTTTTTTAATTAAATATGCATATGAAATATAAAATATATTTAATATTTTTATACAATTAATTATGGGAACACTATGCCTCAGAATCGCACATAGTCTTAGTGCCAAGCTCTGAAATAATATTTAGATAATTTCAAAGTCTTATTTGAAAAAAATAGGTCTTTACACTGATATATCTCATGGGAATGGTTGATCCCCATATATCTCTCTAATGCATAGGGTAATGAGTAGTCTTCATAGGAGAAAAATAAAGGATATAACTATGTAATTAAATGGGACTCAGTTATTTCAAAAATAGTAAAAAAATGAGTGAAAAAGGGTTATGAATATGATGCTTCAAGATACTTATTTTTTTGTTATTGTTTTTTAGAAATAATTTGATTTCATGAGGAAAGAAAAAGTTTATAGAATTTTAAAGGTGAATGTTTGGGTTTCTTCAAGGAATGTTTTCATGAGTTCTCATAAACCTCATGTTTAATTCATGATTTTCTATGCTTCTAATGGGGTTTTAATGTTTTATTTTAGAAAAGGTTTTTTTTCACAAGTGTATATATTTTATTTATGTTCTTAAAGATTTATTGTGAAAAATATAAAAAAAAATTGATGGGTTTTCATTATTTTCACTAGACTAATGGGAATACACTATATTTATACCCCTTTTTGAGATTTGTTTTACTCATACCAAGTTTTCAAATGTTTTTCAAAGGATATATGTGTCACGAACCAACCCAATTTGACCCTGAACTTGTCACCCAAGCCAGTTCATAGTATGGCCTGAGGGGCATTCCCGATCCCCAAGGGCTGGAAAACAGTTCTAGGCATAAAAATTTATTCATTGGGAATTATTTGGCCCATGAAGATAAATAAATAAACAAGAATAAACAAAACAATAAAACTGAACTCTAGCAGTGGAAAAGAAAATAAATGGAACAGGTCAAAATAACTCTGTGTGACGTTCCAGGTCACCTTCCAACCAAAGGCCGACCTTTCTCAAATAATGAGAAACTCTACCAAGAAAACCTGACCAAAGGAAACCTACACCTGAAATGATAAAGATAGGCATGTGCATTAAAAATGCTCAGTAGGGTTTCCATGATAAACCACAGAATCCAACATCTCCCTTCCCAAAACAATCCACTAACACAAGTTTGAAATAAAAATATAAAAGTAGGGTTTTCACTTTTTAAAATAAGCAACATGTTTTTACCATTTAAAAATCCAACACACGCGATATACCATTTCCAAAATAATTTTTCATTTTATAAATCAACTCCAAAACAAAGTATACCAAATACAGGATAAAGTAGAACATGTAAACAATGCAAGCTTGAAATAAATTGGTATAATGAAAATTAAACAAGTAATAAAAATAATCCAGTAACCATGGGTGATCCTAAACATCCCTAGAAGACCCCTAGACATAATCGATTTCGGAACCACCTTCCGGCGTATGGTGAATATATTAAGTCTATAACCAACTGGCCACCCTAAACCGACCAATCCAATGGAAAATCCTACCTAACCTAACAACCAATCCAAGGGGTACCAACCCATCTAATCAGGGTTAATCACCAACCATCACTCGATCATTTAAAAGACTCCCAAAAACCCGTGTTGGTTTTAATGATACTGTGTAAGTAGGAGGCCCTTGCACTCGTGACTCATCTCATCGCACTTGCCTACCCAAAACACAGACAATGATATACAATAACTATCATAGAATATCCCTCCTATAAAGGCGCCCCATATTTATATACCTACATTTCATATCACATGAAGGTGCCAACCAGGCTTCCATACCATCTAACTTTTAAACCATTTCATAAAATTCTCAAAGTTCCCAACTATGCATACACTTTCTCCAAAACACAATCTTCTTTAAAAGTTAGTACAAACATTACCCATGGATTGAAAGTTTCAAACGAACCTTCACGTCACATCATATCAAAACCATTTTTTCTAAAAAATTTTTAATGCCCCGACGAGACACACAAAATCTTCCAAACCATATCCCTAAATAAAATCTTAATCAACAATCACCTTTTAAGTTCATAGTGCCAAACAGGCCCTTGGATACCAACCACACTCAAAAGTTTCATATTTTCCAAATGGGCCCTTATCCTTTTCAGACACACACCAAAGAATGTTTCAAGTCCAAACAACCTAACTTTAAGGTATACATTTAAAACCATTTTAAAAATCACACAAAACACCCAACCTCATCTGGAAGGCATAAACCATTTAGAAAACCAAACTTTCAAGGAAATGTCAATTTAAAACACCACCTTCATTTGAAAACACATCCATGTGTGCACATAGTGCACCCATGGATGTGCCAACATCTAGTGGCACCCCAAACATCCAAAGAGACACTCAGATTCTATTTCCAAAAAACACTAATCACCTTTAAACCATAATTGACCAAACAATTTTTAAATGATTTCATAAACAATCCAAACAATATATAAATGATTTTATAAAAAATTCTATGAACAATCCAATCAATTTATAAAAACTTTCATAAATAAGACAAATAATTTTATAAATAGACCAAACAATTTATAAAAAACTTTATAAATAGACCAACAAATTTAGTAGAAACCCCTAATCCCACTTTGAAGAAGAACAACATTTAAAATAAAAATCCAAGGTATCTTAACTGGGTCAATTTACACAATCCACTAGGAAACTCATTTTTAGTAAATTATAACAATAAAAAAACACTAATCACATCAAACCATAGATATAATAGAGGTGAAATTAGCCTTTATGAATAAATTGAGAACATGCAAGTGCCAATAAATCATTTTAGAAAGGATGGATTGGAAATGCCTACCTCAATGGTGAGTGACTGCGAAACCACTTCAACAGAAAGAAGAATAACCCCCTGCAAACCAAAAAAATAACTAAAACAATTAAAAAACACATGAATTACAATTCGTGACATAAGGGTTTGGATATGGAATAAAATCCCTAAAAACTAACAGAAAAATGAACCGGCGAGGGGGTTCGTGACCGTAGATGGGTCGGCCTGGGAGCTCGCGTGCGATTAGGAGGCCGCACAAGGGGAGAGTTGGCCATTAGAGGGTGCATCAAAGTAGGAGGCGGCGCTGGCTGGGGGGTCGGGCTGCTGGAGAAGGGATCAGATGGAGTGTAGGGGTGTGGTCAGAGCTAGAGAAGGAGCAGGGATCGGGCCGCCAGGAGTGGGGCACGTCATGCTAGGATGAGAGGATAGAGGAGGTGCTATTGACCGGGAGTCATGCGGTGAGGTCGGCAGGACAAGGGAGGTGGCATGATGGTGAGGGCAGAGGCTTGGATGGTGGAGGGGCAACTGGAGGTGGCCTGCTCGGTGGTGCGACATTAGGTAGGTCAGGTGGTCGAAAGTGCGAGAGGGAAAGGGTGGACAGGTGGAGGTGAGACCGGGGTGGTGAAGAGGAGAGAGTGAGAGGTGAGGCCATGTGCACAGAGGAAAAAACCAGGAGGGCTGGCAGCGGTCGGCCACAACGGTGTGGAGCAAGGGGGAATGCAAGGAGGGTGCCTGGGTGTAGCGCACAACGGGGGGGGGGGGGGGGGGGGGTGGTGGGGGGGGTGGGGGGGGGGGGTTGGGGTAGATCTAGGTTTCCTTTATTTTTTTTAATTTTATTATAATGTAGTAATAATAATAATAATAATCATAAAAATAAAAATAATAAAAATAATAATAAAGATAATAATAAAGATAATAATAATAAAAGTTATAATAATAAAAATAAAAATAATAAAAATAATAAAAATAATAAAAAATTAAATAATAACAATAATAACACAACATTAATAATAATATTATTAATTACATATTATTATTATTATTATTACATTTTAAATTTTTAACTCACTTTATTTACATAAATCATTATTTATTTTAATTGTTAGACGTTTGCGCAGCACCCGAGCTGACCACACGGCTACCGCCCATCCTGCGATGACTACACACGGGTCTGAAACCCACTAAAATTATTAAACGACCAAAAATTTAAACTAGGACCTAGCCCGAACCTTGGTGAGAGGACCCGAACCCAAGAAATATTAAAATAAAAATAAATCAAAAAGCCATGGTTTGACAATTCTCCCCACCACAGATACTTTGTGCCCCCATAAAGTCACCCAACTGAATGATAGAACAAACAAGAATCCATGCCCTATTAAAACTGAAAGAAATCACAACTCAAGAGAACATGAGAACTTGAGAAGGTTATACCCACCACAGGAACTCAACTAGTGCTGAAATTTAGCACCCAAACATATCACTATGGGAAGGAGGGGCCGATGCAGGAACTCCCAACTGATCCAAATTAAGTTTTTTATCACGATCGAACAACATCTTCACTGAAACCTGGAACTCTCGACATAGATCAAAAACCTCCAACACTAGAGAAAAGCCTCTGAGCAGAAATTAACAAAAGTAGTGAACCCAATCATAACCAAAAACATCGATCCTTCCATATGAACTTATATCTCCAAATGAGCACAAATAAATTGAGATTAACCCATACAAGGGACAACCACACTTTTAAGGAAAAACACGATTCAGAAAACTATAATCAAACAAACAAAACTATTGGATTAAAAAATAACATTACACTATAACTTCACAATGAAACCATGAACCTATAACAACGTGAAAACTTTAACAGTAGAAAAAGAAGAACCAAAGGACTTTAAATGTTCCACCACTAACACGAAGCACAAAACCCGGACCAAGGCTTCACACCCCCGACAACTCCTAACTACGTGTGAGATTCACACCAAGACCTGTGGATGAGGCTGTGATGGATGAAGCATCTCCTTCCTCACTGTCAAGAACTATAATACTTCAGTCACAACATCTTCTTTAGGTGACGCTTCCTGCATAACTTCTCTAGATGACCTAGATAGCCGCAACGATGACACGTCTTCGGAGGGATGCAACATGACGACTTCATGCGCCCGAACCGGCGACACTGGTGTCACACCACAGAAAGGTCCAATGAACTGGAAGATAGAACCATTTTAGAAGAGTCTTTAAGAACCAAACCCTTAGATACATCCTACTCGCCAGACATGGAACCTTCACGAGTAACTGGATATGATGGATTTCCAACCATCTGCACTCTGGAGACTAGCTCAGTTAGGAATGCCTCATCCATCAGCTTATCAAAATGATGGTCCTTGGAAGAGAGGACCCACTCCTTGATTTCTGGGAGAAGAACCCCAATGAAGAGAGTAGTATTCATCAAATCCTACGATGCTACCTCTGGATAAAAGGACACAAGTTCCTTGAAATGGTAAACATATGTCTTCACTGTCCATTGGCCTTATTGAATACGCATGATCTCTTCCCTTTTATTCATATTCAAATCCTCAAGTATGAACCATCGAATGAAGATGGATTTAAATACATCCCACTTCATCCCAACTTTTAGTGATGGAGGGGAAAACAATTCCCATTCATCCAGAGCTGGACCTTCAAACAAACCCAAAATAGCATGCACTCTGACAGCTTCAGGAGTTCCCAATACCCTAAAGATGTGCTCGAACTCTTCAAGACACTCTGCTACCTCTAACGAACCCAAATCACCATGAAGAATAGGCAAAGTCCAAGAAGAACCAAAAACTATGCATGAATTATCAGAAAACTTGGGGACCTTCCTTGGTGGCATTTTCTGAACAACATACAAAACACAAAGCCAAAACCAATATCAAGTCGAAGCAATATCAATGAAAATGACTTCTTCCAAAAACAACCAGCTCAAAAACCAAAAAAATATAAATAAAACCAAGATTCCCTTTTTATTTTAGATTTCAAAACTGCCTTCTTTCAAGGCTTCTTCCCAAATACCAAACCCACTTTTTAAACCAAATTAAAATTTTCAAAATCATTTTCCATTTTTACATTCACTTTATAAAAACAATGGCAAGACTTTAATTCCAAGCACACACCCTAGTAATCCCATGAACCGTTACACATGTATTCATCTGCTTTCATCAATATGCACCAACACACACTTCCCATGCATTCCCTCACAGGTTCAAATGTTCATAAAGAGTACCTAAGGTTGCACCCATACCTTTTATCTACCAATTCCAAGCAAACATCAGATTTTTAAACCAAGATCTTCCGGTTTTAAAACCCATTCCATGAATTTAAATGAATTTAAAAGAAATAATTCTTGTTTCAAAAATCCTTTTTCATTTCCAAGAGCGCACTTGAACCAACCAGAACTAAAACGACACACAAATTGCATCAAATCACCTAAGTGAGGGACTAGTAGTCATGCTTAACCTGGCGACATGGTAGTGGGCTATGACCCAAGTAAGCATCAATAACTAGGAGGAACTTAACCGTGTACTTGGAATCCACATGGGTCACTACTCCTTGTGAAATTACAATGTGACATCAACTTGCCTCTGTTGTCATCCCTCAATCTAAAAAAAACTAGAACGAGACTAGGACTCAATTCCCGAATTACCCTTGGTGACTCAAGGTTCAGAAAAGGTGAGGGTTCATGACATCCTTCCCGTACACCTCTCGAGTCCTGATAGTCCTAATCTCCATCTAATGAACACCCCAAATGACAAGAACATCATCTGATACCATTTTTTCACGAACCAACCCAAGTCAACCCAGAACCATCCACCCAAGCTGGTCCGCGACATGGCCCGATGGGCGTTCCTCATCCCCATAGGATGGAAACCTGTGTCGGGCATCAAAATTTAATCGTTGGAAATTATTTGTTCCATGAAGATAAATAAATAAACAAGAATAAACAAAACAATAAAACTGAACTCCAGTAGCTAAAAAGAAAATAAACAGAACATGTCAACATACCTCCACATGACCTTCTAATTCACCTCCTAACCAATGGTCGACCTTACTCCAATAATGAGAAACTTAGCCAATAAAACCTGAGCAAAGGAAATCATATACTGAAATGATAAAGATAGGAATGATCATTAAAAATTCTCAGTAGGGTTTCCAAGATAAACCGTAGAATCCAATGACTCCCTTCCCGAAAAAATCCACTAACACAAGTTTGAAATACAAATATAAAATTAGGGTTTTAGTTTTTTTAAAATAAACAACATGTTTTTCCCATTTTAAAATCCAACACATGTGACATACCATTTCCAAAAGCATTTTTCATTTTATAAACTGAACTCAAAACAAAGTATACCAAATCTAGGATAAAGTAGAATAGGTAAACAATGCAAGCTAGAAATAAACCAGTATAATGAAAAGTAAACAAGAAATAAAAATAATCCAGTAACCATGGGTGATCCTAAACATCCCTAGAAGAACCCGGGATGTACTCTGTTTCGGAACCACCTACTGGCGTATGGTGAAACTCCTAAGTCTATAACCAACTTACCACCCTGAACTGACCAATATAGTGGAAAATCCCACCTAGCCTAACAACCAATCCAGGGGGTACCAACCCGTATAATAAGGGTTGGTCAACAACCCTCACTCGATCATCTAAAAGATTCCTAGTAACCCATGGTGGTTTTAATGATACTGTGTAAGTAGGAGGCCCTCACACATGAGACTCATCTCACCACACTTTCCTACCCCAAACACAGACACTGATATATGATTACCCTCATGGGATATCCCTCCTATAAAGGTACCCCATATTTATATAAATACATTTCATATCACATGAAGGTGCCAACCAGGCCACCATACCATCTTACATTTAAACCATTTCATAAAACACTCAAAGTTTCCAACCATTCATACACTTTTTCCAAAACACAATTTCCTTTAAAAGTTAGTACAAATATCACCCTTGGGTTAAAAGTGCCAAACGAGCCTTCAAGTCACATCTTGTCAAAACCAATTTTTTCTAAAAACATTTTAAAGCCCTGAACAGACACATACAATTTTCCAAACCACATCCCTTAATAAAATCTTAGTCAACAATCACCTTTTAATTTCAAATTTCCAAACGGGCCCTTGGATACCAACCACACTCAAACATTTCATATTTTCCAAACGGGCCCTTATCATTTCCAGACACACACCAAATAATGTTTCAAGGCCAAACAACCAAACTTTAAGGAATACATTTAAAACCATTTTAAGAACCACACAAAATAACCAACCTCATCTGGAAGGCATGAACCATTTAGAAAACCAAAATTTCAATGAAATTTCAATTTAAAACACCACCTTCATTTGACGACACATCCATGTGTGAACCTAGTGCACCCATGGTTGTGAAAACATCTCGTGTCACCCCAAACATCCAAATAGACACTCAGATGCTATTTCCACAAAACACCAATTGACTTTAAAACATAACTCACCAAACATTTTTTAAATAATTTCATAAAAAAACAAAACAGTATATAAATGAATTTATAAACAAGAAAACTAGTTTATAACAAATTATATAAACAATACAAAAAATTTATAAACACTTTCATAAAAAAACCAAAAAATTTTATAAACAGCCTAAAGAATTTATAAACTGTAATGACCCGACCCCAATTGCCCGGATCCAGTGCCTTATTTTATTAAATTGGCATATAAATAAGGAATATGTATCCTAAAGGACCAAATAGTTTATTAGTTTTTGGAAAAAAAGATACATATATAAGTTTAACATTACATCATGAAGGAAAATACAACACTAATTTATCTCATTAGATACATCCAAGCCTCCTAGATTATGCCTGCAAGTCACTCATAACTAACTTATTTATATCCTGGGAAAATGAAACGTAAGAAAGGGGTGGGATCAAACTCTTAGTAATAGTAATAAATATAGTGGAATAAAACATAAACATAAAAATTTGGCAAGGTGAATAATTTAAAACATGTGCCTTTACAAATAAAAAACATAAACACATTATGGAAGGAATATGAATTGAGTAAATAATGACATAATAAAACATAATAATGGGTATTCTACTAGTTGAATAACCACATGATGTTTAAATTAATAGATTCATAATGAGGGAAGTACGTATTCCGGAAATTTTGAAACATTTTGTCAAGGCCTCGACCAAGATGTCTAAAAATGATTAAGGCCTTGGCCAAAACCATATATCAAATTGGGAAAGGCCACGACCAATTCCATGTCTATTTGTCTCATGAGACCTACCGATGCATCGAGGGGATATAGTAGGGCCCAAACATCACATAATAAGTCCAATTAATTCCTCATATAATCGGGGGTAAACATAAATAACATATACATTCATATTGAAACTATAATATGAAATGTAACTAACTTTCCCCAATCATTAAACATAAAACACTAACCATTCTGAGTAATATGGTGAATGATTTTAGGTTAGATCATCCATGATAAAATTAGTCATAAATCATTAAATTAAATATGGTATATGAAATAATAAATTATTAAACCCAATAATACATAATAATCAACAAGAGTGTTGAATCAGATGAAAATACTCTTATAAAATCATTAAGCAATTCTTGAGATAAATACTCTTTTATTTTGAAAATAAGAGTTCTTTTGGAAAAATATTTCTATAAAACCAGAAGTTAATTAAGTTAGTATTTTCATAATAAAATGAGTTATTTTATAAATATAATGGTTTCAAAAAATAGATTATTTATTGCCTTTGAAAATAGGTAAGAATTTGAGAAATTCCCTTGGACCAGGCTTGTATTTTGAAAACAATTTTGAAAGTTCCTTTTAAAACGTGTAACTATACATAAAATAAGGAAGGGTTATAGTTGGTAAAAATATTTATTAGGATTAAATAATAATATTCAATTATTTAATTGAGGTTATTAGACAATAAAAGTGACCCGAATGAAAATGGAGGTTCGGGTGAGAAAACCCTTACAATAAGTCCGAATGCGTTCCGCTCTTGAATTTAAAGTCCTAGAATATGAAATTATACCTATTAATAACTTATTTAATAACATATAATACATGTATTTAGTTCATAATAATTATTTTTAGTTCACTTATATACTTATTGATAAGTTATTATATTGAATTCTGTTGCTCTAGAGTGTTTATTTTCTTGATTTTCATAATCGGTTCACTTGTTTTTAAGTAATGGAGTTCATGTGGAATGGATGTAAATATCAAGAATTGAAATTACATATTATTTATGAATATCCAAAATTTTTAATTGTAATTTAGATCATTTGGTTATATGGAAAGAAGATGAATCATTAGAGGAAGTATTAATGCCATTCACATAGATTATTTCAGCGGTATTTTGATTATTAGGAACTAGTTTGGTCATATGATTTAATAATATGCATGTATACTGGTTAATGAATATTAATTAGGTTATAATACATATATTATAGTCTTTTTCAACCATAAGAATGGTTTCATGACCATTAATGAAGGATAAATTGAATAACGAAACTTCGTCGTCCACGAAGGTCATAAATTGGAACCTCATGGATGTTAATTTCGTTTATAAAAATAATTAGGGAGAGAGTAAGAATATTGACGATGGTTCTTACATTAACATGATATAATTCCAGTATTTATATTATACTAGAGTTTTCATGGTAATTTGGACATAGGGGGTGAGTATAGGATAATAAATGAAGATAAATTGAAATGAAACTAAATGAAAATGAAGGGTACTTTACCTCTTGAAATAACCTCCATGAGAACCTCCTTAAGGGAAGGGGTTTTGGTCTTTTGGAAAGACCAATAGATTATTGGAAGTGAGTATTAAATAGGTAAGGGTAAATGGGAAGATATTTGAGGAGATTCAAGGCTTATAAGAGTGTAGAGAAGAGGGCATGAGAGGGATTTTTATAGTGGAGGAGAGGGGTAAATTTTGAATATTTTATTCATTATTTTTATTATTTCTATCAAGAAAACTAGTAGTGTTGTTTCATGTGACAAATAATAGTAATAAGTGTATGTGAGTTCGATCCAAGTGGCATCAAATCACTTATTATGTCATAAATAGTGTATTTAACTGATAATTTGAATATATGGTATTTTACCATATTTCACTATTCATCAAAAATTCAAAAATTTCAGAAAAATCCCAAAAATTCACCCCTACAATTTTTCAACATTTAGAATTTAAAAATGAACTAATTTTTTCAAAACTAATTTTCTAAATATTATTAATTTAATTTTTTAATAAAATCATAGTTAATTTGAAAAATAACAATTTTAAAGGTATAATTAGTTTTACATGACATTGAAAAATTAATTAAGATCTCATTATATTATTACCTTAAGAAAATAAAATAATATCATTATTTACTATTCATATGAGTCATATTAATATTCATATTACTATTCATAAGGGTATGTTACTATTCCCCAAAAATCAAGTTTGTTCTGTCAAACTCTAAATAACTTACTGATCACAACTCAAGATGGTCGTTTTTTGAAATTCAAAATAAAGAAGAGGAAAAGTTGTGTTTAATGGATAGAATATAAAATTCATTCAATATTTATTTTCAAAATCTTGTGGTGTTACATAAACAACTTTTTAAATGGACCAAACAATTTAGTGGAAACCCCCAATCCCACTTTGAAGAACATCAATATTTTAAATAAACATCCTAGGTATCTTAACTAGGGTAATTTACACAATCCCATAGAAAAATAATTTTTAATAAATTCTAATAAGAAAAAATCACTAATCACATCAAAGAATAGATATAATAGAGGTGAAATTAACCTTTAATAAGAAATTGAGAACATGGAAGTGCCAATGAATCATTTCAGAAAGGAAGGATTGGAAATTCTTTCCTCAGTGGCGAGCGACCATGACACTACTTCAGTGGAAAGAATAATCCCCCCTGAAGACCAAACACACACATAAAAAAATTAGAAAAACAAGTAAATTATAGTTCACACCATTATGTTTTGGCTATAGAATAAAATCCCAAAAAACAGACAGAAAATTGCACCGGCGAGGAGGTTCGCGACTAAAGATGGGTTTTCCGGGGTGGTTGCGCGCGAGCAGGAGGCTACGCAAGGGGAGTGGTGGCCATTGGAGGGTGCACCAGAGTTGGAGGTGGTGCTAGCTGAGGGTTCGGGATGCCATAGAAGGGAAGAATATGGAGTGTAGGGGCACGGTCAGAGCTGGAAAGGGAGCTAGGATCGGGCCTCTGGGAGTGGGGAACATTGCGCTGGGATGAGAGGTTGGAGGAGGAACTACTGGTCGGGATTCGCGGTGTGAGGTCGACCGAACAAGGGAGGTGGCGTGATGGTGAGGGAAGAGGCCTTGATGGAGGAGGGGTAGCTGGAGGCGGCCTGGTTGGTGGTGTAGTGTTGGCTAGGTCAGGTGGCTGGAAGCATGGGAGGGCAAGGGTCAGCAGGTGGAGGCAACAATAGGGTGGATAAGAGGAGGGAGCGAGAGGTGAGGACGGGTGCACAGAAGGGAAAACCGGGAGGGCTAGTGGTGGTCAACCATTGTGGGGAGGAGCAAGGGGGAATGCAGGGAGTGTACCTGGGTGCGACACACAACGAAGGGGTGGGGGCTTGGGGTAGTGCTCGGTTTCCTTTATTTTTTTTAATTTTATTATAATGTAATAATAATAATACAAATAATAATAATAATAATAATAATAATAATAAAACCAAAAATAATAATAAAAATAAAAATAATAAAGATAATAATATTAAAAGTTATAATAACAGAAATAATAATAATAAAAAAATAACAATAATAACAAAAATAAAACCTCATTAATAATAATAATAATAATTAACTAATTATATATTTTTTATATAATTTAAACATTTAAATCACTTTATTTACATAAATCTTTATTTATTTTAATCATTAGACATTTGCGCGGCACCCGGGCTGACTGCACGGCTACCGCCCACCATGCGATGACTGTGCACAGGTCCAAAACCTACTAAAATTATTAAGGGGAATTTTTTTTAAACTGGGACCCATCCCAAACCTTCCCGTGAGGACCCAAATTCAAGAAATAGTAAAATAAAAATAAATAAAAAAGTCAGGATGTGTAATAACTTCAGAAAAGTCAAAATTTTCTCTTTAGGCTCTTCTTAAAACAAGAAAAAATATCTTGAATAAAATAGGGGTGTAAAAAAAGCCCTATTTTAATGGAAATAATGTATATTGTGTTGAAGTTTCAGGTCTATTATGTATTATTTTTTCTAATTCACTGAAATTATAAACCTAAAATATTATAGTAATGAAATAAAGTGAAACACTTTTCATAAATCATGTAATTATGGGTTGTTTATGATATGGGGTATTATAATTGGTATTAGAGAAACAATTTAGAAAAATTTATATGTTAGTGTGATTTTAAAAAATAAAATTATAATATATTATAATTTATCTTTATACTATCATGAGATTTATTTGGAGTATTTACATGTTCCTTAATCTAATCAATTCTTATTCATAATATTTTTCCTCTGAGGAAAAAGGACATATGAAGTAAAAATGAATTATGGGGATAATAAATTTTCTATTTATCAACCTATAATGGTTGGAACAGAGTAGTTTTTGGTAGTGATAACTAAGTTAATGCAAGTTATTAATGGTGAAACACATGAAATAGAGTAACTGAATTCTACACAAAGGAATATGTCTATAGTGGATAATTTAATGAAACATCACACTCTAACTTTTAGTGGATCTTTAGACCCATTGAAATATAAAGTATGGATTAATGAATTAGAGAAGATATTTAATGTTTTGGGATGTATGGAACATAAAAATTTAACTCTTATTATTTATCATTTTGAATGTGAATTAAATTGATGGAGATATCCTGTTTAGAATACTAAAATAATGATGGTATTAATGTGATGTAGTGGATGGTATTTAAAGATATTTTTGTTGAGAAATATTTTAAAAAAGTTATTTGAGTTAGAATGGAAAGGAAATTTATAGAGCTTAAGTAAAAGGAAGAAGACTCAGTGGATACTTATGAAGTAAATTTTACTAGATTGGATAGGTAAGAACCAAATCTCATTCTGGATAATAGAGTAAAATTGATATATATTACACAAGTTTGAAACCATGTTTACAAATACAATTGTCCTGTATTGAACTTAAAATTTATGAGGAGGTTATTCTTTTTATTGAGATATATGAGATTGAGTTTTCCAAACCTTATTTACTTTGTGACAACAAGGGTAAGAATTCATCATGGTTTCTAGAAATGGAGAATCAGTCAACCAAGGAATCTAGTGGAAATCACCCCAAATATGGTAAATATATTTTAGAGAATTTTTGATAGGATCCTAAAAGTTTTACTAAAGTGGTAATCTCATCCATTTGGATCACAAATGTAAGGATAAGAAATCTCATCATTCTAGTGATGTGAAAATAGTCAGAAAACCAGAAGTGATATTTTTTAGTGGTAATGAGTTAGATCATTATACTAATTTATTTCTAAATTTAGTCACTAAAGGTTGAAATAATCTAGACCAGAAGTATAAAAGTGTAGAAAAGTACTTTTATACTACTATGGTAGATTTAGGACCCATAAATGAAGTGGTAATAGGTACATTACTTGTTTATTTAGATTTTTTTCAATGTATTGTTTGATTTAGGATTCATTCATTATTTTATATTGTGGACATTTTCAAGTAGAATAGAAATATCATATCAAGATATGATATTATAACTTTTCGTAAATGATCATGAGGGTATTATTATGAAAATAAGAATATATATAAATCTTTATATTATCATCCGTGGAATGGTTTTTCCTTCATACAATTTTGTCTTTCCCATTATATATTTTGATGTTATTCTAGGTAAGAATTTAATTTTACTTTATCATGCTAAGATAGATTATAGAGATAAAGAACATATTTTTTATAATGAGTTTCAGTTTGTATATTGGAATGAATTCATACCTTTGATAACAAATCAAGAATCAAGAAAATGATTAAATATGGGAGTGAATGTTATCAAGAAAATATTTTAAAAAATATAGGAACTATTTAAATTAGTGACATGAAACTAGAAAATGAATATTTGGATATATTTACTTTGGATTTCCCTTGTTTAATTACTATTTGGGAGGTTTAATTTAATATTAACTTTGTTCTTGATTCTAATCTAATATCAAAACACCCTAATCAAAAGGATCCAATATAAATTTTCAAATTTAAAAATAATTTACAAGAGATTCTTGATATGGGTTTCATCTACCCTATTACTTCACCATGGGTTGATCATGTTTTTTTTAAATAAGGATGGTTCCATGAGGTTATTCATTTATTATAGAGAAATAAATAACTATTAAGAACAAGTATATGTTTCCTCACATCAATGAAATTTTTTATTAGCTCTACATTGATCAGTATTTTTTGAGAATTTATTTCAAGTTAAGGTATCACCAAATGAAAGTGAAGGAGGAAGAAATTTTTGAGGATGATGTTACATACTAGGTATGTTCATTATTAGTTTTTGATTATGCCTTTCAGGTTGATAAATTAACCTAATTTATTTATGGATCTTAATAATAGAATTTTCTAGATTATTTGGAAATCTTTGTAGTGGTTTCCATTGATGGAATTATAGTTTATTCTAATATTTATGAGAATATGAGATATATATAAGTATTTTTTTATAGACATTAAAAGAAATTAAGTAACATGGAAAATTTTGAAAAAGTGAATTTTCGTTATAACCAACTTCATTCCTTATGAATTTTATTTCTAAAGATAGTATAACTATCGATCCTACTATAATTGATGTAATGGATGAATGTCTAAGAAATATAAATTTCATTGATATTCAATGTTTTCTTGGATTGGTTAGTTAATATTGATGGTATGTTGAAAAAATTTATCTGTTATCTATCTCAATAACTAAGTTGACTCTAAGATGATTTAAAATCATCTCGATAAAGGAATCAGATGAATGTTTCCAGGAATTGAAAGGAATATTGGTTAATGATCTGATGTTATCCTTTCCAATATGAGATGGTGAATCTTTTATTTATATTGATACTCATTTGAAGGGTCTTGGTTATGCCTTAATGAAAAATATTTTGATAATTTACTATGATAAATTTTAATTGAAGCTTCATGAGAATAATTACCTCACACATGATCTTGAGCTTACAATGGTTTTTTTATTTAAAAATTTGGAGGCATCATTTATATGGGGAAAATGTGAAATATATATTGATGATAAAATTTGAAAGTATATATTCACTAAAAAAGAGTTGAACATGCGTAAGAGAATATAGTTGGGAATAATAAAGTATTATTATTGCATGATTAACTATCATTTAGGTATTTCAAATAAGGCAGGTAATGCCTTGGTTCAAAATGATAATGTATCATTAACCATACTGGGTTTAGAAGATATCCTTTTTGTTAATGAGGTAATGAATATTGTTCTACAAATTATTCATGTAGGAACTCCCTTACTTTTTGTTCTGGTGTTACTGTAGTCATCTTTGTGTGATAGAATATGGCATGACCAAAAGTAATATTGTTATTTAAAAAAAGGTATAATTGGTTAAGAAGGTTAAGTTTCTTGAATTTAACATTGATAAATATGGTGTTATGAGAATTGGAAAGAGTTTGTGTGTGACAAGTGATTACAGGTTAGAGATGGAGTTATTAAGTGATGTTCATAGATCTCTTTTTTTATATTCATACAAGGAACACTAATGTATAGATACCTTTAGGAGTATTATTTTTGGGGTGGAATGAATAATTATATTTTTAATTTTATTATAAATTGTTTGAATTATAAATAGTTTAAAGATAAATGAAAAACACTGAAGGGGATGCTACATCCTTTTCAAATGACTCAATAGATATAAGAGAAAATATATGTGGATTTAATTTTGGGATTACCAAATACATCTCTAGGTAAAAATTTTATATGGGTTATTTTTTAATGTTTGAGAAAATCTATACATTTTCTTTCTATTTGAGATAATATGTATTTAAATCAAATTTCTATATGTTATTTTAATGAGATAGTTAGATTACATGGAGTCTCTTTCTCTATTATATATAATCATGATCCTTGATGTGCCACAAATTTTTGGAATGGAATTCTAAATTCATATTGTACTGAATTAAATTTGATTGAAAGTTGAATATTTTATTATAGAGAGGAAAGAGGAAGGTGTTATTTAGTATAAATGTTCATCTGAAATCTAATGGATAGTTAGATTAAAAAATTAAAACATTAAAAAGATATAATTTAGAATTTCTCAATGTATTATTAGGTAAATTAGGATCAATATCATTTATTGATGTAATTTTTTTATAATAACAGTTTTCATTTGAACATATAGATGTAACGTTTTGATGAATTTTATGGAAAGCGATGTTGAAATCTAGAATGTTGGGATGAATTTAGTGAAAGGAAAATTTTGGGGAAATAATTGGTAGAATATATGGCTGATAATGTAAAGATGATTCAACATCATATGAGGGTACCTCATAGTAAGGAAAAAAGTTATGTAGATAACCAGAGGAAATATATTTAATTTAAGGTAGAAGATTATTTATTTCCTAAAGCATCTCCATAGAAAATTGTTATGAATTTTTTATTTAAAGGAAAATTGATTCCATGGTATATTATCTCATATTAAAATCTAGAAAAAGTGGGATTAGTTACATATTAAGTGTCCTTTCCTTTGAGTTTATCTTAGGGACTTTATGAGTTTGATGTTTCATTGTTATGAAAATATATACAAGATGAATCTTTTGATTTTTGTCCAAAACCTATTAATTTGGAAGAGAATATATCTGATGAAGAAAATACAGTTCTAATTATAAATTATATTTAATAGTTTTTTCATAAAAAGGTGACTCAACTAGTTATGATTTTATTGAATAAATATATGATTTAAGAAGAAACATGGGAATCAAAAAATACTAGGAGGGGAAAATACCCTCACCCATTTAAGTATTGAATAAAATTGCAAGGATGAAATTTATTAAAGAGAGAATAATGTGAAAACTTAGGTAATATTGATAATAAATAAATTTAATGTCTTATTAATATTAATGATTAGATTTTATGGATTCATATTCACTATATTGATTTTAAGTAATTTTTTAGTAGAAAAAGAAATTGTGTTTCCAAACTGAATTTTTTTCATGAATTATTTGGTTTTATTTAAATGTTAAATTCATAAAATTTATAAAATGAATTTGATAAAATATATTTTATTTTTTAAATCAATATATCAAATTTATCGTAGGGTGAATTTTTAGTTTTTCATGAATATATTGATTTTTGATTTCATTATGAAAAATGTCTATTTTTTCCAAAAATGTCATTTATTTACTTTATATAATGTAATTTATAAGTCCCATTATATTTTGGATATGGTATTAAAGTAACATATTATCCATTTTATTAAACAAAATTAAATTAATTCCATATAAATAAACACAAAATTTAATTTTGGTTTAAACTAAATTCTATGCTTAAAAATACATTTTTTACAAAACAAATTCTTTCCATTGAATTTTTCACACTTATATAAAAATTATTCTATGAAACTTATAAAAAATAAATCTTATAAAATGAATTTCATATTTTTAATTAGGTTTTAAAAACTTAATAATGATTTTAATTTTATTTTTTTGTCATAATGAATTGTTAGCATGGTAAAAATTAGTCACCATTGTACAGGGTAAAACAAGTTAATTAAAGTAAAAAATAATTTATATGGTCACAAAATATTATATTAATTCTTATTGGATGATGTTATTTCAAAATTTATCATCATATAATTGAGGATGGATTTATTTATAGAAAATTTTCCATGATTAATACTTTATATTATATTAAAACTTTGAATAATTACTATAGTGACCCTCCCCTCAATTATAAAAGGGAACCTTATATCATATCTCATTCACATACTTTGTGCCTTTTAGCTCAAAAAATACCTACCAAAATTACTTAAAAATATCCCTCCATAGATTTTATAGGTCTTGATATTATCAAATCACCAAACCTAGAAGGATTAAAGTGTTATCTAAAGGGGGTTTTCAAAGAACATGAATAACTCTTAACCGAGTGTTTTTATGTTTATTTTTTTATTCTAAATTATTAAAATATTCCATAAAAATGATTATATAATAACATAAATATCTTAAATATATGTAAATTTCATAATTTTTATGTCAAATCTATTTTTTATCCACATTTCCCATCCTATGGGAAATAAAAAGTTCACTTGTGTGTATGTGTGGAGAACCACCTCCATAAAGAAATGTATTTTTTTATAAATAACTCATATGAATTGTTAAAATTATATATAATATGAATATATATGATATTTATGAAATAATTATGATTATAAAAATATTATATATTATATATCATCTTATATATTCATCACTTGGAAAATGACAACGTCGCTTGTGCCAACATGTGTACTCCCACCTCTATGAAGCGATGTGATTTATGGTTCATTACCACCTCACATGGATTGTCATAAGGATAGAAATAATGAATAAATATTAAATTTATAAATTATTTATTATTTTTTAAAATTAAAATATGATATAATTTAATTCATTTCCACCTAGTATAAAAATGAAAATTTCATTCATGAATACATATGGACAACTGTCTCCATGAAATGACGTGATTCAATTTTTCTGAACACGTTACTTGGATGGTTTTAAAAGTATATTTAATGTTAAAAAATTATAATCATTACATGTTTAGTATTTTTTAGATGATGAAATTATGTACCCTTTTATTATGTTTAATGCACCAGTGTTATTTTGATGTTATAAATCGAATGACCCCAAAATGACCAACATGAACATAACCATTTTAATAACTGAACAAGTCATCATCATAAATGAAATATAAGAGATAATAATAATTAAATGAAAATTAAAAAGGTTATTAATAAAGTATAAAATTAATATTATTTTATTATTCAATAGTAAGAGAATGTGTAGAGCTAGACATGACTTAATGTTAGGATTTTTTCTTTAATACCTTGTTTTATAGTATTTTTTTAAAATAATTATCTTCCATACCCATGCTGTAATTTTTTTTACAAGAATTTTTTTGTTTATATATAAATGATTTATAAGTATAATTTAACTACATTTTAATTTCTTTAATTTTTTTAAAGATGAATCATTTTAACACTTACTGTATGGGTCCTTTTGAGATTTATTACCAAAGTACAAAAAATGTTTTTAACGTATAAGGCTTGACCTCCTTTTACCATCATAATAGTCATTATTCATTTTAAATATTAATCTTCAAGATAACATGGGTTTTTGAATAATATCTTATTATCACTATTTTTTTGAATTTTTCAATTTTTTAGAATTTTCAAATGAAAGAGACATTTCTCCACATTTTATGAGAAAATTGAAAGTGTTTCTGCTTAAGGGTTAAAATTAAATTTTCAAGAGGTTTATGATAAAATGTTAAAAGAATAAAAATATTTGCTTCATGATATGGTACTTTAGTATTATAGATGATAATGGGTGATCCCTATATAGCTCATAATGATGGCTGATCCTGATATATCTCTCCAATGCAATGGGAAATGAGTACAGTTTGAAGGATAAAAATGATAGAGATGACTTGATAGGTTACTACTATGGAATTTATTAGGCCTCAATTATTTCTTTCATGGATTAAGCACAAGTGAACATGGGTTATAAATATTATGCTATAAGATACTTATTTCACACTTTCTAAGGTGTTTTATAGAAATATTTTTATTTCACAAGGAAATAATATGTTTATAAACTTTTACATGTTAATGGTTGTGTTTTTCAAGGAATGTATCATGAGTTTTAATATACCAATTGTTTACTTCATGATGTTCTATGTTGTTAGTGGATTTTAAAGGATTTCTTTGAATTAACTATTATATTTTCATGTGGATATGTTTTATTTCTATACTAAAAGTTTTGTTTTGGAAATGGTAATCATTTTTTAGGGGTTTTAATTATTTTCACTAGATCAACAGGATGTTTTTTTATATCCAATAAAGGGATTTTTTTCACATATCAAGATTTCAAAATGTTTACACATGATCAAAGGATGTGTAAGAACTATAGAAAGGTAAAACATTATACTTTGAATCATTTTAAAATAATAAAAAGTGTCTTGAATAAACAAGGTGTGTAAACTTAAAGCCCTATTTTTTGGAAAAAAATACTATATGGAAGTTTTAACTTTGTTATGCATTATTTTTCATGATTCACTAAAACAATAAATCTAAAATATCATGAGAATATAAGAAATTTAAACCCATATTATACATCATATAATTATGGTTTTTCCATGATATGTGGAATTATAAAAACCTAACAGACCCATTTAAAGTGATTCTATCTTTATTTTATATGGATCAGAAGAATGTTCAAGAAAATACCCTCCTATGTATAAAGTGATCTTCATTCACTCCGTGGATGTTCCATCTACCACATGTGTGGCATACACTTCCTTCTTGTTCTAAAATGAGTAAAATGTTTCCTCAATGCCTTTAGAATAATTTTTTCATTCGGTACTGAGTTTTTTTCCTTATTTGATGGATTCCATTCAACTCAGTTGAGGGTCAATATTTCCACGGGATTCTCAGCTCATGAATATTATTATCTTGGAATTTATCTCATGATTGTTTCCTTAATCAACTACTAGATAGTAATAATATGGATTGGTTTGAGAGACATAACATGATTTAATGAGATCAAATAAATGAATTTTGAATTATAGTAAAGCCCTAATCCATTTTGGGATTTTTTATTTTTAATTATATTATCCTGATTTTGGAAAATACAAATATCCTATATATCTATAATACTGATAAAATATCTCATGTATCACCTTCATAAAATTTAAAAAAACTCTAAAATGTAATAAATTATCCTTTATTAGGAAAAATATGTTATATATAAGCTCTATTGGATTTTTGAAACTCAAATATATTATGCAACCTCCTTTTCCTTATAAATAATGTTATGAGTCATCCTTCTAGAGAGAAATTATATTACGTATCAGTTCTTCCATTCAGAAAAAATATAATTTATTAAATCCTTTTAAAAAGTTATGTTACGTACGATATTCCCCTATGAAAATATCATGTTCTATAACTATAAGCCCAATTTATTAAAATGGTGTGAAGTTATGTATGGAGAATTATTATTCAAAAAAGACAATTATCAATATTTTCTTTAATCGATAAAAGAAAAATAATCATATGTATCGACCACTGAGCCTAAAAATGTTATGTATAATCTACGATTTTAAAAATATTTTATTTATGAAAAATTATTCCTTTAAATATATTACATTTGAATTAACAAGAAAAAAATACCTTCAGTAAGCCTTTTAATAACCAATTTTTTAGTTTTATCAAATCCAAAATGTTACAAATTCTCTTCTCCAGTTAAAAAATACTATTTATCCACAACACTTCCATTTTCCACATCCTACAAAAATTATCAAACATATAAATATACAGGGAGGGGAATTTTCCATTTTCGTCAATAATTTGAAACATTCATAAATTATTTCCCTATTTCCCATAATGTCAGTGTGTGTGGATTTCCCTGGAGTCTCAGTGAGAATTTTTATTTTATTATTAGTGGAGGGGTCATATTTTCATCCAACACTCAAATTAGAGTTCTAAGGGTTGCATCCCCTAAAAATATACAAGTTGGATATAGAATGAGGGTTGGGTGTTATACAGGGGGTTCAATAGAGAATCAGAGAGAGACTGGGGATAGTCAAGAAGCTGTAGTAGTCACCATCCAACCAGTGGACTTTCTAGAAGCTAGTCATCCCTGATAGTCTCACCATCTAGCTAGTGTCTTATGGGTGTCTTTTTTCAAAAGGGGAGAAATGATATTTTGTCCCATTCTTGTTTAGACCCTTCAATCAGGATTTTTTCCTCCTTCATGTCTAGTAGAATACCCCAAAATTTCTCCCAATCTTCTAAGATATATGGAAGGATCTCCATTGATCATTTAGAATTTTGGAATTTTATTGGTCGAAAAAAATCTAGAGGTTAGGTTATGACTCATCTCCCATTTGTTCATAGTTTTTTCACAGTTGGGTATGCTCTCACTATTTATTTCCAATACACACTATTTTTAGGTTTCTTCTGGTTTCTTGTTTTCTTTTGATTCAAGATGAACCGATGGCCAATTTTTGATGGGTACACTTTCTTAAGAATAAGGTAGCTGGTCACTTTAAATCCTCCAATAAGCTCTCTTATTTTTACAAGTTATTAGGTTTTACATCAAGTTGTATTTACGAGCATTAAAATAATTTTAAATTCATTATTTTAAAATGTATTTTACTAATATTCAGTACCAATTTAACATAAATTTTAAGTTATAAAAAGAATCCCTAGTGAAGAACTCAGGTAATTAGATTGACCTTTAGTTTGGGCCAACAAAGTGGTGATTTTTTTGTAAAATGTAAACGTAATATGATATGGGTATACTTATTATTGAAATGGGTAGGAAGGGATTTTTGAATTAAATTGATGGTTGGGAAATGAAATTTCACAATCATCAATATTGTAAATGGAATTTGAACCTCATGTGGATAATGTGTTGGTAAATGTATAATAATTTTATAAAATAAGAAATGGGTTTGAAAAGTGACTTGTCTTATGGGAATAAACTCATGTAAATATCTTAATGTAAAAATGATAAAGAATTATTTTAATGTGATTGGTTTTATAAAATTTATTTCTCTTTGTTGATATTGAAAAAATTGTCCATGAAGAATACCTTTAGGTTTATTTCTTGATTAATGATTTCCCTTGTTAGAAATTATTTTATTAGTAAATAGAGAATTATTAAATTAATATATCTTGATATGATGATGGGTTGTAATTCCTTGGATGGATTCCTTGGGGTATTTATAGGCCTAGAATTTTGTGTAATTCCATTAGTGAGACATGGATTCCATTAGAGTAATAACATGAATTTAATGGTGTGATGACACCTTTGGATTCCTGGAGGTCCAATGCTTTTGAATTACTTGAGAAATCCATGGGATTATTCTTAGATTCATTACTATGAATTCCTTATGGAGCTTTGTAATAACCCTCAATAGGAACCATTGAACTGGTGTGACACATAGTCTCAAGTGCACCACCTTATATACTAGAGGCTGTCGACTAGTAGTGAAGGTAAATGAAGATATAGTGGGGAGATAATACACTATGGTCAGAGTGGCTATAGTATCATAAATAAAAACAATAATATAAATTGAAAAAAATTCCCATCACAAATAATGTTGGGAAAGTTGAAAAAAAAACTACGATATCAAAATATTATAATATTGAGTAATTTCATAAAAAGAATAACAACCCACATTCATAAAATCATTTAATAGGATAAAAATGAATAAATAAAATAGAACTAAAATTCATAAAAAACTGGTCTTTATTCCTTCATGTTATCTACATCCATACTATATGAAATCAATGAAAAATCAAAGAAATCAACAACACTAAGCACCTTTCCAATACTTGAATCTGTAACAAATTGGGTTATGCTCAATTACCGATGTGACAAAATAGCCTAAGGAGGGTGTAAGTAAAAACCAGTAGGCCACCACCACCAACATCCTTGAAATTACTAGTTCATAAGGAATTATATGATAGGGTTATATAAATAAATATTTATTACTATATAGATTAACAATTAACAGATTCATATTTTATATAAAAAGGATGAAAAATAACCACTAATGCTCGGGCTCTATGGTGACACCCAAAATCCATATGTAACTGCTTCATCCATCACCAGTAAGTATTTGATCAAATTATATGTCATGGATTAACCAGTTCCAAATTATACTACTAGGGAAACCACAATTGTAATAATTCAAGGGAACCCACATGGCTCAATAAGGAATTCCCTATCAAAAAAATACTATATGGAAATTCAAGGTAGGGATGAACCTTGGATTTACCCTTATCTAAAATACTAGTATAAACTCAAGGAAACATCCATGATATTGAAAATCATGGTATTATGGTAATCCTTAGCTTATAACCATGGCATTCAACTCAAAGTATTCAGGTCGAATATGGGTAGCTCATCCCATGGAATTCACTAATATACCCTTCCAGAATCCATGAAATTAATATGTGGAATTAATTAAATTAAGTATTTACATGAATATAAGATGGAGACACCCCAAGGCATTCATTCTAATGACTCTTACCATAATATAATGGCTTTGTTAAGGCATTCCATAACATTGGACCTCCTTGAATCCAAGGGTTTTATCACACCATAGCATTCATGTGTGTCCCCTAATGGAATCCGAGGTTTGTTTATGAAATTACACAAAATTATATGTCTATATAGATACTAAGGAATAATTCCAATGAATTAAAAACCAAATTCATATCAATATACATTAATTTAAAAATTCCCTATTTAATTAGGGTATTTATAGCATAAAGGGTTTAATTTTTGAGAAAAATAGTTATGATATTTTTGATAATATATATATATATATGTAATGATTTAAATTATAATGATTATAAAAAATTTGGTTAAAACGTAATTTTCAATAGTTTAAGAATGTAATAATGATGATTTTTAATAATATTTTTATAACAAACTTATATTAATTTTTAATCAATTTTTTTAAATAATATAAAATTTATAGTTACTAAAATATCATTACTAAAATATTAATTTTAAAAAGTAATATAATATAATTAAATATTAATTAAAGAGAAAAAAATAAGTAAATATACTAAATATAGTACTAAAACTGTTAAATGTGTACATATATAGATAAATATATTTAATATTGTTTTTAGTTAATTAAAATTTACTTAGTGTAAAAATTGGCCAAACATGGTCCAGCCTAAGACGACCTCATCCACACTTATGGGGACTTAAGGGTTAACCATGTGGGTGATAGTCAACTTGGATATCCACATGGTGGTAGGGTGTGACTTTGGTTGTAAATAGGTCCCATAGAGTTTCCACAGGCTCACACATGGTGTGCTCATAGCATGCACAATTGAGGTGAAGATTGTGGGGGGCATGCGTGAGTGGCGTGTCCGAGTGTTGATCCCCCAGTTCCTTGGCATGAACAGTGAATGGGGGAGTTTGTAATATATAGTGTTCCTTGAACAATCAAAATTTTGATGTGGGACAATTTCATGTGGGTTACTATATATCCTCTTAAAAAATTCCTCTTATATTGAGAGGTCTTTGATCAGATCAACACCAGCCATCCGATCTTCCCAAGACTTCATCTTCAACCTCACATTGGAAGACTTATTAATCTTATATTATCCTTTTGATGAAATAAATCCATCATAGGTATGAACAAAATACTCTTCACCAAGATACCTCATACCTACTACCACTATTATAAATAACCTATGAAGATAAAACTAGGACCCTCGAGCTACCAGACAAGAGAATGGACCCTTTAAAAGGTCCTTCAGTTATAGTGTTCATCAACATCGATTTCATTAGTGAAGCTTTTTATTGTGAAAATAATCCTTCACAAGGAAGTTTGGAGAGGATAAAAGTGAACCTAAATGAATATATATATATATATATATAATCAAGTTTAAACTGGGTATTATAGACCTACAAATAAAAATCAGCTTAGATTTCCTTGTCCATCAAGTTTCACCAAAATGATAGTAATATATATATTTATATATATATATAACAAATAAAAGTAATTATTTTTAACCAAGGAATATAAATAGTTTTTTTTCACCAGTTTCATCCTTTTCGCTTTGGGTTATATTAGCCGTAGTGAAAATATATATATTTTCAACAAAATCAAAATAATTGTTTTTATGTTCCAATTTTTATTAACAATCCAGAAATTGAAACACCACAATCTTTCGAGCCTCATGAATAGGCTTCTGTTCATCATTAAAAAAATGGGTATACCCAATTATCATTTTTCTTGAATGTCACCTTCAAAATTATTTTAGACAACACCTTCCTCAAGCTTTATCCACATAAAGGAAACACATGTGGTTACAATGTCCAAATTTCTATAAATACATCCTTTCATGTAACCCATTGGAAAAACCCAACTTCTAACCAAGTTCCCTCCACCTCTCACTTATTCCATACCCCAATCTATATATGTAGAGTATCATTTAAGAATCTCGTTTTGGTGTTGGATTTCAGGTAAGGGTGACTTAATTTCAAACTCTAATTTTTCAAAGGGAAAATTTTATCTTCAAACTTATATAAATATATATATATTAAAACTCATTTATGTAAGAAAAATTGATTTTAAATGTTAAAAAACTCTCTCTATTAGGGAATTTTATTTTCAAACTTATATTTTATGATTACAAGGGAAATTTTATTGGAAAAAATTTACTTTTCATTTATTAAAACCCCTATGTAAGGGGAATTTATTATTTCCAAACTACCATTTTTTTAAACTTTGATTTTTATATATACATGTTTTCATTTAGAGGTCGTTTTCAATATATTAAGGAAAAATTATGTTTTTAAAATTCTTATCCCATATTTATTTTTATAAAAACCCAAGTTATGTGTAAAATGTTTTATTTTATAAACCCCTTTTTCTAGAAACGCTAATTTAATAATTTTTTATAGGTTCCAATTGGATTTTATATTTATCATTTTATTTATGAAATTTAATTTTAATTATATGGATGTTAATAATGTTTATTGATATATCCATACTCTATTATTATCATTAATATTACATAATTTATCTGAAATTAATTTTCCTATGTTTTACTCATTCTTGCATAAATTATTGTAGGCATTAATTATAAAATATGGATTTAACCTAACTATAATGGTGTTTTCTTAAAAAATAGTTTTTCCTAAATTTGATATGATATGGAATTATTTTCTCTTGAAAATAATTTATTTAGTTTTTGAAAGGATATTTTAGTGGAAATAAAATGAGAAAGGGAAACCCTACAAAAAAAAATTATATAAAAATTGGAAATTCTGTATTTAATGTGGTGATGAGGAATGAGGAGTGAACCTATGACCTAAAAGGGGAAGTTTCCCAAAAGAAAATATTGATAGTGGTCTCATGGATTTATTAAGGGTTTCTAAGTATCATTTTTTTCCATAAAATATTATTATTTTCAAAAAATTGTTTTAAAAATTTAAGGAGAAATCGAGTTATATATTTAAAAGGTTATCACATTTTTAAAATAAATGGATTTTCAAAGTGATATTTATTTTTAATGGTTTTGCATAGTTTTTCCAATGGTTGTATTTTCAAAAGCTTTGAGATATATTTTTGAAAATTATTAATTATATAAAATGTTTTATATTTGATATAAAATTAATTTTTTTTCAAATTATTTTTATAGTATTTACTTAATAATTTAAACACTATTTTTAAAACCCACTACTGTGAAATTTTATGCTCACCCTATATTTTAAAATGATTTTAAAGGATCAATAGAAGTTCCCAAGGTGTTTATCTTTGTTAAGTAGATAGTGCGAGTGAAGTGAAATAATTTTTTTTGTAAATAATTTGTATTAAACTTTGATATAATGTATTTTTTTTATAGTCCTCCAAAAAGTAATCCAAAAATATCCTTGGGTTGTAATGGATTTTATATTTCTCAGTTGAATTGTAATAAAAAAATATAGCATTTTTTAGTACCAAATACAAGAGTAAGATCCTAAGGTTATCTACTTTGGTATCAGAGGAATAATTTAGAAAACCTTGGAGATAATGATATTTAATTAGAAATAGTTTAAGTATATTTCTATTGGAAACATATGACTTTTTAGTTTAGGAACAGTCTCAAAATGGAAGGAGGAAGATCATAAATAACTCTTCTCTCTTTTTCATAAGATCTGCTTGCAAGGATATTCCTAAATTCATGATCAGATGAATTAAAAACTCTTTCTAATATTCATGTTTCCTATAAAAAACATGATGCGGTTTATAATACCCCTGTAATTCCTCATTTATTTCTAGGATCATTGTTTTTATATGAATAAATCTTTTTTTCTCAACTCTATCACTATTATAAGCATATGAAGTATTATCAAGTTATTTTTGAACTCTTTACCTTATCTAAAACATATGAATCAATTATTAATTTTTGAAGAATATATAGAATAGGGGAACCTCCACAAAGAATATATATAACAAATTTTAAATTTTAGTATTTTTGGAAGTATCATAGGTAACTTTGAAACCTTTGAAGATAACTTTGTAAAATTATTTTATAAAAATAAAGTTCAAAAATATGTTTTGGGATTATATATTCATAATAATTTTTTTAAGTATTTGCTAATGTTTACATCAATGTGATTCAAAAAACATGAGTTTCGTTTAGATAAGAGAGATATTATATTTTAAAAATTCCCTAAGGTACCATTTCCACTCTTGTATCCTTTCTCTTTATGAGGGACATTAACATTGAAGAATTTTCTAAAGGTTAGCATCATTTCATAAAAAATATTGAATATAATATACATGTTCAATGAAAGTAATAAATTTATTTTATAGATATAAATAACATATTTATTGAATATTGAAAAGAGAGACAAAATGTTTTCTTATGTATAAAAGAATTATGAGGGAGACATTCTATTAAGGGTAGTATAATGTAATATCCTAGTATTATGTGTATAAATTCCATTTAAATAAGTGTTGAAAAATTATTCTTGGAAACTAAAATCAGGATAGAGTGAATTTGTTTTAAAATAATACAATGACTTAGACATTGATACAAGAAAACTTTATTACACTATAGGACCCCACAACTAATTAAGTATAAATCAAACTTTTAATAATCATTAGTAATTCAAGGGGACAACACATGATTAAAATTACAACTCCAACATCACAAAATTAATTTTTTCAAATAAAACATGAGTAGAAATACACTAAAGAGGACTAGATTAAGAACACATATTAGTGAAAAAATAAGAACCATCCTTACAAATGAGAATACTAAAATACATAGAGTTGGAGTTATCAATATTTCTTTCAAGTAGGGTATTTATAACCTAAACAGTATGATCATTGGGAAAAATAGAAATCATGATCTTTTTAATAATATATATATATATATGTTATTATTCAAATTATAATTTTTTAAATTTTTTTTGTTAAAATTTAGTTTTAACTAGTTTAAGAAAGTAATCTTGAGGATTTTTAATAATATTTTTATAACAAACTTATATTAATTTGTAAGATTTTTTTTAAATAATATAAAGTTATGTTAACTAAAATATCAAAAATAAAATGTTAATTTTAAGATTAATATAATATATGTAAATATTAATCGAAGGGAAAATAATAAAAAAAATATACAAAATATAATATTAAAATGGTTAGATGTGTACATATGTGGAAAAATATATTTAATATTCTTGTTAGTTATTTATAACATACTTAGTGTGAAACTTGGCCAAACATGGGCAAACCTAGGACCACCTCAACCACACTTGTGGGTCCCTAAGGGTCAACCACATGGGAGGCAGTCAAATTGGACAAAAACATGGTGATAGGGTATGCCGTGGGGGAGTTTTTTATACATTTTTTGAAGAAAATATTTATTTAAATAAGCCTAGGTTAGAAATATTTTGAAAACTAATCTGAAAGGCATAATTGTAGAAGCAATCTTTTGGTTAAGTTGAAAGGTAGCATCGACGATACTTCCTTTCAGTAAAAAAAATACTTATTTTAAATACACATGTTTATATATTTAAACTTTTTATTTTTTATTTTAATGTTTTATTTTCTTTATATATATATAACAAAAATTTTCAATAAAATTTAACTACTATTTAATATCCAATATTTCTTCCATTAAAGAATTCTTAAATTCTTATAGAAACCCTTACCGAGGGTACCTTTTTATGAGAGGTCTTTCCTTGGAAATCATTCTAGATTTCTAATGCGGGATTCAAGTTCTCCCTTTCCTATACAGAATTAATAATATATTAATATTAATCATTTTTAATCAATTAATTATAAATATTAATTACTAATAAATAATAATAATACGTAAATAATAATTAACTATTAATGTTTACTACTAAATATTAATAATTAACTAGTTTATATTAATAATTAACTAGTTTATATTAATAATATTATAAACAATATTATTTAATACAATTAATTACTATTTAATAATATTAATATACATATAATTAATTTATAAATTATTAATAACAATTAATAGTTTTTAATTAATTATAAATTAAATAATATATAAATATTAATAAATTACATTACTAATAACTAAATGATAAATAATTAATATATAATGTATAATAATAATTATTAATTAGTAACTAAAGAATAATTATAAATATTTATTAGTAATTAATGTTTATCAGAAAATAATATATATATATATATATTATACATAAACTCTAACCAAACTATACAATTAATGCTTTTCCCAGCATAGCATGTCCCCCTAGGGGTATACCAAGCCCTAGGTCGCGAATGCTAACCACAACCTGTCTATGTAAAACTTGGCTGCCCACGATGCCCTGCACTATTGAGTCATTAAATTGCATGGGTGAGTAATTACCTCAGCAGAAGCCTTCCACTAGTGGGAGTCAAACACTAAACTTGAAGGTCAACACCCCTGACCCTTTCCACTAGGCCACCCTTGTAGGGGAATTAGAAATTAATACTATTAAATAAAAAAATATATTGTTTAATTAATATTTTTTAGAAATTATTTTAATTAAAAAAAATTATTTATTTAAATAATAATAATTTAATAACAATTAATTGATCATTGTTATTTTAATAATTTAATCACTACTAATAATATTTAGTAACTAAATAATATTTTTAAATATTTATTAGTAATTGTATTATAATAGTTTTCAATAATTATTAATTCATAATTAATTAATTAGTTATTTTTTACTTAATATTATTATTAAGTAATTACATTTTTAATAATTACTAATTAATTAATAACTAATAATTATATAGATATTTATAATAATTAGTTGATAATTAATAATTTTAAATATTTATTAGTAATTAATATTATTTAGTAATTAATATTTATTATTCATTAACATTATTAAATATTAAATCATAATATGTAATTAATATTTATTAGCAAAAATTAGTTAATTAATTAATACTGATATAATAATAATTAATTAAAAATTAGTAATTTAATAATTTAATAATTATTATTAATATTTAGTAACTAAATAATAATTTTAAATATTTATTAGTAATTGGTTAATAATAATTATTAATATTTATTAATAAATTAATATTTAATTAATAATTAATTAGTTAATTAGTAAGTACTATTTTTATTAGTTAATTAAATATCACTTAATTAATAATTAATGAATAAATAATAATTATATTATTATTTTTAATAATTATATACTAAATAATAATTTTAAATATTTAATAGTAATTAATATTAAAAAATAATTAATATTTATTAGAAATTATATTATTAAATTTTAAATCATATTATATAATTAATATTTATTAGTAATTAATATTTATATTATAAAAAATATAATTAATAATGATTATTAATTAATATTAATTTGAAAAAATTAGATAATTAATTAATACTAATATAAAAATAATTAATTTAGAATTTTTATGTAAAAATTTAATAATAATTATTAATATTAAGTAACCAAATAATAATTTTAAATATTTTTTGTAATTTTTTAATAATAATAATTAATATTTAATAATTAATTAATAATTAATTAGTTAATTAGTAGTTAATATTGTTAGTAAGTTATTAAATAATGCTTAATTACTAATTAATTAATAAAAATTAACTATTTAAAATTTATTAAGAATTAAATATTAATTAATAGTATTAATTAATATTATTTATTATATTATTAATATAAATTAGTTAATTATTAATATTTAGTAGTAAAAATTAATAGCTAATGACTATTTATTTAGTAGTATTATTTATTATTAATAAATGTTTATTATTAATTTATTAAAAATGACTAATATTAATATATTATTAATTCATTACCGGAAAGGGAAAACCAGAATCTCAAATAAAAAAACCAGAATGATCTCCAGGACAACCTCTCTTATTAAAGGGAGCCCTAAGTGAAGGTTTCTATCAAAATTCAAGATTTCTTTAATGACAGTAATATAGGATATTAAATAACAGTTAAATTATGTTCAAATTATATATATATATATATACTTATATATATATATAAATAAAATTAAATTAAAAAATAATTTTTTTAAATATATAGACATGTATATTTAAAATAAGTATTTTTTTGTTGAAAGACGACTTCAACGATGTCACCTTTTGACTTTACCAAAAGGTGGTATCAGTGATGCCACCATTCTACATTAGTTGTAAAAATATTTTTAACCTAGCCTTATTTAAGTAAATATATCTTTTTAAAAAGCGTATATTAGGAAAAAAGTTGACTTTGGGAGCGCATAACTCATATAGAGTTCTCAGAGGCATGAGCATGGTGCATGCATAGTGTGCAGATCGTCTGAGATGGGCCACCTAGGCAAGGCACAACTAGTGAGGGGCATGTGTAAGTGGTGTGTCCGGGTCCTGATCCCCCAGTGCCTTGAAACGACTGACTAATGGTGATGGTTGCAGTATATAGTGCTCCTCGACCAAGAATTGTTTCGATGTTTGACAAGCTCATATGGGTTACAGTAGCTCCATTTTAAAAAAATGCTTATAACAAGCGTTATTCGATCTGATCAATGTCAATTGTCCAATCTTCCCACACATTCATCTTCAACCTCAATTTGGTGGCCTTCATCATCTTCCTCTTCTCCTTCCAAAGAATGGAATATCTCACAAGAACAACTTACACATAGTTTACCTAGAATCCCCCTACCTTCTACCACAATTATTGACTCCATGTGACAACAAAACTAGGACCCTCGAGATATCAGACAAGAATCTAAACCCTTTGAAATTTCCTTCAACCACAATGATCATCGACATAGATTTCATCAGTGCTGACTTTTCTTGTACAAATAAGTCTTCTTGAGGAAGATTAGTGAGACCGAAATTGAACCTAAATGAATATATACATATATATAATCAATTTTAAAATCAGTTATTATACACTTGCAAATGAAAATCATCTTAGATTTCCATGTTTGTTGAGTTTCATCAAAACACAGACAAGATATATATATATATATATATATATATATCTCTGTGTGTGTGTGTGTGTAAAAGGAAATAAATCATTTTTATCCGAGGAATATAATCAGTTCATTTTCCTATAGTTTTTTTTCACTTTCTCTTCATGTTATATCAACCATGGAGACAGTATATTTATTTTCAAAAAAATCAAAATATTGTTTTTTCTATTCCTATATTTCTCCGCAATTGAGAAACTAAAACACCATGATGTTTTGATCATTAAGAATAGGCTTCTGTTCATCGCTGAAAAAATGGGTATACCCAATTATCGTTTTTCTTTAATGTCACCTAAAAAATTCTACTAGACAGAAACTTCCTCAAGATTTATCCATCCATAATAAAATCGTGCAGCTGCATTATCCAAAGTGCTATAAATATAGCCTTCTCCTTTAACCATTTGAAAACCCCAACTCCTAAAGAAGTTTCCACCACCTCCATCTTGCTCCATACCCTGAAATCCAGTAGTGGAGTATCATTATATAAGCTTGTTTTAGTGTTTGATTTCATATTAGGATGATTTAATTTCAAAATCCAATTTTTATAAAAGAAAATTTTATCTTCAAACTTAAATAAATAAATAAATATATCCAGTTAGAGGATTACCTAAGTGGTAAAAGATCCTCATAATATTTCATAAGTCTCGAGTTCAAATTTAGGTTTGAGCGAATTTCTGTAGGTACTGTAGCATCACAATAGCAAGAACTGTAGTGGAATTGTAAGACTGTAATAGTGCAGGTTCTATAGAAAATTTAATATTCACCCCGAATGGGCTTCTAGGCAAAAAAATATGGCCTTTCGGCCATTGGGACTTTGTTTCATCATGGGCGAGGTGACACATGAACAATGTCAGAAGTCAGTGATGCAGGAATGATTTAAGCAGGGAATTTGGGCCTTCCTATGGAGGGCCTACAAGCCATGTACTAAGGGACTTTCTTCCATCACTACTACAAAACAGGACTTTAACAGTGCTAGAAATAGCCTTTATCAATGCTAGAAAATAGATTTCAATGTGAGCGACGTTAAAAGTTGAGGACATTTATCAGTGCTTTAAAAAGCAATGATAAAAAACACATTTATCAGTGCTTCTTAAATAGAAGATAAAATATTTCTTTATCAGCGCACCATAGCACTAGATGCACTAGATATATCAATAAAAACAAGTCCCAATACAGAATTTAAATGAAATGAAATTTACAACAAAAATACAAAAATACAAAAAATACATTATATTATAGACATTTGAAACATCTTTTTTTACAATTACATAAATACAAATTATTACATACATTTAAAAACAATCCTAACTATCAATGTTACCATGATTTCCATTGACATTGTTTTTTGAAATTCCAACACTGCATGAGAAGATTCGAACAAACCAAATCAACTCAAACAAAATAATCCCCATTTATAAAAAACAATTATTATGATAGTAATACTAAGAAGAAATAAATTAAACATAAATATGAAACAATATATTAATTAGATGGACAATAATTTTACTGTGAAAACATCAATATTATCTCTATGATTTAGCAGAGGCAGCGTCGTTTCTCTCCCTACAAAGTAAGTGTAGGTAACTTGAAATAAAGTGATAAATTCACTACTGCATGTGTGAAAATATTTTAAGGTAAAAGAATCATGAAAGATGGAAAGAGAAACCTAAATCGAACAAAAGAATCCACCTGTATAATAAATTAATTATTATATGAGTAATACTAAAAAGAAATTAATTAAACATAAATATGAAACCTTTTATTAATTCTATGGATAATTATTTTACTGTGTAAACATCAAGATTACCTCTATGATTGAGTATAGTTAGCGTCATTTATCTTCTTATAAAGGTAGTTGAGGTAAATTGAAATAAAGTGATAAATGAACCACTGTATGGGTGAAAATATTCTAATGGAGAAGGATCATGAAAGTTGGAAAAAGCACCAAAATTCGAACAAAAGAATCCACCAATATAAGAAAACAATTATTATTTAAGTAATACTAAAAATAAATAAATTAAATATAAATATTAAACAATAAATTAATTCTATGGAAAATGATTTTACCGTGAAAACATCAAGATTACCTCTATGATTGAGCACCGACATCACAGTTGCTCTTCCTAAAAAGGAAGTGGAGGTAACTTGAAAGAAAGTGATAAATGAACCACTACATGGGTGAAAATATTTTAAGGGAGAATAAGCATAAAAGTTGGACATAACACCCCAAGTAGAACAAAATAATCCACCTATATAAGAAAACAATTATTTTGTGAGTAATAATAAAAAGAAATGAATTAAACATAAATATGAAACAATACATTAATTCTATGCACAATGATTTTATTGTGAAAATATGTGGATTCCCTAACAGAACACAATCAAGTTACCCAATTACCCAATATTCCCTTTTATTTGTGCTCAATCTAGTTTGAAATTCCCATTTCAGTTACACAACACATTTACAAACACAAGTAATGCCAAACAAAGTACACATTGTGTTACACTACTTGCACACCCAAACCCCATTTGAAAACATACACACACCAAATAATTTCACAAACATAACTCATACCTATTATGTATGTTAATAATTAATTTAAATTTTTTTTAAAATTAACCCTGGAGGAATAGTAAGGATTTACATAAAAAACATACCCAAGTTCACATGAAAAATGCTACTTCTAAAATCAAATGCATCGGATAACTGCATAGAACATTATTTTTAAAACTTATATAATTTAATAAATTTATCAACTAATTTATAGAACACTTCCAATTAATAAAATCAGAGTTTACACCAATTCAAAACCAATTCTATAGCAAGTCATTTTTTTATAAATTTTTATACAACCTAAAATAATTTTAAAAACATGTCTTCTATCCTTTAAAACAATTTATAATTCACATTAAAAAAAGGTACAACATGTTCAACATGGAAAAGTATGAAAATTTCATTTAAGAACTTAATTACAAACCTATTCACATTTTTGCACCTTTGAAAAAATGATTTTCACCTTTCAAACAACTCATAAAACCCTTCCACAGAACAACACACTAAAACACACACACACAACATAACCATTTTTTCTTACAAAACCCAAAACCAACACAAAGCACACCAAACCCATTGAAAACACATTTCGAATCACTCACACCATTTAATAAACCATTTCCAAATCCCAAATTTCATTTCTAAAACAAATTCTTCATTATTTAAATACTTCACAACTCACACTCAAAAGAACCCAACAGGACTAACATTCCCAAAATGATCCATTTCCCATGAAAAACTCTTTTTAAACACACACACACCTTAAACACAAAAAAAACAGATTTTTCACTACTCAAATAAATAATTGAACACTTGGACTGATTTTTCACAAGTCTTATACAGAAACATAACAATTTTACTTTAGAAAATTTATTTTCAACAAAAATTCATGTCAAAGCATTTCCAAAATAGGTTCACACCACCAAAATAAACTAAAAAGCATGAAAAAATTAACAACGTGAGAAAATTAAATTATCTAAAATTATTAGGGCATGGAAACACCTACCTCAGGTGGAGAAATTGTAAGGAAGTTATACGAAACCACACCTTCATCACAACCACAATTGAAAAATGAATTTTGGATGATATGTTTGTGCAACTAGAGTGCCAAAAAAAAGTCAAGTGGGGTGATTCGAGCTTCGATTAACTGAGGTGGATCGCTAGCAGTGGGTCAATTCCATAGATATCTCCTGATATCATGATGATTTCGTGAATAGTTAGGGTGTTTAAAATAGACTGGGACACTTTTATAAGCACTTATAAATAAGAGCTGATAAATAAACGTTTTATTAGTACTAAAAATGTGATGTTAAAACCTATATTTATCCGCGCTAAAATTAGAGCGATGATAAATCTTCATTTTACATGTGTTTTATTTAGCGCTGATAAATCCTTATCATTATTTGCGCTTTTTACGCACTTATACAGATTCTTTTATCATCGCTTATTAACGAAGTGCTCTTAAAGGATCTATAATTACAAATATGAATGAAAAAATGTAAAAATTTATAAATACTTAATAAATATATAAAAATATAAAAATAGTAAATATATTCCTTTTTAAATATATTTATTATAATTTTATAATTATTTATTTCTAATTATAGAAATATTTTCTAAAAATATTATTTATATCATTATATATATTTATATAATTATACATATATATTTATAAATATATATAAATATAAATATAGTAAATATATTCATTATTTAAGTAAATTTATTATAAATTTAATCATAATTTATATATATATAATTATTTATTTATAATTATATAAATACTTTGAAAAAAATATTTATTTATATATAATTATAAATATATAATTGTATTAATATAGAGACTTTACATTTATAAATATATTTTTTAAAATATTTTTTTAACATTAATAATGAACATCTCCTTTTAAGTGCATGCATTTTTGTTAAAATTCAGTGAAATTGAATAAATTATGAATAAGTACACTTTAACAATATTGAAAAATGGATAAGTTTGTTGTATGTGCATTGTATATAAAAATGGATTAATTACGTATATGTAAAATCAATATAAAACACATTTGATCTATGTGAAATTGAAAAACCAAATGACATTCAATTATATGTCGAGTACTATGCAATTATAGTCAATTTTTTTAATTCATATTAATTTTTAATTATAAACCACTATTCAATAAACATATGAATATTTAATGTAAAGTGCATAAACATTTTTTTAATATATAAATCATATGTATATACATTTATATACATTTATATATTTAATACATAAAATTTAATAACATTAAATATCATAATTATCTAATTAATAAAATGTTTAATAATTAAAAATGTATGATCAATCTATTCGTTTTTATTAATAATTATTTAATTAATAAAATTTGTAGTATTTTTTTAATAGACACATTTTTTATTTTTTATTTATTTAGTTATTTCATTTTATTTATATAAATATTAATCAACAATAAAAAAAGAACTAATAAAGGATACCCTTTATTGGTGCTAAAATTAAAGCATTGATAAAGGGTACCCTGTATCAGCACTAAAAATAAAGCACTACTAAAGGATACCCTTTGTTAGTGCTAAAAATAACCTACTGATAAAGAGTACTTTATCAATGCTAAAAATAAATCACTGATAAATATTTTCTTTTATCATGACTAAAAAAGATGCACTGATAAAAGGTTAAATTTATCAGCACTAATAAATATTCCATTTACCAGCATTTTGTTATAGCACAGATAATTAACTGTGATGTTAAATGAAAGTTTTGTAGTTGTACATGAAATGGGCTTCATGCCCACTCGGTCTTTGGGCTGAATTTACAATGTAATAAAGCGGCTGGTTGTGTGGGTTCTCCCTTGGGGGGCTATGACCTACCTTTCTGGCCTCTGTGTTTGTGGTGTGTGCATGTTTGAATTTAATTGTATACTCAAACACCTAATATATATATATATATATATATATATATATATATATATATATATATATATATCTTCTCAAACTCCTTTATATGAAAGAAATTTATTTTTAAAGTTAAAAAATTATTATTGTAAGGGAATTATATTTGTATACTTGTATTTTATGATTAGAAGGGAAATTTGGTTTTAACAAATTTATGTTTTCATTTCCTAAAACCTCTATATAATGGGAATTTATTATTTTCAAACAACCATTTTATCAAGGTATTATTTTTATGTATAAATTTTTTTATTAAAAGATTGTTTTCAATCTAGAAAGGGAAAATTATGTATTTAAAATACCTATACCATATTTTTTTTAGAAAAACCCATGTTAGGATTAAAATATTTTATTTTTCATAGACTTTTTCTATGAAAAGTTTATTTAATGAATATTATTTATAGGCTCCAAGTGGATTTTTAGTTATCATTTTATATATGAAATTTCATTTTAAACATATTGATGTTAATCATGTTTATAGATATGTCCATAGTCTATTATCATCATTAACATTATATAATTTTAATAAAAATTATTTTCCCATGTTTTACTGCTTCTTACATGAATTATTGTAAGTATTAATTGAGAAATATGGAATTATCATAACCACTATGGTGTTTTCCTAATTTTTTTTCAAAAGTTTATGTGATATAAAATAATTTTATATCGAAAATACTTTTTATATTTTTGGAAAGGATGTTTTCATGGAAAAAATGAGAAAAGAAAACCCTCAAAAAATTATTTTCTATTAAACATGGAACATGGGTATCAAATGTGGTGATGTGGAATGTGGAGTGATCCAATGACCTCAAATGGGTTTTTTTACTAAATGTGATACTACTAGTGGCTTCATGAATTTTATAAGGGTTTCCAAGTATCATTTCTCTCCATAAGAAGTTATTATTTTAATAAAATTTTAAAACATTAAGGAGAAATCAAATTTTATATTTTTAAAGGTCGTCATATTTTTAAAATAATTGGATTTTCAAAGTGATATTTATTTTAAAAGGTTTGTAATAGTATTTCTTATGGTTATATTTTGAAAAACCTAGAACTATATTTTTGAAAATTATTTATTATATAAATTGGATTATATTTTATATAAAATAAAATGTTTTCAAAGAAATTTTATAGTATTTATTAAATTAAATCAACCATGGTTTTAAAACCATGTACTAAGAAATTATACACTCACCCAAAATTTTAAAGTGATTTTCACAGGCTCAATAGAAGTTCCCATGTTGTTTGGTTTCATTAAAGAGTTAAAGCGAGTGAAGTTAAATAAATGTTTCTAGATAATCTGTATTAAACTCTGATATAATTTAAGGTTTTTCCAAATCCTCTAAAAGCTAAATTGAACTATTTTTAGGATGCAAAGGACTGTATATTTCTTAGTTGAATTATAATAAAATAAATATACAACATGTTTTGGTACATGATCTGAGAGTGAGGGTCTATAATTGTCTCATTTGGTATCAAAGAAATAGTTTAGACAACTTAAAATATTATGATGTTTAATTAGAAATTTCCAAAGTATATTTTTATACCTATCAATTGATTTTATAGTTAAAGAGTTGTCTTAAAATGGAAAGAGGAAGACCATGAACAACTCTTATCTCTATTCCAAAAGATCTACTTGCAAAGATAATCTTGAATTCATTCTCATATGACTTTAATTTTTTCCCAATATTCAATTTAACTATAAAAAACATTATGAGGAATCTAATACCTCTACCATTATTCATTTATTTTGAGGGTCATGTTTTGTATATGAATAAACCTTTATTCTCACCTCTCTCAATATGTTAGGCATTCGAAGTAGTATTAGGTATTTTATAACTCTTCACATTATCTAAAACATATGAATTACTTATTAATTTTAAAGAATCTATAGAAGTGGAAAACCTCAATATATCCTATATGTATAAAATTTTAAATTTTAGTATTTTTGGAAGTATCAAAGATAATTTTGATAATATTGGAGAAAATGATGTAAAATAATTTTATAAAAATCAAGATCAAATATATGTTTTAGGATTATATATTAATAATAAAATATTTTCAAATATTTACCACTATTTTCATCAATATAATTCACACTGCATGATTTTTATTTGGATAATAGAGATATTATATTTCGAAAATTCCATTAGGTAACATTTCCACTCCTAGATCCTTTCTCTTCAAGAGGGACACCAACATTGAATAATTTATTGAAGGTATGTGTCTTTTCAAGAATATTATTGAATATAATTTCAATGTTTGGTGAAAGTAATATTGTTATTTTTTATGTTTGAAGAACCTACATATTTAATATTGTAAAGTGATACTTGTAGTTTTCTTATGTATAAAAGAATTAAGAGGGAACAATTACATTAAGAGTGTAGAATGTAACATAAAATTATTTTATTGTATAAAATCCATTTAAATAAATGTTACAAAATAAGTCTTGAAAAATAAAATCAGGATAGGGTGAATTTTATTTTAAATAATACATTGACTTAGACTTTGATATAAGAACACTTTATTATACTAAAATACCCTACAAATAATTAAGCTAAAATTAAACATATAACAATCATTATTAATACAAAAGGATAAAACATTATAATCATGATAACTCTAAAATAATAACCCATGTCTTTAGGATTGTACTTGATTTTAAATAGGTTTAGATTAAGAATACAGAGTAGTGAAAAAACAAGAACTATCCTTATGAGTGAGAATTATGAAATATGTAGAATTTGAGATATCAAAATTTCTTTTAAGTTGGATATTTATAACATAAATGAAGTTCCCAGTCAGGATCAAAGTATCACTAAGAGGGGGAGGGGGTGAATTAGTGATATATTTTTCTTTTTATGTTTCCTTCATCTTGAAACAACCTTCACCACCTATTAAAGAGTTTCTGCCCTGCTGAACACACACAACCACAGGAACACAAGATTTACATGGTTCACTACTCAACAAGAGTAGCTACGTCCTTAGTATGGTACAAAAAAAATCTAGCACCAAACAATCCACTAGAAAAAAATCCTTTGATATGTAATACACCGAGTAGGATATACCCTTACTCTCATGTAGCACTTGGAAAACAATCTGCAAGTGCGTGTGCACCCTCCTAGAACAAATAGGAAATTATAGTATTTTAGTGCTTCTTTACAATTGAATAGTTGTATCCTCTGAAGTAAACGTCTTCACTTTCCTACCCAGAAGCTGGTAAGAACTCACATATGCACAACTGAATATGTACGAAGACCCCAAATTTTTCATGTATCCTTTATGATACCTTGCATGCAATTCAAATGACTTTCACATAAAAATTTCCTTTTGGTGCGAAAAATTTTTTCCCATAACTTTACTTTTTCCACGCAACGTTTTCTCTTTTCGCTCAACTTCTCTATTTTCTCACAAACTCCTTTATTTTCATGCACCTCACTAAGTGTATAATTTTACGTTCACTAGAGCTTAGGATTTCTTATAAGTGTTGAGCATTAATAAATGAGAGGGGTTCACCTTGTATTTATAGGCCTTTTTAACCCTGCGTGAAAAACACTAATCCATGCGTAAAAGCCTCTTCAGGCGTGTAAAAAATATTTCACACAGTGCTCCAATTTTTCATGCACCTCATGAATTTGACAATTTTTGAGCTTCTGATCTCTAAATACCTCTTGTGCGAAAAACTTCATTCCACTATTTCGTGCACCACATCAATATTTCGTGCACTGATTTGTTTTCACTCATCTTGCTAATATTTCGTGCACCATTATATTTTTTTGCGCATCCTGTTAATATTTTACGCACCACTTTCATTTTTCACACACCTCCATTTTCCATAAACACATCTCTTCATTTTCTGATTTTCAGGCCCTAAAATTTGGCAAACACTGGAAAACGACGCAACCTTAAACAGTTCTTTTATGCCGCCTCCAGATTGTATGTTCTTTTGTCATTTCTCTCTTTACTTCTTCCCATAACCATTCTTCAGATTTCATCACCAACTCCACTATCGTGATATATATACTTTGATAGAATAGATTTAGCATCGTCAGAGTTACAATGGGAATTTCTGAATGTTCCCTATCTACCAGTAGCATCATTCCTCCCAATCTAAACTATATATGTCTGGCATCATGATTTCTCCCCCTTTCCTTCATAAGGCTTTCATCACAAGTTCTCCTAACTTATGATATTTGTGAAATACATATCAGTAAATCATCGTCTGGTTTCAAGTCCTTTACAAAGTGAATTGATTTATCTTATTTGACAACAAAAGACAAAACTCTACAAAAGCTAACTCTTCAAACTTCATTCTCCATCCAACTTGGTCCCAACAATAAATGGTATGACCATTGAGAAAAATAATAATTATGATATTTTTGATAATTTATATATAAGCTATGATTCAAATTATAATTTTTATAAAAAATCTGGTTAAAATGTAATTTTAACTTATTTGAGAATGTAATCTTGACGAATTTTAAAAATATTTTTATAAAAAACTTATATTAATTTGTAATAAAATTGTTTAAAAATAATATAAATATTATGGTTACTAAAATATCATTACTAAAACATTAATTTTAACAACAATATAATATATATATAAATATTAATAGAAAATAAAACAATAATTAATTATACTAAAAATAATATTGAAAGTGTTAAATATATAAATATATGGTTAAATATATTTAATTTGTTTAGTTATTTAAAAATTACTTAATGTATAGATTGGACAACCATGGGGCAATCTAGGAACACTTCAACAATACTGATGGGACCCTAAGTGCCATCCACATGGGAGGTAGTCAAAGTGGCCTGCAACATGGAGGAATGGCATTAATTTGGGTGTGAATTTCTCTTGTAGAGAACTCATAGGCATGCACATAGTGCATGTATATTGAGCGAGGTGGGCCACACAAGTGAGGCATGTCCAGTGAGGGGTGTGTGTGAGTGGTGTGTTCAAGTTCCAAACCCCTAATGCCTTAGCATGATTGGATAAACTGGGTTGTTGTAATATATCACGTGCCTAAACCAAGCACTATTTTGATATGAGAAAATCTCTTGTGATTTATGTCACAACCCTTCTTCTCCAAGATGAGGGAAGGGATGACAAAGTGACATGCCCTTCCTTCCTTAGGGTGAAGGATAGATAATGAACCATGAGTCCCACCTTCAGTAGGCCTCGAAGTGGTGACTAGCACCAAGGGTATATAATCTCACATAAGTAGAAGGAATTACCCTTTTAAAATAACAAGATCGGGGAATAAGATGGTAAATAACAACAACACCATGTGTAAAAGTAAAATTAAAGCCAAGAATAAATTCCCACAAGCATGTTCAAATGTAAAATTGATACAAGAAAGACAAAACTCCCAATGAATGTACCAAAAGCAAAGAAATTCAACAACAACAAAAATATCAAGATGCTGAGCTAGTAAAGTTCAGCACGGTCCTCCTGGAAACCTGAAAACAGTTTTACATACATAGGATAAGCATACAAGTATACTCATTAGGAAAAAATAAAGTTAATCATGCACAAGTGAGGTAACACAATAATACCCCTGTTAGAGTATAGTAGAACCTCATGTACTTATCAAGGAATACTAACTAGCACAACCTCACCAAGGCACACTCACCAAAGTAATGAAAATCATGTAAGGTAAGAATATAATCACATCGACATTTGGGTACCCCACACACCACTTTACCACTAGTTAACTGTTAATTACTAATGATATGACCTCTTGACGTTGCCACTCTTCCCACATGCAGTCCCACCGCCACAAACTGCCCACACACACCTGGGCGTCAAACCGTAAAAAACAATGCCAGTAGACACATGGGACATAAAAACCATTGCCACACTCGAAGACACATGAGCCTCAACAACCATTCACAACGCCTGAATACACCTAGGTATCATCCTGAAGATACTTGAGAAAACTTACCTAGAATGAAAACACATGATCCCTTAGTCCAAAACAAACCCTTTCCTGAAGAATATTGGACTATGGTAAGCCTCAAGCCATTACAAACCTCCTAGATAAACCCGAGAAACAAGATCCGTAAGAGGGTGAAAGGAAGAAAATTATTAACCATCCATCCATCCTCCCACTGAGATGTTGGGAAAGACACCCTCCCCCATGAAATGGTGGTGTTCCACACATAATTCTAAACAAGGGTGAGGTGCGTATATAAATCACAAGGAACTACAATATATATATATATATATATATATATATATATATATATGTAAACAAACACTCAGCCCCAACCTACTGGTTTCACATGAATAGAAAACATGCCTATACCAGCACCAATTTTGCTACTACCCCTACATGTAAAATTACACAACAACCACTACCAAGAATAAATTAAAAATAAATTTATTTCTTTTAGGGGATTCTCTTAAATTATTCCCACACTACCAAAAAACTAACCACCGTAACCACACCAATAAACCAACAAAACCAAACTAAGTCCTACTGTACAATAACAAAAAGCAATACCATAGACTAGACTTGCAGTCCCAATTCTCATCCCTGTTCAACTACTATAAACTACCATCCTTTAAAGTAAATACCACACATTCATTTTCACACAACCCAGCCCTACATCTCCACTACCCAAACAATCACTAATGTAGTCCCACTATATAACGAGTCCACAACCACACCACAATTCCACTACTCAGTGCTGCTTCATGACCACGACACAACATAAAGGCAGTTAAACTACCTGCAAGTTCATCCATTCCACAATCAATCAACCTCTCAAACTAAGACACCAACACACAAAGGACAGTCCCACTTCCAACAAGTTTTATCTATTCTGCAAACAATAAATCTCTCAGATTGAGACACCAACATGGGTTATTTAATTTCCTCATTAATATAAATGGGGTCATTACAGAACAAGATTGATCCTACGGAATCAATTTAATTAACCGAGTGTATGTGACTAATCATATTTTATATTACTATGATTTTTTGAGTCATCAAAAGAAAGATAGAGTATCACTATTATGAAATAAAAGACCACCAATGGTTGTGGTTTTTAGAATTCACATATTCACAATGCCCATAAGAGGATAAAATATAAAATAAAAATAAAAATAGGTGACCAAGATCAACCCCACCCCGCCCATTATTTTATTTATGCAAGTTATATTTTGATCATATTAAATTATTATTTAATTATCGTTTCAAAAGGGGTATCCAACCATTCCTTACAAGGAATCATTAATATGACCACCCTGCATGATGAACAATTTAAAGAGAGGAAAAAGAGAAACCCTACTTAGATGATAAAAGATTGAAGTTCTTTCTTTCGCCAGGAATAAGGGATGGCGTGACTTGTAGGAAAAGAAAAATCTAAGGCTGAGCGGGAAGGGATCCAGCATGGGCACATGACTCGTATTGGGAGGAAGTCTCCAGGCACACCAAGAGAAATGAGAAGGAAGAAGGAAGAGAGAATCTTAGCTTAAGAAGAGGCCAGATCCTAAAATCAGGGAGACCATTTCAAAGTACTTAAAAGTTTTATCATGGATTGACCACATGTCTTGGCGGTTTCACATGTTCTAATTAATTTAGATTTAATAATTCCCTTCATAAATGATAGATATATACTAGAGAAAATCTCTAAGTTGATAGATTAAATTTAAATGAAGAAAAAAATGTAACAGGGGAAAAACTGGGAAAACATGGAAAAATGGGCATGGGGGTGTGACACCGTTTGGTGAGACACCGCAACAGTGCCACCATAGCGGTGCTGCCATAGTGGGGCCACCATAGCGATGCCACCATAACAGTGCTACTATAAATGGTGCGACTGTGACTGTGTAATCATGATACTGCAACCGTTATGGTGCCACCATAATTGGTGTAACCGTAACAGTGTCACCATTTTGTGGAACCATTTGGTGGAACCATGTTTTTGGAAAATCCTAGAGAAAGGAACTTTAATTCCTATAAACACTATGAACACTAGATTTTCACAAAGGAAAGGATCGGGGAAATTCGGGTCATTATATAAGATACCTATCAAACTATTCTCATCCCCGAGAATCCAAAACCAACCCAAAGAGAGAGAGTATGAAAAACCACCTCTTATGATACCTCTCAAGAGTAAACTATAATGTGTTGAAAATTCAAGGGGAAATCTCAACATCCAAGAACACCTCTCTCATTTATCTCGTGAATAACTATTGAAACATTGAAAAACCACACAAACACCAAAATTCAAACTGTCTAGACACATGGATTAGGGAGTTCCTTCCTCCATGTCAATATACTATCTGCTTTGGGTGGCACTGACTCACCCACACGGGTTTAATCACATCCACATTAATGTGTCTTGATTAGGGATCAAGTCCTCCCCTACCCATAGTCATTAATTTTCACACAAAAAATAGAGAACGAGGAAACAACTTATCATACAACAAGCAAGGTCAAACATTACATCCTAAGCAAGGCACAAAACAAACACAAGAGAAAAAATCAGAGTATATTTGGGTACTGGGCACACATATATGCCTCCCATTCCCAAGTACTCTCCTCGAGGACACCATGCCTCCATAATACACAAACCAAGGGAATGGTCCATCCATGAAGCACCTTCTCCTGACAGTCCTTGATTCTAACTGTCCACTCCACGAATGTCACATCATCCTAGATATCTAACTCTCTCCAATATAGGATGTGGGAGTCATCATGTAGATACCTACGGAGCTGAGAGACATGAAAGACGTTGTGGATCCTCTCTAACCGTGGTGGCAACGCCAGCTGATACACCACCTCTCCAACTCATCCTAACACCTCAAAAATGTCCAATGAACCTGGGAGAAAGCTTACTCCCCCTACCAAAACTCTTTTGTCCTCACCGAGGGGATAACTTTAAGAATACGTGGTCCTAAACCTCAAACTCCTAGGGTCTACTCCTATGATCAGAATATGAATTATGCCAGTCCTGAGCTACCTTCAAGATTTCACGTACAAGATAAACCTTCTTCGTCATGCTCTGCACCACCTACAAGCTAAGAACACCCAACTACCCAACCTATGTCCTGCACACGGCAAAACGAAACAGTCTTCCATACAAGGCTTAGAATGGTTCCATTCCAATGGTAGAGTGATATCTATTATTGTAGGAAAACTCCACTAGGGTCAAGCGTCATACCAACGATCCTCCAAAGTCTAGAACACATGCTCAAAACATATCCTCCAATGTATGGATAGTCTTCTCTCTCTTCCCATCCATATGAGGGTGGAAAGCGATGATAAGGAATAACTGGGTGCTGAAAGCATGCTATAATACCTTTCAGAATCCTTAAGTAAAGCATGTATCTCGATCCTAAATAACGGATCTTGGAATTCCATGCAGGCGTACCACTTCACTGATGTACCTCTATGCTAAGGAGTCCACTACTCTCATCTCCTTAACTGCCAAGAAGTGAGATGATTTCGTCAATTGTTCCACCACTACCCAGATGGAATCACATCATCCCTTATCCCTGGTTATTATTGTGATGAAATAAATCGACACATCATTCTACTTCCACTCGGGAACATCTGAGGGATGCAATAGACCACCGAAAACATGATGTCCATCCTTCACCCATTAACACACTAGGCACCTTGCCACAAACTTTTCCACCACTCACTTCACTCCAGGACAACAAAACTATCCTCTCAAGCCCTGATACATCTTAGAAACTCCTGGATTCACTGTCAGGTGTGTGTTATGTAACTCACTGAGAACTCCCTCGCATATTGCCACTGGTACAAATAGCTTCCCACGAAACATCATCTAATTTTGACTATCCTCGGACCATCCTTCTAAAGAATCACCCTGGATAATGCGATCACACATCACTTCAGACTCTAAGTCTCCCTAATGAGACTCCTCCACCTACCGTACCAAGGAATACTGCACCATCATCTAAAACATACACCCTCTATCGCCCTCCACTCTAAAACCAAGATTTAAAGTTTCCATCTCCCCCATTGCCTTCTGAGAATATGTGGACTCCCAAACTACATCCTTATATGACTTACTACTCAAGGAATCAGCCACCACGTTCCCATTTCTTGATTTTTAAGAGATCTCAATGTCATAGTCCTGAAGAAACTCCATCCACCTTCACTGTCACAAGTTCAGGTCTCGCTAGGAGAAGATTTACCTCAATCCTTTGTGATATTTGAAGACCAAGAAGCATTCCCTGATGAGGTAATGATCCCAAAACTTCATTGCGAACACAACCACTAAAAGTTCTTGGTTTTTAGTGGCATAGTTACGTTTGTGAGGACATAACTTCATAAACCCATAAAATATTACACCTTGATGCTGCATCAGCACGCATCCCAAGACTAGCCCAGAAGTATCATAGAACACCTCAAACATCACCCCTTATTTTGGAAACCTATGCACTGGGGCACTAACCATCTTCCCTTTCAGATAACTGAAATATTCCTGGCATTTATCACTCCATATGAAAGCCTAGTATTTTCAGGTCAAAGTTGTTAACATCACTGCAACTAGGGAGAAGTCGGGTATGAACCTCTGGTAATAACCTTACAAACCCAAGAAACTACAAAACTCAACCAGATTCATTGGTGCTTACCAAGAAACAACAGATTCAACCATCCATGGGTCTACTGCTATTCTATTATGGGATACCACATGTATATGGAAGTGCACCTCTCGTATCCAAAACTTTCACTTCGACAACCTCCTATAGATCTGGTGGTGTCGGAGGACATCCAAAAAAAACCTTATATTCTCAACATAATCCTCCTATAATCTTGAGTATATCAGGATGTATTCGATGAACATGACCATGAACCGGTCCATATACTTGCAGAAAACAGAGTTCATGAGCCCCGTGAACATAACTGGTGCGTTCGTAATTCCAAACATCATGACCACGAACTAAAAGTGCCCATACATGAACCTGGAAGTATTCTTTAGGATATCACCCTACTTCACCCTCAACTAGTGATATCCAGACTACAGGTTGATCTTAGAGAACCAACATGCTCCCTTCAAATGGTCAAAAAGTTCATCGATCCTCGGGAAGAGGTAATAGTTCTTGATCATCACCTGATTTAGTCTCTAGTAGTCTATGGATAGCCTAAGACCATGATCCTACTTCTTTGCAAACAAGAGTGGATAACCCCATGGTGACACAGTTGGTCTGATAAAACCCTTCTTCACCAGGTCATCAACCTAAATCCACAACTCCCGCAACTCAGAAGGTGCCATCGGATAGAGAGACATCGAAATCGGACAAGAAGTGGGTTGTATGTCTATCCTGAACTCAATATCATGTTGAGGAGGTAGAGTCACAACCTCTTCATAGAAGATGTAGAGGAAATCACTCACAAGCCCCATTAATTCCACCATCTATGAGTCTTCTGATCCCACTGAAAGCTCAGCTAAAAAAGCAAAAAGGGGATCTACACTCTGGCTGCCAAATTTGAGAACACAACCCTTCTCCGAAAGCAGTTGATAACAACATGCATGGAAAACAATCAATCTATGCCTAGGGTGACATTGTATGGTTGCATTTGCAGCATAAAAACATCCCCATTGGACTGATGCGACCCCAACATCAGTCTACATCCTCAACAAACATATAACAGGCTGGTTTGAACTCCAAATGACATAATCAACAACAGGGGAATGGAATGTCTCTCTATGGCTAGACCCAAGGAATGGGCTGGGTTGGGTGAAACAATGGAGTGTGAGCCTCCTGAATCAAACAAAACACATGTAAGAGTACTAAACAGACTGAATGTACCTTGAACAACTTCTGGCCCTACTCGAACTGCTACCTCTACGACGTGAAAAATACCACACCAAACTCTTATTTACATTTACTTTTGGAATTCTACCCAACCAATACCTGGTCTAGGACCTTGAGAAGAGCCCTGAGGTTGGCCTCCTCTGGCACCGTCTACCCTCGGTGGAGTGGGAACTCGCTGCCCCTGCTTCTGGAAAGGCCTGGCTGACAACTGCTACTACTAAGGAAGGTGTTGAACCTTCCCACCCCATTATAATGAAATAAGACAGGGCACTAATTTTGAATATTCCCACAACTGCTATAGATAAAGAGCCTCGATCCTAGACCCATGGAGGAAGGGCAAGGACTGGGATATCAGAACCTGAACTACTGAGGCCTACTCCCCATTGGCTGAAACCTGAAAGGACCTGACGTTGGAGGTATGCTGCTAACATCCTTCCCCTTTGAAAAACTCATCTAGATCCCATCTCATGACACAACTCACAACATGTGCATCCTCTCCACTACCTCATCCTTCTTCTGAAACTCCATGTACGTCGACAGAGTGAAGGTAGTAACAACATATTGAAGAGAAGATCTGAGTGCCTCCTCTAAGCATCTTTCCCATGGATCCTCATTCGGAAAGAGGTCCAAAAAAAATTAAGGATACCCTTGAACTTGATCCCCAAATCACTTACCAAAATACTCCCTTGTTTAATGGAGAGCAGCTTTTGTCTCTTCTCGTCCTTCATCATGGAAGAAAGAAATTCCACCCAGAACTCCTTCTCAAAGTTAGTCCATAGAACCTCAGTTTCCTTCTTCTCCCTGAGGTAAAGTATCTACCAATAAAGTGTGGATCCTCACATATAAACAATATCCATAGAAAATCAGTACTCTATTGGAGCCTAGATCGAGCTGAAAGTGATCACCAGCTCCTCGAGCCAACTCTTTGTATCCATGTCCAAGATGCTGCCCTGTACTTTATCAAAGTTTTCTGCTATAAGGAATGAAGCATCTTCTTCCACTAGTCATCCTCATCCTCTCAATTGGCCCTTATATGGTCAACCATATAACCCTAATGGTCTTCAACTGCTCGTACTACTCGTAGATGACATCTGGGTTCCATAGCTGAAAAGAGAAACCAGGAATCCCTAAGCCCTAGTATTGTAGAAAATTTCTATTATTTTTTTCTGCTTGAACGTTTTTATTTCTTTTAATTTCCAAAACACCTAAGACACAGAAGAACACATGTCATTATGTTGCATGTACCATTACTAGGGTATCTACCCTACAATCAGCGTAGCCTCACATAGTCGTTCAGTAGGTCCAGAGTCCTTTCATCAGATCAGGGGGGCCCTAAAATACCATGTCCTAGCTGTTCTTCCCTGGAATATTTCACACACCAAGATTTCCTAACACTGTTTCCCTACCATCCCATGAAATACTCACTCTTCCTAACCCTAAAATCTATCCTATACCTCAACCATCAGTCTTTGATACCATTCTTTCACGACCCCCTTCTCCAAGATGATGGAAAGGACGAAAAAGTGCCTTTCCATTCCTTCCTCAGGGTGAAAGAGAGATATTGACCCCCTGAGTCCCACCTTCATTAGGCCACAAAGTGTAGACTAGCACCAAGGGTATATAATCTCACATAAGTGGAAGGAATTACCCTTTTTATAGAACAATATTGGGAGATAAAATTGTAAATCCCAGCAACACTAAGTCAAAAAGTAAAATTAAATCCAATAATTCATTCCTAAATGCATGTTCAAAAGTAAAACTTATAAAATCAAGAAGAAACTCAAAATGAATGTACCAAAAGAAAAGAAACTCGATAGCAACAACAATTATCCCAAAGAAAAGCTAGTAAAGTCCAACACGATCCTCATGGTCCTCCTGGAAACCTAAAAATAGTTTTACATCTGTAGGGTGAGCATACAAATATACTCAGTAGGGAAAACTAAAGCTACTCATGTACAAGTGATATAACATACTAATGCCCCTATGAGAAAATAGTAGAAGCTCAAGCACCTACCAAGGAATACTAACCAGCCCAATATCACTAAAACACACTCACCCAAGTAATTCAAATCAAGTAAGGTCAGAATATAGGCACATTGACATTTTGGTACCAATCACACTGCTTTCCCACTAGTTAACTACTCATTCCTAATGATCTGACGTCTTGACGTTTCCACTTTTCCCACACACAGTTCCACTACTGCAACCTGCCCATACACACCTGGGTCTCAAACTGCAAACAGCCAAGCCCGTAGACACCTGGGCTGTAATAACCACTATCACACTCAAAGACCCCTGGGCCTCAACAACCACTCAACACACCCGCATACACCTGGGCCTCATCCTGAAAATACTTGGGAAAACAAACCCATCCTGCAAAAACCTGATCCCTTGCTCAAAAAAAAATCCTTGACCAAATAATATTGGACTATAGTAAGCCTCAACCCATTACCGCCTGCCCAGATAAGCCAGAGCGGCAAGATCCAAAAGAGGATGTGAGGAAGAAAACTAGTAACTAGCCATCCATCCTCCCACTGGGATATTGGGAAAGACACCCTCCTCCATGAAATGGAGGTGTTCGACACATAATGCTCAAAAAGGGTGGAGTGCATATAGAAATCACAAGGAAATAATTTATATATATATATATATGTGTGTGTGTGTGTGTGTGTGTGTGTGTAAAAACACTCAACCCCAACCTACTAGCTTCACAAAAACAGAAAACAAGCTCATTCCAACAATGTTTTTCTATTACCCCTACATGAACAATCACACAAAAACTACTACCAAGCATAAAACCAACCCCCTTTTTTTCAAAATCCATTTATTTATTTAAGTAGATTCTCTTAAATTATTCCAACACTATCATGTAACTAAAAACCGTAAACACACCAAGAAACCAACAAAACCAAACTAAGTCCCACTATACAACAACACAAAAAAACAACAAAAACTAGACTTGCAGTCCCATAACATATCCCTATTTAAATACTATCAACTACCATCCTTCAAAGTAAATACTGCCCATTCCTTCTCTCACAACCCAGTCCTGAATCCCTACTTCCCAAACAATTCCCAATGCAGTCCTACTTTATAACGATCCTATAACCATACCATAATCCCACTGGTTGACATCACTTCATGACCACAACACAACATAAAGGTAGTTCAACTGCCTACAAGTCCTTCCATTCCACAATCAATCAACCTCTCAGACCGAGACACCAACACACAAAAGAAAAATTCCACTACTTACAAGTTTATATATTCCAAAAACAATCGATATCTCAGACTGAGACACCAGGGTTCTTTAATTTCCATGTAAATATAACCAGGGTGATCACATAACAAGCTTGATCCTGGGGTGTCCATTTAATTAACTGAGTGTATGTGTTTAATCAGATTTCATATTACTGCTGTTTTTCAAGTCATCACATGAAAGATAGAGTATCACCAGTGTGCAATCAAAGACCACCAACAATCATGATTTTCAAAATCCACACAGTCACAACACCCATAAGAGGATCCAAGATAACAAAATGAAAACAGGCGACCAAGATCAACCACACCCCACCCATTATTTTATTTACACAAGTTATGTTATGATCATATTAAATTATTATTTAATTATTATTTCAAAAATAGTATCCAAACATTACTTACAAGGAACCATTAATATGGCCACTCGGTATGATTCACAATTTAAAGAGGATTAAAAGAAAAAACGTACATGGATGATAAAAGATCAAAGTTCCTTATTTTGCCAGAAACAGGGGATGGTGAGACTTGTTGCCAAAGAAAACTCCATGGCGGAGTGGGAAGGGATCCAGGATGGGAAAAAGACTTGTCTCGGGAGGAAGTCTCTAGGCACAACAAGATAAACAAAAAGGAAGAATGAATAGAGGATCTTGGCTTAAGAAGAGGCCAGATCCGAAAATTAGGGAGACCATTTCGAAGTACTTAAAAGTTGGATAATGGTTGACCACACGGCTAGGAGGTTTCACACATTTTAATTAATTTAGATTTAATAATTCACCTCGGAAATGGTGGAGATAGACCAGAATATGGATTTGAGTTGATATATTAACATTAAACAGAGAAAAATCACGTAATAGGGGAGAAACTGAAAAAACTCAGAAAACTGGGCAAGGGGGTGTGACATCATTTAGTGATACACTATAATGGTGACACTGTAAAGGGTGAAACTGTGATGGTGCAACCGTGATGATGCGACCATAATGGTGCCACCATAACAGTGCTACCGTAAATGGTGTGACCGTAATAGTGCGATTGTGATGATGCGACCATGATGGTGCGACCGTGACGATGCGACCATGACGGTGCTACCATAACTAGTGTGACCGAACTTGTTTTTTAGCCCATGCCATCCGGATTAGAGGCTCAAACCATAATTCATCATAAAATAATTCACAAGTATGAAGGTACAATACACATATTTAAAATTATACAAAACAACCCTCTACCTCAATTAATGACGTCGCACGATGTCGAGCCGCGAAAGATGAGCATCATGGTAGATGGTGCCGCGGAGAACGGATTCGAAAAGATCGGTCGTTGATTCCATGGATGTCGGGGTGCATCTGAGGAGGAAACAATATAAGGACCCGACCATATAAAATTACATAGTCATGGATTAAATGAATAATTCACATTGAGGATCTTTTTAGGTTTAGAGTTTTAGAGAATTAGGACATAACTATTACATCTCAAAGATTACAAAGTAGACTCATCTACTCAATTTCCATTTTTTTCAAAAAATAAAAACTCTTGAACATAAGAGTCATGTCTAGTTCCTTTTTTTATACAGCATGACATTTCCTTGATCCCATCCTCGACCCTGTTACACTTTATATCCTATGAAAAACATTTCAAAAAAACTTGGGATGAGCATAAAAAGCTCAGTAATGGTTATAATAATACGGGAAGAAAACATTAGTCCATGTATACATAAGAATCAATCAAATCATACTTTACTCATAAAACATAAGCAATTTAACATACCTCATTAAATCATAATATTTATGAATAACTCATAGAAATCATAAGACATAAAGGTAACTTGAGGCATTCATAACATTCTTACGTAGGGAGTAACCCTCATGGTTACATTTGGAATACCCATCACAATATATTCCCTAAATATCTTTAGAGAAACCTTAGCATTTAACTCCTTCCTGTTACCCAATGCATTAGAGAGCTGTCTCGGGCTCACCCGCCCTTAGTTTATCACGGAACCACCCGATTTCATAAACATTGACCAAGAACCATAACATAATCATAACACTTAAAACATGCATAAAAGAAACATAAAATTTCCACATTTCAATCACAAGAGATCACATCATGATATTATCATAAATAGAAACATCTAATAAAATCATTAAAACTCTATGAGAGAAAAATCCCTTTATACTTTGAAAATATTAAAAGAAGACATTTAAAAGAGATTTTAGAATCAAAGTGTCCCATACCACTTCGAAACTTTTGAAAGGGTTTTAAAACAATAATTTCCATATAAATAAATCCTTAAAACCATTTTTAAAACATGGACATGGATGATAATTGTTTAAAATAATAAATATTTAAAACCATTTAAAACAATGTTTTAATAAAAGAGTCCTTTTCCTTTTTGAACATTTAAATTATAAGCCTCATGAAAGTAGACCATTTTCAAAACATTTAAATGAATTTAGTATAGACACAATACGGATATGGAAAGTCAAAGGTCCTGTATATACACTTTCTAAAATAATAAAAGTGCATATCATTAAGAAATGTCTCAATGAGAAGAAATTGAGATGTAATCCCAATCAAGGATCATGAAATTAGAGGAAGGTTAAAGAAATGACATAATTATGTGTGAAAAATATAAATACACTAAATATAAGTGGATACTCAGTTTAAAACAATCATATTTCATCCAAACATTTTCATATCATGACATAATCAAAAGTAGAGGTTTAACCCAAAGAAATGAAATTGGGTTAATAAGTTCCCTTACAAAAATTTGACAGCCTAACGACGTCACATAAAATTTTAGAAAAATAGTTGATGAGAGAGATAAAGGGTATATCATCACTTGGACATAAAATTTACAGCAAAAAGGATATATAAGAACATATCCCAACATAAGAAGATGTAATTTAAAAGAAAAAACAAAAAGAAGTCTTTTAAAAATAAGAGGGTGAAAGGTTCCCTTACCGACTTGGGTAACTTTCGAAATGTACACCTGATGAAGGACTAGAAAAAATTGGTGTAAATACTCATAAAAGAAAGTATATTACACAAAGAGTAGAATAATGGGAAATACATATAACACTCAAAGTAAATGGTAGAAAATGTAGCATAAATCTCATGGTAATAAAAGTGAGATGAAAAATCCCTTACGAAAACTCGGCAGCCTAACGACGCCACTTAAAAATTCCAAAAATGGATTTATGAGATCAAATAGGGTCTCTCATAATATTAACATAAAATTTACATAATGAGTAATATAAAATAACATCCCCAAACATAATAAATATGAGCTTAAAATAAATGACATAAAAGAGAGTACTTAAAAAGAAAGAGAGAGGTAGGATCCCTTACCTCAAGTTCGACTTGTCTTGTTCGTTTCTTTATATTACTGAATAATAAAATTTGGTAAATTTATAATTTCTTAAGGAAATCCTTTAAATATTATTATTCAGTTCATATCACATATTATAATGTTATAATAATTGGTTAATAATGTGAGTTCATATCAGACGTTTTTGTCGATGTTCGGTACATGAGTCAAAAATAAACTTCTTATAATTACAAGATGTTCATGTGGTAAAATATCCATTATATCCAGAATTATATTAATTATGTAGATATAATATATATCATAAATATTCAGTATATAAATTCATTTATAATATTACATAACATTTAGAGGTAAGAAATGAAATGCACCGTTCATGGAGACGGTAAGCCATACGTACGCATGAACGAAACTTTCATTTCTATTTCGTATTAAATAGAATGAAATAATAATGATATAAAGGTATATTATAATTCCAGTATAATATAATATATATAATATCATTAACTCCATCATTTACATGTCCCAAATATGGCCATAATGAATCAAATCACTTTGAGGGGGCGGTAGTCCGCACTTCCTAAAATAAAGATATCGTGTTTACCCATAATGGAAACCATAAAGGTATGCCATAAATGAAAAATACAGAAGCATAAGGAAAAAATAAACATATTAAATATCATATATAAATATAGTGACATCTTAGTGGCCACATTTAAAGTTGTTAAAAGAATATTTAACAATCATCATTTCGTGAGGCAGTAATTCGCTATCCACAGAAACAATATTTTTTTTAACCATTAGATGGAGGTGTGTGTAAGCGTATCTCGAATACTTCTTATAAAAACATCCTAGTATGTTTAAGATACTGGTTTTGTTATAAAATAAAGGAATAAAAAGATTTTAGTGGTTTGGAGAAGCAAAATAAAACAAAAGAACATTAGAGAAGACTTTACCTTTAAATCGGGTAACTCTTTTTGATTTGAGCTTAAAGGATTCCTTGTAAAGACTTCTACCCAATGTGAGGATTTTAGGAGTAATAGAGATTTGGAGAGACAATATGAGCAGAGGTTGGATGAGCCAAGGGCTTGAGAGGTATGGGTAAGGAGGTAGTGGTGGGGGCCTTTTATAATAGGGAGGAGGGGCACTCTTGGAAAGTCAAGAAATGTTACTTTATATTAAAATGAGTTTCGGATTTAAAGGTCCCACAATGATATATTTAGAGTATAAGGTGATAAGGGTTCAAAAAATACTCATCCAATAGGTTTTAGACAAGTGTAAGTCTTATATTTTACATTATCTTTTCATTTTATTTAAATCGTTCATTAATGAGATAATCGCTGCATCATCATGGTGTCATAAATAAATTAATTTATTTAATGTCTAAAAATTATTAAAAAACATAATTATGTAGGAAATATTTTTAAATTTACAATGAATATTTATAGTAAAAAATATTACTTGTATAACCCCATGTAAAAATTGTTTTAGTAAAACAATACATGTTTGTGACATTTTTATTTTAACTTTAAATAAAAAGTTATTAATGTTATTTTATTACCCAAGTGGCTCCATGGGGTCCCCAAGTTGACCCATGGATTGTCTTGGTCGGCCATGACTCATCCAATAAGGGTAGGACATGTGTCAAGGTCATTTCATATTATTATAACATTATCTTTACCTTAAATTACACTAATTACCTTTAATCGTGATTAATAAAACTTAAAAGTTACTATTCACCAAAAATTATTTTCATCCCATTGAACCACATTTTACATCCTAATGACAACCATGTATGTCAGATTTTTGAAATTCAAATCACAGAAGTTGTAATATTTCATTTAAACCAAAAAATCAGTATTTTAACTACCACTTGGTGGTTTCACTATTCATCAAAAATTGATGTTTTTCAGAAAAATAGCAAAAATTCACCCTAAGCTATATTTAATATTCTGAATTCAAATATGATGTCTATTTTAAAATATTATAAACATATTAGTTTCATTAATAAATTTAATAATTAATTCCCATTGTCAAAACAAATAGCATGTTTTTAAGAAACAAAATATATCAAAAGATTGTCACTAGCTTAAGTCCAATTTCAAAGTGAAATTAATTCCAATGACCACCATTGGATTAAATGGTAAAAATACAATATAATTTCACATTAAAACCAATTAAAAAGATAATCTAATAATATAAATAAATTATATTAAAAGGTGGTTTTGAATTAAAATACAACATTTTACACTATTCATTAAAAAATGAACTTTATCGGAAAAATACCCAAAATTTATACAACGTAAATTTTGATGTCCCAATTATAAAAAGAATTTTATTTTGTCAAATATAACATATAAAATTGTCAAAAAAAAGGATTTAAAAGGGGTTCTCCATCAAAAGGCGGTTAATCAACCTTTTAAAGGATATTAGAATATTTACGCTTAAAATTGGATTCATTCGCATTTTAAGAATCTAACATTTACTGAATAAAGTTAAAAATATTTGACATGCATATATAATCAATTTTTAGTTAGTTCTGTTCATTCCCACCATTACATCGACTAGGAGTTTACTACCATTTAAAATAATAATTTTATGTTATTAGTGTGCATCGTAAGATTTCAAAGAAACTCGTTGTTGTGTATTGGGTATGCCATCGAACATAGCATCCCATTTAAATTAATATTAATATTTTATTCAAAAATATTAATAAATATGAAAAGTTATATTATTTATTTACTTATGGTGTTACAAACAACATTGGAGACTTCGCGTTCTTCGAATCGTAGAGCGTTCTCCGTCGAGGGAGAAAGTCCTTCTTCGTCGGAGGCGTTCTTCGTCAAAAGAAGAGCGATGTATTCTCCCAAACCTTTACAAATAATATCCAATCCTAAAAAGAAAAAATAGGCTCTCTATAATTATATTGGTGCCATGCAATTCAAAATATTTCAAAAGAATTCATGACACCACATATAATTATTTAATTGAGTAGCTCAACCCATTAATTAGAAGAGGTTGAATTCATTTATTAACATGTGTTGGAAAATTAAATGGAGTGATAGGGGAGGTGAAGAGATCACTTCATTAAGGGGGAGTTGGCATATTAAATGGAAGCTCAATGGTTCAAGGGGGGTAAAAATGGGTTAGGTGTTCGTGTGGGCCCCACCAAATGTTATCCTCCCATGGGAAGTTATGTGGGTGTGAGATCCACCACCAACCACCATTTTGAGATATAAACCACCAACAAAATAAAATTTATATAAGATATAAATATTATTTAGTTTAATAAAATTCCCCAAAATTAAATTTCAACCCGCATAAAATGTAACTACGGTAAAGGTCCCCTTAAGTGAATATCGGCGTTGTGAGTCCATCAGTGTCCTCATATTTCAATTCCGAGCATCGGTTCAAAAGATAGAAAAAACCACACATAAGTTTACTAAACTCACCCGAACCAAACTTCAGAAATTGATACCAGGTACTCCGGGCCTCGGAATCAAGTACTGTCAGAAGCCACAGACTCGTAAAATTCCAAAGAATTAAGAAAAAAAATTTCCTTGAAAATTCCAGGTCTTTATAGTAATAGTAATATACATTAAACAATAATATGGATTTTAAAGTAAATTTAATTTACAATGAAAATTGATTTCACGAAAGTGATTGTTTTAAGAGAAATTTAACAATCCAAAAAGAATGTGAAATTACACAATAACTTTTACTATTTGGTAATTTTCATATCAAATCGACTTGGATGGAATAATTCAAATTAAAACATATAATACCATGAATAATAAAGTATTAATGATATTACATGTTAAAGGGGTAGTATATACACCACATAAAAGTGAATTGGTTCATAATAACAAATAAATCTTAATGGAATTTAAACTTAGATGAAATCACTTACCTCACACTTCATTTTGGTTGTACATTCTTTAAACTCCTTTATAGTGGTTTTAAAAATGTTCTAAACTTATTACATAACTATATTAATATATATAATATAATATATGATCCTTTTATAACATATTATTTTCCATTCATTAATAATATCTCATTATTTTCATTGTGTTAATTGACTCATTTTATTATGCGTGTTTCATTATGAAATATCCAATTATTTCAAATATTACATAGTTATATCATATACATAACATTAATAATGAAATAATTGTATTTTTTTAATTTCATTTTTTCTTTTAAAACTAATCATGAATGATGATTATAAAAAATTAAGTACGTTACTATCATGGAGATGGTAGGCCGTACGTACACATGAGTAACGTTTCCATTTTTCGATGATCACTATGGAAAGGAGTTAAGTAAAATTTTACCATTAAAATATGATTATAATATCTTATATACCATATTTTATACTTATATATATCATCCATGTGGTGTGGTGGTGAAAAGTGTGTCACATCACTTTGTGAAGGTGGTAGTCAACACGTACATGAAAGACGTTATCATCTTTCATTGAGTGAAAAAGTAAGAAAATAAAATGATATATTATCTATAAATAGTGATAAATATTTCATTAATATATTAATTATTTCATTTATATCATATATAATCATTATATCTATCCTTATAAACTTTCACGTGAAGCGTTAGTGAAAGAAAAATCATATAGCTTCGTGAGGATGTAGTTTGTCACACACACAAGAGAAATTATCGTATCTCATACAGAGTGGAAGGTAATAATAAATATACTATATAATTACTCAATAGGTATAAATATATTATATATATTATATATATACTTTATATCCATCACCATACCCATCCCTGAAAGGGGTTAATGGAAGAATGAACGACATCAGTTCACAAGGCTGTAGTCCACCGTACACACGAATGCTGATTTCAAAACCCATTTGATGGAAAACAAGATGGTTTTAGGTCATTAAAATATTATAAAGACATCCTATTATATGTAATATACCAAGGATTTTATATCATCATGTTTTAATAATAATTTACAGATGTGGAGAAAGAAATAAAATAAATATTCTTGTTGAAGAACATTACCTCTTCTTCAGGTATCCTCCTAAGGTTTGCACTAATTAATTTTTATATTGGATCTATTACCCAAATAATAATTCTAGGATTATTTAGGTGAATTTTAAAATTTACATGTGTCGGTATTTTCTAAACCAAATTGGATTGAAGGTGTGAATAAGTGAGGGTAGTGAGTGCCCTTTTATAGTTGAGGAGGAGTGGCATTTTTGTAAATACCCAATAGTATCCACTATGGGGAGGACAATATTACCTAATGTCATGAACCAAGATGGATATCCATTCAATTCGGAACCTGACTTAGTCCATAGAAAGGCTGGAAGGGCGTTCCTGATCCCCATACGTGGGCACAAGTTCTTGGGTATCAAATAAAATTTTGGGAATGATTTACCTGAATAAGTATTTATGAAACAACTAACAATTTAAATAAGCCAAAACTGAAATTACAAAACCAAAAAAGTCCTTAAGTTTTTTTCATATTTAAAGGTTTATAATTTTTAGACAAAACCTCAAAAAGACTACAATAGAAGGAAAAAAGACTCTAAACCAACCTCTATGCAACGATAGGAACCACATCCTCAAGCCATCACTACCCAGATCCACATTAGATGCCGTTAGAAACTCAAACTTCCAATGCTAAACATATTTACTTTACCTAAAAAATAGATAATGGGGTCTACATACACCCAAAGGTGTATTTAGGGTGTCATACAAATCCCAGTAGGATGACACTGAGGTAAAATATTTCATGCCAAAAAATTTATAAAATAATCTAACATGATCATTTAAGTTAATGTTTTTAAAACATTTCTAGAAAACCATTTGTGATTAAAAATTTTAAGATAAGAAACTACTTATAAAGAAAATCAATGTAACCATTTTACTTAAAATAAAAAGGTTTTCTAAAAGTACACACACACACACAATAAGTACACCAAATACCGACAGATGGAACCCTAATATATAAGGTAGAGCACCATGGGTAAACCCCTAGGGTCAAACTAGCTCAAGTGGGATTATACGAACCTCTAATATTAGTGAAAATGTTGTATAGAAACCACAACCATCAGCGTTCTCATGCACGATGCACTAGGGGGAATCACATCCCAAGGCCTAGTTGACTCCAATCATATCACAATTTTAGTTAGTGTTCTAGAATCAATCCTACAAGATGAAATCGGGATGAACCACTTCCAAATCATCTATCATGTTAGTCCTAGAACATCCACATAGTTATCCAGGATTCTGTAGAGACCCGAAGCTTGACGTACATGAACATTACATTACTTTTCAGAATACTTACTACATAACAAAAACAGACACACAAGGACCATAATAGTTTAGTGTCTTTGGAAACTTAGAACGTAATCTTCTAATCGTGGTGAAAGATCTTCAACATCTACCATAAAGATATTCCCCTTTTTTTCTTACCTAAAACCTTTATTTATATCATGGGGAAAATAAAACATAAAAAGGGTGAGCTCAAATGCTCAGTAAGGGTAAGCATGGATAAAATAAAACATACCATATACCTTTGAACTTAAAAACATGAACATAATGTTTAAACATCAAAAGCTTGAGAAATGACATAAAAAATGGAAGTACGTAAGGCATAGATCATAAATAAACATTAAGAATGATAAAATAGAATGGGAATAAAACATGTAATTGTGGAAACCATTAAGCACATGATATGATTTCCATAGTAGCCAAGGCATTGCTGTCAAGACCATCTTAGTGGACAAAGTCCCTTTCTGAATCGAGTTCATTCCTCATTCCAGTCCTGTATTACTGAACCAGTTTAACTTGCCGTTCTATCCATGTATATCTCATGAGATATAAATCTTTACCCAATGCATTGGAGGGAGATATAGGTCCCACCCATCTCATAATGAAATCATTCTTACTTATGCCACAAAATAAACTTAAAACATTCATCATAACCCAAAGAATAAAATGGGTTTCACAAAAATCATCCCATAATTTCATAATCCATATAAAAAAACGGACATTTCATCATAAAAAAAGTGAACCATGTAAATTATAGAGACATTAAACTTAAAACATACACATATAAAATAATTTCATCTTAGATGGAAAATGGTTTTGATAAAACATTTGAAATGAATTCTTGAGGAAAATATCCTTTCTTCTTCAAAATCAATTTATTTTCACACAAATCTTCATGATATTTTAAAAGGAAGATATTTTTTTTGAAAATATTCATGAAATCATTTGAAGTAATCTTCATGAAAATAAGGCTTTATAAAACCGTAAAAATCCGTTTGTGCCGTACAAGTTAAAAAAACATTCTTCTCATACTTTTTCCGGAAAAGTCAAAAAGTACCTCGTAATAGTAAGATTCCATACATACCAAGTAGTAAAAGTAAAAAATGGGTAAAAATGGCTTTAAATATACATGAAAATACTTTTATAAAACATGGACATGGATGATAGAAATAACCCCAGTAAATACGTATGGATAAGCAATCTTGGATAAAAATGAGATTTGCAAAATTATCCCTTACCTTAGGTCCGATTTGCTTCGTAAGTGTCTGAAACTCCTGTATAATGATTTAAATAATGTAATTGACTTATTACAGAATCATACTCATTGTTATGATATCATATATGGTTCACTTATGACTTTATTTTACCCGTTCTTTTGTAAATTCCATGTTAAAGAGCGTTTTGGGTAAAATCATTTCATTTGTCGTCCGTGTTTTGACTTGTAATTATTCATATGATTACTTAGATCATGATTACTTAATTATAGAATATAAAACATGATTTATATATAATATATATTCAGAATATACATATACATAATATATCAGTAAATGGAAAGAAATACACCGTTCATGGAGACGGTAGGCCGTACGTACGCATGAACGCTGTTTTTGTTTCCTTATTGAGTTGAATGGAATTAAGTAGATGACATACATATATATACACATAAATCTAGTATCATTATTATGTCATATATTTCATGATTACTTATTATATATACTTTATAATCATTCATGAATGGTTGACGTGGAGGATGAATCTCATCGCGTCGTGGAGACGGTAGTCCGTACGTACGCACGAGCGATGATATCGTTCTCATGATGGTGGAATTGTATTGGAGTGTATGTATACTATTTCAGAATCAATATAACTTTACAATAATCATATATAGTTATTATGTACACCATTATACCCATCCAAGTAAGGTGGTGGTGGAAAATAGATTACACCACGGCGTGGAGACGGTATTCCGTACGTACGCACGCGCGGTGATTTCATTTTCTGTAGGATGGATAGATGGTGAAATAGGGTTGTTTCATACTTATAATGACATATAAGTATATGAGTGATACTGATGTTGTTACTTCATAATTAAACAACCTAAGAAGAAGAAGTGGAAGAAGAAATAAATTTGAAAGAATCGGTAACGGACATTACCTCTTCTTTGAAGAACCTCTTTGAGTCCTCCTCTTAGGGCACTAAAATTGGTCTTTGAAGAATACCAGGACCTCTAGGATGTTTCTAGGGAAGTGTAGAAGAGAATTTGGTAGGGGTTTTCCGAGATTGAAGGCTCAAAGTGGTGTGAGGAAGAGGGGGAGGAGGTGCCCTTTTATAAGGGAGGAGAGGGGCTCCTTTGGAAAAACTAAAAATATTATTTTATTATAAAGCCAAATTCGGTTTTAAATAGCTCCAAATTGATTCATTTCTAAGATAAGGTAGGGATGGGTCGCAATCCTCTCATCCAATACAATTTAAACAAGTTTAGGTTGCTATTTTAACCTTATCATTTAGATTTAACTTTAAGTTAGATAATTTAACTTTTACCGTGTCTTCTTGTTTTCTTACACTATAAGGTTAATAAACTTACCATAAAAAGACAAAAGAACCCCAAGTTGTTTATTATTAATATATATAACCTTATATAAGTCATTTGGCCGAATCTTATATTTTTAGGAATAAAATATCAATTAATAATATAATATTTGTTTTAAAAACTATTTTATGTCAATTTTGACACTATTTGGTAATTGATTTTTGTGAAAATCACAAAAAAATGATTAGTTCGAACCAAGTTAATTAAATCAGTAATGACATGTCATATTAACCTATAAAATTATTGTGATTCATAAAAAGTTTCAAATTACATTTATTTGGGTATTTGTAACATCAATTATGGTAATATTTCATTAATAAGATAATTACTGCATCATCTTTGTGTCATAAATAAATTAAATTATTTAATGTCTAAAAATTACAAATAAAATATCATTATTTATGAAAGATTTTTATCTTTCTAATTAATATTTATAGTTGAATTTATCTTATGTATAACCCTATATTAAAAATGATTTACTTATTAAACTTCGATTTTAACTATTTTAACCCTTCTTTAAATAAATTAATAATAAATGTACTAATCTAATCCAAGTGGGCCTAAATGGTCATATTTTATTCCTAAGGTTGTTTTTGGTCGAATTACACTTATTAAATAGAATTAGAACATGTGTTAGGGTAATAATAATATCATTCTTACCCTTAATTACCCTATTTACTTTTAACTGTGGTAAAAAAAGTAAAAAGTTACTATTCACCAAAAATTATTTTCATCTCATTGAACCAAATTTTACTTACTAACATCAACCATGTCTCTCTGATTTTTGAAATTCCACTCACAGAAGTGGTAAAATTAAGTTTTATGAAAAGTTAATTTTTTTTAACTACTACTTAGTGGTTTCACTATTCATCAAAAAAATGAAAGTCTCTAGAAAAATACCAAAAATTAGGCCTAAGCTATATTTGATATTATGAACTCAAAAATGATGTATATTTTACCAAATTCAAATAATATCAGTTGCATTAATTAATTTAAAAATTAATTCCTGTTGTCAAAACAAATAGCGTGTTCTTAAGAGATAATATTTATCAAAAGATTGACACTTGTTTATGTCTGGTTTAAATGTGAAATTACATCCAATGACCAACATTGTATTAAATTGTAAAAATATATTCTAAATATACTTTAAAACCACACAAATTAATAATTTATCACTATTAATTATTTTGATTAAAAATGTTGTTTTTAATTAAAATTTAGTGATTTTCACTATTCATCAAAAAAAGAAAGTTATCCGAAAAGTACCAAAATTTCACCCTAAGCTAATTTCTTTATTCCGAATCCAAAAATGAAGTCCATTTTGAAAAATAAAATTTACAAAATTTCAAAAACTGGTTATTACTATTCCTAACGGCTAGTTTTAATAATATTTTAATAGCATATTGTTGTTTAATGAAACTCGTTATTGCGTACTACACATGCTATCGAGGAAGGTCGTGATTGCGTGTAATGCAAGGAAAGTCAAGGATGCGTATTTTGTAAGCTCCTTTTGGTGTATCATACAACACAATACATTAATTAAATTAAAAAGAATATTTTTCATAAAATTTCGGGGTGTTACATTCTACCCCCCTTAAAATGATTTTCACCCTCGAAATTCGTTGGGGTTATAAATGGTTTACTACTCGAAAGTTTCTTTAATAGAAACCCACATCATAAAAAGGAATACCAAAACCAATCTTTAAAAACAAAAGTATGAAACGTAACGGTTACCCAAATAAACTAATCACTGGGTTTCCACATAGGTGAAAACATGGATATGGAAGAGAAATCTAACCATCATGTTCTGATGGAGAGTAGTAGAGAACATGGCTATGGAAAAGCCAGCAGTCACAAAGCCATAAATTTGTGACGATATAAGGTACCATATGATTCATCAGATATAAGAGCACTAGGACAACATTTTTGGTTTTCAAGATCATTTCCCTAAAGTTGATGAAATTGGAATTAGAAGAAATACTTTCATGATTTTGGTATAGTCTCACCGTTGGTCGTTCTTTGGACAATTTCCACTTTATCTCTTAACGAAATGAATTTGAATTTGTCATTCGTGATGTGTTAGCAGATCATGTGATGGAATGATGGGTCATTCCATCTGTCTCAAACAAAAGGTTAGAAAAGTTATCAAAACTTACATAAGTCCATCTATAGTGCGATTAATCATATATGGTTCCTAAAATGGACTTATACTTCATATATCATACTGCTTAATATAATAAAACTAGTTTCTACTAAACAGGGACTTCCTGTAGGCCAGTGGTAGGTGATAAAGGCCAGTCGCACTTCGGTTCTGGGTTCGATTCCCACAGCCGTGTCCGACACGATGGGCTGTCGCTCGTCCTGCAGGTTGTCCTTTTTCTAAAGCTATATTACTATAAAATCCCATCAATAATATCAAAAAAAGTTCTATCCTTAAAAAATACTAACTTATTTTCAACATAATCCATTCCAATATTTAGGCTTATCTAAAATACTTTGGTCCAAGCTCATAGTATAAAGAAAATGATTACTTGAAATGTCACATAACAATCACGTGAATGACATCATTTATCCCCCATATATCATAAGATATATCTTGTTGGTCAAATTACAAACATGTGAATACCTTAATCATGTATTCTCTTGAAGAATGAATACCCATTGAACCTTAGTGAAAACATGAGTGCTGTCAAAAGTTAACTCTTTCCACATACCAAAATCCCAAAATTTCTATATACTCAAACCATGATATCACTTTGTCCTTCTTTTAGTTATGAGCTCCTGATTACTATCATATTATTTTCTCCTTATCCCTTCCATATGCACATTTCTTCTGCTTTCCAAAAATATTTGAATCACTTTTCATGGTTACCGGTACCATAAAATTATTGAAAACCACAATGGACTAATACAAAAATATTCTAATACACCATAAAAGTACCTCAACAACATTATTCTTGAATACCAATACATAAACACTTCAATCCATCCTCTTCAATGATTGTCTTGGAATAAGTCCTTCCTTGATTTAGAAGTAACTTTTTAGGTCAGGGCATTGAGTTGGGCAATTCCCATGTTCTCCACAAAAAAGACATTGAACTCCATAACAGTTTGTCACTCTATGACCCTTTTCTCCACATAGATAACATCTATCCCTCCATTTGTGGTATTCCTCAAGGTTCTTCTTCCCTTCTTTATAAATCTCAATCTTTCTTTCTTTATGCTCCTCATCATTCGAACATGCATAAAAGTCTATCTTCCTCTTATTTGATGAATTAGGCATACCACTAAATTCCACCTTGTTAATAAGATATCGCGATGACTGATTTGGCATAATCACAATATCTTTCTCTCTAGGAATTACGCAATTTTGCTGCTCATAGTCAATAATTTGTCCATTGGATTCAATGTTATCCGAATTCTTTCTGGTTCCCTCCATTGACTAAAACACAAAAAGAATTATGTGAGTGGCAAAAATCATACCAGGAAAATAACATAATCAAGGGGGAGTACCTTCGACATCTAACATCTTAGGTTTAATTCTAAGATCGTTAGCACAATTCTAGGACTATAACCTATACGTATACTTAACCTTAGGGACATCCCTAGACATACCTTAGAAATATCTCTAGGGATCTCACTAACGTTTTCGCATCCTAGTTTCCAAAGGTTGACTAAACCTTTCCTCTGATACCAAATGTAGAGACCCGAAGCTTGACGTACATGAACATTATATTATTTTTGTGAAATAATTAATACATAACAAAAAACAGACACACAAGGACCGTAATAGTTTAGGGTCTTTGGAAACTTGTAACGTAATCTTCTAATTGTGGTGAAAGATATTCAACATCTCCCATAAAGATCTTCCCCTTTTTTTCTTACCTAAAACCTTTCTTTATATCCTAGGGAAAAGAAAACATAAAAAGGGTGAGCTCAAATGCTCAGTAAGGGTAAGCATGGATAAAATAAAACATACCATATACCTTTGAACTTAAAAACATGAACATAATGTTTAAACATCAAAAGCTTGAGCAATGACATAAAACATGGAATTACGTAAGGCATAGATCATAAATAAACATTAAGAATGATAAAATAGAATGGGAATAAAAAATTTAATTGTGGCAACCATTAAGCACATGATATGATTTCCATAGTAGCCAAGGCATTTCTGCCAAGACGATCTTAGTGGACAAAGTCGCTTTCTGAATCGAGTTCATTCCTCATTCTAGTCCTGTATTACTAAACTGGTTTAACTAGCCGTTCCAGCCTTGTATATATCATGAGATATAAATCTTTACCCAATTCATTTGAGGTAGATATAGGTCCCACCCATCTCATAATGAAATCATTCTTACTTGTGCCACAAAATAAACTTAAAACATTCATCATAACCCAAAGAATAAAATGGGTTTCATAAAAATCATCCCATCATTTCATAATCCATATAAAACAAATGGACATTTCATCATAAGAAAAGTGAACCTTGTAAATTATAGAGACATTAAACTTAAAGAATACACATATGAAATAATTTCATCTTAGAGGGAAAATGGTTTTGATAAAACATTTGAAATGAATTCTTGAGGAAAATATCCTTTCTTCTTAAAAATCAATTTCTTTTCACAAATCATCATGCTATTTTAAAAGGAATAGATTTTGTTGAAAATAGTCATGAAATCTTTTGAAGAAAGCTTCATTCAAATAAGGCTTTATAAAACCGTAAAAATCTGTTCATGTCGTATAAGTTAAAAAAACATTCTTCTCGTACTTTTGCCGGAAAAGTCAAAAAGTACCTCGTAATAGTAAGATTCCATACATACCATGTAGTAAAAGTCAAAAAATGGGTAAAAATGACTTTAAACATACATGAAAACACTTTTATAAAACATGGACATGGATGATAGAAATAACCCTAGTAAATACGTACGAATAAGCAATCTCGGATAAAAATGAGATTTGCAAAATTATCCCTTAACTTAGGTCCGATTTACTTCGTAAGTGTCCGAACCTCCTGTATAGTGATTTAAATAATGTAATTGAATTATTACAGAATCATACTCATTTTTATGATATCATATATGGTTCACTTAGGACTTTATTTTACCCGTTCTTTTGTAAATTCCATGTTAAAGAGCGTTTTGGGTAAAATCGTTTCATTTGTCGTCCGTGTTTTGACTTGTAATTATTCATATGATTACTTAGATCATGATTACTTAATTCCAGAATATAAAACATGATTTATATATAATATATATTCAGAAAATACATATATATATAATAGATCAGTAAATGGAAAGAAATACACCATTCATGAAGACGATAGGCCGTACGTACGCATGAATGCTGTTTTCATTTCCTTATTGAGTTGAATGGAATTAAGTAGATGACATACAGATATATACACATAAATACAGTATCATTATTATGTAATATATTTCATGATTACTTATTATATATATACTTTATAATCATTCATGAATGGTTAACGTGGAGAATGAATCTCATCGCGTCGTGGAGACGGTAGTCCGTACGTACGCACGAGCGATGATATCATTCTCATGATGGTGGAATTGTATTGGAGTGTATGTATAATATTTCAGAATCAATATAACTTTACAATAATCATATATAGTTATTATGTACACCATTATACCCATCCAAGTAAGGTGGTGGTGGAAAATAGATTACACCACGACGTGGAGACGGTATTCCGTACGTACGCACGCGCGGTGATTTCGTTTTCCATAGGATGGATAGATGGTGAAATAGGGTTGTTTCATACTTATAATATCATATCAGTATATGAGTGATACTGATGTTCTTACTTCATAATGAAACAACTTAAGAATAAGAAGTGGAAGAAGAAATAAATTTGAAAGAATCGGTAACGGACATTACCTCTTCTTTGAAGCGCCTCTTTGAGTCCTCCTTTTAGGGCACTAAAATTGGTCTTTGAAGAAGACCAGGACCTCTAAGATGTTTCTATGGAAGTGGAGAAGATAATTTGACAGGGTTTGGACGAGCTTGAAGGCTCAAAGTGGTGTGAGGAAGAGGGGGAGGAGGTGCCCTTTTATGTTAATTTTGACACTATTTGGTAATTGATTTTTGTAAAAATCACAACAGAATGATTAGTTATAACCAAGTTAATTAAATCAATAATAACATGTAATATTAACCTATAAAATTAGTGGGATTCATAAAAAGTTTCAAATTACATTTATTTGGGTATTTATAACATCAATTATGTCAATATTTCATTAATAAAATAATTACTGCATCATCTTTGTGTCATAAATAAATTAAATTATTTAATGTATAAAAATTACAAATAAAATATCATTATGTAGGAAAGATTTTTAGATTTCCAATTAATATTTATAGTTGAATTTATCTTATGTATAATCCTATATTAAAAATGATTTACTTATTAAACTTTGATTTTAACTATTTTAACCCTTCTTTAAATAAATTAAGAATAAATGTCCTAATCTAATCCAAGTGGGCCTAAATGGTCATATTTTATTCCTAAGGTTGTTTTTGGTCGAATTAAACTTATCCAATAGAATTAAGACGTGTTTTAGGGTAATAATAATATCATTCTTACCCTTAATTACCCTACTTACTTTTAATCGTGGTTAAAAAAAGTAAAAAGTTACTATTTACCAAAAATTATTTTCATCTCATTGAACCACATTTTACTTACTGACATCAACTGTGTCTCTTGGATTTTTGAAATTTTACTCACAGAAGCAGTAAAATTAAGTTTTATGAAAAATTCATTTTTTTAACTACCACTTAGTGGTTTCATTATCATCAAAAAAATGAAAGTTTCAGAAAAATACCAAAAATTAGGCCCAAGCTATATTTGGTATTATGAACTCAAAAATGATGTCTATTTTACCAAATTCAAAGCATATAAGTTTCATTAATTAATCTAAAAATTAATTCCCGTCGTCAAAACAAATAGCGTGTTCTTAAGAGATAATAACTATCAAATGATTGACACTTGTTTATGTCTGGTATAAATGTGAAATTACATCCAATGACCAACATTGTATTGAATTGTAAAATTCTATTCTAAATATAATTTAAAACCACTCAAATTAATAATTTATCAATATTAATTATTTCGATTAAAAAGGTTGTTTTCAATTAAAATTTAGTAATTTTCACTATTCATTAGAAAATGAAAGTTATCCAAAAAGTACCAAAATTTCACCCTAAGATAATTTCGATATTCCGAATCCAAAAATGAAGTCCATTTTGAAAAATAAAATTTACAAAATTTCAAAAAGTGGTTATTACTATTCATAACGGCTAGTTTTAATAATATTTTAATAACATATTGTTGTTTAGTGAAACTTGTTATTGCGTACTACACACGCTATCGAGGAAGGTCGCGATTGCGTGTAATGAAAGGAAAGTCAAGGATGAGTGTTGTGAAAGCTCTTTTTGGTGTAGCATACAACACAAGACATTAATGAAATTAAAAAGAATATTTTTCATAAAATCTCAGGGTGTTACAGAATCCCTTTTTGTGCTCAAACAAGTTTCACATTCACAGATCACACACACCACCACTTTCATAAACTAATGCCAAGAATTTAAAATAAATCACCAATATTCATAGAAAAAACCATTTTTAATTTTACTCGCACCAAAACCTATTTTCAATGAATTTATCACAACTTTTAAAATTCATAGATTTACCCTTTTTATTAAACAAAAGAAAAAACACAATTAAAACCAACCAATTCGATGGACGAGCCGCTTTTTAATTCCACACAAAGACCAAAGTCTATTTTCAAACATGATTTTTATTGTTTAAAAAATGAACACTTCATGTTTAAGGGTTCACATAAAAAACATCACACCAAGGTGATCCATTTTAAAAATATATGCACCCCAAAACTTTTTATGAACATAATCCAAACCTCTCACATAATTTAATAAATAATTCAAAAAGTTCATAAAGAAATTCCAAGAATCACCATAGGTATTTACACCATACACATAGTCAATGTAGGGTTAGGGGGAGGGGTTTGAAGTGTGTCGCAAGCATGGGAAAAAAGAGGAGAGGAAGAAAAAGAAAGGGAGAAATAAAAAGAAAAAAATAAAGGGGAAAGAAAAAATAAATCCTAAAAAACCTAAACCTAAACATAAACATAATAATAATGATGATAATGATAGTAATTTGTGATAATAATAACTTTAATAATAATAAAACAAAAAAATATTAACCAATATTATAATAATAATATTCATAAATAATAATATTATTATCATTTAAACGATACTTAATTCATTTTATTTTTCTAGTTTTATTTTGTTTTCACTTTGTCATTCATTTTGTTAATTAATTAGTTACCCATGTGTTGGGTAGGAAAGAAAATGATTTGGAAAAGAAACACAACCTCAACTATTCCCTATACATGCACCGGATTCCGTTAAGCCCAAACATTCATTCATCCTCAAAAACAAAAAATTTTAATCACACTTGGCCCGAACCTCGACAAAATATTTCAAAGCCAGATAAAATAATAAAATAAAAATTATTTCAAAATCCCAGGTGTGACACCTAAAGTGGATCCAATACTGATATTTAATTATTTTTATGGATTATATGGTTTACCATAACCTCCAAGACACAATAAAACACATGTTTTAAACATTTGGTTCCTTAGCTTCTAAGTTTCCTTATTTTTACCATTTTTGTTTTTTCACTATGGTAACTAGTCTTTTTAACCTAGATAATTTATCCATAAATAATAAATTAAATTAATACTTATTATATAATTTATAGACATTAATTATATATAATTTATTAAATAAAAATCTTATGTGTGTTGAAAATTTTTTTTAACAGAAGTGATGTAACGTGTAAAAACACCATTTTAACCTTAACTGAGCTAACAATGTTTTTATAATATAAGGGTAAATATAGTAACTGTAATTGAATAATTGGGCCATTAATGGGACATAGATTATATTTACTAACATTTAAAAATTACTTGAAATAATATAGTATTTTTAATAATTTTAAATCATTTAATAAAATAACATTTATTATAAAATAACGTTTATTATAAAATACCGTTAACGTCAATTTTGAAATTATTCATTTAATTGGAATTTAAAAATATCAATACAATGATTAAATTCAAATATATTATTTTAAAACTTTTGTAACATGATATATTCATATAATAAATTAATACAACATAATAATTCATTCAATTTACATCACTTTTAATATTTATAGTTTCATTTATTTTATTTCATTTTAACTATAAAATTATTGAGTTGGAGTTTCTTAAGAATTTAAATTAGTGATTTCATATGTAAAAATTAAAATAAATTATTATAATAAAAAAATCCATTTATATTTAAAAATAATATCTATAAACTAACCTTTTTTGTTTTTTCTATATCCAAATACTTTATAGATATTAAAAATAAGGAAGGTTCCCTTTTTTTCCTTTTCGTTACATAACTTATTATATCGACCACTTTGTTGGAAAAGTATCCCAAAAAACTCATAATAATAGAAATTAAGTCATAAGGATCTAAATATTTCCATCCAATGTGTGTTGTAAAAATTGGTAGTTCATTTTATCCCTTTTATTCTATGTTTAACCATAGGTAACCCCATTTTTACCGTAACCGCGATAATTAATTTTTACAATTTTCACTATTAATTATGTTAAAAAATTAATTTAACCTTATTAGAAATTATTAAATATTATATTTAAAATATGAAATTCATTTTTAAAAATTCAATTCACTAATGTTGATAAAATTAATCTAAAATTAATCTCACAGATGCGATGAGAAAGCACGTTTTTAAAGAGAAAATGATCAAAAGTTTACAAAGTTTTTATATCACAATTAAATATTAAATGATTTCAATGAACTAAATTGGATTAATTAATATCAAATTGAACTAATTTTAATTTAAAACCAATTCAAAATATAATTTAACATTATAAATTATTTAAACAAAAAGATAGTTTTCAATGAAAATTCAGTATTTTTCACTATTCATAAAAAATGAAACTTTTCAGAAAAATATCAAAAATTCACTCTAAGATAATTTTGATATTATAATTTAGAAAATGGATTTTTTTCATATATAATTTCTTAAAATTGTAAAAATTAATTCTAAATTTTGTGTGGAAAGTGTGACTAATCTATTTTTTTAGAAAAAATTTAGTTTTTCCGAATTTAATTATTTTTCTTTTAAATGTTTTTTATTTTATTAATAATAAATAGATAAATAATAAATTTGTGTAAACTATATATTTTTATAAGTTAGTTAATACTATTCTTACCCTCTAATATAATGACTAGGTTATAACTATTATAATATTTTAATAATATATTGTTGTTTGGTAAAACACAATATTGCATGTAATAAAAGCTATCAAAGAAACTTATAGTTGTGTTTAATCAAAGATAAATTAGTATTTCATGTAAAATACACTATTAAATAAAGTTTTATTATTTTATATTTTTTGGTGTTACATTACTATATATTTATCCATCCATAAGAAACGTTTGCGATTACAGTGTCCAAAATGCTATAAATACAGCCTCCCATCACCCATTGAAAAAAACTAAACTCTTTTATAAGTTCCATCCACCTCTATCATTTTCCACACCCCAATTTCTAATAGTAGAGTATTATTTCACAACCTCATTTTAGTGTTGGAATTTACGTAATGGTGATTAAATTTCAAACTCCAATTTTTATAATGGAAATTTTTATCTTCAAACACACGCACACACACACACACATATATATTCAAACTTCTTTTTGTTAGATAAATTGAATTTCAATACTTGAAAACCCTTTATATAAGGGAATTAAAATTTTAAACTTATATTTTATTATTTCAGGGGAAATTTTTTTTTAAAAAATTTATGTTTTCATTTCTTAATACCCCTATGTAAGAGGAATTTATTATTTCCAAACTTCTATTTTTTAAAAATATGATTTTTATGTATAAAGTTTTTTATTCAAAATATTTTTCTTAATTTAGTAAGGAAAAAATATTCTTTTAAAATTCCTAATCTATATTTGTTTTCCTAAAAAACCTAGTTATGGGTAAAATGTGTTATTTTTCAACTCCTTTTTCTAAGAACATTTTATTTAATAAATTTTATTTATAGGTTTATTAGGGGATTTTTTAGTTATCATTTTATGCCAGAAATTTTATTTTTAACATATGGATGTTAATTATGTTTTTAGATATGAACATCCTCTCTAATCATTATTAGAATTATATAATTTTTATGAAAATAATTTTCCTATGTTTTGCTCCTTACATGAATGATTCTAAGTATTAATTGTGAAATATGGATTTCACCTCACCATTATGGTGTTTTCTTAAAAATAACCTTTTCTAAAGTTTATGTCATATATAATTTTTTTCTCTTGAAAATAATTTATGTAGTTTTCAAATGGATGTTTTATTAGAAATAAAATGAGAAAATAAAACCTTAAAAAAATATTTTTTATAAAACATGAAACATGGATATCGATTGTGGTTATGAGTAATGGAGGGGGGGGGGGGGGGGTAAACCTATGATATCAAAGGGAATGTTTCTCTAAAGGTGATACTACTAGAGGCTTCATAGATTTCATAATGGTTTCCAAGTATCATTTCATTCTATGAAAAGTTATTATTTTGAATGAAAAGTTTTAAAAATTTATAGAGAAATCCTAGTATATATTTCAAAGGTTATCATATTTTGAAAAGAAATGAATTTTCAGAGTGATATGTATTTTTAAATGTTATGAATATTATTTCCTATGGTTATATTTTAAAAACACCAGATATAGATTTTGGAAAAGTTTTTATAATATCAAAATTTTTATATTTGATATAAAATAAAATGTTTTAGAATAGTTTTTATAGTATTTAGTAATTTATTTCAACTATAGTTTTAAAACCAATTTAATGGGAAATTTTGTGATCACCCTAGGTTTTAAAATGATTTTAAAAGGATCGATAGAATTTCCTAAGGTTTTTGGTTTTATTAAGGAGTTAGCACGAGTGAGTCAAATAAATGTTTGTGGATAATTTTTATTATACTATGATCTAATGTATGGTTTTCACTAATCTTTGAAAACCTAAACTGAAAATATATTTGTGTTATAAAGGACTGTATATTTCTTATTTTAATTGTAATAAAAAAATATAGCATGTTTTAGTTCCTGATTTGGGAGTGAAACTCTTGGGATATCTCATTTAGTATTAGATAAATGTTTTAGAAAAATTTGGATATTATGATGTTTAATTAGAAATAGTATAGTATATTTATATTCATAACATGTGAATTTTTCAATTAAGGGGAAATATCATAATGGAAAGAGAAATATCATAAAAATCTCTTCTCTCTCTTCCAAAAGATCCACTTTAAAGAATAATCTTGAAGTCATGATCAAATTACTTTGAAGGTATTTCTAGTATTCAAGTTACCTACAAAAATCATTATTTAGAATATAATAAATAAACCTGTCCAAATTTATTTATAGTATCATGGTTTGTATATGAAAAAATCTTTCATTTTAAACTATCTAACTATTCTAGGAATGCGAAGTATTTTTAAGTTATTTTCAAACTCTTCACCTTACCTAAATCATAGGAAGTAATTATTAATTTTAATGAAAATGAAGAAGAGAAAAACCGATGCACAACCAATATATATTAAATTTTAAATTTTCGTATTTTTGGAAGTATCAAATATAATTTTGTAACATTTTAAGATAACTCAATAAAATTATTTTATAAACATAAATTTTAAAAAAATATACTGGGATTGTATATTAATAATATTTTTATGTATTTGTTGATGTTCATATAAATGTGATTTAAACTAAACAAGTTTATTTTGGATAAGAGAGATATTGGATTTTTAAAATTACTTGAGGTGCTATTACCACTCTAAGATGATTTCCCTTCATGAGGGGAAATAACATTAACTACTTCATTAAAGGTATGTATCACTTCATGAAAATTATCTAATATAATTTAAATTTTAGGTGAAAGTAAAAATTTTATTTTACAGGGATGATGAAACTCTAGATTGAATCTTGTAAAATGATACTCAAAGTTTTCTATGTATAAATTAATTGCAAGGGAGTAATTAAATTGGGGGGGGGGGGTAGAATGTAACATTATAGTATTTTAGTGCATAAATTCCCTTTAAATATATGTTACAAAATAAGAATCAATAACTAAAATACGTATAGAGTGAATTTTATTTAAAATAATACACTATCTAAGACATTGATATGGTCGAAAATCAATTTTTTATTAAAGGATTGGAAAAAGCAACCCATCAAATGAAAAGAGGGACAACTCAAGGTGGTCTAAAGTGATGAAGTCTGAGGGCGTCCCCCTAGAAAAAATCCTTAAATTCATGAGGAATAAAACCTAAATTGGAAAAAATAGTGGCTCCTCTTCAATTCCTACACAAGAAAGAGCATCCATAGTAAATTGAGCATCTCTCTAAACATGATGAACCAAGTTCCCTTCATTAATTTACATTGAACAAATTCTAATAAGATAAATTAGATTCCATTTAGGATCAACTTTCCCTTGAAGAGACCACACAAATATCTCAGAATATAACTCAACCTCGAATATCTGTAATCCAAACCTTCTGAAAAGGGAGAATCTGATGAGTAAGGCTCTTACCTCCACAAAAAGGAGTTCCTCAGACCTTAAAATGTGCTGAGAACCAAAAGGATAGACCCATTTGGGTCCCTGATCAGAACACCCCCTCGTATGTATCCATTCTTGATTGAGACATCTACATTAATTTGGTTACCATTAGAAGGAGGAATCCATTTCAACCATTGGCCCGGGGAACTAGCAACAGTAATTGGCATGTTTAGGAATCTTCCAAGAACCTGCGACTCTTGTCCACCTTTCAAAATTGAGGCCATATCATAAATGAGGGACTTAACTCTTACCTGAAGGTATGAAACTAAGGACTGATAATCAAAGCTGGATAGTTTCCATGAATCCCAAACATTCTAGAAAATGGCATTGAAAACTAAGGTGCAGATTTTACTCTCCATCTCATAGTTGTTTGAGCCCATAAACCAGAAGAAATTGATGTCCTGCAGTGAAAGACACTCATGCCTAGAATACATATTAATATCTATAGTATAACTAAGTATGATAGTCTAATCACTCATGTAGAATAAATGAAAGGTGGAATCAGGTTGTGTCATTTTAAAACAAAAATAGTGAGAGGCTAGTGAAACACCCTTTGATTGAATATTATCCTTAGTTGAAAATGATTAATTTTGCAGCCTCCAAACTAGAAAATTCATTTTTGTGGTGATGTACTTACACCATAGCCTTGAATCCCACTCATCACAAATAGAATCTACATACATAAAACCTCTATAATCATAACCATTGAAGATACCAGAAGATGACCTGGTAAAATAAAATCTATCTTCCTCTTTAGTAAAGGAAATACTTTGGAAAAATTCCATCTACTCCTTGCTCATAATGGCCTCTAATAGGGAGGGGTATTAGCTTGCCTCCTTAATAGACATTCTAGTCCTAGAGTATCCTGGAAAAAACAAATGTTATCCCACCCAATTATCCCTCTATAAATTGATTGATCCTCTCCCAACCACCCATTTGGTAACATCTTGAAGCTCTTACGAGTACTGCAGAACACATTTATCCATCTTCAAAATCCTGCCATGATGATTGTATGAATATTCCAAGTTCTTGCCATGAAAGTTTCTAATAAATATGGCCCATAAAGATTCCCCCACAAGAAATTCCCATGCTTTCCACACCTACATGGATTATATGGATTCTTTAATGTCCCTAAGACTGATCCCTCCCTCCCCCATCAGCATAGACATAAAGTTACAGGAAGCCCCATGGTAGTGGCCTAAGGAGTTGGTATCCCATAAAAAAATATTCATAAATTTCTCCATCTTATCAAAGATCCCTTTCGGAGGAATGATGGTTGAGAGAACGTGTATTGGAATAGAAGAAATAACATTGTTGATCAATATAACCCGACATCTGAAGGACAAATATATAGTCTTCCAATTTACAATAATCCCTAATATTCTGTTCAGAATATCATCAAAGAAATCCTTTTTAATCCCGAGATAGGAAATAAACACCCCATGATAAATCATTGGAAACTATTTCCTCTGAATTCTAGGAATGTATTGAATGTGCCTGTAAATTCTAGCAGAACACTTATTGGAAATGAAAACGTTGCTCTTCCTTGCATTAATTATTTGTCTACTTAGATCACCATAAACAACCATGAACTTCAAGATGTTATGCATATAATTCTACCTACCATTAATGATTATAAGAATATCATGAAAAAACATGAGATGAGACATACAACCTTACCCAATTTTATTATGAAACGAGAGGATCCTTCTTTCACCTGTGCTCCTATGAAGGTTTTGAGATAAGGAATCTTGGGATAGAATGAATATAGTGGGGGAAAAAGGGTCCCCTTGACACACACCCATCATACTTTTGAAGAATCCAAATCCCTTTACATAAGAAAAATAGATAACCATAGTGAGGAGTAACACCTAGAGCAAAGATCAATTACCCAATCATGAAAACCAAATTTTCTTATGGAAAGAATAAAGAAGCTCTATTCAAATTTATCACAAGCTTTATCCATATCCACTTGGATGATGAAATTGGAACCAATATATTTTTTATTAATGTCCTCCACTATCTACTTATCAATTCCAATCTCACCTTGAATACTTATACCTTTCATAGAACCGTGTTGTTCCGGAGAAACAATACGAGGAATCACCCCATTCCATCTCTTAGAAAGCAATCAAGCCCAAATTTTGTAAGAAACATTGCACAAGAATATGGGCCTATAATGGTTAATGTTTAAAGGATCCTTCAATTTTGGGATAAGGAATAGCCTAAAAGAGTAGGTAATTCGGTTGATAGATCCACTCTAGAAAAAATCCCGAATCATCTAAATGAATAAATTCCCCAAGAAGTCCCAAGATGCCATGAAGAAAGCTCCCAGAAAACCATCCAGGCCTAGAGCGCTGTTAAGAGGCATGTTATAGACTACCCTGCAAATATCCTCACTAAGTGGTATAGACATAAGAGCCACATTATCCTCATCAACTATAATTATTGGTAATCAACCCATAAAATCAACCTCTTCCTTTGATAAACCATGGTTACTAACAAATGTCTCTCTTATAAGTAACTTTTCAAAGTTTTATAAAGCCAACCTCCCTGCCACATTCACAGCAGAAATATATGAACCATCATCAATCCTATGATTGATTTTTAGCAACCATCTTCTTATATCAAATTTAAGTCACCCAAGGCTCCTAGAAAGACCACCCATGACCTCCCAACCTCATCTTGCTCCCAAGATGTCCTCATCATATTCATAAAACTATCAATCCAATGCCAATTTGAGGAATACAGAAAATGAATATTATCAAAACAACCTCTTTTCAAATCCACTAATATCAAAGTGTGGTCCTAAATAGGACAAGAAATATGAGAAACAACAACCTTCGAGAAATAATCTGAACCTTGTAGGTTAGATAAACACATATCAGGGCAGCTCCAAATGCTACTGGAACCCTTACGGTTGTTTCACCAAGTGTATTTGTAGCCCTTAAAACCCAAGTACAGAAGACCCCTGCTAGTAATGAAATTTATAAAATCAAGAATATCGATGTTAGTACCACCATCCCCTCCTCATTTCATTGAATCATCCACAATAGTGTTGAAATCGCCACCTATAAACCAATGCAGACCAAGCGAATCAATGGAATACAAATAATCCCATATGGACATTCTACCTTTCACGTCGCCACTGTCATAAATGAAGGAAAAAACAATAAAATATCCCTTCATAGAGATCCTAACTATCATACATTGATCTAAAGAGTTGACAACATCCACTTGCACCTCCTTTTTCTAGAAAATCCAGATATTTTTTCTTCGGGTAAGCATGCACATAACCCTTGTAACCCATTTTCTTAGCAAAGATAGTAATCTTTATGGGGTCTTGATTAGGTTATAAAATAAAAACCAATTATAAATTATATTTCTTGGATTCAGAGGACATGTAGGCACCCTTTGTAGGAGACCAAAGACCTCGTGAATTCTACATAATTTGAGAAAAAAAATAAAAAAAGAGTTCTTGGCCTTTTGGTCAGGAGTACCTGTTCTCAGAACCAAAAAATTTTACCATCTTCCTTGGACATGGATATGGTAACTGGTCTAAAGAAGCCATATTAATATGAAAAATTCTTCAGTATAAGATTCTTATACTTATAAAGGATATCCAACTCTTTAATCAAGGATATCTGGTTGATAGAAGATGTTAAGGGTGAGCATGGAACTAAATCCTCTTGGAATATAGAGACTAGTATCATCCTTTAAGGTGAACTTTGGGCAGCGTGCATCTCTCAAACCACCCCTTCCGATAGTGCCTTCCTTGGAAACATCTCTGAGCTATCATTGGGGAATCCCAATGTTCTCAACAAGGACCTCTTTATACATTCTAGAGAAAGAATGGCAGATATCTGAAGACATTGGGAAGGAGGCGAAAGCTCCTTAGGAAGGATTCAAACACTTTATTACACTAAAAGATCCAAAATATAGTTGATATGAATATAAACTTGTAACAATAATTTGTAATTCAAGAGGAAAAAATGAAAAACATGATAAATATAAAATTTTATCCCACATATTTAGTATCTTCCATGAGTATAAATACAATAAATACAATGAGAGTAATAATAAGAGAAAAGGAAAAAAAGAACCATTCTTAAGAGTGAGAATACTAAAATACATAGAGTTAGGGTTATCAAAATTTCCCTTAAGAAGAGTATTTATAGCATAAAGGGTATAAATATTGATAAAAATAGTTATTATGATCTTTTTTTATAATATATATAAGTTATGATTCAAATTATTTTTTTACAAAAAATTGGACAAAATGTAATTTTAACTATTTTAAGCAAGTAATATAAAATATTTTTAACAATATTTGTGTAACAAACATTTATTAATTTGTAAGAAAATTGTTTTAAAATAATATACAAGTTATGGTTACTGAAATATCATTACCAAAGTATTAATTTTAATAGTAATATAATCTAATTAAAATTAATACAAGGGAAAATAATAAGAGAATATACTAAATATAATATTGAAAACATTAAATGTATATATATATAAAATTATATTTAATATTATTTTTAGTTATTTGAAACTCATTTAGTGTAAAAATTGGCCAAAGATAGGCTATCCTAGGACCTCTTCAATCACACTTGTGGGACTATATGGGTTAACCACATGGTGTAAGTCAACTCAGCTAGCAAAATAGAAGTGAGGTGTGACTTTGAGTGTGAATGACTACCACAGAGCATGCACATTCATGTTCATGGTTCACACATAGCACATAAATGGTTCCTTAGGTAGGTTTTGCAAGTGAAGAATGGCTGGTGAGGGTTATGTGTGAGTGGTTTGTCTAAGTTCCAATCCCCTGGTTCCTTGGAATGATGGGATAATAGGGGAAATTAAAATATATAGTATGCCTCGACCAAATTTTTTTTAGATGTGGGAAAAGTTCATGTGGGATACTATTTCTCCACTTAAAAACTATTGATTATAATAAGCAATGTTTGATCAGATCAATTTCATCCGTATAATCTTCTGTTCCTTCATCTTTAACCTCACGATGGAAGTCTTCATCATAGTTCTCTTCTCTTTTTATAGAAAGACACCAATCACACGTATGACCTAAACGCAGTGCACCTGAAAACCCCTACCTCTTACCACTATTATCGACTCCCTATTGTGAAAAAACTAGGAACCTCAAGCTACTATAAAAGTAGCTGGACCCTTTTGAATTCCCTTTACCCACAATGATCATAAACGTCGATTTCATCGGTGATGCTTTTTCTTATCCAAAGAATCTTTCTCGAGGAAGATTTAAAAGACTAAAGGTGAACATAATTGAATATATATATATATATAACAAATTAATGAAATATATTTTTACCAATAATATAATGAGATCCAATTCCTCTAGTTTTACCACTTTCGCTTTAGTTTATATAAACCCCGAAAAAAAAATATATCTTCAGAAAAATCAAAATATTGGTTTTTCCAATCCTGTTTTTTTCTAAAATCCATGAACTCAAACATCACTAAGTTTCGATCATCAAGAATAGGCTTATTTTTGTAATTTAAAAATGGGTATACCCAGTTATTGTTTTTATTTAATATCACCTTCAAAATTTTGATGAAAAATACCTTCATTAATATTTATCCACACATAAGAAACATGTGTGGTTATAATGTCCAAACTACTATAAATAAATCCTTTCTCTCCACCAATTGAAAAAAACCCAAACTCCTTCCCATGTTCCCTCCACCTATCCCTTTTTCGATACCCAATGCTCTGGAAAAGAAGTATCATTTCACAAGCTCATTTTAGTGTTCGATTTTAGTTAAGAGTTACTTAAATTCAAACTCTTATTTTTATAATAGAATATTTCATCTTTAAAATTATGTATAAATATATTTTCAAACTCTTTTATGTAAGATAAATTTAATTTGAAAGTTACAAAACACTTTTTGTAAGTTAATTATATTTTAAAATTATATTTTTTTATTATAAGGGAAAATTTGTTTTAAAAAATTGATGTTTTCATTTCATAAAACTCCTATGTAAAAAGAATTTATTATTTCCAAACTCCCATTTTCTTCAAACAATATTTTTGATGTATAAATGTTTTTATTCAAAATTAGTTTTTAATCTAGTAAGGTTAAATTATGTTTTTAAAATTACTATACTATATTTATTTTTAGAAAATCTTTAGTTATGGGTAAAATGTTATATTTTTCAAAGCCTTTATCATAGAAAATTATATTTAATTAGATTTTTACAATTTCTAAGTGGATTTTATGGGTATCATTTTATGCATGAAACATCCTTTTAAACATATGGATGTAAATCATGTTTATATATATGAACATAATCTATTTTTATAATTAAAATTATATAATTTTTATGAAAAGAATTTTTCTATGTTATAATCCTTCTAATATAAATTATTTTAACTATTAATTGTGAAATATGGATTTATCCAAACCACTATAGTGTTTTATTAAAATTATATTTCAATAAATTTTAAGCGATATGAATTAATTTTCTTGTCAAAATAAATTGTATATTTTTTGAAAGATTATTTTAGTGTAAATAAAATGAGAAACGAAATCTTTACCAAAATTTTATTTATATACAACATTGCACTTGGGAATAAAATTTGGCACTGAGAAATGGGGAGTAAACCCATAAACTCAAAGATGATATTTTCTTAAATTTGATACTACTAGTGGTATCATATATTTTTAAGGGTTTCCAATTATCATTTATTTCCATAAAAAGTTATTATTTTCATAAAAAAGTTTTAAAACATTAAGGTGAAACCCAAGTATATTTGTAAAAGGTTATCATGTTTTTAAAATAAATGTATTTTCATAGAGATATTCGTTTTTAAAGGTTTGGAACATTATTTCATATGGTTAAATTTTGAAAACCACAATTTTTTTTTGTAAAATTATTTATTATATAAATTGTTTGTTGGGAATGTATTTCCTCAAAAATACTATATAAATCATATTGATTTTGATGCTAAAAAATACCCTTTTTTGATTTACTAATAAATATACTTTAAGTATTTTTTAGGAATATATTTCTTGATTAGATTATCTTATTTATATTTTATAATATTTAGTAGAGTATTCTAAACGCGTTTTAAAATTATTTTGGAAACACTGTTTATACCATTCATTTGTAAGTATAAGCGCAGTTTATGGTTCAGAAACCCTACATTTGAATTAACACGTGTGGATCAGGTACCCAATACTATTTAAAAAGTATTTTTTTATCAACTATATATTTGGATGAAATCTTATGTGTTAGAAAAGGGAAAGTATGGATAAACTACACTATGTTTGCAAAGAACCCTAAGTTTGAGGAATCAAACATATGGTACATTAACCCTACTTTTGTGATCAACCGTATTTTGTCAACCCTATGTTTGGAATTTTCTCATTAAGTGAAGGAGAACTATATTTGACTATTAAAAGATGGAGTTTTAATTAATGTTATTTTCCATCTTTTCTACAATGGTCTCGAAGGATGTAAATAAAATTTAAAGCTGTTTTATTACCGATTCAAAGGATTGTATTCAAAGGAGTAAATCATTACTATTTATAAGTAAAGTTATGCCTCTACTAAATGATTTGAATTTGAATGATTGAGATCTATTAGGTGATATTCTTGGATCCTATCAACTGAAGGAAAGACGTGATTCATGTATAATGTCAAGAGTATTTACACTTTATATAAACTAGTATTTTTTCAGTATATTTTTGAATATAGAACTGCTAAAAAATTTATATTGTGAAACACGATTATTTGTAAAGAAACTACACTTCGGAGATATACATACTTAAATCTCACACTGTAGTTTGTTTATTTATAATGTTATTGAAGATCATTTTCCACCAATATATCTTCAAAGATAATATTTATTGAAGACATTCATATTTGAAGAAGAAGATACATATTATATCAATTGATGCAACAACTATGATCAAGAACCTATTAATTCAATCAAATCAAAGCTCTTTTGATTTATTGGATTCTTAGCTGATCATAATCAGTCATGGAAGAGTATAATATTCTTGAACTAATCTTCAGAGAAATCAGTTCCTTATAAAAGAACCAGAAGACTCTGTTTATCCTTATTATAAATGTGTCAACTTCCTGCACTCATTTATAAAGGTATTATGATAAGAGGACCTTACAAATTAAATTTACCAAGATCATATAGAGAGTATTGGTGGAGTGGAGTGGACTATGGGGATAGTTTTTCCCCACAACACTACAAAAATTAATGTGTTCATCTTTAATATTTATCCACTAATAAAATTACTTACATAAGACAATGTTGCACATATGCATAAATCGTAAGGAACGATAAATGATAGAATTTTTAAATATTATTGAAAAGACACAATTCATCCCCTCTTGTGTATCTTTTTATTATTCTAACTTAATAATTGGTATCAAAGGTAAGATTTTTGATAAAATGGATAAAGCTATAGTAATATTAAAAGTATAAGTTTTATACAAAGAAATATATCACTGGATGATCCTAGATAATGTATGTGAATGATATTCAGTCCATACTTCAATTCTGAAAACTATGGATGTTGGGAATCTATACTGACCATCTATCTTAAAAAACTTGTATTTAAAGTTTATATAAATATTATCAATCCTTATGAAATTATTGAGAAACCAGAAACATGGGATGATTAAAAAGAAGATGAATGTGACATCAATTCAAAATAAATGAATGCTCTCATCCATGGACAAGGTTTGGATGAATTTAATAGAGTATCTCAATGTCCTAATACTTATGAAATGTGAAAAAATCACCATTTCATATAAAGTAATGGACAATGTTAGACAAATGAGGTATTCTACTACTAAACTAAATTTTGACACCTTTAGAATGTATGATGGGGATAAAATCATCCAAATAAATGGAGGATTCAAAAAATAGTCAATTATGTAGCTACTTTAGGAGCTAAAATTTCTCAATCAGATCAAGAACAGAAAGTACTTAGAGTACTAACCTCATAATGGAATGGGATATCCGTATTTATATGAAAATAATAACCCTTCAATGATTTCACTATCAAAGATTAATTAGAACCCTAATGATGCACGAAGAAGAAATGAAATATGAAGTTAAAGATCATAAGATAGTAAAAAAGGGAAAATACTACCCTTAAAGTCACATCTCATAAGAATGAAAATAAATTGATATAATAGGTCAAAATCTCAAAAGATTCAGAATGCTCATATTCTGAAATGGATCTAGCTTAGTTAGCCAAAAAATTTATAAAATTATATAAAAAGAAAATAGGCTTCAAAAAATCATTCAGGAAAGATTATAAAGGATACAAATATGTAAGATTCTATAAATGAAAGAAGATGGGTTATATTAGGCCTAATTTTCCCAATTTAAATAATAAAGAAGAAATTTGGAGAATAAAAATTTGAATAAAACTAATTTTGATCATAAAGGGAAAGTAACTATAAAATGTACTTAGATTATTTCTAAAGACTCCAAAAAAACTTCAAAATCTGAATTAGAAATAGATCCAAATTTTTTGAAAGAAAACTTGTGCTTTATGGATAAGGAATAAGAAAATTTACAAACATATTAATATTCTTCTTCTATCTTTTATAGCTATTCAAGTATAAAATTGGATAATTATTTCTCAATGCTTGAATAAACATATGATTATTCTATAAAAAAACACAAGTTACTAAAAATATTCATAATTATATTTTAAATGAAAAGGATACAATTCAAAAACAACATCCTGAGGTAAAAGAAAATTTAATACATATACATCAAATTGTACTGATCATGAAAATAAAATAAAGGAATTAAAAAATGAAGTGGAATCATTCAAGGGAAATTATAGAATTTTAACCAATGGATAAACATATCTAAATGAGATTCTTTACAAAAATGATATTAAAAGAGAAAAATATGGAATAAGAAGTAATGGATAAAAATAAAAATTATCTGAAAATTATTTTGTTCCAATCTCTAAAAATTCCACTTGTTTTTATTGTGGAATGAAAGGAAATTATTCTAACAACAGTTATTTAAGAAATATTCAGATAAGTGGAATTAAAAAGGATTTTATTTCTAAAAACATTTTGGATGTAATTAACAGAAATATTGGTAATATAAGGGAAATATGGATTCCAAAATATTATATTATTAACATAGTAGGACCCAAGAAAATATGGTTACCAAAACAAACACTTTTAAAAACTTTTATAGGTAAAAGACCACCAGGATAGAAATTTTGTATCGTATATGGATAATGGATACTCAAGACACATGAGTGGAGACTCTTCCAATTTCCATACACTAGAAAAAATTGATGGAAGACAAGTAATCATTGGAGATAATAAAAAAGAAAGATAATTGGAGTTGGGTTACTTGGAGATGCAAATTCAATCTCAATAAAAAATGTGTTATTTGTTAAAGGAATAAATAATAACCTAATAAGTATACAGGAAATCTATGATGATATTTTATATTTATTTTTTAACAATTATTACTCAGTTTTCAAAGATAAATTTCTTAAATTTAGATCACCTAGAATTGAAAATGTTTATAGCTTGGATATTAATTCCTTATGTAAATAGAAAGTGATTTTTTTAACCAATAATACAAATGAATCATGTATTTTGGAATAGAAGACTTGGACACTATTATATATTCAATTTATATAAATTTTCTAATAAACACCTAGTTTTTTATTTTACTAGTCTTAAATTAGATAATGACAGATTTTTTGATGCATGTCAAGTTGGAAAACAACAAAATTCATATTTCAAATCAATTAATAGAGTTTCTATATCTAAACCACTAAAAATTATCCATATTGAGTTTTTTAGACCATAAATAGTATCATGGTTGGATTAAAAATTGTATATTTAATTATTAGTTGATGATTTTTAAAGATTTACTTGGGTTTATTTTTTAAAACCTAAAAGTAAAGTATTCACTGTTTTTAAATGTTTGTATAAAATTGTTCAAAATTAAAAGCAATTTAAAATAATTTAACTAGGATGTGATCATGGTGGAGAATTTTAGAATCAAAAATTTAATTCTTTTTACTCAAACTTAGGTAATAAACACAACTTATCTGCACCAAGAATGCCTCAATAGAATGTAATTTTTTAAAGAAAAACAAAAATATTCAAGAAATAGAAATGATTGTGTTGAATGAAAATAGTCTACCTAATTATTTTTGGGAAGAAACTATAAAAATATATTTCTATATCATGAATAGAGTTTTAATAGTACCCCTTATCAAAAATACACCCTATGAACATTAGAATAACTGAAAACCTAATGTAAGGCAATTTAAAGGTGTATATTTTGAATAATAAGAAAAACCATAATAAATTTTATCTAAACGCTGATGAAGAAATATTTCTAGGATATTCTTCTACCTTTAAAGCCAATTGAGTGTATAAAAAAAGTTAAGGATTCTTAAAGAATTATCTCATGCGTTGTTTGATAAAAGTGATCCTTTAGGTAAAATGAAAGTTCAAACATTTGAAGTTGTTGAATATTTTAAAACATGATTATTGAATCACATAAAACATATTTTTAAAATAAGGTTAATGAAATTCAGTCCAATATATAAGAACATGATATAAAATAACCTGAAAGTGTATTACCTATACATTCTAGAACATTATAAGATCATCCTTCAGAAACTATTATAGGAAATTTAGAAACAGGAGTAAAACCTGTAAGAAATATTAGAAAATTTGATAAATTTTCTACCTTTCTATCACAATTAGAACTTAAGACTATAGAATAAGAATTTGATAATGAAATTTGGTTAATAACTATGAAAAAATAACATAATCAATTTAGTGGAAATAATGTCTCTTAATTGGTGGAAATACTAACCAATTATACATTAACAAGAACCAAATGGGTTTTTAGAAACAAACAAGATGCTAAATGGATAATTACCAGAAATAAAGAAAGATTATTAGAAAAAGAATTCAATTAGGAAGAAGGGATGAACTATGATGAATCTTTTGCACCTGTTTCTAGATTAGAGGTAATTAAAATCCTGCTAGATAATTTATCCCATATAAATTTTGAATTATATTATATATATGTAAAATATTAATTTTTAAATGGATATTTAATATATGAAATTTTACATTGAACAACCACCATGTTTCGAAAACCCATATATACCAGATTCATTTTTTAAAATTACAAAAGTTATTTATAGCCTTAAACAAGAACCTAAATCTTAGTATAAAAGATTAATCTCATTTCTATTAGAAAATATATTTTTTAGGACTAGAAAATCATATTATTTTTTAGAAAACCATTTTCTCTAATATTTTAATAGTGTAAATTTATGTTGATGATTTTATTTTCAGATCATCAAATAGAGATTTGTAATGATTTTTTAAATCTAATGAAAAAAAATTTTAAAATGCGTATTATGGGATAATTAAATTTGTTTTTTGGATTTCAAATTTATCAAAAATAATATAAGAATTTTTTAAATCAAATCAAATAAATTATTGATTTATTGAAAAAATTTGGGCTAAAAAACCATAAGACTTTCACAAATCCCATGTGTACTAATGTAAAACTTGATTTGGAAAAAGCTGGAAAACTAGTAGACAAAAAGTTATATAGAGGTATTATTGGTATTTTATTATATATTTCTATAACCAGACCAGAAATAATGTTTTCTATATCTTTATTTTCTAGATTTCAGTGAAGCCTAAAATAATCCCATCTTACTATTGTTAAAATAATTTTTAGAAATTTAAAATAAAATATTTTCAATCTCTACTTTACCCATTTTTTTTGATTTTAAGTTAATCTCGTATTTAGATGCTGATTTTAGAGGATGTAGGTTAGATTGAAAGAGAACATCAGGAACCTGTCACTTTTTAGGAAAATATTTAGTTTTATGGTAAAGTAAAAAACAACATTCAATTACCCTACTAATAGTTGAAGAAGAATATATATCTACTGTAAATTTTTGTACACAAGTGTTGTAGATGAAACACACATTACTGGAAATTTAACTTAATTTTAATAATATACCTATTTTATGTGATAATACCAGTGCAATTCATATTTCAAAAAATCCTTTAATTCATTTATGAACCAAGAATATTAATATACGGCATCATTTTATAAGAGACCATATCCTTAAAAGGGGTATATCTTTATAATTTTTAATTACCAAATATCTACTTGCAGATATTTCTACTAAAACACTTCCTATTGTAGGTTTTGATTTTATTAAGGGGGATATAGGAATATTTAATTTTAAATAAATTTTAGTTACTTTGTTTTGTTAATTTCTATATTAATAGTTTTAATTTTATTCGGTTATTATTTATTTATTATCTATTTAAATAAAAACTAAAATTTATCTTGTTTATGAAAAACACATCTTTTGAAAATAAAAAACTAATAATGATTATAGTGAGTAAATTGGATCAAAAAATTAAAACCATTTAACCCAAAACTGCTAGAAAACCCTTCATATATCTCTTTCTCTTACTTACCCTTAGATTTAGAAACATTTCATAGTCTAGAGCTCTTTTATTCCTTTAAAACCCTCTAATATGAATATTCTACCTTTAGATTCACAAAAATATCTAAGAATAAGAGAATAGATAAAGGTGAACCAAGCAACCCAAAATGATAGTGAGTTCCCTTCCGAATGATTCTTCAAGGGAAAATTGTCAACATTGATTGGATGTTTGAGAAAAATCTCTTATTAAATAAACCCCTCATATTTAAAGGTTTATAATTTTTTTATTAAAGAGAATACTGAATTTCTTTTTGATCTTGAACTAAATCAGTTCTATAAGTATGTTCAAATTAGTTTTAGGGAAAAGGAGGATATCATCACTTTTTGAGTAGATGATAATGAATTTTATGTTTTCTCAATAGAAATTTCAAAGATCATAAAATTTACTCATGAAGGAGTATTTCATTTTTATCAATAATAAATTTTAAATTCATATCACAAGTGATAAGATATTATTTCATTTCTTTTTGGCTCCACCCAAATTCAGAAAATGGTGGTTAAGGATATTGAGGTAGACCACAAAGTATTGTTAAAAGTCATCTAGTCTGTAATCCTCTGAAGAATTGAATAAACAGAAAATATTCTTTACCCTGACATGTATTTTATGTTTTTGTACATAAGTGGAATCAAGCTTAACTGCTCAAGGTATATGATTTGATATCTGAATAACTGTTATCAATCAGAGGCACATATGTCCTCCTATTCATTTGTTCAAATTATTTATCTTCTTTTATATATAATAAAAAATATTTACTATATAGATGTTATAACTAAGTGTTATGACATCCATATATTTAATGCTGGTACATTAAGAAAGTTTCATTTTATAGGGAGTACTATTAAAGGAAAACTATAACCTGTTGGTGCTGATGACCAACAATCATCTATACTTTTTTTCTTTGGGGGAGCAAGGAAATTTGAAATTAGTTGGATCAGTTCATTCTAAAAATTTTGAATTTGAAGAATCCAGAGTAGAAAATGTTCTTAAACATACAAAAAGGAGACTCAGATATAATACCTATAATCAAGATGATGTAGATCTTGATTAATTAGACAATGCGATTCTTGTCAACCATACTAGAAACATATAATATCTAGACAATGAGAACCCAGAAGTTGATACTAATGGATCTGGAGAAGAAATTCCATAAATGTTTTTAGGAGTAATAATCAATCTTGAGGAACAACAAGATGATAGTCATCCGTAAAAAGAATATGTGGCTCATAAAAACGAACCAATTCATAAAACTACTAAAGGAAATGATAAAAAACAAATTTTAGTAGTTGAAACCAATGAAATAGTTGAGAATCAATCAACCTCTACTAATTCACCATCCTTGGACCAAACAACTTTTGTAACTGGAGATAATAAAGAAGTCATTGATAACATTTATTTCAATTCTAGTGAGAAAAATATAGGAAAGTCACTAGATGTAATGGAAAAAGGCCAAAAACCATAGAACCAAGGAGAATATTCTTCCAATTCCTTGAATAATCAGATAGAAGATCGGGTAATCATGTTTAACATGACAAAAGAGTATAACTCAAGTTGATAATATGAGATAGAATCTTTAAGAAAAACATTGGAAGATATGAGGAATTTAATTATTTCTAGAGTTGAATTTGATGTTTTTTAGACTCAACTACTTAATTAAAGAGAAAAGTCTAATACTAGAAGAGATTTTGATGATTTTATATGATAAATGTTCGATCAGTTTAGAAAAATGAAAGTGGAATATGTCTCAAAAAATATTTTGGTGATTTAAATAAATATTTGGGAAATCAGTTTGAATCGATGAGTAACATATCTAGTCAATTTTGATCCTCTCCATATACTTCTAAAACATCACAAGACTTATTCAGAATGTTTAAATAAATTACATAAAAAATGTCTAATATGAATGATATGTTTCATTCATTTTTGTGTAACAGTGCACCTCTGAATTTACTATTGGATAATCAAAGAGATCTTGTCAGAAGTTTATCTCAAGTGAACCTAGAATTAGACTCCTTCTCAATCAGTTAAGTGAAAATCTTACCCAATTTATTCTGATCGAGGCACTCTACATGAATTTTCAAAATTTGATCTGATTGAAAGTTTAAAAGTGTGTCAAGACTCTCAAATTTTGAAAAGATAGTGGGCTGAAAACTTTTTTTTAAAGTCTACAAAAATAGATGGAAAAATTAAAGGATGTTCTTTAGGCTATTTGAGATTCACCAGTGCACAACACCTATTCTGAACTAGCCCATTAACCTTCATCCATCCCTTCTATTTAAACATTTATTATCTAAATTTCCACTTGCAATCATAAACATTTTCTTAATTATAATTATATTGTTTATATTTTTGTTTATAATTATTTTAGTTTATTTCTAAATCTAGGTAACATGTCTTATTTTTTTATCTTAATGTATAATATCACATTAATTTAGAATTATATTCAACATTGAATGCATTTTATCCCATTTTCATATAATTTCTTTCCAATATAAAAAAATGGGTAGAATCTTGGGTAAACATAGTATTCTTGAATTTATTAAAAGATTCTCTTATCAAATAAAAATAATAAATTTTACTATGAAAAATTAATTTTCAAAAACTATAATATCTATATATTTTTTAAGATATTATTTTATTTGTGTTTATAGTTCCTATATTTTATACATTATGTAATGGGTTTTGTGATCATCAAAAGGGGGAGATTTTTGGGAATGTATTGTGTACAAAAATTCTCTATAAATCTTATTTATTTTGATTCTCACAAATACCACCTTATTGTTTTATTAATAAATCTACTTTAATTATTTTTCAGGAATATATTTTAAAAGAATATTTCCTTATTTATAGGTTATAATATTTTCTAGATTATTCCAAATGTGTTTTAAAAGTATTCTAGAAACACTATTCATACCCAATATTTTCAAGTATAAGTGTAGTGTATGGCTTATAAAACATATGTTTGAATTAACATATATGATTCAAGTACCAAAAATTGTTAGAAAACTTTTGTTTATCAACACTAAATTTAGATACAATCCTACATTTTAAGAAAGGGAAAGTATGGATTAAAAACCCTATATTTGTAAGGAACCTTACATTTGAGAAAATAAACATATGGTACATAAACCCCACTTTTGTAATAATTTATATGTTATGTTTGTAATTTTTTTGTCAAGTGAAGGAGCCATAAATTTGACTATTCAATGATGGATTTTTAATTAAATATATATTCCATGTTTTCTGAAATGTTCTCGAAGAATTAAATATCATTTTAATACTGTTTTATGACAAATTGAAAGGATTATATTCAAAGGAGTAAATCATTCCCATTTCTAAGGAAAGTTACGAATCTACTGAATGATTTGAATATATCAGGCGACATTCATAGATCTACTCAACTGAAGTAAATCCAAGATTTCTAGATAATATCAAGAGTATTTCACCTTTCCAAAAAACTATATTTTTGAAATATCTTTTTGAATACAAAACTACTACAATGAAAAAAAAATATTAAGGTACACTTTTATTTCTGAAAAAGCTACACTTTTTAGATATTCATACTTCAATATCACAATTTTTTTTAATTTATACTATTATTGATGATCATTTATAGCCAGTATATCCTAAAAGATATTCTGTCTTGAAGAATTCAACTTTGAAGAATAATATCCATACTCTGTCAGTTTCTGATGAAACTGTGATCAAGAACCTATTAATTCAATCAAATCAAAACTCATTTGATTTATTAGAGTCTCGAATGCCCAAATTCAGTCATGGAAGAGTATCAGATTCTAAAACTAAGTTTTAGATAAATTGGTTCCTTGTAAAAGAACCAGAAGACTCTGTTTGGCATTGTCGTAAATGTGTCAATTTCCAGCAATCAGTTGTGAAAGTCTTGTGATAAGAGGACCTTATTTGTGAAAATCACCAAGCTTGTAGACATAGTGTTGGTGGAGTGGACTAGGGGATATTTGTGCCATGAACCACTATAAACATTGATGTGTTCTACTGTAATTTTTATCCAGTACTCAAATTACTAATAAATGTGAACATTGAACATCTACATAAATTGAAAAGAATTCTAAAAGCTATAAACTTTCATGATTATTGACAAGACACAATTAACCCCCTCTATTGTAACTTTGTATTATTCCAACCTAACAATGTTTAGTATTTTATATAAATAAAATTTTTTCAAAGATTTTTTATTGTATTTATTAAAGGATTTCAACTTTGGTTTTAAAAACCCTTACTACAAAATTTTATAGTCAAAATATATTTTAAAATGACTTTCATAGGCTCAGTAGAGATTCCCAAGGTTTTTGGATTCATTAAGGTTCTAGTATGAGTAAAGTCAAATTTATTTTTGTAGATAATTTTTATTTAACTCTGATATAATGTAATTTTTTCCTAATCTTACAAAACATAAACCAAAAATATATTTGGATTATAAAGGACTGTATATTTCTTGTTTTAATTATAATAAAAAAATATACAATATTTTTTAGTACCCAATCTAGGAGTGCGGGTCTTGGGATATCTCGTTTATAATTATTTTTTACAAATATATAAGTTCCTTATATTTTATTTTCATCATGAGATGTTAATAGCTTCAATTGTTTTGTTTGTTACTATATTCATAATAGTAGCTTGAATTATTGATTATATATTCAAAGTTAATAATTCTGATTTGATTATACATACAATAATAGACATTTTATAATGATTTATAATGTTCTAATTTCCTTTCATATGTATTTTAGTTATGATTAATGATAAAAAATTTAGTGCCCAACTTGTTTTGGTAATTTTAGGGAATGGGGGGTGGTATCTTAATAGTGGGTTAGATATTACCATTAGCATTATAGAACAAAAAATAAATCCTAATTTTCTTATTACTATCCAATGTCACCATTAATTATTTTTCTTAGTTACCCATTATATAAATTTATATCATTGTTCATGTAGGTGGTTAAACAGATCAAATAAGAATAAACTAAAATCTATGGGTGTGTATGATTAAGAAAATGATTACTTTGAAATCATATAATTATTAAATAATTATAATTATATTATTTATATGTTACTAATTTGGTAAATTTGATTTTATGAATATTGTATATATAATAAAATACTAGAGTGAAAAATAAAATACTTCACTTTTGTGTAGACAACAGTCTACACGTATGCATGGGAAAAGTATTCTTTTTCTATAGATCACAAGGATGATAGGAATTTATTATAATTTTAGACTTTTAATAATTTTAAAATTTTCATATTAATCCATTAAATATAATTCTATAACAATCTGTGTAAGAAATTGATGAAAAACTAAGAACAACGGTCATAGAGGTTGTGGTCCACATGTACATATGACGACATGTTAATTTTTTGAATGAATTTGGAGAAAGTTTTAAAATGGATATTTCATCTTTATAATTAAATTAGAGCATATTATAAATTATTATTTTATCATTATTTATTGAATAATGTAGGCTTGAGGGGGTAGAATTAGATAATAATTAAGAGAGATCAGTTTAGAAAATTTTCTCTCCCTTTGGATGTTGTTTCTTTGGTGACAACTTAAGGCTTCTTACCATGGGTTTTTAAAAAAAACAAGGACTATAAGACACGGGGAGAGAGTTTATGAGACATTAGGGTAGATTTTTTTCTGAGATAATGGGTTATAATAAGTAGAGAAATTGGGTAGAAGTGAGCTCCATTTGTAGGTGACAAGAATTAAATTCTTATAAATATAAAATTTTAATATTAAGAGAGCACATTTTTTTAAAATCCATGTGAAGAAAGAGTGGAAAATAATGGAGGTAGGGACGAGGTAAGGTCAAAAATACCTTAACCATCCATTTCCAAACAAGTTTTAAACATGTTTTTAAGTATTTTGTTCTAGTATTTTTCACTTTTACCATTTTGGGTTTTTACCATGGTAATTAATTTTTTACATAAGTAATTTAATTTTAATTAATAAACATAAATTTGGACTTATTAATTAATTTGGAAATAATTATTCCAAATATTAAACAAAAATTTTAAGTGTAATAAAAAAATATTTTAACATTAGCATATGTGACCTGTAAAAGCTCATTTGTTAGAAAATAGTGAATTCTTTAGCAAAAAAATTTTGTTTAGGAAATAATTATAATTTTTTATTTTAATAAAAATAATTGGCTTATTAAAAATCATATTATATTTATATTAATTTGGAATAAATCCAAAATCTAACTTCATGTAGTGAAAAATTAATTAAAAGAAAAATAATAAAAATGTTTTATTAGAAAAATATTTCTAAATTTTTAATATGTTACACTTGGGTTTTATAAATACAACATAGTATTTTTAAAATCATAATTTTACTCCATAAATTAATTTTTTTCATTATTTTATAATATTTTTTAGGTTATACTTAATTCCTGACATTGTCATAAATGCTACGATTTTAGTAAAAAATTTATTTTTTCAATATTCACCTAGAAATCAATCATTTTTGAAAAATTAAAATAATTATTCTTAATATGATGTTGAAATTATGAGTCTAGAAATGAATTTTATTTTTAAAATTGAAATTTAATAATTTAGGAATTTAACTTGAAATTAAAATATAAAATTTAATTACAATTGTTTTTAAGAGGAAAAAGGATTTTTAGATATTAGATGTCATTATTATAATTTACTATCAATTTATAATTAAATAAGTGTTACTATAATATTTAAATAAAATATATATTTTATTCATGGTATATTTGGTTTATTAAAATAAAAGTGCATAACATATAATAAAGTTTTTATAGAAAATACATGTTTAAGCATAAAAAATTATCCTTTTTTTACATGAGTATTAGTAAATATTAGATGGGTGTTAATTTTTTTTTGTAAATTTTATAAATAAATTTCATTAAAACAATTTTTTAGGGAATTATAGTAAAAAATATATAATAATAAAAAAATTGTTCTTTGAAAAATATTAATTTTATATTAAATAATCTTCACCAAATACCATTAAAATTAATTATTTATATTATAAATAATTTTGATAATACATTGATATTAATATATTTATTTTAATTTTACATCATATTATAATATTAATAATAATATATAACACATAAATATATATATATATATATATATCTGTGTGTGTATATTATTTTAATATTTTGTTTTTATTTTATTATTTACTATTCATTAATTATTTTATTTTAAATTTTATACTAAAAATACCCAACTTTAGTATACCTATTGCTAACATGAATATCTAATGACCATATTTCCCAACACCATATTTTTAATAACCATATTTCAATATACTATAATTATAAAGGTAAAATTTCATTCCTTTTTATAGCCTTACTAAACTAATTCATTCAATTAACTCTTCTTAATTGACTCTTCTCATTTACATAGTTTTCATTTTAGATATCATAATATGCTATATAATTTCATGATGTTATTCCTCATTATAAGTTTTTTTATTGGGGATCCTCAAGTTGTATGATGATCTAAGAGAATTTATAGTGTTGAAGATTTCATAGCTTTCTATTTATTAAACCCTTTTAATTTATATACTTTTAATAAATTTAATAATCCATGGTGAGTATAAATCCATGAAATGAAATATTTGGTTTCATGTGATTTTTCAGTAATGGTTTACTATAAATGAATATTTTTTTGTTAGTTTAATTCCTATCTTGTATAAATTATTTCCTGATATATTTTAATTTCATTGATAAAATAGGGAAAAATATATTAAAATTATAAACATATAGTTTATAGAAAGAATGTGATTCCTAAAAACTTGTCAAATTAAATAATTTTTGATAAAACATGTTGTTTTAATTGATTCATCCCAAAAGTAAGTAGACATGATATATTTAAAAAACAATATTCTAATAAAACCTTTCAAGGTTTTATCCCCCCATTCAATAACACCATTATATTGAGGTGTAATAGGGGTTGAAAAGGTATGTTTAGTACCATGTTTTGAACAAGAGGAATTAAACTCATTGTTTTAAAACTCTACGCATGGTAACTTCTCAAGGAAACAATTATATCATTATTTTTATTTTTTACTAGTTTGTGTAAATTTATACAAAACAACACATGCTCCACTCTTAAGTATTAAAAAAACCATTTAAATCTTGGAAAATCATCAAATCAATAATAAAAAACGTTTTTTCACTTAGTATTTTAGTATTTAAAGGAAAAAAAGATCCATTTTAATTATTTATAAAGGTCAAGAAAATTTTTCTTGTTTAATTGGTTTGAAATATGACTTTTTTTCTTACCCATTTGGAATTCATCGCATAGTTTTTTGTCCAATTTAAGTTAAGGAAAATCAAATATCAAATTTTTCTTATATAATTTTCTTAAATAATATAAATTGACATATTTGTTCCATTTATTCCAAATATAAGTTTCATTAATTTTATTATTCAATAAATTTATATTCTTTACACAAGGGTTGAAGATTTAGTGTGTACACATTTTTAGTTCATTATTCACTAAATTGAAACAATTTATCTTTGAAAACATAATAAAAATTATTAAAAATAGAAAATTAATCATGAAAATGTTTAGAAATACATATCAGGCTATGCTTTATGCCTTCATCATTAATTTTTTTTGATGAGGACTAAATTTTGATCTCCATGTTATCCAACCTCAATATTTTTTTCCTTTGGAATTTTCACTAAATGTTTGATATCCTCCATTAATATTTGATAGTGAGTGAAATTTAGAAAAATATACACTCATATTTCTTGAAAAAAAATGTCTATCAACCATTTTCATTCGTATTTCTATTTTTTCTTATAAAAAAAAATTAAAAAAAAATTTGGGTACCAAAATCACGTGGGTCCAGTAGTGTTAGCTATCAAAGATTTGGGGACCCACATATGCATACTCTTTCCAAAATGTTTATATTTTACAAAACTAAAGTTAAATATGTTTCTAGAAATAAAATCCTTCTTAACAGCATAAAAATTTGGATATATTAAAAAATAATATTCAACATAATGACCATTTATAAAAAAAAAAAAAAATAATTGACATGATTCTGTTATTATAACTGGGAACAAAATAATTATTATAAAGCATATATTTTCATTCAGTACTATCTATACCCTATTTATGCTTATTTGAATTATTATTACTAAGGACATGGTTAATATAATCCTCCCCCATAGAAAATACATTGGAATAATCTTCTAGGTGTTTAACTTTAGCCATTAATTCCTTTATTTTTCTATCATGGATAATATATCTAGAAACAGATTCATCCTATCTTAGTTTTAGTTCCAAAATCTATTTGGATAAATATTCTTTTCACAACTAACAAAAGAAAGTTATTTTTAACCATATTATTTATATTATTAAAAGATTCATATTTTTATTCCAGAATAGATAAATATTTATTTAATTCCTCATTTGATAAATTTTTATAATTAAATTTAAAATAGGAATAATAACCTGGTTGAAACTCTTATATTTGGTCCATAAATTACATGTTTTATTTCTGATTATATTTTCTAGAATATGATTCAGAATGTGACCCATCATGGGATTATTTAGAATTAATACATGTGGTCTTAATTTCCTTCTTCTCATTTTTCTTTTAATCATATTTATATTAAAACTTATTTTCTAATTTTTTGTTTTCTTTAAGTTGAGGACACTAATATTTAATGTGTCCTAAATTCTTTCATTCATTAGATCTTACTTCTTTATAATTTCCATTATGTTTTTTATTAAATAATTTATTAAATCATAATTATAGAAGTTTTTTGAGTTTCCTTAAAAACTAATAAATTTCTCCATTATATTCTATGAATCTTGGATTTTTTTTCACTGAATGAGATAAATAAGCATTTTTATTTTAGTTTCCTATCATTATTTGAAGTTGAAAATTTGAAGGAAGCATTATAATTTCTGATCATCTTATGATCATTAATGTATACTTTCATATATTCATCATACATTATTAGAGTTCTTATAAGATCCTATATTTTTAGATCTTTGATAGGAGTTGATTGTTTTATAGTATCTATGATTCATCAATATTTATAAGGTAATATTATAATAAATTTTAATGCCAAATACAGATCTGGAATTGGAGTACGCAAATCATATACATTATTCAAAATTTTACTTAATATTAAATTTACGTTTTTCATTCATTCTCCTTCAACTATTCTGAATGTGTCAAAATTTAACTTGGTAGAGTTATATATGAGTTATCTGACATTATCTGTTCCTTTATAACCAATGAAATGACTACTCCACATTTCATGAGCAATATTACATTTGGAAACTCAATTAAAATCATCAGGTAATTATCCATTGATAATTACATTCATGGATTTTTTTGTTGAGATCATATCTAAATTATATTTTAGAAACACATGTCTTGGGTTCACCTTGATGAATTTCATTGGGCTTGATAGCTTTTAGATAATCCATGAAACCTAGATTCTTCATGTAAATAATCATTAGAGCTTTACAACACCAATTTTTTTTCTCCATTTAAGTATGATTAATGAATCATAGACATGCCTTATTTGGAGTTATCCATTATATAAACTTAGGAATATATTATTAGGATTTAGGTGGTAAAAAGTGAGAACTAAAAATTCACTAGAACTAATACTGATTGTTGTTCCAAAGAGTGGAACACGAAGTCAAAATTAGGGTGAATTGAGTTCTCAAAATTTCATCCAACTTTAAACCCCTTGAAGTCAGTTTGAATTTGTCTCAACCTTGTTTAGAAAATATTTAGTGGAAAGAAATTGAAAATGAAATAAGATATTTATAGTTTTTAGGGAAAAAATATCTCATAGTCCACTCCACCAATGATCGCTTAGATATCTTGGTGATTTTCAATATACCATCCCTTTTCTTAGGGGATGCCCATATGAGTGAAAGAAACTATCAGTTGGTACAATATCTGGGATATTTTTCTTGGATCATGTTTACAAGGATTATAAAAAGAATCTAAACACACTCATCAAAAAGTGTGTTTACTAGTATTTAAAATATATATAGAAAAAAATTCAAATTCATCACACAATTACAAGAAGAAATTATTAGATAATCTAGCTTCATTTGAGAAAGTGTTGATAGTAAATGTAGATCAAATGATAATTCCTTTACTGTTGATAAAACTTTAGAGTATAAATTAGTAGAAGATATTTTCTTTTATCAATATATAAAGTGTATCTTGAAAAATAGAGTACATATGAGCTTATTATTTTTTTCAACAATAACTCCAAAAATACACAGAATACAACTATTTGAATTCAAAATTCTCTATTTAATTAAAATAGTTGAGAGTAAATAATGTAATACTTTGAAATTAATAATTTTTCATTTTTATGTGACTTTTTCTTTGAAAATATAAAAACAAAGGTAGCCATTTTGGGGTAGTTATGGTATTTATTGAAACAATAAGATTTCTTAGAAATATGCACATTAAATAAATCCTTCCTTTTCATTTAGATGTCACTACTTTTAATGATACTGAATAAGGAGTATAATTTTCCCAGAATAATACAATGGTAATAATATATTTTAAATTGTAATAAAGTATCATGAAAAATAACAAATATCATAAGTCTTAACTTTTATAAGTATTTAGTTTTCATAAGTCTTCATGTTTCATAAGACCTATACTTTGTAATAATTTTTATCTATGTGTAAGCCTTTTGTGTATTCCTTGATTCTGATCATATGACTTTGTATAAATAATATGAATTTATCTTTACCATAAGATTTTTTCTCTGAACCTAAGCCTTTTCTTCCAAACAGAATCCTTTTCCATTAAATATAAGTATTTCTGTTCAAATGTATGTCTTTTTCATATTTATTTTCATAAATTTAGTCCCCCAAACATTGTAAAATTTATAGAAAATAAATTAGTTTTTTCCATTCATATAGAATGTTTTACATTTATCATATGACTCCTTGAATTATAAAACTTTCTTTTTCTTTGATAAAAATGGCTTCTAAAAATATTTAAAAAATTATAAAAATTTTTCATCACACATCAATAAAAAGCATCAGAAAAAAATTAAGGTTTTTTTGTAGTGGAAACTTAGGATAAAATGGAATATATTGAAAAAATATTAGTGTTTCCAATAAAAAATTACTTCCATAAACCACATTACACATACTACTTATGTGAAACACAATTCATAATGAATTAATCAAGTGAAATACTACCCATTTTTCACTAACTCCATAAAATACATATGTTGTAAAGTTCCGCTATGAACATAATATGCATGAATCCAACTTGAACTACCTTCTACATACTGCCACACACTGCCTTGCCACATGAATTTGTGCACTACTTTTATCACGTACTAACCTCATAAAAACCCCCACGTGCATAGCTCATTTGAGCACAATATTCATGGAATTCTACTCCATAGAAATCCTAAACAAACCCTAAATACTATGAACTATATATGAAAAATATCCCTAATGTGTCTATTAATATCCTATATTTATTATTATATTCTTCTCTTCCTCTTTAATGATGTGAAAAATGGAGTATTTATATGTAAATACCCAAATTTTTTTTTAATCACTGCAATTACAGTTCAAACATTCACTAAATCTCATACACAAGATCACATTGTGGTCCACTAACAACAAACCTACCCCACAAAAACATCCTCCATCACAGGATCCATACCACATGAAAACTAAATGGGCCATCCTACCTGGTCCACCTAAAATCACCACCTCATTACTGTGAATGTATCAATCTATCAGACACTAACTACCGTGAACATTTGTATCCTATGTAATCTATGAACCTACTACATGATCCAAACCTCTACAACATAGGTTACATACCTACCACATAGTCCATATACCTACCACACGTGTTACATATTTACCACATTAAACCACTTCCTTTTCCTTGAAAATTTCATAAAACTCCACTGAAACCTGAAAATTCTCCTCAATATTTCTCACCCAAGAAACTAGAAAACATTGCGAAACAAAACCATTTATAAAAGTATTTTGATATTTTATCTTTTTTGAACTATCTCCATTTGTGTTAAAACTCCTTAATCAACCCATAAATGATTGAAAAAAACACAACACACCATAAATTTCTTTCTTGGATCACCATGGTTCCAACATTCAACCCCTTTGGGTTTTTTGGAAATCCGAAGTGAAATTCATCTCCACACACACTCTTTATCCATTAAAATTTTAAAAAAAATTCTTCCATCACTCTAACTATATGTGAGTAGCACTCAGTATAGAAAAAAAGATATCAAGAGAGAATTTTATGCCTCTATGCCTCATGTCAACTCACATTTCTACAAATCCCCCTGACTTTCGTACCATAAACTCCCCCTATTCTCTTTCTCATTAAACTTATACTCAAAGAACAAACTATCACAAACAATATTTTCCTATATATTGCATATCTCCTATAATTTTACACCATAAACACCCTTATATGAAAAAGTGCATTTATCACTGAAACTAACTTATAATCAATTGAATTTCACAAAATGTTCTCCCATATTAACTATAAATATAAATAGATAGAGAACCATCTAATAATAAACAAACATATAAAGCAATAAATATAACAGGGATATGGAAATTATCTGAATCTATACAAGAGGATGGATGGGGTATACATTGAGGTTCAACTAATGTTTCTTAAACATTGGTGAGTCCAAAAGTTTGGCTATAATGTCATACACTTGGTCTTTAGTTCTAAAATGTTTCACAATGACCATTACTTGATCCACCTTTTCTTTAATGAAGTTATACTTGATCTCATTTTTGATTTTTTGGGGAGTGCTTTACTAGTTTTTTCATGTGATCAATCACACTCTTGTTATCATAGAAAATCACCATTATCTACTTCACCTCATCTCCAATATTTATCTATTGTTTTTTATCCACAATAACCAAGTGTATGAATTAGTTACTAAGATATACTCTGATTTTTACATACTTAGAAATGTTATTTACTTCTTGATCAAATAACCCACACATTTATTACAAATGAGGAATGCACAACCATTTGAGGATTTTTGATTCACTACACCACCAGCCCTTTAAGCATAAAAAAATTCTAAAAATTCAAGATATTTTCCTACATTAAAAAGAAATATTTTTTTGAGAAACTTTGATGCACTATATGATACATTTAAACACTATGAGAATCTCTTTCTTTGTATTACTTTGAAAATGCGCTTCTAAACCTATTATAAAGAGTATATTTGGTCGTGTTGTAGTAAAATAAATTAATCTTCCAATTATCCATATATATAAGGTTAGATTTATATATTTCCCATCCTTGTGCTTACAAATATTTGTTTCAACCAAATCTAGGATTGACATAGATTTGAAATCATGCATATTTAGGTTATTCAATATAACACTTGCATTCTTTTCCTAATATATGAATGTGTATTCCTTATTTTTCATCATCTATCTCCCTAGAAATAATGTGATTCCATGAATCATGGATATTTCAAATTATTATTTCATGTGATTAAAAAACTCTTCTTTTTTATTCATGATTTATTCTACCAAATATGATATCATCCACATACACAAGCACCATTAACTGGTATTCCTTATATATCATTATATAGAGATTATGGTCAACCCAAAATTTCAATTGAATCTTTCCAAAATATAAATCTAGATGAGAATACCTTGATCAAGGTTCCTGAGTTAGACTATATAGATCCTTATTCAATATGAAAACTTTTGTTTCTTTATTTCTAATAAGAAAGACCGCTGGATGTTCAATGTAAACTTTTACTTCAACAACACTATTTAAGAATGTTTTTTTGACATCAATATGATAAACTTTGTATCACATTTGATTTTACATATAAAAAATGTTCATGATCGACTCTATTTTGGATATTAGGGAAAATATTTATTCAACATAAATGTCTTAAATTTGAGAATAACCCTTACACACCAGACTTTCCCTATTTTGGAAGCCATTTTCATTCTCATAAAATTTTTTGTTGAAGATCTACAATGTTTTGATCACATTTCTGTGTTTGGTCCTTTCAAAAATCTCCCAAATTTTGTTTTTACCAATACGATATAATTATTTATTCTTGGATATAACCTATGATTAACCTATTTAAATTTATCCAAATGATATTAGTTCCACTATTTATAGAAGGGTCACATAATCTATAGTTCTTATTCTCCTTGTATATGTTAGTACAGATCTATCTTCAATTATATTTGAGCGATCTACGTTTGTTTTCAAGATACTTTACTAAGGTACAAAAATATCTTCTTCAACAATAAACTCATCTTCTAACTTGGACTTAGAGTCTTCTTAATCCACACAACTATAAAAATATTCATAAGTATTACTGAATTCATTTTATTCCCCTTTTTATTTATAGAAAACATTTTTGTTTGTTACTCAAGTGTTCTTCACACATTTTCCCTCTATTTTAAATCACTATGCTCACAAAAATTAACTTATCTTATATTTATATAATTTTTAGGCCTTACTCTTTATTGAGTATTGAATAAATAATCTATCCAAAGATCTCTATACTTCCTATGATTTAATTATTTGTTTCAAATATATAAATTACTTCCAAAGAAATTAAAATGATTCAATGAAGGATTTAATTTTTACCACATTTAATATGGGGTCCTTACTTCCCCGTGCATTATAAATGTCTGACTCTGAGTATACATTGAAAATAATACTTCCTATTTTCAATAGTGGTGTGAAATTCCATCTTCATTGAGTAATGTTTTTTCTATATTTTTCATCATCCAATTTCTCAATTCAATAACTCTATTTTTATATTGATTTATAATGGGTGAAAATTAATTTTTTATTTCATGTTTCACAAGAGAGTTCCCAAACTCAATAATGGTATATTTTATTCCATTTTCATTCTAAAATATATTAATTGTGCATATGGTATCATTTTTTACACTTCTTAAATACCTCTCCATGAATCCCCTATATTATCTATTTATTTGAATGAACATGGAAAACGACATTCTACTATAGTTGTAACATATTTGGTTTTTTTGGAATGGGACATTTTTTAGGTAAATTTGAATTTTGAGTTTGGTGACCAAACCATATTAAAATATAAGCCTCAGAACCTAATTATGAGAGTTATAATTATTCAAGGGTTTTTTTAGATGGTGTTAAAGACTGTTGATGTCCTAAGGGATTTGGGGATGTTTTGGGTGTGTCATGTCTCAAAAAATTAATATAGGAAAGCATGGTATGGGGATTGTAGTTTTTATAAATTGTGCGACCTTACAATGGAAAATGTGAAACCCACTTTTGTTATAGAGAATGATTGGTCAAACCATGCAGGTGGGGGAACCCATCATAAACCATGTCGATAGTTTTTAATAGAGGCAATCAACATGGGCTGCACATGGTTTGGTAAACTATGCACCTAGCCGTGTGACGTGGTGTTCCTTGAACAGTGGAATCTGCATGGGCTCTGCACTATTTTATAAATGGTGTTCCTAGCCATGTGAGGGGTGACCCATTCTGATAGTGAGTGCATATGGTTAGTGCATGATTAGCCAGACCAAGTGGAAAAACATTGAATACCATTTAAAGGAGTGAAATTTCCATTATACCCTCCCTTATATTTCTCCTCCTCCTCCTCCTTCTCCTTTCTCATCTCTTTCATGTGCATAACATGGAGCTCCTCAAAATTTATTCTTACATGTAAGATTTGGCGTAATTCATTCATTTGAACTCCGAATTGAAATACATCAGGTGCATTGGAAACATAAAAGTAATCCTTTAATCCTCTCACTGTTATTCTTTATTTATCTCACTATATGAAATAATAAATCTATGCAATATCTTTTGCCCCAATTTTAGAGTATTTGTCTCGAATCTTGATTTCCCTCAATTTAGATTGGATTAAAGGATGATATTCAATGAGAGAACTCCAAAATGTATAAGGTTGTTTGTTCCTATATTTATTCTTAAATATATGAGTCTTATGGTTAAAAATGAATGGTTTTTAATGGGTTATAATTTTCTATTAAACTTGAATTTATGAGTTTGGTTGATAGGTCAACTTAAAATATAAGATTCAAAAAATAATTCTGATAGTTTTAATGGTCTAAGAAGTTTTTCAAGATAGGGTTCAAGGACCAGTGAGTGCCTCATGGGTTTAGATGAGTTTTGGGAATGTCAGGCTCCAAAAATCCAGTTTTTGAATGTGCAGACCGGGGTGCATGGTTTTCTCAAACCATGTAGCCTTATAGGGGAAACAATACGGTATGATTTTTTTCAAGTGAAAAGATAACAAAAAAATGTGGGTTAAATCACATGGAAATGAACCTTGTTTTTAGTTTTTAGAATAAGTGATCTGCATGGGCTTCATATGGTTTGGTAAACCGTGTGCCTATCCATGCGAGGTGGGGTAGCTTGGATAGTGGCATCTTCACGAAATGTGAACAGTTTGTTAAAACATTTTCCTAGCCATGTTAGGGGTGACCCATTTTTATAGTGAGTGTGCATGGTTTGTGCATGGTAATTAAAATAGTGTTGCTGAACCATACAGGTCATTTAAAGTGGTGAAATTAATATTCCATCCCTCCTATTTATCCTCCTCCTCCTCCCCCTTTATCCACTCTTTCACATGCATAGTAGAGGGTCTTCTCCATTTCTTCTTCCACATGGGATTTGGCCTCCCTCCTTAATCTAAGATCTAATTTTGACACTATGGGGTGTGTTGGAGGCATATTAGTAAGCCCTTTATTCCTATTACTTCCTTTATTTTTTTATCTCACCATAATGAATGCTAAATAATTATATGCACTTTTTCCTATTCTAGGGAGTTTTTCTAGAATCTTGATTTCTCTCATTTGGGATAAGATTAGAGGCTTCTATCCAATAAGAAAGTGGCTATGATTATAACATAGTTTGTGACTAGATTTCATGTTAAATATATGGGTGTCATGGGATGTGTCATTTAAATATGCATATCAGGGTTTTCCAAGCGAGACCCTTAATAAATAAATAGTTGTTTTAAATTTCTTAATTGATGTTATGAGATGTCTATATGTATTCTCTGCCCTATTTTATATACTATGTTTTTTATGGGGCTTGTGGATAGTTGGGTAGGATATTCCAATTGATTAAATTTATAAAATTAATTAATTAAGATATGAATCAATGAGTTACGAGGGAATGTGATGGGCAAGGACTAAGGTATTGGTGTGATTTTGATCACAAGGATTGAGATAATAAGGTTCATTATGATGAAAGTGTGTCCCAAGATATATAGAATGGTTTTGATCATCGGAAATTGATGTGATGTGATCATCATATTGAAGTGGATGGTGATGACCATGTCAGAAATGGGTGATGAGGTTTACATGTAGAAATGAGATTTCTAAATGGAATGGATTATGAAGTTTTGGTTACTTTCTCTCACTATTTTTATCCAAAGTTTCCATTGGAGTCATGTACACATAGATAACAGTCTATTGAGGTGGTGTTGACCACTCATTATGGGTGGAGGCCTCCATAGATAAAGAAACTTAGGGGATGGTGTTGACCATTAGTTATGGAGGAGGTTATTACTATAGAATTACATGGGACATGGTGTTTGAGACAATAAGTTGGGGGATGAGGCTAATAATTTATATTTTAGGTTTATGGGAAAGAATTATTTGAAGACGAATATCATTGTGCCTTGGGATATCGGGCTGTTGAGCTAAATGATATTTATTAGATGTGGTAGGATAAATATCTTTCATGTCTTAGTACATCAGTATATTGAGATAATAGTGTTTTCATTATTCATTAGAGGATGGATAGTATCATTCCTTAGGAAGTTAGGTTGTTGATATGATAGTGGATTTGAATAGATTTTTATGGGACTTGTGATGTATTAGTTTGGAATGTTGTTAGGATGCTGGATGTACTCGATGTGAGGCTGAATGTGGTATTAGTTCACATAAGGTGTTGGGTGACATGGTTAAAGATGAGATACAAAGGTCCTCTCTATATGACTATCTAGGGATACATCTTCCATTTTACAACATTTTTTAAAGTAGGTAAATGATTCTTTATGAATATTGAACACAAGGTATGTGGGTTTATTTATTTTATGTTTGAGTTGATGCTATTTTATTACATATGAATGCCATTTATAATTATCATTTAACATAGAAACACATTTGTGGTGGCCTATAGAGTTTATACTCACACCCTTCATGGGCCCCTTGGGACACGTATAGACTTTATGGTTTTTAGATCATGTTAGGGATAAGGTTTATGTTCTAGAACATAGTGATCAGGGATGCAATTACATGGGATGAATGGAATATGGACCATGGGGGTCCTTTTCACTAATATGGAGTTATTTTTTGGGATTTTGATTATATTATTATATTATTGACCATGGGAGATCCTGAATGTCTATTTTTGTAGACCATTGTTATATGTGTTCTTATCTAAAAATGGTTTAATGCCTTGGGATTGTTTTAACTATTATTATTTATTATTATTTTCCATTAATATGGGTATTTCTTCTTCTGCAATGTTTTATTTATATATTACCATTATTAAAATCTTCCCCAGAGTCTATAGTCCTCCCACTATCACCTAATTAGACCCTCACTGCTAGTTGGATACCTTTGGTATACCGGGAGGCAGACCTAAAGCCTAGTAGTCCCCTATTCAAGAGAATGGGTTTTGAGTGGATCCTAGGTTGGGGTGATAAAAATGGCATCAGAGGTGGTTATTTTCCTTTTTTGTCTTATAATTTTAGCTATGGTAGACTATAGACTAGGGTATAGTCATAATTGGGTAAGGATATATCCCCATGCATGGAGGATAGAGATAGTTTCTAGGGGTGGGAAATTGATGTTACGCTTTGCGCTTTTATAATTGATTGATTTCCACCTAAAGTGGCACACTTTGTTGTTTTATTATTGGATTATATGATTTTTACCCCTAGACTAGTGTGTAAAGGGAGGATTATTTATGCATCATGGTAGGAACGTAGTCTCAAATTATGTGTGTAGATACTTTTGATTATCATTCGGGTCCAGGAATGCACTAAAAGGGATTGGGATATTTAAAATTTCAACAAAATTCTAAACAATGTCTTTCTATATAGCCTTTTTGTTGGAATTCTACTCATCCATAAAAGGAATTTGGTTCATAATGAGATTAATATGTGGATATATGTGTATATTTTATGTACGGGCTTGAATATGACATGGGTAGGTGTGAATAATGAATGGGGTGGGTTATTTAAAATTTCAACAAAAAGTTAAATAGTGTTTTCCTATATATCCTTTTTGTGGAATTCTACTTAGCCACCCCAAATTAATGATATTTGATATGCATGATATGTGATGTCTGACTTTGCGAAGGGTATGAAATAGGACTTGAGGCAATATGATATGTGATGCTTGAATTTGTTATGGGTAGGAAAGGGGCCACGAGGTCAGAAGAAATGTGACCTCGGTTAGGCAGGGGAGTGTAAGTGTGGTGAGATCCACTACATGTTACAACTTTCCATAGTTGTGATATATATATTGTTATGGCTATTTTGAACATGGTGTTTTTTCAACATCGTGATTCCATCTAGATGTATTCTAGTAGAGCATCAAGAGGGAATATATGGGGTGCTTCTATAACATGCACTAGATGAGGCCCTTGAGGGTTCGGATGAGGCCCCTGGGGGAAAAGATATTCATGATCCACATGTAGAGTCTCCGAGATAGGAAGGGAAGACACAAAATATAAAAGATTTTGTTCTATGGAAAGATTAGAATCTCAGGTAGAGCTTGGAGTGATTCATACAGGATATTGATAGGGGAGATCAGGGAGATGAGTAGTCCATAGATTATTTGATGCCAAAGTTTTAGTCATAGAAACCACCATTATTTCATGGTGAGGGTGGACCATAGGTAGTAGAGAACTGGATCGAGTTTTTGTTGATGATTTTTGATCATCTTGAGAAACCCCCCAAGTTATAGGGTGAATCAAGCTACTTATATGTTTAGAGAATAGGAAAAGTGAATGTGAGAAGTACATGTGTAGGTTGGCATACATGAGGAATTGACATGGAAGGATTCTGAAGACAAGTTCTTAAAGCACTTTTTCCCATGGACATTGAGGGTTGATAGATTCCATGGGTTCCTGAACCTACAGTAGTGAGATACATCATTTATGGATTATGAGAAAATTTTTACAGACCTATCCCGATTTTCACCTTCAATGGTAGGTGAAAACATCACCAGGGTGAGACAGTTAAAGGATTCCATGAGGCATTCCATCAGGGTGTAGTTGAATATATTCACATTGAAATAATTTTTAGAGTTTTTGAATAATGATTTGATATCTAAGGGAAAATTTATGGACCAGACTTATTCGAGCTGGATGATTGCGCCAGGTGAGACTGGTAGCAATGCTTTAGGTAACCGAAAGCGGGGATATGGGGAGCATCAATAGGTCATTCAGACTAGATATTTGGGTAGACCATTGAGTATTAGTTCATTGATAATGTGATTTTAGTGTGGGAATTTGGTTCATTTTCAGAACCAATGTGAGTGATGTATGATGGAGTGTTGAGAATGTGGCCAAATGTGGAACTTAGAGAGGTTTTGGATGAATAATTCTTGAGTAGATGGGATTGAGGAGGCAAGGTAGACATATAGATCTAAGGTAGGACCGATAATGGAACCTAGAGATGGTAGATATGATTATACTATTCACATAAGTTGTGTAAGAGATATAGAGACCCAACAGTGGGGTTAGTGGTAGGTAGTTGGTGAAACTCTACAAGGAAGTCTGACATTGGGTAGTCAGGCATCCATCTTGGTGCATGCTGCTGAGCTAGTAGGGTCAAAGAAGGCTGGGAAGTTGATGACAGTTAATTATATTCCTTGATTATGGTGTTACCATTTTATTTGGTCATGACTAATATAAGTTCACGAGGTGTACACATTGTATTGAACCAACTTGGAACTGGTTATTATGTGGGAATAAGGTATAATGTGTGGTTTGTATTATATTTTTAGTCATAAGGAATTGATGGGAATTCATATATATATATATATATGATATAGGATTAACTTTTATCATCAGTGTGATACATACTTGTGAGTATCTGATGATATTCAAGACTCGTGGGTGTCATGTGTGACATGAGAATCAGGTGGGCATCAGTTGTGATGTAGGATGATTGGGAACATTATGCGATATAGGACTCATGGGTGTAATGCATGATATGGGTATGGTATGAGAATATGATGAGTTGAAATAATGATGGTATGTCATATGGGTACATGTATGACCGAATGATATTTGGTGGAACCATTTGAATAAGGTTTGGGTCGGGAAGTGAGATGATAGGTAATTCCTAATGTGGGGAGCACCACAACGGGAATTTTCCTGTGATTGAGTAACTAGGGTAGATCAACATAATTTTTATGATATGGGTATATTTGGAACCATCAAAAAGTGAAACCTCATAGCTCGAGGATTTAATATTTTAAGATGGATAGATCGTAAATTACTGAGTTTTTGAACAGGTCAAAATTATTGGGTAAACATGATTTTTTGAGTTTGGTGGTCGCTAAAATTTCAAATATATTATCTACAACATAATTAAATATTTTAAACTCTCAAATGATTTTTTTAGATGTGTTTTATGTCTCGGTGAGTGACTCATGTGTTCAGATGATTTTTAAGTGTTTCGGGACCCAAAAACATAGTTTTAGAAAGTGAAGTCTGAGGTGCATGGTTTTTGCAAAGTTTTCCACCTTACAGGGTAGACAACGTGGCCCATTGTTTTCTTGAGAATGGTTAGTCAAATTGTGTGGGTGGTTCTGCACAGTTACAATCATCTTCTATAGTTTTTAGTAGTGGTAATCTACATGGGTTGGGCATGGTTTGGTAATCTAAGTGCATAGCCATGTTAGGTGGGGTGCCTTTGATAGTGGCATACACATGGGATTCACATAGTTTGGTAAACCATACACATAACCATGTGAGGGGTGGCCCCTTTGGATAGTGAGTGCACATGTTCGGTGTATGGTTAGACAAACCATGCATTGAAACTATGTGGGTCTTTTAAAGGGGTGTAATTTTTATTCTACCCATACTTCCTATTTCATCTTACTCTACTTCTTTATACTATTTTTCAGGCACATAGTGGGAGGTCCTATCCATTCATTCCACCATCTAGGATTTGGCCTCCCTATTTCATCCAAGCTCTGATTTAGACGTTTTTGGGTGCGTTGGAAGCATAGAGGTATGACCTTAAATCCTCTTACTTCATTTCTTCTTTTATCATTCTATATGGAAAGGTAAATATATGCAATCTATTTTGCCCTATTTTTAGGGTATTTGTATAGAATACCAATTTCTATCATTTTGGATCATATTAGAGGTTAGAATCCAAATATCAAGTGCCTATGAGTCTATGTTAGGTGGTTCATAGATTTCTATTTAAATATATGAGTGTTATGGGGTGAGTTATTTAAATATACCTATGTGGGTTGTCCAAGTGAGACCATTAATAAATTAATTATTGTTTTAAATTTTTTAATCAATGTTATGAGATGTATATGGGCATGATCTATCCTATTTAAATATGCTAATACATTTATGTAGATTGTGGTTGGTTGGGTAGGTTATGTCGGTTGGTTAAATTGTTTAAATTAATTAAATATGATATAACTACATGAGTTCTGAGGAAATGTGATGGAAACAACCTAAGGTATTTATGTGATGTTGATTACTAGGACTGAAAAAATGAGTTTTGTTAGGATAAAGTCATGGATAAAGATATATGGGATGGTTCTAACCATCATAAATTGAGCCTATTTGATTTTCAGGTTGAAGTAGATGGTAATGACCATGTCACACATGGGTAATAAAGTTAGCTTGTAGAAACGAGGTCACTTGATAGTTTGGATTAGGAATTTTTGGTGATTTATGATTACCTTTATTAGATTATGTTGATGTTGGAGTAGTGTAAACACAGATATGACTCTGTTGAGGTGGTGTTAACCACTCATTATAGGTAGAGGTCTCTATAGATAGATATGCTTAGGGGATGGTGTTGAACCTCAGTTATATAGGATGTGATGTCTATATAAATCCATATCCAATGGTGTTTTTGACTATTGGTTGGGGGTTGAGGCTCACCTTTTATATTTGAGGTTGATGGGCTAAGATTATTGGAGGACGTATATCATTGTACCTAGAGACATCAATATTTTGAGCCAATGGAGATTTATTATATATAGGAGGATGGATATCACCATTCATTGAGATGAAGGGTTGTTAATATGATGGTGTTTTCATTATTAAATGGATGATGCATATCATCGTACCTTGGTATGTTGGGATATTTAGCTAATGGTGACTTTGAACAGAAGTCCATGGGACTTGTGACATATTTTTTGGGTGTTTTATTGAAATATGGTTGTACTCGATGAAAGGTTTGATGTGGAATTGGTTGGAATGAGGTTCTAAGTGACATAATTGGGTATAATATACCAAGGTCCTTCTGGTATGACCAATGAGAGATACATCATTGCATTTTTTTGGCATTGTCCAAAGTATGTAAATGCTTCCTTGTGCCTATTGAGAACATGGGAATTGGGGTTATTTATTTTATCTGTGAGATGACTATATTTAGTTACATATGAATACATTATATATTTATGGACGTAAGATAGGCAAACATTGGTGGTGGCCTACTGAGTTCATATTCATACCCTAAATGGGACCCTGAGGACATGTGTAGAGATTATGATTCTGAGATTAGTATAGGGATCAGGTGTATGTTCTAGACTATAGTGACCGGGGATGTAGTTACTTAGGATGGATTGCATATGGACCATGGTGTTTCTTTGCTCTGATCTGGAGTTATTTTTGGGATTTTGATTATATTCAAATATGACCAGTTATAAGAAATATTGCATGTCAATTTTTGTATGAATTTTGTGACATGTGTTCTTATCCACATATGGTATAATGCCTTGGGATTATTTTTACTACTACTTTTTATCATTTATACCACTGATTTTGGTATTTCTACTTTCATAGACTTTTATTATTATATGAACATTATTAGTATCTTCACTAGAGGGTATATTATCTCCACTATCACCTAATCAGACCCTCATTGATATTTGGTAGCCTTTGGTGTATGGGGAAGTGTGCCTTATGCCTAGTGGTCCTCCAACATAGATCTTGATTTTTAATTGGATCTTGAGTTAGGCTCTACATATGGGGTGAGTTATTAAATATGCACATGTGGGTTGTTTGGGTGAGACCATAAAAAAATTAATTATTTTCATAAAATAATTTAATTGATGTTATGATATGTTGATGGTAAATATCTAGCCTATTTATTTATGGTAAGATGGGTATGGGGTTTATGGTTGGTTAAGTGTGTTATGCCAATTATTTAAATTATTTAAATTAATTAAATGTGATATGACTATATTAGTTTTGTGGTAATGTTTTGGGAATGACCCGAGGTATTGAGGTGATGTTTATCCGTGAGAGTAAGATGACGAGGTTTGTTAGGCTAAAGGCATGGCTTGAGATATATAGGATGGTTTTGAACATCGGGTTTGGGTCGATATGATCATATAGATGAGTCGAATGGTGATAACTATGATGTGGATGGGTGACAAGGTTCTTATGTGGAAATGAGGTTTCTAGATGGGGCTTCTTAGGTAAATTTTAGTGATTTCTTCTCACCATTGTTAGATGGAATTTCCATTTGATTCATGTTCACATATATAGGACTCATTTGAGGTTGTTTTGACAACTCATTATGAGTGGAGGCCTCCCTAGTATTAGAATCTTAGGTGATGGTGTTGAACATAAGTTATAGAGGAGGTGATTACCTTATAAATCTATGGTTTTTGGTGCATGAGACCATCATTTGGGGAATGAGGCTTTCCATATATATTTGAGTTCAATGTCCTAGTATTATTGAAGGATGAATATCACCTTTCCTTGGATGTCAAGTTGTTGAGATGATGAGGTTTTATTATTCATTAAAGGATGATTCTCATCATTCCTTGGATGTTTGGTTATCCATACAATGGATTTTATTATTCATTAGATGATGAATATCCTCCTACCTCTAGATCTTAGGCTATTGAGTTGTTGGTGATTTTTGAATGGAATTTCGTGGGACTTATGATGTATTTTTTTGGGGAAATCATTGGGATTCCAATTTTACTCAATGTGAGGTTGAATGTGGTTTTTGTTGGAATGATGTTTTGGGTGACATAAACGTCTTTGAGATACTGAATTACATATAGTATGAGTGATCGTGGATATATCATTCCACTCCAACATTGGCTGAAGTAGGAGAAACACTCACTTGTTGTTGTTGAGCACAAGTAGAGCGAGTTGTTTATTTTTATGTATAAGTTTCTAATGTTTATTTAAATATTAATGCACTATATAATTGTGGATATAAGTTAGGAAACCATTGGTGGAGGCCTAGTGAGTTCATACTCATACTATACATGAGCCCACTGAGACACATGTAGAATTTATGGTTTTTAGATCAGGTCAGCGGAGGAGTTCATGCTCTCGACCATTGTGATCTGGGATACAATTACTTGGGATGGATGGAATATGAACCATGGTGGTTCTTTTCATTTTGATGGAGTTATTTTTGGGTACTTTAAGAACATTCCTATATGACTAGCCACATGCGATCTAGAATTTTTATTTTTCTATGAATGTTATGACATGTGTTCTTATCTACAAATGGTATTAGGCTATGTGATAATTTTTACTGCTTTTTTTATTATTTCTTCCATTGATTTTGGTATTTCTAATTTCATAGTGTTTTTTATTATATGAATATTAATATTATCATATTAAAAGGTTATAGTCACTAAAATATCACCTAATCAGAACTCTTCTTCTATTTGGTAGCCTTTGGAATATAGAAAAGCATGCCTAAGGCCCAATGGCCCACCGACCTGAAGCTCAAGTTAGGTGGCTCCTGGGTCAGGGTTCTAAAAATGGTAGAAGAGGTGTTTATTTTCCTTTGTGATATTACTATTTTGGGATATGGATTTCTGGAGACTAGGTTCTAGTTATAACTTGGTAAAGAGATCGTGTTTGGGTGCCTGAAGCCCAATGCATGGGGGATAGACCAAGTTTTCATGGGTGGGAAACTAATTCCATTCTTTGAACTTTTTCAGTTGATTGATTTCCATCTCAAGTGACATAATTGGTTGTGATGTTATTGGATTATGTGATTTTGACCCTTAGACTGATATGGTAAGGTGTGAGTATATATGAATGATGATACACACATAGGATCATATTATGTGTGTTTATGATTGTGATTGAAATTGGAAACATGGAATATGGTAAGTGGGTTTGAGCTATTTAATGTTTCAACAAAAAGATAAAAACTGTATTCTTACATAAAATTTTTGGTATAATTATACCCAGGAATCCCAGTTATATGGTTCCAGATGAGATTAGTATGTGATTCTATATGTATATGGTATATATGGTCCCAACTCTATTATGGATAGGAAGGGATAATGTAAGGGGGTGATCCTTTTAAAACAACAAAAAATCTAAACAAACTTTTACTACATAGCATTTTGGCGACATTATAATCAACCACCCTAGATTGATGACATATAATATGCATGATTTTGGATTCCTTACTCTATTATGGGTAGGTAAGGGGCCATGATCCTAGATGATATGTGATACCTGAATCTGATATGTGTAGTTAAGGGTCCATGAGGCTAGATGAAAAGTTACATGGGTGCGGTAGGGGAGTGTAAGGGCGATGAGATGCACTACCTATTATATCATTCCCTATCTGTGATATATATATATATTATGTATTTTTTTACCATGGTGTTTGGTCATCAGTACAATGCCACCTAGAATGCTTTTGATGGAGAAACCGGAGGGAAGAGAGGTGGTTTGGCTAGAGAATGCATGTGATGAGGCCCCTGAGGATCAGGATGATCATGATCCATAGGTAGAGGCTCTAGTGTAGCAGAGGTATCCATATTAGATGGTAGATTTTTGGAAATGGATAGATGAGAAGATCAAGGTGAGCATGGTGAGATTAATATAGGATATTGAAATGGGAGCTTTGGGAGAGGTGATGTGCATGGATTCTTTGACTAGTGAGTTCAAATATCAGAACCCACCATTGTTTCAGGTTGAGTGTGTACCACAAGTATAAATTAATTGGACCAGGTCTATGAAAATTATTTTTGATTTTCTCAAGACACCCCAAATTCAGAGGGTGAATTTGGATACTAATATTCTCGAAGGACTAAAAAAGTGTTGGTGGAAAGTATAAGTGCGATATGGTAGACATAAGGGACTATCATGGAAGGATTTTGAGTCTAGGTACTTTGAGAAAATTTCACCAATGATTTTGAGGGCAGATAGAGCCCATGAGTTCATGAACATGCAGTGGGTGGATATATCCATCATGGATTATGTGGAGAGTTCCATATACCTATCCAAATTTTCACCTTCAATGGTAGGCGATGATATTTCCATGGTGAGATGTTTTGAGGATCGACGAGTCATGCCATCAGGGTGTAGGTAAATATTTTTAGATTGGCATCATTCTTGGAGGTAGTTAATGAGGCTTTTATAGATGATTGGAATCTAATAGAGTAGACTTATTCGAGTAGGGTGATAATGTCGGATGAGATTCGAAGTGATGATTTGGATAGCTAAAAGTGGGGTCGTGAGGTGTGTCAGTAGGGAAACTAGGATATGTATTTGGGAATACCAGTGAGGAGTGGGTCATCTAAGGTGTTCTTATAGTGTGGGAATCTAGGTCAAATTTGGACCCAATGTGATTGACTTGGAGAGGTTTTACAGGAAGAATTATTGGGCAACATAGAGTCCGAAACCAGGTCCGACTCATGGATATGAGGATGGATCGGGAGTGGTACCAAGATATGGAATCCATTATTCTACTGCACATGTAATTTATGGAAGATATATAAAGATAGAGAGAGCTAGACCCATAAATGGTGTTATGGGTCGGTAGATGGTGTATCTCCATATGAAGGTTAAGCCTCAGGTGGTCATGCTTCAGGATAGACACATGATATTGAGAGAGAAGAGTTTGAGATGGTTGGGGAGCCAATGACAGTTATAGGTATTCCATGATCATGTAGTGTCCTTATGTTTTTAAGAATAATCGATGTGACTGTAGGAGGTGAATCTATTGTGGTTAAACTTACAGGATAGTAGTTGTTTATGGGCATTAGATCTACTGTGTGGTTTATATGAGATGCGTAGGTATCATGAACTTGATGAGAATGAATTTATATATATATATATATATATATATATATATATATTATGTGGGATTAATTTTTGAGAATAAGTGTGATATAGGACTTGTGAGCATCGGTTGCGATGTAGGACCTCATGGGTTTCATGTGAGTCATGGGAACTAAGTGGGCATCAGTTGTGATGTAGGACGTATGGGAATCTGATGAGATACAAGATTAATGGGTGTCATGTGTGACACATGTATGGGATAAGAAAACGACGAGGTACAGGAATGGTGGTATGTCATATTAGGATGCATATGTCTGGGGATGGATAGTGGAACCATTGTAAGGTTGAATTTTTTGTCGGGAATCTTCTAGGTAAGTAATTCATAAGGTGGGGAGCATAACAAGGTGAATTAGCGTGTGACTGAGGAACCAGGGTAGACCAAGTTAATGTTTTTGATATGGTTATATTCATTACCAACTTGGTGTGAATCCTTATAGATCTTAGATGATCTATTGTAAATTGGGGTGATTGTAATGTCTTAAGTTTTTTTTGGAACATGTCATTTTCTCAAGTAAAAATGAATCTTGAGTTTAGTGGTAGAGCCAGCATAAAATTTACGCTTAAAAACCTAATTCTGAGAGGATGAAAGTTACAAGGAATTGGTTTTAGATGGTGGTTAATTCCTCGTGAGTTCCTTAGGGATTCAAGTGAGTTATGGGTGTGTCAGGCCACAAAAAACTCAGTTTCAGAAAGTGCAGTCTGGGGCACATGGTCTTTTCAAACCATGCCAACTGATAAGGGAAAATATGTGCCCCATTTTTTTGGATGATAGTTGGTCAAACAACCTGGGTTTTGGTTCACCTTTGTCTATAGTTTTAGTAGAGGTTATCCACATGGGATTCACATGGTTTGGTAAACTATATTTCTAGCCATGTGAGGATGAGTTACTTGGACAATGGCATTTGCATGGGTTGGGCATAATATGGTAAACCGAGTGCCTAGATATGCGAGGGGGGAACCCTTGGGATGGTGAGTTTTCAAGGTTGTCTCACAATTAGAAAAATTGTGTGACTAAACCATGTGGTCAATTTAAAGCGTGTGAAATTCATATTCTAACCCTCCCTCCATTTTCTTCCCATTCTCATCCTTTCTACTCTATTTCAAGCACATAGTTGGAATATCCTTCACATTACTTATCCCACCTTGGATTTGGCCTACTTCCTTTATCTGAGATCCAAATTGAACACTGTCCTGTAATTTGGAAGTGTAGCAGTAATCCCTTCAATACTCTTACTTATATTCTTCATTTTCCTCACAAATAATTCTAAATCCATGTGATCTCTTTTTCCTTATTTTCTAGGAATTTTTTATAATCATAATTTATCTCATTCTGGCTCAAATTAGATGATTATATCCAACAATAAAACTCTTGTGATTCTAAGGTTGGTAGTATATAGCTTTATCCTTAAATATATGAGTGTTATGGGGTGAGTTATTAAATACCCATATGTGGGCTGTCTAGGTGAGACCCTTAATAAGATAATTATTGTCTTAAAATAATTAAATTTTTGTTATGAGATGTATATGGGCATGGTCTATCATATTTAATAATTCTAGGATAGGTATAGGGCTTGTGGTTAGTTGGGAAGGTTGTGAAAATTGTTTAAATTATTTAAATTAATTACATGTGATATGAATGCTTGAGTTCTGTGGGAATGTGATGGGCATGGTCTGAGGTACTGAGGTGATGTTGATCACCAAGGTTGAGATGATGAGTATTTTTAGCCTAAGCTCATGGATTGATAAATATGGTATAGTGTTGACCATCAGGTTTAAGGCAATATGATACTCGAGATGATTCAGATAATGATGACCATGTTGTGGATGGGTGATGAGGTTCACATGTGGATATGAGGTTTCTGAATGGTTTGTATTACGTAAATGTTAGAGGTTTTTTTTCACTGCTATCAGCTGATGTTGCGGTTGGAGTCATGTTCCCATAGATATGACTCATTTGAGGTGATATTGACCACTCATTGTTGGTGGAGGCCTCTAAAGTACTAGAATATTAAGGGATGGTGTTAAACATCAGTTATAGAGGAGGTGATCACTATATAAAGTTGTGGTTGATGGTGTGTGAGATCATTGTTTGAGGATGAATCTCAACCAATATTTTTGAGGTTGAAAGGAAATGATTATTGAAGGATGGATCTCATCATGCCTTGGGCATTGGGCTATCGAGCTAACGATGTTTTATTATTAATTAAATGAATGATCTCTCCATGAATTGGATGTAGGATACCAAGATGAAATTATTTTTTTATTTACTAGAGGATGGATACCATCATGCCTTGGAATGTCTGGTTTTTGGGATGAAGGTGACTTTTTAGTGGAAGTCCATGGGACTTGTGACATATTTTTTTTGGGCGTGTTTTTGGGAATCCAGTTATACTCAATGTGAGGTTACATGTGGTTTTGGTTAAAATAATGTTTCAGGTGCCATGAACATGGATGAGATACTGAGGTTCTTCTAGTATGGATGACCATGGATATATCATTCCACTCTATAATTGTAAGAATAATGGGAAACACTAACTTGTGGATGTTGAGAAAAAATAGAGATAGTTGTTTATTTTTATGTGTGAGTTTCTACATTTCTTTACATATTCATACACTATATAATTTTGGATGTAAGACAGGAATAAATTGGTGGTGTACTATTGATTTTATACTCACACTCCACATAATCCCTTCAATATGCATGTAGAATTTATGGTTTTGAGATCAAGTTAGGGACACTATTTGTTCTCTAGACTATAGTGAGTAGGGATGAAGTTACTTGGGATGGATGGAATATGGACCATGGTGATTCGTTGCATTGATATGAAGTTATTTTTGGGGATCTTGAGTACACTCTTATATGATTGTCCAAGTTCAATCTTGAATGTCTATTTTTGTATGACTTTTATGAGATGTGTTCTCATCTAAAAATGGTATTAGGTATTGGGCTTGTTTTTTTTCTGCTGTTGTTTTTTATTATTTCCACTGTGTTTGGTAATTATGATTCCATTGTGTTTTATTATTACATGAAAATTAATATTGTCATCACTAGATGGTATATTCTCCCGAATATCACCTAATAAGACCCTCACTACTAGTTTGTATCTTTTGGCGTATAGGAGGAAGGCCTACGACCTTGTGGCCCACCATCCCAAAGCACAGGTTAAGAGGCTTCTGATTCGGGGAACTATAATAGTCATAAATTAAAATAATGAACTATATCTATCCATAACTTATACGTATATTCATCAAACCTCCTTTATTAGTGTGGACTATATCAATAAAATTAGATTCCCTCTTTTTTTCCAATCGATAAGATTTATATACGATTTTTTCCTACATACATGCATCCCAATCCTTACCACAATCTCACTTCAAACATGTTTTTTTACACTATATCTATTAACATGGATAAGTTTTCTATGATTTGTTTGTGTATGTAAACAAACCTATGATTCAAAAACTTTTTTATTCATCCAATACAAATATACATGTATTTTAAGGACTACCCATTTGGTATAGATTATAGTTAGTTCTCGTTCATCTTTTAAGAAATTTTCCATATATTCCTTTGATCAAATGACCTTTTTAGTTAAATATAACCTCATGTTTAGAGTCAAAATGTTTAATCACACTTATAAGGTTGTGTCATAACCCATCCACAATGAGTAATTCAATATTCTTTATCTCATGACCTTCCAAATAGTTTTTCTACTCCCCTTGATCTTTAATAAACCAAAATTCCCAATAAAAATGGTTTCATAAACTCTACCTTTCATATTTTACAATATATTTATATTTTATTTTATGTGAGATGAGTACCCACTATTGAGAGTCCACAAGTTTCCATTATTCATTATGTTGAGAAAATTTCCTTTGGGATTGGACTTCTTAATATTTTTTTCCAACCATGAAATACTTGGTCGAGTAGAGTCATGAGATGGACTCTATAATTTTTCCTTATCATGAATGGTGAAATCATACACATTTTATTATTCCAAAAGAGTGTACCTATTTTTAATATGGTTTTTTATTGGTTGACCTATATTCATTATTATTTCAGATCAATAATTACTATTTCTACTTCCTCTTTTCCAAAAATCAATGTGCTTATACCCAAAGTTAAAAAAACACAATATCCATAGAAATTATTTCTTCTATTTAAGGAAGGATATGGGATAATTTTATTTTGATGACTGTCAGATGCTTCTGCATTAAAATAGATTATTTACACTTCATAATATGACATAGTGTGGATATGTTATAGACAAAATTTCCTATCAATAAGAGGAAAAATATTCTCTCATTTATTCCTCCACATGTGACCATCCATCGTATATCACCTCAACTACTGAAATTATAAGGACCCGCACTTATTTCATACATAATCTTGAATTTATTCAATAAAAAACTTCAATTTACATTGAGGATCTTTTCAAGTTTAGAGCTTTAGAGAATTAAGACAAAATATTCACAACATTACACATTGTTACATAGTGGATACCATAAAATCAGTTTCCATTTTCCTCAGAATATAAAATATTAAAACATAAAACAAGACTCCTTGACAATTCTTCAACATTTAACATGTCTTCCTTCCTTGTATTATTCATCCATTAACCTGTGAAAAATCATTTAAAAACTTGGGATGAGCACAAAAGCTCAGTAAGTTATGAAACAGAAGGAAAAATCTCATTAGTCCATGAATACACAAGACATATGAAAACATTTTCAAAATACACGATTTACACCCATAAAATCTTACTTAGCGTAACATGAGATTTACACAAGATCCATACAAACATAATTATAATCATAAAGGTATATTGGGGCATTACTTACATAATCTTGTAACCATCTTGGCTACCTTAAAATTTGTAACCCTCACGGCTACCTTACTTTGTGTAACCATCACAGTTACACTTGGAGTAACCATACGACCGACCTCCAACTTACTCATACCCAATGCATTGGAGGGAAATATAGGTCCCACCCTTCATCATAAACAATGCCCAATAGCCAAAACATAATCATTCAACATAAATAATAGCATAAAAACATTGCCTTTGAATCTTATAAAACAGAATTTTAAAAGAGGATTTTAGAAGAAAAGTCCCTTATAAACATCATATACTTGAAGTGATACTTAATTGAGTGGATGGAATATGTATATACTCTGTAAATACACATAATTAAACATAATATAAACAGAACCCATCACACAAACAATTTAAATAGAACATAAATTATAAAGTAGAAGGTTAACCCAAAGAATGGAAATCGGGTTAAGGATTCCCTTACCTTGGGCTTGTCTTACTTCAAAATTGTTTGAACCTCCTGTATAATGGTTAAAAGAGTGTTAATAGTATTTTAAAGAAACGTGTTCATCTTTATAACATCTTATATGGTCATTTCATAACCTCATTTCACCCCTTATTTGTTAGTATTTTGTTCCTTGCATTATTTCGGGTGAGTTCTTTTGTGATTTTCACAATCGGTTCATGAAGAATCGTTCTTGTTGATTGGAAGTGAAACTCCATAATTGGAATGGATTATTATTTACATAATTCCAGTACCATAAATTATACCATTCATCACTTTGGTTCTTTATATGATGATGATTTATAAGTTAAAACATTAATTATGTTCGTTTAGATAATTTAAGTGGTTCTTTGATAACTACAATTTCATTTAGTCTTATAAGTTTGAATCATGAGTAAAAAAGAATTACAGAACCTTATATGATTCATAAAACATATATTATAACCTGGTTCAACCATATAAATGGTTTCATGACCAGACTTGAAATAATTAATGGAAATTGATAATACATCGTCCACGATATCGGTAATTCGACACAAATGGACAATGTTTTTTGATTCTTTAAATAAGTGAAAGAGGAGAGGAATAATGATTTGTAATTTTCCATAAACATGAAAACATCCAGAATATACATGATTCTGGAGATTTCATGCCTCTTGGATAAGAGGGGGTGAAGAAAGAAGTGGAAGGAATCATGAAATAAAGAAAACATGAGAAATTTCTTACAAAAAATTCGGCAGCCTAACGGCGCCTCTAAAAATTTCATAAAAACAAGATTGATGAGAGGAATGGAATATATCATCAATCATACAAAATTTGGACTGTAAGGGAAAATATTTAATGAAATATCCCAACAAAAGACAAAGGGAAAGGAAGAGAATAACATAAAATGGATGGAAAGAATGAAAATGAAAGAGGATGTTTACCTCTTGATCTCTTCTCCTTGAGATCCTTCTTAAGGGCTTTGATTTTGGTCTTTTGGTGAGACCAGCAGCTCTAGGACATGGGGAAGAAGATTGAGGAGGGAATTTGGCAGAAATTAGACAATGCTCAAGGCTTGAGAGGTGTGGGAGGAAGAGGGGAGTGAGGGTGGTATTTATAGTGGAGGAGGGGAGGTATTTTAGATTATTTTAATTATTATTATAATATTTTTATCAAGACTATGAATAATCTCAAATAAAGTGGCCTTAATTTGTGAAAATATCATGTGATTTCGAAGCAAGTGGCCTTGCATCACTTATGATGTCATAAATAGTGCATTTTTACTGATAAATTGATTATACGGTATTTTACCGTATTTCACTATTCACCGAAAAATCAAGAGTTTTAGAAAAATACCAAAAATTTACCCCAACCATTTTTCGACGTGTAGAATTCAAAAATGAACTCCATTTTTCAAAAATAATTTTCTAAATATTATTAATTTAATTTTAAAATAAGGTCACAGTTAATTCGAAAAATAACAAAATTGAAGTGCAATTAGTTTTATGTGACATTGGAAAATTAATTAAGATCCCATTATCCTATTTCCATGGGAAAATAAAATAATAATATTATTTACTATTCATGAGGTCATATTACTATTCATATTACTATTCATATTACTATTCATAAGGGCATGTTACTATTCACAAAAAAAACAAGTTTGTTCCATCAGACTCGAAATAGAATACTGAACACAATTGTAGATGATAGTTTCTTGAAATTCAAAACATAGAAGAAATAAAATTATGTTTAAAGGATACTTATAAATATATACCTTAAACAAAATTTCAAGCATTTTCAATTTATTTTTAGAAAACCTTGGGATGTTACATTATCCCCACCTTCTTGAAATTGCGTCCTCGCAATTTTATTTACTTATTAAACAACTGAGGGTATTTTTCCCTCATAGCATTTTCAGACTCCCATGTTGCTTCTTCAACCATGTGGTTTCTCCACAAAACCTTTACCTGGTGGATTACCTTATTCCGCAAAACCTGTTCTCTTCGATCAAGAATCTGAACCGGTTTTTCTTCATAAGAAAGGTTCTCTGCTAGCTGAACTTCTTCCGGCCTCAAGACATGTGATGAATCTGGAACATACTTTCTCAACATCGAAACATGAAAAACATTGTGTACCTGAAACAAGCTCGGAGGCAAAGCTACGCGGTACACAACTGTTCCAACTTTATCCAAGATTTCAAAAGGACCGATGAACCGTGGACTTAGTTTCCCTTTCTTACCGAAACGCATCACACTTTTCCAAGGAGATATTTTAAGGAAAACATGGTCACCTACCTTGAAAGAGAAGTCTTTCCTTCTGTTATCTGCATAACTCTTCTGCCTGCTTTGAGCTATCCTCATGTGTTGCTGGATCATCCTCACCTTCTCAGCCACTTCCTCTACTAATTCTGGCCCCATCAACTTTCTTTCACCGACTTCATCCCAAAACGCAGGAGTCCGACACCGCTTTCCATACAAGGCCTCAAAAGGTGCCATCTGAATACTGGAATGGAAACTGTTATTATAAGAAAACTCAACTAATGAAATATGCTGATCCCAACTTCCCTGATAGTCCATTGAACAAGCTCGAAGCATATCCTCCAAAGTTTGAATCGTTCGCTCTGACTGCCCATCTGATTGAGGATGAAAAGCTGTACTGAAATTCAACTCTGTGCCCAAAGACTTCTGAAGTCCCTTCCAAAATTTAGAAGTGAACCTGGGATCTCGGTCAGACACAATGGAAAGAGGAACTCCATGTAACCTGACAATCTCTTTGAGGTACAATCGAGAAAGCTGATCTAATGTCATTGTATCTCGAATAGAAAGAAAATGAGCAGACTTTGTTAGCCAATCAACAATAACCCATATCGCATTGTTACCTCGAGAAGTCTTTGGTAGTCCCACCACAAAATCCATGGATATATTCTCCCATTTCCATTCTGGCACCGGCAAAGGATGAAGCATCCCCTTAGGTAACTGTCGCTCTGCTTTAACCTGCTGACATGTCAAACATTTCATTGTAAAATCAGCAATATCTCTTTTCATCCCATTCCACCAGTAATACTCTCGAAGGTCTCTGTACATCTTAGTACTTCCAGGATGAACAGAAAATGGAGAACTATGAGCTTCACACAACAATTCTTTCTTCAGCTGGGAATCACAAGGCACACACAACCTTTTTCCAAACCTTAAAACACAATCTTTATCAAGATTAAATTCTGGAAACTTACCCATTTTAACCAATTCTACCTTTTTCTATAGCTCACAGTCTTCCCTCTGCGCTTTCATAATTCTGTCTGACAACGAGGACTGCACTGAAACCTGAAACAAAACAGATATATTCCCTGCACCAACAACTTCCAATCCAAAATTTATCAAATCATTAATCAAGGGATCACGTTCCAAACGTAGCATGGTTAATGATGCATGATTTTTCCGACTTAAGGAATCCGCTACTTTGTTTGCTTTTCCAGGATGGTAATTAATCGTGCAATCATAATCCTTTATCAGTTCTATCCATCTTCTCTGCCTCATGTTTAATTCCTTCTGAGTGAATATATACTTAAGACTTTTATGGTCAGTATATATTTGGCATTTGGTTCCGTATAGATGATGCCTCCATATTTTCAAAGCAAAAACCACAGCTGCCAATTCCAAATCATGTGTGGGATAATTCATCTCATGAGGTTTAAGTTGTCTCGACGCATAGGCAATTACCTGACCATTCTGCATCAAAACACAACCAAGTCCCTTCAAAGAAGCATCACTATAGATGACAAACTCACCATTCCGGGAAGGTAAGGCCAAAACTGGAGCATTCACCAATCTCTTCTTTAGTTCCTGAAAACAAACATCACATTCCTCTGTCCAAACAAAATTAACCCCTTTACGTGTTAACTTAGTTATTGGGCTAGATAACCGTGCAAAGTTCTCAACAAAGCGTCGGTAATAACTTGCTAAGCCCAGAAAACTACGAATCGCTGTAACATTTGTGGGTCTTGGCCATTCATCAACTACTTTTGTTTTGGCAGGATCAACTGTTATTCCATCCTTATTTACAATGTGCCCAAGAAAAGAAATCTGTTGCAACCAAAAATCACACTTGCTGAATTTTCCATATAGTTTCTTTTCTTTTAAAGTTTGTAAAACAACCCTTAGATGTTTTTCATGCTCCTCTTTATTTTTAGAAAAAACCAGAATGTCATCAATAAATACCACCACAAACTTATCCAAGAACTCATGAAATACTCTATTCATAAGATTCATGAATACAGCAGGTGCATTAGTTAACCCAAATGGCATAACAACAAATTCATAATGCCCATATCTAGTACGAAAGGCTGTTTTCGGGATGTCATCCTCCTTCACCTTCAGCTGATGGTATCCGGATCTCAAGTCAATCTTGGAAAAGTACTGAGCTCCCTGGAGCTGATCAAACAAGTCATCAATATGAGGCAAAGGATACTTGTTTTTAACAGTGATGTTATTCAAAGCTCTATAATCAATGCAAAGTCTCATGGAACCATCTTTCTTTTTAACAAACAAAACAGGGGCTCCCCATGGTGAAGTACTGGGATGAATGAAACCTTTGACAAGCAAATCCTGCAACTGATTTTTCAATTCAAGAAGTTCTATTGGAGCCATACGATATGGGGGTTTTGAAATTGGCTTAGCATCAGGAACTAAGTCAATTGTGAATTCAACTTCTCATTTAGGTATGACACTGGGTAACTCCTTAGGAAAAACATCAAGGTATTCATTTACCACTGGCACATCATTGATTTGAATAGTTCCCTTGTTTTCAACAATATGAGCTAGATAACTTTCATTTCCATCTTTCAGTAGTTTCTCAGCTTCTTGATATGTTATCAATTGTATGGGTTCATTCTTGTATACAAACTGAAACTCTTTCTGAAAAACAACTTCTTTAGCTCTACAGTCAATCTTAGCATGATAACCAGAAAGCCAGTCCATCCCCAGAATAACTTCAAACTCGACTAAGGGTAAAACAACAAGGTTTGCTGGTAAAGTCTTTCCACATACCACAATAGAAATATTCTTATAATTCCTCTTTCCTATAACATTTCCCCCTGGTGTTTTAACAACAAGTTCGGGTATCATTTGTTGAGGTGATATTTCCAATTTACTAGAAAATTTCTCAGAGATGAAGGAATGTGTAGACCCCGTATCAAACAAAACTTTAGCAAAATCTGAGTGAACAAACAAAGTACCTGATACAACTTCATTGGATGGCCCAACATCTGCTGACGTAGTCGCAAAGGATCTCACTACACCTTTTTGCTTGTAGTCTGGCTTCTTTGCATCATTTGGATCCCTCTTTGGACAGGCATTTGCATAGTGACCCATCTCACCACATTTAAAACACTTTATAGTTTGCTTATCAGGATTAGTCTTTGGATCATTTTCATTGCAATCTCGGGCCATATGTCCAAACTTACCACATTTAAAACACTTCCCAGTTTTGATAAGACATTCCCCAGGGTGCTTCTTGCCACACTTTTCACAAACTGGAAACTTTATTTTCTTACCATCAGATTTCATTGGTTGATTCTTACCCATTGCTTTCCAATTTGACCTCTTCTTCTCTTTGTTTCCAAATTTCATGTGATCTTCAGCAAACTCCATCTCTACCCTCTCAGCACATCGGACAAGTTTCTCATAACTTTTGAATTCAAGGGAGGCCAACGCCCTTCGATACCTTGGCTTCAATCCTGAGTAAAAGCGGTTGATTTTGCTATCGAGATCCAGAATAAGATTCGGAGCATACCTCGCCAGTCGGGTGAAGTTCGCCTCATACATAGCCACTGAATCTTCCTCCTTTTGTTTCAGTTCAAGGAATTGTTTCTCCATTCTAAGTCGCACCACCTTAGGAAAATATTTTTCAAGAAAAAGACTTTTAAATTCATCCCATACTAAGGCATCAAAATCCTCTCTACCCCTGATATTCCTTACCATTGACCACCACTGATCAGCTTCCCCTTCAAAACGATAAATGGCAAGACTTACCTTTTGATTGTCTGAACATCCCATAACATCAAATATCTTTTCAAGGGTCTTAATCCATCCTTCTGCTGCCACTGGGTCAGAAGATCCACTGAATGCAGGAGGATGTTGTCTCATAAAATGTTCCACCACTGTCATGTTCCGTTGGGGTACATCTATTTGTCCTCTTGCATGGATGCCACCACCATTTATTGCCTGTGTTAGCTGAGCCATTACTGTCACAAACTGCTCGGTTCCAATCCCTACCATTCCGGGCTGTTGATCAGGAAGGATGTCATTCTGTCAGTGCCTATCCTCTTCAGCATCCATGTTCCTTCTGCGGACAACCATTTTAAACAAACATTTCTTAGATGAAGCAACATGGTAATCTTTAAATGCTATAACAAATTAAACATAGGGTGAGAATTATTTATGGTTTTCTATTAGCATCACCTTAACCCCTAAAGTCATCTAAACCATCCTCTGATACAAACTATAAGGACCCGCACTTATTTCATACATAATCTTGAATTTATTCAAGAAAACACTTCAATTTACATTGAGGATCTTTTCAAGTTTAGAGCTTTAGAGAATTAAGACAAAATATTCACAACATTACACATTGTTACATAGTGGATACCATAAAATCAGTTTCCATTTTCCTCAGAATATAAAACATTAAAACATAAAACAAGACTCCTTGACAATTCTTCAACATTTAACATGTCTTCCTTCCTTGTATTATTCATCCATTAACCTGTGAAAAATCATTTAAAAACTTGGGATGAGCACAAAAGCTCAGTAAGTTATGAAACAGAAGGAAAAATCTCATTAGTCCATGAATACACAAGACATATGAAAACATTTTCAAAATACACGATTTACACCCATAAAATCTTACTTAGCGTAACATGAGATTTACACAAGATCCATACAAACATAATTATAATCATAAAGGTATATTGGGGCATTACTTACATAATCTTGTAACCATCTTGGCTACCTTAAAATTTGTAACCCTCACGGCTACCTTACTTTGTGTAACCATCACAGTTACACTTGGAGTAACCATACGGCCGACCTCCAAATTACTCATACCCAATGCATTGGAGGGAAATATAGGTCCCACCCTTCATCATAAACAATTCCCAATAGCCAAAACATAATCATTCAACATAAATAATAGCATAAAAACATTGCCTTTGAATCTTATAAAACAGAATTTTAAAAGAGGATTTTAGAAGAAAAGTCCCTTATAAACATCATATACTTGAAGTGATACTTAATTGAGTGGATGGAATATGTATATACTCTGTAAATACACATAATTAAACATAATATAAACAGAACCCATCACACAAACAATTTAAATAGCACATAAATTATAAAGTAGAAGGTTAACCCAAAGAATGGAAATCGGGTTAAGGATTCCCTTACCTTGGGCTTGTCTTACTTCAAAATTGTTTGAACCTCCTGTATAATGGTTAAAAGAGTGTTAATAGTATTTTAAAGAAACGTGTTCATGTTTATAACATCTTATATGGTCATTTCATAACCTCATTTCACCCCTTATTTGTTAGTATTTTGTTCCTTGCATTATTTCGGGTGAGTTCTTTTGTGATTTTCACAATCGGTTCATGAAGAATCGTTCTTGTTGATTGGAAGTGAAACTCCAGAATTGGAATGGATTATTATTTACATAATTCCAGTACCATAAATTATACCATTCATCACTTTGGTTCTTTATATGATGATGATTTATAAGTTAAAACATTAATTATGTTCGTTTAGATAATTTAAGTGGTTCTTTGATAACTACAATTTCATTTAGTCTTATAAGTTTGAATCATGAGTAAAAAAGAATTACAGAACCTTATATGATTCATAAAACATATATTATAACCTGGTTCAACCATATAAATGGTTTCATGACCAGACTTGAAATAATTAATGGAAATTGATAATACATCGTCCACGATATCGGTAATTCGACACAAATGGACAATGTTTTTTGATTCTTTAAATAAGTGAAAGAGGAGAGGAATAATGATTTTTAATTTTCCATAAACATGAAAACATCCAGAATATACATGATTCTGGAGATTTCATGCCTCTTGGATAAGAGGGGGTGAAGAAAGAAGTGGAAGGAATCATGAAATAAAGAAAACATGAGAAATTTCTTACAAAAAATTCGGCAGCCTAACGGCGCCTCTAAAAATTTCATAAAAACAAGATTGATGAGAGGAATGGAATATCTCATCAATCATACAAAATTTGGACTGTAAGGGAAAATATTTAATGAAATATCCCAACAAAAGACAAAGGTAAAGGAAGAGAATAACATAAAATGGATGGAAAGAATGAAAATGAAAGAGGATGTTTACCTCTTGATCTCTTCTCCTTGAGATCCTTCTTAAGGGCTTTGATTTTGGTCTTTTGGTGAGACCAGAAGCTCTAGGACGTGGGGAAGAAGATTGAGGAGGGAATTTGGCAGAAATTAGACAATGCTCAAGTCTTGAGAGGTGTGGGAGGAAGAGGGGAGTGAGGGTGGTATTTATAGTGGAGGAGGGGAGGTATTTTAGATTATTTTAATTATTATTATAATATTTTTATCAAGACTATGAATAATCTCAAATCAAGTGGCCTTAATTAGTGAAAATATCATTTGATTTCGAAGCAAGTGGCCTTGCATCACTTATGATGTCATAAATAGTGCATTTTTACTGATAAATTGATTATACGGTATTTTACCGTATTTCACTATTCACCGAAAAATCAAGAGTTTCAGAAAAATACCAAAAATTTACCCCAACCATTTTTCGACGTGTAGAATTCAAAAATGAACTCCATTTTTCAAAAATAATTTTCTAAATATTATTAATTTAATTTTAAAATAAGGTCACAGTTAATTCGAAAAATAACAAAATTGAAGTGCAATTAGTTTTATGTGACATTGGAAAATTAATTAAGATCCCATTATCCTATTGCCATGGGAAAATAAAATAATAATATTATTTACTATTCATGAGGTCATATTACTATTCATATTACTATTCATATTACTATTCATAAGGGCATGTTACTATTCACAAAAAAAAACAAGTTTGTTCCATCAGACTCGAAATAACATACTGAACACAATTGTAGATGATAGTTTCTTGAAATTCAAAACATAGAAGAAATAAAATTATGTTTAAAGGATAATTATAAATATATACCTTAAACAAAATTTCAAGCATTTTCAATTTATTTTTAGAAAACCTTGGGATGTTACAGAAATTTACCCCAAGATCATAGATTATTTTAATCCCTTTTATCTCATATATTTAGAGTGATCATTGTTCAAAAATCCAGTAACTTAGGTTTGATGCTAAAATCAATACTTATACTTTACCTTGTTTAGATATTTAATTTTTCTTTCTTTTTATATATTGGAGACACAAATAATCTCACTTTTACCTAAAAGCCTTGGTCTCTATTTTTTTTAATGTCATTGAAACAATAAAATCCTTTAATATCCCTTTCTATCAATTATCCATTTATGAACCTCCCAAATTATATATTATTTTATGAATCAATTGATTTCTTTACTGATTCAAGTTTCATTCTCATTGTAACAACCTCTTATTCAAGGGACTCAACCTTCTAAGATCTTCCCACTAAGTTAGTATTATTTTTATCGATCACATTATTTTGTTCTTTATTCTTCATCTTGAACCCCAAAACATCACCTAAATTCACCTGAATAGATAGATGGTTATCAAACTCTTCTTATAATTAATAAATATCTACTTTGAGTTGAACTACATATTTAGAATATTTTCTAAAATTATGTTAATATTTCAGTTTTTGTTTCTCTGAATATAAATATGTTTAATATATCCCTAATTTTCTTCCTTGAGATAAACTATTCCTTTTGGTTAATCAACCTTACCCCATGCAAGTTATTAATTCTCATTAGTATCAATCAGATAATCTTATTTATAAAATTATTATTATGTTTCAACTTCCTCTAAACATTATTTATTACCACTTTCTTATTTTAAAACAAATCACTTTCCCTAAAATTTATTTCAAAATGAACTCCAACTTTTATAGTCTCTTATGGGAGGGAATATTCTTCATGGATTCTACGTAACTTTTGATTCAATTTATTTTTCATCAAATTTACTTAGGCAACATTTATAAATATCCCAAATTTACCACACTAGAGACAATCAAAGTGAACCTTTATTTTGAATATACCCTTTCCTCTATTGAATTTTTTATCGACAAGTGAGATAAATTAATAATCCACATCCTCTTCACTAATTTCACCTTTAAACGTATCAAGAATATCCATGGATTTGAATACCATCTTCTTAAATTCATGAATTTAAGTCCCTCATATATTAAATTGCATTTTATAAACCACCAAACTGCTTAATAGATTATCAAATGAGATATTGGGGAAACACCACCTTTCTTGAGTTAAAACCTTTGGGTTGTAAAGTGTTGGAAACCATTGAAAAATATTGATAAAAATATTGATATACCTTTTATCTTCCCAAATTACCCTAATATCTCCCACAATTTTAGTGATTTAGTTGAGGAATCTATCAGCATTCTCATCGGGAAGCCTGTTCAAATCCTTAAATATGTTACAGAGAACCAATAACTTGGTCATATTCACTATAATATCAAATTTATATATGTTAAAAAATTTATCCCACATGGGCTTCATAGTATTAAAACTCAAAAATTTACTATACATCTGATTTGAAATAGATCTAGATAGATCATTCTAAGATTTAGCATCAACATCCAACCATTTCCTACCAATTGTAGTCATGGAATGTCCTGTTATATCACATACTTCAATACCATGAAATATAGGAAAAAACTTACATGATGATAGATTGAAGATGTGATACCATTATATTATTCCAAGAATATTATTTTCATCATTTAAATACATGAACTCATTTAGAATTTACTTATTTATTTGACTAAAATAATTTATAATGGCATATTTAACACCTATAACCCTCTTCTCTGATACAACTAAGTGTACTCTGGGATGCCTGAAGAGGAGAAGGTTGAATCATGGTTTCAAAATTATCATTAAAATAAAATTTAACTTTTTCCCAAATTATCAGAATCTCGTTAAATCTTCCTAATTATACTGCACATTCACTAAACAAAAAAAATAGAATTGAAATAACACATATAAATTTTACTCAATTCACCACTAAGGGATAATATAATGAGTATATTTCAATGATATGTCAATCATAACAAAATACACTAATATTCACTATATTTTTCAGATTATAATTGTTTTTCATGGTCATTCCATTCCAATCACACTTCCTTTACAATGAATTTAAGGATATCACACCATCTCCTTCAGAACACTTTTTTCGAATCCTCCTTGTGCACTACTCTAGATTAAGTCAAACACAGTTTATTGATTGAAGGCATATCCCATATCATCAAGAATATATGATTTGATTTAGATCCTAATATCCTGAATATGGTTCTCCAATGCACTCATTGGTCTCCATTATACCAACCAAAAAAAGGTATTTGAGAAATTTCTACATCAATTTGTCATGCATGTACTTCCAATGGGAACCACTATTCACCAGACACTAAACACACAAAATAATGAACAACACGTAGTAACCACATGAAATACATATGAATATATATTCTTTTCACACATCCTATGTTGCGATCCACCATGAAATTCCTTCCACGTGACTCCATGCATTTCTATACTGTGTGAATCCATGCACTTCTTCTACAGTGAAATGACTTTGCAAAACCCCCCATGTGAACTGCTCCTTAGTGAACTACATTCAAGAACTCCTTCTGTATAGGCCCTTACTTTTAATATATAAACATAACATCTTATTAGATAAATATTCAATAGAAAACATTATAATACACACCAAAATCTTATATATCTAGAATATTTATAAACTTTTTTACATAAAAAACTTGTCCAGAGGAGAGCTTCATCATATCCCACTAAACTCTTCATAACTAGAACTCTTCTTACACATATTATAAATAAAACATTTCTTTATAAACTAGGGAAAGGAAATATTATAAAGGATGAGATCTAATCCTTGGTAAGGATAAATAAGAGAGTTATCAAGGATTAAATAAACCTATCATGAGCATAACGGTACGTGAACATGATCATATCATTTTAAAACCATATAATGAGAATCATATATCATAATCTTGAGTCATTTCATAATGTTATGTATTTCATAAAAAATGAATGATAAATGAATCAAAAAACATGACTCATGATATCATAACATTGGAATATTAGATAAGTTTTTAGCATATACATAAGCATGGAAAATAATTTCCATGGTCAAGTATCATTACCAATATTATCATAGTGGATTGGTTTCAATCCCCATTCATTAATATCCTTAGTAAAGGTTCACTCCCAAGACTATAATAGTGGAAAAATTACCCTACTAAACTATGTTCACTCCCAATTATAGTCCTTATTATCTCATGTTATATCTATGTTTATCCAATTCATTAGAGGGCTGTATAATTTTTGGACCACCATTACTACAAACAAGGCCTTTAAGCACACTAGAAATGGACTTTATCAGTGCTAGAAAAGTTATAATAGCGTGAGCGATGTTAAAAGCCTTGGGATTTTATCAGTGTTGAATAAGAGTAGATAAACATAACATTTATCATCACTAATAAAATCACTAATAATTTGAAGCATTATCAGTGCTTTAGAAAGCTCTCATAAAGAACACATTTATCAGCTCTTGTTAAAGTGCCACTAAAATAATTATTTATCAGCATTGATAAAAGGCCATACTATAGTATGTAGTAACAGAACACTACAACACCATGATAGTTTGCTATTATAGCACACCACAACACTAGAAGCACCAAAAGCATCAGAAACACACAAGATATATAAACAAAACAAGTCCCAAAATAGAATTTAAATGAAATGAAAATTTCAACACAAATACCAGAAAAAATTATATTATAGACATTTCAAACATTGTTTTATACAATTATATAAATAAAAATAATTACATATATTTAAAAACAATCCTAACTGTCATTGTAACCTTAATATCAATTGAATTTCTTTGTTGAACTACCAAAATTGCATCAGAAGCTTCGAACAAACCACATCAACTCGAACAAAAGAATCCACCTGTATAAAGAAAAAATTTTATGTGAGTAATACTAATAAGAAATAAACTAAACATAAATATGAAACAATACATTAATTATATGGAAAATAATTTGACTCTGAAAACATCAAGATTACCTTTGTGATTGAGTAGAGGTATCGTCGTTTATCTTCCTACAAAGGAAGTGGAGGTAACTAGAATGAAAGTGATAAATGCACCACTGCATGGGTGAAAAGATTTTAAGGGAGAATAAACATGAAAGTTGGACCAAGAACCCCAACTCGAACAAAAGAATCCACATATATAAGAAAACAATTATTATGTAAGTAATACTAAAAATAAATGAATTAAACATAAATATGAAATAATACATCAATTCTATGGATAATGATTTTATTGTGTAAACATCAAGATTAACTCTATGATTGAGAATAGATAACATTAATTATTTTATTGAAAAGGTTGTGGAGGTAACTTTAAAGAAAGTGATAAATGCACCACTGCATGTGTTAAAATATCTCAAGGGAGAAGGAGCATGAAAGTTGGACAGAGCACCCCAAATTGAACAAAAGAAACCACCTATATAAGAAAACAATTATTATGTGAGTAATAATATAAATAAATGAATTATAAATAAATATAAAATAATACATTAATCCTATATAAAATTATTTTATAGTTCAAGCATCAATATTACCTCTGTGATTGAGTAGAGGTAGCATCGTTTATCCTCTTGTAAATGAAGTGGAGGTAACTTGAAAGAAAGTGATAAATGTACCAATGCCTTGGTGAAAATATTTTAAGGGAGAAGAAGCATGAAAGTTTGATAGAGCACCCCAACTCGAACAAAATAATCCACATATATAATAAAATTATTCTTATTTGAGTAATACAAAAAAATAAATGAATTAATCATAAATATGAAACTTTACATTAATTCTATAGAAAATGATTTAACTATGAAAAAATCAAGATTCCTTAACACACCACAATCAAGTTACCCAGATACCTTGAATTCCATTTTATTTGTGCTCAATCAAGTTTCAAATTCACATGTCACTAATATAGCACATTTACAAAGACAATTCATGCCAAAAAAAGTACGCATAGTGTTCCACTACTTGAACACCCAAACCCCATTTGAAAACATACTCACACAAAATCATCTCACAAACAAGACTCTCACCTATCATATATGTTAATAATTCTTTTAAAAAGTTTTCAAAAATAACACCCAGAGGCACCACAAGGATTTACATAAAAAACACCCAATTTCACACGAAAATGCTAATTTTAAAATCAAATGCACTGCATAACTGTATCATACATAACTTGAAACATATACATAATTTAATAAATCTATTAACTAAGTTATAAAACACTTCCAATTTAAAAAACAAGAGTTTACACAAATTCGTAACCAATTCCATATGAAGTACATTTTAAAAAAAAATTTGTACACAACCCGAAATCATTTTCAAAACATGTCTTCCATACTTTAAAACAATTTAAAATTCACATTAAAAAAAGTAATAAAATGTTAAACATGTGAAAGTAAGTCAATTTCCTTTAAGAACTTACTTTAAAACCTATCCATATTTATCCACCTTTGAAAAAATTATTTGCACCTTTAAAACAACACATAAAACCCTTCCATGGAATACAACACTAAAACACACACACACACACACACAACATAATAGTTTTCTATTATAAAACCCAAACCCGACAAAAAGCACACCAAGCCCTTTGAAAACATATTTTTCATCACTCATGTCATTTAATAAACCATTTCCACATCCAAAATTAAATTTCTAAAACAAATTCTTCATTATTTAAATAATTCATAACTCATACTCAAAAGCACTCAATAAGACTAACATGAAAAAAATGATCCACTTCACATAAAAAATACCTTTTTAACACATCCACACATTAATCACCCATAAAAACACATTTCTCCCTACTCAAATAATTAATTGAACACTTCCACTGATTTTTCACAATAAGGCCTATATAGAAACATAATAATTTCTCTTTAGAAAATTTATTTTCCACACAAATGCTTGTCCATGCATTTCGAAAACATGTTCTCACCACTAAAATAAACTATAGATAATGTGAAAATTAACTAAGAGAGCAAATTAAATTATCTAAAATTTTTAGGGCATGGAACCACCTACCTAATGTGAAGAAATTATCAGAATGTGATGTGAAACCCTACCCGCATCACAACCACAATCGAAAACCTGATGCTTGATTATATGTTCATTAAAATAGAGCGTTGACAATAGTCGAGTGGTGTGATTCGAGCTTCGATTCACCAAGGAGGAGAACTAGCAGTAGGTGGATTCTGTGAAAATCTCCTAATATCACAACGAGTTCGAAAATGGTAAGGGTTTTAAAATAGATCGAGACAATTTTATCAATGTTTTTTAGGGATGATAAATATTTATATTTATCAACTCAAAAAAAGAATTGATAAAACCAATATTTATCAGCACTAAAATTAGAGTGTTGATAAATCTGCATTTTATTATCACTTTATTTAGTGCTGATAAATCTTCATCTTTATCAGCGTGAAAAAAGAGATGATAAATATTATTTTATTAGAACTTATTAATGATGCACTTTTAAAGGATTTGTAATTATAAATATAAATTAAAAATTGTAAAAATCTATAAATATTTAATAAATATATATAAATATAAATATTGCAAATATACTATATTTTAAATATATTTATTATAATTTTATAATTATTTATTTCAAATTATAGAAATATTAGTAAAAAATATTATTTATAGAATTATATATATTAATATAATTATACTTATATATTAAATAAATAAATATAAATATTAATATTGTAAATATATTCATTATTTAAGTAAATTTCTTATAAATTTAATAATTATTTAATGATACATAATCATTTATTTATAATTATATAAATACTTTATAAAATATTTATTTATTTATAATTATAAATATATAATTGTATAAATATAGTGACTGTATATTTATAAATATTTTTATTTATAAATATTTTTTTAATGATATGTTTTTAATATTATTAAGGAATACCAACTTTTAAGTTCATTCATCTATTTTAAAATTGAGTGAAATTGAATAAATTAAGAATAAGTACAGTTTAACAGTATTGAACAAATAGATAAGTTTTGCATTTATGCATTGTATATAAAATTGCATTAATTACGTATCTGTAAAATCAATATAACACACATTTGATCAATGTTAAATTGAAAATCAAATGAAATTCAATTATATGTCGAGTACTATGAAATTATAGTCAATATTTTTAATTCATATTAATTTTTTTATTATAATCCATTATTCAATAAACATATGACTATTTAATGTAAAGTGCATAAATATTTTTTAATATATAAATCATATTTATATAAATTAATATATATCTATATATTTAATCTATAAAATTTAATAACATTAATTATCCTAGTTATCTAATTAGTAAAATGTTTAATAATTAATAATGTATAATCAATATATTCATTTTTATCAATAATTATTTAATTTATAAAATTTATAATTTTTTTTAATAAATACACTTTTTGTTTTTTATTTATTCAATTATTTCATTTTCTTTATATAAATATTAATCAGAACAAAAAATAAAGCACTGATAAAGGATACCCTTTATCAGTACTAAAAATAACATACTAATAAACGATACCTTTATCAGTACTAAAAATAAATCACTGATAAAGATTTTATTTTATCAACTCTAAAAAAGACTCTCTGGTAAAATGTTAAATTTATCAGTGATTTATTTAGCAATGATAAATATGCCACTTAACAGCGTTTTGTTATAGAATTGATAAATACCAGTGCTGTTAAAGGCATGCTTTTTAGTAGTTCACCCATCACATAATCATAATCCATTCGTATGTGTTCCACTAGATCATATATCACAATCCATGGAAATAAAACAGGTTTTATAAACATATTGTCATAATAATCTTAAACTGACCATAGAATGAATAAGGATGTCATCAATGGATTATATCCCCAATAATGAATAAGTAACATCAAATTATGTCATCATAGATGAAAATGCCTTTAAAAGATCACTTGGAATATTTCTAGAGGAAAATAACCTTTTCACTTTCAAATCCATTATTTAAAAAATAAAAACTTAGAAAAAAATTATGGAAATAATTTTCTTTAAAAAGAAAATTCTAAAATTGTAATGAAAGATTCAAATAATTTATTGGTCCTGACAATGGTAAATTATGTTCATGTTGTGTATGTTAAAAAAATATTCCTTTCTTATTTCTAGTAAAAATTCAAAAGTACCTCTTTTAGAAAATGATAAGAATATTCATTTTAAACCACATTTGAAGAATTAAATAATGGATAAAAATGACTTTAAATAGTAATATTATAATATTAAAAACACTCTTAAAAACATTTTTAGAAAACATGGACATAGAAGAAAAATAATTTCAATTGAAGAGATAAATAAATTCAATTTTCCTTAAAAACATTCTTTGAGTCTCTTATGTTATTAAATAGAGGAAAATGAAAGGAAAAAAATTTCTTCTTTATAAATAAACACTTCAAAAAAAAATCACGTTATTATTGAGATATATATCATAAAATTTTATCCTTAGAAATTTGATCGTAAATAATCCCAATAAACAATGAGATTGTAACATAAATCTCTTACCTTGTGTTTGAATTTCTTCAAAATCACTTTAAACTCTATTATAATAAACTTAAATTTATTATAATTGTATAACATAGTCCTTAAAATACTCATAAAATCATATATTATCAACTTATAATATTTTTACACCCATTTCTTAATAATACTTTATTAAAATCATCATTTTTGGGTGTTAATTATTCTGTTTTTAAGAGAATTTCAGTTCAGTATTTCTAATCCTTATAATTTAATCATGGAAAAATAATATATATAATTTAAATAATTATATAAATATAATATATATTAATTATATATATATATATATTCGTTATATTTATATATAGAGTCATCCATAAATGACAGAGATAGAAAAATGAATGACAACGATTAGAGAGATGCTAATTTATACATATGCATGCAAGCACTATTCAATTTTTCACGGATGGAAAAAAAAAAATAAAATGATAATTAATATATATAGAATAATTATTATATCATATATATCATATATTTTCATTAAATCTATCCTTATTAAAATTCATGTAAAGTGTAAATGGAAAATGAATCACATCTATTCATGGAGGCGGTAGTCCACACATACGCACTAGTGACATTACTATTTTTCAACAGATTGGAAGGTATGAAGGTAGATATTATATTAAAATTGTATAAGAATAAATATTTTATAAATATAATTTAAAAAAATAAACCCATCAATATATCCATCCTTGAATGATGGTGATGTAAAATTAATTATATCTCTACATGGAGGCGGTAGTCCACACGTATGCACGAGCGATACTTTCACCACCGATTTGATGTAATAAAGGTGGATATTAGTAGTTACATAATCATAAAATCATATTAGTATTTTTATGGTAATTAAGTTAATATTTTATGATTAATTACAATTTTTTATTAAATTTATAATAATAAATAAATTGAAAAAGGTTGAGTAAGACCATTACCTCTCCTTTGGTTTTCTTCCTTTAGATTATTTCTTAAAGACCCTTGAAATGATCTTTTAAGAAGAAAAAATCTTTTAAATAATATATAAAGAAGTTTAAAATAGATTTTTATAGGTTTTGGTTGAGCTATAAGGCTCAAATTGGTGTAGAGATGGAAAAGGAGGGGTGTCTTTTATTTGTGGGAGAGAGGAAACATATTGAATTTATTAAAAGATTAAAATAAAATAAATTCATTGCCAAGAAAAATGAATAAAAATTAACAAATATTTGATGAAAAATATTATATGGTATAAATATTTCCATCCAATAGTATTTAGACAGGTCTAATTGTTACATTTACCCTTATCTATTAGTTTAACTCCCATGTAAACCTAGTTTAACCTTCACCACGATGAAACTTTTTTACTTTTTTACTATTCATTATGACAAAATATGAAATTAGTATCATTAAAAAATTTGTAAATGATGATTCAAAATAAGGAATACATTTTATAAAATTCAATATCTAAAAGTGGAAGAAATTAATTTTAAAAGAAACTCACAAAAATGCGACGAAAATGATTTTAAATAAATATTGTTTTCTTTTGTATACAAATTTTTTACTTAAAATTTCACATAAAATTAATTCCAATTACCGTAATTGGATTATTAATAAAATTATGTAACTAATTTTACTTTTAAAACTATTTTAAAACAAAATTGAACTTTGTAAATTCTCTAAAAAAATACAATTTAAAAAAAATATTATTTTTCACTATTTATTGGAAAACAATTATTTTAAAAAAGTTATAAAAAAATTAATCTAATATAATGTTAGAATTTTAATTTCGAAAATGAATTTAATTTATTAAAATAAATTTTCTAAAATTTTAATAAATTAGTTATATTATTTTCTCATAAGAAATAAATAACATTTTAGAGGAAAAAGTATTTTTTTGAAGTATACAGATACTTTACAAAAAATATATTTTATTTATCTAAAACATTTAGACATGTTTTTTAATGTTTTTATTCCTATTCATACCACCAATTTAATATATAGGTTATAATAGTTTATTATATTACAGTTCATTTAGAACTGAAGTTGCCTGCATCACAATCTATCGATGAAATAAAATTTATTTAAAAAGAATATATATCATAAAATATTGAGGTCACATTATAACACACTAAAATGAATTTTACCCTAGAAATTTTATCACTTTTATACAAACAAATAAGAATATATTTTTTTCATCACATCCTCATGTTCTCATTTTTCTTCTTCAAATTTTGGATTCCTCTAGAAAACTTTAACCCAACTAGTAGTTTTGTTTTGTAACACTTTATATTTATGATCACATATTTATAAAATTATTCTTCATAATAAATTTCATGCTCTAATGGTATGCACTATGAATTTATTCTATGAGTTGGATCAGGTATATGCTCTCTTAGGAGAGATATATGAAACACAACGTGAACATGAGATAAGTTCGGTGGAAGAGCCAAGTGATAAACTACAATCCCTACTAGATCAAAAATATCAAAGAGAAAAATATACATAGGGATTAGATTTACCTAATTAAAAAATATCATATCCTCCTTTCATTTAGAAATTTGTAGGAATATCATCCCACCTACTTTTATTTCATAATTTTTCTAATTATTTTTAGTATAACTTTTCTGTCAACTCTAAGCTACCTTAATGTTTTTTTAAATTACTCTAACTTTATCTTCTATTTCCTTAGCTAGATCAGGTCCTAATAGATTTATTTCTCCAACTTCATCCCATCACAATGGACTTCTACACTTCTTTCCATATAGGTAATCATAAGGAGCCATCTGAATTCTTCAGTGAAATATATTGTTGTAAGAAAACTCAAATAGAGGATGGTGTTGGTCCCAACCACCTTTGAATCCATAAAAAAAGAACTCATCATATCTTGTAGATTTTTAATGGTTCTATTAGAATGACTATATTTCTAATGACGATAAAAAATAATAAAACACAACTCTAAATCAACATATTTTTGAATACTTCACCAAAACATCAAGAAAAACATTAAATCTCAATCAGATACAATAGAATGAGGAAATTCGTGAAAAATTACCACTTCCTTAGTGTATATTATGTAAATTTTATCAAGAGAGAAATATTATCTTATAGAAATGAAGGGTGATGAATTTTTAAGGTGATAGTGTTTAACACAAATATAATTTTGTCCCTTAGATGTTTTTGGGGTTTTGATGAAAAAAATACATGTTATGTTTTCCTTTTTCCATTATAGTATGGGTAATAGTTATAAAATACCATTATACTTTTTTCTATTTGAATTTAATTATTTTCATACTAATCATTCAGTTTCATAATCTTTAATATCACCATTTATGTTAAACCACTATAAATATTCTTTCACATATCTATACATATTTATACTTCTTAGATAAATAGTAAATGATAAACTATGATATTTATCCAATATATTATTCTTTAAGTATGGTATTGATGTAAAAAAACACAGTTTCTAAACCTTATAATTCTATCGAAATCAAGTTTTAACTTAGGAACATTTCTCACATTCTTTTAAAGTTCTACATATTCCTTTTATGCCTCTTTAATCTTCACTTTGATAGATGGTTGAACACTCGTTTGGGAAACATAATATTTCTACGCTTCATTCAAGATTAACTTATATATCCTTATAAAACACATAAATATTAATTATTATTTGATCATCATCATTGATAAGTTGGTATGATCCTTTCGAATCAGATCATTTTTCACCTTTTTCTCTTTTCCGAGGTGGTAATGTATTGAGCAGTCAAAATCATTAATTAACTCCTAACATATTTTATAACATATATTTAACTATTTCTTAGTTAATATATACTTCAAAATTTTATGATAAATATATATGTCACATAGTTATCCATATAAATAATTCATCTATATACTTAATTCAATAATTAAGCTAACATCAAGTCATCATTTGGTAATTTTTCTCATGAATCTTGAATTTTCATGAGGAATAAGATATCACCATGTCATTCTATATGATTATGCATCATAGTACCTTCTTTGATGCATCACTATAGATAAAAAATAATTATCTATTGTAGTATAGTGTAATAATAAGTGTGATGACTAACCGTCTCTTTAATTCCTTGAAATTTTCTCACGTTCATCTGTCTAAAGGAATATGGATACCTTTGAAGTTAACTTGGCGAGTGGATTGGATAACCTTGATAAATCTTAAAAAAAAATTCAATAACATCCATCCATACCCAGAAAACTATGAATCTTAGTCATAGTGGACAGTTTTGGAAAATTTTCAACAACTTTTATCTTTGACGGATCTATAGATATAACCTTTCTTGAGATTATATGACTAAAAAATGGAACTACATATATCAAAAATTCACACCAGTAAATTTTTAATTAAAATTATCCTTCCACAAGATCATTACTATAATCCTTATGTGATATTAATGATCTTTTGTATTATTTGAATATATTATAATATACTCTATAAAGACTACCAAAAACTAATCAAGTTAATCTCTAAATACTCTATTACTTTAATCCATGCAGATATCTAGGGCATTAGTAAAAAAAAAATCGAATCATTATAAATTCATAGTGTCCATACCATGTATGGAATGTTTTCCTGGGTATATCCTCTGGTTTAACCCTTAATTGATGACATATATAATAAATGTCAATCTTGTAAAAGAATTGATCTCCCCTCAATTGATCAATCAAATCAGAAATATGGGGTGTGTGATACTTGTTATTTATAGTGATATTTTTAAGTTCTCGATAATCAATTAAAAGATTAATTGATCTATAAATATTATTAAAAAATAAAATATTCAACCCAAGATGAAATACATTTCCAAATGAATCCCTTACTAGGATTCAATTGGATTTAATTTTTCAATTTTTTTAACTTAATCGGGGACATTCTATATGGAGTCTTTTAAATAGGTGTAACACCAGGTATGAGTCTTATAGAAAAATCAGCATCATTATTTGGTGTAATAATAGGAAACTCTTCATTAAAGACATAAAAAAACTCTGATACAATATGAATATATTCAATGTTGAGTTTCTCCCTAACCATCTGAGATAAACACCACTTTTGAATAAGAATCAGGACACATATAATGGATGAGATTTCCATAGATAGTTTATATTTATCATCACACTGATATATGGTCATATGTTTATTCAAGTTAATATATATGAATTCTCTTCCTTGATAATTTATGTGGGATTTATGTAGAGAATAATATTTCATGCCTAAGATAGCATCCAATTTTACCAAAGGGAAAATATCATGATTTCTTGGAAGCACATCCCATATAAATAAATTAGAGAAGAATAATATAATTTAGATGTGATCACTATACCATTATGGGTTTTTGCTATTAATTTAAAATATAATTTTTTATGTCGTATTGTGATACCCTTAAAAAATTCTTCAGATATAAAAGTGTGTGTAGATCTAGAATCAAATAGGACATTTATAGTTATATAGTGGATGATAAGTGTACCTTTCACAACATAATTATCAAAACATAGATTATTAAGAGTGATTTTTTTGGATTTCCATTTGTCTATGTGACTAAGTGGTTGTTGTAACACACCAAGATTTCATAGTGTGTTATTTCTTCAAAATAATTCAATAACTTGCACTACACGCAACACTGAGTTCAAGCGCACCATGACTTACCAAACAAGCCGTTCAAAATAGGTTATGAATAGTATTAACTAAATTTTAAACTTTATATAATCCTTATAATTTTAGAATCCATATTATGAGTTTCTTAGACATAACGTAAGAACAAATTCATCTTCAGTATTGTAGTTTTACCAACTTTTAATAGTGAACCCTTTTTAAATAAAATATTTTAAACTTTTTGACTAAATGGGGACATCAAAAAATTTAAAATAAAACATCCCAAGCTTCCACGGTACGCTTTCCTTTGAATAAAACAGTAGCGTGTGTTGTACGCAACTTCGAGTTTTAACACACACCACAACCGATCAAACTAGCCGTTATGAATAGTAATACTTAATTTTTTGAAATTATATATATTTTATATTTCAAAATGGACTTCATTTTTGGATTCGGAATATCAAATTTAGCCTAAGGTGAAATTTTGGTACTTTTCGGATAACTTTCATATTTTGATGAATAGTAAAAATTACTAAATTTTAATTAAAAACAACTTTTTTAATCAAAATAATTAATAGTGATAAATTATGAATTTGAGTGGTTTTAAAGTATATTTAGAATATATTTTTACCATTTAATATAATTTTGGTCATTGGACATAATTTTACAATTAAACCGAACATAAACAAATGTCAATCTTTTGATAGTTATTATCTCTTAAAAACACGCTTTTTGTTTTGACAGCGGGAATTAATTTTAAATTAATTTCTGCCACTTCTGTGTTTTGAATTTAGAAAAATGGATTCCATATTTGGAATCAGGATGTTCAAATTGTGTAAATAGGTAACTTTTATTTTTAGACATTTTGAATAATTACTGCGGTAAATATTTTATTTACCATGGTTAAGGGTAAATCCGGTAAATAAGGGTTAGAAAATAATATTATAATAATACTAAATTACCCTAAAACGTGTTTTAACCCTATTGGTTGATACATGGTCGACCATGGGCATCTTTGGGTCAATTTTGGGACCCCATTGATCCACTTGTAAGTGATAATGACACTTTATTTTAATTAAGTTAAAATGAATACAAAAATGGCATAAGCTTACATCTTTTAAAAGAACAATTTTTACATAGGGTTATACATGTTGGATTTTCGATTATAAATATTAATTAGAAAGCTAAATAGATTTACTACATAATTATATTTTATTTATAATTTTTAGACATCAAATAATTTAAATTATTAATGACACAATAATGATGCAATGTTTACCTCATTAATAAATCATTTAAATAAATAAGATTATAATGATTAAAATATTATCTAAAACCTGTCCAATTCTTATTGGTTGATGTTATTTAGAATATGAGTCATCTTATCTTCGACCTCAATGATTTTTGGACCATTATAAACCGAATATAATTATATTATAAAGTAATACTTTCACTCTTTCCTAAAGAGCCCCTCCTCTCCCTTATAAAAGGAGACCACTTCTACTCATTCTTCACACCTCTCAAGCCACTTGGCTCGTCCAAACTCTGCCCAACTAAGCTCCCCACATCCCTATCCTCCTCCTTGAAGCTTTCCCTTAGGCAGAAAGCATTTCAATAAGTCTTTTGGTTCCAACCAAAGTGAGTTACCTAAATTAAAGGTAACATTTTCTCTTAAATTATTTTCAATTATTTTGCTTCTCCAACCCCCAAACTCTTTTTATTTCCTTTCTTTTGTAACAACACCAGTATCCAAAATATACTAGTATGTTGTTATAAGAAGTATTCAAACTACACATTCACACAACTCCATCTAATGGATGATGAACATAATGTTTCTGTGGATGGCAAACTAACGCCTCACGAAACGATGATTGTTCAAATACATCTTACCGCCTCTCATGGTGGCCATTAGGATGGCACTGTAATTAAATATGATATTAATGATATATATTTTATATATAAGCTTATGTAATTCCATTTTATTTCATACAATTATTCGTTTCATGTTGTATATACATACGATAATTTCATTTGAGGAAGTGCGGACTACCGCCCCCTTAAAATGATATGACTCGTTCATACCACACATGGAACGTATAAAGGATGGTGTTAATGAACTTAAGTAACATATATAGAATATTATATTTTACTGGAATATTAATATACCTATGTATCATTTGGATTCGATTCTTTTAAAATAAAAATTAAATGGAAGTAGCATTCGTGCGTACGTACGGACTACCTTCTCCACGAACGCGATGAGATTCATTCTCCATCGTATCCATTCAAGTATAATTATCATTTGATGATTTAAAAATGATGTTTAAGGACTTGATACCATTATGGATATGAATAATATACATCCCATTAATAACGAATATGGCTCACATAACAAAGAATATAAAGTAAAATGAACCCGTTAACACCTGTAATGACGATAATTCTAAGATATTATTAACAAATCAATGTTAAAAGATCATATATGATATCATATTAAAGTAAATGATTCTTGTATTATTCAATAACAATTATTTCACCATTATACAGGAGGTAAACCTACCATCGACCAAGGAAAAAGTACAAAGTAAGGGATTCTCTTATCTCACTTTCAATTACGTGAGATTTCCATTGTTCGCTACTAAATTATTGAAAGTGGTGTATTGTGTACTTCCATTTGATATATATTATCATGATTCACTTTATATTCATGTTATTCTGTAAATAATTTGGTGGTTATTAACTTTTGGCCATGCGACTCAGTTGATTAACGTGGTAAGGGGTTTCTTGTCTCACTTTTAATTCCGTGAGAATTCCATTGATCACCACTTAATTATTGCATGTGGTGTATGTGTACTACCCATGATTGTATTCATTGTGTAATATACTTTATTTTATGGGTATTTACATCATCATGGTATGATCTTTTTTTCATGGGTGTTTGTTTCTTAAGTTACCTAATCAATAAGGAAATTTGAGATTTCAATTCCCACTCATTTGGCTTTACGCATATTTCATTGATTATATTACCCCAAGATTATGTGTGGAATAACTATTCATTTGATTATGTCATAATTTCCACTCCCCTTCCTGTGGATATAAGTTTGATACACATAATCACTCATTGGTAATTCTCAAGTCATTGATATGAATTTGATAAGAGTAATTTTAACTCATTCACCATTTGTTGAGTTAAACATCCAATTTGTTGGTGTTGTTTTTACAAGAATATGTGTGAATATCATTTGATTGTTTTACACTGAATATCCAATCATATTTAGTGTATTTATATTTGTCACACATAATTATGTCGTTGATTTATCCTTAACCTAAGGATACGACCCTTATGAGAGATTTCATCTCAATTTACATTCCATTGAGACTTCTTTGTTGATATACACCAAATCACTTTTATGTGGTGTATATAATGTACTTTGACATAGTATATCATGAATCCCTTTATTCTCATTATATTACAAAGTTTTTATTACCTCAATTATTTGTATTCAAGTGTCTCTTTTGGTTAGAATCTCTAACTAAAATACCATTTTTAAATGTTTTAAAGACTTATTCTTCTAAATCTTGCTCATTAATGTCCATGTTTTAAAAATGGTTTTAAGGATTTATTTATATGGACATTAAAGTATTAGAAATTAAAACTCCTTTTAAAAAGTTTCAAAGTGGTATGGGACACTTTGATTCAAAAATCTATTTGTAAATGGCTTCTTGACAAATAGTGTGACTTTTAAATGTTTTCAAGAAAAGGGGGATATTTCTCTCAAATAGTTTTGATGATTATTTTCATCTATGTCAACATCCTTCATTATTCATGATTGAGGTTAATGTGATACAATACAATCTTCCATATTGTATCAAATGAGTTATATTTGACTGTGGATGTTCTATTTTTATACCATTCATGGTTTGTGGTTAAAGTATTGACATTTCGTATGCTAGTTTTAATACGAATGTTTATTTTATGCTTAAACCTATTCATATGAGGAATGCATTGGACTTAATAAGTGACGGGTGGAGCCCGCTATAGCTCCTCGATGCATCGGTAGGTCTCATGAGACAAACTAGTGTCTTGGCACAAGGCCTTGGAAAAATCTTATTTGTAGTCTTGGCACGAGGCCTTGGCTATGTGGTTATGATAGTCTGGAATTATGCATTCCATCATTATGAAAGTGGTTATTGATATTGCATGTGATCATTCGACTAGTAGAATATCCATGTGAGTAAGTAAATGGCATTATTTCATTTTACCTTTGCCATTTTATGCTGAAGTTCAAGTTTCAAATGCTTTTGTTTTAGTTATAAATTGCCTTGAGTGTTTATGCTTATTTATGAAAGCTTCTGCTATAATGTTATCCTTACTGAGCATCCGAGCTCACCCCTTTCAATGTTTTATTTTTTTTCCAGGATTATGAAGAAGTAATTTATGAATGACCTGCAGGGATAGTATGAGGGGATATGAAGACAATATGTTTTTTTATGATGTAATGTAAAAATTTATGGATGTATCTAGTTATTCCAAGGCTACTAAACTAATCGGTCTTTCGAGACTTGATCTTTCTCATGATCATGCCAATGTTATGTAATAATTCACCGACTCTGGGTAACTAGGGTCAGGGCATTACAGTTGGTATCAGAGGAAGTTTAGTACAAACCTTGGTAGCTAGATTTAGATAAACTCTGATTAGATCACGTAGACCTAAGATGAACTTTGAGGATTAGTATAAAAGAACTTCCTAGAATTTTGGTATTGTAGAGATTTTGTGAGTTTTCCGAGCAATACATCCCTGTCTGGATACGAGCAGGTAGAGGCGGCTCTGGCACAGATGTACCTAGGGGTAAAACCCGAAAACACCGCTTTGAGCTAGACTCGAATGGGAACTGGTGCACGACAACGGGCCTTGCTGCACTCTTGGTTACGACACTCCCGGGGGATATGATTAGGATAATTTACATTTTCTTTACAAACCGATTTAAGTAATATATACAAAAGATGAGAGTAAATGACCTTGGTTAATCCTAATATGTTTCAAATTGAGAATATGGTGACATTTTAATCTCTAAATGATTTTATGACTACTATTACTCACACAATGCTTTCTGGTTTTAGTCAATGGCTGGATTCCAAGGAAGTCATAGTGACTTTGAGAATGATGTACAAGGTGGGAACGGTGGTGGAAATGAGCAACAAAATGGAATGTTGATAGGCGTAAAAGATATCATCTTTATGCCAAATCAGTTTTCCAAAAATATGATCAACAACATATATATTAACCAACTCCCAGACTCAACAAGGAAGAGAAAGGTGATAAATGATAAGATCTCCAGTAATGGAGACCATGGAGAAAAGAAACCTCAATTTTCATCATGCAGGAATTGTGGAAAGAGACACCCAGGAAAGTGTCTCAATGGGACAACGAAATGTTTTACGTGCAGGAAGGAAGGACATAAAGTGAAGAATTGCCGAAGAAAAATGAAGAGTACTATGGAAGAAGATAAAAATGGTCCCAAGAGTCCATTTATAGTCATTTGCCATAAATGTAGGGGACCTGGCCATTACCCGAGTGAATGTCCTATTTTATAGGATATTTTCTTGCTCAAAGAAGAAGCTATGCGGAAATAAATGGTTGGAGAAAAATTTAAAAAGTATTAGCACTCCTTGTTGATGGGTTTACTTTGGAATAATTTTCTCTTGTATTTGTAACCCCTCAGTTTGCCATGTGAGAATGATATTTGAGGAATAATTGTCTCTTCTCTTGTAGATATAGGTATAAATAACCATTTGGTTTTATATGATCATTGGGGTTTGAGAAAATGATAAGTTATTATAATTTGGGATGAAAATGCAAAGTATGATATAACATTTGTGGTTAAATTATGTTGTTTTGAAAAATTTATCTCATTTTGGTAATATTATAGAATATAGTTTTTGAAAAAGGACAACACGTAGACCGTGTGACAACCCGTCGCGTCGGACAAAGCTGTGGGAATCGAACCCACAACCAAAGTGCGATTGGGATTTATCGCCTACCACTGGACTACGTGAAGTCCCTGGTTAATATGACTATTTTTTTTGTTAAATTATTTTATTGATCAATAATAAGATGATTTGGGTTCTTATGTCTTATCAAATGAATACCCTTGGTATAGGAAAATGATTTGGTGATTAAGTGATAAATGTTATTTTGGAAGATGTTCGTTTTGTTAGGAACACTATATGCCCATGGAAAATAGAATACAATGAGGTTTAATTTGTAGAGTAATGGTGGATTTTTATCTACATTTTTATTGTTGATTTATAGTGATTTGGGTTATTTATGGAAATGATTAACCTATAACAGAGAATATGTGATGATGTTAATTACTTTTAAGTATGTGACTTTAAGAGTATTTGATGTCATTTGGAGATACAATGTAACATGGGAGACTACATAATCATATTCTTCTATGTTTTGGGTTTCAATATTAGTTTGGATTATATTAAAGGATTTTAAGGAAAATTGGTTATTGAATGGTATCTATTTAACTTTGGGGTATTGTTGGTTTAATTTTAGAAATTAAGATTAGTGCATATTTATCTCAATGAATATCCTTTTGGGGGATCATTAGATCATTCACTAACCATTTTGGTTTTGTTTAATCTTCAAAGACAATGTAAATATATGGTTTATCCTGCATGGATCATGTGATTCTATAGAAGTTTATTCTAGCTCTTCCAGTGTGACCAAGTCTTCTTGAATACTCATCGTTTAAAAAAAATTGAGTTAGTGGTGGAAATTTATTAAAGAATGAAAATCTACTTAAAATTTAAGTATATCTCATAATGTTCTTAGTCAATATCATAAATGAATTCCTCTTCCTTATGTAATGTAACTTTAAAAAAAAAATGTTGTCCTAGATGGTACCTTAAATCATCACTAATTTATGGCTTTGGGATTGTTGGCCTTTTCATAGCCATGTTCTCTACCACTCTCCATCAGATAATTGATGGTTAGATTTCTCCTCCATATCCATATTTTCCTACATGGAACCCTAGTATGTGTTATTTTCGGTAATCTTCATACTTTCCACTCTTTATTTTAAATAGAGGCCTCATTAATTCATTTTTCGATGTGGGATTTCAACTAAGATATTTTGAAATGTCAAAAATGTGTGATCCCAATACCCTATATTTTGTTGAACCGATGGTACTTCAAATCATCATAGATTGATGAGTTTAAGGACCTCAATTTTATACTTGTTTGTGATTGATGACCTCAACCACTACCTATAAATATTTACTTTTTTTCCTCCAATTATATGTCTCTAATTGCCACCAATGTTCTCCTAATCGAGATCATAATTTGGTGGTGACCCTTTCATTTCTCTTTTCCTCATATTAAGACTAAATTTTAGTAAACCAATTTCCGATGTGGGTTTTCCCACAAATATATTTTCTATTTTCAACCTTTTATTTTCGAAGAACAATTTCAAATTGCGAGGACGCAATTTATTGAAGGAGGGGAGAATGTAACACCCCAAGATTTCATAGTGTGTTATTTCTTCAAAATAATTCAATAACTTGCACTACACGCAACACCGAGTTCAAGCGCACCATGACTTACCAAACAAGCCGTTCAAAAAATGTTATGAATATTATTAACTAAATTTTAAACTTTATATAATCCTTATAATTTGAGAATCCATATTATGAGTTTCTTAGACATAATGTAAGAACAAATTCATCTTCAGTATTGTAGTTTTACCAACTTTTAATAGTGAACCCTTTTTAAATAAAATATTTTAAACTTTTTGACTAAATGGGGACATCAAAAAATTTAAAATAAAACATCCCAAGCTTCCACGGTACGCTTTCCTTTGAATAAAACAGTAGCGTGTGTTGTACGCAACTTTGAGTTTTAACACACACCACAACCGATCAAACTAGCCGTTATGAATAGTAATACTTAATTTTTTGAAATTATATATATTTTATATTTCAAAATGGACTTCATTTTTGGATTCGGAATATCAAATTTAGCCTAAGGTGAAATTTTGGTACTTTTCGGATAACTTTCATATTTTGATGAATAGTAAAAATTACTAAATTTTAATTAAAAACAACTTTTTTAATCAAAATAATTAATAGTGATAAATTATGAATTTGAGTAGTTTTAAAGTATATTTAGAATATATTTTTACCATTTAATATAATTTTGGTCATTGGACATAATTTTACAATTAAACCGAACATAAACAAATGTCAATCTTTTGATAGTTATTATCTCTTAAAAACACGCTTTTTGTTTTGACAGCGGGAATTAATTTTAAATTAATTTCTGCCACTTCTGTGTTTTGAATTTAGAAAAATGGATTCCATATTTGGAATCAAGATGTTCAAATTGTGTAAATAGCTAACTTTTATTTTTAGACATTTTGAATAATTACTGCGGTAAATATTTTATTTACCATGGTTAAGGGTAAATCCGGTAAATAAGGGTTAAAAAATAATATTATAATAATACTAAATTACCCTAAAACGTGTCTTAACTATATTGGTTGATACACGGTCGACCATGGTCATCTTTGGGTCAATTTTGGGACCCCATTGATCCACTTGTAAGTGATAATGACACTTTATTTTAATTAAGTTAAAATGAATACAAAAATGGCATAAGCTTACATCTTTTAAAAGAACAATTTTTACATAGGGTTATACATGTTTGATTTTCGATTATAAATATTAATTAGAAAGCTAAAAAGATTTCCTACATAATTATATTTTATTTATAATTTTTAGACATCAAATAATTTAAATTATTAAGGACACAATAATGATGCAATGTTTACCTCATTAATAAATCATTTAAATAAATAAGATTATAATGATTAAAATATTATCTAAAACCTGTCAAATTCTTATTGGTTGATGTTATTTAGAATATGAGTCATCTTATCTTCTACCTCAATGATTTTTGGACCATTATAAACCGAATATAATTATATTATAAAGTAATACTTTCACTCTTTCCTAAAGAGCCCCTCCTCTCCCTTATAAAAAGAGACCACTTCTACTCATTCCTCACACCTCTCAAGCCACTTGGCTCGTCCAAACTCTGCCCAACTAAGCTCCCCACATCCCTCTCCTCCTCCTTGAAGCTTCCCCTTAGGCAGAAAGCATTTCAAGAAGTCCTTTGGTTCCAACCAAAGTGAGTTACCTAAATTATAGGTAACATTTTCTCTTAAATTATTTTCAATTATTTTGCTTCTCCAACCCCCAAACTCTTTTTATTTCCTTTATTTTGTAACAAAACCAGTATAAAAAATATACTAGGATGTTTTTATAAGAAGGATTCAAACTACACATTCACACAACTCCATCTAATGGATGATGAACATAATGTTTATGTGGATAGCAAACTAACGCCTCACGAAACGATGATTGTTCAAATACATATTACCGCCTCTCATGGTGGCCATTAGGATGACACTGTAATTAAATATGATATTAATGATATATATTTTATATATAAGCTTCTGTAATTCCATTTTATTTCATACAATTATTCGTTTCATGTTGTATATACATACGATAATTTCATTTGAGGAAGTGCGGACTACCGCCCCCTTAAAATGATATGACTCGTTCATACCACACATGGAACGTATAAAGGATGGTGTTAATGAACTTAAGTAACATATATAGAATATTATATTTTACTGGAATAGTAATATACCTATGTATCATTTGGATTCGATTCTTTTAAAATAAAAATTAAATGGAAGTAGCATTCGTGCGTACGTACGGACTACCGTCTCCACGAACGCGATGAGATTCATTCTCCATCGTATCCATTCAAGTATAATTATCATTTGATGATTTAAAAATGATGTTTAAGGACTTGATACCATTCTCGATATGAATAATATACATCCCATTAATAACGAATATGGCTCACATAATAAAGAATATAAAGTAAAATGAACCCGTTAACACCTGAAATGACGATAATTCTAAGATATTATTAACAAATCAATGTTAAAAGATCATATATGATATCGTATTAAAGTAACTGATTCTTGTATTATTCAATAACAATTATTTCACCATTATACAGGAGGTAAACCTACCATCGACCAAGGAAAAAGTACAAAGTAAGGGATTCTCTTATCTCACTTTCAATTCCGTGAGATTTCCATTGTTCACTACTAAATTATTGAAAGTGGTGTATTGTGTACTTCCATTTGATATATATTATCATGATTCACTTTATATTCATGTTATTCTGTAAATCATTTGGTGGTTATTAACTTTTGGCCATGAGACTCAGTTGATTAACGTGGTAATGGGTTTCTTGTCTCACTTTTAATTCCGTGAGAATTCCATTGATCACCACTTAATTATTGCATGTGGTGTATGTGTACTACCCATGATTGTATTAATTGTGTAATATACTTTATTTTATGGGTATTTACATCATCATGGTATGATCTTTCTTTCATGGGTGTTTGTTTCTTAAGTTACCTAATCAATAAGGGAATTTGAGATTTCAATTTCCACTCATTTGGCTTTACGCTTATTTCATTGATTATATTACCCCAAGATTATGTGTGGAATCACTATTCATTTGATTATGTCATAATTTCCACTCCCCTTCCTGTGGATATAAGTTTGATACACATAATCACTCATTGGTAATTCTCAAGTCATTGATATGAATTTGATAAGAGTAATTTTAACTCATTCACCATTTGTTGAGTTAAACATCCAATTTGTTGGTGTTGTTTTTACAAGAATATGTGTGAATATCGTTTGATTGTTTTACACTGAATATCCAATCATATTTAGTGTATTTATATTTGTCACACATAATTATGTCGTTGATTTATCCTTAACCTAAGGATACGGCCCTTATGAGAGATTTCATCTCAATTTACATTCCATTGAGACTTCTTTGTTGATATACACCAAATCACTTTTATGTGGTGTATATAATGTACTTTGACATAGTATATCATGAATCCCTTTATTATCATGATATTACAAAGTTTTGATTACCTCAATTATTTGTATTCAAGTTTCTCTTTTGGTTAGAATCTCTAACTAAAATACCATTTTTAAATGTTTTAAAGACTTATTCTTCTAAATCTTGCTCATTAATGTCCATGTTTTAAAAATGGTTTTAAGGATTTATTTATATGGACATTAAAGTATTAGAAATTAAAACTCCTTTTAAAAAGTTTCAAAGTGGTATGGGACACTTTGATTCAAAAATCTATTTTTAAATGGCTTCTTGACAAATAGTGTGACTTTTAAATGTTTTCAAGAAAAGGGGGATATTTCTCTCAAATATTTTTGATGATTATTTTCATCTATGTCAACATCCTTCATTATTCATGATTGAGGTTAATGTGATACAATACAATCTTCCATATTGTATCAAATGAGTTATATTTGACTGTGGATGTTCTATTTTTATACCATTCATGGTTTGTGGTTAAAGTATTGACATTTCGTATGCTAGTTTTAATACGAATGTTTATTTTATGCTTAAACCTATTCATATGAGGAATGCATTGGACTTAATAAGTGACGGGTGGAGCCCGATATAGCTCCTCGATGCATCGGTAGGTCTCATGAGACAAACTAGTGTCTTGGCACAAGGCCTTGGAAAAATCTTATTTGTAGTCTTGGCACGAGGCCTTGGCTATGTGGTTATGATAGTCTGGCATTATGCATTCCATCATTATGAAAGTGGTTATTGATATTGCATGTGATCATTCGACTAGTAGAATATCCATGTGATTAAGTAAATGGCATTATTTCATTTTACCTTTGCCATTTTATGCTGAAGTTCAAGTTTCAAAGGCTTTTGTTTTAGTTATAAATTGCCTTAAGTGTTTATGCTTATTTATGAAAGCTTCTGCTATAACGTTATCCTTACTGAGCATCCGAGCTCACCCCTTTCAATGTTTTATTTTTTTTCCAGGATTATGAAGAAGTAATTTATGAATGACCTGCAGGGATAGTATGAGGGGATATGAAGACAAGATGTTTTTTTATGATGTAATGTAAAAATTTATGGATGTATCTAGTTATTCCAAGGCTACTAAACTAATCGGTCTTTCGAGACTTGATCTTTCTCATGATCATGCCAATGTTATGTAATAATGCACCGACTCTGGGTAACTAGGGTCGGGGCGTTACAGTTGTTGACTTCGATCATCATCATTAACCTTCGAGTTTGAGAGCTGGATATCATAATGTCTATAATTTTATCATTTGAAACACTGGAGTGTGGGTGGTTCATTTTTTGGCACATTTTCTCCATCATTAACTAACTTATTCTTTAAATTACATCAAAATTAAATTTATTTATGACCTTCTTTTCCATTTTTAAAGCATTTATCAGTCCCCGAAATAAAATTTCCTCCTTGTATCCTTCCACAATTTGAGAATAAAGTAAATCTCATATTCTTTCTCCATGGTTTTTATAACTTATTTTGAATTGAATATTTTTAATCAAAACCATGAGATTTATGGTTAACAACATTTGGATACATTTTTTAATCCACTAAATAATTGACCAACCTTACATTAAATTTTGATAATAATATGAGAATCATAAATACCAAGTCTTGTCAAATTTTCCTCATAGGTACTAACAGATTCATCATCAATCTATTTTAGTTCAATTGATTCATTCTCCATTTTTTATGAAGAATAAATGGAATTTAATTTAAAATAATATTCTAAAATCATCCCACTATATGGATTCAATTTATTCCCATTGTTTTTTGTTCATTATAAGAGTTCACCATTGATATGATTCTCCTTCCAAATGATTAGTAACTAAAATAAATTTCTAATTTTATAAAGACTAGAGATAGAAAATATATTTTCAATGGTACTAATCCATTTCACTGCAACTAGTGGATCATGGGACCCACTAAAAGAAGGTGGATGTCGATTCATGAAGGACTCAATAGAAAGTTGTTCCCTCCTTTTCTCATTTGGAAGCTCAACATAATGCATAGTATAAGAGAGTTATGTAAGAATAGAAACACAATTTTCTATCCAAATACCATAACATTTGGTTGATCATGAGGAAAATAATTATATTGTCTATCACATTCATCATTGACATGGTTCATTTAGGTTCTAGAAATTGACTAAATACAAAAAACACAGTGTTTGAAATAATAATCGTAGTGGAAAACAACATAATCATGAAAAATAATTTATAGTAAATATAAACAATGAAACCTCTTTTTCAATATATAACACCTTAGGTTTAGCCTAGGTAATTCATAGTCATAATATATTCAAATCCTTCATAATGGTTAAAAATTAATATGTAATTTATCCAAAAATATCTTCTGGTACTGTCAAACTAGGATCAAAGTAATGAAACACTCACTATGAACTAGAATTAAGGCCAATATATACTCAACCAACATTTTTCAGTGTTATTACCCCTAGATGAATATATACTAAAACCACACTTATTTATTTACCATAACATATGACATTTTCATATAAATATAATTATCCTAGAGTTTCTCACTATTTATTTCTCATCATAGTTTCCAAAGGCAACTAAACCTTACTTTGATACCAAATATAGAGACCCATACTTTTCATACATTGATATCACATTGTATTAGTTTTATATTAAAATAAATAACATTATGATACATTCTATAATTTTATAGGACCACTGTATATGGAAACATGTTTACATATTCAACTTTTTCATAAGATATCTACATTATCATCCCCTAAGTTCTTTATAACTTGGACCCTTATAATACATATCATACTTAAAACATTTTTTCATAACCTGGGGAAAGAAAACATAATAAAGGGTCATATATAATGCTCAGTAAGGGTAATAAAGGGACATATCATCGATTAAATAAACATAACATGTGCATAACAGTATAAAAACATGAGTGTAATGTTCTAAAACCAACCACACATATCATAGATCATAATCTTGAGTTATGGAATAAATCTTAGAAGTTCATAAGATGCGTATCATAAAAAAATCAAAGAAAATGAGTCATGAGATCATAATATTGGCATAATAAATAAGTTTTTGGCATACAATTAATCATGGAAAATCATTCCCTTAGTCATAGATTACTACCAATACTATCATAGTTGATTGTGTTCACACCACATTCCATCACATCCTTTGTCAAGGATCACTCTCAAGTCTATCATAGTATAATAATTCCATTACTAAACTGGGATCAGTCCCCATTCCAGTCCTTATTATCTCAAGAGATATCTATATTTACCAGATTCATTGGAGGGATATATGATTATGGTCCCACCCATCACATAATCATAACCCATTCCAATGTATTCCACAAGATCATAAATAATTTATCATATAACATAACCCATGCAAAAGACACTAGTTTCATAAGAATATTTTCATCATAATCATAAACCAAATAGAGAAATAATAAGGATAGTGTCATTGGAACATATACCCAATAAAAAATAAGTAACATCAAAGGTTTTCATGATAGATTAACAGGAATTTAGAAGATCACTTGGAATATTTCTTAAGGAAAACACCCTATTAAATTTGAAACCCCTTATTTAAAGTCTAAAAAACTAAAAAATATTATGGAAAAATTTTCTTTTAAAATATACTTGCAAAATTTTAAATTAATATGTAATTAATTTAATAGTCCTGATGGTAGTAAATTCTATTCATTCCATGTATAATAAAAAAAATCCTTTAACATTTTTGGTAAAAAATTCAAAAATATATCATTCGGAAAAATGAAATAAGATTCTTTTTAAACAATTTTTATCAATAAAATCATGGATAAAAGTGACATTAAAATATAATAGTATAATTGTAAAAATATTATTGAAAACGTTTTTTAGAAAACATAGACATTGAAAAAAATTACTTTTGATCGAAGAGAGAAATAAACATGATTTTCCTTAAAAAAATCCATTCAGTCTCTTGAGTTTTTAAAGAGAGGAAAATGAAATAAAAACATGTATTATATAAAAACATAGAGGATAATAAAATTTATGAGACTATTGATAGAAATTTCATAAAATCTAATCATCAGAAGCATGATCATAATCAATCCATATGAACAAAGATATTGAAATGTAAATCCTTTACTTCAAGTTCAACATGCTTTAAAATTAATTTTAACTCATGTATAATTAATTTTAATTTATTGTAATTTTATAAAATATTCATTCACATACTAAAAATATCATATATATGATCCACTTATAATATTTCAACACTAATATCTTAATAATTATTTATTAAAATCATTATTTTGAGGTGTTAACTATTTTGTTTTTCTTGATAATTTCGGTTTTGTAGTTTGGATACATGTATTTTATTCATGTTTAATCATCTCCAGAATGTTAATCATTATAGTAATATCTTATATATTAAATATATATATATATAAATAAATATATTTATTTTTTTCCATAAATAATAGAGATTGAAAAATTAATTACACTATTCATGGTGACGATAAGCAGTATGTACGCATGAACGTTGTTTTATCTATTTGAACGATGGATTGAAAAAAATGTAAATAATAATTAACTTTAAGAGAATAATTATTATAAAATATATATCATATATATTTATTCAATATATCCTTATTACCATCCATGTAAATTAGAAATGAAAAATGAGTCACATCTCTTCGTGGAGGTGGTCGTCCATACGTACACACGAGCATCATTATAGTTTTCAACAATTTGGAAGGTAACAAGTTGGTTATGATATTATAATTATATAATAATAAAAATGTAATAAATATCATTTATAAAAATAAAACACATCAAAATAGTCATTTCTGAATTACGGTGATGTACAATGAATTTTATCATTACATGGAGGTGGTAGTCCTCACGTACGAACTTGCTATACCTTCACATACCATTTTATAGAATAATGGTGAATATTAGTGGTGAAAAAATAATAAAATTTAATTATATTTAGTATACATATTTATTATTTTATTATTAATTCCATATATTTAGATTAGTTAAAATATGAATCAAATTGAAATAAGTCGGGTAAGATGATTACCTCTCCATCAGTTGGCCTCCTTTGGATCCTTTGTAAAGGACGATTAGAATGGTCTTTTAAGAAGTAAAAAACCTCTAGATCATAGATAGGGAAGTTAAAAATATTTTTTTTCAGGGTTTGGTCTATCAATAATGCTCAATGCGGTATAGAGAAGAGAAAATATGGGTGTATTTTATATGTATGGGAAAGGATACACATGGAATTTATTAAAAAATTTAAAAATAATAAATTTATTCTCAATAAAAATATTTTAAAATGAAAATATATTAAAATAAAAAGAACATAATATCAAAATATTTTCATCAAATAGGATTTAAATAAGTTAAATTGGCATATTTACTATTATATATTGGTTTCACCACCCTCGATAAACCAGTTTTAACTTTGATTGTGGTGGATTTTTTAATTTTCTTTACTATTAATTATAGAAAAATTGAAGGTGTACCAATTAAAAAATTTGGAAATTATTATTCCAAATATGAGTTCCATTTTATCAAATTCAATTTCTATATGTTTTAGGAATTACTTTTAAAATAAAATCACAAAAGTTATGAAAATAAATTTCAATAAAAAAATGTTTTCTTAAGTATAAAATGTTTTTATAACAAAATATAGATAAAATTATTTCCAATGACCATAATTGGGATATTAATAAAATAAATGAAATAATTTAACTCTTAAAATCATTTAAAAAAATTTAAATTTGTGAAAATTTTAAATAGAAATTTAATTTTTAATAAAAATTTGTATTTTTAAATATTCATTTGAAAACTAATATTTTTAGAAAATTATCATAAATTAACTCTAAGATTAATTTTACATTTTAATTTAAAAAATTAAATTCAGTTATACATTTTCTAAAAGTGGAAAAAATTAATTATATTAGTTAATCACATTAAGTAATAAAACCATTTTTTGGATGAAAATGTATCTTTTTAAAGGATATAATGATTTTAATAAAAATATATTGTCTTTATCTCAAAACCTTAGTACAAATTTTATTTTAAAAAATGTGTCCATTCCTATTTTTTCTTTTAATTTAATGGCCTGGTTTTAATAGTGTGCTATATTATGGTTTATTTAGACTCAGGGTTATGTGTATCACATACTAACAAATAAATAAAATTTAATTTTAAAAATATATATAATAAAATATCAGAGTGTTACACCTTATTTGTGGGCTTAATAAATAGACACAGACAACCATATACTACCTTTTTGGAATATCCATCACATTTTTATTAATACCCCAAATTTATTCTTAAATTTTTTATTCATTAAGTTATAAAACAGTATAGTATTTATAGGAAAATAGATCATAATTTTTCCTAATGTATGAAATTATTGTTCAAGAATTCGTTAAAGCCCATGCATTGAAACCATTCATAGTCCACTATCTGAAAAATATCATTTTAAAATATCCTCCTTTATGGGATCTTAAGTAGATGAAAACTATACATTCCATCCATTGCAGTCCACCTAAAATACATGGAAATTTACCACATACATATCTACCCATAACATAATAACCACAAAGAACATGGGAATCCTTTGTGATATTCACACCTAAAACATGTTTTTACTACTACCATGACGGTTTTAGTCCTACCACATGGGTCTCTTTAGAACTAAATTAAATCTCTTCCGTTACATTGAAACCTTGGTGCAATTCCACCAATACTTGAAAAGTATCGCTAAAATTTTTCAACCAAAAATCTGGAATTAGTTTTGAAATAAATCCATTTATAAAATTCTTTCATGATCCCACCATATATAAAATATCTTTCTTATTGATCAAACCCATTTATCAACCTATAATTTATTGATAAAAAATGTAACACACCATCAATCTCCAACTTGGATCACCATGGTTCCAATAATACAGACTTAGAAAATTATTGAAAATTCTCTCATATGTATATAATATTAGATAGTTATTTATAATAAATACCAAGTAATTATATATTATGATTCATAATCTATATTTTATTCACTAATTAATTATTATTTGACATTATTTGGGAAAATAAAAAGATGTAAGGAATAATTTTTTTTCAAAACCAATAAAAAACATATAAATTTATCTACTAAGTAAAGTAAAGAAGATAGTGTCATAGATGAGAAAATTATCAATATATTATGGAAATTGAATCAGGTTATGTCAAATAACCTTTTTCATATATAATAACCCATTTATACTCAACAAGGTGTAATAAAATTAGATTGTTTCAAGAGGCAACAACCATAATCATTCGATGTATCCACTTATCCATTAGTGGAATAAAAACAGATAAAATATTTGGGAAATATATTATTCTCATTTTAATATAGAAAAATAGAAAATTTTATCATAGTTTTGTGTCATAAAAAAGGATATGTTAATCAATGGTGGTCATTAATTCAAAAATACTAAGATGGGGAAGTGATAAAAATCATGAAATGGAATGATTTTAAGTAAATATTCCTTGAGAAATATTTTCATTGAGTGTAAAGAGATAATATAGAAAATAAATTCTTAAATTTACAATAAAATTATGATAAAATTATAACTATAAATGATTATAACTTTTCAAGGTTAGTAAGAAATGTTTTATATTTTATACAAAATATGGAAATAAATATTGATATCTTCTTTGATAAACCAAATCTAAGTTATATAATAGAATTAATCTCTCAAGCATAATAAAGATGTGTGTAGATAGTGAAAAGTGTCAACAATACTAAGTAGTATTTCTCTAAGTATTATATTCTCAATGGAAAATAAGAGAACAAGAGGATAGTTTACCACTATATATAAAGAAAACTAGAAAATGAAAATAAATGAAGGATAAAATTTATATCATGTAATAATTATGGGAGGAAATTCACTAGGGAATTTTTTTATGGGATTGGGATTTGGTTTTAAAAGTGGAGATAAATTCCATTAAGATCATGAGCATAAAGGAAAGAGAAAAGCGGTAATGTTTAATGCTTAAATTTCAACGAAATGAGAGACTATTATAATAAATTCTATAAGAATCAAGGGAATTTAACTTATAAGATTACATGGAAGAAATTTATATCTTATAAATTTACTATGGTATAATTTTAAGTCCCTAATGATGTGATAGTAGGTAACCTGATCATAAACTCAAAGTTAAATAATACATTATTTTATTATGGATTTATATACTATATTATATCATTTAATTTTTATAATAACATTGAATCATTCCCAAATATATTAATAAAAGTTTTTTTATTTTAAACACCTAGTATAAATATTATTACTAAAAAAATAGGATGGTTTGTTTGTATTAAGATGCATTGTCTACTATAAAACATGAATATTATACCAATGGATGACTGTTTTATTTTTCTTTGGAAATATTATCTTTGAATGTGTAATGTAATAATTTTTTTATGAGAAAGACATTATAATTTTTACTATAGGTATAGAATTATTTTCTATAGGAAGATAGTATTGGCTTAGTATTTTCTAGAACCACTACTAGTGGCTCATCTTAATGAAGTTATTAGACAATAATATGATCAAATATAATTTTTGAAAGGGATAAATATACTAAGAATAATATGTGTATTTATTTTTCAAGACAAAATTGATGTATTTACTAAGTAATTATCAATATATCAACTTTAACAAAAAGTTTAATTATCCATTTATGACATCCCTTGTGAAAAAACCATATCTAAAACATCATATAGAATGAAACCGTTGGAATTGGTAGAATTAAAGCAACAACTACTTGAGTTGTCTGATAAGGGATTAATACACCATACTATTTCACCATAGGGAGAACATATCCTATTTATAAATAATAAGGATGGGTATATGATTTTATGTATTGAGTGTAGTGAAATATATGCTATTAATATTAAAAAAACTATCCATTACCATGCATTGATGACCTATTTTATCAAATTCATAGAGTTTAATAATTTTAAAATATTGAACTTCATTCTAGTTATCAAATATTAAAATTTAAAATTAATGAATACCAAACACATATTTTCATATGAGGTATGGGAATTTTGATTTCACAATAATTCATTTTAGATTAACAAATGCACCCTTAGTGTTTATAAATCTGATGAATAGTGTATTAAATGATTATCTTGATAAAATTTTATAGCATTTATTGATGATATCATGTTATTCTATATGATAGATGAATAAAATGAGAACTATTTATGGATATTTCTTGGGACCCTTATAGAAAAGGATTTATATGGTAAATTCAGTAAGTGTGAATTTTGAATTCTAACATTTTCTGTTTAGGGTTATATTTTCTTTAATTATGGGATATATATAGACCCAAAAAATACCAAGGTGTTCATAGAATGGAAAAAATCAATAAATATAAATAAAATGTGTAGTTTTCTTATCTTACTTGGTTAATTTTTGTGATTTTTTGAAAGAATTTCTCGGTTATATAACTCATTGACCATGTTGATATATAATTGGGTTAAATTTACATGGGTAAAGGAATGTTAATATTTTTTTAAAGAACAAAATAAGTGATTAATTAATTTATTGGTATTAAATTTACTGATAAGGAATAAGGTTTTTGAGATATATAATGATGCATCAAATAAATTAATAGGGGGTATCCTTATGAAAAATTATATATTTTTATTATACATAAAAACCACTAAAGAATTATGAATAAAATTATCCAAAACATTATCTAGAGTTTGTTATAATAATATATTTATTAAATATATTGTGACACTATATGTATTTTGAAACATGTGAAATATATATAGATCAAAATATTAAAGTATATACTCAAACAAAAAAGGATTAACATGAGATAAAATAGATGGATATAACTACTTAAGGAATATGTATATATAACTAAATACCACCCTAGTAAGGTAAAAAGGTGTAAGATGAATTGAGTATAAAGGACCACAGAGTTCTATCCATGATAAATATGAAAAAGGATACAATATTCATGGATTTAGTAAAAATGAACATAAAAAATTTTAATGGTAAACATAATTCCTTTTCCAAGTAATTAAATAACCTAATTTACTAGAGAATATAAAGAAGTATTAAAAAGATGACAAGGGAATATAAAATAACCATAAATCAATGGAAAATGGGATATTGGTTAAATTCAACCATGAAGTTGGTGATATGAAGTTTTCAAATAGGCTATGTGTATAATTGGTAACTAAACTGGGGAGTTTATTTCTAGATTAATATCATAGCTAAAATTTCTCTATCCACCCTAGTAGCAATATGATGTATAAGGATTTATGAGAACACTTCTAGTTGGAAGACATGAAGAAATAAATTTATAATTATGTTTTAAGATTCTTTGTATGCCAAATAATAAAGTATAAGAGAAAACACCCAAATGATTTCATTAAACCCCCCTATAACAATGTGGAAGTGTGAAAATATCATAATATACATTGTTAATAGGCTTATAAAGAAATCATAGAGGGATAGTGAAATATAAGTTATCTTTGACCACCTTACTAATTCTACACATTTCTATGTAACAAGGGAGGATCTATATATTGAGTGAATTGTTTGTCTTTATATTAATAAAGTTGTGTTGATTCAAGGTGAACCCTTGTCAATTGTATCTACCCATTAATTTCATTTAAAATTAAAATCTTATAGGTGTATTCAAAAGTATTTAAACATTGAAATATAATTTATATCATCCTTAAATATATAAATAGTCTGAATGGACTGTCCAAGCATTACAAAAAATGGATAGGTCATGATAATTTGGCTTCCAAGGATATTGGTGCTAGTATTAACAAGATTTGACCCACCGATATCCCTCATAGGAGGGTGATGAGCCAAATAGCCAACTCCATGATATAATTTAATGATATAGGGTTGATGACTTGCACAAATAATGAATAATAATTCATGGGAGTTCTCAAAATATAACAACTTGTAAGAGTCATAAAATGAAATACTTAAAAAACAAGCAAAATATGACATCAAAACAAATGAAAATTGAATTTTATAGTAATGGATACATGAATATATTCTACACAATGCTACACCTCATGGGGAACCTTGAAGATGATTAATAAACATGATAACACCACACTATAATAGAATTATAAAAAGAGAGCATCATGTTATTACTAAATGGACACCTAAGAAGAGCCTCCATGACCCTACATACTCAAAGGAATCATGGACAGGGTCTTACAACATGAACTACAACCACCAATTACAACCATAATACACCAAGAAATTACTCCACAGAAATAACTCTAACTCCACGATCATCAAGCCTATCTATGAACTATGAATCATCAATAGGGACACATCATGTGTGGGAACAAGTTACACAAAATTGTGAGTGTAAATATATCAAGTAGGAGGCCTAGAAATAAAAAATGGAAAATGAAATAACTAATCTAATTGAAACCCCTGGTACAAGAGTGTAATTAAAAAAGAAATAGACAAGGAACCCTATATATGATTTAAAGAAAGGAAATATAGAAACATAGAGGAGTCTTCTATAACTATATATCATCTAATTTATATAAATAATCATTTCATAAATTATCTAGGGACACTTGGGTCAGTGTAATCCTAGGAGTGTCTCCATTTCATAACCTAGTAGTAATTAACACCATGATGGTGATCAAGGGTAAAAAGGGATAACCCTCAAACCACTAGAGTTCAAATCCCCATATCCTTACTGATGAAGGAAAAACATATTATCATTGAATAAATTTCATAAAAACAATACAATTCACCATAATACTCATGTCACCCCATGGAACTAAAGAGTGGGGTTGTTCCACAATAGAGAAAAGTATATCGGACGCCAAAACTATGTTACATAGAAACATAACACTGGGAAGTAATATGAATTACCCAATGCAATATAGATTCTAAATAAATTAAAATATATCAGATTTTACACCTACACATAATACATATATATCAATAGTAATAGGGGACTCGATCCACACTAGAAGGCATCTCAGTCGAGGGAGTATCTACCCCTATAGAGGACCCATTCTCCATCGTGTGTATGGTGTGTTGTCTAAGAGGGTTTCCTACTCCATGAGTGCAGTACCCATTACTTGTACCCAAAATAGGGTTACCTACTCCACTATATATATGAAGGACTCATTTTTTGGAAATATATATGCCATAAGTGGTTTACAAACCATGCAGTTTCCCTAATAATCCCCCCTCCCACATTATCGTTTCTACAAGTTATGAAAATACCCCTACTCAAACACATAAAATATTAAACCCAAATTAATATGATATATATACCATAATTTCATAAATATATAAACACTAAAAACATGTAAATCATATAACCAAAGTTGATAACTAGGTGGAACGATATGGATAAAACTAGAAATCATCTTGAACACGGCATGCCCTAGTAGGGTACATGGTGTGTATGATCACTCGAGCAAGTTGTTCATGTGGTTTCATCACCTAACTCATGTGAATCCACCATACATGTCATTACCAGTAGGGTTAATGGTGTGTGAGTCTCTTTAGAACCTCTAAAAATTACAGCCAGTAAAGTCTGTTTCATGCATCATTGTATACTACATATACTCATAGTATACATCATCATTGTGGGATACACGAAATGTGAATAATATATGGATACTAGACATATAAAAACTATAAACATTGATCCTAATTTCCCAGGATACATTATTTTATTAGTGGTACACACAATATGTGGGTCCACCATGTTGACCTCACATATATTCATTGTACACAACAAGACACCTAGTCCTACGTTACATCATGTGTGACCCAAAGTCACATGGATTGTGAACCATAAAATATCATCTAACCCTAACACTATCAACTTTCAGTCACATAGAGAGTCACATTATACATATATCAAATATATATATATATATCATATCATATTGAGGATGATGTGTAAAATTGAAATAGTATACTACATTGAACGAGACCTTGGACTCCACATCATGTTGATGGAAAAATTAAAAAAATTCAAAATTATCATTTAACTGAATTTCACACAACAATCATCATCATCCCAATAACCTCTAATTGTGACTACACAAATGACCAATTTTTTTTCCTTTAGAACCACAGTCTCACCTCACTAGATCTATTTTCGACCACCCATCATTGGTCGTTCATTGTTGTCACCTTTGGTCAATGATGCCACTTCCAAAACCCATCACGTCATCGATTCCATACATATAAAATGAAATTACCTATACAACCTCTATTGTAACATCAAAATATCATAATTAAATCCAAGAAATGGAAATAAAAATATAATATTAAACATTGGTGCTCATTTTGATTTCCAACCAGCACTAATGGGTTTATAATAAAAAAATGAGTATATATGAAGTATAAATTTCATATAAAATAAATAAATATATAATGGATAATATTGTGAAAATCATGATTAATTTCCTTACCATAAAATTCAATAATTTAACATATGACTTTTATTCCATGTTAAATAAAACAAATAACAACGAAACATAATCTCATGCTTTCATGTAATGTTATATTATGCCCAATATATATTTATTTACAATTAATTAAACTCTCATAAATTTAAAAATATTCATCATGCTATAAAATTTTGATAATAATGAATTCATGTGTAAAAATTAATAAATAATTATATATGAAAACCCATTAAATTATTTTTCATGTTAATTTCTTGCTGTAATTTTAAAATCATCAAAGGAATAGAAAAATAATAAGAAAAATATTTTTTTGATTTTTATCCATCAAATTAAACCAATAAATTATTTAAAATTTAATCAAGGGAATTCCATTTTTTGAACCACGCATATAATTTATCATTAATCATAATAATAAAATTAATCTTATTTTCCATGTCATATCCATAAAATAACTAAGAATAATAGTCTTGTGCATTAAATGTTTAAAAGTTACATTTTTATTAACATAAAAAAATAATTTTCAATTATTTAATTTAATATTTAATTCTCATATATTTTTATCAACAAGAAGAATTTTAAAAGGTCTAATCTTAGATATATATATATCAAAAACATGAAGAATGCGATATAAAAAGTAAGTTTAATGTCTATCCTTGTTAGAAAAAGGTTGGTGCTTCAATAATTTGATCGTCATCGATATGATATTTTTATTTTGTCACCATTCAAATGGTCCTACATTGTTATAATAATGAAATTATTTACCAATAGAATCTATATCAATAAAAAATCATTGATGGAATAATTAAAATTTGTTTCCTATAAAGGGGAGATAAATTTTATGGGAAAATTAATCTCCTCTTATTGTTTATCCTATAATTATTCCAATTAAAATACATTAATACTTTCCCTATAAATATTCCCATTAATACTTGGTAAATTCTAATAAATAATCAACATTACAAAACCATCATACTTAACCCATCACCACCACATTTCCTTTCTAACACAACATAACTATTTCTTAAATAAAAATTGAAAATTATTTTTATTAGATATTATAGGGATTATTCATAAAATTTAAATAAAGGAAAACAAATTATCGGTTCGTAGATTGACACCCAATAAAATAATATAAAAAACCTTTTTCAGATAAAATATGATGTTAGTATTTTCTATTGATCTCTCGCTCAGGGGATATTAATGTTTTACCTATAGAAAAAAATATTTATTTCTTAATAAATATTTATTATTCTTATAAATCCAAGTATCTCATTAAATTAAATATATTTAACCAAAATTTAAAAACTATTTCCCAAGAAGAATGGAATAATTAAAACGATTTTTGAGGTTCTTTACTATGGTAAAATTACTATTCAACCCTTTTTTAAAGAACTGGGACTTTGAAACTCAAAAATAATCTATGTCTCATTCAATAAAAAATCTATGTTGATTCATCCTCCCAACATTTAATTCTATTGATCCCAAAAAATAAAACAAATAAAGCTTCTATCTTAGAAGTTCATAAAACAAACTCATGTGGGAAAACAACTAATCATTACACATATGACATCTTTCACTGGTGGTTTGAGATCTAATTGAACTTAAAACCCAAATATATAGGAATAGGTTATTCACTTTCACCACACAAACATGAATATCCTCCCCTGATATTAAATGAAAAACAATCACTATCAACCATTTATTTTCCTAAAGAATCACCTTTGTAGAATAATTTTATTGGTTTATATGATTCTCAACAAACCTTAACAACCATTAATATCTTCTCAACCAAAGGTCATATAATTAGATAGAATTAAACAACCCCACATACTAATGACATAAATCATGAAATGGTTTTCAATAAAGAATACTATCCATGTAGATGTTACACTCCCCACATTTTAGAGAATTCTAGATGACTGTTACATGAGAATAGGATATCTGAATCAAATTTCTCAACTAATATTAATAGGAAGATTTTACACTTAATCCTAGAGAGATATTGGGTAAAATGTTCTCTAGTGTCTACTTAATCTTCCTTATCTTATAGACAAGAAATACACCCCAAATATGTGAGCATGAAGCACAAGGAAAACATGATTTGTCTTTTCTAATTATAAGAGAAAAATCCATATCCACATTTTGAATCCCAAAAAATATTTCATCCACTAACAAAAATAACCTTATTGTTTTGATTATCATTTGTAAATGATATTTATTAGCAATTTAGGAACCAACACCAAGTACTTTAATCTACCCATCTACATGCCCCTCCTTATCGATGAACCATTACACCATAATCTAAAGTAGGTGATCCTGACCATCCCAATAACCCTTTTATTTTAGATCCAAACCCTAATATAACATATGAAATACTCAATAAACTAAACCAATATCCATTGGTAAAAAATCCTCTATTACATAGACTAAATTTATATACATTTTGAATAACCAAAGAATCTATTTGAAAAGAAAAATTGGGGACCATACTTCATAGGGGAAGATACTTGTTTAAATGCTCATTGATACTACCAAAATGGATTCAAAGGAAAAAATTTCCACTTAGGGAAGTGGATTAAGGAATTCACATAGTGAGTATAAAACCATGACTATTTATGAGGTACATATTAGTTTGAATTTTTATGGGACATGTTTATTTTACTAGATATTGAAGGTTACAAGGGTCTGAAGTGTCCCAGGATGAGTTCATAGAAAATTTTTCAGACCTGATGTTTAAAAATGGTCAGTTGTAACTATTACTTATGTAACATTAAGTATAATTCCATGAATTTTTGGTAATTTGGGATCTTATCACCTTCCTCAAAATCATTCATGTCATAAATAAAATTCAATCCATGAAACCATCTAGTCTGACATTTTTTCATGTTTTTAATTTTTTTGTTAGGGGATTTTAAAATTAAAGGAGAGACTCCCATTGACTAATACATGTCTAGAGATCATCACCCTTGGTGTTATTATAAACTTAAATAGAGGATATCCTCTGTTTTTCAATGAAATCATGTGTCTTATTTGTGTTGGAAAGCTAGTGGTATGTCAATTAGTCTTCCTTCTTCTCTTTTTCATTTATTCTAATTTCAAGAGATTTCTCCTCATTTATGTGCACTTTCCCTATTTCTAGGGTTTTTTCCTTTTATAATTTCTATCCGATTGTACTAAATCAAAGGATGGTTTTGGATGTGTTGGTATCTATGAGTATATGGTATCTTGTACATAAATCACCCAACAAATTTTATGATGTTTTATTGATGTGTGTGTTTCATGGTCACATAAACATTATCAGATGTTCAACCTAAAAATTATAATTAAATAATATGGCTCTAATTCATGAAATTAAACCTATCAATGGGAAACTAATATCTTTTTTTGAGTAAACTAGGATTTTAAGCAACTGTGGGGTGGGTGCGACCTTGGAAATAAATTTGAAAAGTTAAAGAGGTGACCCAATGGGTGGATTAGACTTAAAATATGACCATAATTGTGTGATAAGGTTGTTAACTACCAATTTTGGTGTGTTTTAATTGGCATATAAAGTATAGTAATTTATACTGGTGACCCTTAGTGTTCCATGACTTAAATAATTTAATGTTTATATAGATTATAGTGCACATAAAATACTTAAAGGTCCTGTGACATTATTCATTTTTAGAGACCCATTATGATCAAATTAAATGAAGTGGGATTTTTTCCTTGGGGATCATCTTGGGAAAATAAAGAGAAAAATGATCTTGGTGGACATAGAAGTGCCTAATGATGAGACATGTGGAATTTTTATGTTAACTGAATTTATTGATGAGTTATCTGTATCCATGGTTGACGATAAAAGATTGAAATTACAAGGGTGATGTCCATTAGGTTCTTTAGTGATTCTTGATTACTTTATTTTCTTGGATTACCTTCCTATGAGTCATTAGTGTTACATGATACTTTGTAATTCCAAATGTGTCACCCCTTGGGTTCGATAATGATGCATAATTACTTGGATTTCCTTGGATTAACCTCATAGGAATCAATATTTTTTTTCTAAAGACTTGGAATACCAAGTGTGATACCCCTTTGGTTTGGCGATGAATCCAGATACTTTGGAAATCCAAGGGTGATACCCCTTGGGTTCGGTGATGACACTTAATGTTTTATAAGGAATTGGGGTGATTCCCTTTTTGGTTTTATGATGAATCCTGATTAATTAGAATGACTTGGGTGATTACCTTAAGTTTATTAGTATTTTCCAATTAAATATTTTGGACAGATACATCCAACATATGCCGAAGCATGCATGGTTGATCATGAGTGTTATTTTTTAATCTCTATATCAATAGTGGTTTATTTTTTTTATTACGCCTTTATTTTATTTTGAAAATTATAATCTTCTTTATTTCTCAAACATTCTATTCTCGTAGATGTTTTTGGTGGTGGCCTACTGAGTTATAATCACACCCTTATCAAGACTCCATGTAGTAATCGATCAGAACTTCATGTTTAAAGGTATGGACAAGGGAATGCTACCTTTTACTAATGCAGGTTTGGGTCGCTAGGATAGAACATGGCAGTTTGGGACTAAGATATAACTTTGGACCATTTTAATGGTTTTCTGTAGTTTTATCCTTTTGTATTTTGTGTTTAATTTTTATGATTTTATACTAATTTATTAAGTAATTCCTGACATTTATGATACATTTCATTTTGATATGGAATTGGTTTTGATTTATGTATTGACACATTCTTCGATGTCTGTTTACTGATTTATTTGGATGTTCTGTCTTATTTTCAATATTTTTGTTATTGTTTCCACTCTTATAATAGGGATATAGTTTCCCCAATGTATCACCTTAGACACCTTATTTTTTTTGAAAAACTCTAGTGTACAGAGAGGTGTTCCTGAGGTATTGTGGGGACTCTCGGTCGAGGTCACCAATTAGTGGTATGGGGTGGAAGGACTTCGCAAAGTGGAATCAAAGGTATCAATTTTGTCTAACTATTTTTTTACAGAATTTGGGTGTTAGGGAAAGTTGGAACATGGTATAAAACTTTTTCCTATTAATGGATACCTTGTGTACAATGAAATTCCATGTTACTAAGGATGTGATGGATGTTCTTTCTTTTAACATTAATTATTGACCAAATTTTACCTTGAGTGATACACATAATTATGAGGTTTTTGATTTATGTGATTTTATATCTTATCTATTATGGAAATTATTAGTGTGTTAATGAATCATATCAAAAATATAGGGATTCAAATTACAATTGTGTGATTGCATGTGATTTTTTACCTAAATAATGACCCAAGTCTATTATTCAATGTGTCTACAACCATTTATGTGATGTTTTTTGTATAAGTTTATGGTGGAATATTGCTGAAACAATACTCTAAGTTGATATAATCTTTTTAAGTGATCAATTATATTTATTATTATGAGGCATGATCTAAAAAATTACAATTACAACTTATAAAGTGTTTTACTCTATATCTTGAAATCAACATTTCATTTAACTAATCCCTATTTTTAAAACTTTCCAGACAAATTAAGTGGTTGGAAGTGTATTTCATGATCACATATTGAGATTATTATGTCTTATCATCTAATTAAAATTAAAATTACAAATTATAATCTATTTTCCGATATAATTTTTACTTGAAATTTCATTTAACCGAGCCCCTTATGATGGGAATTTCTGGGAAATGAAAAATGAATAGTACTGAATTTTGAGTCCAATACATATGATGTGGGCCTTATGTATATGTGATATTGACCCTGTGTATGGGTTTTTGGGAATGAAAAGAGTTCATTAGGTATATGATTCTTGTGATATGAGATATGGGTAATAGTGTCGTATTGTTCATATTACCGCTTTCCTTGAGCGATGAAATATGAGAATTTTAAATTTAAATGTGTTCTGATGTGGGTCACAATAGACATGAATGGATCTTGAGAATGGTTAAATGGGGATAAGGAAAGATCATGGGTGGTGATACCTTTATGATGTGATGTGTATAGGATTTTGGGATTCTATACCTTTTGTGAGTTTAATGTTGAGCTATGACCTTGGGTTTTCTGATTTTTTTTGCTAAGTTATTATAACCATGAGGGGATTATTCATGATCCAAGAGTGGGTATAGTAGGCTAGATTCAATAATTTATGTGATACACTTGTTTAAAGGTCTAGATAGGAGTGATGATATGTCTTTTCTTCCTCAATTTACCTCTTTTGTGCGGGAGTGTATATAGAGAGAAACCCTTAAGTTGGTAATTGGCTTAAAAATGGGATACTTAATATACATGAAGATAAGAGTCCAATAGGGTGTGTTTATTAGTGAGTTTATTTGAAATTTTGAGACATGGATCAAGATTTTTGTGATATAAGTTTTATGACTAAGTGGAAGGATATCTTTCTACTATTATTGGAGATTGATGTGACGTATTAGGGTAACCCAAGAGAGGAGTTATCTTGTGTATAAATATTCCATAGATATTAGAATCATAGTGGATTTATAAATTGAGGTTTATTTATGTAAAGTGATCATTAATACTTGGAACGACCTTTTTGGTTCCTTATACATTATGTAATTTGATAACAAGGCTTGATGTGATAGAATGTGTATGGTTTTTTAAGTGGTGGGATCAATTGGATTCCTAGAACGTTTTACAAGGTCATCATATATGGTGATATCTAAAATGGTTAGGTAATGGTTATACACCTATGGGTTTGTGGTGATTTTTTGTTTGCTGGTGATGACATTGTTAGACTAAGAATGAGTGATATTCCCTAGGCTTGTTGGAAGGAATCAACGAGTGAGATGCTTTCATCAAGATGAGATGACATAAAGTGAGCATTGTTAGCTAGGATATATAGCACATAAACCTTAGATCATTTGGGTGTGAATCACTATAATTGAGTAAAATCATATAATAGATAAATATTGAGATCTATTCTTGCTGGGCATGTCTAGTTGGCAGCATGATCTATTGAGAACCATTATAAAAGGTTAAACAAGATACTATTTTACCATGTACAAAGTGAACTGCTTTTGTTAAACTACATGGTAGATGGTTTAGTGAAACCTAATCTTAGACTTATAGAGTTAACATTGGTGTCTCAGTTGATCTGGTTATCTTATATGGCATGTGAGATTGGTCAATGGATGGTATTTGGGAAATCTTTGAGATGCAGAGTTAAGTTTGGTAAGTTATGTGACACCTTATCTGAGGCCATGATAACATGTGAAAAAGAAATGTGGTTAAATTTTATGTTATCAATGCATGGAAAATATATTTTTGTGATTTATGTGTTTGGTCCAAAGATCCACATTAGGGTTGGGTCCTTATGATGTGTCGGTGTATTCTATGCGGTTTGGTACTCCTTCGTTTTTCCAACCTTATGGAGTGAGGTCATGGTTTTTGATGAGATCATTGGATGATATAGTATGAAGTAATGGGTTAAATTTATGATATTACTTGTTTTATAAATAAGGTACAGTGGGTGTATAGCCTTAGTGTTATGGTCTATGATGTTCATAGTAAGATCAACTCTAGTGTATGACCATGTGTAATTCATATAGGGATTGGATGGATTGGGGTGTGGATGATGTGTCAGAAAAGTTTACTATTATGATTAAATGACTATGGGGAAATGAAAACTTTATTAATGGGAATATGGTAAACTCATATGAGGTATTATTTATGACCTATTATGGAAAATATAACGTGTTTTACTAATTGTTGGGTTTTGTAGAACATCGAGTGATATAATATTATGACTCCATAATTAGAGAGTTCTTCGACAATGGTGAGTTGAGTGATGACATTGATATGAGTTTCCAGTGGTTCTATGTAGGTACTTTAGTAGAGTATAATATTAGAGTCACATGTGGATAATAAAGGTCACAAACCTTTAGTTAAACCATTGATATCGGGTGTACGATGATCGTTTTTTGATAGTTTTGGAAAGTAGTTGAGTGGGGAAACAAAATGTTAATAATGTTTCAAGTAATGATTGAGTGGATAATTTTTATACTTAACCTGAGTGGGGATAAAAAATTCCAATGTTTTATGATGATATATATTAGACTGGATCATGCTTATATATTATTAAAAATTAATTCCTAAGGTGAGGAGCACACCTTGGGTAGTGGTGTGTGTGACACTCATTTTGAGAAGATTTTAGAAAACTTCATAAGTGATGTATTGATAACCCCAACCTAGTAGAGGTTGAGGGTTTTTAAATCACTTTGGTATACATTACCAAGTTGGATGTAAGAAATAGAATATTACCCAGGTATGGTAATAAGTTGATTTTGAATTTGATTGTGTTCATATGATTGGTTATTAGAAAACTCTTAGATGTGCGATAAAGATAAGATAATATGACTGGGTGTAAATATTGGGATGTGATTTACTAAGTATAACTTGTTAGGGAGACTTCAGCACTTATGGGAAACCAATTGATGTGAATAATGAGGTAAGGCCTTGTGTTAGAAATAGTATTATGAGTGAGACTCTGTGTACTAATGAGATGAAAATTTTAAAATAATTTTTTTGTAGACCATTGGAATCAAACTTCAAGGTGTGATGTTTGTGTTTTTAGAATTCATGAATTCCACCATGAGTGGGACATCATAGTGGATAAATTTAAATTAATCTGGGTTGTAGTGTGTATTTTAGTAAGGTATTGGGTAGTAGAGTTGGTTTTGGTGTAGTTCTAACATGAAAAAAACTAAAAAATGCATAAAATTGATTTTTTGATATCAGTATTAGTGACTATAACTATCTAATCAGATAATTTATATCACAGAGGACATATTGAGATCATGTTTCCTAAGTTTCAGTGAATATTTGGAGAACCAATTGGAAATAGTGAAGTTTCATATGTGTTGTATGGAGGTTTGAAATATGTGTTGATTAGAATGATTCACCTATATGAGACTTCATAGGTCACTTAGTTGATTCAAAAATAGTTGGAGACTGCCTAGTGTAGTTTGAGACATGATTCATGGGGTGAACCCTAGTTTATAGTGAGATTCAGGAGGTGAAACCTTGTTTCATGACTTAGTTTAGGGTGTAAACCTATTTATTCATATAGTTCAGTAGTCAAAACCCCATTTCATCACATGATTTAGGGGGTGAATCATGTGATGAATCCCAGTGAAGTGCCATTTTTGGGAATTAGTGTTTGGGAAGTAAAAGTAGATGATATCGCTGCTCATGGGTTTGAGAAGTACCTGACATGTGGGTTAGTATTGAGATATTAAGCCTTTGGATGATGTATCCTTTTGGGAATATCTTCCGGGTATGATTTATTAGAGTGAAAATTCTCCCCGTGATAGGATATTTCCTCTAATGTGTTTCCAGTTATGGAATAAATTCATTCAAGAGGATACACGAGAATGGGAGGTGGGTATATGGGCTCAGTGGCCAGTGTTGGCTTCTGCTAAGGTCCGATGTTGTTTGAGGGATAAAATTAAGGAAAAAATGATTTAAGGTGGGTATACTATAAAACTACAACCCTTTCTGAGGTATGTATCTATTTTAATTGTGTTAGGACATGGGAATTTTAACCGATATTGAAGGTTATGAGGGTCAAGAGTGGATCATGGTGAATTTTGGGGAATTTTTTTTGGCATAAAGTTAAAGTCTATAGGCCTTAGCCATTCATGACGTGACACATAATGTCACACCATGAAATCTCAAGGTTTTGGGAATTGGCCCCCATACTGTGAAACTATTTGATGTGACTTTTTTAATGTTTTTAGTAGTTTTTTTGTTAATCAATTTTTTAAATAAGAGGATGGTCTCCCCCTTCCCCATTACATGATGGGAGCTCCAATCCCTTGGTGTTCTTATCCTCTTCTATAGAGGATTTCCTTTGTTTTACAATATAATCACACATCATCAGTCACATTAGAGAGCTAGCGATAAGCCAATCAGTATTCCTTAATCTCATTTTCATTTCTTCAGTTGTCATGTGGTTTCTCCTCATTTATGTGTGTTTTTTCCTATATCTAGGGTATTCATATAATTTTATGATTTCTATTATATTAGTACAAATTAAAGGCTTATATTCTATTTTTGGGAATCTATGAGTATAATGTATGTTTATAATAAACTATCCCACAATATTTTTCGATTTTATTGACGTATATATTGTGTGATCATGCCAAATTTACCACACATTCAACTAATTTTTTTTAATTAAATACTTTGGACCTAGTTCATGAAATTTAAGTTCTCAATGGGCCACTAGCATTCTATTAGTGATTAAAATAGAATTTTATCCACCCATGGGGAGATCACAACCTTGGAAGTCGATTGAGAAAGATAAAGAGTTGACCCAATGGGTTCTTGGGACTTAAAATATGACTCTCTGTGTGATTGGGATATTAACCAACACTTTTGGTGTGTTTTAAATGAAAGATAATTTATAGTAATTTAAATTGGAGAACCTAGGGGTTCCATTAATTAAGTGATTGGACATTATTTATATAGAGATTCATGGTACATACTCCAAGGTCATGTGACCATATTTATTATATTAGTCTATTTATGATCAAATTAAATCAAGTGGGGGTGTTTTTCCATGTGCATTAACTTGGGAAAATAAAGTGGAAAATGAATTTTGTGACCCTAGGGTTTCTGAGGATTATACTTGTGGTATTTTTAAATTAAATTAATTTAATATTGTGTTTATTGTATATTTCGTTAATGAAAAATGATTGTAATTCCATGGGTGATATCATGTGGGTTCATTACTAATTCATGATTACTATATTTATTAGGATAACCCTCCTAGAAAGTGGAAGTGTACCCTGATAGTTTTTAATTCTAAGGGAGATAACCATTATGAGTGGTAATGATGCCTAATTAATTTTATTTCCTAGGATCAAACTTCTTGGAATTTTCAATGTTTCTTGATGACTTGGAACTCTAAGGGTGATGACCCTAAGGTTCATTGACGACACATGATAATTTGGAATGCCAAAGGTGATACCCATAGGTTCAATGATGATGTATGATGATGTGGAATGCCTTGGAGTGATTCCCCCATGGGTTTGGTGATCATGTATGATTACTTAGAAAGAATTAGACGACTCCATTTTGTTCGTTAGAATTTACTAATGACATATTGTGGGAATATACATCCAATTTAGGATGAATTGTGTATTCTAAATCCTAGGCATCATTCTAGAACCTAAGGATAAATGTTGGTTTATTTACTTATTTTTTCTTTTTTATTATTCACATATAGATGGAATTTATTGCTCAGAATATATATTATTATAGATGTCATTGGTGGTGGCCTATTCAGTTTTAATCACAGCCTCTAGGGTCAATGTGTGTTACCTGAGGAAACCTTCATGTTTGTAGGATAGGAAAAGGAAAATTACCTTGTGACTGATGTGTGTTTGGGTTGTTAGAATGGAGCATGAGTGTTTGGGATTGTGATTTGACTTAGAACTATTTTTTGGGGTTTTCATAGTCTTTCATTTGGTATTTTGGGTTTTATGTATATGATTTACTGAAGTTTTATAACTACATGACATGTATTATTTAATTTGTTTTAATATAGAATAGGTTTTTATTTATGTATCAACACTTTCCTAGATATCCGCTTTCTACTTTATTTTGATTTTATATATGATTTTCATTATTTTTTGTTTATACTATGATAAATAGGGTATAGTCTACCCTCTATTCAATTTTAGACCCCCTTTCCTAGTCATCATCCTCTGTATATGAGTAGGTGAACATGATGTAAAATGGAGATCTCCATTCTAAGAACATATTAATGGTATAGGGTGGTGAGATATTACATTCTATGATAAAAAAATTTGATTCAGTATATATATGTTCCTCCTGCACCAATTAAAATAGGAATTCCCAATGCATTGGTAAAATTATTATATATCATGAGCTGATATATCAAGGACTATGAAGTGAACACAATCCACTACAAGACTTTTTCTACTATGTGATTATGGTCTTGGTTTTCATATTTCACATAATATATGGTTTTTATGATTATTTTATGCCTCATTGTTATTTTATATATATATGTTATTAAATATTAACATGTTTTTTTATCATGGATCAAGATTATGGAATCAAGTTTCCACACATTTAGGACTCTTTTCTTATGTTATGGAAAAATCATTATGTCCCGATTCATGATTTATGATCTATGTAATTGTGGATAGGATTTTATTTTGTTATGTTCATGAAACATGATTATTTTATCATACATCCATGTTTATCTTATGATCACTTATGCCCTTAGATTATTATCTCTCATGTTTACCCTTAATGATAATCTTATATCACCCGTTTTTTTTATCCCAGATCAATGGTGTACCATTCAAAAGGGGGGTGAGGGTGTGAATTAATGGTACTTTTTTTAAAATTTCTTCTCAAAATAAATCTCTATGACTTATTAAGGTAGCGATTAACCCCATTTTTAGATTATATTTCTTAACAGTGTGATCTAAATAAGAAATTAAGAATAACATTATAAATTGAAAAAATATTATCCTCAATATGAGATAGTACTCTATGCCATGTTCACCTTCTATTGAGCCATATATTTTAATCGATCACTATAAGATTTTAGAAATTAAAAATAAAGATTAATTCATGCACAATGATTTGAGTAGGTATCATCTACTTCTTGAGGATGAGTACCATCCACTTCCCACATATGATGAATGATATTATTTATAATGGAACCACCAATTCTTCATGATTATACACACTCTTAAAATTAATAAGATCTTATGGACTTATAGGATGTCACAATATCAAATAAAAATATCTTCTTTTAAAATGTATTTAACTACCAAATAAATATCAGAGAAGCTCCATGCATGTCAGACTCCCTTCTCTATTAATCATTATGATCTTATCATACCCAAGAGCATGAATCATTGAAATAGAATTATTCCTCCATTGAATTATAATCAGTTTCCTCAATATTGTTATATGGACTTAGAGTATTTAGTTCACATAATAAAATTATTTTATATAAATTTTTACCTCACATTATAATTCATATACATTTTTATCTTTTGATTTATTGACACTTCCTGACAAGTTGTTTCATATAGTGATAATTTTAAATCTATTTCTCTATGAAGGGTCAATGCTTCAGGTATAGATCATGATTTGTGAAGGTACAATTCTTTTCAAATATATAATACTTTATTAAGAGTTTCTGATTTATGTAGTTATTTTTTTAGTTATGAAAAAATACTCTTAACTATTATTAATATCATCTCAACATCATTATAACTTTAATATAGAGGTTAATAGGAATTTATTGGCTAGTATATACATACTTAGCTCTGGTTTCTTAAAAAAGGGGATAACCACTCATGCTCTTGTGATGTAGAAAATCATTACAACCAAAGATCACAAAAAATAGTGTATTATCATGAAATTTTTTCTCATTACATACACTATTATTTAATTTCATATTATATTCACATTGTGATAATCACATACTTCATATTCCTCACATAAAGACTCTATGCACTGACTTTGTAAATCATAAACAAAATATGTGTAGTTCTATTACCTTCACTTAATTCATGCATCATGAACTGACTTTATGAAACAACCATAGAAAAATAGACTCATGAACTTACCATCCAAATAATATCCCCATGAACAATCCTCACATATGTCATGGTCATAATCCTCTATATCACCAATTATTTTAAATTAAGATGATAAAAAAATATTCCTTCATAACAGTTTCACATACTAATGTTCACAAACCAAGTATGAAAACCTTGTTTTACTACATCACTTTTGGTCACTATATCATTTTTAATATAATTTTTCATTTTTGATAAACCACATAGTTTATGAACTACATGGGACCAAATGGTTCATTGAAATGTCTTTTAATGATTTGTAAACCCTACTTCATAGTGAGGATGATGACTTACAATGTCATCATTTTAGCTTTAAATGTGAGGAATTATTTAAAATAATATTATAAACATCACATAAGTGAATGTAAAATAATAAATAATTCTATTAAGATGCTTCTTAATAATACTCAATGTGGTGTAGTGGAAAATTGAAATCCTACAGTACCACCCCATGTTGGAGTTTTTTGGTGCTTCTCTATGTTTTGGTCCTACCCTAGCACTACCCTAAACTTATTTATCTCCCCATGATAGTTTTGAACAATTCTGGCCTTTCTATATCTCTTGTGTGGATTCCATTAGTAGGTCCCTTATCAAGATCATCCCTACCATTTTTAGATAGCTACTTCAAGGGTTCTTTCTATGAGGTTTTGTCTAATTTTTTGGACCTACCTAAAAGGTTTCATTATCTAAAAAATTATACTTCGATAAACACATGATATATATAAAATCAAAATAAATTTCATAAATAAATATTCAAAAAACTTTTCGAGGCCACTCAATAACTCATTCACATATAACATCTTCCACCCAACATTTATAAGGCTGCTTTATTTAGTTCATTCAACTTCTAAAAGCACATGAAATTTATTCACATAGAAGAGAGGTTATCTAATCATATGATTTAAAATATCAAAATTACTTTCAATACACTTAAAATTATTCTCACTCTCCATTAAATATTTAACAACAAAGACAGATCCTTTAATAATTCCATTGGGTAATTCAATCTCCCCCTAGGATTTATTATCAAACACTATAAACCCTTTCCAAAAATCTCTAAATCATTCAATATAAACCAAATTGAAGCTTATATCACATGGTATATGTCTTAAAACACCACCATAGGATAATGTAGTGTTTCTATGATAATAACAATTCTTGTTAGGAATAAATTTTTGGACAAGTGATCAAGATTATCTCCCCCTTAATTCAAGCACTCAATTTTTAATATTCTATCCATTTTTTCAATAGGAAAGACCACTAGATAAAAACTATATAGAGGATTAGTACCATCCAATATAATATTTTGGAACCTTTTATACCAATTTTCATACATAATCCAAGTTTTAGAGGGGGTGTTCCCAATGTATACAAATAAAGTGAGATGGGTTGAACATTCATGTTCAAAATTAAAAACTCAAATCTATTTTTGGGAACTACCTAGGTGAATATATCATCATGTTCATCTCTTTTGGGAAAAACCACCGATTTTATTATTACAATAGGAAATATTTTATTTGATAAAGTTAAACTTGATATCAATTTTCTTAGATCAAGAGTGTTTCATATGTTTTTTATAATGATCTGTAACACTATGATTATTACATGAAATTTTCAAAGGTTGTTTGTTTTTTACCATTGAGTATTATAGTTTATCCTTCATCCAAATCATTCAGGAAAAAAATAATGGTTGAAGAAATATATATAGCTTCTGTGACTTCGGAGGTAATAGCATTTTTATTCTTATAGTGATAGAAAACAAAAATTTCTCCCAATATAAAAATGACACCTAAAGTAGATCTTTTACCCTCACAATCGCCTTCCAAGTAAATATCAGTATACCAAAATAGATTTAGGATATTTATAATTATGTATATATGACTATAAATCAAGGTTCATTTGATATAATCTTGAACCCTATTATCACCATTAAAGGTGATCATGTAGGGTAATGTTAATACCTTATATATAAACTCATATCGTAGACTATATTAAGTTGAGACAGAGAGAGAAAAACTATTTTACCATTCAATATTAATAACTACTTCTAATTTATATATTCCCCTTAAGCATATTTTCATATCTTAGAACAAAAATTTATAGGTTTAGAAACTATATTTGAGTCTTCCATGTTTAACTTATTTAAAAATTACTTTGCCACTTTTATTAGGAAATAAAAAATATTACTTTTATAACACTTATAATCCTAGAAAATATCTTATCTCTCTTAGAATATACATCTCAATTTTTTATTCATTTATCTGTAAAACACTTTAGATGTATTCTCTTGATCACCTAAGAAAATAAAGTCGTAAATAAACATAATTATAATAATATTTCCTTATTTCATTATATATATATATATATATTTCTATCCTTATTTACTTTTGGTAATTTCATTTATTTCAAATAGATGTACATATTTGAAAACCAGGACCTAAGATCTTTCTTTGATATATATAATTCCTTTTCAATTTTCAAACCATAATACATTTACTGTCAATAAGAAAACATTATTGTTGATCAATATAAACTTTCTCCCCTAACTCATTATTCAAGAAGGTATATTTTACATCCATTTGATAGATTTATAATTACTATGATATTTCACTACAATTAACATTATTATATCCTCAAATGAGGCAATGGAAGAAAATATATCTTCAAAATGAATCCCTTAATCTTTTCAGTACTATTTTACAATAAGTATGGATATATTTCTTATTAATTCTCCATTTTTATTCAATTTGTTTCTAAACACCCACTTAGCCTTAAAAATATTTTTTAATTTGGTTTTTGAACAAGATATCATGTGTAATTAGTCTCTATTTGGTATAGTTTATCATTAATAGATCCAAACAATTATTTATGCTTGATAGCCTCAAAAAATGATTAAGGTTCAATATAAAAGATGGGTGGGGAATCAATATATAACCTCTTGTTGGTTTTATTGTAAGATTATTATATCTCAATTTTTTTCTTATTTTAATGGGAAAAATTTTATTCATAATTATATTTTTTATCTTCATAGGTTTCTCAAAATTCTGTTACTTCTATTTTTTTATTTTAAATAGTCTCCACTTAATCACTATGTAAGAAAGATTTAACATATTATACATGTGGATCAACCTCAAAATATTCTTCACTATTTTTCCTAGAATTATGCTTATTATATCCAATGGAATCCTAGAAAACCACTTCACTTAAAACACTTAAATTAGGTTCATTTTCCAAAACAAATTAGCTAATAACAGTAAAACACTATATGGAAACTTCTATTCCAACATCTTTATCCATTTTTATTGGATATATTTCCAAGAAAGACAACTTCCTCAGCTTTATCATTATATTTTCTGTGATTTGTTCCAATAAGTTTCATGCTATAAAGGATGATAAAAACAACGAAATAAATTATAATTACCTTGACCTTGAACAACATAATATATAAAGTGAAGTTTTTAATTGGCCTTAGTAAACAACTATTTCAGATATGAACAACTATTCCAATATATTATCTCTAAAAAATTACTATTTCAATTCAATTATCATTGGTCTTCCCATTTCAACTAAACTCTCATTTGTTCTCTTAGTAACTCTATTTTGTCGAGGAGTATAATGATCATTGTACTGGTTCTTAATACCATTCTTAGTTTGGTTGTATTTAAAATAATTTCTAATGAAATCCTTTCCATTATCTTCCCTCTAAATTTTTATGTGAATTATTGGTTCCTTTTTAACTTTTCTTCTAAAAACATTAAGTATCTACATTGTGATGTTCTACAGCCACACTCTCAAGTATGGTGCTAAAAATAGTATAATTTTTATTTTTTATTTGATACAATATATGTGTCCTCAATTTAAAATTACATCGTCATTAACTAATATTGAGTCACCAAATTCCTAAGATCATTTGAGGTATAAAGCTTAATAAAATTTTGAATTTTAAAACATATCCAACCCAAATTATTTTTTTAAATATGATTTTTTTTCAATAATGAATACTCCTTGAAAACTTCTATAACTACAGTCAAGCTAAACATGACTTCATAATTTATCCTACTCTTCTATATTCCCTATGAAAGGGAACATTTTAAAACTCTTGGTGAGAAAAAGGCTCATTAGGGGGTTTTAAAACCAAGAATGCTTGACTGGTTTTTTGAAATTTCTGAAAACTCTTGGAATTTCTTTTCTTACCATAACATAATACTTTTACCTTATCAAACATTTTTTGAGCATAAAATTAAAATTTTATTTTAAATTTTAAAAAAAATTAATGAAAAAAAATGTATTTTTTAAAATAAACTTGAATAGTGAAAAACATTTTTTTTCAAAACATGTCATTGTGGATATTTTCAAAATACTATAAACCACTTTTTTTAAATAAAAAACTTTTCATATTTATAAAATAAAGAAAGAAAATTTTAAAATTAAAAAGTATACTCTTTCAAAATTCAAAATAGTTACTTGTAATATGAATCAAGTGATTTTTAATAGAAACAATTGAAATCTCAGAAAACAAAATTAATAAAGAAACTAGGAACATTGAAGGATATATAGGGCCTTCATGTCACTTAGTGGAAAAAGTCCCTTGATTATTGGGTTCAATCCCCTTTCTCCATTATAATTTATAATGTATGATTGTTATTTTGTTAATAAAACATTTTAAATGTTGATTTTTTTCAAAAATGGTGGGAAAATGGATTCATAAAAGGGAATAAATATGAAAAAAATGCTAATTTAATGAATGAAGACTTTACCAAGGATATTTTTTTCTATAAATACACATTTAAAAAAAATATAGGCATGGTTTTTTAGAAACTAAAACTTCATGGAAATAAATCTTTAAATTGAATCAAGAATAAATATGAACTTTTAAAGCTATCATTGATCATCAATGAGGAAAAATAGTTAATGTCCAAATAATAACATAATAATATATGAAATATATGAAGATAAAATTATTTTCAAAATAACACATGTTTTAATAAAAATACAGTAGGTGGGATTTTTTGAAATAAAATATTGTAGACCTGAAATAATAAATTTAAAAAGTGATAGAACTAATTTAATAAAATATTTAAATCAATTCCTTAAGAGAATTATTATTTCCAAAAATATCTAATAAAAAGAGATATGTTTAAAAAATAGAGGAATTGTTTGAGTAATTTAGAATATAAATTTTCTAAATGAGTTTCACTTACAATGAGGGTGTGTAAAATTTCAAAAGATGAAAAATATTTTAAAAATTTTCATTAAGGGGGGTTCATTTGAAAATTTATGACAATAATTCTTAAAATATTTTTTCTTACCTATTTCTATAAAAAAAACCTCCCTAAAAGTAAATACTAAATCTATATATTCTTTTCTCATTATCCCTCTTTAATACCACAATATTCATTTTTTTGAAGGGGCTATTTATGTGTTCTTCTTCTAGAAAACTCCTTTATATAGGCCAAACCACTACATTATTTTCCTTTGAATAGTATTTTTACTATTTTTATTTAAAAACCCGTTTTTAGTGACCCCTGTGTAGGAATTATTAGTTATGATATTTTTATAGGTATCATATGGCTTCTTGATCCCTTTAGACATGTGCTCACAACTAAGTGAATTTGCTTACCCCATACTAGTACTGTTATTCTAACATATCTATAGTTTTTTTTCTAACTAGCTGTGCGTCTTGATATCACATTACATTATATATATATATATATCTAACACTTAATAATGAAATTCTAGGATAAAACAAAAATATTTTATAATATTTATTTTAATTTTTATCTCATGTTTTTTCGTAGTTTTATGATAATCTCAAATCCTCGATGCTCAATATAGATGTGTGTGTGTGTGTGTCATGTTTATATAATCCACTATAGTAACCATGATATAGGAAATTGATGGGTTTATCCCTATTCTTATACCTTATAGGATATCTATATTGGTTCCACTTTGTACGATTTTGATACATCTAATGGAAAATGAAGATGCCAGGTTATGCATGCCAAATGGGCAATGAATAATATCCTTAAGAATTGCATATTGTAGGAAATGTTAAAGGAGATAGTTTAAGATAAAACCATGGACCAATTTGATTCATCATACTATTTATCAATCCTCAATCCTCTTGCAATCGATCTTCTCATAGTGTAGAATTTAAGGATGTGGTGAAATTCTAACACTCCTTGCATGTGGATACCCAAGATGACTTGAGGTTGAAGATGACCTTAATGAAATGGTCATAATAAGACCAAATCATTATGTGAATCCATTGTGTGGTTTTTTGATAAGATATTATATGCATATGTGTTGTAGATAATGGTAACAACATCAAATGATAGGTAAATATGATGGCGAGGAGGGAAGGTTTTTATTTTTCAAGGCACTTGTGTCCTTTTTAAATGGTGAAAAGTTCTTGATATTAGGACAACCCATATCAGTTCTATATTCAGACTCATACGACCTTATATTAAAAATATTATAAGTTTTGTAATGTTGAGATCTTTCTAGGCTTGGAGGTTCCCTACAATCGCCAGCCTGATACCCGAGCAATGATAACTGCTATCATTCCCCTATATGTCGTCTCATTTGCACCATGAATGAACTATGTTAGTGTTCCATTTCAAATTCCTATATAGCCACCATTTTTATACTATGTTTGAGCCTTTCTCTCAATGTTTTCCAGGGTTTGAATTTTTTTCTAGTAAATATATATATACACACATAATTATATGTATAAATTTTATAAATATAATATATTTTACAATACTAAAATATTAATTCCTTTTTTAGAAACTCTTAACTAAATAATGGATTCTATGAATATTTATCCTAGAGTTATTTTAAATTATAATGGTTTCTCGATTATTTCTCTATAAATATCTTAATTTAAAACTAATAACTTATATGTAATAATATTTTTTTTCAATTTTTATTACTTTTATAATTTATATACGAATATAACATGTTTCATTATAAATAATATTTCAATTTTATTTTTATAATTTATTAAAAAAATCTCAAATAATTAATTAAAATTTTCCCATAGGATCATACAATTAATGTCAAAGTATAAATTTTAGAATCTGTACATTATTTATAAAATAAAAAATAATAATAACAAGATAGTACTTTTAATGAATGAATTAGTTTAATTTATACTTTATAACTTTTTGAAAATATTCTAAAATGGGTACGATGTTCATTTTAATTATATATATCTCTTTTTATATGGTGTCCCCTAATATATCTAGTTTTATTTTTCATGAAGAAAGACATACCATGTCATATAACAATGTTTCATAGCTCCCTCATAATATTCTACTTCATTTTTTTTCAAAACTATCCTACACAATTTTGGTTGTACTAATTGGAAAATGATGAAGTTTAAAAAAAATACAATTACAAAATGTATAATTTGGCCTTATTTATATTGAATATCCCTACCAAGTTAGCTTTGAAATTTTCAAATAATAGTCTTTCTAAAATACCAAATATATGTCCAATAAGATAATAATTAGAAACTAAATGCGTAGAAGTTTCCTGAGGGTCTCCTTCTTGTATTACTATTTTAATATCATGGTTTATAACAAAATATAATGAAAATATAAAATATTTTAAAATTCCATGGTGATACCTCCATTTTCCCGAATCATGAAAGAATTTAGATTTTAAAATTTGGTAAAAAATTATCCATGAACTATGGTGATACTAAGGTATGGTGGAGGTATTTGATATACCATACAACTATTTGTAAGAATTTTGTATATTTCTAAAGTTCTATGAATTTAATGGGAAGGAATTTTCAATGAAAATTACAAGCATGTCGTCTGGAAGGGATAAACGAGTTCGTGTAATCTCCAACCTTTCGTCTTGTAACCAATACACATCATGTTATTATCAAACAACAAAATCGGAATCATCTATGGGATAGTAAATTTTACCTCCTAATTATGCACATATTAAATAATATTTTTCTTAATTTTGGGTATATTGAGTTGGTAAAGGTAAATTACATATTAAATTAATATAAATTTATTCAATGAAAAAACATACTTTTAAAAGACGACTCTACTAATTCCTAAATTCTAAATAATAAAACCCTAAAAAAAATAAAAAATATTATTTAAATCAATTTGTATATATAAAGTAACTTTTTTATAAAATATCTTCAATCAAATAATATTATAATCTTAAAATTATTAAAAAAATTGCAAGTCCTAAGTTATCCACAATTGATAAAATCCTAATCTCGAATGTTTATTAAACCCTTCTAGAATACAAGGGTGGCATACCATATCTATACTCATGAGTCCAGTGCTAAAAGAAACATACCTTTTTGTGTATTTGACACCAAATAAGTGATCCAAATTTAAGATTTAAACTTGAATAGAAAATATCAAGTCACCATATTTCCACGATTTTTTAGGACTTGAGATTTATAATATTAAGAATTTTCTAACATATCCATCCCATATTATTTCTTTTAAATTGGATTTTTTTAATAATAAAAACACCTAAAATACTAATCCAACTTTTCTCAAGCTAATCTTGGATTAATAATATCTTCTACTCATCAATAATACCTATGAAAATATCATTTTAAAACATAGTTTTAGAAAAAAGGATCCCTAAGGGATTTTAAAATCGAGAAATCATGATTGGTTTTTTGAAATACATGAAAACACCGTGAAAATATTTTCTTTTCAAAGAATAATACTTTAGGATTACAAAAAATTTGGTTTGATTATAAAATGACTATTTTTCATTAAAATCAAAAAATAATAATAATAAAATCACTTTAAAAAATAAAATTTAATAAAGAAAATATTATTTTTTCAAAATAAATATTTATGATGATTTGTAAAATACCATAAAACCAGAATCATTAAATAAAACCCATTTGGGATATTATAAAATCTAAACCGAATTTTTTAATTACAAACTTTTTCTTCTAATTTTTTTTAAAAAAAATCCTAATAAAATGAATCCAATTATTTTTAATAAAAACACTTGCAAGATCATAAAACATAATCAACGAGGAAACCTATAACATAGAAGGCTATATAGATAATACTAATCACTTGGTGGAAAATTTACCTTGAGGTTTATGTTTAATATTCATTCCACCATCATAATTTATAATGTTTGAGTTCAATTTTTTTAATAAAACATTTTTATCATTTATTTGTTAAAATAGTAGGAAACTAGATTCGTAAATGGAAAGGAATATGAATAAATGTTTTATTTATTTATAAAAACTTTAAAAAGGGTATTTTTCTAGAAATAAACATATTTTAAAAAAACTACAGACAAGGTTACTAATAAAAAAAATTAATGGAGATAAATCAATAAATTGAATCGAAAAGAAATATTATGTTTTAAAACTATAGTTGAACATCAATTGGAAAAAATAGTGCATTCCCATATAATAATTTAATCATAAATGAAATCGGTGAAGATAAAATAATTTTCAAAAGAAGGCATGCTTTTAAAAAAATATAGTAGTGTGAGTTTTTGAAATAAAATATTCTAAAAATGAAATGAATAATTTTAAAGTAGTTATAACTACTTAAATACTATTTTGAAATTAATTATTTAAGATAATTTTTATTTCCAAAGTACTGAAGATAATAAGAGATTTGTTAAAAATAGAGGAATTCTTTGAAAAAATTAGAATAGATTTTTTCTTTAATTTTTTTCCCTTACAAAGAGGATTTGGAAAAAATTATATATTGAAATTTAATTTGAAACATTTCTCTAAGGGGTCTTTTTTTAAACTTTATAACAATAATTCTTGAAATATTTTTCCCTTACCTACTCTTTTTAGCCAAACCTTCCTTTTCTAAAAACTCAATATCGTTTCCTAATTATTTACCCCTTATTCTAAAATATAAATATATTTCTAAAGGGTATTTTTTAATTTTATTTTTCCTTAACACACTTTTATATAATCCAACCCAAAATGTTATTTTTCATGGAACATTTTTTTTTATTTTTTCATTTAATAACATGTTCTTAGAAACCCTTGTTCCAAAATTATTTGGTTTGTTATTTATATTGTTCACCCATGAATTTTTAAACTATTTAGATTCTTAGACACAAATTAGTGGATTATTTTAACCATACTGATAATATTATTCTCACACGTATATATTGTTTTCTACAAACTAGATCTGTCTAGCTCTCGCATTATAGGATATATATGTACGTATGTATTGTGTATGTACGTATGTATGCATGGATGGATGGATGAGTGTAAGAATGTTTATATGTATGTATATATGTATATATATATGTATGTATGTATATAACTTTAGACCTCTCAATTGTAGTATACTAGGAGAACATAATTATATATTATGGTGTTTTTTAGAATTTTTATCTCATGTGTTTAAATATTTTTTGAAGATCTCATAACGTTGATGTATAATATTTGTGTCTATGTGTGTGTCTAATGTAGAGATAATCTGCTATAGTTGTGGTGAAGGGGGAATAATAGGGGATTGAACATATTCTCGCATTTTATTAGATCTCTATATAGGTTCCACCGTGTGGTTTTCTTACTTCTGAAGGAAAATTAAGATGCTAGATTATGCATACTATATAGACTATGATTAGTATCCTTAATAATTGAATATTGTAGGAAAGGTTATAAAATATGGTTTAAGTTACAACCATGGTCCAATGTGATTCATCATACTTTTTTTATTACCATTACTATTATAATTGATCACATTATGGTGTGATATTGATAGTTATTTTCAATTGAGAACTCCTCAATCATGAAGATACCCAATATGACCTTAGGTTTAAGATGACCTTGAAATGGTGGTCGTAAAAAATTCGTGAGCGTCATCTAAATATGTTGTGTGATTTTTTGATAAGATATTATATGCATGTATATCATCAATAAACCTAATATCATTGGGTGATAGGTCAAATGTGATGGGGAGGAGGTTGAGTTTTTAACATTTAAAGGTACATGAGTCCTTTTTAAATGGATAAAAATTCTCGATACTAAGGAATCCCACCTAGATTCTATATTAATATTCATAATACCTTATATTATAAATCATGGCAGTATTACAATGTTGAAATATTTCTAGGCTGAGAGGTTCCCTAAAGTCATTGGCTTGATCCCCCAACATGGCTAGCCTATACTGTTCCCATACTCACCAACTCATTTTCACACATTCTTTACCAGTTCATGTTCACCCATTCTGCTTCCTCTATATCCACTAAATCCATGTTTTGGTTGAGAATTTATCTCAGAGTTGGCCTATGTTTGGCCATTTTTATAGTATATATATATATCAACTATAATTTTACATTTTCTAATGTAATCTATTTTACAATTCCTAAGTATCAATTCCTTTTTTTGAGGTACTCTTAAATGTACAATGAATTCTACAAAAAATAATCCAAAATTTATTCTTCATTAAAAATGTTTTTCCATTAATTCCATTTTAAATATCTTAATTTTAAATTAAGACTTTATATTTCTTTATATTTATATTTCTCATGTTTTATTAATATTAAAATTTATATACTTATTTAAAATTAACATACCATATTATATTATAAATATTTTTTTACTATTATGTTTTATATTTTTCATCTAACAATCACTAATAATTAATTACCATTTACCAAGGATCATTAAATTATCATCAAAGTATAAAGTTTAGAATCTACATATTATTATTTAAATAAAATAATAATAATAACAAGGTTTAACTTTTTATAAAATGAATTATTTTATTACATATATCATCTCTTTTTGAAAAGATTATTGAATGATAATATTCTAATGAAATAGATATATTTTATTCTTTAAATGAATATGCTTCCTAACATCTTATATTAATCTCTTCAAAATTATTCCTATAATTTAACTCTTCATTCTTCTCTCTATAGTCATATTTTTAGGGGTTATCCAAATGTTTTGGGCACAATCGAGGCACCTAGTGGGAGGATAACCATTAATTTTTTTATTGGATTTGATGGATAATTTTAAAATTTTAAAATATATAAACATCATGATCAATGAAATTATTCCATCAAATATTGACATAGGAAAATTATGAAACCTAAAGAGGTTATTTTTTATTTTAAATTTATAATGAATTTATTCAAATATTAAGAAAGAATACCACTTCTTTTAAACATTATTCAATGATGATATTAATCTTTTGAAACCCTTTTTAGATTACCTTTTTTTGTGTATGGAGTACCCAATGTAGATCCCCACTACAGGCGATCCACACACACTCATTTGATCTTCAAACAACACCAATGGAATGTTGGGTGCTAGTGAAACAAATTAACCCTCTTGTATTGTTTAACCTGATCACTTCAATTTCCTTCAGGCTAGAAGGAATCCATAATGCTTGAGATGATGTGAGATGGATGAATCAACATAGAAATATGTTGTGTGCAATAATTCTCAATTCTTGATTAAATATACACAATTCATAGTTATCTACTTATAGAGTCAGTGTTTAGGTTAAAATAATATCTAATTGAATAACGAACCTTAAATAATATAATAAACCAAATCTTACCAAATGGTATATAACAATAATTTTAATATTTTGTATCTTCTACTAACTAGAGTGATATTAAATATTATTTCACAGGCATGTAAATTAATAATTATCACCAGCTATGATATTTTTTCTCTTATCCTCCTTAGTAATTATAAAATACCCAAACAAATATTTAACTAAATATTTTCCATAAATAAATATAAAATTCATAATATAAAGAATAAATATTTATTAAATATTAAATAAATAAAAAAAATATTCTATTCAGTGTCTAGAAAATAAATTTTAAAATTTGTGATCAATAAAACCTGAATATAATTAATCTTTGTCACTGAGAATAATATTTATCCCAATAATTAAATTCAAAGAAAATTTAATTTGGATCAATAGAAACACAAATTGTGTGACCCTATAGGAAACTTTTTCATTGGTATTAGATAAATTTCCTAGAGTCCAAGATTACTGCTTAGAAATAGTTCAAGGAACCTAAGAAAAAAGTTAATGTAATAATATCAACAACCACATACGAGTGATTGATATGTAATATAATCCCTTTATCTCAATATCCAATAAATTAGGTTTCACATACTTGTCCTCAACCTATTTTTTTGATTTTTCTTTCTTTAACTATATGAAATAAACATACCATTAAACCATGGGAATGGAATTTAATGTGTTGGTTACATTTCAATCAAATGGTCAAGATATCAACATTCATATATATGGAAGGTACAAATACTTCCCTAACTTATCCATCAATGACATGTAATTCATGACGCACCCAACATTACCAACTTCTCGTGAACATTTGGTTCCATGGTTTTGGTCAGTAAATCTGAGAACATAAGTTAAGACATTAATTAATGATAATCTTAATGTCTAAGAACCATTACACACACTCATAGATAAAAATATATGACTACACATAAAGATGAAGAATTACTACTAGTGACTCTATTTTCATAATATTTAATTATAGATATTACCAATTGAGACTTTCTTGAGATGAGGTCTCATCCACTTATGAGTACTCTAACATGAATATCAATATACTTTGTACCCCATATAATAATTTCATCAAATCATAGAACTAGATTTAAGAAAACCATCATTGAATCTCATGGTACTAATCATAATGGATAATTTTTATTCTATTTTTAATGTTGAATATAATAAAATACATTATTACATAAAATTCATGAATAATAATTAACAATATGTAATAATATTATTTATAAATAATTAAATCTTTGACTATACATGTAATCCAAATTACAGACAGTTGGTTCTAGAACACCAACTTTGTTAGACTCCCACATGGACTAGAGACAACTTCTTTTGAATTTTAGTATGCTAGACCTCACATAATTATCATGTTTCTACTATGTTAATGATTTAGTCAATGGGTCCATCATATTGTCTTATATGGATATTATACTCATTGAAACATTTCCTCTTTGATGAAAAATCATCAAGAGATGATACTTCCAAGGTATTTTCTTCATCTGCTGATGTGACCTGGGCTCTTTTTTAAGGGCCACCACTATAGTATTATCACAATAGAGTGTGATAGGGTCTTCATTTCTAAGTTCCAAATTAATAAAATTGATGATGTTGTGTATTAAAAATACTTCTTTAGTTTCTTCACAAGCCATACTATGTGTGGAATCTGTTGTAGAATCTATAACCATAGATCTATTTTGGATCTTCAGTCTCATAACACCTATGTTAAAGGTGATGATATATCTCCTTTGTTATTTTAAATCATCTGGATATACTTTTAAACTAGCATCTATATGTCCTCTGTTGATTAGTTTTTCATCTCCTACATAGACTAAGAACAAAAAAAATAGTACACCTCATATGATTAAGTATATTCATGACTATCATCCAATAGAGGTCACTGGGGTAAACTTGATATCTTCATAACACACTTAATATAAAGGAAACATAAATCCTATTATATAGTATAGAATACATGACTGGTGAAATTTCCAACAAGTATGGAATCCTTATCATCCTTTGCCTTTCCTCATGCATTTGTGGATACATTTTCCTATAAAGATGAATGTCTTGTGAAATTGAAAACAATCCCCTATTGTATTGCTCCCTAATTAATATCTTAAGTATCTGTCAATATATGTACCTTGACTTAGAATGGCCAGCCTATTGGATCTGTCATTATGGATCTTGATCCCAGGAATATATGTCACCTCACCTAAATCCTTCATGGATAATTATTTATTCAACCAGGATTTAAGATACTATAAGACTGGTAATTCATTTCCAAAATGTAGTATATCATTGATATATACTATTTATGAAATGAATTCACTCCCACTAAAGTGATTATAAATACAAGGATTTCATGTATTCTTTATAAAACAAAATTTCATTATAGATTCATAAAATATAATTTTACATGACCTAGATGTTTTCTTTAACACATAAATGGATCATTTGAATTTTCATACCATTTTGGCATATTTTAGATTCATAAACCCTTTATATTATTCCATATAGATGTCATCCTAAAGGTTCCCATTAAGTAAGACTATTTTGACATCCATTTTCAAAATATCTTAGTCATGGAAAACTACAAAAGAATGTATAATTATATTGAACTTAATCATGGTATCTCGTGAAAATGTTTAGTCATAGTTTATTCCTTGATGTTGTTTGAAAGCATTTTCAACTAGCCACATCTTATACGTACTGACTTGTCCATCAATTGATAGTTTCTTCTTGAATATCTATTTATAAAAAAAATTATTTACATACACTAGAGGATCTACCAAAATAAAAAACTTTTTTGGTACATGGAATCCGTTTTAGAATTCATAGTTCTTTTCCACTTTGAGAAATATTTTCCACTTACTACTTCCTTGTAGATTATAGGATCATTATTATCAACTAATAATAATTCACCACACTCAATGACTAGAAAATCATACCATTATGGTTCCCTAACCTCTCTTTTACTCATAAATAGTAGTTATGTTTCTAGAACATCATCTTTCACAGGACGTTTTAGAATCTATTCATGTGCCAACACTTGTGTACCTTGATCCTGAACATCATAAAATTGTTTCTTTCTCCCACTATCTCTTTTAAAGATGTGATCCCTCTAAAAAAATATAGTGTATCTTTCCACTATTAAATTTTATATTGAGGGTTCATATATGTAATATCCTCTTGTTTTCATAGGTTATCATATAAATGTAAACTTTGTAACTTAGAGTGAATGTTTGTTTCTTAAAGAGTCACTAACAAATTCTTCACCCACCTACACATGTAAGTATAAAAATATAAGTTTTATACACTAAAAAATTGATATATAATACCACACGTCACTTTATTTTTAACCTAGTTTAGTATTTTTGCTACTTTATATGAATTTGATCCTCAAAAGGATAATAGAAGACTCACATGAATCTTCATTGATCTCACCATGTACAATAGTGTGTGGTTCCTCCTTTCTCTTACACCATTCCAATAATGTGTATAAGGATGAGTGAGTTGTGATAGAATCCCAAACTTTCATAAATAATCAATTAAGTATTGATTAACATATTCTACACCATGGTCAAAGTGGAGTTTTTTAATCTCATTACCAAGATAGATATTAACTTCATTATTTTATTCCTTAAATATCTCAAAGGAATCTAACTTTAAACTCATCAAGTAGACATATCCATATTTTATGAAACCATTATTGAGTGTTATAAAGTATGATTATATACCCCTTTATTCAACTGGAAATGGTACACAAACATCGGTATGAAAAAATTCAATAAGCCCATTTTCCATTTCACCTTTTCAACTAAATGGGGTTTGTTCATTTTTACTTGTAAATAAGAGTGACTTACACCAAGTGGTTTTATTTAAAATGAATATAAATATCCATATTGGTTTAATCTAGTCAAATTATTTTCATTTACATGAACTATCTAGTGATTCCATAGTTTTGTGTGGTATGATTCATGTGAAGTATTTTTGTTATCGATTTTCATTAATTGGTTTGTGTAATTCAACACATAAATACCATTATTTAAATATTCCTTACCATACAAAATAAAATATTTATAATAGAATAAAAATTTATTACCAAACATGATTATAAATCCACCTATATAAAGTATGGATATAAAAATATTATTTTTGGTAACCAATGGAACATAATGATAATATTTTAAAACTATGATCATTTTAATTGACAACATAAGGTGGTAGTCCCCAATAATAATGATAGTAAATCTAGATCTATTGGATTATCACAAATCTCCCTCCCCTCCATCTACATTTCAAAATCTATATGGTTTATACATTATAATACATATGTGAGCACTATATTCTATATTTAATTTTTAATTTTTAGAAACAGATAGATTTCACTTGATAAAAAAATGAAGCCGAAGATTCCCCTTACTTCTTTGTCTGGGTGTATTTTTTATTCAAGTGGCCCTTATTTCGACATGTGGAACAGATAGCATCATGTTCCCTTCCTTAACCCTTGATCTTTCTATTCTTAGAATGGAATTGTGAAGAAGGTTTGGGCTTAAATCTCTTCACCAGGCCTTTACTTTATTCACTAAAAGTATGAAAGGATTTTTAAAATTTATGTCCTTGCCAAATTTGAAAAGTAGAGTGAGAAGATATTGGAGATACTTATCAATGTTCTTCATATTAAAATTAACAATATAGATATAGAATATCTTAGGGAGTGATGAAAGAATGATATCAGTACATAACACTTTAGGTAGTTCAAATCCTAGAACCTCTAGGTGCTCAATGTATACAGTGAGTCTGACTATGTAAGGCCTAGCTAGTACATCTTCTCCAAGTCTACTCTTAAAGAGTTCCTTGGATATATCAAACTATTAATTTATATATATCTCTTTATATTTAAAATGGAGATGATCTATCATACAATAAGAGTTCTTTTCTTCATGTAACTTCATGAGTTTTTTAAACATGGATGAAAGAATTAAACACTAAACACTAACTATTTCACTCAAATGTTTATCATATATAGAGAAGTATGAATCAATCACATCCTTTTCAAGTGAATTGGGTAGTGGGAATTCTACCCTGTAATATTTCTATCCATGGTGAAACATAACCCATAGGCATCTGAACCATTCCTGAATCTTACTACAAATAAGAAGATGTTATTTCTCTGATACTAATTGTTGGGATAATGTGGTTAATGAACTTTCCATTATTATAAAATTATAAAAGAAAATATTATTAGTAATTTACATGATTATAATTTATGTGAGATATAATGAAATAAATTTTTTTAAGACTCCCATTATTTTATCAAATCCCGGTATTCCTCACTGTTGAACATGAAAAGTCTAGTTTTTCAAACATTCTAGTGAATAGGATCCATATTCCCCTTCTCATAACCCAAAAGTGGGATCAATAAATTACTCTAAGGTATAGGTAAAAAATTATTTTCCCACTACAATGTTACAGCTCTTTGATGTTGGAGTTGGTGGTCTAGAACCAACTACTTTGTACTTTATTCATTAATAAAATCCTTATCACATCTTGATTGTTCTTCTGCGTGACAATGCATGTGATATTGTCCTAAGGACTGCTATTTCATTAAAGGGTCATAGCGGATCCCTACTATGATGAGAACCTAGAAGTTCCATAACATTGTTCTTGAATATATGTTCTATGGCCAGATGATATTATTTGAGGGACACAAATAATAAAGGTCATTAGGGGTGAGGACTCATAAAACTTTGAGTCACCTTCTCATGGTGTGCGCCCTTGGTAATATCTAAGAGGATATTATGAGAACCAGACCCACCAGTAGGAAATCCACATTTCATAGTGTCATTGTATGTGAATGGTTTCTTTTAATTTATTTATTTAAATTAAATTTTTTGGCATGTGAGACATCTCCTCATTAATATGTAGGGTCTGCGCGCCCAATGTTTTTTATGTAAAAACCCCCTTTTACCCCTCACCTGCATGTGAGATAAATGAAAATGTAATGGATGGAGACTCCAAGCTAGTGGAGGCGGCTCAAGTCAGGAGCCAAGGTGATACCAATCCAAGGAGATACAAAGGTGGATAGGTGGAAAGCTATAAACACGAACCCAAAAGGTTCAAGGTGTTTCTCCCCTAGGTCTTGGGTTAGTTTATCAACCACTAGATAAACTAACCAATAGAAAAAGCTCATGATCATACCATTTATTTTATTTCTGTCAGTTGCATGGTTTATTTATTGTGGGTGTGTTGTCACGATCACACAATTAATGAATTAAACGATCATGCAAGATGGAACTAAAATAAAATCGGCTTATACGTAAATATTATCTTAGACATGTTTAATCACTTAAGTAAATCCCACTTAATATTAACAAGCATGTAATCAAAGATAATAAAATGGAAATTTACGTATAAGGTTAAAATCCTTGAAAAGAAATATTAAGTCGGTATAGCCTTCCATAATATTGGTTAGAATCGAACCATAGTTCAAAGTGCTTGAACAACCCTAGTTGGAGGGCCTTCAATTATTGAGGAATTATAATTCAAGTTTTGGGTTGACTTGACCTGGTTCACATTAAGGGTTGACTGCCACAGCAAGACTTGGTGTGACCAAGAGGCAAAGGTTGAGGAAATCCAAAATAAAAGGATTTCAGGATTGGGGAGTCCACTCCACGAATCAAGGAGCTGCGAGTTAATGTAGTTGGTATTTGGAATACCTACCTAAAACCCTTCAGGTTTCTTGACCAACCCTATTTGGGGCAATGCGAAGGACAATATGGATCCTTTCCACTAGAATATTTAGGCAACAGAATATTATAAAATCAATGGTGAGGGCTATTGGATTTCGATAAAATAGTGGGAGACTAATAAGTATTAATTTATTTATTTGTCTCAGTTTTGTAATAAAGTACTAAACCTTTACCCATATTAATTTGTAGAAATGACAAGAAAATGACTTCAAACATATCATTGCGAACCATACTCGAGAAGGAAAACCTTCTCACCGGCACCAATTTCCAAGAGTGGCAGAGGCGTTTACACGTCATCCTTCACCACGAAAGAAAATTGTATGTGCTGGAAGATCCTATTCTAATTGTGCTTGGGAAAGAGGCCAGTGATGAGAAATTGTCTCTCTATATGAAACAAATGGATGATGCCACATATGTCCAGTGTTTCATGCTATTGGCCATATCTAATGAGCTCTTGAAGCAACATGAAAACATGGACACATATAGCATGATGTCTCACCTTAAGGATCTCTACCAAGATAAGGAGAGATAGGAGAGGTATGAGATCTCAAATGCTTTGTTTACAACTAATCATGGAGAGTCTACGCCAGCTGGGCCTCATGTAGTCAAGATCATTGTCTACATTGAATGCCTATACATCATAGGGATTAAATTCCCGGATGAGTTGCGTACAGATCTCGTCATATCATCACTGCCCAAGACCTTCTCTAGCTTAATTGTCAATTATAACATGAGCGACAATGAGAAGAGTCTATCAGAGCTTCTGACCTTGATTCCACAGGTATACAAGGACATGGGGCATGACAAACCCGCAGTCTTTATGGTGAACAAGAAAAGGAAGGGCAAGGAAAAGGGGCCAAAGACTTATAAATGATCTGAAGCCCCGAGTATCGTCCCTCCAAGAAGGGGAAGATCAATAGGCAGGGCAAAGAACGGGAGGCAGTGTGTTTTTCATGTGGCAAGCAGGGCCATTAGAGGAAAAACTGCACCCAAAAGCATGGGGACACTAAAGGTGCATTCGTTATTGTGTGTAATCTTTCCATTTCTACACATTGGGTATTAGATACAGTTTGTGGGGCTCACATATGTATTCAAATGAAGGAACCAAGTAGATTTAGAATGATTTCCAGAGGAGAGGTGGATCTTCGAGCTGCAAATGGCGCAAGGCTGGCTGTGTTGGCTATTGGCGACTACCACCTCTCATTGCCGACTAACATGATTTTGGTTTTACATAACTGTTATTATGTGCCTAGTGTTACCAAGAACATAATTTCTGTATCTTGTTTGGATATGGATGGATTTATTTTCATGTTTGGAAATAAGGGTTGTCTCTTTTAAGAACAATGTATGTTATGGTATGGCACATTTAAATAATAGTTTGTATGTATTAAATAACAAAAAACCAAGTGTTGGAAATCGATAACGAAACAAACTCACATGACTCATACATCACCTAGTTGTGGCATCACCGTCTCGGTCATGTAAACGAGAATCACTTAACAAAGCTCTGTCAAGATGGATATTTAGACTCTACTAAGCTAAAACCACTTGATAGATGTCACGCTTGTTTATAAGGTAAAATGAACAAGCCGCCTTTCGGTGGACAGGGTGAAAGGGACACAGAGCTTCTAGGATTGGTACACATGGATGTATGTGGACCATTTCTAGTAGAAGCTAGATGTAGATATTCTTACTTCGTTACTTTAACTGATTATTTGAGTAGATACGGATCTGTCTACTTAATGAGGTATAAGTCAGAATCCTTAGAGAAATTTAAGGAGTTAAATAATGAAGTAGAGAATCAGCTTAGTAAGAAGACAAAGAAACTTCGATTGGATCGAGGTGGAGAATATTTGAACCAAGAGTTCATCAATCTTCTACGAGAGTCTGGGATTCTATCTCAGCTCACTCTTCCTTATACACCATAGTGGAATGGTGTTAGTGAAAGGAGGAACCGCACCTTGTTGGACATGGTGAGGTCGATGATGAGTCATGGGGATCTTCCATTATCCTTTTGGAGATATGCATTAAAAAATACAGCATACACATTAAAATGAGTACCAACTAAGGCGGAAAATGGAATTCCCTCCGAATTATGGAATGGAAAGAAACCCATTTTGTCGCATACACGTGTATGGGGATGCAAGGCGTTTGTTAAGGCCTTCTCAGGCAAAAAACTAGCACCCCAAGGCACGAAGTGTATCTTTATATGATATCCTAATGAAACCAAAGGATATTACCTATATAACCCTCAGGACAAGAAAGTGACTGTCACCAGAAAAGCCATCTTTATTGAGAGGGAACACTTCCTCAAAAAGGATCGTGGGAGCAAGAATGACTTCGACGAAGTTGATGCTCAAGATACACATGAGTTGGTACAGGAAAAAGTTCCACAGGTCCCCGTGGAATAGGTTCCAGAAACACAAGTACTGCGTAGGAGCTCAAGAGAGGTAAGGGAACCAGAGAGATTTGGTTTCTTAGTCACCGAGGATGGAGAATCATTATTGTTGGAAAATGATGAACCTCTCTCCTACAAGGAAGTAATAGAAAGCTCAGAAGCTGCAAGATGGCTAGAAGCTATGAATTCTGAGATGGATTTTGTAACACCCCGAGATTTTATGAAAAAATATTATTTTAATTTCATGTCTTATGTTGTATTCTACACCAAGATTACCTTGCGCTATACGCAACACCGTATTAGCTTGCAGTATACGCAACACTATTCTTGGACCGTGTTACACACAATTTTGATAATAGTTATTATACGCAACATTGAGTATATATATATATATATTAAATGTATAAATGAAATATGGTTGGATTCTGTTATACGAAACAACGAAGGATTCTTTCACAACACGCAACCCTGACTTGGCTTGCATTACACGCAATCGCGACCTTCCTCGATAGCGTGTGTTGTACGAAATACCAGGTTTTAATAAACAATGTTATATTATTATAATATTGTCATGAACTAGACGTTATGAATAGTATTAACTAAATTTTGAATTTTATAACATTATTATTCATCTTACACATTTCTAGAACATGGTATAAGAACAAAATAAATTTTTCGGGTAAAATAAGTATTTTTCAAAAAATGCAGTTTTGCCGCCTTTGGATGGCGCACCCACTTTAAATATGGTTTTTGACATGTTTATAAGTTCAATTTGACAAAATAAAATTCTTCCTTGTAATCAAGAAATAAAAATTTACTTTGGATAAAATTTTCATATTATTCTGGTAACTTTCACATTTTAATGAATAGAAAAAACACGCTATATTTTAATTAAAAACAACTTTTTTCATCGTAATATCTTATGTGGTTAAATTATAATATTGAATGGTTTTAAAGTATAAATAGAATATATTTTTACCATTTAATATAATGTATGTCATTAGCATTGATTTTACCTTGAATTCGTAAGTTAAATCAATTCAATCTTTTGCAATGTTTTAAACAAAAACCCGTTTTTATTTGAAAACGGGATTAATTTTAATTTAATTTCTGCAACTTATGTGTATTGAATTTTAAAAAATGGATTCCATATTTGGAATCAGTGGGTCCAAATTATGTTAATATTCTACTTTTTATTTTTGAGAATTATGAATATTAACTACGGTAAATTTTATTTACCATACTTAAAGGTAAATCGGGTAATTAAGGGTAAATATAATATTTTAAAATTACCCTAACAAATGTCAAAATCTTATTTGATGACTAAAAGTCGACCCATATCACCTAAGGGTCGGATTAGATTCATTTAATTAAATTTTGTCAATGAAAATAATTTAATTATTATTAAAACCAAAGAATGTGACAACATGTCACTTTCTTAAATATTATAAGTATAATAATTTTAATCTAGTGATAAACTTCATGAAACCTAGAAAATAAATAGTCTCCAGAAATATAATACAATTATCTACATCATAGGAATTTATTTATAATTTTTAGGGATTAAATAATTATCATTTATTATGACACATAGATGATGCAGTAATTGTCTTATTATTGAAATATTGACATAATTGATGTTATAAACACCAAAATAAATGTAATTTGAGAATTTTTATGAATTCCACTAATTTTCTAGGTTACTATGATATATTAGTGTTGATTTAATAAACTTTGTTTGAACATATAATTCTGTTATGACTTTCACAAAAATCATATATCAAATAGTGTCAAAATTGACACAAAATAGTTTTTAAATCAAATATTATATTATTAATTGTTATCTTATTCCTAAAAATCTAAGGTTCGGGAAAATGACTTAGATAAGGATATATATATTAATAATAAACAATTTGGGGTTAGTTTGGCATGTTATAGTAAGTGTATTAACCATATAGTGAAAGAAAACAAAAAGACACGGTAAAAGTTAAATTATTTAACTTAGAGTTAAATCTAATTGATAAGGTTAAAATAATACCCTAAACTTGTCTAAATCTTATTGGTTGATAGGATTTCGACCCATCCCCACTTTAGCTTCGAAATAAGACCCTTTGGAACCATTATAAACCGATTTTGACTTTAATATAAAATAATATTTTGAGATATTCCTAAGGTACCCCTCTCCTCCCTTATAAAAGGACACCTCCTCCCCCTCCTCCTCACACCAATTTGAGCACTCAAGCTCGGCCAACCTCTGCCAAAATCTCTTCTCCACTTCCCTAGAAATATCCTAGAGGTTCTGGTCTTCCTCAAAGACCAATTTTAGTGCCCTAAGAGGAGGTCTCAAAGAGGCACTTCAAAGAAGAGGTAATTACCGTTACCAATTCTTTCATCTTTATTTCTTCTTCCACTTCTTATTCTTAGGATGTTTCATTATGAAGTAATAACATCAGTATCACTCATATACTGATATGTTATTATAAGTATGAAACAACCCTATTTCACCATCTATCCATCCTACGGAAAAAGAAATCACCGCGCGTGCGTACGTACGGAATACCGTCTCCACGCCGTGGTGTAATCTATTTTCCACCACCACCTTACATGGATGGGTATAATGGTGTAAAGAATAACTATACATAGTTATTAAAACATCATATTGATTCTGATATATTGTATAATCCACTCCAATTCAATTCAATATTTATAGAAATGATATCATCGCTCGTGCGTACGTACGGACTACCGTCTCCACGACGCGATGAGATTCATTCTCCATGTTAACCATTTAAGAATGATTATAATGTATATATAAGAAATAATAATGAAATATATGAAATTATAAAGCTACTGGATTTATGTATATATATACATATGTATGTCATCTACTTACTTCCATTTCAAGACAATAAGGAAAGAAAAACAGCGTTCATGCGTACGTACAGACTACCGTCTCCATGAACGGTGTTTTTTGATTTTATTTATCTATCTATTATATATATATATACTGAATATATATGATATATAAATCATATTTTATATTCTGGAAGTAAGTAAATCATGATATAAGTAATAATGATGTCAAGAACAACAAGTCAAAACACCTACGATAAATGAAACGATTTTACCCAAAACGCTTCTTTAACATGGAATTTACAAAAGAACGGGTAATATAATGTCATAAGTGAACCATATATGATATCATAACAATGAATATGATTCTGTAATAAGTCAATGACATTATTTAAATCATTATACAGGAGGTTCGGACACATACGAAGCAAATTGGACCTAAGGTAAGGGAAATATCACAATCTCATTTTTATCCGAGATTGTTTATTCGTAAGTATTTACTGGGGTGTATTTTATCATCCACATCCATGTTCCCTCAATATGTAATATTGTTTCCATCCACTTGAAATAGTTTAAATCCAATTTTACCCTTAGGTGAGTTTTTAGTAAAGAATATGAAAGGAATCTTTTGTCGTTTTTCCGTACGAGGTACTTTTTGACTTTTCCGACAAAAGTACGAAGAATGTTTTTTTTAACTTATACGGCATGAATGGATTTTTAAAACATTACTTCAAAGAAGCTTCCTTTACAATTTTTCAAGTTTATTTTTAATCAACTTCTTTTATTTTAATGTTGTATGACATGTTATGAAAGGAAAAATGTTTTTGAAGAAGAAAGGATATTTTCCTCAAGAATTCAATTCAAGTGTTTTATCAAAATTATTTTCCATCTAAGATAATAAAGGGTTCTGTTTCTATCCATATTTTTACATTGGTTTGACTATGTTGTGATGGAATTATGTTTATGAATTCCTTTATCATATATTAATTTATGATGTCATGATGTTTCAAGAATCCCATTTTTGTTATATGTGTTATGCGATGATGTATGTTTTATGATTATGTGGCACACATAAGAAAGGATTCATTATAAGATGGGTGGGACCTATATCTCTCTCCAATGCATTGGGTAATGATTTTATATCTCATGAGATAGACATGGATGGAACGGAAGGTTATTTCGGTTCAGTGATACAGGACTGAAACGAGGAGTGAACTCGGTTCAGAAAGGGACTTTGTCCACTAAGATAGTCTTGGCAATGAGTCATGACTAACAAGAAATGATTTCCATGATTATGTGTGTATGCCACAAAGTTTCATGTTTTAAGTTATGATTATTGGGATTACATTTCACTTCTATGATTTATCCCATGTTATGATGTTATGATCTTTTTTTGCAGGTTAAGATTTCCAAAAGCTATGTTCTTATATATATGATGTGATTGATATTTCTTTTGTTTACCCTTACTGAGCATTTGAGCTCACCCTTTTATGTTTTCTTTTCCCCAGGATATAAAGAAAGGTTTTAGGTAAAAAAAAGGGATGACCTTTATGGGAGATATTGAAGAACTTTCACCACGATTAGAAGATTACGTTCCGAGTTTCCAAAGACACTAAACTATTACGATCCTTTAGTGTGTGTTTTTGTTATGTACTAAGTATTCCACAAATGTAATGTAATTTCAATGTACGTCAAACTTCGGGTCTCTACAGTTGGTATCAGAGGAAAGGTTTAGTCAACCTTTGGAAACTAGGATGCGAGAACTTTAGTGAGATTCCTAGAGATATTTCTAAGGTATGTCTAGGGATGTCCCTAAGGTTAAGTATACGTATTGGTTATAGTACTAGAATTACGCTAACGATCATAGAATTAAACCTAAGATGTTAGATATTGAAGGTACTCCCCCTTTATTATGTTGTTTTCTCTAGCATGATTTTTGTCTCTCACACTATTATTTTTGGGTTTTAGAAAATGGCTGGAAATAAGATGATTCACAATAATGGAGGATATGATGGACAATGGAATGATATTCTTCATGAGCAACCAAATCAAATGGGATTTGGATGTCCAAACATCATTATTATGCCGAATCAGCAATCTCACAACCTGATCAATAAAGTAAAATTTGGTAAGTTTCCTGACTCGACTAATAAGAGAAAGATGGAGTTCCATGATGATCATAGAGGAAAGAAAGTTCAATTTCCCCTATGTAAATCATGTGGGAAGAGGCATCAAGGAGAATGTTTCAAGGGAACTGGAAGATGCTTTGGGTGTGGAAAAGAAGGACACAAAGCAAGTAAGTGCAAAGGAAAAGGGTCAGTTAACACCATGGATGAGGATAATGGTATTGCTACGACATCAAAAATGGTTAAGTGTTTTAAATGTGGAATGTATGGGAATTATGCAAACAAATTCCCTAAGGGAAAGACTCATGAAGAGAATCAGTATGGTCATATGGGTAGTATTTATGTGGATGATGATGAAGAGACTACAAATGATATGTGAGATGAAAGAATTTTTGAATCTCGGTCAATGGTTTAAGAATGTAGTGGAATGATTACATGTTTATCATGTGTAATTTTGGAATAAAGAGACATCTATGGATTGTTACACTGTTGTCTTTCCTTGTGTTTTGAAAGTGTGTGATTAATGTTACCAGTATCCATGAAAGGTTATTCAGATATTTTTGGAATGTAGATGATATGCGCATAATGAAGGGATAAGGAGAAAATTAAATGTTTGATAGTATTCATGAGCTCATGATTGATATAAGGACTAAGTGATATCATGGTTTGAGTATATAGAATTTTGAGGATTTTGGTATGTGGAAAGTGTTAACTTTTAACTGCACTCATGTTTTCACTAAGGTATTCAAGAGAATACACGATTAAGGACTTTGAATGTTTGGAATGTGACCAACAAGACATATCTTATGATATGTGGGGATCAACGACAGTATTAAATCTCTGGTAATCATTGTCACTATATTATGAGAGTGGACTGCATTATTATGTATAATCCTAAATATTAGACTGGATTATGTTGGACATAAGTTAGTATTGTTTAAGGATAGAAGATTTTCGATATTATTGATGGGATGTTATAGTAACGTAGTTTTAGAAAAAGGACAACCGGCAGGACGGGCGACAGCCCATCGCTTCGGACAAGGCTGTGGGAATCGAACCCACAACCGAAGTGCGACTGGCCTTTATCGCCTACCACTGACCTACAGGAAGTCCCTGTTTAGTATAAACTAGTGTTATTATATTAAGCAGTATGATATATGAAGTATAAGTCCATTTTAGGAACCATATGTGATTAATCTCACTATAGATCGACTTATGTATATAATTTTTGCTAACCTTTTGTTTGAGACAGATGGAATGACCCGTCATTCTATCACATGATCTGCTAACACTTCACGAATAACAAATTCAACTTCATTTATTTAAGAGATGAAGTGGAAATTGTTAAAGGCACGAACAACAGTGATATTGTACCAAAATAAAGTAAGTATTTATTCTAATTCAAATTTTCAACTTTAGGGGAAATGATCTTGAAAACCAAAAATGTTGTCCTAGTGATCTTATACCTGATGAATCAGATGGTACCTTATATCATCACAAATCTATGGATTTGTGATTACTGTCTTTTCCATAGCCATGTTCTCTACCACTCTCCACCAGAACATGATGGTTAGATTTCTCTCCCATATCCATATTTTCACCTATGTGGAAACCCAGTGATTAGTTTATTTGGGTAACCGTTACGTTTCATACTTTTGTTTTTAAAGATAAGTTTTGGTATTCCTTTTTACGATGTGGGTTTCTATCAAAGAAACGTTCAAATAGTAAACCATTTATAACCCCGACGAATTTCGAGGGAGAAATTCATTTTAAGGGGGGTAGAATGTAACACCCCGAGATTTTATGAAAAAATATTATTTTAATTTCATGTCTTATGTTGTATTCTACACCAATATTACCTTGCGCTATACGCAACACCGTATTAGCTTGCAGTATACGCAACACTATTCTTGGACCGTGTTACACACAATTTTGATAATAGTTATTATACGCAACATTGAGTATATATATATATATATATTAAATGTATAAATGAAATATGGTTGGATTCTGTTATACGAAACAACGAAGGATTCTTTCACAACACGCAACCCTGACTTGGCTTGCATTACACGCAATCGCGACCTTCCTCGATAGCGTGTGTTGTACGAAATACCAGGTTTTAATAAACAATGTTATATTATTATAATATTGTCATGAACTAGCCGTTATGAATAGTATTAACTAAATTTTGAATTTTATAACATTATTATTCATCTTACACATTTCTAGAACATGGTATAAGAACAAAATAAATTTTTCGGGTAAAATAAGTATTTTTCAAAAAATGCAGTTTTGCCGCCATTGGATGGCGTACCAACTTTAAATCTGGTTTTTGACATGTTTATAAGTTCAATTTGACAAAATAAAATTCTTCTTTGTAATCAAGAAATAAAAATTTACTTTGGATAAAATTTTCATATTATTCTGGTAACTTTCACATTTTAATGAATAGTAAAAACATGCTATATTTTAATTAAAAAAAACTTTTTTCATCATAATATCTTATGTGGTTAAATTATAATATTGAATGGTTTTAAAGTATAAATAGAATATATTTTTACCATTTAATATAATGTATGTCATTAGCATTGATTTTACCTTGAATTCGTAAGTTAAATCAATTCAATCTTTTGCAATGTTTTAAACAAAAACCCGTTTTTATTTGACAACGGGATTAATTTTAATTTAATTTCTGCAACTTCTGTGTATTGAATTTTAAAAAATGGATTCCATATTTGGAATCAGTGGGTCCAAATTATGTTAATATGCTACTTTTTATTTTTGAGAATTATGAATAGTAACTACGGTAAATTTTATTTACCATAGTTAAAGGTAAATCAGGTAATTAAGGGTAAATATAATATTTTAAAATTACCCTAACAAATGTCAAAATCCTATTTGATGACTAAAAGTCGACCCATATCACCTAAGGGTCGGATTAGATTCATTTAATTAAATTTTGTCAATGAAAATAATTTAATTATTATTAAAACCAAAGAATGTGACAACATGTCACTTTCTTAAATATTATAAGTATAATAATTTTAATCTAGTGATAAACTTCATGAAACTTAGAAAATAAATAGTCTCCAGAAAGCTAATACAATTATCTACATCATAGGAATTTATTTATAATTTTTAGGGATTAAATAATTATCATTTATTATGACACATAGATGATGCAGTAATTGTCTTATTATTGAAATATTGACATAATTGATGTTATAAACACCAAAATAAATGTAATTTGAGAATTTTTATGAATTCCACTAATTTTCTAGGATACTATGATATATTAGTGTTGATTTAATCAACTTGGTTTGAACATATAATTCTGTTATGACTTTCACAAAAATCATATATCAAATAGTGTCAAAATTGACACAAAATAGTTTTTAAATCAAATATTATATTATTAATTGTTATCTTATTCCTAAAAATCTAAGGTTCGGCCAAATGACTTAGATAAGGATATATATATTAATAATAAACAATTTGGGGTTAGTTTGGCATGTTATAGTAAGTGTATTAACCATATAGTGAAAGAAAACAAAAAGACACGGTAAAAGTTAAATTATTTAACTTAGAGTTAAATCTAATTGATAAGGTTAAAATAATACCCTAAACTTGTCTAAATCTTATTGGTTGATAGTATTTCGACCCATACCCACTTTAGCTTCGAAATAAGACCCTTTGGAACCATTATAAACCGATTTTGACTTTAATATAAAATAATATTTTGAGATATTCCTAAGGTGCCCCTCTCCTCCCTTATAAAAGGACACCTCCTCCCCCTCCTCCTCACACCAATTTGAGCACTCAAGATCGGCCAAACTCTGACAAAATCTCTTCTCCACTTCCCTAGAAATATCCTAGAGGTTCTGGTCTTCCTCAAAGACCAATTGTAGTGCCCTAAGAGGAGGTCTCAAAGAGGCACTTCAAAGAAGAGGTAATTACCGTTACCAATTCTTTCATCTTTATTTCTTCTTCCACTTCTTCTTCTTAGGATGTTTCATTATGAAGTAATAACATCAGTATCACTCATATAATGATATGTTATTATAAGTATGAAACAACCCTATTTCACCATCTATCCATCCTACGGAAAAAGAAATCACCGCGCGTGCGTACGTACGGAATACCGTCTCCACGCCGTGGTGTAATCTATTTTCCACCACCACCTTACATGGATGGGTATAATGGTGTAAAGAATAACTATACATAGTTATTACAACATCATATTGATTCTGATATATTGTATAATCCACTCCAATTCAATTCAATATTTATAGAAATGATATCATCGCTCGTGCGTACGTACGGACTACCGTCTCCACGACGCGATGAGATTCATTCTCCATGTTAACCATTTAAGAATGATTATAATGTATATATAAGAAATAATAATGAAATATATGACATTATAAAGCAACTGGATTTATGTATATATATACATATGTATGTCATCTACTTACTTCCATTTCAAGACAATAAGGAAAGAAAAACAGCGTTCATGCGTACGTACGGACTACCGTCTCCATGAACGGTGTTTTTCATTTTATTTATCTATCTATTATATATATATATACTGAATATATATGATATATAAATCATATTTTATATTCTGGAAGTAAGTAAATCATGATATAAGTAATAATGATGTCAAGAACAACAAGTCAAAACACCTACGATAAATGAAACGATTTTACCCAAAACGCTTCTTTAACATGGAATTTACAAAAGAACGGGTAATATAATGTCATAAGTGAACCATATATGATATCATAACAATGAATATGATTCTGTAATAAGTCAATGACATTATTTAAATCATTATACAGGAGGTTCGGACACATACGAAGCAAATTGGACCTAAGGTAAGGGAAATATCACAATCTCATTTTTATCCGAGATTGTTTATTCGTAAGTATTTACTGGGGTGTATTTTATCATCCACATCCATGTTCCTTCAATATGTAATATTGTTTCCATCCACTTGAAATAGTTTAAATCCAATTTTACCCTTAGGTGAGTTTTTAGTAAAGAATATGAAAGGAATCTTTTGTCGTTTTTGCGTACGAGGTACTTTTTGACTTTTCCGACAAAAGTACGAAGAATGTTTTTTTAACTTATACGGCATGAATGGATTTTTAAAACATTACTTCAAAGAAGCTTCCTTTACAAGTTTTCAAGTTTATTTTTAATCAACTTCTTTTATTTTAAAGTTGTATGACATGTTATGAAAGGAAAAATGTTTTTGAAGAAGAAAGGATATTTTCCTCAAGAATTCAATTCAAGTGTTTTATCAAAATTATTTTCCATCTAAGATAATAAAGGGTTCTGTTTCTATCCATATTTTTACATTGGTTTGACTATGTTGTGATGGAATTATGTTTATGAATTCCTTTATCATATATGAATTTATGATGTCATGATGTTTCAAGAATCCCATTTTTGTTATATGTGTTATGCGATGATGTATGTTTTATGATTATGTGGCACACATAAGAAAGGATTCATTATAAGATGGGTGGGACCTATATATCCCTCCAATGCATTGGGTAATGATTTTATATCTCATGAGATAGACATGGCTGGAACGGAAGGTTATTTCGGTTCAGTGATAGAGGACTGAAACGAGGAGTGAACTCGGTTCAGAAAGGGACTTTGTCCACTAAGATAGTCTTGGAAATGAGTCATGACTAACAAGAAATGATTTCCATGATTATGTGTGTATGCCACAAAGTTTCATGTTTTAAGTTATGATTATTGGGATTACATTTCACTTCTATGATTTATCCCATGTTATGATGTTATGATCTTTTTTGCAGGTTAAGATTTCCAAAAGCTATGTTCTTATATATATGATGTGATTGATATTTCTTTTGTTTACCCTTACTGAGCATTTGAGCTCACCCTTTTATGTTTTCTTTTCCCCAGGATATAAAGAAAGGTTTTAGGTAAAAAAAAGGGATGACCTTTATGGGAGATATTGAAGAACTTTCACCACGATTAGAAGATTACGTTCCGAGTTTCCAAAGACACTAAACTATTACGATCCTTTAGTGTGTGTTTTTATTATGTACTAAGTATTCCGCAAATGTAATGTAATGTCAATGTACGTCAAACTTCGGGTCTCTACAGATTTCATGTATCAGAACCAAGTCTAGGTTCTGGTCGATGAGCCAGTTGATGTAAAGCCTGTTGGATGAAAATGGGTATTCAAGAGAAAACTGGACATGGAAGGTCAAGTTAGCACCTATAAAGCAAGGCTAGTGGCTAAAGGATTCAGACAGCGTCAAGGAATTGACTATGATGAAACCTTATCTCCAGTTTCCATGTTTAAATCCATAAGAATCATACTTTCCATAACAGCTTACCATTACTACGAGATTTGAAAGATGGATGTCAAAACATCATTCCTTAACGGGAACCTTCAGGAATATGTCTATATGACACAACTATAAGGGTTTGTGACACCAGGTGAAGCCAAACGGGTTTGCAAGTTGCAGAAATCCATTTATGGATTGAAGCAAGCATCCGGGTCATGGAACATTCTATTTGATGAAGCCATAAAGGAATTTGGTTTCATTAAGAATGAATGTGAGCCATGTGTTTATAAGCAGTTTAATGGGAATGCGGTCGTTATCCTAGTAGTATATGTTGATGACATATTGCTTATTGGAAATGATGTACCAGCCTTATAGTCAGTTAAGGACTGGTTGAACAAGTGCTTCTCCATGGAAGATTTAGGTGAAGTAGCCTACATTCTAGGGATAAAGATCATTCGTGATAGATCCAAGAGGCTTCTTGGACTAAGTCAGGGTACATACATTGACCAGATACTAAAGAGATTTAGTATGGAACAATCCAAGAGAGGATTGGTTCCAGTGTCACATGACTTACATCTTTCTAAGAAAATGTGTCCTCAGACACAACAAGAGAAAGATAGAATGAGTAAGATCCCATACGCTTCAGCTATAGGATCCATCATGTATGCCATGTTATGTACCAGGCTTGATGTTGCCTATAAACTGAGCATGGTAGACAAATATCAAGCAGATCCAGTAGAACAACATTGGACTGTTGTTAATACAATCCTTAAGTAACTGAGAAGAACTAAGGATATGTTCCTATTGTATGGAGGAGACGAGGATCTTGTCATCAGATGGTATGTTGATGCTGGTTTTAAGACAGATCAGAATGATTTGAATTCACAATCTGGATATGTTTTCTGTCTCAATGGAGGAGCTGCGAGCTGGAAGAGTTTGAAGCAACTAGTTGTCGCCGATTCTACAGCAGAGTCCGAATATATAGCGGCTTCTGATGCAGCCAAGGAAGCCATCTGGATTCGGAACTTTATCCAAGATCTTGATGTGGTGACTAGCAGTAAAGATCCCATTACATTGTATTGTGATAATACAACAATGGTGGCTCTTGCAAAAGAACCAAGGTCACATCAACAGACAAAGAACATACTCCATAAGTATCACCTCTTGAGGAATTTCTATCAAAGGGGTGAAGTTGTTGTGAGTAGTTTCCACAGAAGAGAACGTGGCGGACCCCATGACTAAAGGCCTATCTCAGTAGAAGCATTAATATCATGTGAGAGCTAGCGGGTTAAAGGTTGTTAGTAGTTGGCTCTAGTCCAATTGGGAGTCTGTTGGAGTTGGTGGTCTAGAACCAACTACTTTGTAGTTTATTCATTAATAAAAGCATTATCACATCTTGATTGTTCTTCTGCATGATAATGCATGTAATAATGTCCTAAGGACAACTGTTGCATTAAAGGGTCATAGCGGATCCCTTATATGATTAGAACCTAGAAGTTCCATAACACTGTTCTTGAATATATGTTCTATGGACGGATGATATTATTTGAGGGACACAAATAATACAAGTCATTAGGGGTGAGGACTCATAAAACATTGAGGCACCATCTCATGGTGTGCGCCCTTAGTAATATCCAGGAGGATATTATGAGAAAGAGACCCACCAGTAGGAAATCCACATTTCATAGTGTCATTGGATGTTCTTATTTGCAAACATGTGTATTGGTCCTTAGACTTTAAGATTATTATTAATTTCTATTACAACTCGTGCACTTAGATGCATTGACGAAAACTGTGATGACACACTGTTCGGAGTGAGGTAAGATACGTTGGGTGCATCATGAGTAATACTGCATTAATAGATAATGCGAGAAAGGATTTGTCCCTTCTGTTCCATAACAAAAGTAGATATCTCAGGCCCTTTGATGGAATTGATATAGCCTAAATAAATCCATGGTCATGGTAAGGTATTGGCGAGTTCAATTCTGGGAAGTCAAAGAAAGAATAATCGAGCACATGGGTTGATGGAACTAGTATGCAACCCGCTTGATTAGAGATATCGAGACAAAGGGATTATATTACACGGTAAGCAGTCGTAGGAGGTAACACGTCATTGCGGCATTAACTTCTTTCTCTATGGGTGCCTTGACGTGTTTCTAGATGCTAACCTTGGACTTTAGGTAGGCTCCGCCTAATGCCGCTGAGAAAGAGGCCTAGAGGGGCACACACTAAGTGTGTCCATGTATCTCAGTTAAATATTACTTTAACAAGTTAAATAAATATTATTCCCGACCGTGGTTTAATAATTATTTAAGGATTCCCGATCTCATTTATTTCGACACTAGTTATTCGAGAGAATATATTGTGGGAGAAATAATATATTTATTAGTGAGTAATGCGGTTACATTTATTTAAGAAATAAATAGACATTACTCAAGTTCTAATAAAAGTGGTGGAGAAAAATGGAAAATAAAAGTACACGCCGTGTATATTAAATATACACACCGTGTAGTTTTATTGAAAACAAGTACACACCATGTATTAATTATTACACGCCGTGTAGTTTTCCAGTCAGGATTTTGAGGATATAATATTGTTTTATTAAATGATATTAATTATAATCAGCATGGGCGCATGTCAAAGAATTAATAATTAGACATGGGGTTTCAATAAGAGTTAATGAAATAAATAAAACACGTAATGCGTTTATTTATTATCATAACTCTATTAAACTCAAACCTGATTATAAATATCCTCAAAACCCCAACACTTTTTTTTACAAGATCCATTATTGTGAACAACGGATTTGGAAATACTCTCAAGCTAAGAGGGAATTCCCTTTCCACCAAGAACACCCTCAAGTTACGATAGCGAGATCCTCCACCGGATCAAGGCGGTCGAAGGCAGACATCGCAAGCGAAGGTTCTTCCGTGCTAGCTCCCAGAGATCCCTTCGGCGACATCCAGAGATACGTGGAGCACGTGTGGATCACCACTAGAGGAATCCTATAATTGGATTCTATGACACAATGATGGATCACAAGATCATGACTAGAAACATTGACGAAGAAACAATTCCACCAAGGTAATTCTTGTGAATTAATTTAATTAATTATAACCAACATATGATGATCCTATATTAATGGTTCCAGGACTCTTCTTTTCTTTTTCATTCGTCGGTCCATTCCGAAGATCTGGAATTTTATATCGTGACGGATCTCAGATTGAACGTTGTTTAATTCTAAAATTAATGTTGGAAAAACCCACCAATGCGCTTCCGTTGTGCCCAAAACCTACACATGATCCATTGAGTGGAAACCCCAATCTAGATATCCTAACATGGATTTCATCAATACTTTCCTCCAAGTTATATAAAGTCTAGTGTGGGATAATTTTCAGGATTTAAGTGGGTTAAGTGAATAAAAATCTTTCATATCAACTCCACAATAAAATTAAGCATCCTAATGTGTCTTGTGTGAACACTTATTTCTATGTTTTTTATTCGTAATAAAGCAATGGAAGTCAAAGTCTAACTTAATATTAAGTTGAGTTATTTTTTTATTATGCATGATTTTATTTTGTCTTTTATGTGTATTGTTAATATCAAGTAGATTTTACTTAAGTGATTAATCATGTTTCGATACAAAATTTATGCATAGTCCATTTGTTTAAATTCTATATTTTCATATTAGTAGAATTATTTATTTTATCATAGTATTTCATTTATAAAATAAAAAATGAATAACATAGAAATAAGTAAATAAATAATTGACATGTTCATGATCTTATCTAATGGTTGATTTATTGAGCTTATAATAAATCAACCTATGACCTGGGGGGAAACTCATTGTATCGATCTTGGCACAATTTTCATCATTCCATCTATCTACCATTATATCATCCATGTTGGTAGCATCTTGGTTCCATCTTTAACCCTCTCCATGTGCTTTGGGATACTTATTCTATTATGTGTATTTATAACTAAATGAAGGTGAGGGGAACTAAAGGATTGATTAAGAGGTATATAAATAACCTTGGACATGAAGGTCCTATATAATAAGGGATGGAGGGATAACACATGGGACATAATATTAAATTTAATAATTAATAATTCAAAAAATAATCAATAAACAAAATTAAATAAAACCAACACATACAGAGGTCTATTAGAAGCTCATGAATGGTCATACACATTAACATTCATTTAAATTAATTAGTTATTATAAAGATGAACACAATTGTATTAATTAATTTATTAATTAATTCCATTCCTATTTAATGACAATTCATAGTCTCTTGGAAATACCCATCATCAATGCATTCATGGAAAATGAAATGGTTTGTCAAATAAATATTGATAAATATAATAAATAAATTGAGTATTTAATAGTTATTTAAAACATTTATTACCCATTCAAACACATATGGATCCAATAATTTAATTATGTTTTAATTATAAAATTAATTAATTTAATGTAATTCGATTATGTCATTTATTGGGAGACTACACAGAGTGTAATAATGATCTACATGTCATATACCTCAATTTTCATGTATTTGGGATAAATGTCTAGGGATTCCCCACGTGCCTCATCAAGAATACACATCATATACTAAATAGCTTCATGTTGCGTGTTTTTTTCACACTTTCCCAGGATAAACACCTGGGGATTCAACATGTATCTTGGTCGAATTACACGGCATGTGATCATGGGCCATACACTATGTGGTTTTCATGCCATGTTCCTGTGTAACCCACTAATATAATCATTTTGTTATTTGGATACATGAATTTAAAAATTAAAAGATGTGTATGCGGATAAAAATTTTTATATCATTAATTTTCAAGGATTTATGTCTCACACAGTTAAAATTGCGCATTTGACCACATGATTATCATGAATTTCTCTAATAGACTGTGTAGACTACATTATGTGTATGTTAGCAACACACCATGTAATATAAAAAAATCATGTATCACATTGGCTCAATCAACACATTTAATATCTACTCAGAATGTGGTGTACCCCACAACACATCCAAATATAGTGAATATGTTTATATGGAGTGTACTCCAGCTACACACTGTGTAACACAATAAATTGGACAAAAACATTTGGCACCTCTCGATGAAATTATAGACCATTTTTCATCTATTCATGGTCCTGAAGAAAATATAAATCTTGAATGATAAAGTTAAAATATTTAAGATATGTTAAATAAGATTTATATTGAAGAATGAATAATTTTAAATGAAAGATCTAACCACTGTTGCACTTAATAGATCTACAATTAAATAAATAATAATAAATTTTAAATAAGAATTATCTGATACCACTTGAACGTTTTGGTAATGAAGGAAGATCTTATTGGGAGGATAACCATTAATTTTTTTATCATATTTGATGGATAATTATTCAATTGTACAGGATATAAATTTTATAAAAAATTAAATTTTTTCCATCGAATATTGGCTTGGAAAAATCCCAAAACCTAGATAGGTTCATTTCATAATAAATTAATAATTAATTTAATCAGATCTAAATAATGAATCCCATGTACTATGATATTTCATTGATGATGATGTTGATCATATAAAACCCTTTCATTATACATTTATTGTATATGGAGGACTCAAAGTAGAGCCCCTCTAGTGGGGATGCATACGTGTTCTGTTGATCTCCAAACAACATCAATGGAATACCAGGTTCAAGCGTAGTGGGTCAATCATCCTGTGCTATTTAAATATATCACATTAATTTCCTTTATTATGGAAGGAATATATCCTTCTTTAGATGATATAAGGAGTGCAATATTTAATGAGTTTGTGTTTACCTTTTATAGGGTGGGGTGAATTACACTTTGCAAAATGAAACTTAAATTTTCAAAACATCTTATAAGAAAGTAATTTGAAAAGGTATTGTATGAATATACTACATATTATTAGAGTAATAAACATTTCATAAAAAATATATATAACTTTCTTAAAACATGAAAAATGGAATTTATAAACATTTAAAAACAATTTAAAAAATAATAATGTTCTTAATAAATAATATAAAAAATTTATGAAATAAATGTCCATACATTTACCTTTAGTATAAAGGATGATAATAACCTGGACTTAAGGTATCTAAAATATCCACATTACTAAAATGGTTCATCTTCCTTGACTAAGGAATCCCTAAATAAAATGATCAAAACAACTTCTATTCCCCTAGCCCTAGGAACCATCAATCATAAGATTAGAGAAACCACTATCTTTGTTACCAATAGAAGACCACGATCACACCATATTTGAAAAATCCTTGTCATCCTTAATCATAGAATACCTTGATCACACTATATTAGACACTGGGACTACACTTTTTTTTAATTTATTTACAAAATTAATCCTCACACATATTCCTTAAGGAAAAGGCTTTATTAAAGTTACAAGGAAGCGCTCTAAAGTAAAACGATGTTACAAAATATTCTCAACTAATATTGATAGTTGATCATGAAAAAATATCCCTCCTAGAATAAATCTTTATTTATAGGTTCACCCCTAATGGACATATTTCATATATCTCAAAGGTGGTTCTAATTAAATCAAAGGAACTCTTTATTCTATTGAATGGATCAACACAACTTCTTTGTCCGATGGTGATATTGATAAAGCACCATTATAATGACTTTATATTCCATGTGGTAGAATGAAAAATGTTTTATGGTGGAATGCATTTTATTATTATTTTTGGTTGGATTTATAAATGTTTTTCGAGAAATAATGCCTTCCTTCGTCCAATAATGTATGTATGATAGACTTTATAAAAATTCATTCAGTTGGACTTCATTATAATTTTTCTACAGGACTTTATAAACCTATGTACAGTGAAATTTTTGTCTCTATGTTTCAAGTAAAAAGTTAATGTCCATCCAATAAGAAAGTTCCATCCAATGGAAATAAAATTCTCCATCTTGTAAAACAAATCTCCTACCATAAGATTCTTAGGAAGTTGGGAACTATAAAAATAATAAATGTATAAACATTAAAGGATTTGTTTTTTATTTTAAAATTATGTCTAGAAATAATAGATAGAATTATTTTGACTCAAGAAGGAGGAGGAATGAAGAGATAAATCTATTATATGCAACAATTTTCAATTTTATATTAACCCTAAAAATAGACACAACATATTTATTTATGGATTTAGAGTTTAGCTTAAAATATTATTTAATTGAATAATGGGTATTAAATAATATAATAATCCTAATTACAACCCATTCCATATAATAATAATATTATTATTATTTTATGGTGTGTGCTAACTGAAACAACAATAAATACTGACTTGAAAATTAATATTTATCAAAGGACATAATCTTGGTCCTATCATTGTAAAAACCCAGGTTTTTTGCTAGACCCTTCCATTGTGAAAATCCAGTGTTGAGGTATGTTGGGAGATTTTGGTGCCTCACTTTGAGAGTTTTCCAAAATTTCAAGTTTTTTCATCGGCATGTCAGTGCGTTGACATGTCATTGCGTCGACATGTCAGTGCATCGGTGAGTCAAGGGGCATCGACATCAGTGAGTCAAGGGGTGTCGTCGTCAGTAGTTTAGGGCATCAGTAGGTCATTGCATCGGTAGTCCAAGGCATCTATAGGTTGTCTCATCCATAGGATAGGGCTTCAGAATGTTGGGATATCAGTAGGTCGTTTTGTCAATTGGCCATGGCGTCAGTAGCTCAGTGTCGGTAGCTCAACATCGGTAGATCACCCATCAGTGACTCATTTCCAGTTTTCCATGTTTTCCCAGTTTCACCCATGTTAAGTGTTTTTCTCTATTTAAAGGTAATCTATCAACTCATAGAAACCCGCTGGTCTATCTCTACTATTTTTTAGGGGAATTATTAAATCTCAATTAATTCCAATGTGTGAAACCGCCAAGATGTGTGGTCTAACATCAATCTGAATTTCAGGTAATTCGAAATGGTCTCCCTAATTTTAGGATCTATCCTCTTCTTAATCAGAGATCCCCTCTAACTTCTTCCTTTCTATTTCTCTTGGTATTCCTAGAGACATCCTCGCAAGACGAGTCGTGCGCCCATGTTGGAGCCCTTCCCGCTCAGCCTTGGAGTTCTTCCTATAAGTCACATCATCCACTAATCTTGGCATAAGAAGGAATTTTTATCTTTAATAATCAAAGTAGTGATTTTATTTTTCTTCTCTTTAATTGTGCATCATGTGGGGTGGGTAAGTTAATGGTTTCCTATAAGGAATGACTGGATACTCTTCTTGAAAATAGACTTAAATAAGAATTTAACATGATCCAAAGATAACTCGCATAAATAAAATAATGGGAAGGGTGTGGTTCGATGTTGGTCACCTATTTTTTTTGTCTTTGATTATTTTAGGGATGTTACGGTTGTATTCCTTCTGAAAATAATGGCCGTTGGTGGGATTTGCTTGTGCACTGGTGGTGTTCTATTTTTTTGTGACGTTTTGATGTACATATGTAACATGAAATTTGATTAATCAAGTACACTTGGTTAAATAAAGGGATGCACTAGGATCGAACTTGATATATGATCACCACATTTATATTCAAGTGTAAGTTAAAGAACCCATGTTTGTTAAATTTGAATACTCTTGGTTTGATGGTTGTGGTTATGTGTTGTTTTTTCTGGTCTGGGTTCTATAGGATTCGTATGTGGGGTGGTATAAGGGTTTTTTTGGTGAATTATTCTGAGAGATTGATTGATTGTGGAATGGATGAACTTATAGGAAGCTAAACCACCCTTATGTTATGTTGTGGTTGCAAAGCGATGTTGAGAAGTGGGAATAAAGTGTGGTTATGGACTCGTTATGCTGTGAGACTGCATTGGGGATTTTTTTGGGCAGCGAGGCTGCAGGGATAGGTTGTGAGAGAAAGAATGGGTTGCATCACCTGGAAGAATGATAGTTGGAAGTAGTTGAATGGGGATGTGCAGTGGGACTAAAATTAATATTTTGTGTTGTTCTGTCATGACCCGTCCCCCGGGGCCCATGCTGTGACTACCCCAAGCCCACCTTCCATAGGCCAGGGGATGGGGACTAGCGCCGAAATGCATATTCCCTAAAACTGGGAAGGGATTGCCTTTAAAAGTTATAAACTCACACAACCAAGCACACAACAAGATACGAGCATGAGTAATCTCTATAGTAAAAAGAGTGCGTACAGTAAGCAAAAGGGGCCAGAATACAAGCCCAAATGGAAAGTACAATAAAACTGAAAAGTACAAGTAAACTGGAACAACTCCTGTGAACACCCGCCAAGGATCCTACCTGAAGGGTTGGTATAGCTCTCGAACGGTCATCTATATAGTACGCCTCGTCTAATTTCCACCTCTGAGCTAACTCCAGTCCTAGTAATCTCATCCTCAGTCAGCGTTGTCCGTCGTCTACACAAAACACAGCAAGGTATTGGCGTATCCCATGCAGGGGTGAGTATAACGATACTCAGTAGGGACCCCGAGACCCTCAAAGGTCTCACAAAATTCACAAAGGATAAACTACAACGCAAGAAAACAACTGACAACCCCACTTAGGTTTTTTCCCATACATAATCCTAATTTATCAAGTATACCCATATCATTCATGGGGAAACTCAAGGCGCAAATCCTTAGCCAAAGTACAACTGTCCTAGGAAGGAAATAATAACAAGCAGGTAACACCACAAAGTTAAGTACCACAAAGGTAATGCCACACAGAAGAATACCACAAAGATATCACCACGAAGGTAAGTACCATAAAGGTATGCCACACAAAAGATTACCACAAAGGTAAAGCCTTAGCTCACACCAGGTATAACTTAGGTATGGTAGTAAAGATGATTAGATGTTACTACTGAATCATCTTACTCTATTAAGAGTCTAACCAACATATGATCCTAAATCATCAGACCCGCGTAGGATCCTATCACAGCAGACCCACGTAGGATCCTAGTAAAGCAGACCCACGTAGGATCCAAGAGTAGTACCACATTGATTCCTAGAGCAGATCCAAGTGGAACTATCGAACACAGACCCAGGTAGGATCCTAAAGCACATACCCACATAGGATCCCAAAGCACACACCCACATAGGATCCTTTTCTCATATTACAACCAGCTACAGGGTTCCCGCACTAATCTCGCTTGATTCTGGGAGGGTCTACTCCTCAAGCCACAGGTCAAACACTCCAACTACCATGAAGTCTCATAAAGAAGTATCCCGAAGGACCGCCACATAATAGGGGTTTCAACGCAACAGACGATGCATCAATTGGATGCTCGATCTGTAAGTTATTGGCATTTCTGCTTCAAGGCCCCAGTTGGATTTGGGGTCCAATCCAACCCGTACATACTCCAACCATATCAAAAACTCAAGAAGAGTATAAAAAAGGATAGTCTCAATCCAAGTATTCTTGTGCCGCAGATGGTTCGTCAAATAGACACTTGGTTCACAAGTTATGGCCACGAAGGCATAACAGGGTTCAGAGGGTCTCGGGTCTGGTCCGACCCGGTCGGACCAACCCGGCCCGACCCTGCCTGGGAAAACCTAAACTGGTTCTGGTCGACCCATCCCTATTCGAGTCCGGCCCGACCCATGTAGGGGGACATGTGGTGCGGCCCGTGGTGCAGCTCGCAGTGCGGCCCATGGTGCGGCTCATGGTGGAGCCTCGCGGTGCGGCCATGGTGCTGCCTCGTGGTGCCGCCCTGCGGTGCGGCTCCGCGCTGTGGCCCCGCGATGTGGCACATGGTGTGCGGCCCACTAGGCGGACCATGCTTGGCTGACCGCTGTGCAGCCCGCGGCTGGGTGGCCCTGCGGTGGGGTCCTCCATAGCCACTACCCAAGGAGGAGGCGCCCCATGGGTACCCCGAACGGCTGGGCTATTCAGGTTGGGTAGCCGACTGGCCAGTGCCACGTGGCACCAACAACTCACACGCGGGACCCTGGGTCCTGCTTGGCTCCCCGGCTGGCTGGACTTCCAGCCCTCCTCTATGGCACGGTCACGCTCCATGTCACCACTAGCTACTGACAATGAGCCGACCTCCCTCCTTTGCTGATGCGGCCTCGTGCCGCAACTCCTTCACGCCCGGCGGTGTGGTCACGCACCGCCGCCCCCTTCATGCAGCTGGCCGTGCGCTGGCTGCCGCCCTTGCTCTACCACGACCAATGGGTCGTGGCCCTTCTCTGGCAGCGTGGTCACACTGTCGACATCATCACGGCCGACCAGAGTACTAGGCACCACTCTCGAGCCCCATCAGTGCTAGTTCCCGGCACCAGTTGCTATCCTCCTCCATCACAAAGAACGCATCAAGAACCACAAAGGATGCGAAGAGGTCGGGACATGTTCGTTTGGCCCGCACCCTCCACATTAGAGCGGTAGCAGTGGCTCATTTGTTCTTGAATATTGAAGAATGTCAAGAATAGGTAGATGGTAATCAAAACAAAAAACCCTACCTCAAAGGTTCTGTTGGAGATCATCCGCAGTTGAAGACAGATTGACGTTTGTCGATCCCGAAGCAAGCCTCCTCCAACGATTCCGCTTGTTTGACGATCCTCCATTCTTCAGTTCCTTCTTAGTGAGAACTGATCTTCCTCAAGAGGTTCCTCCAAGAAAACCCTTTTCCAATGATTCCCCAAAACCCAAGGGTTTAACTCTTCTTCATTTAATTAAATAGTTTCATTAATTTGTGGAATTAATGAGCCTTATTAATCCTACGAAGGGTGGTTACACATTTTGTGTAACCTGACATTTAATGTCCATCATTAAATGCCTGAACTCCCTTAGGTGGTCCCCACCATTGAATTAAAAATCTGAGGATTAATGTTCTTGTGGTCCCCACCTCTATAAATCAAAATGAGGTTTCAAGAAAAATAAAAATGTTAATTTTTTTTTATTTTTTATTCTTCCATGAATAAGTGAAAAACTAACTTTCACCCTCAACCAACTATGGTCGAGGTAAAGGTCTCCTTAAGCGAATACTGGTGCTATGAGTTCAACGGTGTCCTTGGATTTCAATTCTGAGCATCGATTAAAAAGTTACAAAAACCCGCTCATACGTTTACTGAACGTACCCAAAAAAAGTTCAGAAATTCATTTCAGGCACACTAGGCCTCAGAATCATGCACCGTCAATTTTCATGGACTCGTAATGTTCCCAAATAATTAAGAAAAAATTTACATGGAAAATTCAGGTCTTTACAATTATCCCCACCTCTGGGATTTGCGTCCCTGAAATCCACAACATAAACTAGAGAAACAAGTGGGGGTACTGAGCACGTATCTGAGCCTCCCGCTCCCATGTTCTCTCCTGGAGGTTCTCATGCTTCCAATGCACGCACACCAAAGGTATCGACCGCCCATAAAGGACTTGCTCCTGTCGATCCTCAATCTCCACTGGAACCTCCGTAAATGTCGCTCCATCTTCGATGTCCATCTCCCCATGGTCGATGACATGAGAAGGGTCATGCACGTATCTCCTCATCTAGGATAATTGGAAGACGTCATGCACCTGGTGCAACTGAGGTAGAAGAGATAAGAAGTAAAATACCTCTCCAACTCTGCCGAGGACCTGAAAGGGACCAATGAACCTCGGAGATAACTTTCCGCCCTGGCCAAATCTCCACAAACCTCATCAAGGTCAGACCCGTTGGAAGATGTGGTCGCCATCCTCGAACTCTAGAGGTCTCCGTCTCCTATCGGAATAAGACTTCTGCCTGCTCTGTGTAGTCTTCATATTCTCCAGGATGATCTGCACCTTCTCTATGGTAGCCCATACCATTTCTGGTCCCATGAGTGCAGACTCCCTAAAAACATCCTCCTGAAGTGACACTGGTACCATGGTACTTCCTCTGAAGAGGATGATGTGCTCCCCACCTTCAGAAAATCCATCAGGTGCCTGGACTAAGGATATCTGAACACGTCGAGCTTCGTAGTTAGTTTCCTAGTGCTGTGTCTCCCTGATTCGCTGAAGAAGTGGGGGGGAAACTATAAGAGATTGAAGAAAAGATTCTCCATCTTGATACACAAAGGATATCTGCAAAGCGGTCAGCTACTCCATCACCTCACCTAACAGCTGTATACCAAATCTCCTGCTGAGTGCATCCGCTACAACATTTCCCTTCATAGGAGTATAGACTATCTCAAAGTCATAGTCCTAGAGGAACTCAAGCCAACGTCGTTGTCTCAGGTTCAGGTCTTTCTGAGAGAAGGTATACCTGAGACTCTTGTGATCAGAGTAGACTATAAAATATTCACCCATCAAGTAATGTCACCACATATTCTAGGTGAAGACCACTACTGCTAATTCTATGTCATGGGTAGCGTAGTTCTGCTCATGTTGTCTCATCTGTCGAGAACCATATGCGATAACATCTCGCTCTTGCATTAGGACACATCCAAGCCTGGTCCCGGATGGGTTTTAGTAGACTACGTACCCAACACCCTCCTCAGAAAGGCTTAAGATGGGGGCACTATTCAGCTTCTACCTCAGCTCCTGAAAACTCTGATGGAATCTCTCCGACCACACAAAGGGTTGACCCTACTTCGTCAATTCTGAAAAAGGTTCTGCAACTCTGGAGAAATTTGGTACAAATCTCCGGTAGTATTCAGTCAAACCCAGGAAACTTCGTACTTCCGTCACACTCCTAGGTGGCTCCCAAGCAAGTACTGCCTCAATATTCACTAGATCCACCGCAACTCTAGCCTCTGAGTTGACATGTCCCAGAAAGTGAACATCTCGGATCCAGAACTAGCACTTCGAGATCTTACTATAAAGATGGTTCTCTTGGAGTGTGTCCAGAAATATCTGCAAATGATAGGCATGCTCCTCCTTGGTAGCCGAGTAGATCATAATGTCATTAATGAAGACCACCACAAAGCGATCAAGATTTGGAGTAAAATATACTATTCATGAGTCCCATGAACATTATTAGAGCGTTGGTCAAGCCGAATGGCATAACAAAGAACTCATAGTGGCCATACTGACATCTAAAATCCGTGTTCTGCACATCCTTGTCTCGTACTCTGAGCTGGTGATAGATTGATCTAAGGTCTATCTTTGAGCACCACCGTGCTCCCTTCAGCTGATCAAAGAGGTCGTCAATCCTTGAGAGTGGGTACTTCTTCCTCACGATCACCTGATTTAGGTGCTGATAGTCAACACAAAGTCTCAAACCCCAATCCGCCTTCTTGGCGAACAAAATCGGGGCTGCCCAAGGAGAAACATGGGGCTGATGAATCCCTTCCTCTATAAGTCCTCTAGCTGTACCCACAGCTCAGGAAGCTCCGTAGGAGCCATCCGATATGTTGGTGTAGATATCGGTGTTGTCCTGGGGTACAAGTCAATATAAAAGTCCACCTCTCTGCAAGGAGGTAGACCCGAAACATCATCAGGGAATACATCCGCGTACTGGTCCACCACTACAAGATAGCTCGAACTCTCCACATCAACCTCTCTGAGGGTAAGTCTAGCCAACTGATGAGTGATCGACTGAACTCTCCTCTGGGTAAGTCCATCCTGTGCTACAAAGGCTCCCTTCTCGCTAGTGAAGGTAAACCTGGTCCCATACGTGCGGACACACTGCACTTTGTGCCTAATCCACTCAATCTGAGCATGAACTATAGATAACCAGTCCATATCCAAGATGAAGTTTTAAGGCCTCGACACCATTACTAGGAGATCCTAGCCGAAGCTCTCTCCTCCTAGAGTAAGATCACACTGCTAGAACTAGTGTGTAATCGTAGAATCCTCTCCTGTAGGAGTCTCTAGCTATAAAGATCAAGCCAACAGCTCCACCAGAATCTCTGATCTCCGAATGAGGGAAGTGTCAATAAAAGAATGACTGACACCTGTGCCTATAAGTACTGCAACTAAGGTGGAGTAGACACAGATCATGAATCGTATCATCTCTGGGGTTCTATGTTCATAGGCCTAAGATTCCTAGAGCTAAGATCTCCCCTGTCCACCTGCTCCCTATGGTCGGTATGGACCACCTGGTGGTGGTGGCAGTAACACCTCGAATCGTCGCCCACCGCCAGCTGACCGACCAGCTCCTCTTCCACGTCCGCATGCTACCAGTGGACCTCCTCACTCGAATCTATGTCTCTTCTTGGGCGGTCCTTCGACCATATGTTGATCCTCCATACGGAAGTTCAGGTAGTCACAAGCCATGTGACCCTGCCCGCCGCATGTGTAACATTGCCTGCTCCTCACATGACTAGCTCTGTCTCCGGTGACCTGCACAACAGACCCTGAATCCTATGGTCATCCACCTATAGGTCTGGTACTCTTTTACCCCTATGACATCTGCCTGCTACCAGCTATAGAAGACTCTGCTACGTGACTCCCGATGGTGGGTCTCGCTGCTGGTGAATGCTCAGCAAGAAAACTCTCCACTAAGAGGGCTCTCTCTAACACCCCGCCTGCATCGGGATGATGAGAGAAATCATCGAAGCCCTGATCTCCCACCTGAGTCCCTGCTCGAAGGTCCAGGCCCTGAAGAGTGGGCCCCACACCATATTAGTGGAGTAGTGTGAGAGGTCTGTTAACCTCACTGAGTACTGAGCCACAGTCATGCTGCCCTGCCGCAGATGAAGAAGCTCTTGTATACACACTGTGAGAAGAGTCGTTGGGACAAACTCTACCCTGAAACAGGTTCTCAAAATCTTCCCCAGAGAAGTGTCACCTTGTCATGAACCTGGAGCATCAAGCTCCACCATCTTCCTACTACTTCCTGAAGAATACTGGAAGCAAGGATCATTATGAGGTCAGCTGGTGTCCCTACTATTGGAAGACTCTCACCATGGCCTCCAGCCAATCCTCAGCCGCATGTGGGTCATTCTCACCCCTAAACCTGGGTGGTCTCTAGTGCTGGAACTCATGCAACACGCTCAACAAGTGTCCACCCTCTGTTTTTGGGGCTGGTGTAATCGGTGGCCCAATCGGTAATGGTACCGCTGGTGCCCCTACTAATATAGCGCCATGCACTAAGGCCTCATCACTCGGTGGTCCATCATCGCGTACTATACCCAGAACCCTAGCTGGCTATCTGCATGTAGGCATCCTGAAATCAAAAAGGTGTTCCATAGTCAATAAGTTATACCTGGTGAGATGACTCAAAATATCACAATTAAAACTTTTTGGAAGAAACACACAATCAATATTTTCATGCAATGAGTCAGAAATCAGAAGTCAGGGTCTATGTGTATGGATAAGTTAGCCACCACACCAAAACTGGATTCCCTAAACTAATAACTACACTCACTACACTTAACACTATTTCCATTAAAAGATTAGAGTGCAATTTTCTATGGTAGAACCGACTCCTCTGATACCAATTTGTCACGACCCGTCCCCCGTGGCCCGTACCGTGACTAACCCAAGCCCGAATTCCATAGACCAGGGGATGACGACTAGCACCGAAAGGCGTATTCCCTAAAACCGGGAAGGCATTTCGTTTAACACCTAAAAACTCATGCAACCAAGCATAAAACAAGATATGAAAACGAGTAATCTATATAGTAAAAAGAGTGCGTACAGTAAGAAAAAGGGTCCAGAATACAAACCCAACTGTAAAGTACAAGAAAACTGAAATGTATAAGTAAACTGGAACAAATCCTATGAACACCTACCAAGTATCCTACATGAAGGGTCGGTACAACTCTCAAATGGTCATCTTTGCGGTATTCCTTGTCTAATTTCCACCTCCGAGCTACCTCCAGTCCTAGTACTCTCATCCTCAGTCAGTGTTGTCAGTCGTCTCCAATAAACACAACAAGGTGTGAGTGTAGACCATGCTGGGGTGAGTATAATGATACTCAGTAGGGACCCCGAGACCCTCAAAGGTCTCACAAAATCCATAAAGGATAAACCACAAATAATGAAAACAAATGACAAACCCACTTAGGTATGTGACCATACATATATCTATGTTATCAATTATACCCATATCATTCATGAGGAAACTCAAGGCCCAAATCCTTATCCAAAGTTCTACTGTTCCATGAAGGAAATAATACCACGAAGGTAACTCCACAAAGGTAAGTACCACAATGGTAACACCACACAAAAGAATACCACAAAGGTATCACCAGAAAGGTAAGTACCAAAAAGGTACGCCACACAAAAGATTACCACAAAGGTAATGACTCAGCTCACACCAGGTATAACTTAGGTACGATAGTAAATGTGATTAGATGTAACAACTGAATAATCTTACTCTATTAAGAGGCTGACCCACGTAGGATCCTAGCATAGCAAACCCACATAGGATCCTAGTAAAGCAAACCCACGTAGGATCCTAGAGTAGTCCCATATGGATTCTTAGAGTAGATCCAAGCGGCACTCTTGAAGACAGACCCAAGTAGGATACCAAAGCACAAACCCAGATAGGAAAACAAAGAACATACCCACATAGGATCCTTTTCTCATGTTACAGCCAGCTACAGGGTTCTCGCACTAAGCTCGCTTGATTTAGGGAGGGTCCAGTTCTCAAGCCACTGTTCGAACACTCCAACTACCACAAAGTACCATGAAGAAGTATTCCGAAGGACCACCATGTAATTGGGGTCTCAACGCAATAGATGGTTCGTCAATCGGATGCCCGGTCTGTAAGTTATTGGCGTTTTCGCTCCGAGGGCTCAGTTGGATTTGGGGTCCAATCCAACCTGGTCGTACTCCAACCATATCGAAAACTCAAGTGGAGTATACCAAAAGGTCCTCCTAGATCCAAGGATTCTGGTGCTGTAGAAGGTTTGTCAAATGGATGCATGGTTCACAAGTTATGGCCACAAAGGCGTAACTGGGTCCAAATGGGCCAGAGTCTGGTCCGACCCGGTCGGACCAACCCGGCCCGACCCAGCCCAATTCGGGTCCGACCCGGATGGCCTGGACCTTGGTGGTCCCAGTCCGTAGGGCTGTGGTGTGGCCTAGCCCGCATAGTGGGGCCGGTGGTGCAGCCCGTTGTGCAGCTCATGACACGACCTTATAGTGCGGCCACAGTGCGGCCTCACGGTACGACCCCATGGTGCGGCCCATGCTGGGTAGCCCGCTGGCCCGCCTTGGCCCGTATTTGGGAGGCCCCGCGGTGGGTTACGCCCTAGATACCACACAAGTAGGAGGTTCCCCCTGGGTACCACAAATGGTTGGGCTGTTCGGGTTGGGTAGTCGATCGGCCAGCGCCACGTGCCGCCGGCAGCTCACACGCGGGACCCCGGGTCCTGCTCGGCTCCCCGGCTGGCCGGATAGACAACCCTCCTCAGATTCACGGTCACACACCGTGCCACCACTAGCGGCCATCAAAGAATTGTCCGCCCTCTTTCGCCATCACGACCTCGTTCCACGGCTCCTTCACGCTCGGCCACACTATCACGCGCCACCGCCCCCTTCGCGCGGTCAGCCATGTGCCAGCTGCTGCCCTTGCTCCACCACAGTCGACGGGCCGCAACCCTTATCCGGTAGCGCGGTCGTGTTGTCAACATCTTCGTGGCTATCCAGAGTGTTGCCGCCTCTCCCGAGCCCCACCGGTGCCAGTCGCCGGCACCGGTCGTCGTCCTCCTCCATCGCAAAGAACGCATCAAGAACCACAAAAGTTATAGAGAGGTTAGGACATGTTCATTTGGCCCGCACCCTCCGTGTTAGAGCGGTATAAAGAGGCTCATTTGTTCATGAATATTGAAGAACATCAAGAACGGGTTGAGGGTAATAAAAACCACAAACCCTACCTTGAAGGTTCTGTTGGAGATTGTCCGCAGTTGAAGACGGATTGGAGTTTTTCAATTCCGAAGCAAGCCTCCTCCAATGATGCATCTTGTTTAATGATCCTCCATTCTTTAGTTCCTCCTTGGTGAGAATTGATCTTCCTCAAGAGGATCCTCTAAGAACACCCTTTTCCAATGATTCCCCAAAACCCAAGGGTTTAACTCTTGTTCATTCAATTAAAGAGGATCATTAATTTGTGGAATTAATGAGCCTTATTAATCCTACGAAGGGTGGTTACATATTTTGTGTAACCTCAAATTTAATTTCCATCATTAAATGCCTGTCCTCACTCGGGTGGTCCCCACCATTGAATTAAAAATGGGAGGATTAAATCTCTTGTGGTCCCCACCTCCATAAATCAAAAGGTGGTTTCAAGAAAAATAAAAATGTTAAATATTTTTCTTTTTTTATTCTTCCACGAATAAGTGAAAAACTAACATTCACTCTCAAACAACTATGGTCAAGGTGAAGGTTTCCTTAAGTGAATACCAGCGCTACAAGTTCAACGACGTCCTCATATTTCAATTCCGTGCACCGGTTCAAAATTTACCAAAACCCACTCATAAGTTTATTGAACGTACCTGAAAAAAGTTCAGAAATTCATTCCTAGAACACTGGGCCTCGAAATCACATGCCGTCACTTATCACGGACTCGTAATATTCCCAAATAATTAAGAAAAAATTTACATTGAAAATCAAGGTCTTTACATGTTGTATTGTGGGACTATAGTTTGGTTTTGTTCATTGCTTGGTGTGGTTATGGTTGTTATTTTCCTGGTAGTGACAGAATAATTTAAATCGAATCGCATTAAAAAAATAAATGACCATTGAACAAAAAGGGGGGTTGGTTTTGTGCTTGGTAGTGGTTGTTTTATGGTTGTGCATATAAGAGTTTCATCAAAAGCATTGTTGTTGTAGGCTTGATCTCTATTTGTGTGAAACCCGTATGTTTTGGATAAGTGTTTTTACCTATATATATATATAGATTTTAGTTCCTTGTTATTTCTATACTCACCCCAACCTTTTTGAGAACTATGTTCTGAACACCTATATTTCATGGGCGAGGGTGTCCTTCCTAAAATCCGAGTGAGAGGATGGATGGTTGGTTTTTGACTCTCTTCCTCATACACTATTCTGGATCTTGTCTCTTGGGTGTGTCCGGGTAGACTGTAATGGCTTGAATCTTACCTTTGTCCAAGATTCTTCAGTAAAGGGTTTGTTTTGGACTAGGGGATTAGGTGTTTTCGGTCCATGTATGTTTTCCCAAGTATCATTGGGATGTGGCCCTGGTGTCTTTAGATGTGGTGTGTGGTTATTGAGGCCCATGTGTCTTTTGGTATGGTAGTGGTTGTTCAGGCCAAGGTGTCTGCGGGCGTGGTTCTTTGTGGTTTGAGGCCAAGGTGTGTGTGGTCATGTTGCGATAGTGGGACTACGTGTAAGAATAGTGGAAGAATCAAGATGTTAGATTGTTAGGAATGAGTAGTTAACTAGTGGGAAAGTGGTGTGGGGTACCCAAATTTTAGTTTGATTATATTATTACTTTACTTGACTCGTGTTACTTGGGTGAGTGTGCCTTGGTGAGGTTAGGCTCGTTAGTATTCCTGGGTAGGTTCTTGAGGTTCCACTATTTTCTCACAGGGGAATTAGTATGTTCCCTCACTTGTGCACGAGTAGATTTAGTTTCCCTACTGAGTATACTTGTATGACCACACTACGTATATTAAAATGTTTTCAGGTTTCTAGGAGGACTTTTTGGATCGTGATGGACTTTACTAGCTTAGGGATTGGGATAATTTCTATTACTATTTAGTTTCTTTTCTTTGGTACATTATTTTGGAGTTTTTTCTTACATTGTATCAGATTTACTTTTTAACATGCATGTGGGGATGGATTCTTGGCTTTAGTTTTACCTCTAGTCTTTGGTGTTGCTGGGATTTTCCATCTTATCTCCCAATATTTTCCTATGGAAGGGTAATGACGTCTATTTACGTGATATTTTATAGCATTGGTGCTAGCCTCCATTTCAGGGCCCACTGAAGGTGGGACTCCGGGGTCCTTATCTCTCCTTCATCTTAAGGAAGGATGGGTCAGGAACTTTTCCATCCCTTACCTCATCTTGGAGAAGGAATTCCATGAAAGAATGGTATCAGAGGTGATGGTTGAGAGATAGGATGGAGTTTGGGGTTAATAACAATGAGTATTGCATGGGATGGTAGGGCAACAATGTTAGGAAATCTTGGTGCATCAGTTAGGCTTGGGATGATTGGCTAGGACACATGATTTTATGGACACCTGTGATCCGATGCAAGGACTTTGGACCTACCAAATGACCATGTGAGGCTACACAAATTACATGGTTAAGATCCTATGAAAGGTAAATTCATCATAATGACTTGTGTTTTTGTGTGTATTGGATGTTTTGGGAATTTAAAATAAATAATGATTTTAAAAAAAGATTAAAAAGAAATTTCCACACTAACCAAGCTTATAATTTTCTTGTTATCTTATTCAGTTATGGAACCTAGAAATCTTCCATGAGTGGTATGAGAAATTGAGGCCTATATAGTTGATATGGTTGTTCAGTGGAGGACCAGTTAGGTGGATGAGGATGAACAGTGGTAGAAGACTCTTTGTGACTTCCACCAGCATACTCTGGGAAAGTATGAGGGTAGCGTCTCTGTAAGGAGTCAGAGGGATGAATCAAGAATCTGGTGATTTATTCCAGCTTTATCCCAGCTCCAAAATAGTACTGGGATCATCTGGAAGTGATCTAGATGTGAGGAACGGTGCTTCAGTTGTGGACACTTTACCTTAGGGAGAGGAAGGAGACTGATAGCTCATGGGCTGACATTGAGAAGGAGTTCTGGGTAGAATTCCTTTCCTCCAAGATCAAGGCCTAGATGAGGAATGATCTGATCTCCCTCTATAAAGGGAGTATTTTGGTAAGGGAAATGGTGATCAAGTTCAAGTATCTCGTTTATTTTTCTCCAAACCTTTTTTCGGATGAGGAGTCGCAGGAAAGTATTTTGAAAGATGCACTTCGAACTTCTCTTCAGTATGTTGTTACTCCCTTCACTATAACAATGTACTTGGAGGTTCAGAAGAAGGCCAAAGTGGTGGAGAGGATTCACATGCTAGGAGGTGTTCCATGAGAGGGGATTCAACTGAGTTTGTCAAAGGGAAAGTCCTTTAGTAGCAAGTCTCTAGCATCCGAGCCTTCCATGTTTCGACCAGTGGGGAGTAGGCCTCAACAGTTCCAGTTCTGATATCCCAGTCCTCACCCTTTCCCCCTAGTCCTTGGGCCAATGTTATTTTTTCTATGGAAGTCATGATCATATTCATAATTAGTTCCCCATCTAAGTTCAGAACTATGGGGGTGGTCAGGTTCAGCACCGACCTCAGTAGCCGCAGCAGCCAACCAAGCCCTTCCAGCACAAGGGGCAGCAAGCTCCTGCTCCACCAAGGGTGGACAATTCTAGAGGAGGCTGACCATAGGGTTATAATTAGGGACTTTGACCAGTGCATGGTTGGGGAGGCGATTAATAGCTGAGGGGTCGAGGGGTTGGGTGTGGGTAGTTTCATGTGATATAGGTAGTGGTTCTAGTGGGGCCAAAAATTGTTTGAGGTACGATAAGTTTGTTTATTACTCTTTCCTGTGGCTTGTTTGATTCAATAGCTCCACAATCATTTGTTGCACCCATTATAGCCCATGCCTTGGGTCTAGAAAAAGATAGACTTTCCATTCCCCTGGTGTTGAGTACGCCAGTTAGAGGTCAGACCAGCCTGTTTCATGTCCTTCGAGGATGTAGATTAAGGTTGGGGGCATATCAGTCTAGTGGGGATCCTATTATACTATAAATGCAGCCATAAAATTTCTTCCTAGGAATTGAATAGATGTTTTCCATGAATGCTTTTATCTAATTCTTATGTAGAAGGGTCATTTTATTAGATATGGGTGGCCAGTGTGTAGCTTTCATTGGTGAGCGGAGTTTCCAGGAGGGAAGTCGGCATGTGGAGCCCCTTCTTTATTTATTAGCTGAGCTATCAGTGGAATTAGTAGACTCATAGATGGTGGAAGTTCTGGGGATTTTCAGTTAGTTCCTGTACGTCTTCCTCAAAGAGGGTGTGACTCTACCCCCTTGATATGATGTTGAGTTCAGGATAAACTTACAGCTCGGTGTCCATATGATTTCAATGGAACCTTATGAGGTTTGGGTTTTGCAGATTTATGTTGATGAACTGATTAAGAAGGGTTTTATCTAACCAAGTGTTTCTCCATGGGGTGCTCTAATCTTGTTTGCGAAGAATGCAAGCAGTGGTCTCGGGATGTGCATAGACTACTAGGGGCTGAATTAGGTGATGTTCAAGAACCGTCACCCCATCCCAAGGATTGAAAACCTTTTTGACTAGTTTAAGGGAGAAGTTGGTTCTCTAAGATCGACCTATGGTCTAGATATCACTAATTGATGGTGAAGGAGGAAGACATCCCAAAGAATGCTTTCATGTGAAGATATGGGCACTTTCAGTTCATAGTCATGACGTTCGGTGTTATGAATGCACCAGCTATGTTCATGGGGATCATTAACTACATTTTTAGGGAGTATCTGGACTATTTTGTGGTTGTGTTCATTGATGAAATCCTGATCTACTCAAGATCAGAGGAGGATCATGATGAGAATCTAAGGATAGTTTTGAAGGTCCTCTAAAACCACCATCTCTATGAGATGTTGTCCAAGTGAATGTTCTGGACACGATAGGTGCACTTACTTGGACACATGGTGTCCCAACATGGAATAATAGTGGACCCATAAAAGGTATAAGTAGTTGTTTCTTGGGAATAACTCAATAATGTGAAAGTGGTTCTTAGTTTCCTAGGTCTGACAGGTTACTACCAGATATTCGTACCCGACTTCTCTCAAGTTGCAGGTCCATTGACAACTTTGACCAGGAGAGACCAGGACTTCGTGTGGAGTGAGTACTGTTAGGCGGATTTCAGATACCTGAAGGGGAATCTAGTCAGTTCCCCAACACTTAGTCTTCCAGAAGAGGGGGTGATGTTCAAAGTGTTCTGTGATGCTTCCGGTCTAGGAATTTGATGTGTGCTGATGCATTAATGGGGAGTGATCTCTTATGGGTCTAGGAAATTACATCCACACGAACAGAAATATGCCACCCACAAGCTAGAACTTACAACAGTCATGTTCTCATTGATGTTTTGGTGGAATTACCTCATTGGGGAACACGTCGTAGTCTTCACAGATCACAAGAGCTTAAGGTATAACATCTCCCAGGGAGACCTGAACTTGCAGAAGTGGAGGTGGATGGAGTTTCTTTTGGACCAATAATTTTAAATCTCATACACCCTAAGAAAATGGAACATGGTGGGTGATTACTTGAGCCGAATTTTTCAGAAGGATGTCGTTCATGAGTTAGAATATTCTTGGAAGGCAATAGAAGAGTTGGATGCTTTACATATGGGCTTGAGAGTGGAGGATGGTAGAGGCTTCCGGATTGAGATGATAGTGAAATCTTCTTTGGTATAGTATGGGGAGGATTATCCGTGGGGATACTCAGAGGATGATGTGATGTGTGATCACGTTACCTAGGGTGATGCTCCTAAGGGATGGTCAGAGGATAGTGATAATTAGATGTTGTTCTGTGGGAAGTTGTTTGTCCCGATGGCGATGTGAGAGGGAGTTCTTGGTGAGTTCCATAACTCAACATTGGTGGCACATCTAGGAGTCTCCAAGATTTAATAACACTTGATAGGTTAGTTTTGGTGTCTTGGAGTGAATTAGGTTGTGGAGGAGTTTGTGGAAAGGTGACTCGTGTGTCAGTAGGAGAAGGTTGAGAACCGTGTTCCTGGAGGACTGTTGTTGCCCTTAGACATTCTCGAGTGGAAGTGGGATGACATCTCGATGGATTTCATCAGAGGACTACCCATGGATGAGAGACACTATGATTACATCTGGGTATTGGTGGGTCTATTTGATGAAATCAGATCACTTCTTAACGGTTATGGAGTTGAGAAAGTGGATGCCTTAGCACAGAGGTACATGGGTGAAGCATTGTGTCTACATGGAGTTCCCATATCCATTTTCATATCGGGATACCTGATTTAACTCATGATCCTAGAGGGTATTACAACATGCTTTTGGCACCCAATTATGCCTCAACACTGATTTCCAGCCTAAAGATAGATGAGAAGACAGATAGGACCATCCATACATTGGAGGATATGTTGTGATCATGTGTTCTATAATTCAGAGGATCATGGGTAAGATACTTTACCCTAGTAGAGTTTTATTACAATAATATCTACCAATCTACAGTTGTTATGGAATCATTTGATTCCTTGTATGAAAGATCATGTCATTCACTTGTGTGCTATACAGAGCTTGGGTAGGTAGGTGTTCTTGTCCTAGAAATGGTGCAGGGCATGACAGAGAAGGTTCAGCTTTTTGTGTGAAAGGATGAAGGTAGCTCAAGACCAGAAAAAGTCATATTCCAATCATAGGAGGAAGCCTTTGGAGTTCGAGTTTGGGGACCACGTCTTCTTAAATATTTACCCTCAGCATGAGAAGAAGAGGTTTGGCAGAGGGAGAAATCTTTCTCCCAGGTTCATCGGACCATTCGAGGTGTTGGGATGAGTCGGCAAGGTGGAATATCAGTAGGCATTGCCACCATAGTTCGTGAGGATCCACAATGTCTTTCATGTCTCTCAGCTTCGACGATATCTACATGATGACTCCAACATCTTTGACTGGGGAGAGTTAGATGATGAGGATAACATGACGTTCATGGAGCGGCTAGTGAGAATCATGGATCATGAGGAGAAGGTTCTTTGTGGATGGACTATTCCATTGGTTCTTGTTCTCTGGAGGCATGGTGTCCATGAAGAGAGTTATTGGGGTGATAAGCATAGATGTGTTCCCAGTACCCAGAACTATTTTTAGTTCTTATCTTAATTTTTTATTTTATGCTTTGACTATGATGAATTCTTGACCTTGTTTGCTTTGAGATGAGTTGATTACCTTGTTCTATGAATGTGGGTGAAAAGTCTTGATTTGTGGGGAGGTATAACCTGATCCCAAATCAAGATGCATTAATGCAGATGTGATTAAACCCTTGCGGGTGAGTCAGTGCCGCCTAAAGTGGATAGTATATTGATAGGGAGGAAGGAGAAACCTAACCCATGTGTCTCAAAATTGTGGCATTTGGTGTTTCTGTGATTACTAGGGGAAGTGGGGCCTTGGTGTATCACTAATTGTTCAGAGGATAGATTTCAAAGAGGTTTTCTTGGATATTGAGGTTTCCACTCTAGTTTTCAACATAGGGTGGTTTACAGATGAGAGGTATCTAAAGGGATGGTTGTTCAGACATATTTTCTTCTGGGTTAGTTTTAAATTCTCAAGGACAAGAATAGTTTTAGAGGTATCTGATGTAATAACCTGGGTTTTTTCCTATACCCATCCTTTGTAAAAATCTAGTGTCGAGGTGTTTTGGGATTTGTAGGTGGCTCATTTCGAGAGTTTTCCAAAATTTTCATTTTTTCCATCAGCATGTTAGTGCGTTGGAATGTCAGTGAATCAACATGTTAGTGCATCGGAAAGTCAGTGCATCAGTGAGTCAAGGGGCGCTGGTATCAGTGAGTAAAGGGGCGTCGACATTGGTGAGTCAAGGGGTGTCAGTGTCGGAAGGTCAGGGTGTTGGTTGGTAGTTGCATTGGTAGGTCAGGGTGCCAGTAGGTCATTGTGTTATTAAGACATGGCATTGGTAGGTTGGGGTGTTAGTAGGTCGTTCCGTCTATAGGTTGTGGCATCATTAGCTCAACATCGGTAGCTCACCCATCAACGAATCATTTCTAGTTTTCCCATTTTTCCCAGTTTCACCTATGTTACATGTTTTTCTCCGTTTAAAGTTAATCTATCAACTCAAAGTTTCCCGCTGGTCTATCTTTACCATTTCCAAGGAGAATTAATAAATATTAATTAACTCGAATGTGTGAAACCTCCAAGCCATGTGGTCAAACCATGATATTACTTTTAGATACTTCAAAATGGTGTCCTTGATTTTAGGATATGACCTATTCTTAATTCAAGATCCTCTCTTCCTTCTTCCTTTTCATTTCTCTTGGTGCACCTAGAGACTTCCCCCCGAGATGAGTTGTGCACCCATGCTAATTCCCTTCCCGCATAGCCTTGGAGTTTTTCTTCCATGTCGCGTCATCCCCTATTCTTGGTGCAATAAGAAACTTCAATCTTTGACCATCCAAGTGGGGATTTTATTTTTCTTCCATTTAATTATGCATCATGTGGGGCAGGTATGTTAATGGTTCCTTATAAGGAATGATTGAATAATCTTCTTGGAAGGAGAATTAAATAAGATTTTAATATGATCAAAAGATAAATCGCATAAATAAAATAATGGTCAGGTTTTTGTTTGATGATGGTAAATTGTTTTATTTTGTTATCATTATTTCTTTTATGGATTTTGTGGCTATATTCCTTCTGGAAATCATGGTTGTTGGTGGAATTTTCTTGTGAACTGGGGGTGTTCTATTTCATTGTGATATTTTGATGTACAGATGTAACATGAAATATGATTAATCACATACACTTGGTTAAATAAAGGGATGCACTAGGATCAAACTTGTTCTATAATCACCCATGCTATATTCAAGTAGATGTTAAAGAACCCCTGAAAGTTAAATTTGAATATTCTTGTTTTGATGGTTGTGGTTATGTATTTTGTGTTTTTGTCTGGGTTCTGTGGGCTTTGTATGTGGGGTGGTACTGGGGGGGGGGGGTGTTGGTGTCTTAGTTTGAGAGATTCATTGATTATGGAATGGATGAACTTGTGGGTAGCCGAACTGCCCTTATATAGTGTTATGGTCATGAAGTGATGTCGAGCAGTGGGACTGTGGTGTGGTTATGGACTCGTTATGCAGTTGGACTGCATTGGGGATTTGTTTGGGTAGCGGGGCTATAGGGATGGGTTGTGATATAAGGAATGGGTAGTATCACCTTGAAGAATGATAGTTATCAGTAGTTGAACAGGGATGTGCAGTGGTACTACAAGTCTAGTTTTGTTTTGTTGTGTAGTGGGGATGCAGTTTGGTTTTGTTTGTTGCTTATTGTGGTTATGGTTGTTAGTTTCTTGGTAGTGACATAGTTATTTAATGTGAATCCCCATAAATAAATAAATTACAATTGAATAGAAATAGGGGGGGTTGGTTTGTTCTTAGTAGTGGTTACTATATGGTTTTGCATATAGGAGTAGCATCAAAAGCAGTGATGGTGTGGGCTTGTTGTCTATTTGTGTGAAAACTATAGGTTGGGGCTGAGTGTTTGTTTACCTATATATATATAGATTATAGTTTCTTGTGATTTTTATATTCACCCCCCCTTGTTGAGAAACATGTGCTGAACACCTCTATTTCATGGGGGAGGGTGTATTTCCCAACATCCCGATGGTAGGATGGATAACTGGTTGCTGAATTTCTTCCACACACCCACTTTTGAATATTTCCACTAAGGCTTATCTGGGCAGGCTGTAATGGATTGAGTCTTACCATAGTCCATGATTATTTGGAAAAGGGTTTGTTTTAGACCAAGGGATCATGTATTTGCATGCCATGTATGTTTTCCCAAGTATCTTCAGGATGAGGCCCAGGTGTCTTTGGGTGTAGTGCGTGGTTGTTGAGGCCCAGATGTCTTCTATTGTGTAGGTGGTTGTTTTGGCCCAAGTGTTTGGGGACATGGTTTTGTGTGGTTTGAGTCTATGTTGTGTGCGGTCATGTTGCGACAATGGGACTATGTGTGGGAAGAGTGGCAGTGTCAAGATGTTAGATTATTAGGAATGAGTAGTTAATCAGTGGGAAAGTGGTGCAGGGTACCCAAATGTCAATGTGATTATATTATTACTTTACATGAATTGAATTTCTTGGGTGAGTGTGCCTTGGTGAGTTGGGGCTGGTTAGTATTCCTTGGTAGGTGCTTGAGGTTATACTATTTTATCATAGGGGATAGATTATGTTTCCACTTAGTTTCTTTTATTTGATACATTATTTGGGAGTTTTGTCTTACATTGTATTAGTTTTACTTTTGAACATGCATGTGGGAATGGATTCTTGGATTTACATTTACCTTTAGTCTTTGGTGTTGCTGTGATTTACCATCTTATCTCCCGATCTTGTCCTATTAAAGGGTAATGCCTTCAATTTATGTGGGATTCTACACCCTTGGTGCTATTCGCTACTTTGGGGCCTTCTGAAGGCAGGACTCGAGGGTCATTATCTCTCCTTCATCTTGAGGAAGGAAGGGTAGGGAAATTTTTCATCCCTTCCCTCATCTTGGTGAAGGCGGTCCATGACACTAATACTCATTGACATTTATCAAATATGAGAATAAATATATAACTAAATATTTAATCATAAATAAATATTATATTCAAAATCCGGTGAATAAATATTTTATAAATATTCTATTCACAGTCTGTAAAATGAATTTTAATATTTTCGATCAGTAAAACATGAATAAAATTATTCATTAGTCTCGAAAATAATATTTATTACAACAATTAAATTTAAATATAATTTAATCAAGACCAATAGTTTTTTTTACGTGATCCTCTAAGATTCCATCTTCTTATAATTAGGTGGGATTTCCTAAAGTCTAAGATTACAATCTAGAAATGGGTCAATGTATCCAAGAGAAATAAGATAAAGTAATAATGTTGACAACCACATATGAACACTCACTATGTAATATAATCTATACCTAAATATCTCATCAATAATTTTTTACATATATATCATCAAACTATGTTCTTGATACATTATTATTTGACTATCTAAAATAAACATGTCATTTCACCATGACCATGGAATCTAATCTGATAGTTCTATTTCATAAAAAGTTTCAGGAAACCTTTTTCCATATATATGGAAGGTATCAATACATCCTTGACTTATCCATCAATGCCATGTCATTCATGATTCACCCAATGGTCCCTACTTCCCATGAACATATGGAATCACCGTTTTGATCAGTAAATCTATGTGTGAGTCATGACATGAATTAATGATAGTCATAATGTCTATGGACCACAACACTCACTCATAGAAAGGAATATATGATGACATATAATCATTAAAAATTCCCATTGGCGGGTTCATTCTCATTATCTACTGTATTTGATATTAACAAGTGAAAACTTCATAAGATGAAGTGTCATCTTCTTATGAGTACTCACAACTGGTAGTCAAAATACCATGTTCCCCATTATAGAATGTTATCTTACCATAGAACTAGATTTAATAATAGTGACATGGTATTTCATAGTTATCATTATTTTGGGGAGATGATATTCCCATTTCAATATGATAGATACTCTAGGGAATTATTTCATAAAATTAACACAGAACTATAAAAATATGTAAAAATACGTGTTACTAATATTCTAATATTCAAATATACATGTAATACAAATTACAAAAAGTTGGTCCTAAAACACCAAATCTTACATTATATTCACAGTGGGTGATGATATGTTCTACAACTTTTCTATTTTTTTTATTTTCTTATATTGTCCTATCAAACTTGTAAGTGTAATTTTTAAGGTAATATTTTCAACTCTTTAATAATGATAAAAATTTAATTTTAGTATGATTCATTTCTTACCGGTTTTGTAACATTTTATCAATAAAATATAGTATAGTTTGATCTAGTTTTGAAAAAAAACTACCGAAACGGTATTTATTTACAAATAAAATACAAATATACTCAAAATTTAAATGTTTCATACACTAATTTTGACATTTGTTTCATGAAAAATACTCCTTTAATTATTGTACAGTCATCCATGAATGTAAGGATATATAATTCAACTCTTGTAGATTAGTGTCTCATAAGACCATATAAATATGAGTGTACCAACTCAAGTAGTCTAGTTGATTGTATCTCCACTCTTTTAGGCTTCCCTTGGATCATCATTAGCTTTTGATAGGATTCATAGATCATATATCTATATCTATTTAGTAATGGTAGTTCTCTCACACCATTTTCTCTTGATATTTTACATATGATATTTTGGCTACGGTGTCCTAGACTTCTTTTCTAGATATTATTCACTTATTTAGCACAAATATGGAAATAATTTATAAAATATCCTATCTAAAATAGATACAAATTTCTTCATTCTCCTTTTTTGATGGTCCTTTCATCCTTGAATATTATAATGAGGAACGAGTTTCTTTTGCAAATGGCCTTATTTCCCTTATCACATAGCTGACTCACACTCATCAGATTTTGTTTGAGAACATCAAAATATAACATATCCTATGATTTATTCTTGCGAGGTTTAATTTCTACTAAAAAAATTTCATTAATCTTAAAGGATCTATCATTTCCAAAAGCAACTTCACCACCATTATGGTCTTTAATGTTTTTTTGGAATCTCAACATCACCTGCCATGTGTCATGAACAAATACTATCTTGTATCTAGGTCTTCCTCCTCATGATTTATTTTAGAGACACTTCAAAAATGATTGAATTCTCATCCTTTTTTTATTTGATGAGTGTTTTTTTCATATTTATTATGTATTTTACCTATAAATATAACTAACCAACCTGAGTCAACCAGAATAGTCAACCAAGTCATCCCATCAAAGGGTGGGGTAAAAAAAGATAAAAAAAACTAGTCTCGTATATAAGAAAAAAGATACATAAAACCATATTACAAAGATTAAATAATGAAGATACAACTGAGCCAAATATGATAAACTAGAGAAAAGTTCAAGTATAGGAAACAAGTTTCTATGTGACCAAACATCACCTCCAAACTATCCCAAAAGAAAACAGTAATGTAAATAGAATCTTGCATGACACAGAATGCTCTTATCTTTACCTAAATCTGGTAAAACATAGTCTAAAACCACCTATAGTTATTATTAGGGTGTGAGAAATAGATCCTAGTAAGAAACCACCAAAATATATATGGAAGTTATAATAACAAGAAAGAACAATTCCTAGATTAAAAAAACAGTTTTACAAGAAGTTCTATAAATAAATCCACTTGAAATCCTTTTTCAAATAATCCTTGAGCTTTCAAAAATTTCATTCCACATTTTCCAAATCCATAAAAAAGATGATAAAGATACCTAAATACAAATATACATGTGATCCAACATGAATAAAATAAACCATCACATAATAAAAAACTAGAAACAACAATGCACTTACCTACCGGGCACTAGAATATGGGACAATATATTGTAGACACTTAGAATCCTATGAAGGAATACAGTTGGATCCAAATAATATCAAGGCCTACCATATACCATCGATATACTATAAGTTACCTCATGGTGGTGTCAAAAACACTAAGAATATGTGTGTATCTTTCTCAAATCACCCAAGGTTCCTGTTGTGCAATGTTTTTTAAATTTCTGTTTTAAAAACCATGCTCAAATTTTTATAAAACAAATTCAAATCCAAGATAATATAATTGTGGCTTGGAAAATACATTTTCTATTTCAAATCAATGAAATTAAATTTTCAAAGAAAACCCTATTTTTCAAACACGGACCCATTCCCTTTTTAATTTCAACACATGAAGTTCCATTAATATCTCACGGAATCATTATGAACAATAATAAATTTGAGAAATTAGAATAATTAAATAGATCCACCTACCTCAAGATCATAGAAAACCAAACTACCTTTGACAGCAGGGATTGGAAACCACAAGATCTTCCTTCAGAAGATAAGGCACAACCAATGACTAGGAATGATTGATAGAAAACAAAATCTAATTACCAATACCTACAAAAAACGGTGTTGCAACCAAAAATGAGGGGGAAACTGAGAGGAAGTCTTACCCGTAGAGAGGCAGTGCCAAAAACTGCTAATCAATTTCCGAATGAATTGATCTATATGGAAGGAAGACAAACAAAATCACCTAGGGTAATGATCCAAATGAGAGGATAATGCTAAAAGATATATATAAGCCTCAAACACCTACATTGAATGTTGAAAACTCAAACTCATGGAATTAAATGACATGTAATCTTCTACACATTGTGAATCTCTTTTTTTTTTGAGTTATGCTAAAAAATGTGTCTCTTTTTAAATTAAAAACCATATTTTCACCTTACATTACATGGAACCCTTACATGATGTATAAAAACTCACACTATTAATTCATTTCATAGGATTTGTACAACGAACAATACACATCATGTAATCCCATTACATGTCATGTAACTACCCAAAAATCAGAAGAAACTACATGTTCATGCTAAGAATATAAAAAATACATGAATTCACCCTTACAGGTATCCTCCAAATTCACAGTCGACAACACACACTCGATGAGAAAAGGAAACCAAAAGAAAAGATCGGAACATACATGATAGAAAGGTAACATGGCATTGTAATCTCCCCATCATAAAATATTTATGTCCCCAAAAAATAAATCATGATTAGGGATCCACCAAAAGAGTAGGCCATTGATGCCTCATCAACGACTCATGCTCCTACATCTCATAGAGATAATGTTTTCACTTCCACAATACCTATACTAGGATAATAATTTTACCATGCAGTACATTGTCCTCTCGAGTTGTAATCTGAACTAGTTGCTTAACCAAAGAGGTATGAGGCTCAATATAAACATCCTCCCATCTAATCACAAGGGAAGGATCTGGTATATTCCTCCTCAACATAGAAACATGAAAAAAATCATGAATAAAATTCATGCTAGATGGTAATAGTAATAAATAGGCCGCCTTCCCCAGTTTTCTAACGATCTCAAAGGGGACCACAAAACATGGTGTCAACTTACCCCTCTTACCTAACCAATGATGTACCATGCAAAGTGAAAATATGAGAAAGACCCAATCACCATCCTCAAACTTCATCATCTGATGCTAACGCTCTGCATAAGATTTATGATGACTCTGTTTCGTGATCAAATTACTTTGGATCAATTTAACTACCATTGTCGTCTCCTAAACAACACTTGGACCAACCAAAGAATACTATCCCAACTCTACCCAATTCAAGAGATATTGACATGAACACCCATATAAAGCCTCAAAGGGAACCATCCTAATTCAAAACTGATAACTATTGATATAGTAAAACTCAACTAATGGAAAATTTCTATCATAAGATCCATTGAAATTAATCCCACAATCCCGGAGCATATCCTTAAGAAACTGTATATCCCTCTCTATTTGTCCATATATCCGTGGATGATAATCTATGCTCAATTTAAGTAGGGAACCCATTGCCTCATGAAAACCATCCCAAAATCTAGATGGGAACCTTGATTCCCTTTCAGAAACAACTGCATAGGGAATTCCAGGAATCTTCACAATATCTTGGATATACAAGTCCCCATGTTGTTCAATTTTTGTCATTTCCTATATTGGCAAGCAATGTACTGATTTAATGACTCTATAAATGACCATCCAAATCACATCCTTAAAACTAGGAGTTCTTGGTAAACCAACAATGAAATCCATGGAAATATCATCCCACATCCATACTAGAATGGGTAAAGGCTGAAACAAACCTATAGGTCTTTGGTGTTCCATCATAACTCTTTGAAAAGCGAGACACTGCGATACAAAATCTAAAAATAACCAAATAATCCATGGACACCGATAAAAATATCTCAAATCATGGTACATATTTGAAGAACTATGTTTTACATAACAACCTAAATGGTTTCCATTGTCTAGAAACTCATTTATCAAGGAAAATAACAACCAAAATTCTACGAAAGCATAAATCACCACTAGTAGACCAAGAAAACTCTCACTATGTATCCCCACCATTTAGGATTTCTCCTAACCATTAGATCTTGATATTTGTCATATTCCCAAGTTGAACTCACTCATAAAAATATGAGTAAACTCTTATCAAATCCAATAACACATGTCCAGCAACCTCCTCCACTCCCAAGATCATCTTAGTAAAAAAAATCATCAGTTATAACTGCACAAATGATTCCTTTACAGTTAGTGTCAATATTTCCTACTCAATGCATCGAACACCAAATTCCATTTCCTCAGGTTATATATGTCATAGAAATCAAAGGCCTGATGGAAATAAAACTATAATATGTGTCTCAATTTTTTTATCTCTATGAGGTAATATATACTTCAAGCACTTTTTATGTGAATATATAGTAAAATACTCTCCAAATAGATTGTGACACCAATTTTTGAGCACAATAATTATAGATTTCAACTCCAGATCATGGGTAGGATAGTTCTTCTTATGAGGTAGTAATTGGCATGACCCATATGCCAGAACTTGTTTCCCATGCATTAAGACACATCCCAAACCTATACCAGAAACGTCATAGAAAACATCATAACCCGAAATGGGTTCTGGAAGAGTAAAAACTGGTGATGAAATTAACCTCATCTTCAAATCCTCAAAATATCTCAGAAATTTATCATTCCATTCAAGCTTTAAACCCTTATGGCTTAAATCTATCATCAAAGATGCGATATTTGAGAAGTCCTGAACAAACTATCCATAGTAACCTTCCAAACCCAAGAATATTCAGATCTCAAACATGTTTTTTGGATTCTCCAAAGACATAGCTTCCTACACCTTTTTAGGATCAAATGAGATTCCCCCCTTAGAAATTAGATGCCCCAAAAACTTTACTTCCTATATCCAAAATAGAAACTTGAAAATCTTACCATACAGACGATGTTCCCTCAAAATTCAAATAATGATATCCAATTGGTCTATGTGATCATCATTTTTCTTGGAGTATTCAAAGATAACATATACAAATAAAAAAACAAAAGATTCCAAAACTGATAAAAGATTCATTTCATCAAATCCATGAATACCACACGAGTATTTGTGGGTTTGAAAGGCATAATAAGAAACTCATAATTCCCATATCGAATCCTAAACATTGTCTTGGGTATATAATCTGGCCAGACTCTAAACTGGAGGTACCCTGACCATAGGTTAATCTTATAAACCCAGTGAGCCCCATAATCTTATCAAATATATCATAAATTATGGGCAAAAGATACTTGTTATTAACATTCCACTGATTTATCTTTTAAAAGTCAATACCAAATCTAATAATTATTCAGGTCTTCATAGAAAGGAGTACATGTGAATCCCATAGTGAGAAACTAGGATGAATAAATCCTTTCATCTCAAAATCCTCATTATGGAATTTATGTTCCACCAACTGAGCAGGTTCCATTTGATAGGATGAAATAGAAATAGGCATCATTCCAGGTGGCATGTAAATAGTAAATTCAAACTCTCTCTATGTAGGAAAGCTAGAAAAATAATCAAGAAATACCATAGGGTACACACATACAAAAACAGGTAGTTTAAATCCCAACCATGGGTCAAATACATCAAAAAAATTTATTGAAATATTTAATGAGATTAAAATGGAATAAGGAGAAACCGGCCCTGCCCTTCCAAATCTAGAGTCCCACTCACCCTAAAAAATGTGAGTGAACCCATTAGTAGATAAGAACTATAATCGATGGTGATAATTTATATATGGTATTTTACACTAATCATCTAATCTATTCTAATGATCATATAAAAGATGTCAAGATCAAGCACTAAGAATTCCCAAACCACCTCAAGTTCGCCTATCACAACCTGACATGCAAGACATTTGAAACCTTTTTTGAACCTCATTCAAAAAGGCAAGGAAATATTAAATAAGAATAAAATAAGATCAATAAGAAAAAACAACACATCAAAAAACATTGATGATATAAAATAATGAGTTGAACCTGTATCAAACAAAGCTATCACTGAAGAAGACAAAGTATACATCATACCATTAACAGTAGCTGGCCCTGCTTCAGATTCATTTGGTGCACACTTGGATCTATAAATCAATTCTAAATTAAAAACTTGGACATCCCCATTGTCTTGATAATGATACCCACAACCCATTTAAGCATTAACATGAACATGTTACCCCTTAGTGAAATTTGATCCTTCTTTACTATCTTGGGACAACTTATCATAGAAATGATTCAGATGGATAGATCACCCCTAAAGAAGACAAGTTTTAATATCCTCCATACATTGAGGATTAGTATGAACACACCTCTCAAACAGGTAAAAAATAACCTATTGATTTCTTATATGATACTTATATACTTATCCTATAGAAAACTAACCACTCCTTCACTTTATTTTCTAATCAGAAGAAACACCCTAGCTAACTGCTCCACCCACTAAAGCTCGTCCCAAGCCTGTCTTTCCCGATATTCCTACCCCAACCAAGAATAGTTTATACACTTCCTCTAAAAATTTTGGATGTTAAAAAAGAACTATAATTAAACGTACATTGTCCAAAATCCCCATATCAAACCATTGATCCTTTAGGTAATCATTGGTGACAAGCTTTGATAATAGATACACCCACTCAACAAAAAGGGTGGAGTACTTTAAAACGGTATTTTCCCCTTTCTCAAACATCATAAACACCCAGGCCTTTTCCACACATAATGTATCAGGATAAAAATACAGATTAATTATATTCTTGAAAGAAACCCTGGAAAGGAATTCACGCAACTTATCTTGCACTATCAAGTCCCATTATATTCTTCCCTTACATCACGAATATTTGTGACAAAACCCAGTGGATAATCCTCAAGATTCTTTAAAAACATGAAGATCTTTTTAATCAATTCAATCCACTCCTCTGAATATTGTTGGCATTTTTTACCACAAAATAAAGGTGGATTATACTTGGTATATTTTGAACCACGATCTACTCATCATATCGAGTTCAATACCCCCACTAACCCCAATGTCTGAATGGTACTGAAAAATGATTCAACCAAAGAAGGGTCCACTGGAGCATTTTCCTGGGGAGTATGCCTCATGGATCCCTCTCTTATATTAGAAAGATATATTCTTGGAGGAATTTTCTATTAAACACAAGACAATGACCAATCATCCATGAGAAAATTCCAAAAACATTGAATTGAACACAATAATCCAAAACCACACTTTAAAAAAATAATAATTTATAGAAGTTATGAATCCTATCACAAAAGTCCACATTTTTTTAAAAAGGATAGGTCTGTCTAAAAAAACTCCCCAATTAGTTTATTCAAAATACATTATAGAGACCAAGTCATTAGACACTCTGGAAAGGTTAATTTAAATAAAATTCCAATTAAAAATATTCAAATGAACCTAAATACTTGGTCTTGGACTTAGTAAATATTTTTTTGACCACCCATGGAAACTTGAATTCAGTAAAGAGACTAATATAACTAAGTCACTTTTTTACAAATACTTTCTAAATTTCAATGATCTTACTCCTATCTACCTAAGATACTGAAACAACTCAGATAGTGATGACACGCTTTATGATAAGTAACCTATTTAATACTAAATTATACCAGACCAAACCAGGTCAACTAGACCAGTCACCCATGTTTTCACTACACTGGGTGGGGTAAAAAAATGAAAACATTAGTCTCATATATAAGAAAAAAGACATGAAACCAGAGTAACAAGTAAAAAAAATAGAGATAAAACTGATCAAAACCAAATAAACTATAAAAAAGGACAAGTCTAGATAATAAGTATCTCTGTGATAAATTTTTAGCTATAAACTATCCCAAAACAAAACAAAAACGTAAAAAGAATCCTGCATGCTATATAATGCTCCTACCTTTACCTAAATTCTACAAAACAAGATCCACAACTTCCCATAGTAAAACTTAGGGTGTGAGAAATAGATCCAAGTATTATAAAGGATCAATACAAGTTTTAATACTAATAATTCACATTTATAATATTTAAAACAAATAGTTTTACAAGAATCTTTATAAATAAATCCATTTGAAATATTTCTTTCAATAATCCATTAGTTTTCAAAAATTTCGTGCCACATTTTCCAAATCCAGAAGAAAGTAGGTAAATAAACTGATATACAAATATATATATATATGTGAGACAACATCCATAAAATAAACTATCTTGTAATAAACAACCAGAAAAAACAATGAACCTTCAAGCCAGGCTTTAGTGTATGGGAAAATATGTACCATACACTCACAATACTAAAAAGGAATAAGGTTGGATCCAACTAATATCAAGGCCTGCCATAGAACATCAACATATAAGAGGTAACCTCCTAGTGGTCTCACATACATTGAGGCTACCTGTGTCTTTATCTCGATGCACCCAAGCTCCCCACTGTGTAATGTTTGTCAATTTTTGTTTTAAAAATCATGATCATATTTTTTATAAAAAAATTTATAAGAAAATATAATCTTTTTCAGGGTTTGAAAACCCATTTTTCATTTCAAATCAAGGAAAATCCATTTTCAAAGAAAACCCACTTTTTAAAATTTAAACCCATTCCCTTTTCAATTTCAACACATGAAATTCCATTTCATCCCTCAATGAATAAATATGACCAATAAGAAATTCAAAAATTAGGACAATTGAACAGATCCACCTACCTCATGATCATAGAAAACCTAACAGAATTTGACAATGGGGATTGGGAATTATAAGATCTTCCTTTGGAGGAAAAAGATTTTCCAAAGACTGACAAATATTGGTAGAAAACACAATCCAATTATGAATCCCTATAAAAAATGGTTCCAAAACCACAAAGAAGAAGTATAATGAGAGGAAGGATTACCTGGAGTGATGAAGCACCTTAACATACTAATCAATCACTAAATGAATCAATCAATATGGAAAGAAGACACAAAAAATATCATAGGGTAACAAATCTTGCCGATCAGATAAAATTTGAAGATATATTGAAGCCTCAAACACCTGCATGGAACCCTGAAAACTAAAAGTTGGGGAATTACATGGTGTGTAATATTTTACACATCTTAAATCTATTTCATTTTGAGTTACATAGAAAAACTTTTCTCCTTTTTAATTAAAAACCATATTTCACCATACACGATGTGTGACCCTTACATGACATGTAAAAACTCACACTATGAATTCAGCTCATGAGATGTGTCCAGCGGCTAATACATGTCATGAAATCGCATTACACATCATGTAACTACCTAGAAAATAGTATAAACTATAGGTACATGCTGAAAATAAAAAAAATCCCGACTTCACCATTATAGGTATCCTCCCAATTAAAAGACTATAACACATGCTCAATGAGAAAAGGAAACCAAATGAAAAGAGAAGAATATACCTGAAGGAAATGTAATAGGGAATTAAAAGAAACATGTTCATAAACTATTTACCCCAATTAACGTACATGTCACACCTCCCACTAATATCTTCCATTCCATCAAATATATTCTGGATAGGTTACTATGACTGACTTCTTCTCACTTCTCACTTATATTCATTATTATTCATATTGTCCTTTGAATAAAAACCCCTCAATTCATGGATTATTTGATTCTATAGAAAGTACAAATTTTACCTTTAAATATAATATTTATATCCAAACATTCCATATAATCATTATTATACATTGAAACCAATTCTTCTATGATTGATTATATCTATAATTTCCAACTTATTGTAATGGAATATTCATAGCCTCAAACTACTTTGATTTTTGGGAATTATTCTTTTTAAATATGATTTCAACCTTCCTTGATATATAAGTATTCATATTTTGTTTTTTCTCAACCTAAGTTATCCATGATTTTATTTTAAAAGCTATGTGAACAGTGGAAATAAATTGTCATTTTTAGTGCCATAGTTGTAGATTTTACCTATGGTTTTGAACATGATTTATTAGTAGTCTAAGATTACTCATCCATTATTTATATTACTTTATAATAGTCATATCTTAGTTTAACAAGGGTATATTCCTCCTTGGTGCACCGTGACATCCATTTTTATTTCCTCTTATTTAGTGGTAGCTTAATTCTCAATTTATTCTTACACATTGTATTTCTCTACATGTTTTGATTTTAGGATCTTAAATTCCTAAATATAATCATTCTCTACATTTTGAAACAAATCCTTATTTTTATTCATATAACTAACTTACTTCATAAGATATTTTATTTCTCTATTATGTTTTTTGTTTCTTTCAAGACACACCTCAATCATATTTCTCATCATCTTTTCAATATATATTTCTTATTCTTCTTACTCATTGGTTGAAATATATTCTATTTTTTAAACATGTTTTATAAAGTTGTTATCCTTTCTAGCACCTTATTCCCCTAAATCACTACTTATATAATCATATTCATCCACTTCATTACTAAGTAAACTTATTTTGTTTATTCTTTTAAATTTTTTATTTTTCCCACATATAATTTTATATTGTTTTTAAATTATTATTACTTTAACATATCTTAGAATCCTCTCTTTATCATCTTTATCTTCATGTTACAAATTATTTTTCTTTGGAAAATTTATGGGAATGTTTTTAATACCTAAAACCTTTAAGCATTTGAGTAGTATTTTTATCCTTTATTTCCCTTTTTCATTTTTTATTTTTTTTAAATAAAGGTTATAATTCTCCTATCATTATCATCACCTAGTTCATCTTTATCTGAATCACTCATAAATTCAATTTTCTCGTGATTGATCTTTGAATTGTACCTGATTTAGATTCAATTTTCTTCTTATACTTCTTATTAATGACTAGAGTTTTTCTCATCTCATCATCAGGAAGTGTATTGTGTAACTCATCAAGAGAAATATCTTAACTATCTTCAATAACAGAAAAATTTAGATTGAAACTATTTAAAAAAATCCTTATAAGGTTTTTGAAAACAATATAATCTTCCATATAATCTCCAAATCCCCTGATGTGACTCACTATATCATTAGCCCTGGGTAAGTATTCATTAAATTTATGATATTTTCCCATCATAATATCTTTAAAATTACCCCTCTAAAATTTCAATTTGTCTTCATTGATTTTAAAAATACATTTATACATGTTATCCATTTTAACCTACATGTCCTTAGTTGTTTTGATCCCCAATAATTTGGTGTAGAATTTATCAAATAATGAATATAAGACATTGATGTGTCCTAGTTTTGATTTTTGTTTGTCACTTTATTGTCATAAAGATACCAATTTTTTTGTTTCAAAAATGTGATTTAAAATATACCTAATTGAAGTGAGATCGTTTTTTATATAAAATGTAATTGTTCAATTTTTTTTCTAAAAAAATAGGATTTTGGTGCTAAACTGATCAATTATTCTTTACTTTGATTTTTAATTGTTTTAACCTACTTTATTCTTTGGAAAGAGTATTGGAACTTCCTTGTCTAAATGCTCAAAAATCACGATTCTTATGTTTCTAATGAGTTTTATGTTTGTATGATAGTATATTATTTTATAATGAATAATTTGAATAAATTTGGATAAGTGTTTAAAAGAGTCACTCTCATACCTGGATCACAGACAAAAAAGAGTCACCACCAGGATTGACTCTCTATCATAGATGAGTCATTACCTGACTTGACTCACCACCAAAGACGAGTCACCTCCAGACCTGACTCACTATCAGAGATAAGTCACTTACAGACTTGAGTCACTTATAGCTGAACAAATATCAGATGATTCACTTATATATGACCTACTACAAACTAGAATCACCACCAGACTTGAGTCATCACTATAATTGAGTCACCACCAGATAACCTACCATATGATGAGTCACTGCCAAATGATATACCACTAGCCTAACTCACCTCCATACTTGAGTTAATGAAAATGACCTACCATTGGATAAGTCACTTCCAAATGACCTACCTCCATACTGACTTGCCACCAGACTAACTAAACACCAGACATGAGTCAGTATTGGCATGTACCACTATTTCTATTCTATAGAATTTGAATTAAAGTATCCTGAAAAATATATTATTAGAATTAATGTGATTGATTATTTAATTATTTTTCTTTATGTATTCCACAAACACATTGAAGAAAAATTAAAATCCCAATATGAGGTTTCAAGAAATCATCATTATTATCTTTCAATGGTTGTTTGTTCCATCAGTTATATATTTTTCTAGAGGACTCTCAATATTTAAGATTATGCATGATCAAGAATTGAAATTTCTTTCTACTAGAAGGATCATCAATCCAATGTTTATAAACTAAAATCCGATATAATTTCATCTATTAAAGAGTAAAACACATTGAAGATCAACATCTTTTCCTACAGATAGAAAAAAGGGAACTTTTCAATGCTCTGTTTTACTGCTACATTCTTAGAAATAGCTTGATCTCATCACCATGAAATATACAAAGAGAATCAATCATCTATAGTACATTATACTAAGCATATCTACCTTTTCTATATCTTATTGCTTTCTTTTTTTGTTTATTGATTTTACTTTCGAGCAGTGTGTTGTTTTCTCTATTTATCAACATACTATTTCTTACACTATAACTGGAGAATACTAGATATTATATTAACTTTATATTCATATGTATAACCATGTTATTTTTGTAAGAGTTCCATTTGTGTCTTGTATTTTTTTATCTTCTGACGTTTATTGTGGAAGAGGTCCATGCTTAGCTTGGATACTTTGTAAAAATTTGTTTATATACCTGATATTGGTTGTGGATCATATTATGTTTATATAATCTTATTGGTTGCAGGTGATTTACAAATGGAGGGGATTAGGTCTCGACTTGAGACTCATACCCTTGTTTTATTCCGCTATGTTATTTAGTTTTTTATTCATTACAAAATCATTAAACTGCATTTTATTTAAGCAATAAAATAACATATACTTTGATGGTAATTTTAAATGGTGTTTATATAAGTATCTGATCAGGTAAATTTATTTGAAAAGTTAAATTAATTTTATTATTGTTTTAACTAAGCATTAATCAAGATTTGAGGAATATTTTAAAAGATCAAAATTATATTAAACTAAAAACATAAACAGCGAGTCATGCATGGAACACCATGTATCATATTGAGGTATGGTTTATTCATAAACATCACTAACGTAATATGGATCATTATTCTAAAAAATAAAAATAATCTCAATCTATTTGTCGGGTTTTGAGTATGTGGCATGTATTTTCAAATAAACATTCCATTTTAATCTAAAAACATACACTTTGATTCATACCCGGAAAAAATGTATCAGATTGAGATGTGGTTGATTACTACGCATCAAAAATTACTTATGGATCATTATTATAAAATATCAAAATAATATGAATTCATTTTTTTGGTTTTTATTATGTGATGTGTGTTTTTAATTACAATGTAAATTATAATATAAAAACATACACTTAGAGTCATACCAGAAACACCATGTATCAGATTTAAGAAAGTTTGATTGGTATAAGTTAAAAATTAAATATGGATCATTTTTATAAAATATCAAAACAATATGAATATGATTTCTATGTTTTGATTATATTACATGTGTTTTGAACTAAAATTTCATTTTAAAATTAAAATAAATTTACTTTGAGTCATACAGGACACACCATGCATCAAATTAAGGTTAATTTGATTCCTAAATATCAAAAATGACTTATGTATCATTGTCCCAAAGTATCTAAAAAATATAAATCCATTTTGTTAGTTTTGAGTATGTGATGTGTGTTTTGAATTAAAATGTCAATTATAAACTATAAACATAAACTTCAAGTCGTACCGGATACACCATTTATTGGACTGAGGTGTGGTTGATTGCGGTGTGTCTAATTCATAGATTCTTCAAGATAATTTTAAAGACATATATTTTTGGAATTTATACTTTTCCATTAACTATTTCATAATCCCTTGGTAGATGTGTCCTTACAGTTCTGTTCATATTTATGGAATCATGTGGTTTACTCTTCCATCCAAAAGGAACATGTTATCTCTTTTCTATATTTTTTTATATATTTTAAATAAAAACATGAATTCCCAAAAAATATGTGGAAAAAATAAATAAGTATTAGATAAAAACGAAAAATAAATTAACTTAAAAATAGTTGATAAAATTATGACAAAAAATAACTAAATAAGTAGTAGTAGGTCACTGTTTTATAATGTTTTCTTACATTATTGAACCATTATCCAATCTCCCTTATATCATTTATAGTCTGTAAGTCTAATCTCTCATGAGAACGAGTAGCTTTGAACATGTTACCATCTTTATCAAAATCCATAGAGCGTAACCCTTCACTATATTCTCCTTAATAAATAGGTAAAAAATAATATATAAGAATTATGATACTAATGATTCATATACCAAAATTATTTATAATGTAATATCCCATACTGGATCAAAAACATAATATGTAATCACCTAAATTTTATGTCGAAAAAAATTCCAACATCATGTACTCTTCCCACTAATTTCTAGAAAACTTTACTTCTTCTTTTGAGAAAATATATTGTTTAAAATCATGGTTGTAATGAAGAAATATAAACAAAAAAAATCAATTATAATTTTTTTAATTAAAGTTTAATTACCTTTGTGAATTAATTTTTCAAGGATTCCAGTATTTTGATGGTATATGATATCTTTAATAAATTCTAAAATGTAATATCCACATTCCTTTTTGTTATTTTTCTTTTGACACTCCAAAAACATTGACCAAACTAAGTAATTTTTTTAAATATGTTTGGATAGTTAAATTTTATTATGTATACCTTAATCTATTTCCATTTTATGAAATTTATAGGCATCTTATGTTGATTCATTGACCTCATAACATTATTTAGCCTATGTTTATAGATCACACTATCATAATAAAATTCTCATTAAAAAACTAAAACATATAATTTGACGTTTATTTGTAAAATTTTGATTGTAGTGTGTTAAAAATTCACAATACACATCATGTGTGGTCAGTTTTTTGGAAATACGTGCATCGGATCCAAAAATAAATATTTTTGGTATCCAAATTTATTGCAATCAGCATCCAGTGTATCCTAAAATAAAAAACTAGTAATGAAAAAAAGAAAAATATATTTTATATAATTTGATTGACGAATTTTACACCTATATTTTAGGAATTAGAAGAGTCTTTTTTTGTTATTTTCTTCTCAAACACCACACTTAGTTCTATTTTTTTCTTATTAATTTATTCCACTTCCAAATATATTCCCTATATAGAAATAATTCATGGATTAATGAATCCAAATTGGGCTCCATAGGGTTTTACCTTAAGATAGTAGTAATATAAAAATCTATAAAAAAAATGGACAATCATTATCTTTAATGAAAATAGTAGATCATTTTTTGGATAGATAGATTATGAAATTATACATCATGTATGTTTTCAAAACTGAGACTGCCATCCATTTAAACTTCATAATATCATTTATACTATATAGACCAACAATGTATGTAATAAAATTTCCAAACATTTCTTCTTCATATTGAATTTAGGAAATATCTCCATCTTTGAATGTGGGGTCCGCATGACCTTATAATGTTAATATATATTGTAGTGGAACTGGTGGGGTGAAGGTACTCTGGGAAGGTCCTTTTAATTTCTTGGTTGATTCACTAGATTGTCTTGATTCGACCGGCTGGTTCCCCATTGTTTTATCCATCTATAATACCATACCAAATTTTAGACCTTTTTTCATCAACTATTAATGTTTTTTCATTTGAAAAAAAATTGTTATTTGATACACCACTTTTATCATTATAATATTAGATGACCATACAACAAAATTTCCAATGGAATCATTGACCATTGTAACATCTTGATCATCAATTGGAACATGAAAATCAGATTTTGGAGCATGATCTACTCGAATCCCCAATCTCATGTGATCTTTTGGGAGTTATTTACTGTGTATCATTTATCATTTGATATTATACACTCTACGTCTCACAAAAAAGTGACATCTAGGTTTTTATAGATATAGATCATAGACAAATTCACCTTGTAGAATTTTAGTAATGTAAATTTATCAAAATTAGTTTGATTTAAATTTAGGATAAAGAGTAATAAAAAATAATTACCTTGAGTACGGTAGAAGGTTGAGGGGAATGATTATCCTAAAGGTTAGTGGGATAATGTGTCTCTTTATGTACTGATATTTGGTCCACTAACAGCTCACTTTGATCCTTTTCCATACATTGTTCTTCCAAACAATACCAGAAAATAATATCTTTTGAAGAATCTATTTGGGATTACAATCCTTTAATCACCTCATATGTATATCCATGTAACTTTATCTTCTCGATATATGTTCTAGGTGACACCTTTCACCAATAATGTGTCCATTTTGTTTTTACCACTTTAAATATACTAAAATTAGTGTTTATTCAAGTATGGGTAATGCTTATTCTTGTGTCTAAACCATATAAAAAAATATCAAGACAAATATATATTTTTATGTAATAGTATTATAAATCATAATGATTTACTATTATATTATGCTTTCACAGGTTTACCATAATACTTGTGTGTTTTCATCAAATAGTTTACCCTCTTTATTCATGTTGTCCTCCTTCCATAACACATGACGTGGGATGGAATTGGATTTAGATTTTGAATTATCAATCTATATATAAAAAATTAAATATGTTGTTTTGTATCATATAATTTTTTTAGATCTAAAATACATAAAATTTTGTTTTCAATTTGGGTATACCTCTTCATTTATTTACGGTAGGGGTAAATTGGTTTAACTGCACATTTTTCATTTTCATCACTCCTTTAGTTTTCATAAATTAATAATTTTTTATCAAAGTAGATAAAATAAATAATTTCAAATAATATATTATCAACTACATTTCCCCTGAAATGTTTTCTCATCTATAAGATTATTGAAATCATTCCATGTATCTTATTTTATAATTTTGAATATGTAAATGGTGTGTGTGTATTTAATTTACACTAAGTATCCTGGAGATGTTTTTTTAAGAAGTGTTTGGATACCTCTGTGCGACATTCCAGAAACTATTTAGACATATTTGTTACAAAAATCATCTAAAATAAATAAACTCTAAAAGGGATCATGAAAATTAAATCAAAATTTCATTATATAATATTTTTTTTAAACTAGAGAAAGTATATTGTGACGTTTCCTTAATATATTCCCTAAGGGTTTAATTTAATATAGATTGGATATGGATCCATGTATCTATTTCAATCGGCACATTAATTCTCATTATGAACCCAACAATACTAATGAATGTTTACATTATGGGGTCAACATGTTGTCCATGTTGATCCCAACCAGACTCAAATTTTATACCCTTTTTACTTACCTTGATAATTTTATTTAACATAGCGATGTTACATTGTTCTTGTTTTTTCATCAACTTGTTGTTGTTCCCCAAATAATTTTTTAGTTTTTGGATAAATCATCTATTCTTCATCGGGATTGGTTACATCATCATGTGAATAATTAATTATATTCATGAGTATTCAATCATTTAATATAGATTACAAAAAATGCAGAAGAGAACAAATAATATTTTGAGGAAAATCATAATATATTAAAAAACACATTAACCTTACCATTGAACTCTCTTATTTTCTTTAAATGTAGAAGGAATTTGAATCCTTTATCATGTTTCCAAATCCCCGCTTTTTGGTCCCCTCTAATGTACTAGGAATTTTCAAAATTGGGACTACCATGAAATGATTATGATTTCACAATGAAAGGGTCGTCCATAATTGAATTTTCTTCTAACCTTATTGTTGTTTTAGCCTCCAATAAAAAAATTGATCAATTCTTGTTTATTGTATATGAGACATAAAATACCTACACTACTTGTGATTCTATTATGAATGACACTTCCTTATACCATTCAATACTAAAATTCAGCTTCGCAAATCCATATTCATCAAATTTTACTATACTCTGATTGTCAACCCATTTTCAATAGAAAATTGGAACTTGAAATGTTGTATAATCCAAATCATAAAATTCTTTAATAGTGAAAATATATGATATATTTTCATAATTTGGATTTCTAATCTTAGATCTAGATTTGTGCATCACTTCTACCACATGAGTATCTCTACTATTTTACATCATAGTGTGTTCATCATGTTACCTTGTATAGAACATATAAACATTAATTAAAAAACTAGTATAATATATAACATATTAGTTTGGTCTCCTAGCTATCCATCGAAGTCTTTTGACAATTGAATTTGTATTTTTAGATAAATCTTTATAAATATGATACCGGAACCATCCTATAAACTATTGATTATGTGTATTTGATATCCATCCTTTGTCCCTTAATGGATTCTAATGTATAAGAATTAATTTGTGGGATTCAACGTATGGACCAACATCTACACTATTATGTAAAATATAGAAGGCGGTATTTATCCTCCCCTGATATGGTAATTGTAAAAATATCTCTTTCGAAAATCACTTTTCCCATAAGGAGTCCACTATGACGAGACTTTGGGAGACTGATGCGGTCAACATTTGATAGGTAACCAGTAAATAATTCAACATATTCTTCCAAAAAATATTTATCTACAATAAAACCATCTTTATTAATTTTATTATTTACATACCCTTTCAAAATCTACAAGTATCGTTCAATGAGTTACATCCATCTATAATGGATATGACCACATAGTTGAACCTCTCTAACCAATTGAACCATTAGGCAGACCATTATATCAAATAATTATGATGAGAAGAACATATATAATTCAATATATATATGAATGAAGTCTCCTTTTTCATGATTGAAAACATCTCCAGGCCTATAAATTTACTACATATGGATTTGAAAAATATGAAGAGTCTGGTTAATATATGTCATACATTTTTAAGCAGAACATAATGTCAAAAAGAGGGCATCAAATCTTGCTTCAAAACATGGAAGTTGGGTGATTTTGGACCATGTAACTTCAAAATAGTAAATTGACATAGAATTATTGATATTTTATGAATACACCTATATAACTTTTACACCTTAAGGAAATTGAAAAAAATGAAAATTTCACCATCTGGATTGTGCAAAAGCAGCTGGTGGAAGAAAAGTCTTCATTTTACCCTTCACTGGTTCCAACTCTTCCCATATACCCATTTCTTTCATGTCCAACCTATCCTTGATGTAATCTATAATTTTTTCATGAATGTTTATAAATGTGACAATAAAACTATATAATACATTTTTTTCTACATGCATGAACAGAAGAAAATTTCAGACAAAAAAATATAGCATAGTAATTAAAACAAAATTGATCTCTTTTTCAAACCTATTATTTTTATTGTTTTCTATAATGGTTTACCAAAATAATTTTTAGGTGTATTTAGATAATAGGGATGAATTTTATGATACTTCTATTTGTAGTTTTCCTTTAAAGGGTCGTCAAAGGGAAGGTAATTTTGTTTCGGATGATTGATAGCATTATAATGGGTATACTGGTAGAAAAAAAGTGGAATTGGAAGAGACTAGGCTTGGTAGTGAGCCTGCCCAGAAGTTGGGTGACTCTTTCCTGGTAGGGATGGGTCCTCTAGATTTGTTTCTCCTAAAATTAATATTTATGATATTTTAACTAGAAGTGGTAAAAATACATGTACTGATACTGTTGTTACTTCAAGGTCTCTTGGAAGGACTACTGTTGCACAAACGGCTTCTAGGTCATGGGCAGAGATAACAATGGAGGGGTTAAATTATAATGTGAAATAAGATATTTCATATGATATATCTGATCAATAGATATTTCAAAAATAAAAATCTATCTTAAATCCCACAAGGGAAATAATTTTTTTTTGAAGTTCCCATATGGTATCTAAATGGATCTCAGATTCTAAAACTGTCTGATAATGTATTAGAGGATGATCTTTCAAAGGATCATAAAACTATGAAGGGATATCCAGAAACACACATTCATGCTAAAATCTTACCAATGTAAGTGAATAAGAAATAACCACTTATCAAAGATTAAAAAAATTTAATGGATGATAATAGTTTTCAAATGGTCATCTCTCAGAAGACCAAAGCATGTGTGCATGCATCTAAATTGTTGGGGAGATATCATACTGGGGACCCCCCCAATATATAGAATATCGAGTTCTTAAGGACATTGAGTATGTGTAATGGAGTTACCAAGACAAATTTTCTAATCTTATTAAAAATTCATATTTCTATTTTGGCATGGCCCCAGATGAGGAATGTGACACAACACAAGACAAGAACTCTCGTATTATTCCTCCAGAGGACCCAGAAGGTGATAAGCCTATTGAAGGACTCAGTAGAGAGGTGTCAGAATGGGTTTTTATCACAATATAAATTCACTTATTCCATGATGGATATGGGTGTATTTGGTTTCAATGATTATTTAATAGTTAAGGAGTTTTTTTCAACAAACATTGAAGAATGTTTTTGATGTAATTCAGAGATGGACTTTTGGGAACTATCTTGAAAATTAAAGATCTAATACTTGATGAAGGAACCCTCCAAATCTTCATATAATGAAAAAATGTTCCCCTAAAATAGGATAAGACATTACAGAGTGTTTGGAACCTAAATTCTAGGGGAAGATATCCTAGGAATTTAGGAACTAGAGGGAACTCTTGGAAGTGATTGCTTGATTATGGTGTGTGTAGTTTGTGCTTTGTTGACCCCTTCCTTTCATTACTTGCTTATCTTTTATAAATAAATTTTGAGACATGGGTATGGTTTCCAAATCCATGACTTAGTGATTTGATGAAATGAAAACATAAATATTTTGTATTATATAAATCATATTTAAGGATGTATTGTATATATTAATAAATATTATATATATTAATAAAAATTAAATATATTAATGAATAATTATGTTTGAAAACATTAAAAATTAATAAATTACAAAATATTAAATGAATAAATATTTAAAATCGTTAAATTCTAAAAATTGTGAACAAAGGATTAAAATTATCAATGAATAGATAATATTAAATTAATGCATGCTAAAAATGTGTGAATCTAGAGTATCATTTTAGGGGAATAGGTCTCTCCTCCCTCTTTACATAGGGTTTTCCATGATAGTGATTTGGAGGTAGAGGATTTGGTGCGCCTTCTCTGGTGCCTTGCACTCCCCCTCCCCATCCCTCTTTTCATCTCACCTCTGCCTCTCCTTTACCCCTTTTTCACTTGTCAGTTTCGATTTCTCAATGATGCTCAATGTTTTATCCTTGATGATGTTTACTCTTCTAAGATGGTGGTTTTATCATGGTGAAAATTCTCCATTTTGGTTTTTGTGGTCCCAACAAAGGTTGTGATGTCGAAGATCGAGGTCGCTCAAGACCTACTCTAACCCTATGTTCCTTTGTGACTCTCCTGTTCAGAGTTGGAGTGGAAAAAACATATGGTTTTGGGTTATGGTTCGGAGTTCAATTGATTTATTAGTTATAAAAAAGTTATATTTGGTTTTTTGGTTTTTTTCTTGATGTCGATATTTGTTTTTTATTTTTTTGTGATTTTTATTTCTAGATGTGGTGGTGGTAGTCGGCATTGGGTGGCCTTGGCGAAGAGCTCCCTATCAGTATCATATTTTTCTTTATAATCTACTCTTTCTCTATAATTCCACAACTATTCTGCATGTTGGATCTATATGGTGTTTTCTAAGGTGCTTTGGGATGTGAGTTTGAGCGGTCGATGACGTTCTAGGAGGTGTATCTTATGGTGGATTGAACTCCATTTGTCTTACCTGGTTATCCTCGTAATGGGCGTGGTTCTTCCTCATCTGTAGATATAGTCATAAAATCCTATTTTGTTTGAGTGATGTCGTTGCTGGTGGTGTTCCATGGTGTTTGCAGGCGGTGTGATTTCGGATGATGGTGGTCTCTAGTGTTGTTCATGACAACACTAGGATGATGGTGAATGCACTTTGATGTAGTATGCTCACTCTGTGAGGGTGGTTAGATGTTACGGTGGATCGGTGGCCGACGGGTCTCATCGGTGTTGGTATCACCAATTATCTAATGTGTTGATGGATTTTCCTGGTGTCAGGGTGCATGACACAACGATTCATTTCTTGAGGTGGGAGTGCGACATTAGTTGCCTGGCTCGAGGATGTGATAATAGTTGTTTTTTTGAATTTGCAATATGAAATTTGTGTTTCTAAGTGGGGATATGCTTTGATCAATAGGGTCTCTCTTGTATGGTTCCCACATAACAAAAAAGTGGTTTCAAAAAATTGGATTGAGGAAAATTGTGAAAAAATTAATTAAAAGATGATTAGATTGAAAAAATATTTAAAAAATAAATAAGAGATTAATATGTATTTAATTATTTAATTTCATTTATTTTATATATTTATATTTAATATATGCTATTTATTAATGCTTATAATTAATATATATGTATTTATATATTAAATTTATTTATTTTTATTATTAATTATTTCATTAATAATTTTTTAAATGTTTTTTCAAATTATTCATTTTTATTTTTTATTTTTTAATTATTACATTTTATTCATTTTTTATATTTATATTTACTATTAATTATTATGTATAAAATATATATTAAATTAATTTATTTTTATTAATAATTATTTCATTAGTAAATTTTTGAATATTTTAATATTTTAATTTTAAAATTTTAAATTATTTAATTTTTCTAATATTTTTACTATTTATATTTATTATTTGTTTCATTATAGTATATAAAAAATTGGGCATCTGGGCTATGTATAGCCACGAAGAAGCCCATATTTATGGTTTGACGTAATAGGCCTAACATATGGGATGGACAGTAGAGGGGCTAAACCATGTGGCTTGTGTGTGAGAAGGTAAGTGTATACAGGTTCTAATCCCCCACAACCATGAGACACTATTTTATAGGAACTCCTAGGTTTTTAAAGCGCACTTCAGATAAATGAGAAATATGATGTGGGATGAAATCAATGGGACAACCCTTTATCAGTACTATGTAAAATCACTGATAAATGGTAGCTTTTATTAGATATTTTTTAGTATAGATTAATGTTACTGCTATTTATTATGGGGTTTTTATTGGTTTTTATTTTTTTAAATATCCGTCAAAAAAACTTTTAAGGAAAGGTTTGTCTGAAAATTTTTTAAGGGAAAGTTAATATAAAATAATTTCATGAAAAATTATTCTCAAAAATTTTAAAGGATTTTATTTCGAAAAACAAATTTGAGGAAAGGTTTTTCCCAAGAAAAATTTGCGAAATTTTTTCAGAAAATGTTTTAAGAAAAAAAAAATTCTGAAATTTTTATTGGAGAAGTTAAAAAAAATAATAAAATTTTAAATTTTAAAAACATAGTAAAAAATATTCTACCCCTTATCTAAGGAGTTTTATTATAGTATGGAGATGCATAAACAAAAAGTAGTTACATTATTATTTTATATCGACCATTCAAAACTTTTTTGAATGTATTCAAATCTACTAGAATTTTTGGGTTTTGTAAAAATATCAACAACGTTTTATTACATTCCAATTAATTGTAAAATTTTATCTATTTATTTAGAGTGATCCCAATGTAAATGGTGTCTAATATCAATTTTCATGGATCATGATTTGTGTTTTGGGTTTTTACTCAATGTTATGTCTCTTGTTTTTATCATGAAAAATTAGAGTTTTTATAAAACTCATGTTGAAGTTAGTGAGTGTGTGTTGTATCTACAAAACCTGAGCACAACAAATTTAATTGAAACATATTCTACTTTTGTAGTGGAAAGTGATATTTAATGTTGTTTTATTGAAGACCATGAAACTAAATCCTCTCCTAATAAATGGGAATTTATAGTTGTAATTTTTCTATCCATTTTACAACAACCAAAATTAGAATCTAAAAAAATTAAATCAAAATCATTTCCAGAAGAGTAAAATAGTATCTGAACCATAGGTCCCTTACAGTAACAAAAAAAATTTCTTTGCAGCATTAATATGAGATTATTTTATATCATCTCGAAATATAACACATAAGTATACAAAAAACATTATGTCTGGATGACTAGTTGAAATGTATAGTGAACTACCAATCATTCATCTATTTTTTGATCAACTAGTTTCCTATATTCATCAAGATCTAATGTTTTTATGGTCATTATAGAATTATTAATACTTTTATTATTATATAATAAGTTTTTAAGTAAATATTTTATTTAATTTTGTTGAGATATAAAAGTTCCTCCTAGTTTTTTAGAAATTTGATAATCAAGGGAAAAAGTAAGTTCGCCCATTATGCTCATTTCAAACTCATATTTCATAAAATCCACGAATGAATTATAAAGTCATTCATGTGTTTGTAAAAATATAATTTCATCAAAAATAAATTTAAACAATGATAGTTTCTTTAAATCCTTTTTTTAAAAAAAGTTTTTAGATCCACATCTCCATTAAAAATTTGTTTTGATAAAAAATCCAATAAGTCTATCATACTAGAATATTGGGGCTTGTTTAAGTCCATAGAAGGCCCCATTAAGTCAGAAAACATTATCTGAAGTTTTTTGTTTTTAAAAATAGATTTTTTTATACTTAAATATCCTCCTATAAATATCCATTTAGAAAATCACACTTCATATCAATTTTAAAAAGATTAAAATAAATGAATATAGTATAGGATTGAAGTATACACATATATTCAAGACAAGACACTGGAGTAAATGTTTTTTCATAGTCTACTCATTATTGAATACAACCCTTTGTTAAAAGTATTTATTTATTTATAATTGTTATACCATTTCTATCATGTTTATTATAAAATACCCATTTTACTTCTATTATAGGAAAAGCTTTATCAAGTTCAACTAACAACCAAACCTTATTGTCCTCAAATTCATTGAGTTCATCCTTCATTGATTTTATCCAATATTCATCACCAAAATCCTCATCAAGAGTCTTATGTTCAAATTGTGATAACAATGCAAAATTTTTAAATTTATTTCTTAAAGAACTTCTAATTTTTATTATTTGATATGAACCTCCAATGGTATTATCAGTGGGATGATTTCCAAAATTTTTGTGATTTATTAGGTTTATAAATTGTTTTTCTTCAATAAAATGTTGAATTTATTATAGAGTTATAACTTTAGAAATAATTTCTTCATTTTTCCTATAATGTAAAGAATTTTTAACCAGGGTTGAAAAACAATTTTGAAAAAATCATCTGAAGATGAGGTTTCATATGGATTAAAAATGAAAGGATCATTTTAATCAAATTCTACACTAACTATTTCCTTAATAATCCTTGTATTTTTATTGAAAACACTATAATACATACATATTTTAGAATAACCTATAAAATTTATTTCAACGGATTTTGGATAAAATTTATATGAATTATCTTTAGTATTCAAAATAAATACTTTACATCCAAAAAATTTGATGTAAGAATATTTTGGAATTCTTCTTATCCACAATATTTAAGGAGTTATGTTCATAAAAGGTCTAAGTAAAACATTATTTATAGTATTGTAGGTAATATTTACTACTTCAGAAAAATATTTAGGAATTTAGAATTCAATCAACATGGTTCTATTAATTTCCTAAAGAACTATATTTCTTCCTGCAACTTCACCATTTTTTTCATGTTCTAGGAGTGGATAAGTTAAGTATTATAAATTTTTACTAATATTTTTTTTCAAATTTAGATTTTAAAAATTATATACCAAAATAACTATGAGTAGTTACCAAAGGTATAACTTTCTTATTTTTCACATGGTATGAAATTGTTTTTAAATAGAAAAACGATTTTTACATTTTTTTAGAAAATAGACCGACATATATCTAGTGTTGTCAAAAAATAAGATATATACACAATATTTTCAACATATACTTCTAGTTTGTGTTAAAATAAATAAATCTATTTTCACTAACTATAAAACCTTCAAAGTTAAAAACTCAATAGTAAATTTAATGATTTAATTATGTTGTTTTTTCGAATGATAAGGATCAAAAACATTAGGGGAATTAAAACAAATCTTTGGTAAATCTCTAACTTGTCCTTTTATATAATTTTTAGTAAAATTTATAACATTACAGTGTCATAACCTTCTTTTCTATAACCAATATTGAGTTTCTATTTAGAAAATGCAATATAGATCCTGGATTATATGTTCTTATTATTTTTTGTGTATATATTTTCATGTTTATCGGAAAAAAGAAAAAAATTAAATTTTGAAATTTAAATAGTACATTTATCACTCTTAAAGTTTACAATATATCCTTCATCGTATAATTGAATTATACCATTGATGTTGTGATTAAGTCATACAACAAATAAAACATTTGAAATTAAATATTTTCCAAGAAGAAAATATTACATATACCATATATTTCTCCATGATAATTGTCTCAGAAAGTGACATTTTCAGGTTTTATCTTGATAATATTTTAAAAGAAATGCTTCTTTCCAAACATATGTCTATAAAATACATTATTCATGTACTAAATATTTTTTGTTGGAAATTTTATTACTTTCTATAAAATAAAAAGATAGGATTTTGGTATCCAACCTTTCTTGGGTCCGATAATATAAACAAATAAGTCTTTAGGGATCCACACCTATCCAACTTTCTTATATTGTATAGCTAATAATTCTTTATAAATGTACTAATTTTGGAAACCAAATGACTGATCCCTATTTAATGAACAATTATTCTTCTAGTGTCCACCACTCTAAACTTTTTTACAGAAGGGTGAACTTTTAGTAACAAATCACTTATTTTGAAAATGAGGTTTTGAATTTGAAAAAATAATCTCTAGTATATTTTGAGGAGGTCTCATCATTATATACATATTATCAAAATTTTCCTTCATATAGGTGAAATTTAATTGAATTTTATTTATAATAAATATCTCAGTGTTTAGTCTCACAACCAAATCGTTATTTCAATAGATTATATAAAATTATATTTTTCTATCACTTTAGTAAGATAAAAAATTCTATGGAAAGTTCAGAAATTATTGGATTTTCTTTGGTAGGATCATATTTTAAACTATCATATTTTATAAATTTTTTTTTTAAAAAACGTAACTTACCTATATACCTCTTCAAAATTAGGTAATGTTTTCTCATCATTGGTTGTGATTTCTTTTTCTTCATTAGAATATGTAGAACATTCGTCATGATAATCTGAATAATTTTCATTTAAAGATAAATTGGTTAAGTATTCGGTAGATACCTTATCCATGAATCATTTATTTGTCTTCAGAATATTTTCATAGAAAACCATGACTTGGTAATCATCAATGCTGTTATCAGAATTATTTTTCATAAGAACATTCCCCTACACTTACACTCATATTATTTAGAATTTTCTTTCTCTTATTCTTATATAAATATATTGTATTATGTATTTATTATCCTTCTTATTCAGTCTATAAAAATCTAGTATGATATATCATATATTTTTACATTATTATCATGACAATAATAATAGTTATTCCTATAACTTATTTCATTAGGATTATTCTAGTACTTGTAATGTAAATACATTTTTCCAATAATATTATTCATTATTTTGGAAATATAAGAAAGTTAATTCTCACTCTTTTTAGAAGAATTTATTTTTGTCTCAACATTTAATTTCTTTTTCTTTGAATATTTAGTAACTTTTGTAGCTGATCTAAATTTGTTAACTGTTGTATTAGTGGAAGAAACATAAACTCTATTTTTCTTATTCTCTTTATAAAAATTGATTTTTAGTCTTCCCTCATACTTCATGATAGTTCTAATAAGATCATATAGACTCAACACATTCATAAGTTTCATATCATCAAGAGATATCCCTTTTTCTTCCAATTCATTGGGTGTGATATAAATTATTTTCTCAATAATTTGGTCATCATTAATGCCTTTATCTCTATGATATTTTAGACTACAAACAATGGCCATAAATAATTTATGCATCTGTTCTATAGATTCTCTAAAAAATAAATTAAAATATCTATATTATGAATGAATCACATCTATTCAAGTTTTAACAGCCTTGGTAGTTCAAAAGTGTATAACCTCTATTTTCTTAAAATTATTAATAGTAGTTTTACTAACATAAATTTGTATGTAGAAATTTATTTCACGGAATAATGTAAATTTTTTTCCATAATAATTATGTTTATATTTTAAGTTTTCTTCTTTCATAAAAATAGTGATTTCATGGTCTAAAATTTGATAATTTCTGTTAACATAAAAAAATTTCAACTCCAATATTTTAAAAAATGGCCTTCATGGGATATCTTTGATACTCATAATTATCATAAAAAAATATTGGTGGTCTACTTTTATTCAGATTTTCTAATATACCAATAGAAAAAACGTCCATCATAAAAACAAGTATACTATTTTATGCAAAAACACGTCAGTGTTATAATTTATAATAGTATAAACCTTATATGATACCAAATTTAGGATTCAAAGAGTTTGTGTTTTACTGTAAGATGGGGAGTGGGTAAATTGTAGTTAATAAAATAAAACATACAATTTATTAAACCTTTTATAAGAAAGTAATTAGATGTAGAAATGTACAAATATTAATTATAACCAAATTTTAAAAAATCTTATCATATATAAAATAATTTTTTGATACATGCATATTGGAATTTTAATATTGTAAAAAAAAGTTACAAAAATTATAAAGTGAGTAAGGAAAAATGATATAAACTTTATAAAAAAGATCCAAACTTCAAACTTGAGTGTTAAGGAAGTCAATATACATGAATTTTTGTATCCTCGATCTTAAAAAAACTATAATGTTCTATCTTACATAACTAATCAATCCCTCAATACTATGATCAGACATAATTTTTTTTACATATATATAAAAACCCTTGATCAAAATATCTTTAAACAATATCTTCCTAAAACATAGAATCCATCGATCGAAGCAGATTATGAAAATATTTATTATAAAATCAAAACATCCCAATTCATTTAAAAATGAGTCCTTACATTGATGCCTTCTAAAAAATACACTTTAAAAGTTACAATGGAGCACACTAGAGTAACAATATTTTAAAAAATATTCATATAAACATTAGATTCTTGATGATGTAAAAAGATCCATCCACTATGAATGAAACTTTATTTATATTCACACTCTCCATGATCATATTCTATATATCTCAAAGATGTATGCAACAACATTGGACAAAATCATTATTCACATGAAAGGTTCAACAAAGAATCTATGTCTGAAAACTGATTTGATGAAGTATTATTACAATGCTTCTAGGGTTATGTATGATAGAATGTATTTTTCTCATCCAGTGGAATATAGTTTCTTTATCTAATATATTTATAGAAGTTCATTAGGAAAATATTTATTCATACATCCGATAAAGTTTTTCTTGTGGAATTTGGAAAACATCATCTGATGGGACTTTTCCATACTTCAGGTTATGGACTTTATAAATATCTATTTAGTGAACTTTAAAAACATCCATATGATGTAAAAAGTACATGTACATCCAATAGAAAAACTCTATCTGATAGAATGGTGTTTCTATGTCTAATAAAATATTTCTATTTACTTCAAAAAAATTCTTAATAACTTGTGATGTAAAAAAAGATAAAAGAGTTCGAAATTTCAAAGAATTGTCTTTGGATTTTCAAAATTAGGTTAGAAAGTTTTAAAAATTATCTTTTCAACTCAACAGACATTAACTACATAACTATAGGATAAGAAACATAATCACATTCAAGGACCAAAAGAAGCTTCATTCTTGGGCATCTCCGAATATTGTTTCCTTAAGTGGGTAGCCATGGACCATTATAAATAGGAAAGTAAAGGAAGTTTTATATGATGAACTTAAATGACAAATCCTTTATATTAGGTGAGTAATATTTCAATTTTTTCACCTTTTCACTACACATTTAGAGTAGGATATAATATTTTTATACAATTTTAAGAATTAAATGCATGATAAATTATTATGATAAGTGATTTTTCATACTAAAATAAATTTTTAAGTTTTCTAGTAATTAATACTATTTTGATAAATCGTTTTACTAAAATTATGTCTTGAATAATTATTTTATACTTCTTTCAAATTTTTTTGAAATTTCAATTATTAGCATGAATTTTTTAAAAAACCTTTCACTATAGATATTTTTTGTAGCTAGTTGAATCCTTTTACCTGATTTGAATTATTCTTATTGTATTATTTGGGTGGAATAAATAATTTTTTTATCTGGATTATAACCCCTCAAACAAGTTTATGAACTAGTGAATTACAAATCTGGTTAAGCTTAAATAATTTTAAATATTTTTCAAATTGTGAGTTCAATATTTAGAAAAATGTTGAGTTTTTTGTGTGTAGGGGGGGGGGTATTCTTTCAATGTAGTCCACATCAAACATACCACAACATTTTTTTTTAAAATATTATTTTTCCATGATTTTTTAGCACTTTAAATAGGGGAAATATTTTTTATGATGGAAGGTTAATTTACTACTTTGTGGTGGTAAGATTTTTTTATTCAGAAATAGATTCAATCCTGGAATATATTTTCATTACTCTATTAAAAAATTATTTAAAATTTGGTACTAATTGTTATAATTCATATTGAATTTGACCATCATATTTAGAGTTAACATAATAGGACTTTCATTAATATAGTTTTATAATGAACACCTAATATATATTGGACTTTTTATTCTTTAAGATAAAATTGTTATATGGTTTAATTATAATTCATTATTAATTATTAACTTCACCCATCCATTCAATTTTTTCTAATTATTCTATGCAAAAATATGCGTGTCTCTTCACCATGGAAAAAATGATAAATTTGAAAAAAAATGAATATAAGATGAAGTGTTTGATTTATTTAAAAATTTTCATATAAAATCATTTTTATAAAAATAAAAACCAAATTTTAGCTTAATAATTTTCTTTGAGAAGAAAAATCAGTCATTTTACTTGGGAGAGTCCATGGGGGAAATATTTTTGAAATCTACAATGTTGTTGGAATTATAATTTTTACTCTTTTAGATTAATTTCCTTCCACTAAATTTTTATAATTTATTTCATAAATCCAATAAATACTTTATGTATGGGGGAATTTTTTATAAGATTATTTTGATTCCTATTTTACACATTATTTTCTAAAAAATCATAATGTTTTGTATCCAAAATGTTCTTTAAATTATAAATAATTTAATTTGGATTTTTTAGTATATAATTTAATTTATTAAATTTTTTGAAAATAATATATGAATTTGGTTTTAAACAAATTAATTGTTATTTAATTTTATTTTCCATATATTTTAATAACATAAATTTGTTATTTTTGGATAAATATTCATTGAAAATATAATTTTAATGTAATATTTATTATTTCTTATTTTTTTATTTTTTCATTGTCTAAGTTTTCATATTAAATATCAGTTATTAGAACTGATTTTTTGTTCACATTCTCAAGTTTATAATTCCTAGTTTAATTTTATTTAATTTTAATCCTTTATTCTGGATTGATTTTTTTTCAAAATACTTCTTCCTTGCATGCGATACATTTTTTATGTTTTTTCAAGGTCATAGACACCTATGTAAAGTAAATATATAAAATTCATATTAGAGTAACTCATAAGTTGTTTTGGGGTCCCACCACATGGATTCCAGTTGTGTAAAGGTAGTCGAGCTCTCTGGTAAAGGTTATTTCATACTTTAGTATGATATATAAAGGTCATAAACCACTTATTTAAGGGTGTCACCAAGGCTAAGAACTCATGTAATGGTGACATATATTTAAAATGACCATGATACAAATCATTCATGCTGAATTTTCCCTTACATGAGTGGTTTGCTTTGGTGGAACCCTTACGTGAGTGGTCACTAACTTTTATGTATCTTGCTGAGACATTGGTTTACATTTTTATGAGATCTCAAACAGCTTTATATAATTGGATTCCAAGTTGGGGTACCCTAATGTAGTAACTTAGTTACCGTGATGTGAGATATATAGATAACTTTTATATAGGTGTTTATGACCTTGGAACTACATCAAAACCGAATCCTATGAAATGAAAAATTCATTGTGATAAAAAATCAATTTAGGATAAAAAATTAAACAATTAATTGTAAAATTAAAAAATTGAACAAAAAATTACTTCCAAAAAATGAGATTCAATATAAAAACATGGAAAAAGATATAATTAAATCAAAAAACCTGAAATCATGAAAATATTTTAAAAATTATATTTTCAATTAATATTAACCCACAAATAATATTATTATATCTCAAGATTGTTTTATGTTTTACACACATATGAATCACGTCTTATGTTAGGATGATGCTTTATGCTATGACTATTGATTTTTGATTTATGTATTTACTTATAACATTTATTTACCTTGATTATTTTCTCATAACCTTTTTCTTATATTATGTTCACTTATGATATTTGGTTTATATCTCCCATATTTACCCTTATTGAGACTTTGATCTCAGCCCTTATTATTTTTCCATTTCCCTATGTTATAAAAAATGGTTTTAATTATGATAATTCAAGTAGTGTACCATATATAGATAATTTTCTTGGAGATGTTGAATATTATTCATAAATAATTTTTTTTGTGTTTCTAGTCTCTAAGTACACTAAACCTTTATGATTATTGGGTGGGTATTATTGTTATATATATTGAATATTCATATAAAATGATGTAATATTTAACAAAGTGATTCTTGGTTCACCTCAGTTGGTATCAAAGTAGGATTTAGTTATTTTTGGGTATTAGGATTAGAAGAATTAAGTGAGAACTGTCAGGATAATATAAATATTTGAAAATATCCTTTTTTTATAAATCCTTGAGTATGCAGTTTATTAGAGATGGAGTCCATCTCTATATACAAATATGTGGATGAAATATTTGGAATATATTTTAATATGAGTAATAACCCTAAAAAATATTGGTTTAGTATAACTCGATAGCCACTCGATGCTTCAAAAAAAGTTCTAAATGTGAAGCATTTTTTACAATGGGGATATACTTTGGTTAATTTTCAATATCTTTATGAACCATTACGACTGAATTGATTTTTTAAAACCCATAATTTCACGGGTTTATAAGAACATGTCATAATTTAGGACATCTTAGGTATGCTTTTCATTTTTATATTATTTTTTCAGTTTTACTTTTTCTTATTGAAACTCACACTAATATATTTGGTTTTTGTTAATTGTTGGAACCCAAAGGAATATATTTAGAAATGGTTATGAAGTAAAATTCATTAATTTTTTAAATTTGGTACCAAATCTGATGGGAGATGGGGTGAAAAAATTCATGAAAATTCTCACCAAACAATCTTATCTTATGAATGATAGAGTGAACTATTTTTAGCTACAGAATTTAATAAGTAAAGAGGAACTTGTTATTGAGTCATGTATGTGATAACATCCACCCTCTGTCGGTGGCTCCTATGAGCCACTTATTATTGAGAAATTGATCAATTATGTTGAAAATATATTCTATTTTATTCTATGATCAAACCATGATAAGGTTTTCTTGGTTTTATATCACTTTGAAGGTGAATTTTTTCAATGTTGGAATCTTACCAATAATAAAACAAAATAGGATGTTAACCCCATGAAATAAGAAGTGTTTAAAAATTTATTTTTTAATAAGTACATTCTTTGAACTATTTACACTAAAATAGAAAGGGAATTCCCAGAATTGAAGAATGAGGATAATGAATCCAACTCTACCTATGAGGAAAATTTCACCAGACATGAAAGGTACGCTTCTAGTTTTATCATCACCTCGAAAAGTAAAATCGATTGATTCTCTAGTGTCTGAAGACCAAGTCACTAAAATTATTAGCTATAAGAGATATTTATAGATTTAGATAAATCATTCAATGATACCACAATGTGGAAATGGATATTGGAGACTCCCATTATTCTCCTGGTTTTGGAGATAAGAATAGAAAAATAGTTATGCAACAGAATTCAAATAATAAATCCTATTGAGGAAGGAAAAATTATCTCCATTAATACCAAATGTGTGAAAATAGAAATGGGAAATTGTATCCAAGAGATAGGTTAATTAATTAAGTGTAGAAGATAATTTTGTTGAGAAAACTAATTCCCTGGATAGATAGGTGAAAAAATATCAAAAAATCATACGACACACACTCCAATTCTACAATTGTGATGATTTTGGGAATTATACTAACAACTGCATCAAACAAAGTGTTAATGATGTAAATCAATGTCAGTGACCTCCTAATCCAAATAAAAAAGGGAAGGATCACATGATCACAACTAAAAAAGTGGGTCATGAGAACTAAGTGGTGAAAGGTACACTTATCATCCACTCTATAACCACAAATGTCTTATTTTATTTTAGTTATACATGCTATTTTGTCCTGGAAGAATTTTATAATGGTATCACATGAAAACCTCAATGATTAGATATTAAACTATCCATGAAAAATACTAATGTTGGGATGATTACATATGAAGTATATAAATCATCTTTAATAGGTGTTTGTGAGAATATTATGCTTTTGAATCTTATTTTTCTCCCTATAGTTTAAATTGATGTGATTTTAGGAATGTATTGGATCCCTCTATATAGAACCCATATCAATTGTTAAGGAAGGGAATTCACATTTGATACCATGAATCAACCTATCAATGTCTATCAATGTGAGGATGAGCCTGAACTTCCACTAGAAATTACATAAAATATATAGGTCCTAATAATTATTCATGTGGGATATTTATCTCAAATGGTTGGGGAGTGTATGTCCCAACCCAGGATCTACAATATTGGTGCCCCGAGTTGGTTCACCACATAGACTCAAGTGAAACTCCTGCTATGCCAGAGGTTTTCGACTAACAGTGAGGTTTTTAAGGTGGAACAGTGGGGAGACTATACCCTATAGATCAATAAAAAATATAGTAGACTAATTAATTAATAAAGAGAAGTTAAATAATAATAATTATTTCCAATAAATAATAGATAAATAAATGACAATGCATGAACATTCTATAATGTACCAGAAATAAAAATTAAATACAAATAAAAAACATATAGAATGGAAGACTAAAATCCACAGAGGCTTTCTCTATGAATATCCTAGGCTCTGGCTTAATCTTGTGCTCCTAAGCTCCCTTATCTATGACAAAAACCACAAAGAATTACCCATGATCCTAAACCTGAAATCATAAGGTATCTTCAAGTACCAAAATATAGCCCATAAAAGGTTTGAGATATACTCAGTAGGTCACCACTAATTGTTTCAAATGGATACCAAGTCTGTGAATATAAAATAATGTTTTGTCTAAGTATAACAAAAGTAATAAGTGTAGTATTAAAAAAAGTAAACAAATCGGGCTTAGGTTCCTCAAGGAAACCGATAAGGATATACCTACATCGGCCTAAGTTGGGATGTCTCTGAATATATGTCACCATATATACATATATACACAGGTATGTATATATATTCACTATATATATATAGAAACATATTTATCCATATATATAGATACATAGTACTACCCTGGACCCGAGGCATAACTCAAGAATCCATGTATGATTTTATCACTCTCATATTTTAAATAAGGGTCTCCATTCCCATATATCTCATGAAATAATAAGAGACATCATGCATGTATATCAAAATTAAAAAGGGACACCATGCCTGAGTATCGTGACTAATAAGGGACACCATGACTGAGGGAGACCATGCTCGTAAATTATAAGGGACTCCATTCCTGTAAATTATAAGAGAATCCATGCCCATGAATAATAAGGGATTCCATTCCCATTAATAATAAGGGACACCATATCCATGAATAATAAGGGACTCTATACCCATGAATCTGAAGGTTTCGGGCACAAGAGAAGTGTGGTTTGGATAGAACCCTACTTCGTTTTTTACCATGATCAATGATTATTTAGGGATCAATACGACGATGAATTACGGTCTCCACATAATAGAATCAAATATTTAGATAAAGAAAGAAGAGGCCCAAAACCTTTAGAGAGGATGTTTCACATCATCTTTATAATTAATTTAATTAATTTCATAAAGAAAATAATACCTGGATCTTCGGTATTTTCTTCATTGATGATGTTGATTGTCCAGAATGACCCTTTGATTTATCTTGTTGTGATTGTAAGGATCCATACTAGAATCCCTCTAGCGGAGATCCACATGTGATATCCTGGCCTCATTTTGACACCTTTCATTCTACAGGTGATATCTCGGTGAAGCGAGTGTCTTGTGTCGGCCGTTCTTGATCTCTTGTTCTTCATCCTTGAAGAAAGTCTCTCATCCTTCAGAGGGGTGGGAAGAGGATTTGAGATATAAATTGTTTAGCTCAATAATTCTCAATTCACCGGGTGTGCGATTCGGTGTCATGTGGGTGTCTGGAACAATAGGCATACTTGTCTATTTATATGACTTGAACTTCAGTTACAATATTTAATTGCATAATAGAAATTAATTACTTTCATGAACTTTGAGAAAACCCATGCTCATAATAAAAATACTAAATCATTATTTATGGTGTGCCAACTTGCACAAAAGGGAATTACAAATAAAATTCCACATCACAAAATAATAGCAGCATCATTATTATTTTAACTTGTGCCAACTAGTTAAATAATTATTTACTGTCATTTAAATAATTATTTTACTACCGGATTAGCCTTAGTCCACTCGAACTCCACTTCCATTTATTGAACACCTGAATAAATAATTAAATATTATATTATCTTAAATAAATATTTTATTTAAAAACTAGTAAATAAATATTTATTAAATATTCAATAAAATAAATAAATATATTTTATTTAATTTACACAAACATTTTAACTTGAATAAAGTTATTGCACAGTCATGAGAATAATATTTATTTTGTTAATAAAATTCAAATTGAATTTAACAGAGACCACAAAAAACACTTAGTGTGTGCCCCTATAGGATTCTTTATCATTGGAATTATGTGAGCTAGCATAAAGTCCAAGAGTACTGTCTAGAAATGGGCCTAGGCACCCAAGAGAAAGAATGTAAGGTTTCAACAATGACATCCACATACAAACACTCACTGTGGAATAAAATCCATTTGTCTCGATATCTTATCAAGCAGGTTTCATGATAGTGTCATCAACCTTTATGATTGATACATAGTTTCTTTAACTACCTGAAATAAACTCATCGTTACACCATGACCATGGAATTTTGCACTACTGTTATATTTCAATCAAAGGGCAGAGATATAAACTTCCATAAATGGAAGTGAAAAATCTTTCTTCGGCTTATCCATCAATAACATGCCACTCTCAATGTACCCTACATCCTGCCAACAGTCTGCATTACGGTTTTCATCAGTAAATCAAAGTTCATGAGTCATGACATGTATTAATGATAATATTAAAGTCTAATGATCATTACACATTCTTGAGGATAGAAATATCTGATGACACCAAAACATGCGGAATTCCTACTAGCGGGTCTGTTCTCATAATCTACTGTCTTGGGGATTACCAAGTGAAAAAATCATGAGAGGAAGTTTTATTTGATTACGAGTACTCAAACCTAATAGTCTGCATGATATGTGTCCCATCATAGTATGTTATCTAACCGTAGAACTATATTTAAGAATATTGTTATATCATTTCAAGGTTTTCATCATAGCGGGGAACTTCCATGACCTTATCAATGCAACAAATACTCTATGACATTATTACATCATAGTCATGCAGAACAATGAAAAATATGTAATACGATGTTTAATATTTAAATATATTAAATTTCCATGTAATAAAATTACAACTAGTTGGTTCTAGGACACCAACTCTTACAAACTCCCACTTAGTCTAGAGCCAACTACATACGAATTTCAGTCTGCTAGACCTAACATAGTGATCACGTTTCTTCTGAGTCAAGGCTTTATTCAAGGGGTCTACCACGTTGTCTTCTGTGGAAATAGTCCTCATTGCAACTTCACCTCTCTATAAAAAATCCATCAAGAGATGATACTTCTTAAGAATGTGCTTTGTCCGCCGATATGACCTTGGCTCTTTTGCGAGAGCCACCACTACACTATTATAATAATACAGTGTGATAGGATCTTTACAACTAGGTATCACATCAAGCTCCTGGATGAAGCTTCACATCTAAACTGCTTCTTTAGATTCCTCAAAAGCTGTGATATACTCGGAATCTATTGTAGAATCTACTACCACACTCTGTTTTGAGTTCTTCCAGCTCACTGCACCTCCATTCAAAGTAAAGATGTTTTCTATTTGCGACATCATGTCATCTTAATTAGTCTGAAAACTATCATATTCCTATCCTTTGATGACTAGTTCCTCGTCTCTTCCCTAAACCAGGAACATATCCTTATTACGCCTAAGATAATTTAGGATAGTTTTGACTGCCATCCAATGGTGGTCACTTGGGTCAGCTTGATATCTTCCTACCACACTCAATGCGTAGGAGACATCCAACCTAGTACATAACATGGCATAGATGACTGACCCAATCACTGATGCGTATGGAGTCCTTACCATTATCTTTATTTCCTCATGTAGCTCATGACACATTTTCTTAAAAAGATTAATGCGATGTGATCATGGAAACAATCCCATCTTGGATTGTTCCATACCAAGTGTCTTCAGTATCTTAACAAACTATGTACTTTTACTTAGGCCCAACAGTCTCTTGGATCTATCATGATGGATCATGATCCCAAGAATAGATGCTGTCTCGCCCAAGTACTTCACTGAGAATAATTGATTCAACCATTCCTTAACAGACTGTAAGACTGGTATCTTGTTTCCAATAATTAATATTTCATTAAAATATACTATTAGGAAAACAAATGCACACCCACTAAACCATTTTTAGACACAAGGCTCACATTCATTCTTGAAAAAACAAAATTTTGTTATGGATTCATCAAAAAAATATTCCATGAATTGGATGCTTTCTTTAATCCATAAATGGATTTATGTAACTTACATACCTTATTGGCATCCTTTGGATTCATAAACCCTTCAGGTTGTGTCATGTAGACATCATCCTAAAAGTTCTCGTTATGGAAGGTTGTTTTGACATCCATTTTCCAAATCTCATAGTCATGGTAAGCAACAATGGCCAATAGAATTCAGATGGATTTTAGCATTGAAAATGGTGAAAATGTTTCTTCGTAGTCAATGCCTTGACACTGTTTGAACCCTTTTACAACTAGTCAAGCCTTATAGGTGATGAATTGTCCTTCAATGTTCTGTTTTTTCTAGAATACCCATTTTCAACCAATAGGATTTACATCAACTAGAGGATCTACCAAAATACAGACATGGTTTTGGTACATGGAATCCATTTCAGAATTCATGGATTCTTTCCACTTGGCAACATCTATGCCACTTACTGCTTCCTTGTAGGTTAGAGGATCATTTTTATCAACTAATAATGAGTCAACATCCTCAGTAACTAGAAAATTGTACCATTATGGTTCTCTAACCTCTCTTGTACTTATACGTAGCTCTTGTGTCTCTGGAACAATTCTTTCTTCCACGAGGCTTTATGGAATTTGTTCCTATACTAACTCTTGAGTACCTTGAGCCTCAACTTCATCGAAGTCTATCTCTCTCCCACTATCTCATTTATATATGTTCTCCCTCTCAAGGAATATGGTGTATCATTCCACTATAACCTTTTTGACTGAGGGGTTATATATGTAATATCCCATTGTGTCCTTGGGGTATCCTATAAAGGTACACTTTGTACCTCGGGGTGTAAGTTTCTTACCTAAAGAGGCCCTAATAAACACATCGCTTCCACACACAAGTAAATTAGATAATACGGCTTTCTTTTCACTCCAAAACTCATATGGAATAGTATTTATTGATTTAGTTGGTACTCGGTATAGTATGTGCACCGCTGTTTGTGACACATATACCTAAAAGGATATTGGAAGGCTCGCATGACTCATCGTTGATATCACCATGCCCATCGGGGTGTGGTTCCTCCTTTCGCTCACACCATTCCACTAGGGCATGTATGGATGAGTGAATTGTGATTGGATCCCAAACTTTTGTAAGTAATCAATGAAGTCTTGATTAAGATATTATCCATCTGAGTCTGAGTAGAGTTTCTTAATCTTATTACCAATCTGGTTCTAAAATTCATTCGTTTATTCTTTGAACTTATCAAAAGAATCTGACATATACCTCATTAAGTAGATAAATCCATATCGACTAAAATCATTAGTAAAAGTTATGAAGCATGATTACCCTCCCCTTTATTAAACTCTAAATGGTCCATACATATCGGTATGATCCAATTTAAGAACTTCTTTAGCCCTTTCACCTTTCCCACTAAATGGGGATTTGGTCATTTGGCCTTGTAATCATGCATGACATACACCAAGTGGTTTTAGTTCAAAATAATCTAAATATCCATCTTGATGTAACTTTGTCAAGCGTTTCTCATTTACATGACCTAGCTGGTGATTCCAAAGTAGGGTGTGGTACGAGTCAGGTGTAGTATATTTGTTATCAATATCTATTACATGGTTTGTGAAATCCAACACATAAAGACCATTATATAAATTTTCCTTACCAAAATAAATTCTATATTTGTAAAAGAAGAAACATTAATTTCAAAACATGAAAAAAAATCCATCTGTATCTAATCTAGATACAAAAATAATGTTTTCTTGTAACAGACGACACATAATAACAAAACTTTAACTCTAAGATCATACGATTTGGAAATGCGAGGTGGCAGTCCCTGACAGCTAAAACAACAAGTCTGGCTCTGTTGGATGCTCGTTGATCTACCTCCCCTTGATGAATATTCCTAAATCTACTTAGATCCTATATTTGGATACATATGTGAGACCAAAAGCGGTATCTAATATGAAATTTTTAGAAACATATAGATTTCATTTGATACAAATGCACATGAAGCTTCCCCTTGCTTCTTAGGCTGGGTGTAGTTCTTCTTCCAGTGCCCCTTCATTCCACATGCGAAATAAATAGCCTCCAATTCCCTTGCATCCCCTTTGATCTTCCTTTTTATGGAAGGTCATGAAGAATATTTGGGCTTAAATCTCTTTTCCATCACTTTCCTCTTATTCACCATAAGGACAGAAGGATTTTCATTCTTCATATCTTTTTCCACTTGGAGAATGAGGATAAGATGATCAGATAAAGAATTCTCAATGTTCTTCATATCTTTGTCCACCTAGAACCTCTAGGAACTCAATGTAGCTAATGAGCTTTACTACATGAGGCCCAGCTGAGGCACCTTCTCCAAGATTACTCTGAAAGAGTTCCTTAGAGATCTCAAACCTTTACTATCCTCCAATCTCATGGTAATGACCATGAAGGTGATCGAGCATGCTATAATAACCAATGTTTTCATGAGACTTCATGATCTCAATAGACATTGATGATAGCATCAAACATTAAACATCGACCGCAATGTTCATATTTTTCTCATAGACCAGGAAATCCTTATCACTATCTTCTTTGGTAGGTGGATAAGGTAATGCTGATTCCATCACGCAAGACTTCCGTTCATGGAATAGGATAACCCGAAGGTGTCTAAACCAATTATAGAAGTTACTGCCGGTGAGGATGTTGTCTTTATCCATAATTGATCACAGGTATAGTGTGGTTTATGAACTTTAAATTTTATTCTACAATTAAAGAAACATATCATTGGTACTTTATTGATTACATTTTATGAGAAATAATAAATTTTTATTAAGTCTCCCACTATTTTATGAAGTCCCAACAGCCCTCACTATAGAACTCAAAATTTCCTATTTCTAGGACATTCTAGTGGCAAGGATCCATATTACCCTTCACATAACCCCAACAAGGGTTGGTCAAGCTATCAGAAGGTATTTAGGTAGTAAGGTCTTTTCCAACTGTGGGATTGCATCTCTTTGATATGTTGAGTGGACTCCCCAATCCTGAAATCATGATTTGGGATTTCCTAAACTCTTGCCCCAATATTACACCAAGTCTAACATGGGATACTCCTCTTGATGTAATATGGTTAAGTCAACCCGAAACCTTTCATAAGATATTCCTGTATAAAAGTATGTTTCCCAACTAGGGTTGGTCAAACACATAGTTTTTTTGATTTTTTCCCTTAGTCAAGTAACAGAGGGATTGGTCTGGCTTAATATTTAATTTGAAGAATTTTTATCTCTTATGCGTGAATTTGTTATTATCATTATCATGTGATTTTTTATATTAATTGGAACTTACTTAAGTGATTAACTATGTATTGATAATATTTACGCATAAGTCTATTTTTTTTTATTTCTTGCATTCTTTTCTAATTCATTAATTATGTGATTGTGACAACACATCCATAATGATAAACTGTGAAACAGATAAAAATAATATAAAGAGAATGATCATGATATTTTCTAATGATTAGTTTATATAACAGTCGATAAACTAACCCTGACTTAGGAGAGAAACATCTTGAACCTTTTGGGTTTGTGTTTATATCTTTCCACATATCCACCTCTATATTTCCTGTGGTTAGTTTAGTCTCGGCTCCATCTTGAACCACCACAACTATATTGGGAGTTCTATCCATTAAATATTCATTTTTTAACTCACAAGCAGGTGAGGGGTAAAATGGGGTTTTACATGAAAGAAACCTTGGGAATGCAGGCCATACCTATTAATAAATATAGATGTCTCGTAGGAAAAAAAATTTAATATAAATAAATAAATTAAAATAAACCATTCACATATAAAGGTCTTGGTCTAGCTCGTGATCATCCATACATAGAATGATTTTTACACAGAAATAAAACTAGAATTCAATTCTTTAATAATTCATTTTTGAGATAAATCATGCTCGAATCAATTAATTATAATCATTAATTAATCAATCCTTTTATCTTAAACCTTTTTTTCAGAATTTACTTGAGAATCTAATACATAATAATTTTAAACAAATAAATTAATTTAAAATTATCTTTGTATGTAACTTGTACCTTGGAGGAAACTCAGTGAGTTCCTATTCATAACTACCCAATGAGTAGAAATGAACATTACACAGATGTTAAATTAAACACGTATATATATATATATATAAAGCACCTATCATGTGTTGTTCCTTAGCTTTATTCCCGCATGATGGAATACATCTCAAGGGTTTTTATAATATAATATAAATTTTATTAAATCTTCCTAATTTGGATGAGTACACGGTGTGTAGTTCCAACTAAATGGCATGTACTATTTTTTACCATCCATTTGAAGTATATGCACGGGGAAACAACGTGTGAGTGTACTTAAAAAATCTTTGGAGTACATAGCATGTTCAGTGGGCCACATTCCATGTAGTATCCGCATTACATGGTTTCCAGTTGGGCAAGCCGTGCATGGGGTACATGCTCTAACCCTAACCCGAAGGGACTACACACCATGTCCAGTGGACTACATGGTGTGTAATCTGGAAACTGTGTGCCGCTTGTTCCTGGTCAACACACAGAGTCATTTAAGACTTAAAAAGACTCCAACATAAGGCCTGATTAGGTGGACTAGTCCAATGCATTGAAACATGACTACACGATGTGTACTGCTGAATACACACCATGTGTTCTAGTGTTGTACGACCAGGAACCTTTCGCACCTCTGGATGAGATCGTCTATTTTATTTTAATCAAAATTAAAAGAAAAGATCATTTCCATAAGTTGAATGAGAAACCAAAGTGGATGAATAGATCTCGAGATTCATATTTGCATAAAGATTAACTTGAATTGAAAAAAATAAATTATTAAATGCATAAATCATCAAAGAAATATTTAAATAACTATAAAATATGGTCTAACCACTCTGATACCACTTAAAGATTCTAGGTGCAGCAGAACTGTGGTTGGGATGGAACCCAACTTTGATTTTAACCATGATCAATGATTATTCCAGGATCAATATGATGATGAAATCCAGTCTCCACAGAATAGAATCAAGGATATATATAAAGAAGGAAGAGGCACAAAACCTTTTGAGAGGATCTTGCACATCATATTTATATTTAATTTAATTAATTTCATAAAGAACATGATACATGGATCTTCAGTATTTTATTCATTAATGATGTTGATTGACCAAAATGACCCTTCCAGATTATCTTGTTGTGCTTGTAAGGATCCAAACTAGAATTGCTCTAGCTGTGATCCACACGTTCTCTGATGGCCTCAAATCGACACCGCTCGTTCTCCGGGTGCTAGCACGGATAAGAGAGTGTCTTGTGTTAGTCGTTCTTGATGGATTGTGATTCGTCATTGAATAATGTCTATCATTCTTTAGAGGGGCGGGAAGAGGATTTGAGAGATAAATTGTTTAGCTCAATAATTCTCAATTCACCGGTTGTGTGATTCGGTGTCGTGTGGGTGTCTGGAATAATAGGCGTACTTGTATATTTATATGCATGTAACTTCAGTTACAATATTTAATTGCATAATAGCTATTAAATACATTCATGAACTTTGAGAAAACTCATGATCATAATAATAATACCGCGTCATTATTTTTGGTGCACCAACTTGCGCAAAACATAATTATAAATAAAATTACGCGTCACAAAATAATTGCATCACCATTATAATTTTATATTTTTCCAACTAGTTAAATAATTATTTATTGTCTTGAAAGGAAATATTTTACTACCAGATTGGCCTTAGTCCACTCGAACTCCACTTCCATTTATTGAACACCCGAATAAATAAATAAATATTTTATTATCTTAAATAAATATTTTATTTAAAAACTAGTAAATAAATATTTATTAAACGTTCAATAAAATAAATAAATAAATTTTATTTAATTTATGCAATCATTTTAAATTGAATAAAATTATTCCACGATGTTGAGAATACTATTTATTTCATTAATTAAATTCAAATAAAATTTCATCGGGACCACCAAAAACACTTAGTGTGTGACCCTCTAGGATTCTTTCTCATTGGAATTAGGTGGGCTTGCCTAAAGACCAAGATTACTGTCTAACAATGGGTCAATGTACCTAAGAAATAGAACGTAAAGTTGCAATGATGAAATCCACCTATGAATGATCACTGTGTAATATAATTCCTTTGTCTAAATATCTCATCAATAAGGTTTCATGATAATGTCATCAACCTTTTTCTTGGTATGTCATTCTTTTAATACCTGAAATAAACTCATTGTTACACCATTTCCATGGAATTTTTCATGATGGATCTATTTAAATCAAAGGGCCAAGATATCAACTTTCATAAATGGAAGGGAAAATACTTCCTTGACTTGTCCATTAATAACATGCCAATTGTGATGCACCCGATATACCCTACTTCCCTCCAACTGTTTGCGTGATGGTTTTCATCAGTAAATCAAAGTGTGTGAGTCATGACATGTATTAATGATAATCATAAAGTCTAAGTATCATTACACATGCTCGAAGATAGAAGTACCTGATGACACCAAAACATGCGGAATTCCAACTGGTGGGTTTATTCTAATAATATCTTATCTTGGAGATTACCAAGTGATAACATCATGAGAGGAAGTCTCATCTGCTTACGAGTACACACACATGATGGTCTTCATGCTATGTGTCCCATCATAGTATGTCATCCAGCCATAGAACTATATTTAAGAATATTTTTATAGCATTTCAAGGTTCTCATCATAGCGGGGAATTTCCATGACCTTAACAATGAAAAAAATACTCTAGAAAATTATTACATCATAGTCATGCAGAACAATGAAAAATATGCAATAAGATGTTTAACATTTAAATATATTAAATGGACATGTAATAAAAGTACAACCAGTTGTTTCTAGGACACAAACTCTTACAATATCACATTAAGGGACTTATTTTCTATTTAATATTCAAGAATATACTTTTTATAATTTCATTCATAAATTTCAAGGAGGGACAGTGATATCGTCTCCCCATTAACTCCTCATTAAACATGATTATAAAAAACAATTCACTCATTTATAATGGATAAGGCCATTTAAATGAACATTCCACATTATAATTTAATTAATAAGTAATAGAGAATTCCATGTACATGAACATGCCATATATCATTACAAGTACTCCTATTTAATTATCCCTTTCTATTATATAAGACAACATACCACAGAGGTGGTTTTATTAGAAAATAGAGTCACTATCATCATATTGTTCATTTAAATCAATTTAATCATTCTTTCTATGTTGGGTAGTCAAAACATAATAAAATAAAATTCAAAACATTGATAAATTATCATAATCATGATCATCAAAAAACACACCCTAGGGGGTGGTTTAGTCAAGTAGGGTATTATTGATCCAAAGGAAAATTAGTCAAATGCACCATATATTGTGGTTATAGTTGAGATCATAAATCTCTAACCATGTACATGGGTTTCATATCACATCTAAACAGGGTCTAGGGAATTAGTTGTTAGAATTTCATAATTTTAGGTGTAATCCATAGAAAGGACCGATGTGTGGCACAACAAAAATACATTGTTAATGTCATAACTTTGAGGAAAAAAATATAAACCACCAACCTTAGACCAAGGATTTTTCACTCAACCATCCTCAAGATTTTATTCAAGATGAGCTAAGATGGATCAAATAAATAGACAAATGATCTATAAATATGGAGAATTATCTCACATAAAGATATAATTTAAGATGAATAGGTAAACTAAAAAAGGTGTAAATGAGAATATTATACTTTCCAAGATAATTAAAACACATATGAAGGTAAAAAATCCTACCCTGAATAGAGAAAATATACCCATGGAAGAGGGAGGAGGAGGAGAAGTGTGTGGGGGAACTATTGGAAAAAATGAATGATCAAAGGGGTGAATACCCATTTAAGGTTGGAGGGGGAAATGGTAAATTTTTCCCTTTTAATGAGGCTCGTGGTTAGGACACTTGGTTTGGAATACCATTCCCCCACTGTGCAACTCACACTACCCAAGAGCCACACCCACATGATTTTTCCGCATGGTTTGGGATAAATATGTGCCAACTGTGTGGTGATACTAGTTAAATATAAGTAACCATGTAATCTAAGTGCATGGTTTGGGAAACCATGTGAAGCTTGTGCGCCCACCTCTACAATTTTCTATTGAAATATTATAGTTCCATGCGACCAACCTAATACAGTTTAAAAAACCACATGAAACCACTTACAGGTTCACATGCTTTCTTTTAGGGGCTGATTAGTTTCAACAATATATTCCCTTATAAGAAAAAGGACAAATAGTTTGGGATATATGGTTAGTACTAACTGTGAGATAACAATGTGCCTCTTTATGTTTCCCCAAAAATAGATTTTTTAAAGCTCAATGCTCACAAAACTTCTCTAAACACCGGAGACATAACTTAGGCATTAAACCCCATCTAAAAAAACAATTTGTAGTGTTCCCACCATCAGATTTAAATTCCTAATCTTGTTTTAAAATTCAACCCATACACAAAATGAAAAGTTCAAATTCTATTTGAATTTTAACCCCCATCCAAAACATGAGATCCTAAAATCTTACCACATTGAAAATTCTCATACCTGATGATCATTGGGGAATAATGAAAACATCACCTGACCTACCTGGGTTGTGAAATTTCTATTGGATAGTCATGTTTAATTTCTCATGTCCAATGCACCAGCAAGCATTACTAAAAACATGTGGTACTTAAGCCATGAAAACTCAAGACAACGTTATTCAACACCAAAAAAATATTAATACAAAACTTACATGAGATTGTATAACTCAATACATGATCATGTCATCAACTATTTTCTTATCTAGCCTATAGAACTTCCCACCATAGGCTCTAACTTTCCATGGAAAATTATAATCTATGATACTTCCACCATTGAAATTTACTATTGAAACATGGCCTCAGAATCCTAAAAATTCTTCTAGAATGACTCTAATATCATGAAACCTGGTAACATGGGAGTAATGTTCTCAAGGACTATGATTAATTAAAAACTATAAAATTCTAATCAACCATACATTATTTTTTTGTGTCGGATTTTCCTTGAAATCCCAAGTTTACTTTTACATTGCACTCATATCCTCTGATGACATATTAAATGTGGATTCACAATATTCTCACTGAACTGACCATGAAAACACAATCCAAACTTCCTCTGGTCGAATATTCTTGAAAATTATATGCATTAAATACTAATGTATTTCATTACCTGATTTGATGCCTTTATTCCAAGGTCATATGAGGTTATTTTGGGCATAATATCCGAAGTCTATAACTGAAATATGGTGTCATATCATTACCAAACTCACCTTGTTAAAAACTATCATCATTCCATAACACTGTAATGGTACATTTTTGATCCAATATTCATGGATCATCATAACCTACCATGGTCTTAACAACCACATCATGATATGACCCAAATTAAAAATTGATCCCACGCCTAGAATTTATTCTGGGTTCCAGTAATACCATGTCTCATTAGTTCAATGGAATAATATACCCAAAAAAATATCCAATGACTATCATGACCCTTCTCAGATGAGGGCCCTTAGATTTTATATATTTAGTTCAATGTATATCCAACATTGTACCAATATATTTGGGATAATTTCAAGATAGGGTTCATGATTATCTCTACACTAGGAGTATTCCAAGAAGTCATCATGGATCACCATCGATAAGATTATACATATTCCATGATCCATGCTCCATCAAAATAAGTTTTACTTCGATAAAACAACTCTTAAAACCATGTCTCTCAATGATGTGTGACTAGGCCAAACTATGGGTTAACCGCCCCAATCAAATTTTTCGTATCACCAAAGTATCAGTCAATCCACTCCAGAATTACCGATTTGAGAGACATCTAGCTTAAAAATAGACATTTTAATTAAATAAACTCGATCATTTCACCTTGAATCCAAAGGTATCCATGATCATTCAATGTAACCACTGAAGTCTATTCCCAACTCTTGGAATTCATTAATAGTTAGGTACTCAACCAGTTATCCATCCATTGTGATTACTTCAAATAAATATGTATTACCGACCCATCCACTCCTAGATCACTTATTCAAACCAATCATGAATATAGTATCCATACTTGATTTAAAATCACACTAATTTATATATATCGAACCTATTCATAAGAGCTTTATAACTTGATCTTTCCAGACCCATGAGATTTTAGAAACCATCATGACAATTTATAACTAGTCTCTTATGATACTGCTCCCTCTATAGGTAAATACATGATTAAACACATTTGATGTGATCCTCCCACCTTAGGATTTTCCTAGTCATCATTTTACTGAAAATAATAACTTTTACCATGGCACACATTACATCCATCATCGAAAATAGGTTATGAATTTTTTCAAAACACTTATACTGAGCATAAAAATGAAAAATGAGTTAAACCAGCCACTTAAAAGTGTTATAGATAAAATTGACCCTTGGAATAATCATGGAATTCATCAAAATTGAACTAAATCATGTCATTTGCATCAGACATAAAAGAAAAAATAAAATTAATTAGTAGTGTTACAACACTCGATCTTTATATAACATCATCTCATTTATTAGGATGTGCCATATTTCCATTGACACCCAAGCCACTCTACCATGGATATTACCTATGATCACAACAAAATTGATCAAGGATTTAATGATTTCCATCCAAATCATCCAGTTTTTTTGTACAATCTAACCAACTTAAAAGGTACCATGTGTAGAAACATGTTCTATTATGATATCAAAACAGAGTAACATGTGCTATGAATTTCTAACATGTGATGGAAAAGACATGGATAAACTATGAGAAATGTTATCCATATGAATATTAAACCAATTTAAGACCTACCATGTATTTCATCACTGAATAAGAAAAAGGGTCATACAACCTATTGGGTGGTTTATCATTCCCTAGGAATGTCTAACCAGCTGTATCTGATCATTACCCGATGATCCCACCCTTAACAATTGTCAAATCACTACACGAACACCCATATAACATGGGTTCCGTTTTAGAACATAAGGGTCCTACTAAAGATAAATGGAACGCAATCGACACCTCAACATCTGATAGTCTCCATAAGAATTTATAAAGGTTTTAGGTTCTAAGGGCGCTACCTGTAAAGACCCTGACCCTAATATCATGAATCTGGTGCCTTAGTTTATTACATAGGAATACTAAACAATGAAATCACATCTAAAAGGACTAAATAGTTTAATAGATTTGTAAAACTAGATAAAAATATAATTGTTAAATTACAAATTGAAATGAAAAAAAAACATATAAACTCCTTTGGAAACATCCCTATTCTCCTAGATTATCCCTACATGTCAAACATAATATTTATTTAGATCTTGGGGAAAAATAAATAATAATAAATGGGTGATATCAAAGTCTAATAAAGGGTAAGAAATATAGATAAAGATATCAAAAATAAACATAAACAATAAGGAAAATTGAATAACAGAAAACATATTCCATTAAAACATAATCATGAGCATAATATGGAAAGAATAAAAACCGATTAAATAATACCATATAAATAATATCATGAGAAAGATATTTAAACATGGATATTCTAATAGTAAAAAAATTGAATGTTTTATCAATAAATAATTTCATAATAATGTAATGAATAATATGGGACATCATAAATATACCATTAAGGCCTCGTTTAATAAGTCTACATAAATGGGTAAGGCCTCGACCAAAACCCTGTCTAGTTTATCTCATGAAACCTACTAATTAATCAAGGGGATATAGAAGGCCCCACATTACAATTACTAATTCCAATCTATTCCTCATATAAAAGGGGTGAAAGATAATCACCATATATATTCATATAGAAACTATTATATGGGATGTAAATAATTTCTCCAATCAGTAAACATAATCATAAACTATACAAAGTTATATGGTGAATCGTATCAAGATAGTAAATCACAAATCAAAATGATCATAAAAAAGTCAATAAAATATTGTATATGTTATCATAATAGATCAACCTCAATTAATCATAATAAATTAACATATGGGTTACCCATGGAATGAAATGTGTATCATAATCCTATCATAATGCATAACAAATCAGCATATCATGATGGTGTCCATGAAAGAATATATTTAAACCATACATGGACATCCATAAGTGAAAATAGGAAAATATCATGATAATATATTTCCAAATTAAGTGAAAACATGTAAATTGTTTTTATGAAACTTTAGAAATGAGCCAATCCAGAGCGGTTTAAAGGAAAATAAAAGAGACATTTAAGAGGAAAAAGAAAAAATTGTTTTAATAAAACCAGAAACGAATTAAGATAGTTTTCTATGTTAACCATATTGAATTTACAAAAAATTTGGTGTCTGAAAACAAATTATGGAGTTCAATTTAAATGGGTAGGAAATTGGGAAGCTTTTATTAATTGGGATTTCTTGTCTAGAGGAATTGAAAAAGGAACCCTATAAAACATGTATTTCCCCTATTAAAGAAAGAATAATTGAGATAGGTACATATTTTTTGAACATAAAAACATAATTTTGGAGGAGTAAATATGAATAAGGAATAATTACATTGGGTTTAAAAGTGATAAATTGTAACGCTAAAAAAAATGATGATTTCGAGAGAATACCATGCCTTTTGTCCTAAAGTGTTCTGCACTTTCACTTTATGTACTGCATAATGAAATTATATTCATTGAAAATTTAATTCATAACCTCTACAACATGTATTTTATTTAGTATAATATTATTAATTTCAATTATGGACAATTTTATGAGACAAAAGATTTGATTTTTATGTTTAGGAGTATTTGTTTCCTTGGTTTTCATGACTAGTTCACTTGTATAAATGTATGAAAGATCACATAAAATGGAAATAGTTACCCAGAATTGAAATTATATATTTTAAATTAAAATTAATAATATTAAAGGGTATTTTATATCATTTTTTTATATATGAGTATTATTCCATAGATAAAACATTAATGATTACTATTTAGATTATTTGGGCATTTTTTTGATCTCCACGAACTAGTCTTGTCTTATTAATTAATATTATGTATAAATACTGGTTCTAGAAGACGAAATAAGTTTTAAGATAAATTTTAAAATATTCTCTAACCATTATTTTGGTTTTATGACCATCCTTTAAAGTTTTATTATAAAACAAAAAACTATCATCCATAAAGGTGGTGAATCAACACCTTGCATGTGATGTTTTCATTTTTAGAACAAAAGGGGAGCAGAAGAGTATTGATAGTGTATATAACATTAACATAGTAAAATTAAATTAATTATATTATAATGTATTTATCATGTAACTTTGGATAGTGGGGGTGAGTGAAGGATAAGAAATAAAAATAAATTGAAAGGGAGAGAGGGAAGGTTTTACTCCTTAAGTGTTGTGTCCTTGGAAACCTCCTTAAGGGACATAGAAATTGTCTTTAGTGGGAATAAAAATACCAAAACATAGGGTAAAGGTTTCTAATATGAATTTTTTATAATGAGAGAAATCTAAAATTTCTTAAAGGTGTGAAGAGAACATTTGGTATTTATAGTGGAAGAGAGGGGTGTTTTTTGATTATTTAATTATTTAGTTTATTATTTTGGATCAATAATATAAATAGTATTGATTATTGTGACTAAATATAGTAACTATAACACGTATATTTGAGATAATTTCCACTTAAATCATCCATGACTCAAACACAATACAAAAATTCATTTATTTATATATAATGTTAAATACTGTATTTCACTATTCATTAAAAATTCTACTATTTTAGAAAAATTCCAAAAATTCACCCTAACCATTTTTGGATGTTTAGATTTTAAAAATGGAATCCATTTTTTGAATAGAATTTTCTATATATGAGAAATTTAATTTTTAAATAAAATAATCATTTATTAAAAAAATGATGATTTTAATATTATAAACGATTTTATGCCACTTTGAAAAACTAAGAATGGTCTCATAAAATTATCTAATAACTAAAATGAAAAAATATTAATTTATGAATTTGTTTTATGAGATTAATTTTTTTAAAATGATTATATTAATTATAAAATTGTAAATATACATTTATGTTTCACAAAAATACCAAAATTTAATTTATCATTTTTAAAAAATTCATTTACTTTTTCTATGATATACATATATCATTTTTTCATTTTTGAGATACATAAATTGTATTTATACTTCCATAGGTGAGGTAATTATTATAATATCCAGATTACAATTTATAACGGTCACATCACTATTCCCATAGTTAAGTTAATATTTAATAGTATAACATAGTTTGTTTGGGTAAAATGAACTATCAAAAAGTTGATCTTTTTTTAAAAAAAGATACATACCATAAAATTATGTGGTGTTATATTATCCCATCCATCAAAAATTTATTACTCAAAATTTCTAAAATGTCACCTTATACAAATATTTGGGTAGTTATTCATCGTAATTTCCTCTGGTTCCCATATCACCTCTTCAATTTTAATATTTTATCTAAGTACCTTTACCAGCAGAGTCATCTAAATCCTAAAAACATATTCTCTAGTGTGAAAAATCTGGATAGGCATGTTATAGTATGACAAATCTGGTTCCAGTTTTATTCCTATAAAAGTGAGAAAATGCATTGGGTCTGGACTGTAATTCTATAACAAAGTAATTTAGAAAACATCATGCACTTTAGAAAGGCTAAGTGGAATTACCAAATGATAATACACAAACCCAACTCTCTCCATAATTTCAAAAGGTCCAATGTACTTTGGGATCAATTTCCCTTTCTTACTGAATCTTATGAAAACATTCTATGGAGATACTTTTAGAAAGACAAGATCTCACACTTGAAACTCCAAATCCTTTCTTTGATTCTTAGTATAACTCTTTTGAATACTTTGAGATTTTTTTTGATTTGGGTTTTAATCAAGATTATGTTTACTATTGTTTCATCCCTAATCTCCGGTCCTACAAGATTCGTTTCACCAACTTTATCCCAACAAGTTAGCGAATGACATCTCTTGCTATACAATGTTTCATACAGTGCCATTTGAATACTTGAATGGAAAATATTGTTGTAAGAAAAACTATACCTAAGGAAAATGCTGATCTGATATCCCTTTAAAGTCAGGTGATCATAATCTCAACATGTATTATAAATTTTAGATCATCCTTTTAAACTGTCAATCAGTTTGAGGGTGATAAGAAGTACTCAAATTGAAGCTCAGTATCCAAATATTTCTGATAATTTTCCATAATTTCAATGTAAATCCTAGACCATTATTAGACACAATTTAAATAGGTTCCCATGATGTCTTATAACTTTATTAACATAGATTCATCCAAGGAACTTCAGTGTAAAATACCCCCTTATAGCAAAGAAATGTGCATATTTGGTAAGTCTGTCAACAATTACCCTTATTTCATCATTACTTCAAAGATTATTCTATAATCCGATGAAACAATACATAGTAATTTCATCCCATTTACATGTAGTAATAGTTAGATATTGCATGAATCTTATAGGATGTTGTCTTTGATCATTCATCTGTTGAAAAATTAAATGTCTTGATACATAATATGTAATTTCCAACTTCATATTATCCCACCAAAAAATATTCCTTAAAATATTTATACATCTTTCTACTACCAAGGTGTATAGAGAAATTATAGCTATGAGAATCATTTAATAATTCCCTTTTTAGCTTGGTTATAGAGGGAGGAAAAAGTATCATTCCAAATTACAAAATTCTATTTTTATATATGAATTCTACCAATTTCCCATCAGTCACAGCTTTAATTTTATTTTGAAAATTATTATCATCAGACTAAGAACGTTTTATCCTTTCTAATAAATATGGTTTAGAAACTATTTGAAAAAGTAGTGATGTTTCACCTTCCTTGATAATCCTCATATCAATGTTAACTAGATCCATATATAAAGGATCCCTGTCAATCATCATTTTGTTCATAACTCTATGATCATTCCTGTGCAACTCATATACTACCTTATTTTCCTTCCTTGAGTTGTAGTGTATTAAAAAATCATAATACTTGAGTTTCTCGATCCATCAACTTTTCCTCATCTTGAGTTCATTCTACTAGAATAGATATTTCAAACTCTTGTGATTTGTATATATCTCACATATTTCACCATAGAGATAGTGTATCCATATATTCATAGAAAATATTACAGATACTAACTCAATATCATGAGTTGTATAATTTTGTTCATGAGTTTTTAACTTTCTTGATTCATAGGAAATAAATCTATCATTATGCATAAGGAAACAACCAATTCCTTTCTTTGATTCATCACTGTAAATCACAAATCTACCATTTCATGATAGTAGAGTCAAAATCAAGGAATTCACTAATATCCTCTTCAATTATTCAAATCATTCTTCATATTATATTTTCCAAATAAAATTAACCCATTTATGAGTAATATTAGTTAACAGGTTACCTAATCAGGAAATATTTTTTAGGAAACACTAATAATAACATGTTAAACCGATGAAACTACGTACCTCTATTAGGTTTGTTGGTGTAGTAAATTCTTGAAATGCCTTTATCATCATGGAATCTAATAATATTCCATCCTTAGAGACAATATGGTTAAGAAAAGAAACCATTTGATGCCAAAATCCACAATTTCTTAATATCCCATATAAATCTTTTCTTCTAAGAGTATCCAAAACAATCCACAAGTGGTTCTAATGGTGTTTATATATTTCTGAGTACACCAAGACATCATTAATAAATACCACAAAAAAATTATCAAGATATTCCTTGAATACTTTATTCATTAGATCCATACAAATAGAGGGTAAATTAGTCAGTCCGAATGGAATTACTGTAAACTCATAATTTCAATTCTTTATTCAAAACACTGTCTTTGGAATATCTTCCTTCTTCACATAAAGATGATGACATCCAAAATAGAGATAAATCTTTGAAAAATATTGAGATCCATGAAGCTATTAAAATAATTCATCAATGAAAGGAATAAGATACTTTTTCTTTATTGTAATAGCATTGATCTCCCTGTAGTCAATGTATAGACTCATAGATCCATCTTTCATCTTAACAAAAAGAATAATAACTTCTTAAGGTGGAAAAACTAGGGCATATCAATCTATTATCACTCAATTCCTCTAGTTATTTATTTAACTCTATTAAATCTACTGTTTCCATTCTATAGGGTGTCTTTGATATAGGTCTTACATCAGGGATTAAATGGATATAAAACTCAATTTATTATTATGGAGTATTCTGAGGTAAATAATCAAAAAATACATTAATGTATTCTTGTACAATAGGTACATCCTCAATTTTAAGATCACATTTTTCTATAGCATATTTTTTCTCCTCTTCTTCTAAAATAATCTCATTTAGAAGAGATACTAGAGTTGGATCAAGATATAAGTCAGATGATAATGTTTCCACTCTAATGATGATAAATTCTATATTTTCATCACGAATCATAATTTACTTCTCTTTATAATAATTTACTTTATTTTATTTTGAAATCCATTACATAAAAAGAATTATTTCAAAATAACCCATCGTTATGAAAATAAAATCAACAATTTAAACATGATTATGTGTCATAATAGGAACTGCTCGACACATCGTTGTTACAATAAGGTTTCCACAAAGATTTTTTATTTACAACTACCTTGTTAAGGGGAATTGTAAATATCTTATTTTTATAGTAACCTAAGAAGATATAAAAGATTGTGATGATCCAAAATCAAATAAATCTTTAGATAAATTTTAGGATATGATTAAAGTACCTTCCATCACATCATTAGGAACGTCAACCTCAACTATTGTGATTTCTTAAGCATGACCTTTTTCCCTTGGAATTTTCTAGGGAATGTTCCCTTGACATCTAGGAAATTCATGTGTATAGTGTCTCATATCCTTATAGCTAAATCATTTCAAATTTACAACTTCTTTATTTCCCTTTCAATCATGGTCCTTGTGGCCTTTTTCTACACGATTTTAATAAAATACCATTCCAAATAGGCATGTTCCCTGATTTTTCATTCCACATTTATTGTAATTTAGAAATTATATTCTTCCCTTTTCCCTTTTTCCTTATTTTCTTTAACATAGTACCAAGTTTCCCTCATCTTATACTACTTCCCTTGAAATCCATATGGCTTGGAAAATTATTTCTCTATCTTGATGGAACATGATACTATATACTCGGATGATGTGAATATTTTTGAGACAAGTTCCCTTTATAGAATTGGGTTAATACCATCAAATAAATATTCAATATTTCTCCTTGGATTATTTTTGTAGTATGAAGTTGTCCTTGATGACCTTTTAATGTTAGATTCATATTTAACAATTTTTTCATCCCCTTTATTTCTTAGACTCAAAAATTTCCTATCCATATCTACTCGTTGTTCGTGAGGAAAATATTTTTCCATGAAGTATTCCTTAAAATCCTTCCATTAAATATTTTAAATTTCTTCCTCCTCTTTTTTGTTTTTAATTAATTACCATTATTGATATGCATATTCATAGAGAGGATAAATTTCCATGTTAAACTTCTTCCATTTGTTAGTTCCCAAAGAGAGAAATATCTTCTCTAAGTAAATTATCCATTGCTCAGCTAAAAATGGGTTTGTAGTCCCATTGAATGATGATGGTTTTTGTCACATGAAGTGGTCTAACATTGTTATATTGCGTTATGGATCGATATTCCCCTGAAAGTAATTTTATTTCTCATAACATGAGTCAGTTTTCCCAGAACAGTTATAAGTTGTTCATCTCCAATTGTTGCTCCAGCTCTAATATCATTATCTTTCATAGGAGGGAAATATCTATACGGAATAAGTAAATTGATCTAGTTTTAATTCATTCTACTAATCACCATTTCTAAACAATGGCATACACTATATTAGATCATAATATTATGAAACATAATTTATAATATAAAACTACTAAAACACTTAATGTAAATTGAAGATTTAGGTATAACTAATCACTAAATAATAATATTGGTTACTTTAGGAATATTATCAAAGTGAGTTATACGGTTATATTTCTATATCTATGCTTTTATAAATAAAGTATCCAATGTTTCTAATGAACTTATGTATATACCAACTATAAAGACCCCATCCATAGTAGCTTGAATCCAGTTCCTTAATTTATTACATTAGAATAATAAACACTGAAATCACACCCCAAATTTACAAATAGTTTAGTATCTTTTGAAAATGATATACAAACATAATTATTACACTACAACTTGAAATGAAATAAAACATAGAAACTCTTTTGGAAACATCTTTATTATTCTAGATTATCCCAGCATGTCAAACATAATATAAATCATGGAATCCTGGAGAAAAATAAATCATAAGAAAGGGGTGATCTTAGATGCTCTGTATGGGTAAGAAATATAGCATAAGCTATCATAAATAAATATAAAAAAATGAAATGTGAATAACTAAAAACACATTCCATTGAAACATAATCTTGAGCATAATATGGCAGGAATAAAATACGATTAAATAATGTCGTATAAATAATCAAATAAGAAAGATACTAAACCATATATATTCTAACAGTCTAATAATCACATGGATTATCAATAACTAATATCATAATGAGGGAATTCATAATGAGTGACATCATAAAAACACCATGAAGTCCATAACCAAGAATTCTATATAAATGGGTAATGATTTGGCCAAAACCTAATATGGTTTTTCTCATGAGACATATCGATGCATTGAGGGACTATAGAGGGCCCTGTCTGACACTTACTAAGTCTAATTAATTCCTCATATGAAAGGGGTGAAACATAATCAACATATAAATTCATATTTAAACTATCCTAATGAATTTAAATAATTCCACCAATTATTAAACATAACCATAAAATATCCAGAGCGATATGGTGAATGATTTGAAGATAGTAAAAAACCAATAAAAATGATCATAAAAAATTCATTAAAATATGGTAGATGGTATCATAAGATATCAACATCAATTAAGAATAATAATTTAATATAAGGGTTACCCATGAAAGGAAATGGGTATCGTAATCATGTCATAAGGCATAACAAATAGGGGTATCATAATGGTGTCTATGAAAATATGGATTTAAATCATACATAGAAATTATTAAGGTAAAATAGGAATATATAATGATAATCTAATTCCAACTTAAGTGAAAACATGTAAAAATTTGTGTTTAAGAAACCATAAAAATGAGCTACTCCAGTGTGATTTTTGGAAAAATAAAATTCTATTAGGAATACAAAGGAATAATTGTTTTTGTAAAACCAAAAATGAAATAATATATTTTTTCATGATAAAGAAGATTTATTAATGAAAAATATTGGTGACTTAAAATATATCATGGAGTGTACTTGAAAATGGGTAAAAAATTGGGAAGTTCCCTTTAACCGGGCTTGCTTATCAAGAGGATCTGGAAAGGGAACCTTATGAAACATGTATTTCCACATAAAGGAAAGAATAATTGATCTAGGTACATTTGTTTGGAACATAAAAAGTATAATTTATGATTATAACATAAGAATAATTAATAATTACATTTGGGATAAGAGATAGAGAGAATAACCTGAAGGAAAAAAAATGAAGGTTCTAAGAGAATCACTTACATTCTGTCTAAAAGTTTTCTTCACTTGCACATAATGTCCCGGATAATGAAATTAGATTCATTAATAATTTTATTAAAACATATTAAAAATTTATTTAATTTATTATAATTTTATTAAGTTTTTTTATGTAATTTTTTATGAGGTATAAGATTCAATTTTGTTGTTTGGGAGTCTTCGTTTCCTTATTTTTCATGATTGGTTCACTTGTATACATATATGAATGATCATGTAAAATGGGAATGGTTGTCAATAATTGAAATTATATTTAATTAATGAAGTTAAATATTATTAAATGTTATTATATTTCATTTTTCCAAATATGATGATGGTTCATTAGATAAAATGTTAATGATAACCGTTTAGATTATATTGGGTTTTTTTCGATCATCATGAACTAGTGTTGTTTTATTAATTATATTATGTATATATAGTAGTTATAGAACACTATAAAAGTTTTAATAAATATTTTACAATATTTTTTAACCATATTAATATTTTTATGACCATCCTTGAAGGTTTTTTTATAAAATGAAAAATCATCATCCATGAAGTTGGTGAATCGACACCTTACAAACGATGTTTTAATTTTTAGAAAAAAATGAAAGAGAAGATAATTGATGGTGGATATAACATTAACATAATAACATTATAGTATATATATGATAATAGATTTACCATGTTACTTTTTACAGGGGATTCTAGGGAAGGATAAGAAAATAAAATAAATTGAAAGAGAGAGAGGGAAGGTTTTACCTCTTGAGTGTCGTCTCCTTGAGAACCTCCTCAGGAGACTTAGAAATGGTCTTTTAGTGAGACCAGAAATAAAAGATCGTGGGGAATAGGTTTGGTAGATGAATTTTTTATAATATAAGCAATATACAAGTCTTATAAGTTGTAAGGAAAAGGGGTGGTGGGGGTGGTATTTATAGTGGAGAAGAGGAGTGTTTTTTGATTATTTAATTTATTGGTTTTTATTTTGGATGAAGACTGTCAATAGTATTGATTATTATTACTAAATATAGTAACTAGAGCATGTGATTTCAATATAATGTCTAGTTTCATTAATAATGAATCAACCTTGAAACAAAAATTCATTTATTTATTTTTAATGATAAAGATCATAGATTACTATATTTTACTATTCACTAAAAATTTAACTATTTTAGAAAAATTCCCAAAACTCACCCAAATAATTTTTCAGTGTTTATATTTAAAAATGGACTACATTATTTGAAAATAATTTTATAAATATGATAAATTTAATTTTTAAATAAAATCATCATTTATTCAAAAAATCTAATTTTAAGATTCAAATTGATTTGATGACACTTTGAAAAATTAATTATTATCTCATAAAATAATCTTATAATTATAAAAAAATACTAATTTATGAATATATTTTATGAAAATAAATTTTCTTTTAAATAATTATATTAATTATAAAATTATAAATAATCATTTATGTTTCACAAAATACCAACACTTAATTTATCATTTTTAAACCATTCATTTACTTATTCAGTGATATAAATATATCTTATTTTTCATTTATGAGGTAATTATAATTCATTTATACTTTAATAGGTGAGATTATAATTCAAATGGAAAAATTACAATTTATAACAGTCACATCACTATTCCAATGGTTATGTTAATATTTAATAGTATAACACGGTTCGTTCGTGCAATGTGAACTTTTGAACAAATTGAATTTATTAAAGAAGATAAATGCCATAAAATCTTGGGGTATTACACTACCTCTGTCAGGGTATCATTGTATTAAAAATGAAAGTGTCAACCCTATAAATAGGTCATATGGAAAAGGTTACCAGGCTTACTGGCCTAACCACAAAGCTCGCTGTAAAGGAGAATGGTCAATAGATACCTATGGGAATGCACCAATCCCCTTCCATGGTAGAGCTTAGGGAATGTTTTAGTCTACCCTTATAATATAGAAAAAACTAAGAATACCCCATTAAGGATTCATTCGAGTTGTTTCCACTTATTCACATTTTATTTAACCAATTCAATGCTCGGTTAAAGGATATTAAGTACCATTTACGAAAGAAATATATACTTGGTACTTTATTTAGTCAACACCACAAGGTGAAAAAAGAAAGTTCGATAAAACTTTCATTCAATAATTAATTATTTTTCTATCATCCTGTAATATTTTTTGTAAATTTATATTATTAATTCCTTTTTATCCATTCTTTTAATCTATAAGGTTCTCATAATTGGACTTATTTAAATAAAATGTCGATTCCAAGATATTGAGGAAAACACCATTTAGGATGTGATTAGTATTTTAATTAACTAAATCTTCATCATAATAATTCTAAAAAACATAATGAAAATGATTTTATCAAGTTAAGGGACTTGGTCAAGTAATATTCCACCATAATTTTATATGTAACACCTTATAAATGGAATTGAAAACTCTAAATGATCATCCCATACATCCCAAACATACCCCCATGGGTTTACACATCAAGTAATATAAAGATTAGGGTGACCTATAAGGGTACCATCATACTAAATTGGGTTTATATCAATACAACTTAATAGTAGTTGTTTCATTAAAGATCAATTACAGCCTTAGTGGGTTTATTTCATAAGAAACATTCCTAAACTAATCTTCTTGGGTTCAGTTGTGCATTTGGGAATTTAGTCTTCTCAATCGTCATTCCAAAATAATAGAGGTACCAGCCTTTAAAAACTCAACCATTTTCTATAAATCTTAAAATATATCATATCTATATACACATTAAGGTTATGTTAGATGAAATATTATTCCCAAATTATAATGTTACTTTCCTTAATAAGTTACAATTGGAATTCAAGTAACTACAAACCGGTTTTTACCTTCAAAGTAAAAATATAGCAAGAATAAATATAATTGTTTGATTTTATGGGTTAACCTACCCAATTTATAAAGTCTCATACACTTTACAAATTCTTATTAGTATAAATTTAATCACATCTATAAATGTTTCATCCCATGTAACCAATGCTCCAAGGCTCAAACATGTCATAATTGGGTAATTAAGGTGTCACCAACATGTTATATATGAAAACAACATTTAGGTTGTTATAGAAACTTTTAATTTCAATTGTTTATATTAATATATCAAGTCATTCTATCATAGTAACAATACTAGTAAACATGATAACAATCATGAAAAACTACTACAAAAGAAGAGAAAATGTGCATGTAAGTAGAGAACCACTAATGCATGTCATACAAGAAGTCATGATGAATAACAAAATAAGCATAGAATTGAACAAATCTTACTATATAAATCACCTAAGAATGTATACATATCAGTATAAATCAGGAAATAAATAATGAAATCTATATTTAATGACATATTCATGGAATTTGAGTCTATATGTGCCTATAATGATACATGAACACACCTTGTATATTTACAAACTAGGACAAGTGGTAAATATAATGAATCAAACAATCAATAACCAGTGTAATTAAAAAAAATCACCAGATGAAAAAATGATCAACTATAATAGAAATAATATAAATTATACCATTCCTAGAAACATGATCTTTCACTCATTTATGGGTTGGTTGAACCCAAACATGAGCTATTTACTAAGTGACAACACATTATTATTCTCCTATCTACTACCCTAAAATAGTAAGACAAATGAAAAATATCTTAGATACCACTTAGTAATATCCCAACCCAAGAACCAGTTCACCGCATGGCTCAGGCATGCCTCCCCATGCACTAGAAGATTATGAATAAAATTGAGGTTATAAAGGTAGAACATTGGTGAAACTATACCCTCTAGATCAGTAAAAATACAGTGGAATCAAGAATAAATAAAGATAATCATAATAAAAATAATTATTATCCATCAATAATAGATAATTGAATTATAATCCATGAAAATGGTACAATTTAGAAGTAATAAAAATAAAATGATATATAAAACATTCTAACAAAATACTAAAAGCTCCAAAGGCTATCTCTATGAGTATCTTGGGATCTAGCTCAGTATTATGATCCTAAGATCCCATAATCCACAAGAAATAACTTATAGCATAACCCATGATACTGAACCTGTAATCATAATGCATATTCGGTTACCAAATGGTTTCCCAAATAGGGTGTGAGATATACTTAGTAGGTCACCACCATCTGTGTATAATCCATATCCATTTTATGAATATAAAATAATTATATGTGTAGATATAACAAAATTAAGGAGTGAAATATTAATAAATGTAAACAAATCAGGCTTAGGTTCCTCAAGGAAACCAATCCAATTATACCTGCTTCAGCCTAAGCTGGAATGTCTTTGAATATATGTCACCATAAATGAATATATATATATAAACTATATAAATTGCAAAATATATATCCATATGTATATATATGTAGTATTAGATTGGACTCAAGGTGTAACTCAAGCATCCATGTATGATTACAAGAGTCTCATATTTTAAATAAGGGTTATCTTTCCCATCTATTTTCGAGAATAATAAGGGATTCCTTTCCCATGTATCATAAATCACAAGGGACTCTATTCTGGTGGATCATGAGTAATTAGGGACTCCATTCATGAGGGACTCCATAACCATGAATAATAAGGAATTCCATTCCAATGAATAATAAGGGATTCAATTCTAAGGAAGAATAAGGGACACAATTCCCATAAATAAAAAGGGACACCATTCCCATGAATAATAAGGGAAAACATTCCCATGAATATCAAGGCACCCCATGCCCATTTATCACATTATGGGGTTCCATTCCACTTTAAAGTTCAAGAAAATACTTTCTAACATTTCATTAAAAGGTGTCAAGAAGGGAAAATGAGATGGTCTCACCACTCACTCCTCATTAAATCCAATTACAAAAAATAATTCATTCATTTATAATTGAGAAGTCAATGTATAAGAAGAATCCAAATGAAAATTTAATTAATAATTAATAAATAAGTCTATATACATGAACATTCAATATATCATTTCAATTAGTCCCGTTTAATTATCCCATATTATTAGATGAGACCACGTACCTCAAGGATGGTTTTATTATAAAATAAAGGCATGCTCATTATACTATTTATTTAAGTAAATATAATTATTTATTTCATTAAGTATAGTAAACACATCATAAAAGGAGATTCAAATCATGGATAGAGTAGTGTAATCATTAGTATGAAATAAAACACCCTAAGGGGAAGTTAAATCAAATAGATAATTATTAATCCTAAGGAAAATTAGTTAAACTCGCCTTTTAGGTTGGTTCAAGTTGTTGTATTCAACCCTCATCCATTTACAAGGGCATTATAAAATGTCTAAATAAGGTATAGGGAATTAATTTCAGGAATTTAATAATTTGAAGAGTAACACTCAGAAAGGTTTTGTGTGTGGAATAATAGGGATTCTTTACAAATGATGCAACTTTGAGGGAAAATTATATAGAAAACATACCTTATACAAAAAATTCTTCAATCATATATCCTAGGGATATGATTCAATATAAGGAAAAATAAATCAAAGAAACAAAAAAGGCCTATAAATAGGATGAATTGTCTCATACAAAGATATTATTTATTATGGAAAGGTAAAATGAAAAAGGATGCAATAAGAGTATTTGACTAACCGAGAGGCTTCCAATGAATCTGGTGGTGATGAAATTAGAACAAAAATGTAGGAAGTCCACCCATGGAAGAGGGAGGATGACGAGGAGTGCATGGGTGGGCTGCTCGGAGAAAATTAGGGAGGAAAGGGGTAAATATCCATTTAAGGGAAGAGGGGAAAAGATGATTTTTTGTTTTTAGTGAGGAACATGGTTAGGTGGCATGGTTTGGATAACTGTTCTCCAACCATACAACTCACACTTCCCAATATCCACACCCCACACAGTTTGGATACATTTTTTGTGCTATCCATGTGTTAACCATGTGGTGATACTTGTTAAATGACACTAACCATGTAGGGTAGGAACATGGTTTTGGAAAACTAGGCGTACCCCGTGCACCCACCTCTACAATTTTATATAAACATTTCACTTGGAAATGAACCCCACCTTATATGGTTTAACAAATCATGTGACACCCCTTAATGGGTCACATGGTTTCTACTAGTAACAAAAAAAATTCATAAACCTATTCCCTAGTAGAAAATAGGCTACATAGTTTGGGCCACCCAGTTAGTACTAACCATGTTCCAACCATGCACCTTTTTTAGTTTCTCCCAAAACGGAGTTTTTGAATCCCAATGCTCACAAAACTCCTTCAAACACCCATGATACCTCTCAGGCCATAAAAATATTCCGAAAAAAAACAATTATAATATTTCCAACTCTTTTATTTATATTCAAAATATTAGTTTAAATTTCCTCCCATCCACCAAATGAAAAGTTCAAATTCTATTAGAATTTTTAAGTCCATCCAAATCATGAGATATTACTAGGAGAAAATCAACATTGAATATATTCCTATCATGAAATAATATGATAATTTTTTGTAGATAGTTATCTTATCTACCCTTGAGTCATAAATTTTATTTTTTAATAGAACCCATACCTTGTTCTATACTTATTTCAAAGACTGTCTATAGGATTGACCCAATTGAGTTGCAGAAATTGTAGAAGAAATGTAAATCTAGAAAATGTATTCATATGAACTTTTGTGTCACCATGGAGTGTAAATATTCTTTTTTTAAATAATAACGGGTCAATGCATCTTTAAAGTGATTATATAAAACATTGCAAGATCACTATCATGAAAATTACAATTTTCCCCACATTAATGACTTGTTTGATCAATTATGTGTAGCTCAATGATTTTCAAAGATTGACCATTAATATAGATATCATCAGTTAAGGTTCAAAATGGGTGTTATACCAAATAAAACCTTTTGTATGAGAAACTACGAATTTATAGTGATGTCATTTGTACTTAACAATGACCCTTCAATCTTCATGGATCTAATGAATAGTCTTTACATATTACCTCGATTAGTTTGAGGTAGTCTATATAGATGATATTATCATATATTCTATGATCAAAGAAGAGCATAAATATTATTTTATGATTTTATTAAAGACCACAAGAAAGGAAAATCTATATTATAAATTTTTCAAATGAGAATTTTGGTGAAAGCATATCATTATTGAGTCATGTAATTACAAGAAAGGGTATATCAATGGATACATAAAATATGGTGACAATAAAACAATGTCCAAGAACCAAAAAGGTGCATAAGATCCATTTTCTTCATATATTAGTTATATAATACTAATGGTTTGTGATAAATCATTAATGTATATCAAATCCAATAACCAAGTTGATATATAAGGGAGTCATATTCCTTTAGACAGATGAATGTGATGAAAATTTCTAGGAGATAAATATAAGTTTGTATGATGAATCTATTCTTGCATACCTAATAGTAGATAATATTTTTTTCTATAAAGTGACCCATAAATGAATGGATTGATATTCGATCTAAGGAAAATGACATGATCGTAGCGTATGCATCACACTGAGTGATGATTTTTGAGAAAAATTAGTTGACTTGTGATTTTAATCATTCAATGGTGTTTCAGAGGAGGCTTGAGGAGGTTCAGTGGATGTTGGAGCCACAACATAACAACAATAGGAAATTCAAGATGTGAAAATGGGGATTCACATCATTATATGGTGTTTTTTGGAATGTGAAGTTTAAGATTCATAGATTCTATGTTGGGAGGATTTAAGAATGAAATAGATTTATAGTGTGAAAAAATAATTCAGGATGTGAAATGAATAAACCCAATGTTCATTGAATTTTAGTGGAAGTTGAAAATTTTGAGGATTCACACCTTCAATCCATAACTTATATTGCATGGGTATATATAAATTTACATCATGAATATATAGTTCAAGAAATGAATCAATTAAGTTATAGATTGCTTATAAATATAATTTTTATCCAAATTATCTCCATTGACTCTTTTTTAATCTCGGTTTTTAGGAAGACCCTAGGAATTTTAGTGGATCTTATATCACATTTATCTTAATTTATCCTTGATTTTTGGAGGATGATATTTGGTGATATGAGGTTATTTATTATCCTTTTCCCCCTTGTTTAATTACATTCTTCCCCCATAAATTTATAATAATGATTTTTTCTTAGTTCAGGTAGTTTTTGGGCTATATTTTGATGATACATTGGTACAGTTCAGGTTGATCTAAGGTTTATAAACATGTTTTTTGGTTTCTATGTTGTTTTTCCTTCACACATTTTTTTTTTCAGAAAATCATAAATATTATTTATGGTAGTGGATCCTTGTTCTCTCCCTTTTTAATTGTATGTGTGGGGATTTCATATTATTTTCTTCTAGTTTTTTAATAGTTAGGATTAACATAATAATGATAATGAATTAAGAAATAATAAATTTACGGGGATGGAGAGTAATCACATGTTTTTAATAAATAGTTGACATTGTTTTTTTACATTATGTATTCTTATTTATAATACTAAAAAACATGGTTTTTGGGAGACCTTCTTGTGCAGTGACAGATTTTTATGTGAAACCCTTTCAATGGTGATTGTTGATATCTACCTAAATGGAAAAGGGATAAGAAATTATGTATGGATAATAATTGTTTTTCCATGTAAATATTATTTGTGGGAAAATTCCAATGCTAAATAATGAAGTAATGTAATGTAATCCCATAAAACTAAATTGTGGAAGCCAGGATGTGTTGTTTTGTGTAGTTTTTCTTTATGTGTTTCCTTTTGTAGTGGCAGTGATGACTGGATGGGTTGTGAAATGTGTGGGTTAGTGATGTGAATGATTATTTCCATGGGATGTGGTGGGTATTTGTGTTGTGGTAGTGATGTGTGGTGGTGTTGTGTGGTAGTTTTATAGTGGGTTTATTGCATGGTGGTTGTAATGTATGGTGGTTTATATGTGTTTTTGTAAATATTAAATGACTTGGATGATGTGGTTTTTTGGTGATGGTTGATGTGTGATGGGTGAGTTGTTGTGTGGTGAAGGTAACGACCATCTGGGATGTGAAATGTGTGGGGTAGTGACTTGATGGTTGGTTGGCATGGGACATGATGGGCATTGGTGTGGTGGTAATGATTTGTGGTTGTGTTGTGTAGTGGTAGTGTTGTGGTTGTGTTGCATGGTGGTCATGATTTGTGGTGTATGAGATGGGTGGTGGTTATGATGATATTTCTTGGATGATGTGGGGTTTTATTGATGGTTGGTCTTTGATGGGAAAGATTTTGTGTGGTATGGTTGTGCTAGTTGACTGGTTATCCATGGAATAAATGTTTAATATTGAAATTAAATTTTATGGGTTGGTAAATGAATAATATATTCTAAAATTGATGTGTAGTTAATAGAATAATTAATCTGAATGAAAAATGAATGAGTGTTATAAATTTGAATTCAAGTGTCTTAGGAAATGGTAGTTTGTAAAAACACCTTAAATTTAGAAAGGGTGGAATCTGTAGTTGAAAGTGGGAATGTGTGGCTTGTGTGGTGGTTATGCGATGTGTTTCATTTAGTGGTGGCAGTGGTTGTAAAATTTTATATATGGTGCAATGGTGGAATGGTAGTTTATGCTAGAGTAGTTTTTCTGGAATCATAGGTTGGGTATTGTGTGATATTTATATATAATGTATTTATTGTTATTTATATACCACCCCAACCAAGTTTAATAACTTAACCAATGGAAAATGGTTTTTTTATGGGAATTTTCACCAAAATCCAGGATGGTGGTGGAATGGATGTTTGGATACCCCCTCTTCCCCACTCTTCCTTTAGTTATGATGATATGGGTTGTTGTTGGGGATTACCCAATAATGATGAGAAATGATGTGATGATAATGTGATATATGGTGAGGAATATGTGTGGTTGGATGAGGGCACAAAGTTGATTCCCTTTACATTCACGATACCCCACTTCCCTTTTTTATGTGATTGTCGAAGTGTCTTCAAGAAATATGTGATGTGGTGGCCCGGGTATCATTGGGATAGGAGTTATGTGATAGCTCTGGTGTATTTTGGTGAGATGTGATGTGATGATGCCTAATTCTACCACCAAATTATAGACCTTAAGAGGGTGGGGTAGGTAGGTATGTATCCCAACCCACATTACAGATGGATGGTTGTGTGATATGATATGTATAGAAGGTATGGGAGCAAAATACATATGAAGTTGAAGAGTGAGGTTAAAAAATTAGTGGGAAATTGGTAGAAGAGTTCCTTTGTTATGTTTTTGAAATGATATTACTATATTTGATATGTAGTTTTTTGAGTGAGTCATGGTGGGGATGGGATTGGTTTTTTAACTTTTTTTGGTGCAAATTGGTTCTCCAATTTATTCCAATCTATATTAGTATTTTTTTTTCACATGTGCACTAGAGACCTTTGGTTTGCTAGTACTGAGTATATTTGTATTCTTACCCTATATTTATAAACCATTTTTTCTTTTTCATGGATAACGTTGGGGATGAATATGTTCATTTCTAGCTTAGGTTTTAGTGTTTTTGAGATTTTTTTTTGGACATGCCTTTTTATATTTACGCTTTTCTTTTATTTTTTGACTATGTTCATCCATTTTGGGTTTATTTTTATCTTATATGCAGGATTTTAATAGGGACTATTTATCCTATCTCTCAAACCTATATTATTTTATGGGGTAATTCCTTCCATATGTAATATTTTTATACCCTTGGTGCTTGGTTCCAACCCAGTTCCTACCATAGGTAGGACTTAGGGGTTCATTATCTCTCTTATTTTATCTCCATCCTAAGAGGGGTACCTTTGGAGGAAGGGGTTAATTAAATATTGGTATCAAAGGTTTTGGTTTAGAGATAGAGTGGAATTTTTAGTTATGAATAATAAATATTTTATGGTTTTGTAGGGAAATGGTGCTAGTTGACCTCGGTACATGACATAATCTAGGGAGACTAGATAGGACACATGATTTTAGCCCCCCCCCCTCGTGATCTGATGTAGGGAATCTAAGTTCATTGAATGGATAAGTGAGAAAGAAATTATTTTTGGGTAGAGACTGAAGATTGGTACATGAATATTGGATGATTATGTTCTAGTATTAATTGGGTGATTTTGGTAAGTAAGTTGAATAAATGAATTAATTAAATAAACCTGTGATAAAATTTCATGATAACAGGATTATGACTCCTCCTTGATTTTTAGATATGATTCCCAATCATCATCCATGATAGATCATGAAATTGATGTTTAGTAGACTGATCTAGTTGATCATCATAGGATAGACCTGATAGAGGCAGATGAGGAATAATAGAGGGCATTGCACACATTTTAGTGGATTTTTTGGGGAAGTTTAAGGCGGGTGTCTTAAATCTAGAGATGGATTTCTAGTTGGAGGATCTATAGATCAACTTTGGTTTCATTAGATATTGTAATATGTTCTACAGGTTTTGGTTTTTATTCAATTGTGACTATCTTCACATTAGTGGTGGATGCTATATCTTATTGAATGCAAAGAGAAAAATGTATTGTGTCTGGACTTTTAGAAGGAGTTTCATTCAAAATTTCTATCATCGACATCAAATGAAGTGAAGTGAAATGTTTTAATCTCCCTTAAATAGGGAAGATTCATTTTTTAGGATCTTGGGATAATGTTTAAGGAACTCTTTCACTTTTCCCTAGATTTATTTCTATATGTGGATTCCATGGAATAACTTCTAGAGGTGGTATTTCACCTAGTGATCAGGTATGAAGTCAACCCGTTTATTCTTTTAACATGTCCAGAGGTGAATAAGAAATCAGTGGTTATTGAGAAGATGATTTCCTTGGGATTGTATCCTAGTGAGGGTGGCCATTAAGGAATATCAATGAGTATATCTTCAAGTAGTGGGATACCAGCATTTAGGCAGTTAGAGTTTAGACCAGTGGGGACTTGAACATGGTAGATATTTTCCCATACTCCTACGGTATGTAGCTTCCAAGAATCTAGGATTCCCATTATCATTATTTGTTTTAAGAATTTATAGACACTACTAGGTTGAATGCCTCACAGTTTATGGAGGATTGTTTTAGATGGCTGTTCATGCCCATTTTTAGTAGCAGCATTAGTTTCCTCCAAGATAGTTTTATCAGTAGAGATAGTCAAAACCTGTTCAACAAAAAGGGAAGATAGTGTTATTAGAGGGTAGATTCATTATGGTCTGCATCCATAGAGACATATGCCAGATCATATTCATGGTGGAAAAATGTAGATATGAATAGGATCTAGGTGTAGTCAGATTCACATATTAGAGGCAGCAAAACCAATATGGACTGAGTTCATCAATGGTATGATCATTTTAACAACTACTATTTTTTGTGCCTCGTTTTCTTCAAGATCCTCAAAATCCATTTTTTCTCAAAAAGAAATTGTGCAATGGTACTGTATATGAGGAGTATTTTAGTTTCCATAGTTTTATCTATGCAAGTTGGAGGTCAAGATGTTTTGTTTGTTGTGTGGCAAGGATGTAGGTTGGTGATGGGGTGACACTAATTAGTGGGATATTTATTCTTATGATAGATAAAACCATTATATTTCATCTGTTTAATGTATTTCTTTTAATATATACATTTATTCATTGACTGTTTCTATAGGAATGTTTTTATTTCTCATGTAGAGGGCCCGCGAGTGGTGTTTTTTGGAGAGTGAGGTTATGGGATGGGTGGTAGTCAATTGGAGACTCATTTTTATAAGCTATTATAGTATTTTGTGGAATCACATGTAGGGAATGTCCCAAAGTTTTTGGAGGAGTACATATATATTTTCACATATGAGTTTATGATGCACCCCCTGATGTGATATTGATTTTGGGATATAGTTTCAATTGGGAACATATTCTATTTTGATAGATCCATATCAAATTTAACCTAATAAGACACAATATTTGAGGTTATAGTTGAATTATATAATGAAGATGGGTTTCATCTAACATAGTGTGTCTCCTTGGGGTGCTCCAGTGTATTTTCCAAGATGGTGGGTGGTAGTATGTGGTTTTGATTAGACTATTGAAGGTTGAATTCGATAAAAGTCAAGAACCTTTACCCCCATTGGGGGATCTATGATATTTACAAACACATTAGAGGAATAATTGATTTCAAAGGATTATTTTTAGTTATGATATCTCCTCATGAGGGTGAAATATGAGGATATCCTAAAGAGTTCCTTTAACTTTAGTTTTGGGTACTTCTAATCTGTGATCATGTTGTTCAGTGTCTTGAATTCACTATTTGTGTACTTCGGGATCATGAATTCTATATTCCACGAGTTCTTAGTATAGTTTTTTATTGTTTTTATTGAATTCATCTTGATCTACTCAATGTCAGTGGAGGAGCATGTATAGCCTCTCAAAGCTATCTTGTAGGTCCTCCAACACCACCAACTCTATGGGAAGTTGTCTATGAGTATGTTATGAATGCAAGAGGTTACTTTACTTGGACATGGTGTGTCTTGGTAGTGTTTTTTCATAGAATCATACAATATCTAAGTAGTTGTTTCTTTAGTAGTACCCAAGAACGTGGTAGATGTTCATAGTTTTTTCAATAAGGTTGGATATTATCGAAGGTTTGTACCAAATTTCTCTTGATTTGTATTCCCACTAATAGCTTTGAGTATAATGTTCCAATCCTTTTTGTGGACTAATTAATGATAGGTGGAGATCAATTACCTGGAGGGGAGTTTGATATGTTCCAAAATGATTTGGTTTCTTGAGGAGGGTGTTATGTTTGAGGTTTTATGTGATACTTTCCATTTCATATTGGGATTATATTTTATGTAATATATGGTGGTTATATCTTATGGGATTTGGTAGTTACATCCCCATGAGTGTAACTTTTCCACCCATGATCTTTAGCTGGTTTTGTTTTTTTTACTGAGGTTGTGGTAGTATTATCTCATTGGTGAGAACTTTTTAGTCTTGGAAGACTATAAAAGCCTGAAATATGTCTTCTCTCAGTGGGATTTTAATATATGATAGTTAATTTTGATGGATTTTCTTCATGATTATGATTTTTAGATATCTTACACCCCAAGAAAGAGGGATTTTTTTTCCTAGTTCATTCACTCGAGAGTCCCGAGGAGATGTGGTTCAGGTATATTCCTATGTTTTTTAAAGGATGAAAGATCTTATAGTGATGCATATTGATAAGGAGAATATTAGTGGTCAAGGTTATATTTATCAAATGACTATGGATTTTTTTTCAATATTTATAGGAGACTCATTGGGGAGACTTAGTAGATGATGTGATAGGTGTCCATGATGGCCATAGTGATGCTCCCGAGGGTTGATTAGACGATGGTCAAAATTAGGTTTTGTTTTAGGGGAGTTCGTTTATTCTATTGGTAGTGTATGTGGAATTCCTCCATAAGTTTCATATATCATTCTTAGTGGAAAATATTAGTGTGACCAAGACTTATCATTTCTTGATGATATAGCTTTGGTGGCTGGGATTGAAATGATCAATGGTATATTTTTGAGAAAAGTGTCCAATTTTTCATCCATTGAAGGAGGAACACTGAGTTCCTTGAGGGTTTTTATATCCCCTGTGATTTACCAACTAGAAATGGGAGGGTGTCTTAATGGATTTCATCACTAGTCTAGCTTGAAATTAAAGAGTATGTGATGCATCTTGGATTTTAGTGGAACGATTCATAAAGTCAGCTCATTTTATATCAATATGTGAGTCGAGTGTCATGGATTTCATGGTGAGGTGGTATGTGGATAATTTGGTTTTTCTTCATGGGGTACCAAGTACCATCATATTTTATCAGAATTATAATTTTAATTTTCATGTCTGGAGGGTATTTCAGTGTGAATTTGGTTCCCAATTTTACCTTAGCACTGCTTTCCACCCCTAGATATATGGTTAAATGGAGCATAACTACTAGAGGATAGAGGATATGTTATGATCTTGTATCTTATACCTTAGAAGATAATGGGAAAAGAATTTTCCTTTGGTTGAGTTCTACTACAATAATCGCTACCACTTATCCATTAAAATTGATCCATTTTAGGTGTTTTATGGGAGGTTGCTTCATTTTCAATTTTTCTAGATGGAAGTTAGGGAGTCAGTATTTCTTGGACCTGATGTGGTGGAGCATGAATGATAATATTCATTTGGTCCAAGAGAAGATGTTTATGGTGCAAGACTATGAGAGGTCTTATGCTGATCATAGGCATATGCCCCTAGATTTTGAGGTTGGAGACCATGTTTTCTTGAGGGTTTCTCCTCAACATGGTAAGTAGATGTTTGTGAAGGGGAGTAAGATTTCTCCCAGATTCTTTGAGACTTTAGAGGTTTTGGAGAAAGTTGGCATGGTGCTGTATCGGTTGGCACTCCCATAATTGATATATAGGATCCATGACATCTTTAACATTTCCTTGATTCATCAGTTTCTTCAAAATGACTCCCACATCATTTATTAGGTACAATTGGATATCTAAGATGATACAACATTCATAGAGTGACCAGCAAAGATCTCGGATTATTGAGAGAATAAGTTATTATGGTGATATAACCCTTTTTTTCACATACCATGGAGGCATGGTAGCCTAGAGGAGAGTACTTTAGATCATGAAATTTAGATTCATGGAAAGTACCCACAATATTTTTTATGTTTTTATTACTCTTTTTTTTGGGTGATGTAATATTTTTACTTTTATGGTTTTATGAGATGTTATATTTTCCCTTGCTGGTGTTGTGTGTTATGGATTCAAGTGCATGAAGAAGGTAAGGGCCCTTCCTAATAAAAATGAGTTATGATATGAAATGTTTTAAAATCATATTGGTGATTTGGCTCCACCAAAAGAGGAAAATACCTTGATTTGGGAGGTGGTATTCCTTGATTTTGGTGTGTAGGGTAGTTTTTTGTGCTGGTCGAAGAGGGTTTTTGGCTTGGTCTGTGCATAGGTTGGAATGTAGGTGTGGATGGTTATGTGGGAAGGAGGTGGTCTGTGGTTGGTACTGGATAACATGCTAGTGATCCTAGATGAGGGATAGTGATGTGGTTGTGTTGGGTGTTTTGTGGACATTTTTTCATGGTTTTTGGTTGGTGGAAGTGTTTTATGAGTAATGAGAAATGTGAAAGGTATCTCACATGTTGGTTATTTGGAACCAATCTATTTCTTTTAGTTTTTTTATTATTGGGGAAGAAAATAATTTGAGTGGTATCTCAGAGGGATATTTTTTGGAACCTCTCTCTTTCTTTCATTTTTTTTGGTGATTCAAGAAGAAAATAATTTGAGAGGTATCAAATTTAATGGTTTGTGCCTTCTTGGACCATTACCTTTCTAGTTTCAGAGTTGGGGGTGTTTTGGAGGAGGCTTGAGTAATTTTAGTGGAGGTTAGAGCTATAGCTTAACTGCGGATAGAAATTCATGACATGGAATGAGGATTCATGTCATGAGATAATGTTTCATAGAATGTGAAGTTGATAATTCATGACTTTTATATGGGGAGGAATTATTCATGAAATAAATTCATTGTGTCAAAGGATAATTCATAAAGTGAAATAAACAGACCTGAGGCACCATGAATTCTTCTAGAAGTTGGAAAATTCAAGTATTCATTCCTCAAATAACATTCATGTCTTGAATTTCATGGTTTTATGGGAATTAATGTTGAGAATATGTAGTTCACGATGTGGATTAGGATAATGATAGAATTTTTTAAAAACATTTATGTTCATCCAAACTCTCTCAATCATCTCTCATTTCCTCCCATATTTGGGGAGAAACCTAGGAATTTTGGAAGATATTTCTTCCCTTTTCTCTTTATTTGATCCTTAGGTTCTAATAGTTGTTATTTAATAATTTGAGGTTATTTATTCTCCATTTCCCCCTTGTTTCCCGGTGTTCTTACCTAGAAGATTCACAATAGTTTTTTTTCTTGGTTCTTGGTGTGTTTTGGTTGTGTTTTGGTGAACCCCTAGTGAAATTCCGGTTGATCTAAGTTTTCTTAACATGATTATTTTTTTCGGGTTATTTCTCCTTCTTCTCATTGTGCATAGTGAATAAGAAATATTCTTTATGGTAGGGGATCCTCATTATCTCCCTTTATATGTGAATGTGTGGGGATTTCATTCTTTTACCTTCAATTGGGTGAATATTGAGGGTTAAATTAATAAAGGTAATATATTGGAAAATCCAAAATTGATGGGCATGGGGAGTAATCACATTGTTTTACTTCTATTATTATATATTTTTTAGATTATATATGCTTTTTTCCATTGATGAAAACTACAGTTTTTGGGGACCTTTATTTTTTTGTATATGATATCTATGTGTGACCCTTTCTATGATAATTTTTTATAGCACCCATAAATAAAGAGGCTATGATCATGTATATGGCTACTAATTGGTTTTCCAAGGATATTTGATTTGTTTTAAAATTACCGAGATAAATAATGAAGTGAAGTAATTCAATTCCTTGAAAGTAAATTGTGGAAACTAGGATGTGATGTTTTATGTGGTTTTGCCTTTTGTTTTTCCTTGTGTGGTGGTGGTGATAACCATATGTGTCGTGAAATGTGAAGGGTATCTATGCAATGGTGGATTAGCATGGGATGTTTTTTGGTATGGTGTTATGGTAATGATGTATGGTGGTATTTTTTGGTGGATTTATGGTGGTCGTGTTGCATAGTGTTCACGATGTGTGGTGATTAATATGTATGGTTTTTATGATGATATTTCTTAGATGATGTTATTTTTTGTAAATGATTGATGTGTGAAGGGAGAGTTGTTGTGTGGTCATGGTGATAACTTTCTTGGTTGTGAAATGTGTAGGGTAGTGATGTGATGGTTGGTTGGAATGGGATATGATGGGAAGTGGTGTTGTTGTAGTGATGTGTAGTGGTGTTGTGTGGTGGTTGTTTAACGGTTTTGTTTTGTAGTGGTCATGATGTTCGGTTATTGAAATGGTTGTTTGTTATGATGAGATAGATTGGATGATGTGGTTTTGTGTAAATGGTCAATGTGTGACTCGTGTGCTATTGTGTGGTGTGGTTGTGGTATTTTTCTCATTATCCATGGAATAAAACTATAATGTTAAAATGAAATTCCATGGGTTATTAAATGAATAAGATGGGATGAAACTGATTTTTAATAAATGGATTAATTAATCTAAATGATAAATTAATGGGAGTTGTAAATTTGAATTAAAGTGGATCAGTAAATAGTAGTTTGTAGAAACTAATTAAATCAGGAAAGGGTAAAATCTATAGTTGAATGTAGGGATGTGTTTCTTGTGTGGTGGTTATGCGGTATATTGTATTCAGTGGTGGTTGTAGTTGTGATGGCTTATGTGTGGTGTAGTGCATGCATGGTGGTGTATCCTAGTGTAGTTATTGTGGACCCATAGGCAGGGTATTTTTTCTTTCTATATATAATTTATTTTCTTTAATTTATATATGTTCCCCACCCTAGTTGGATATCCTTACCAACACCCAAAGGTTTTGGGTTGTGGGTGTTTTACCCAACATTCATGACGATGGTGACAAGGATAGATGGCTACCCCCTCTTCCCCACTCTTTCTTCAAGAGTGATCATACTAGTTGGTTTTGAAGATTTTCTAGCAGTGATGTGATGTGATGAGTATGTGATATGTGGTGGGATTAGGGTGTGAGTTTGATTTTGTTCCCATTTATGATAGCCCACATCTCTAGTTATGTGATGGCCTATGTGTCTTTGGGTGAAATGTGATGTGATGGTTTGGTTGTCTTCAGGTGAGGTGTGATGTGATAGACCATGTGTCTTTGAGAGAGATGTAATATGAAGATTCATGATGTTATAATTAGATGTTAGACCATGAAATGTTCAGATAAGCGAGGATGCATTCAGACCCATATTAAGAATGGTTAGTTGTGTGATATGATATATATGGAAGGAATGGGATCACTGTATGTTTGAAATTGGGTCATAAGAGAGTAAAATTAGTATAAAAGAATATTAATGGAGACTTTGTTATGTTTTTTTAAAGATGACCAAAAGAATTTATTGAAAATAAATGAGTGACATTACAAACTCGAGGTGTAAATCACCTACACCAGCGGGGATTTAAAGACTAGAAAATATAACAAAGAAACTACCAGCCCAAATATTCAAAGAAAGTCTGTGCAGTCCAGCCATCACCCCAATGGATCATCTTAATGCTCATGTGATGGTCCAGACACCAAAGAGATCACACCAGAGCATCCATCCAAACCGAACACGATCTATGCAACCATCTTAAGACTTCCCAAAATAAGAACAGTAGCATCAAACATTCATGTTCATCTAGCCCAGAATAAAATATTCCTGTCCAATACTGCATGCTGGGAACTATCACGAACAACAACCAAGCTCCAAAACCAACCATCAGAATTCTTAATAACAGTCCTCAATGCTGTTGTGCAAACCATCCAAATCAAGCCTCTCTTCACTCTATTCTGACTTGGACTCTACCAAGAGGAAGGGCTGCTCCCCAGAAAAAAGACAGCAGCATCAAGAATTCAGACATCAGAACATCAGCATCCAAAATGTGCCAAACTGCTCCACTGAAAACAGATCAGATCGGTTCTATGCAGTTGATCCAAAACCATACATCAAGAAAATCAGAAGCAGCAGGTGAGTTTTATCTGTTAGTCAACAAGAACAAAGAGAAGTAAAATAGAGCAGTGACAGCATCAAACTCCCAAAGACAAGTCTAATCCATCAAGACATGCCAAGAAGTGAAAGGGATATCGAAACAGCATGCTAGAGATTCAAGCAGAAATCCATCCAAATATCATCCAGATGCACACATAATGCTTCAAGGAGTTTTAATTAGATGACCGCATGAACAACAAGAAGATGAGAAATCTAAAATTTAACATCCAGCTACCACAAAGTGTCAAACATTAAGGTCTCTAAAACACCACATCGACCATGCTTTCCCGCAACCACAGGTGCAGAGGAAGTCCAGCAACATTGAAACAGTAAGGTGCAGTACAGCACAGAGAAGCACTGTGGATTCAAATCTGAATTCCCAATCCTTCTCCGGAACCATCATAACAAGACATTCTTAGTAGAGAAAGACTATGAAAAATAGATAACCAGTCTAAAACAGTCTGGAAGAAATCACCAGAGAGACCAGAAGTCAAGGAAGATAGCCCAAAGAACCAGAATCAGTGGTTATTGCCAAGGTATGCTCGTAAAATCAAAATTTGGGTCTTTACTAAATTCATTAGTGATTATAATAAACATCCTTTTTCTAATGTCAAGGTAGTCTTGAACAGACAGCTCACCATTTTTATACCTTTGAAAAGTATTGTTTTCTTGTTCCTCAAACCAATTGTCAAGTTCCATTGGGAAATTCGGATCCTCATCATACTGGTATGCATCTCTGTACACATGGTCATTTTCTTCATCTTCACATGCATTGGTGTCTGAATCAGAGGAATCAGAATCTTGTGAGTTTTCAGGAAGAGGTTCAGTAGGTACTGGTTGCTGAGGGACCATAAAATCAGAAGTTTTGGCCGCTAGAGATCTTGTGATGATATTTCTATCATAATTATTATTGCCTCTATGCTTCCTAGATTTCCTTGGGATTGGGGTGATGAAACCATCAGGGTCCACAATAACTTTTTTGCCTTTACAATCATTCCGATGAGTATCCACCCCCACATCACCATGGAAGATCTCATCTTCATCTTGCTGTATGACCTCATTATTTACATGATCACCTCTGCTAATCTCATGAACCTCTGATAATGAAACTGCTTCCAAAATGGGGTGGATAAAGTTATTCTTTTTAGCTTCAGAAAGTTCATGCTGCTTAGAGTCATCTAGAACTTCTGAAACTAAATCTAAGGATTGCTGTCTAGATTCATGGGAGATCAATCTCCCATGAATTCCATCCTAGATTTCCTGGAGAGTACAGTCAGAGGGTCCAACCTCATCAGTTTGTTTTTCTTTACATTTTTCAATCCATTTTGAAGTCAAATTTTTAGGACAAGTCTTATACATTTTACAACTAGATGAATTATGTCCTAACCTGAGACACAATTGACAGTAGTCCGGGACGTTTTCATAAATTATCTCTTGTGAAAACCCAAAATCCCCACTTTGAATCCAAATAGCCGAGGGTAAAGGTTGAGATACATCAACTTCAATACAAACTCTAGCTATGGATGGCCGAGATAAAACTTTTGTGGCATAATCAAGCCTCATTGGGGATCCAATAAGCGAGGAAATGGAGAACAAAGCATTCTGTTTGAAAAGATGTAACGGGAGATCAGGAAAACCTACCCAAATTGGGACAATCGGGGACTCGGCATAAGGATCGAAATCTGGAGTCCACTTGAGAACTCGCATCTGACTACCTCCGAATGACCATGTCTGTTTTGCCTAGAGCCTGTAATAGCTTTCTACCGAATCAAATCTAAACACAACATGCGTGCGATTAAGGAGACCCAAATGAAAACCCGTAAATCCAATGACTTCTAAAGCTGAGTGAAGAAACTTCAAAGACGGCCTTCTATTTTGGAATTTCCCAACCAGAACATGTCGAAGATCTGATGATAACAAACATACCTCATCGGTTGAGAAAGCAATGGCGAGATGACCTCAGTGTCGATATGTTTTTGGTTTGAGATGAAAACTCTGCGTCGCATCAGCATGAGGGATCCGGTCTTCAATCGATTCCCCGGTAACTACTTCCGCGAAAGTGCGAGTATCAGATTTAGGGTTCACTGTGTGTGACGGGAGTTCTTCCGTTTCGCAGCGGGTCTCCATCCTGGAGACTTTGTTATGTTTTTTACACTATATTACTATATTAGATGTTTGTTTTAGTGATAGAGATATAGTGAGGTTGTGATTGTTTTGTTAACCTATTTAGGTTATTTTGGTTCTATTGTTCATTCACTAGAGAAATAGTATGAAATTTTCACCTCTGTAATAGAGACCTCAACTATGATCCTACTAAGTATATTTGTATGCTCATCATATATATATAAGATATTTTTTAGGTTTCCAAGAGGAATTTTGGTACTGATCTTCACATTGATAGTTTGGGTTTAGGAGCTTCTACTGAGTTTCTATTGTAGGAATTGACTTTTTGTGTTTAATTAGAGACATTTTTGTATTTTTTGACTTTATCCATGCAGTGTGATATGATTTTGGGCTTTTTATATAATATGATGGATTTTCATGGTGGTTTTCTATCCTATCACCTGATCCAATGTTATTCTACATGGTAATGACTTCTATTTGTCATATTTTTTTACCCTCAGAGCTTGTCACCAACTCATGGCCTATTGGAGCCGAGACTCATGGGTCATTATCTCTCTTCATTAGTTACTGGTCCAATATGGGTTCCTTTGGAGGGAGGGGTTTGGGATATTATATATATATATATATATATATATATATATATTGATCCTATAAGATTTATTTATATATTCACATATAAATAGTTTAATATTTTATAAATGATAGGGTTGGAGTTGATTATGGATTATAACTGGTTAATACATTACCACCTTCAGAAGGTGAACAAGGTGGATGATGTACTAAGTCATAAGGATCATGATAACTTATCTACGATTTGGATTGAAAATTATTCAATACTTACAGTTTTAAAAATTACAGGCCTTCAAATTAGAAGTAAAGGTGATAAATCCTATCATTCTCACATGACTGTTCCAATATCCATCCATGTGATGATTAAATTGGTTCATATAAAAGACATGGAGAATAAAAAATATTCTAGAGTTCAACCTTTTCCATGATAGAATGATAATATTCAATTCACTAATATTTTTCCCTTTAAACCAAGAATTTAATAAGGTGTTATTGTATGAAGCACATAGCTCATCATTCTTTATCTATCCTTGAAGTATAAAAATGTATAAAAATCTGAAAGATAATTTTTTATGGGTCAACATGAAGGAGGATATTTTTGGATTATGTATCCCAATACCTATAATATCACCACATTAAGTATGAACATAAAACTTTTAAGGTTTTGATGAAACCATTACCCATATTTTGATGGAAATTGGAAAAACCCACCATGGATTTCAACATTAGACTCCCAAAAATATTGAAATACCAAAAGGATATTTGGGTTACAGTAGATCATCCTATGAAGTCATTGTATGTTGTTTATATCAGAGAATATTTATCTCTTGGAAAAATTTCCATAATATATAGTAATTAAGTGGTAAGGTTTTATAGAGTACCACTCTTAGTTATATATGATCAAGATTTTAGGTTTACCTCAATATTATGGAATATTCTTCAGTAAGAATTATACAAGAAGTTTAATTTTTTCACTATAAATAATCCTTGGATAGTTAGACATTATTAGAGGACCATTCACACCGTTGAAGATATAATGAGTGATTTCTCTAGGGATTTTAATGGTGTTTGGGTTTAATACCTTCCTCTAATTAAATTGTTATACCAAAATAGCATTTAATCAATCATTCAGATGGCTTATTATGAATGCCTCTATTAAAATAAGTGCATAAATCTTACATAATGGGATGAATTTGGAGAAAATAATCTATTGGGACCTAAGTTAGCTAAGGAAATGATATAAGAAGTTATAATCATTATGCAGCACATCAAGGTAGCTAAGACTTGATAAAAGAGTAAGGTTGACTATCATTGAAGATATCTAGAGTTTGAAGTTTGTGACAAGTCATTCCTTTGAGTATATCCTTTGATGAATTATGATATTTGTAACTACTTGGAATATAATCACATGATATATCAACCCATTTAATATTTTAGATCATATTGGGATGGTAATTTATCGCTTGGAACCTTCATAGAACCTATATCGAGTTCATTATGTGTTCTATATATCACTTTTGAGAAAGTAAATACTTGATCCTTCAAATGGAATAAACTCAGTGGTTTTATAACTATAGAAATATCTTTATTATGATGAAAAACTAGTGTATATTCTTGATCAAATAGAAAAAATGTGAAAAAATAACACCACTCACAAGCTCAATGATTTATTATGATACTATATATTTAATGAATCAGCATAGGAACCTTTGGATGTAATGAGGCAGAATTATAATCATTTAATTCATTTATAGTGAATAAATTTATAAGTTAAAATTCTTATAAGTGGGGTATGATTTAATACCCCCTGATTTCAAAATTTATTTTCCTCTTAAATAAATTCAACGTATTCGGTAGCATATGATACATGAAACATAGAAATTAAGTTCATAATAATTTATTTTGATTGAAAATGAAATATACTACCAAATAATTAAAATAAACATAATTAGTAAAATCATTTAAGTAATTATAATATGTATAACCTTAACAATTCAATGATAAATGGAAATGTTTTGTTTACAAACATTTTTTTTATTTATATGAGTTTTTATTTAAAAAATAATTTCTCTTATTTTTATTATTAAAACCATGGCATACTATTTTTTTATACATAATTAATTATCATTCATACATCGATTATAAAATGGTTATAAATGATGATAAATTCATTTGAAAGCAAAAAATAGATATTTTTTATAAAATTATTTTTACCTCAACAATATATTTTTATATTAATAAATTAAATTTATCACTATTAATTAATTATTTAAAATAAATTTTTATATAATATAATGAATATAATAAATTAACATTCATATAATGGTTTTTACTATATAATAAATGAGTTTGAATTCATTTTTATGCATAAAGATGCATTTTTCCTAAAAATGGTTTTCATGTATATTATGTGAGGATATTAGAATTAATTTATACCTCTATTATAATCTATTAAAATGGATTCAATCTTGGGAATAATTATTTCCAAATTATCTAATAAGGGTAAAAAAAATATAGTCATAAAAATAAGCTACCTATGTTAAAAAATGAGTTATCATGGTAAATGTAAATTAGGGTAAAAACATAAATTAATGTGAAAAGTATAAAAATATCTCAAAAATTATCCCTTATTTCAATATATGAATTTTCTTGAAACCAATAATCATATATTATCCATTATTTTCAAATTTTAAATCCACTTTCCCTTGAATGTGACATGTATTTAGCATAATGTTGTGAATATTTACAAAAGTTTCATATCTTTCACTTATAAAATAATCCCTCCCCCACCCCAATAATATACACACCAAAATCCTTATAGATTCACCAAATTATATTAACATATCTCTCAAAATACCATACCCATTATCTAGGGGTTCTTATATCACCAAAATACTAGTCTAAGATGGCTTAAGGTGTATGTCAAAGGCAGATAGTAAGGAAGTGGTAAAGGTCTTAATCGAGTTATTTTAAGTTTATTTCTTCTTCCACATCATCCAAATATTATATGAACACATAAAAATAATTTTATAATGAAAATTAGTATATTTAAATGTTATTATATTTATGAAACAAACATTATATACCTTCTTTCAACCTATTGTAAAATGAAAATGTGGCACATACGTACGTGCGAACTACCGCCTCCATAAAGTGGTCTACTTAAATTTTCATCATTGTGTATTATTGATGGTTATAAATATGGTTTTAATGAAAATTAATGATATTTATAATTTATTTAAGATCTAATAAAGATAAATTATTTTTAACTTTCTTTTATTTATATCTATTAAAAAATGAAAAAACCACATGTGTGATTGTGTATACTACCTCCAATATGGAGTGACGTATCTCATTTTTCATCATCTCCTTACATGAATGTTTATAAAAGTTTATATATTAAATAAATATTATTTTTATGAAATTATTAATATTATCTATCCATGAATAATGAGAAATTACAAAAACCATCTAACAAAAACATCCTGTAAAATGGAACAATTAACACCCAAATAATGATTTTAACAAAGAATTATTACTTAAATGAAAATAAGAAATTATAAGAATGTAATTTATAGTAATATAAGTATAAATATTGTTATGTTATAGATTTATAATAATTATAAATTTATTTTACATGATTTTATATCATGGACAATGCAAGTCAAAGCTTGAGGTAACAATTTTCTCATCTCAATTTCCATTCATTGAGCTATATTCTATATTTAGCACCATATTTATTTTATGTGGTGTATATAAAAGTATGAATTTATTTTAAGATAATTTTTAAAAAATTATTGGTATTTTCAAATCCAAATATTTACCACTCATTCATGAGGTTTTAATAAAAAAGTGACCAAATTTATAATAGTTTATGTTACAATGTAAATTTTTATCAGGATTTTTTATATTTAAATTTCTATTGAAGAGAATTATATGTTATTTTCTTCCAATAAATTCATATATTTTCTTCACCTAAATTAATTTTTAGTATTTATAAGTATTAAATCTATTTTTATCCTCTTTAGTACACAAAAACACCAAAGGATTTTTTTTCCCGAAAATCCAACCATATTTCTCCATTTTTGGTTAGGAATATTTTTTCCTCATATCTGTGTTATTCAAAATAATTTTATGGAAGTTATTATCTAAATATAAATTATTGATAAATTTATATATATATACTATCTATTATTTCATTATAAATTTTTTAAAGGAATCTTCTTTTTATTTTCCAAACTATTAATTTTTAACGTTATTTTCAAAAGTGAGAAAATAATGGGTTTTATTTAATGTTTATGACATGAACTTATTTTCCCACTATAATGTATTTTATTTTTCATAAATCTTACATCACAGTTTTTCATTTATTTTTAAATAAAATTATATTCCCATGTTTATTGGTATTTTTTTTAAAGTTAACAAAATAAAATGATATTTCATCTTTTTTTTGAATAATATTTCTCTTACTTTTAAAAAAGTGATTTTTATTTTTGTTGAAATCCTTCATTAATTGTTATGTTTCACTAGGGATGTTCTCTTATGATAACATACAAATTATATTTCTGAATGGATTATAATGGTGATGTTTTAAATAATTTTTCAGGAAAATGATTTCTTTTCCACATGTTAATTAAGTTATGAACGAATGATGAATGGTCTTATATTCATATGGAATACATATGAATGGTTTATTGTTATGTGATGAGTGGGTATATTATATACATCTAATACATTGGGTAATGATTTATATATCATAAAATAAAATGGTATATAGGAGCTTATCCCAATCCCAAGATGGTACGCAAGTGTTTATCCCAATCCCAAGAGGGTATATATGCAGTTATCCCAAGCCCAAGAAGGTACATGAGTTGTTATCCCATGACTATAATGTGATTAATTACTTAGTGTTTAGCCTTTAAATATGATATATATGTGTTTGTGTTAATTATATACCTTGATTCAACACTCTTGTGATATAATTTTTCACCTATGTTATGATGGATCGTGATTGTTTGATGTTTTTCTCTCTTATAAATCATATCTTATATTTTATCGATTATTTATTTCATGATTCGGGATTTGAGATGTGTTTCATTGGGTATGATATTCATATAACATAATTATGTTCTTTCATCTTTTCTTTTATCTTATACTCAGTTATGATATTTGATCGATATATCTCATGTTTACCCTTACTAAGCATCTAAGCTCACCCCTTCGTATGTTTCCAATTCCCTAGGTTCTAATGAAGGGTATTAATAATGATGCATCTATAAGGGTTATATGTAAGAAAAAAATTGTGGTAAATGTTAATTATTGTTTATAAATTAGTTTTTTTGTATCTAGTCTCCAAATACATTAAATATCTATGGTTCTTGGGTGTGTATTATTGTGAGATGTAATGAATATTTCTCTAAAATGATGTTAAATTTTTGTAAGTGATTCTTTGATCACATTACTAATGTACCTTTACATGGAACCATTAAACCACAGTGATGACTTTATATATGTCTAATATGTCCTTGAAATAGATCATTCATTTTGAAGTAATCCTTATGTGATTTCCAAGAATTGTTGGTACCCTTACAAGAGTTTCATTTGACCTTTATTTATATTTTTGTGGAATATAATAACCTCTATGTGAGACCTCAAATTACATTACACAATTATCTTCTTGGAAGTGGTACCTTGACAAGGAAAATGATTTACCCTAATGCGAGCAGAATAGATGAACTTTACATTGATGTCCATGACTTTGATGCGATGCGACAAATGACTCTAACGCACGGGGAAAGACTTTACAATAAAAAATCAATCCAAAATATATGATTAAACTTCAATATAATTAAACAACATATTATAAACTTAAAATTTTTAAAAAAATTATTTTTAAAAATTTATATTCAATATATAATCATGTAACATGAAAGAATTAAATCAAAAACCTAAAATAATCAAATATCAAGAAAATTATATTTTCAATGAATATTCACCAAAAAATCACTAGTATGCTATTTTTAAAACATATCAAAAATAAAAGTACCAAAAAATTGATCCTTTTAGCACAAAAATAAATTCTTTTCACAAAAATTGAAATATTTACATATTCTATTAAAAATATCAAAATTAAATTATTTATAATTTCAATCACGTTTTGGACACAAAATATTGATATTTTTATGAAAATATTGTGCAGACAAGAATCAAAACGAGGCCACATTATATAGTAGTCATGACTTTACCATCATCTTCCATGTTACGTTTGTCTACAAAAGTCATGGTAGCATCTCTCATAAAAGGTGGGTAGCCCAATTTAACTGTATCACTAACCTCCAGACCTTGTGATATCAAATTAATAAGCATATGATTCTTCCATCTAGGAATGTTCTTTATATAAAAAAGTGGGACACCTTTTTTTAAAAAAAAAAATTCATGTTCTCCATAATTATTATTTGAGAAGTGGGATCTTATAAGGAACCTTTTTAAATCTAACAAAACATGTAGGGCCCAGATAAATTGTGTTCTACTAAGATGCAAGGTGAATGAATGGTACTTTTTTTATAGTTTCATTTTGAAATAAACCTATGTGATTAATTATGGACATGATCTACTCCTTTTATAAAATATTTTTTTCACCCAGATTCAGTAAATTAGAAAATGAAAAACACATAAGATTTTTAAATGGTTTAGCCTCAATGTGAGAGCATAATTCTTATCATGTTAAACTTTTGTTGTGCCATGGATTTTAATTGATCATTTTAAAATTTTAGTGATTTAAATTGACATTTTTTTAAAATAAAATTATTTGAGAAAGTATCATCAACTTATTAAAGGTATTTATCATCCACATACAATATATAGGGAATAGAATTATTTTAACAAGAACTACCATTTCTTCAAGATTCTCTTTTAATTTAATAATGAATTAGATCGTCTTCCCTTATAGGATGTCACAACCCTAATATATAAATATATTCTTCTTAAATTTCTTCAACAAAAAAATAGACATTAAAGAATCATTATTCATGTCATCCTACTTTATTTGTTCCTTAGACTAATATTCTCATACCTGAGATAATGAATTCGTGATATTACCTTATTTCTCTATATAATTTCAACTAGTTTTCTCAAAATTGAAATAAACACTTTGATTACATGGTTTTCAAAAGAATAAAATTCATATAAATTTTATCCTTCAATTGGTCTTCACATATACAATATCCTTGTAAAGAGTGACTCATTTTGAATATTTATTTTATATAGTGAGAGTTTGGAAGTCTTTTCTTTGAGAAGTAAAAATGAATTTCACAGGGATAATGATTGATGAAGGGAAAATGATTTTTTAGGGGATGATAGGGAATTTTCTTCACATATGGATTCTATGAGTTTTAAAAAATAATCTTTACTCAAATTAATATCCTTTTAAATTATTTAAAAACATTAATAGAGAGGTTATAGGGTATTTATAGGCAAATGTATCTGCACTTAGCCTTCAATTCTTCATAAAAGCATTGCTAATAACGCATCCTCTTATGATGCCAAAAATCAGGGTGTCCAATTTTTAAAAACAACACTACCTACTCATTTACCATATTCCCATCACATACTCCCTTCATGCACCATGTACTAGCTTCACAGAAGGACTGCTACTTACTACATCTTCATTACATATTGACTCCATGTGTTGAATTCATGTCTCACAAAAAAACTTCATGTAGCACCCTACACTTCATGTACTAAATACACAGAGAACAAAAAATTTTAACCAACTATAACAAAGTGGACTAATAAAAAACAATTTGTATACTATCCCCAAAAACAAACATCTTATACTTGATGTTCAACATTATGTACAACATCGATCATTTATAAGTAAAATGATCATAAACTCTTGTTTTATGAGAATTACACAAGGAAATGTAAAAAGAAGTATGTTAAATTTTTTTCCCTTTTAACTATTATTCTATATAATGATCTTTGTATGATTTTACATACTGGATAATTTTTTGGTTCATGAACTTCATGAAACTGGAAGGTGCATCAGAAACTTTCTATATAATTTTCAAACCCTACTTTTTGAAGAGCATAATGACTCACAATATCATAATTTATGTTATAAGTGGAATGTGTTATTTAATGATGAATAGTACCCCTACATGGAAAAATCCCACATCACGAATAAGATATAGAAGGTACTGCTTAATAATACTCAATTCATTATAGAGGCATGTTGAAATCATTAGGTTTTTTCTTATGTAAGAGATTTGTAGTGCCACCATACACCATATTCCAACACTAGAACCACAATGCACTTCTTACTCTCCTTAGGCTAGTGGTGATCAATATTTTTCTTTTCCTAGCCTCTCCATTTTTAATATCAGTCCTAACTTGGAAATGTTCTACTTTAACATTGACTTAAAGGTTCTCCATGTTTTGGACTTATATCCATTGTTTTCATTTCCAAGAATAGTATACTTTGATCCCCACTTGATATATAAAAAAATAAAAAAAAATTAAGAACTATTAGAAACACTTTTCTAGGAATATTAATAACTCATTCACATATAAAATATTATACTCAACATACATAACTTATTTATAGTTATTGAATTCAATTTATCAAAGAATTAGAAATTATTCACACTTTAGAATAGTTCTCAAATCATATGATTTACCATCTCAAAAAAAATTTAATACCCTTAAACTTATTCTCATTTTCCAACAAATTTTTACAACAAAGATAACTCATTCATCAATTCTATTAGGTTCTTCACTTTTTTTATTTTTCCATTCCTCAGAAAATAAATAAATTATTATATATAATATGTCTTAAAGGGTATCCTCTATGAGATGTTCAATAATGTCTATAAAACAAGTTCTTTATGTATCTAGTCTAAAAATACACTAAACCAATAGTTTATATGGTGTTATTTATTGTGATATGTATTTAATTATCATGTAATATATATTTATGTTATGATTGGGACATCATAGTAGGTGTCTGAGTGGTGTTTAGTTAATTTTGGGGATTATTTGATGAAGAATAATGGGATAAAAATTAAATCAACCAATATTGAACCAAAAGAGTTATAGGATGAACAAATAGTGTCATATCTTAAACCTAATTTGTTTTTTCAATGAAAATCATCATTAGAGCACCCAATGGTTGATTGTGGGTGGTTGAATGTTGCAAAATATATCACATCAGGTTCACCATTTTTGTTTCAATTGAAAAAAACCACATGGGTTGTGAATGTAACTTTGTGGTGGTGGTACAAAAACCATCAATTCATACACATACTTCCACATCCTTTCTAGGTGGTTTTCAATGTGTTTGGTGTGTAGAACTGGAAATACCCAACAATTACCTTATTCTATATGTTTCGCAAACCTTCTTTCCAAATGAGTGTGGTCCTTGGGTAATGGTTCCAAAAAAGCATAGTAACTCACGTTGGTCAAGTGGATGGAAGGTTGGGCTCATCGCACCCTTTTTAGGGTAATTATTGTATACTCAGGGACTCTCTTTTATATTTAAGACATGTTCATGAATCCTTTATTAAATCAAAAATACAACAAAAGTCACTCTAAGGTTCAATTATTATCATGTATTCACTTTATAATAATCTTAATGTATCTGTAATTATTCATCAATGATACCCTTTTGTATGTGGATAGATACTCTTTGGTCATTTATTATTATTATGATGCTTTTAAGCCATGTGGTTGGATGATATGGAATTTATCATCACCCTAAAAGATGATATTTGTTTTAATGTAAGTATCAGACCCTTAGAGAAAGGATTCATACTTATCCTCATGAAAGGAATCATGATCCACATAGTTTGGTGCCACTTATTGGGACAAATAATACCTTTAAATTTCATGTGACAAGGACCAAACTGGGTAGTTTAATATCATGTGGAAAGGAAGTCTAGGTAAAAGGTTCCTAATCAGAGGATGATATGGGAATTATTAAAAATAATCCTAGATGACCTAGAATGGGTTTATCCTCCTAGGTCAGATGTGACCCTACTCAGAATATGACCCATAACAATTTAGGGAGAATTTGGGGTTTTGGTTTTGAACCATAAAGAGGCTTCCTACATATCCCATTTGGATATGAATAAAATACCACATAGTTTGGATGGTTGGGGATAACACCTATGGAGGAGGCCCTCTGAACTTTTTTCTTGCAGGGGATATGGACCTTTGATAAAGATACATGTCATTTTGGACCCATGCCTATGGAGGATCTCTGATGTTTTTTCCCATAGGGGATATGCCCCTTGGAGATAGATACATGGAATTGAGAACCCCCGCCTACAGAGAACCTCATCGAAGGTGAGAAAAAAATCTAGAAAATGATCCTCTATAAAGACATTTATTTGATCATGTAGATTTCATGAGAATCAATAACCCATTATCCCACGTGAATCATGATCAGTGTGATAAATAATAGGAACTTGAAGATCCAAAAATCCACACAATCTCCTTTGTCCACTGGTGGATGAGGTCAGGGCTATGGGAGAGAAAAAGGTATTTTATGTGTCCATATCCTCTATTATTTTTGTAACTTTGGCCACAAATTACTTTAAAATGTGTGTATAACCGGAAAGAAACAGTATGTTCTTCCTACAGGAGGGATTCCATTCTCCTAATTTCAAAGAACATGAGAGGAGGATAATCCTCTAGCCCTCATCAAAGTGAAAGGTAAGTAGATCACCTCGCTTCTTGAAATGGAGAGGTTCCTAGAGATACCTTTAAGGTTTGGATCCTTGTTTCCATGTTAATTTATAATTGATACCACTCATAGGATTCAACCTACTATGTAGAAAATTCAGTACCTCCATTGTGATGGTTATGTATAATCGAGAGGACATACTGATGTGCGCTATTCTCTGATTACACATATCTTCAGGATTTAGGGGAAGGTCGTGGATGGTCCTTCTTATACAAGGGATCCAATTTAATAGGTTCCCTACTAATGGTGTCATGAAATAGAGGGCCAAATTATGGAACATGCATATGAGTCCTGGGCGGACAAACAATAGCTCATGTAGGTGGGGGCTGGGTGAGATAAAGATGGCTCACATGGGTGAGGGCTAGGTGAAATAATGAGGTATCATGTAGGGTAAACCTAGGTGAGCTAAATAGATATTTGGGTAATGTAAAAAATGGGATACAACACTTGGGTGAGGCCCTTTTCTAGGCTTTAAGGGTCACCTCAAGTTTATTTGGATGATGGACACTCAATTTTTGGGCTTGAGAAGGGGATTTCTCCCTAGTGTTCTTGTATTGGTGGATGTTTATCGAACATTTATTTTGAGTTAAAAAACTAGGGGAACTCTAATCCCACAATCCTCTTTAATTTACTTTTCATTTTATGTTTGGTGATCTACCAAGAATTTTTTGAGGCCCTGTGAAAAGGAATAGGGTGATCATAGCTTTGAGACTTCTTCTAAACATAGAGTAGTTCAGTCTTTTTTATAACCATGATTTGGATCTACAGTCATGGTTTTTAATGGTTTAATTTTGGATTAAATCTTGGAGGATAACCATATTTATATAATCATGAGGAGTATATCAATTTATGTTTACTTATATGAGAGGTGGGGTTGTATGTGTCGCACCCCAAAATATTCCCTACCCAACCTGAAAAGTGTGTCGTGTGACTTTCCCTTATTCATGGGGGTTAGTGATAGTGGTGAAAGGACTAGTTCATAGGTTTTTGACTATAGCCTTGTAATAATCCCAAGAAGGGGTGTAGGGGCGCAGACCTTAAGTTATGGACAATTGGGCACAAAGTATTTCTCATGTAGCATGGCATTGTTGAATGATTTCTTAAGTAGTTCATCTAGATAGGGTCTTGCCTAGGTGTGGTTTTCCCAATTTTCGGTCACCCAGGTGTTGGTCCCTAGGTAAGGCTCTTTTGGGTGTGGTTCGACCTGGGATGGGTCACCCTAGTGTGGGTTTCTTAGGTTTGGGTCACCCAAGGGTGGGTCCCCTAGGTATGGGTCATCACCCAGGTATGGATCGCCCATGTGTTCGTTTGGGGCCTTTCCATAGTGAGGACAGTCCATGTTGGTTTTCCCAAATAAGGTTAAACTAGTGGGGTGAACAACTAGGGCGAGGAGAGCTCTCAACAAGCTTTTGCATATGGAAGTTCATCTATCCTCCTCAAAATTGAAGTTGTATTGGTTTATTTATAGAATGTTTGGTAGAATTGGATGATAGGTCTACAAAAATGGACATTAACATATCCTTTTGAAAAAAGGGTTGTGAAAATGGCTTGTACAAGGGCTCCGTGTGGGAGCTCAAATTCCTTTATAAAATTTTCCCAACTTTCAAAATCAAAAATTATGATCTGTAGGTCCATTTGGGCTCTATGACCAGTCAAATAAAATATTCTGAAGATAAATGAACTCCTAAATATTATTTATAAAAAAAATTCCCAAAAGAAACTCAAAAATCTATTTTAAGGCATCAACACCTTTTTATCAGTGATTTTAGAAATCCACGACCAACTCCTGGAGGGGGGTTCTCACCATTATGCCATAAAATTGGGAAGAATTTATAAGGAATCTATATCCCTCATTATGAATTATTTTTTTGAAACATGTAAATTAAAAATTATTATTCATTAATAATGGAGACATTTATCTATTCAAACTCGAAATGTGTTTTTGAAGTGTAGATCACATCATGAATTTCACGAAAAAGTGTATGGTATTATTTTTTTGATGTCAACAATGTTACTTATTGAGAGAAAGGTGTCATAATTAGAAATATATTACATTTTTTCCTCTTCATGTGATTTATTACTCAAGTTATTATTTCATAAAACCTACCCCAACCTTTATAGGTTTAGTCAGTAGATATAACCAGGAGGAAATGAGTTAAAAATGAGTGAATTGTGCAATGAAATGATTGTCTTAATGACCACCCAAATTGTATTAGATATGTGATGAGAAATATCATGGTTATTATCACCCAAATATCTCAAGACAATAACAATAAAATGAATTGGGTTGAATTCCCAAAAAAAATCCAAGGAAAAACTCATTATTGAGACATTCACATGATAATGTCCACCCTACTTTAGTGGGTCTTCTAATACACTAATTATTGAGGACTGGATTGACATAGTAGAAATGATATTTTACATTCTCTGGTGATTTGAGAATGACTATATATTTTAAATTGTCTTTTATTTATAATGTGAGGTAGATATACAGTGATCCATTGTCAAGAACATGAGGGAGGAGAAAAAAAATAAAATTAATGGGATGAGATGAGTTTAAGGAGAGATTTTTCAATAAATGTTTTCATGAACTATTCACACAAATATGGAAAAATAATTCCTAGATATGAAACAAAATGAGGATGAATCCATTCGTACTTGTGAAACAAACATAGCGAGACATTAAAGTCAGGCTTTTAGTTTCGTCATTGACCCTAAAAAACAAGATCAAACATTTCTTCAATAGCTTAAAAATAAGTCTCTAGAAGAATTTTCTATGAAGGAAGTTGTTGGCTATGAAAAAATGTTAAATGTTCTATCATGGTGAACATTGAAATTAGATACTCCCATTATTGTTTTAGTTTTAGGGAAAAGAATCATACTTTTTTGTTTTATGGTAAATAAAATGATAAAACCCATGGAGGAATGAAAATTTTATCTTTCTACATGCCAAAAATATAGGGTGCAACCTGGGGGAATTTCAACAAAGGAATTGGTAAAAGATTTATGTGTGAAAAATAAGGTCATAATATATATATATATATATTGAAATGATATATGAACAAGAAAACTAATAAAATTAATTAAAATAAATCCCATTTCAATTCACCCCCCCCCCCAATTCAATGATTCAATTATAGGAAGTATGGACATTACACCAACCAATTTCGCAATCCATGGGTCAATGATAAAAATAAATATTAATAACCTCATAAACCAATGGACAAATGGAAATCCTATGAAATCAAAATTACTAAATTTAATCATAAAAATGAATCAGTAAAAGGAAAACTCATAATCCAATGAAGAACTACACATGTTCTATTTGATTATAGTTCTACTCCCTCGTTTATATCTACACTGTTTTATAAGAGAACCAAACCACCATCCCAATGATTAGTTATTGAATTACTAATCAAAAATACTTATGGAATGATGATTTCATCACAATTGTATTATTCATATCTAGTATAAGATTTTGGGAATATCCTTACTTCCAATCTTATCACTCTTCATTTAGTTGAATTTTTAGTGATTTTGGGAATGGATTGGGACTTTCTACACAGATCCCATTTTAATATCTTGGAAATGGGAGTCCCATTTTATATCCCAAATCAAAATATGATCGTATATGAGTGAAAGGATGTTTATGAAATATCTATTTATGTTATATCCATTTTATAGGTATTATTACGTAATATTGAGTTATATTTAGTTCAAAAAGCTATGTAAAAACTCAATATTGAGGATATGATAATTATGAATAAATATATTGATGTATTTTTATAAGAGTTTCTTAGTCATCCCACATATTGTGAGGTTGAGTTTTCAATAAAAATAAAACTTAGTGTTATTCCTATATCAAAGACCCATTATAGAATGTCCTTGATCGAATTGGTGGAACTGGAGAAGGAACTCTAAGAGAATCTGGATAAGGTTTTTATGCTCCCAAGTACTTCATAATAGGTTGGACCCGATTTATTTAAAAAAAAGAAATATGGATAATTTTTTTGCCAATATGTGATATAAATATGCTCTATAGGGAGTAAATATGGCTTTTAACACATTAAACAAATGTGTGAAATAGTGTTTAATATCAATCTAACAAAAACAATCAGATTTGATAACTAGTGAACCCTCAAGAATAGGAAATAGTGTAAGTTCATGTAATACGAATAATGAAATATAGTAGTGATATAAAAAAGAATAATATAATTTTATAATAGTTCATTTTAATTAAATCCTATATCTATTTTTCACAAACTCTTTAACTCCATGAGATATATGGGATCCACTATAATATATCCTTTTACAAATGTGTAGACTAAACTCGATCTTTTTCTAGGAGTTTAGATTTATCCCAATATATTACAAAGGACATACAAAACCTATGACATTTTTGGGTATAAGAAGAACCTAATATTTTTTAAGGAATATCCCTTACCTATTATTTTTACCATGTTTAAGAACAACCTATGTGTTCTATTTTTTTTTATCATTTTAGCATAACTATGATACACTACATTTTTATTAGAGGCATAGTTGTGTGAGATTTGTGTCACAACATGATAAGAAGTTTACATAACATAAAAATACATAAAAATGAAAATAATAAAATAATTTACCATAGAAATACATAGAATAGAATTATGGGTAGAACAATTCCCATGAACCCTTCATAATTTAATTAGAACAATTCATCTTGGGCATTACAATAGTTCCTCTGTAAAATAGTTTAAATATATAGCTCTTTAGAACAAAAAACAATTGATTGAATGGGAGTATAATGTATTCTTACTTATATTTTATTTGGACTTTATTTATAGAATATATTCAAAATGCTCATACCATGATCTCCATGGTCATATCCACATGGATGTTTCTATATTTTGAGATGATTTTTGATACTTTAAATGAGTTTCAAAAACATCACTACAACCTAAAAAATAAAAAAACCTTCCACAAACAAAAAAAATATATATAAATATATATAATAAAAAATTGTTTCATATCCAAATTATATATTATATATGATTTAAAATAATAAAATAGTTATATTAAATCGCAATACAAAACATCAATCAAAAATATAAAAACTATAAAAATAAAGAGTATTGTAATACCTTTTAAAATGAAAATCATTATTTTTTAAGATATATAAAACGAGTAAGATGTAAAATATAATGTGATACAAAAAAATGTATGATAATAATTATTTTTTGATATAATTCTCATAAGAGGGAAAAAACATATGAAAATAATAACATGTAAGAGAAAAATCATGTATGAATATTCACCTATGAGTTAATTTTTCGTGTAGATTTCTCATAAATGAATTTCACATAAATTGATTTAATATAGGAAGATTTCATGTAAGAAGATGTCACATAATAATATTTTAACTTCAAACATTATAAAAATTAAAACACTTAATATAGTTAACAAAGTAATGCTGATAAAGTAGTAAAGGGTAATCCAAGAGTAAAAAATGTTGTGAGAAATTATAATTATCCAATACTAAATTTTTAAATTAATACAAGAATCTGAGAAATTTTAATATTCAAAACATGGAAATAAAAAATCAAAATTCAACACTAAAAAACTCCCCATCTTCAAGAAACTCAATATTAGAACTAAAAATTTCTCCTTATGTTAGGCCTTTCTATGTGCTGGCGTCTGGACCATGGCCTTTGGTGTCGAGGCCTCTCACACTGGTACTTTTCATATCTTAAATTTAAAATATTGTGCCTCACACCCTTCTCCATAGAACATGACCACCATAAAAAATAATATTAAGTAGTTACATGTAGTTATCCTATATATCTTCACAACATGACTCCTTTTACCTATAAAAAAATCTCCATCATTAGAAAAATTTAGATAGCCAGTTCTAGAAAGTGACACCCAAATTCAGACTCTCACATGATCAAGGGCCCATATTTTCTTCTTCAGGTGACTTCCTATGTAAAAACAAATAATGAAAACAATTTTAATGTTGGGTAATTATGTCATCCAATGATTTTGACACTAAACCTTCTCAAAATACCACTTTTTCTATGATTCCTCTAGAGTAAGGAGAATAACCCCAAACTTCAGTGAGGCTATTAAGAAACTAATCCCCAATCATACCCTGATGAGGCATATTAGGGGGCCAACTCTACAAGATATCTTGTAGAGTCCTACCAGCATGCCATTTTATAGGCTAACATGGAGAGGATTACTAGGGTGCCACTCACCCAACCTTCCCAAAAGAGGCCTAGGAGGGAGCCACTCACCCTGACTATCCTAGATAGGGTTACTAGGATGCCCTTTCTTTAGGATACCCTAAGGAGTCTTTCCAGGGCACCATCACCCAAATTAACCAAGAGGGGAATACTATGGTGCTACTCTCCCATGAAACCATGATCAGTATACCAGGTTATTATTTCCCAAGCCATCCAAATGAGGAATATCATGGCACCATTCACCAAGGAGACCCTATATTGGTCATGTTTATCCCCCAATATCAGGGATTAAATAAAGATTCCTTGTTCTCTTAGGTCTCTTAATTAGGCTAATAAAATTTCCCAAAATAAATTACTGACACTTTGTAGAACAAACAAATTCACTACCGAGTCCCATCCACTTAGGCCCCCTCCACAGTATCTTAAGATACATAGATGAGTTATGCATGCAATATTGATCCATTTATTTCATGTGTTTCTTTAATAATGAGAATCATAAACTTGGTAGAAGATGTCCCATGGTTTTTTTCCCTATCTTAGAAGATCATAAGGGTGTTAACAATCTTTTATTCTCTTGATAGTGAGAGATTCCATCCTTAGGTAACTAAGGAAAATTTTCAGTGCCCAAAACACTCATCCCGACTACTCTGAGATGACTTTCTATAACCACAATGTAATCAGACACTGTGTCATCTTGATGGTTTTCATCTGAGTTTCTCATAGTTCTACTATTTAAACTCCTCCCCTAGTCATTTTTGATTTTCACAATGACCATTTGATGATTAACTTATCACTTAACCATCCTCTCTTGTATCCAATCAATGAATCATGCATATTCGTGTTCCTCCTACTATTAATAAACCCCAACCATACCCTACCATCATTGCATGACATTAAAATAAAATTCATGATGGTTCTAAAGAGACAACCATAAAATAAACCATCTTGGTTTTAGATGCATGACCTTAAAAGACACTTCTTTTTTCATGACTATTGTGACAACCCAAATCATTAAGAGTTTAAAATATTAGAGGAAATTTTAATTTTTGATCTTAAATCAGTATTTTTTCCCTGAAATGGAACTCATAAAGGAAATATGGGAGTTATAACATCTCTATAATATGTTTTTGGATAATGATTGAGGAACATGAGATATTTTAGGTTCTTAGGTGGGAATTAGTGTGTGTTCAAGTTATTTTTACCCTTAGATGGTGTTTATCGATAAAACTAGGTCATGAAAAGATAGTACTACAATATATTTTATCATTACATGAGATAGAAGTTTGCATAAAAAATGGTCAAGGCCTTGGGTGGTGGTTCTTCCTAAGGTCCACCGTGTTCCGACCCCCATGGGTTGCATGCTATGACCTAACTAGAAATTGGGTTTTTAATGTAGGGAAACCTTTTTAGGGGGTTCTAAATTAGAAACCCCCTTTTTATTTATTCTTCCCAATATCATGGGTAGATGAGGAGGCCAGACCCCACCCCCTCTTTTATTTTTTCTCCCTTTTCTCCCCTTGATCGGGACCGTTCGAGGGATTTTTGTTACATAATTTCTTAGTAATACTCCTTCCTCTCCCTTGTTCTTCTCCCTTTCATTCCCCTAATTTTGGTGTTATTGGATAGAGTTTTGGGGCTACAATTTCATTAGAGAATGGTGAAGTTTTATGTCTTATTGAGTCTTTCATTTTCAACCTATAGGGTAGGTCCCATGAGAAGGTGTTTAGGCCAATATTCATCATTTTCCTTAAGGTATGTTGTGCCACAAATGTATTTGGGGTTTTAGAGAATCTGGGTGAAATTGTATGTTTATTTGGGGTGTAATTTAGAGATTTTTTTGGATTAGGTTTGTGGGTGTGTTAGGAGTGGAACATACGCCATTGCTCATGGTTTTGGCACCGTGAAGTCTCCAAGTGAGTTTGAATTTAGTTAAGCTGATTTGAGGATTTTGGTTTTAAATGGTGGTTTATTAATTTGTATGATTTTAATGATGAGATAGATTCTTGTAGACTCTGAGGTGGTTAGTATGAGTTTGGGATGAATTATGGATCACCAGTTGAGGTAGGGGGACTTAACATTATTTGAGTCTCTTATACATTTGGTGATATTATGTTTTTGTGTCATCAACATCATTATTGTCTTTATGCTGAATTACTTGTGTGATATTTCCATAGATTTGGAAAAAATCACATAGATCTAATAATTAACATGGACTAGATAGCTTTGTAAATGGTTTTAGGGTGATTTCTTGGCCGAAAAGGGTAGCCTTTACGAACTTTATATTTTTCCTAGTGGCACAATTTTGTTTTTAAAGAGTAATATATTTTCTTTTTAAAATGTTTTTTGAAAGGTAGTAAATTTAAATGGGAATTTAAAAGGAAAATGACTGATTCGATAGATGAGTTTTGAAATCGTATTTCAAAAATAATGTTAATGTATTGATGAAAAAAAAATCATTTAGTTTTGGATAGTTTGACCTTGTGAGGTAATTAACCTATTTTCTATGTGTGGTTACATTATATTCTCTCTATTTGTGACTACCATAGGATTTTATCATTCCATGATGTCACATGACTGTGTGTGTTGGTCAGCGACGTTGTATGACCATTTTTTTTTTGTGAAATTTCAAATTGAATAAATTTTATATGATTAAATTTAGTTTAGGGTAGACACTAGTTTATAGCTCCAGGATATCTAAAGAGTTTATAGTGTTTATTTCCAATAAATTTTTTGTAAAATGGGTCTTTTGAAAATATTTGTAAGAAAAAACCTTAAATAAAGATTTTAATAGTTGAAAAGGAAAGATGGTATACATACAAATAGTAGTATATAATTTCAATTATAAAATAAAACATTTCAATTCCATACTTCTAAAAATTTCATTCATTTCATAGTAACTCTTTGGTTGAAATTAATTGAAATCCTAATTACTCTACAAGCCTTTATATCAATGCAACTATAACCAATCCTTGACATAAAAATCATATAGTAAAGTAACAGATCTTATGCATGGTATAAGAACATCCAAATAAAATAGTAATCTAAAATTTTTTGGAATGAAAAGGATTCTTGTGTTGTCTAATTGATACAACAAAAGTCACACACTTAAAACATCACACTAATTTGTCCAAAGTAAAAAGTATCTCATTCGCCTGAATCAAAAAAAATATTAAAATCTTAATCAAAGTAATATACTTCTTAATTAACTGTTTTCAAACCCAAAATATATCAAATAATTAGGAAAAAAGTATCGGAACTCTCTTGGAATGATGTGTCACTCCCTCACAACGATCACCCCAATTTAGCTTTCCATCGAGAGGAGGGGGAGGATCAAATGAATCTATTCCTTTATTTCACATCTCCTTATGATAATAGGGATATATAGAACCTCAAAACTTATGAGTAATCCTTTATAAATTCAAAATATAAACACTTCACTTCTTGGTCGAGCTTCCAAATGAGGTTCCTAAGGTTCCTTTTTATAGGAAAATTGGAAGGTGGTTTTGAGCACCCATATTTTGAGATACCACTTGTGTCTTGGTTTTAGATAGGTAAATGACCTAATATAAAAATTTAAAGAGAATAGTTGTTGAGAAGCCTATTTTCCATCATCCTATAAAATTTAGCAGTAATTAGATGATTTTATTGGGATAAATTGTCAAATACCAAACCAAGCTCTTGACTTAGAGAAGATTCGTTTTCCTAGACGTATTAGTTTGGTTGGTCCACCAGATGGATGATTTCATATTTAGTGTATCTAGATATTTGTGTACCACAGAGTTTTGGATCAGTACAAAAAATATAATTCTTATTTGATTGATGAATTTCTATAAACATGTGAAACATTTAACATATGTTCTTAGGATTATATGCAGTTTGACCCCTTTTCTTCTACTTCATCATGGGTTTACTAAATCAACTCATCCTACAACAAAATTATACAAGAAAGTAAAATATACCATTTAATAGTAATTAAAATTATTTATTTTAATTAAATGAGATGATCAATGGGTTATTAAATTTGTAATTTACATTTCAAAATAGTTTAACTCAATGGTTTAAAGGTGGAATTGAATAGTGAATCATTGTGCGATCACACCCATGCACCTAAAGATTTTCACTCTAGGTAAAAATCACATTTCATAAAATGTTGTGTCAATATATTCCCTTGAACATGAATATTTAGAATTCAAAATAAACTAAATTAATCAACTAATGTGAAGAAAGAATGAACCACACTAACGAGTTGGTCACAGTACGCTTGGAAATTTGTGTCTCGTAAATTTTATCAAAAATATTAAAGGATATATTTGATAATAGTCCTATTAAGGAATTCAAAATTCAACCATATCACTAAATATCTATATGTGTGAAGGTTTATGGGAATTCATCAGAAGCATATGGTCCAAAAATTTAAAATATATCATCACAGGATCAACGCCATAATGTTTTCTCCAACGATTTGATCCATGATAAAAGGCTGGGGATCTCTTAAAAAATATTTAAGCATGAAATTAAAATGAACAACTGCCTGGTTTGAATTGAAGGCATTTTTAACAAGAACTCATAATTGATGACCATTTCTTAAGGAATCACAGTTGGATCCCACTAGATATTACCCTCATGCTTCTAGAGTTTATTAGAATACCATTAGTCAAATTCTGGGGGTCTAGTATGGAGATCTAATGAAAACTTAAATGTCTTGACAATCACCACTATCCCGTTACACTAATTCGTGAAGGGGATCAGAGATAAAATGGTTGGAACTGGCTATTCTCTTTCTAGGATTCATGAAGTAGGAGAGATGAGCTCTCAAATTTGAGTGGATGAATAGTCACTCACAAAAGAGATATCTCTTGCTTATATAGTGGGGATTAGACACTCAGAAAGGGTTCCTCGACCCCCATATAATTAATTCTAACTAAATAATCCATAAACGATCTATTATAAACAACCATGGCATAAATTTAATTTAATTCATTTGTGTTTTATCACTTAATTCTAATATAATAAATATAATACATGATAAAAACGAGTCATGAAATCTACTCATTATTCCCATAAATATTATATGAACTTTGAAAATTAAAATAATATTCATTTATTAAATATTTTCCCATGTATTAACTTAATGCCATAAGAAAATAAATTAAAATCCACTTATCCAATACCCTAATAATAATGAATTTATTTATTTTATAACAATCACATTTTCTCAAGCATCGGTTGGACCCCATTGTGGGGTACACCTTGTCCTATAGTACTAATCATCAAAATATATTAGACTTTTTAATATGATAAGTGTGTAAATCTATAGTCCCTTATCTCGATAGAAATTAATCTTATTTACAGAGTTAGGGTAGAGTCTAGAAACCCATAAAATCTCCTAAGGAGATAAAGAAAATTCATCGTAACAAAAACCATCCCTACGAACACACATTTTGTAATATAATCACTTCATCATCGGATATACCAGAAAGTTGTATGTACACATTGTTTCATCATATTCACTTGATTTATTATACATTGGACTTACTGGGTGGACCCAAATTATTCTACCATGACCATGAATTTAGTAAAAGTACTTCAATCTTGATCAACTAGGCCTGAGATATAACTTTCTTTAAAATGATAAAAATTATATCTAGATTATTTAACCAATTTTATACCTTTAATGAAACACCTAAAACAAACTACCTTGATATGATATAAATGGAATAGTTTTTATCATTCATGAAAGTGTGTAATAAAATATTATGCAATGATAATAATATGAAGTCAGCAGACCATTACACATGTTGGTGGGTATGAACTACTAATGACGCCTAAAAGATCAGGTGAACCTATTGGCGGGTCAGTCCTCAAGGTCTCATCTACTCAAGATCACTAAGTAAAAACTTTATGAGAAGAAGTATCAATGCTTATGATACCCCTTCAAACAATAGTTAAAAACCATCTATGTCCTTTTAGGATGACGTATCTAGACCATAGGACATATGTTTAGGATTACTATCATGGTATATCGAGGTTCTCATTATAGTATGATAATTTTTATAACCCTTTAACACGACATTTAATCTAAGTTAATTTAAAAAAATATAGTGGAAACATAAGTATCAAAAAATTTATGGTATGGTAAATGCATGTATATATCAAACTGCATACATATAATAGTAATCAAAGTACACAAAGGAGTTGGGTCTTGGGAACACACTCACAACACTCCCACTTGCACCATATCCAACTACAAACAATATTAAAACCTCTAGCTCTCGCATGAGAATCATGTTTCTACTTAGATATGACTTTAGTTAGGGGTTATTTTATGTTATACTTTGTGGTTACTCTACTAACTATTACTTCACCAATCTGAGTAAAAATACCTTAATAGATGAAACTTCCAAATTATATTTTTTTCCTCTTGTGTGACCTAGGATCCTTGGAAAGAACCAATGTGGTAATATTATCATAGTAAAATAGAAAAGGGTCCACATTTCTAAGAATAACACCAATATTTTAGATAAATCCATGGATACAAAATGCCTCTATAGGTACATTAGAAGATGCTATATTCTTAGATTCTACTATAGATTCTATAACCACAATTTACTTTGAGATTCTCCATCTCACTTCACCACATTTAAGAAAAGGAAATAGCGTGATTGCGATTTTAGATCATCATGATATTTCTAGACACTATAATCAATCTATCCCCTCACGACTACTTACTCATATATTCTATACAAAAATAACTATCTATTGTATGTATCAAATACTTCATGATAGTTTCTACAATTTTTCAATGCATCTCTCCTAGATTATCTTGTTATAGGCCCACCATTCTAAAACCAGAGGTAAAATCACAACTTGTATAGATCATGACATGCATGATAGATCCCACCACTGAAGTATAAGTTATTCTTCTCATTATTTCTATCTCCCCTCGTGTTTACAGAAACATTTTCATGTATAGATTGATTCCTTGTTACACTAACAACAAACCTCTCTTGGATTTTTTCTATATTGTTACTTTTGAGTACCTTTTCAATATTTGTACATTAAATTATCCCAAGTGGTAAATATATGTACTTTTACTTAGCCCAATAATCCTCTAAGATCTATCTCGATAGATGTGGATCCCTAATATATATTATGCTTCACCTAAGTATTTCATGAAGAAACATTCATTTAACTAAATCTTGACTGATTATAAGACAAGAACTTTATTTCACATAATTAATATTTCATCAACATATAATAAGGAAAACAATTTCATTCCCACTAAACATCTAGTAGACATTTAGATCACTTCCATTCTTGAAAAAAACAAATTTTCTTATGGCCTAATCAAAAAAAACATTCCACAGTCGTGATTCATACTTCAACCCATAAATAGAGCTCTACAACTTTTATACTTTATGGAAACTCTTTAACTTAATTAAAACTTTGGTTTGAATCATTAATACATCTTCAACTGGCATCCCATATAGAAAAAAATTGACGTTAATTTTAAAATTATCATAATCAAGGAAGGTTTCTACTGCAAGTTATATTCTAATGGATTTTAGCATCACACATGGTGAGAAAGTTTCATTGTAGTTGTAGAAATTAGGTTTCCAAAAACCTTTCACAACCATTTATACATTATTGGCATTTACATTACCATTCATGTCTAGTTTTTTCTTGAATACTCATTTAAACAAATGAGTTTTACATCATTTGGAGGGTCTAAAAATATCCAAACTTGATTTTTGATAAATGAACTCCATCTCAAAATGCATATATTCTTTCCATTTAGAATAATTATTCCCATATACTACTTATTTTTTGGTTAGAGGTTCATCATTATCTAACTGTAATGTTACACCTAACTCAGTTATAATAAAACCCAACTATTACGATTCTCTAACATCTTAAGTGGACCAATACAGTACTTATGTCTTAGGATCATCATTATCTTCCATAGTCTCTTATGTATATTTTTCTCATAACAACTCTCATGAATTTGGAGCATAAACTTCATCAAAGTCTATCTTACTCCCACTATTTACATTAAAAATGTGTTCTATTTATAGAAAAATGACACAAATTTCCAGAATCACTTTTCAATAAAAAGGGTTATATGGGTAATATCATTTGGTTTATTTAAGATAACCTATAAATATGCACTTAGTACTTTGAGATGATAATTTTTCACTATGCAAGGTCTTGAGAAAATCATTGCATCTTGACATGTGTATTATAGTTATTAAAAGCAAGATTGTGACATTTTTTACTTTTCTTGAATAAAAATATATAAAGGTCATAATATCATCTAAATGGAAACAAGGCCATACATTCAACATTTGGATGATTATGAATGATCCTTACTCATCCAATAAAATTTAGACAATTTTTAGGGTCATTTTAGAATCTATAATTTTATTTTTTACCCTTAATTACTCGATTTAACCTTTACTATGGTAACAAAAATTACTAGGGTTACTATTCATATTGATCAAAATTAAAAAATACTATTTACTAAATTTGGCCCACTGATTCCAAATATGGAATTGAATATAAAAAATTCAAAATATTTAAGTGGTAGAATTTAATATAAAATTAAAATATAAAAACACAGTGAAAAATGGTTTTTCAGAAAAAAAAAATACATTTTAAATATAAGATTTATTTATGTTTTATTCAGGTATAAAATCCGTTACAAAAACCATAATTGGAATATTTAAAAAAATGAATTAATTAAATATTAAACCAAATCGAAATGATAATTTTACTTTTTAAAAACATTTAAAGAAAAGAAATTTTTTAACATTAATCAACATTTTTACTATTCATTGAAAAATCAATAATTTCAGAAAATTATAAAAAATTCAAACAAAGATAATTTTAAAATGATGAATTGAAAAATGAAGATAAATTTTCCAAATTAAGACTCCACATTTTTTAAATCAATTCTTTAAATGAAACCATATAATATATAAAAATCCAATTCTGTTAGAAATAAAACTTCTTCCATTTAAACTAAAAAATGTTTATCATTTTTATAACGAATATTACACTATAAAATGTAACTAATTAATATATGAAAAATTTTAATATAAAAATTACCTAGTTTGTTGCATCCTTACCCCTTTTAGAAAATTTTTCCTTGACATTTTGTTCATATAGTAAAAAATTGAGGATTTGTTTCCCTTATTGCATTTTCAGTCTCACATGTTACTTCTTAAACCATATAGTTTTCCAATAAAACATTAACTTTCTGAATTAAGTTCTACTATAATACTTGAGTTCTAAGTTCAACAATCTGAATAGGATATTCCTATTAAGAAATATTTTTTTCCAATTGAACTACCTCAAGGATCTAAATATGATATGAATATGGTATATACTTTCATAGCATCCAAATGTGAAAAACATTGTGTACATAGGATAAACTCAGAAAAAATTCCAATCAGTGCACAACTAATCTAGATTTATCAAGGATTTAATAAATTATAATAAACTATGGACTTGGCTTCCCATTTTTACAAAAATGAATAACACTTTTCCATGGTGATATTTTATAAAAAAAATTATCACCTACCCCGAATGAAGGATCTTTTCACGAGTTATCTGTTTAACTTTTCTACATGCTCTAAGCTTCCTTATAAATTCTTGAATTAAATTTTCCATTTTAGAAATTTGCTCTACCAATTATATTATAGTCAACTTACTTTCTCCTACTTCATCCCAAAATCTATTTTTCCACATCACTTTATATATAATTTCTCAAAAGGTTCCATATATATACTAAGATTAAAACTGTTATTAAAAGAGAAATAAACTAAATAAAAATGTTGATCCTAACTTCCCCAGTAATCCATTGACCAAGAACGAAGAATTTATTAAAAGTTTTGAATTGTTAAATCATAAATTATATCACATTGAGGATGAAAAGTTATGCTATAATTTAATTTATTATCCAATGAATTCTGAATCACATTCAAAAATTTGAGGTGAACCTAGGATCATGATCAGAAACAATGGATATAGTAAATCCATATAACCTAACTATCTCCTTTACATATAGTTAGGAAAGCTAATATAAATACATTAAATCTTGAATGTTAAATAAATGAATAGGTTTTGTTAATCTATCAACAATAAACTAAATCTCATTATTACCTAGATAAGTCTTTCGAAATCCCACCATGAAATCCATCAATACATTTTATCATTTCCACCATTGTACTAGAAAATGCTGAATCATCCCCTTTAATAATTATCATTATTCATTACCCTATTTAAAAGTCACACATTTCATTGTAAAATCACCAATATATATTTTCATTCCATATCATTAGTAATACCCCTGAAGTCCTCTATACATTTTAGTATATTTTTAACCAATTCTACTTTTTTATGAAACTTGGAATCTTACTTTTAAGCTCGGTTAATTCTATATAAAAAATTTTATTTGATTGAAAACTAAAATAAAACAGATTAAGTTCTTTCATCTGTAACTTCTAGGGAACAATTCATTAAATAATTAACCAAAGGTTCATGTTCTAAATGTAACATGGTTAATATAACATTACTTTTCCAACACAAACCATCAGCTACATTTTTTGCTTCTCTGAGATGAAAATGAATTGTGATGTCATAATAATTGATCAATTCTATCCATTTTAATTTTCTCAGGTGCAATTCTTTCAGAGTGAATATATAAATCAAAATGTTATGATCAATATATATTTCACACTTGGATCTACGTAAATGATATCTCTAAATTTTTAAATAAAAAAACCATAGTATCTAATTCAAGATCATGTGTAGGATAATTTAACCCTTGAGGTTTCAGTTTTCATGAATCAAGTATAATTACATGATCATTATGAATTAATACCAAAACAAGTCCCTTCAAATAATCATCAATTTAGATGAAAAAAAACAATTTATTGAGGGTAAGGAAAAAATTTGTGCAATCACCAATCTTCTTTTTAGTTCCCTAAAAAAATCTTCACATTCATTTATCTCGATAAATTTAATTCCATTTTGAGTTAACTTAGTTAGTGGGCTAGATAATATAAATTTTTTTCAACAAAATTTCGACAGTAACCCATAAAATCGAGAAAACTTTGAATATATGTGAAATTTTTAGGTTAATCCTAATCTTAAAAAACTTTTGTTTTATTAAGGTCAATAGTTATACCATTTTTAAAAATAATATATCCAAGGGAATAAATTTTTTTTAACCAAAATTCACACTTAAATGTTTTTGATACAGTTTATTTTCTTTTAAGGTTTTTAAAAAACGATAAGGTGTCTTTCAGGATCCTCATGAATTTTATAATAAACCAATATATCAACAATAAAAACAACCACAACCATATCTAGTAACTCATGAAAAATTCTATTCATTAGATACATAAATACAGTTGGTTCATTATACTACCCAAAGGTAGTAACTAAAAAATTATAGTGCCCATATATATTCTAAAACTTTGAATTCATAATATATGTCTCTTTCACATTAAACTAATGGTAACATGACCAGTGATTAATCTTTGAAAAGTATTATTCTCTCGATATATAATCAAACAAATCATTAATATGAGGTAAAGGGTACTTGTTATTAATAGTTATGTTATTAAAGGATCTATAATCAATGAAAAGTCTAATTGAACTATCTTTATTTTTTTAAAATAAGATTGGATCACTCTATGGTGAAGTTTTAGGATGAATGAAACCTTTATCCAGTAACTAATATAATTGATTTTAAAACTCTAAAAGTTATACATGATCCATATGATAAGGGGATTTTCAAATAGGCTTGAGATCATGTACTAATTCAACCATAAACTCAACCTCTCAATAGGTAATAAAACCGTGTAAATAATAATAAAAAACATCCATATATAGATTCACTACCATCACATCACCTATCTAAACAATTTCCTTATTGTCAAAAAAAAAATTGATAATAAATTTTACAATCATTTCTAATCAATTTATCTACTTCGTTTGAGGTTATTAAAGGTATTAAATCATTGGAAACATACTTTATTAACTACAAAATCTATCCTATCATGATAAAATGAAATAAAATCCATAAAAAAATGATATCAAAATCTAATATGGGATGTTCAATATGATTTTAATGAAAAGCATTTTACTCATAACAATATGATTGTTCCTATGAATCTTAGTTTCTTTGATACTTTAACCTAGAATTTGAACATAAAATCTATCATAATTTCATGAGGTTATATTCCCAATTTACTTGAATAATTCTCCGAAATGATAGAATGTGAAGATTCATAGTCAAATAGGGTATTAGAAAAATTCAAATAAATAGGTAACATATCTATTACCAATTCATTTGATAGACCAATATCAACCATAGTAGTTGCAAAAGATTATAACATGCCTTTTTTTCTTACTATCTTTATGATTTCCATTCTGAGTTACTAACTTCAAGAACATGTTATTATAATGTAAAAACTCATTATAATTAAATAATAATACAATATAATTTTTATAATTTGTCTAATAATTTTTTTGAATTCATGATCCATGTGAAAAAAATTAACATCATAATCACTTCCCATTTTTCGTAAGATAATGCCTAGTGTACTGTTTTGCATATTTATCACAATATCAGAACTCTATTTTATTACCTTCTAAATTCATTGATGAATGATTCCCATTTTTTACCATCTATAACTTTTATTTTAACTCTTATAAAGAAATATATGATCAACATAAAACTCCATTTCAACCCTCTCATCACATTGAACAAGTTTATCATAAATTTTAGACTCATGATAATATAATTCCCCATGATATCTAGGATTCAATAATGAGTAAAATATATTAATTTTATTTTAATGATATTAGATAAATGTTGGCACCTACCATGAAAAATGGGTGAAGTTTTATTTATACATAGCCACTAAATCTTCCTCATTATACCTCAGTTCTAAGAATTACACTTTCATCCTAAGTCGAATAGCCTTAGGAAACTTTTTCTCCAAGAAAATGTTTTTAAAGTCTTATCATTCAAAGTTATAAATTTCTAAACATTATTTAGTTTTCATTACCATTTTCTACTATTGATTGGATTCAACTTCATAATATTAAATAGAAAGTCTAAAATTTTGATGATTTGAATAACCCCTGATATCAAATATCTTCTACAATGCCTTAATAAATCATTCATCTATCACAGGATTAGAATATCAATTTAATGTTTATGGATGTTGCCTCATAAAATAATTTAACATTGACACGTTCTTTTGTGGGATATTTATATGCTCACATTCATGAATACCACAACCATTTATTCTTTGTTTCAAATACTTCATTGTATAAAAAATACTAATCTATTCTAATTCCAAACATTCTAGGTTTTTGATTTTGAAGGATATTGTCATCTTGGTGCATTCCTACTTAATCTTAAATGTTCTCTATGAAAAAACAAATTTCAAAAACACATTCTTTAGAAAAATCAATATGGTAGTTTTCTAATTCCTGGTCATTTCAACTTAACTATAATTTAAAATATCTTAAGGTTATTTTATTAACATTATCCCAATCCTTAAAGTTATCTAAACCTTTCTATGATACCAACAGTAAGGACCAAACCTTAAACATTACATACTCAAGTGAATTAAAACAATAATTCAATTTCCTTCATTCCCAAATATCATTTACATTTAGATTTTTACATATTTAATTCATAACACTTATATAATAATCCAAAAAATTATAAAGTGGACACTTCTATTCATTATCCATTTTTTCACCATAAAAATTATTAATGTAAAACATGATTTGTTTTTTTTTCAAAAATATTCATCAATTTCAAATTTAATTCTTTATATTCTTTAAAAATACCTTTTAACTATTGAAAACTTTTTAAAATATGGGATGAGCCCAAAAACTACATTAAGGTGCATAAAAGGAAATAAATAAACTTTTATTCCATTAATACTTATATAAATTTTAGTTTTTCAAAGTAAACATTGGGATCAAATTATTACCCAATAAATAAAATTCTCTACCCAAAAATATTCATAAAACATTTTACAAGAAATTTTAAATGAAAAATTAAAACTCATAAAGGTTTGTTTTTAAACTTGAAAAACTTTTAAAAACATTTTCACAAAGTTATATTTTTCACCCTTAAAAAGTTTCATATACTTTCCTCTATATATATAATCATTATCTTAACTTGATAATTCATAAAATTCCTATAAAAACCTATATAAATCATTTATAAAAAATTTAGGGCCATTGAGACATCATTTCTATATCACTCTTATAATTGGAATGACCATATGGTTGACTTCCATACCCAATGTATTAGAGGGCTATCATAGACCCACCCATCCTTGATTTATAATGGGATCACCCATAATTGGTTAATAACATAACCACTAGAAATTGGTTTACAAAAGAACCAACCATAATCATAATATTTACTGATAATAATAACATAATCACAATACATAAATGATTACAATTTCCAACATTACAGTCGTAAAAATATTCTAAGGAAAATAACCTTTCTATTTTAAAATCACTTGTTTAGAAAATGAACTATACAGTTAAAAAGAAGAATTATATTTGAAAATAAAAATGAAAACTTATAAATCAATCTTTAAATAAAAAATTATTCATGATAGTGGAGAAATCATTTAACATTGTATATGTTAAAAAACAATACTTTCGTATTTTTTTAGAAAAGTCACAAAGTACCTTGTTTGGTAAACAACAAAAATATTCCTTTCAAAATATTTTGTAAAAAGAGAAACATGGGTAAAAATGAATTTAAAAAAATAGGTAATATTAAAAATGTTCTTTAAGATAATTTTTAATAAAAATATGGATATGGAATATGAATCGAGTTTCAAGGGAAACTTCAAAATATTATATTTAAACGAATGTCTCTTACATTGAGTCCAACTCAACACGTACATTATATATATTCCTAAATAATAAAATTATGTCAATCTATACTTGATTAATAAAAAAATAAAGTTAATTTTTGTTTTTTTTTATTTTATACCATGTTATATACAGTTACACAATTAATTATGTTCACTTTTGATATTTTGATGACATTCGATTCATAAGTCCAAAATGGATTTAGTAAGTCTACTGTGGTAAAATATATCATTATTAAATCAAATACAAAATAATAAAAATTACATAATTATCATTTTTATACATCAATTATATTTTTAAATATAACCATTAAATATGTTTTTGAAAAATGAGGTACATTACAATCCTGGAGATGGTGGGAAACATTTATGCATGAGTAACATTTCCATTTTTAATAATAATTTTGGAAAGAAGATAAGTATTATTTTATCTTCAAATAACAATCATAATATAAGAAATATCATTCTAATTCTTTATATATATTTATATATATCATCCATTTGATGTGATGATGAAAAAAATATCATTACTTCATGGAGGTGGTAGTTCACATGTACGCACAAATTATGTTATCATCTTTCAGTGAATGGAAAGGTAAGAATGTAACATCCCGGGCTCGGCTTCCACCAAACGGGTGCCCCGAAACCGGTTGGTCACACGACCTCAAGGGCATTTCCTCAAATTCCAGAGGCTGCCGACTTGCAGTGAGGGACCAGGTTTGATAGTGGGGAAACTATACCCTCATTTGTCAAAGTGTAGCGCAGTGTAAAAGATAAAGAGCATACAACAAGTGGAAGCAGTAAACAACAAATATATAACTGAAATGGATAAATGAGCTAAAAGGAAACCATCAGTCATATATATAAAGATGCAGCATGTCACTATTCTATAAAAACATCCAAAAAATGTTACATTGCACTAAAATACAATTGAATTACAAGTACAGAAAAGAAAAACAAAACAAAGTAGGAAGAACGCGACAGCATCGCAAGACTAAGCTCGGTCCCATGCTATCCTACTCCTCTGCTACAATCATGTACCTTTATAGGGACCCTTTCCCCTGTCAAGACCTACAGAAACGTAATCTGTTTGGGCTGAAGATATGACCCAAACATGGTGTGTGAAATAAATTCCAGTAGGCACCCACCAAAGGCACGTGCCCAACTGTGTGAAAATATGCAACAACACTGTGAAGTAGTAAAATGAAATAAATTAAGCAGGTCTCAAAAGTAACTAACATGACGAGTTATATTTTCATTTTAATATTCATTTAATCCATTTAATATATTAAATCACCTCGGTGAATTTCCTAAGTAGATAGTCAGTTTCCTCAGACATGTCAACTCTTACCCTCAGGTAACTTTCCTCATATATAACAGATATTTCCCTCAGGAGTACGAAGTGTCTCCCTCAGGCACAAAAGTCACTTCCCTCAGGCAGAAGACGTGTTTCCCTCAAGCTAAGCAGTACCTTGCCCTTAGGCTAAAAAAAACCACACCCTCAGGATAAAAAGAACACAGCCCTCAAGTGAAAGTAACTGGGCTGAGGCCAAAACATAAACATGAAATTTATATACAATTACCTTAAAGGAAAAAATAATTCACAATATAAAAATGGCATACCCTCGGGTATCCGGGCCGAATGGCTAAACAGGGGAACGCACCCCCAGGGTGGTCCTGGATCAAAGAAGTGATCTCAAACAGCAGTTTATTATCACATTTAATTACCTATACAATTCTAGGTATTCAAAACAACCAAGGCCTCAGCCACACGACACCCCAACCCGGGTTCTTAGCTCAACGGTACACAAAAATGCACAACAGTTGGAATTTAAACACCAAGCCACCTACCTCGATCGCCCCTGATCGATATTCATGAACGACGCTCCATGAATCATCCAAGAAAAAAGTATATCTGAGGTAAAATAAATCCCATTAAAACATAAATAACTTCCCATCGGGAAATAATTGGTAAGAACGGCTTAAGAAGAGGGATGTGCTTACCCATACAGTTCTAACGAGATCGACAGAGGCAGAATCGGATTCCTGTTGCTCTTTCCAGTGATCTCCAAAGGTCTGGTCATCTCTCCGAAGTCCTCATCTAGTTCTAAGCCTTCCCTATGAATATGGGAGGCCACTGCCCATTTTAAGTGAAAAAAAACTACACAGCGTGTAATATTGACAACACGGCGTGTACTTTTCTCATTTAATTGTTCCTCTGGCAGCTACTTTTCCCACCGCTGTACTGTTCATCTATCGACATGAGTACATGGCGTGTATTTCTGATTACACAACCTGTACTGTCGCTCAGCTAGCGGCTGCTTCCACTATATTACTATTCACCTGCTGACTGACTACATGACGTCTAAATACCCACTACACGGCGCGTAGTTGGTTTTGACACCTTTCATCGCTGACGGGGCTACACACCCTATGTACTCATCCCACATGGCCAAAATACATGGAGTGTTGAAAATTACATGGTGTATAGTCACAAAATTTAGTATTTTATCCCATTTTACTTATTTTCTCAAAAACACTTAAGGAAAAAACGAAAAGAACAAACTCGTACCTCAAGAATCAGAACCGGGTTCGTACAAACATCCCCCCTTAAAGAAATTCATCCTCAAATTTCCCTTCCAAGGGTGGAAAAGATAAAGTTATGAACAACTCTGGACACTGAGCACGTACGTCAATCTCCCACTCCCAGGTTTAGTCCTGTACTCGGCCATGCTGCCATAGCACTCGTACGAGAGGAACTGACCAGCAACAGAGAACCTTCGTGCTCCTATCAACGATACGAATTGGATGCTCCTAAAAGGGTCCATCTACCTGAAGCTCAACCTCCTCTGGCTGAAAGAAGTGAGACGAGTCTGAATGATAGCGGCATAACTGAGATACATGAAAGACGTTGTGCATGTCCTGGTACCTCTATGGTAACTACAACTGATAGGAAATCGGCCCGACTCTCTCCAGAATCTCAAATGGCCCCACATACCTCGGTGAATGTTTACCCTGTCTCCTAATCCACCTGTGTCCCAACCTCGGTGAAACATGCAAGAAAACCTGATCCACGACTACATACTCCAAGGGTCATCTACAGCGACCAACATAAGATTTCTGACGAGACTATGCAGTAGCCATCTGCTTCTGAATCAAATGGACCTGCTCAGAAGTCTCCTTCACGAGACATGGTCCCAGTAAAGCTGGATCACCTACCTCTAACTAGCACAAGGGTGATTGGAACTACATACCATATAAATCCTCGTAAGGTTTCATCTCAATAGTTTCCTGAAAACTATTATTATAGGCAAACTGAACCAGGTGTAGGTGCTTCTCCCAAGAGCCCGTAAAGTCTAGGATGCATGTACGCAACATGTCCTCAAGCAATTGTATTGTACGTTCTGACTGGCCATCGGTCTGAGGGTGGTATGTTGTGCTCAGAAGAACCTATGCACCCAATTCCCTCTGAAAACTCTTCCAGAAATGAGACGTAAAATGGGAATTCCTATCATAAATGATAGAACGAGGGAACCCATGAAGACATACGACCTATCTGATATACAACTTCTCGATCTCGTCAACACCGAAGGTCTCCTTGATCGGCAAAAAGTGAGCTAACTTCATGAGTTTGTCCACAATAACCCAAACGACATCATTTTCTCGAGGTGACCTAGACAACCCAGTCACGAAGTCCATCGCGACATCATCCCATTTCCACTCTGGGATGGGTAACTTCTTTAACAGTCCGACTGGACTTTGATGCTCTGCCTTCACCTGATGACAGGTGGAACACCTCATAACAAAACCAGCTACTTCTCTCCTCATACCCGGCCACCAGTACTGACGTCTCAAGTCATGGTACATCTTGGTAACTCCGGGATTAACTGCCCAAGCTGAAGAATGAAACTCTCACATCAACTCTTCGCGTATATCCCTTAGAACCCACACTCTTCCATGGAAATGCAGTACCTCATCATCGCCTATCATCCAACCAAGAGGAGGGTCCACACTTGCCACCGACTCTCATAGAACCAGCCCTTCTGAATCAGATAGTTATCTCATCCTCACTCTATCCAGGAGGGTATAAGTCATATCTAAAGAAGAAAGTTAGGTTTTCCCCTGACTGTTGTGCACTTCCAAATGAATCTCAGAGAAAAAAGACATGAGCTGCCACTCACCACTGGCCTCCTTCACTGCCTATATCTGAGTCCTCCTTCTTAGTGCATCAGCTATTGCATTACCCTTACCAGGTGTATAGGCAAGCTCAAAATCAAAGGATTGTAGGTACTCAACCCATCTTCGCTGTCTCAGATTATATTCATGCTGGGTAAAGACGTACTTGAGACTTTTTTGGTCAGTGAAAACCACAAAATTATCTCCCAAGAGATAATGTCTCCAACAGCACAACGCATGAACAACTGCAGCCAACTCGAGATCATGTGTCGGTTAATTCCTCTCATGTGGCCTCAACTGCCGAGACCCATACGCAACAACTCGATCGACATACATAAACACTTCTCCCATCCCAATACATGATGAATCATAGTAAACTGTATAGCTCTTCCCTTTCTCTGGGAGTATCAGGATCAGTGCTGATGTCAAACTTACATTCAGGTCCTGAAAGGCTATCTCGAAGGCTTCTGTCCAAAAAAATGTCACACCCTTCTTAGTCAAACCTATAGACGACGCTTCTAAGCAGGAGAAGTCCTAGATGAAGCATCTATAGTAACAAGCCAGCCCCAAGAAACTTCATATCTCAAACACGTTCTTAGGATGATCCCAAGAAACTACTTCTCTCACCTTCTCTGGGTCTACCTCAACTCCTATCTCTGAGATGATATGACCGAGGAAGTGAATCTGGTCCATCCAAAAGTGGCACTTTGAGAGCTTAGCATATAGATTATGCTCTCTCTGTGTACACAACATGATCTCATGATGGGTGGCATGGTCGTGTCGAGTATGAGAGTACACTAAGATATCTTCCACGAATACTACCACAAAATAATCCAGGTAAGGATTGAACACACAATTCATCAGAGCCATGAAAACTGTTGGCACATTCGTGAGTCTGAATGACATCACCAAGTACTCATATAGACCATACCTACTCCGAAAAGCTGTAAGCGGTAAGTCTGATGGTCTCACGCGCAGCTGATGATATCCAGATCTCAATTCAATCTTTGAGAACAATCATGATCCACGAAGTTGATCAAAAAGAGCATCAATCCTCGGCAAGGGATATCTGTTCTTGTCCATCAACTGGTTGAGCTTCCGATAATCCACACAAAGTCTAAGGGTACTGTCTACCTTTTGAGAAAACAGGACAGGCGAACCCCAAGGAGAAGTACTGGGTTGAATAAAATCCTTTTCCTGTAACTCTTCTAACTATCTCTTGAGCTCCTGCAACTCAGGCGTGGAAATCCTATAAGGAGGAATGCACACCAGTGCTGCTCCTAGAACAGGCTAAATAGGGAAATCCACCTCACACTCCGTAGGTAGACCTGAAAAGTCATCCGAGAAGATATCCCTAAAATGATCAACCACTGGAGATAAATCCTTCTGACAATTCCCCTGATCATCCATATATAAACTCACAATTTGCGCTATCACACCACCACACCCGCGATGCTCTGGTCCAGCTTGACTCTCATGAACATCCCATTCACCTTTTTATAGAAACACTCCTCCCTCCGGTGACATGATACTCACCCTACGAAGATAGCAGTCTACAAAGGCTCGAAAGAGAACCAACCATTCCATCCCAATAATGACATCATAAGTCATCATCTTTAAGACATAGAGGTCCCAATGAAAGTGACACCCACCAACCTCTAAGAGGAACTCCCCGCACTGACACACACCAGTCTTTCTATTTCCCAATAGAGTTTCTAGCATCATAACAGCATAAGAAGAAGAAACACAGAGCCCAAGGCTCTCCACAACGGGCACATATATAAAGCTATGTGTAACACCTGTATCGAAAAGTATTGGAGATAAGATAGAAACTACTAGAATAGTAACTTGAACAGTAGAAGGTCTGGGATCCTACTATTGTTGGGTTTGTTGCACTGTATATGCCTTCCTAGTGTCGCGGCCATACGACACAGCCTGGCTAACCTGAGCTGTCTCACCCTACTGCCTCTGAGATCCTGGTGTCTGGATACCACGATCATGACCACCATCTCTGCCTGCACGCCCTGACGTATTCCAGTTTCCCAACTGGTAAGAAGCTACTGGTCCTGCTCCCACATGCGGAGTCTGCACAGAACACCTCTTACTAGCCACTAATGGAAATTCCCTGCAAAAGCGTTGTAGATGACCCATCTTGCTGCAAGCTCGACACTCCATTGGGTCTCGTGGACACTGAGGTCTCTTGTACCCCTCTCTACCACACTGGTAGCACCTCACCAAGGCACCTGAAGTAATGTACTGGCTAGTACTATCACCGTGAGAGAAACTCATCTATCGTTCCCTCTTACTGGCATAAATAGTAACAAAAACTGTTGCCGAACCGCCCTGGCCTGCACCACTAGCTTCTCGAAGGTTCCTCTCTGTAATCAGTGCCTAGTTCACAATAGCATGTACTGAAGGCAACCTGAAAACATTCACCAGTGCTCAGATGTCATACCAAATACCATCCTCAAAGAATCTTTCTCTCAATGTCTCATCACCCACCAGAACGGGTGCAAAACACTGAAGCTCAGTGAAACAAGCAGAATAATCCATCACCGAAATAGTGCCCTACTACAGATTCATGAACTCTAAAGCTCTATCTTCTATTAGCATCTTTGGGAAGAAGAAATCATAGAAATCTATCTGAAAATCTTCACACGCCATGTCTCTATCAATCTGTGTCTGAGTGATAAAATCCCACAACCTCTTGGAAGAATCACACAACATATAAGTCGCGAGCTTGACCCTCCCCCCTGGAGGCGTCTCAAGATGCTCTAAAATAGTCTGCATATAATCCAGCCAAGAATCTGAAGCCTATGGTCCGCCATCCTCTGAAAACATAGGCAGATGTTGTTCCTAGAATATACGAGTTAGCTCAGCCATAGATGAGGCAGTCGGCGGTGCTCTCTGAAAGGTCTGCATGAACTGCGTGAATCCTTCACAGAACTGCGCATCTGCACCTGTGTCTGGTATAATGGCTGGCACTCCATCTGGATCTACTGGAGGACCCACTGGTAGCTCATGTCCCACCATCTATGGAGTATAATTATTGTCGCTCTCTTGGAAAACAACATGTGGTTGTCTCGACAGTATGACTCTACAAGGTCAAACACACACCTTATATCAGGATTATCACAGTCTGAAAAACGAGGGGACCAAAAAGGTAACAGGAGGAAGAAGGCATTCAAGATTTGAAAAACAAGACCACACGGCGTGTATACTGACTACACGACCTATACCTGTCTTTTCCTCCACTTCTCGGGTCCTTTTACATGGCTAATCCACGCGGATCTCTTCTGAACAAGCCTACACTGTGTGTTACACCCAAACACGGTGTGTACAGAACATTGTTTCCCAGCCACACGGCTAAGTCCACACGGTCTCCCAGAGGTAAGGACTACACGATGTGTCCCATAGGTACACGGCGTGTTCAAGAAGAGGTAATATCGACCTGAGTTTGTTAGTTACACGGTCGGGTCCCCAGGTCAGACTACACAGCGTGTTCCATAATGGACATGGCGTGTATGTCTTAAGGTATCATTCGTTCGTGTTTTTAGTTACATAGGTGGACTCCGGGTCAACACTACACGGCGTGCACATTTGGTACATGCTCTATTTTCCCCAAGCCTTTCACTACCCTGTGTCCCTGCCCACACGGTCCACGAAACGGGAAGCGACTACATGGCGTGTACTTAAATAGTTTTCTTTTCTTCCCGAAAAGAAGAACACATGGAATGTGTCCATGGAACTACACGGCATGTATCCTGGGTTTTTCGGATAGTAAGCCTCTAAAACTACTCCAGAACCCAGAAAATAGTAAAAAATAACACCTAAGTGCCAAATTCCGATATTTGACGGCTCATACTCCCCATGAATCAGGTTTTGTCATCTTATATATATTACAACAAGATAAACAGTCGATGATCCACCAAATTCCGGTCAATGAGGGCCCATACTACCCAAAACCCAATGTTTGTCATCCATCCTATCATCAGGCTCACCCAAAAATACCCTGTCACATAGCAGGTATTTATCAATGCAGCTATCACAACAGCATTCTTTTCTAACACTACAACTATCACAACAACATGAAAATTTCTAATGCACCTACAAAGGTATGGAACAATGAATGGAATGTGATTTATAGCATGTGCCTAAATGATTCATGAGATGGAATACCCTCATCTCCTCAAGTTTCAACTAAATAAAACCCGTAGACAACATATAAACAGTACAATCACAAGTACGTCACCCAATGGTGAAAATAAAATCAACTGTAAAATTTGAAAAATAAAAAAAATTGCAACACGAGGTAAATTGGATTTTCCCTGTACATGGTTTAGCTACTCCATATCATATCTTATTACCAACTACCATTTCTATCCTATCCCTGACTAAATCCCCAAATAGTAAGTCAGAAAAAGAACCCCTTTGATACCACTTTGTAACGTCCTGGGCCTTGGTGCCACTCAACGGGTGCCCCGAACCCGATTAGTCACACGACCTCAAGCGAATTTCCCCAAACGCCAGAGGCTGCCAACTACCAGTGAGGATTGAGGTCTGATAGTGGGGAAAATATGCCCTCATTTATCAAAGTGTAGCGTAGCAGAAAAGATAAATAGCATACAACAAGCGGAAGTAGTAAAAAATAAATATATAACTGAAATGGATAACTAATGTAAAAGGAAACCATCAGTCATATATATAGAGATGAAGCATGTAACTATTCTATAAAAATAAGCAAAACATGTTACACTGCAATACAATACAACTTAAGTACAAGTAAAGAAATGTAAAACAAAACAGAGTAGGCAGAACGCGACAACATCGCAATCCTAAGCTCGGTCTCATGCTCTCCTACTCCTCTGCTACAATCATGTACCTGTATAGGGACACTTTCCCCTATCAACACCTGTAGAAACATAATCTACTTGGGCCAAATACATGAACCAAATAGGGTGTGAGAAATAAATCCTAGTAGGCACCCACCAAAGGCACGTGCCCAACTGTGTGAAAATATGCAACAACAGTGTGCAGTAGTAAAATGAAATAAACTAAGTAGTACTCAAAAGTAACTAACTTGACGAGTTATATTTCCATTTTAATATTAATTTAATACATTTAATATAATACATCACCTCATTGAATGTCCTAATTAGATAGTCAGTGCCCTCATACATGTCAACTCTTACCCTCAGGTAACTATCCTCAGACATAACAGATATTTCCCTCAGGCGTACGAAGTGTCACCCTCAGGAACAGAAGTAACTGCCCTCAGGCAGAAGAAGTGTTTCCCTTAGGAAGAATAGAACGTTGCCCTTAGAATAAGCATTAACATTCCCTCAGGATAAACAAACCATGCCCTCATGCTAAAAAGAACATTTCCCTCAGGCGTAAGTAATCGGGCTGAGCCCAAAACATAAACATGCAATTTATATACAATTCCTCTCAAGGAAAATGTAATGCACAATATAAACATGGAATACCCTCGGGTATCCTGGTTGTAACACCACGTGTATCCATGGTACGCTTCTCTTTGACTAATACAGTAGTGTGTGTTATTCGCAACTTCGAGTTCTAACACACACCAAAACCAATCAAACTAGCCGTTATGAATAGTAATACCCACTTTTTGAAATTTTATAAATTTTATCATTCAAAATGGAATTCATTTTTAGATTTGGAATATCGAAATTATCATTGGGTGAATTTTTAGTATTTTTCTAAAAACTTTCAATTTTTGATGAATAGTGAAAAACACTAAGTTATTGGTTAAAACCGACTTTTTATTTAAATAATTATTTATTTTATTTAAATTTATTTTAGGTCAAAATAGATACTTAATACCTATATAAGTTAAATTTAATTCATTGGAGTCAGTTTATAATAATTTAAGACATATAAATACTTTATTGAACTTTTTACTGTCTTTTACCCTTCTCCTCGGAGAATTTGAAAATTCACATAAAACATAATTTTACCACTTCTGTGAGTGGAATTTCAAAAATCTAAGAGATTTGGTTAATATAAAGGAGTAAAATTTGGTTCAATAAGTTAAAATAATTTTTTGGTTAATATTAACTTTTTTACTTTTATTTACCACGGTAAAAAGTAAATAGGGTAATTAAGGGTAAAAATGAAATTATTATTACCCTAACACATGTTTTAATTCTATTGGATAAGTATAATTCGAATGAAAACAATATTAGGAATAAAATATGAACCTATTTGGTCCAATTTCATTAGATTAGGACATTTATTATTATTTAATTCAAAGAAGAGTTAAAAGAGTTAAAATCAAAGTTTAATAACTAAAACATTTTTAATATAGGGTTATAAAAAATATAAATTCGATTATAAATATTCATTAGAAATATAAAAAAATATTTCCTACATAATGGAATTTTATTTATAATTTTTAGACATTAAATAATTTAATATATTTATGACACAATGGTGATGTAATAATTACCTAATTAATGAAATATTAAAATAATTGATATTATAACTATCCAAATAAATGTAATTTGAGACTTTTTATGAATTAAAATAATTTTTTAGGTTAATATGACATATTATTATTGTTTATATGAATTTTATTCGAAGTAATAATTCTTTCATGAATTTATCAAAAACAAAATACCCAATAGTGTCAAAAGTGATATAAAAGAGTTTTTAAGGAAAATATTGTATTATTAATTGATATTATATTTATAAAAATCTAATGTTAGGAAAAATGACTTATATAATGATAGTTGTATCATTAATGGACTAATTGGGGGTCTATTGGAAGTATATAGTATGTTCATTAACTATATAATATAAAAATACAAAGAGACATGGTAAATGTCAAACTATTTAACTAAGACTTGAATCTAAAGGATAAGGTTACTATAGTAACCCAAACCTATCTAAAATATATTGGTTGAGTGTTTTTATACCCATACCCACCTTATACTTTGAATAATCCACTTTAGAGCCATTAGAGACCGAATATTAATTTATTATAAATTAATACTTTAAGTTTTTCCAAAAAATCCCCTCCTCCCCCTTATAAAACGACACCACTTCTAACCAATTCCTCACACCTCTCAAGACTTTTGGCTCGTCCAAAATCTTCCCAATTAAGCTCCCTACATCCCTATACTCCTCCTATAAGCCTTACCTTAGGACAAAGGCACTTCAAGGGTCCCTTTTGGTTCAAAACCAATGGGAGTTACCCAAATTAAAGGTAACGCTTTTTCTTAGCTTCTTTTCTTTTATTTTACTTCTTCAACCCCTAAACTCTTCTTATTATTTTATTTTGTAAAAAAACAGTATCCTAAATATACTAGGATATTCTAATGAGAAGTATTCGAACTACACTTACACACACCTCCATCTAATGGGTTAATAACATAATGTTTCTGTGGATGGAAACCAAACGCCTCACGAAACGATGATTGTTCAATTATCTCCTACAACCTCTCATGGTATCCATTATGATGGAACTATAATTAAATATGATATTTATGATATTTATTATATATATAAGCTTCTGTAATTCCATTTTATAGCATTCCATTATTCTTTTCATGTTGTACATATATATGATAATTTCATTTGAGGAAATGCGGACTACCGCCCCCTCAAAGTGATATGACTCATTCATACCATACATGGAACGTATAAAGGATGATATTTATGAAATTAAGTAACAAATATAAGATATTATATTATAATATAATAATAATACACTTATTTATCATTTGTTATTTATTTCTTTTGAAATTAAAAATGAAATGGAAGTAGCATTCGTGCGTACGTACGGACTACCGTCTCCACGAACGCGATGAGATTCATTCCTCATCGTATCCATTAATGTATAATTCTCATTTTATGATTAAAAATAATTTTTAATGACTTGATATCATTCTGTATATGAATAAGATACAACCTATCCATAACAAACACGACTTATGTAACCAAACATATAAAATAAAACGAGTAAGTTAACACCTGAAACGAGGATAATACTAAATATTATTAACAAAGCAATGTTATAATATCATATATGATATCATACTGACATATATTATTATTTTATAATTTTATAACAATTATTTAACTATTATAAAGAAGTTTAACCTACACTCTATCAAGTAAAAGTACAAGGTAAGGGGTTTCTTATCTCAGTTTTAATTCAGTGAGATTTCCGTTGTTCACCACTTATTTATTGCATGTGATGTATGTACTGCCCTAGATTGTACTCATTTTCTAATTTACGTTAATTTATATATATATACCTCTTCATTGTATGGTCATTATTTTATGGGTGTATGTTTTATAAGTTACCAAATCAATAAGATAATTTTAAATTTCAATTTCCACTCATTTGGCTTTACACATACTTCATTCATTATTTTGCTCCAAGATTATGTGTGGGATCACTCTTTATTTTCTTATGTCATAATTTCAACTCCACTTTATGTGGATATACTATTGATACACATAATCAACCCATTTATAAATTCTCAAGTCATCAATATGAAGTTGATAAGAGTAATTTTAACTCAATCTCCATTTATTGAGTTAAACATCTAATTCATTTGTGTTGTTTTTACAAGAATATCTATGAATGTCCTTTGATTTTTTTACACTGAATATCCAATCATATTGAGTGTATAATTGATTTATCCTTAACCTAAGGATATGGCCTTTATGATTGATTTCATCTCAATTTACATTCCATTTAGACTTCTTTGTTGTTATACACCAGATCACTTTTATACAGTGTATATATTGTACTTTGACATAGTATATCATGAATCCCTTTATTCTCATGATATTATAAAGTTTTGATTACCTCAATTATTTGTATTCAAGTGTCTCTCTTTTGGTTAGGAACTCTAACTAAAAAATCATTTTAAAATGTTTTAAAGATTTATTATTCTAAATCTTTCTCATTAATGTCCTTGTTTTAAAAATGGTTTTAAGGATTTATTTATATGTACATTAAAGTTTTCAAATAAAAATTCCTTTTAAAATTTTCAAATTGGTATGGGACACTTTGATTCAAAAATATATTTTAAATGGATTCTTGACAAATAGTGTGACTTTCAAATGTTTTCAAGAAAAATGGGGATATTTCTCTCAAATAATTTTGATGATTATTTTTATCTATGTCGATATCCTTCATTATTATCGATTGAGGTTAATATGTTACAATAAAATCTTCCATATTGTATTGAATGAGTTATGTTTGACTGTGGATGTGCTATTTTTATACCATTCATAGTTTGTGAATAAATTATTGACATTTCATATGCTAGTTTTAATATGAACGTATATGTTATGTTTCAAACTTTTTATATAAGTAATGCATTAGACTTAGTAAGTGACAGGTGGAGCCCGCTATAGCTTCTCGATGCATCAGTAGGTCTCATGAGACAAACTAGTGTCTTGGCATGAGGCCTTGACAAAATCTTATTTGTAGTCTTGGCACGAGGCCTTAGCTACGTGATTATTATAGTCTGGCATTATTAATTCCATCATTATGAAAGTGGTAATTGAAATTTCATGTGGTTATTCGACTAGTAGAATATCCATGTGAATAAGTAAATGACATTATTTCATTTTATCTTTTTCCATATTATGTTGATGTTCAAGTTTAAAAGGCTTTTTTTAGTTATACATTGCCTTAAATATTTATGCTTATTTATGAAATATTCCACTATATTTTTATCTTTACTAAGCATTTGAGCTCACCCCTTTCAATCTTTTATTTTTCCCAGGATGTGAAGAAGTAATTTATGAATGACCCGCAGGAATAGTATGAGGGGATATGAAGAAAAGATGTTGTTATAGTTTTTTTACTTTATGATGTAATATTAGACTTGTGAATATATCTAGTGTTTCCAAGACTACTAAACTAATTGGTCTTTTGAGACTTGATCTTTTGTGATCATGCCAATGTTATGTGATAATGCACCGACTTTGGGTAACTAGGGTCGGGGCGTTACACTAGCCAAATGGATAAATAGAGGAACGCACCCCCGAGGTGGTCCTGGATCCAAGAAATGATCCCAAACATTAGTTTATTATCACATTTAATTACCTATACAATTCTAGGTATTCAAAAAATCCAAGGCCTCAGCCACACGACACCCCAACATGGGTTCGTAGCTCAACAGTACACAAAAACACACAACAGTTGGAATTTAAACACCAAGCCACCTACCTTGATCGCCCTTGATCGATATTCATGAACGATGCTCCATGAATCATCCAATAATAAAGTTGATATGAGGTAAAAGAAATCATGTTCAAATGTAAATAACTTACCCTTGGGAAAGAATTGGTAAGAATAGCTTAAAGAGAGGGAAGGGCTTACCCGTATGGTTCCAACAAGATTGACATAGGTGGAATCGGATTCCCGATACTCACTTAGGTGATCCCCAAAGGTCCGAAAATCTCTTCCAAGTCCTCCTCTGTTTCTTTGCCTTCTATGTGAACAGGGGAGGCTACTTCCCTTTTTAAGTGAAAAAAAACAAACTACACGGTGTGTACTATTGACTACACGGTGTGTACTTTTCTCATTTAACTGTTCCTCTGGTGGCTACTTTTCCCCCCACCATACTGTTCATCTGTCGACATGAGTACATAGCGTTTATTCCTGATTACACGGTGTATATTGTCACTCAGCTGGCGGCTTCTTCCATTGCCTTAGTATTCACCTGCTTACTGACTACAGGGCGTGTAAATACCCACTACATAGAGTGTAGTCGGTTTTTACACCTTTTATTGCCAACGGGGCTACACGCCCTGTGTACTCATCCCACACGACCAAAATACACAGTGTGTGGGAAATTACATGGCGTGTAGTAACAAAATTTAGGATTTTCTCCCATTTTCCTTATTTTCTCAAAAACACTTAAGGAAAAAGGAAAAGAACAAACTCGTACCTCATGAATCAGAACCAGATTCTTACAAAGATAATAAATGTTATATTAACCTTTAATAATGATAAATTATATATTAAAATAATATACATTAATTCCATCATTATAATCAATCCATGAGAGACGGTGATGGAAAAGGAATAACATTGGATCATTAGGCGGTAGTCTTTCGTACACACCAACGATGGTTTATTTTCCCATTTTTTAGAAGAGTTGATAGATATAGGATAGGATATTAACATAATGAAACCTTATTATATGTAATATACTACTGTTATTATATAATAATTTTTGATGAAAATTTAAAAGAGGTGGAAGAATAAATAAAACTAAAAAATACGGTTAAAAAATATAAATATTCTTTGGAAAGTCTCCTTTAACTAACACCATAATCCCTTTAAGGTTTGTGTTATACCTAAGAAAATAAATCTATAATTACTAAAGGGATCATAGGAAGGTATGTTTTAGGTTTTCACTAAACCAAATGGATTTTTATGTGTGAAGGAATGAGAACAAGGCATTCCCTTTTATAAGAGAGGGGAGGGACACTTTTGGAATTTCTCAAAATATTAATTTAATTTGAATTATTTTTTATTCAAAACGAATCAAACCATTTTTATTTCAAATATAGGATTATTATGGGTTAAATTTAAGAACCCCAACCCTAGTAACCTAGATCTTGTGTCTTCTTTATTACATTTCCATATATATAGTGGGTCAAGTCCCGAAGGACTGACTAGTTTAGAATTTTTGGAGAAACAAATATATGATACCCATTTTACATAGGGATATAAAATAAAAAATAAAAAATAAAAAAAATTAAATCCATCCTTGAGAACTTAGTAAATTTCCTCTTCTTCATATATAGGGGAAAGGAAACAAAATAAGGATGAGATAAAATACTCAGTAAAGGTAAAGTATAGTGGAAACTAACATGAATAAATAAGAATAATCAACATGGAAAGGAAAATAAATTAACACACATTCCATTTAAATAACTTTATAATCCTTATAATTTAAGTCATAATCAATATGTCAAGGTAAATAACAAAACACACATTCCATTTTATCAATAATATGAGAATGAAAAGAAAACATAGATAATATCATCACAAAAATCTCATAGATAATGATAATAATTATATTATAAATGAATGAAATTATTAATTTTTATACTTCATGATCATAGACATCATAATACCTCTAATTTTAAGATCTTTCCTCATGATAGTTTAAAACTACTGGGTAAAAACCTATCTGATTTGGATAACTGATTTGTCTCATGAGACCTGGTGATGCAATGAGGGGATATCTATAACCAGGACTCAACAAAATATGCAAGTACAATTAATTATTTATTTATCAAATAATTGATTTAATTAATGAATCAATATTCCTTATCCCCAAATAATTGTTTTTATTAGAGGAAAAATATTTATCAATATTTCCACAGTTAATAAAATAACTATCAATGTAAACACGGTATGTAAAAATGATATATGGTCTAAGAAATAATCATGTAAATCATTAAATAACATGAATATTAAATATAAATTTAATTTAAAATTAAAAATTATCAAAATAAAGTGATTGTTTCAATATAATGTTAACAATCACAAAATAAACTGATATTTTACAATAACTTTTAACCGTTGGTAATTTTCAATTAGAATCCCCTTATATGAAATATTTAATATTTAAACATAAATACTTTGAAGTATGGATTAATCATGATATTAAATTTAAAATTGGAATTAAATACACCATATAAAATAAATTAGGTTCATAAAATTACAATGTCGTAATGAAGGAAAATTGAGACGAAGTCTCGTACCTCATGATTCCTTTTGGTTGACCATGATTTAATATAATAACCCTTCTCTTTATTTCACATTAATATTTTATTTATTAAATAATACTACACTTAATAAAACCTAGATTATTATGAATTAAATTTTCTTTTGGAATTAGTTAAATTACATAACAACATAAAATAGGGAATACAAAATAATTATTGAAAACTTCTTTAACATGCTCAAAATACTCCTTCGAACTTAAAACTGCATGGGATAGCCTAGGGAAATATATAATAAATGGGTGATATATAAAGACTGATAAGGGTATAAAAATGGAATAAGTGATACATGTTATAAAATAGGCATATAAATGAGTAATAAAAGAAACATTAATAATAAGGCATGATATATCATGAGAATGATAACATGGGAAATGTGGAAACAACTTAAACCATTGAATCATAAACATAGTTCAAGGATAAACCCAAAAATACATCATGGTGGAAAAAGTACCATAAATAAATCTGGTTAAATCCTTGTCCCAAATTGATGTATCATGATACTAAACATTACCCAATGCATTGGAGAGTAATCTGGAAGCACCCGTCATATTCATTTCATTCTCATGCTTAAGTGTGCCACATAGATCATACAACATGGATAAATTAACTATCATAATTTATTAAAAAATCAAGGAATATGGAATAAATAAATATAAGTCCCTAATAATTAATTATATGTTAATAATGTTTAATACCCTTGGTAGAAAACTGGGATTGGTATTCACTACACAATTTTTTGGCATGGAAAATCGTGGTGAACTTTTGGTAGCATAACAACGTTACATAAAAATAAATAAAAGGGATTTATGAGAGATAAATGGGTATATTATCATTTGGAAATAAATTTTACAGTAATGGGGATATTTAATAACATATCACATCACTTGGAAATGAAGATAAAATATATAGGTAAAGAATATACTTGAATAAAGAGGAAAAAGGAATAAATATCTTATGAAATTTCAGCATGGTAATAGGTGTCCATAAAGAATCATGGGAGAACTAATGAGTGTGATAAATAGGTATTTAATCATCTATACATTATATTTATATTTATTTGTAATTTTAAATAACATATCCCATAAAAATAAAAATGGAATTTAATAGACATAACATAAAAGGGTTCTTTAATGGAAGTGAGAAGAGAGAAATCTATTATAGAATTTTTACATAGTAATGACTTTGTTGAATGTCAAAATGAGTGATAATAAATTAAACCTCATTAAAAAAAATCCATTGGACATTTGGGGATGTTTATAAGGAGATTAAATCATAAAAAATTGTAATTAAGAAGATAAAATCCAAATAAGGTGATTGAATTGAAAGAAGGAGAACAAGGTACCTTACTTGAGTGTGTGACTTAAAAATATTGGGAGGGGCATATTGAGAGATTAGGGGAATATTGGTAGGACTATAAATAGTTTAGGTAAAATTATGTTCATGCTCCAAGGTTTTAAGTAAATATAAATGGGAGTTTGGGTGGGTTTATATAGGAAAAGAGGTGTATTTCTTTATTATTTTGGTTTTGGACTCTACATAATAAAATACCCAAAACCATGAACCATACTATGGGTTTTCCCCATGGTTTCTGAAAAAATGGTATTTTTTATCATTATTTAATAGTGATGAGGTCCAATATTAATAAAATAATTTCCTTTATTATGTGTAAGTGAGTCACGAACTTAAAGAAATGGTTTCAAAATGCTAAAATATATTACATGTTTTGGAGGATTCAAAATGGATTTATAAAATAAATGAAATAATCATAAAATCACATTATATTAGTGGGAAACATATATTTGTTCGTGTATACCCTTCATATTATTTATGAAATCACTTTTGGGTCATTATGCAGTCATAATCCGCAAAGTATATTTATAAAGTATTTAATTTTTACACGAGAATTCGATTGTCTTAGAAAATTTTGAAAAATTATCCATTGGATAATTTCAATGCTATAATTCCAAAAATAATATTCATTTTATCTAAATAATTTTCTAAGAATTTTAATTTTTACTTTTAAAATAATAACAAACATTTATTGAAAATGATGAGTTTTTGATAATAACAATTTTTGTATCCTTATAAAAATTACATTTGATTTAATAAAAATTATATGGTCATTTATATTTGATAAAAATTATTTAATAATAATATTAAAAAATTAATTACTTAAAAAATAAATTAATTCATAAATTCATTAATTGAATTTTAATATTAACCAAAAATATAATTTATTCTTTATTGTATCAAAATAAAAAACTTTTACAAATTAATAATAATAGGATAAAAATATTTTCATTGTTCTATAAAAAATAATGTACATAATCATAATTTTATTGTATTGATACATATCCCTTTAATACACCATCAAACTCTCTAAGAGTAACGTGCAAGATGGTTGGACTTTCATGGGGCAGTTCGGTGAACATGGTTTGGACTGTGATCTCGATGAGCTTGAACTTATCCCGTAAAAGGTTTCCCTCAAGCTTAAGTTATTGGATAACATCCTAGGATTGGTCAAGGGAAGAGACTAGAAAATATATCTCCCTCAGAAGCTCTGATAAATGGGATTCATAGGTTATGATCCTACTTGTTGAGTCCATTACTTCCTTTGTCTGTGATAATTGGATTTGTAAAAACCCTAATTGTATTTGTTAACCAAGGAAAACGTCAATGAAATGGGAAGTTCTACTAGGAAGGTAAGGACTAGAAAGGAACATATCCTTTGTTCCGAGGAGGATATGGTCGAGGAATTTCTGTATGTTGACATTCCACAGGAAGAGGCTGATATGATGGGAAGAGATGTAAGAGTGGAGGTCGACCACGAACAGGAAAAGTGGATTGAAAAGCAAGATTTGATCTTAATGAGAGGCTTCAATGACAAGAAAATCAGCAAAGAAGAATATATCTGCACTTGGGACAAAATGGAGAACCGTTTGGAAGATGTTATTGGAGAAGATCTTGAGGCTAAGGTATGGCTAATGCATTGGAATCTCTACAGGGAAGAAAGCAATAATAGGCTAAGGTTGTGTTTTGGTAACATTTCCTTTTCTTATGAGGCTTCGCCCCCGGTCTGATTTGGGAAGTGCAGTATGGACTTCCTCATTGGGCTAGAGCACTATACCATTTCCTTTGCAGGTCATTTGGGATATGGATGATTTGGAGGGATGGCAACATCGGGAGGGACCATGCTTGCATGGGATCGCTGAGTGTCCATCTTAGGGATGGTGGTTGTTGTTGTTGCATGTATGTGGTAGTTCCTGCTCTCTCTGGTTTTTGTTTGGGTTTGTTTGGATGTCTTGTTTGACCTTTTGGTTTCTCACTTTTTCCACAAAAGTGTTTCCTTAATAAAAAAAATAATTTTCAGTCGGTCATGTGATCACTATTAAATGACTATATTGTCAATGATATTTTTTCCTAACTACATTTTCAATCAAATATGATAACATAAAATAAAATAAAATAAGTGGATGTGTTTTCCATAACCATATTTCATGATGAAAATTTTTAAATAAATTAAAATAAGGAATTTTATTTATAACAATTCAGGTCTTTACAATCTCCCCCCATATATAAATTTATACCTCAAAATATTCATTTCCCACACTAAAACATATGACAACAACTTTTCTTCATCACGTCTTCTGGTTCCCACATTGATTCTACAAAATTTTTTTTCTTTAAATCACTTTTACAAGGTGCATTGTCATATTTCATAAAACTTTTACTATGCTATCTAAGATATTCATTTGCTTCTCCTCATAAGAAAGGTAATTATCCAATGTATCCGCCTCTAGATTGAGTATGTGTGAGGGGTCTAGTATGTACTTACTTAATATAGATACATGGAATACATCATGTACTTGAGATAGGTTCTCTAGGTGTGCTAGACGGTATGCCAGCACTATGATACGATCAAGTATCACAAAGGGAATGATGTATCTTGGAATAAGGTTACCCTTATTCCCAAATCTTATCACTTTCTTCCATAGAGATATGCATAGTAATTCCATGCCTCAAAAATCAATCTATAGGTCTCATTATTGATTTTCATCATAGCTCTTTTGTCAAATATGAGTATCCTTGATATGCTACTGAATGGTCTTACCCATTTCCACCATTTCCTCAATTTTCAGACCTCATAAATTTCATTCCCCAACATCATCCCAACATGTGGGTGTTTTACACCTCTTCTCATAAAGGTATTCATCGGGATCCATTTTTTATGCTTGAGTGGAAAATGTTGTTGTATGAGAACATGACCAAAGGAAGATATTGGTCCCAACATCCTTTGAAGTCCATAGGATACACTCACAACATGTCTTTGAATGTCTGAATATTTCTCTCAGATTGGCCATTAGTTTGAGGATGATAGTCCATACTAAATTTTTCTCAATGATTAGCAAATGTTGGATACTTTTCCAAAACATTGAGGTGAATCTCAGATCATTATCGTATACAATATATAGTGGTATTCCATGAAACCTTACCACATTTCCTATGTATATCTATGAAATTTTATCCAATTATAAGTCCTCTAAAATTATGATAAATTGAGATATATTTATAATATGATACAAAAAAAATAATATAACATTTTTTCGCTTGGGTTTATTCATAAGTCTAATGAAAAATTCCACGGTGATGTTTTCCCATTTCCATGTTGGTATGGGTAATGGTTGCAACATCCCCTTAGACTTATGCCTTTTATCCTTCACTTGCTGGAATTCCATGCACTTTTTGTATATTCAATGATATCATTATTTATATTTTCCCACCAATAGTTCTCACAGATATCCTGATACATCTTTGTGATTCCTATGTAAATGAATAATGTTGAACTATATGCATCATCCAATAGTTCCTTCTTTAACTCAGGATGTGATGGAACAGATAGTCTAGACCCAAATCTCACAATTCATTCTTCACTAACATTGAACTATAAGGATTTACATTTCTTTATAGTTTCCAATTTCTTATAAATTCTTACATCATTTATTTCAGAATCATTTAACCTTTTCAAAATAGATGGTTGAGCAAGTATTTGTGAAAGTATTGATGATTTTCCTTCCTTTATGGTTCTCATGACTATCCTTTATGGGTCTTAGATGATGGGGTCCTTCTCAATTATCACCATTGTTAAACATGTAGGATTATTTTTACTTAGAGCATCCTCCACTTTATTTTATTTACCTTCATAGTAGTTGATTGAACACTCATAGTCTTTGATCATCTCTAACCATATTCATTGGTATATATTATATATCTGAGGATTTTTTGATCCAAATATATTTCACACTTCTCCCTACAAGAGATAATGCCAATAGATTTTCAACGCAAAGATCATAGCTTCCAACTCCAGATCATGTGTGGGATAGTTTTTTTCATGGACTCTAAACTTACACGAAACATAGATTATGACTTCATCATTTTTCATTAACACGCATCTTAATCCCTTCTTTGTGGTGTCCCTGAATTCCACAAAAATATCTCCACTTGTGGGTTGTGTGAGTATAGGGTAAATGATAATCCTCCATTTCAACTAATTGAATCTCTCTGAACATTCATAATTCTAATAAAACTTGACTCCCATCTGAGTTATCTTAGTTAAAGGGTTTGACAATAGTGATAAATGTCTGAAAAATATGTGATAGAAGAAATTAATGATATTTTTCAGTAATTTTAGCCTCACCCATCCTTAAATTTATACTATCTTTTAAGGATCTATAGATATCCAATTGCTTGTGATGATATCCCCCCAAGAATAAGACTTCCTTCAACCAGGTTTCACACTTGTTTTACTTTTCATAAATCTTCTCCCTTCAAAAGGTCTTTAGCATAGTGCTTAGATTCACTGCATGTTCCTCCTTTCTTTTGGAGTATATTATAATATCATCTATAAATACTAACACAAAATTTTCAAGGTAATATCTAAAGACTCTATTCATAATGTCCATAAAGTTTCAAAGAGAATTAGTGAGCCCTAATGGCATCACTATGAACCCATAATTCCCGTACCTTTTACAAAAATTGGCCTTGGTGATATCTTCCTTCTTTAACATTACTTGATAATATCCCAAACGAAGATCCACCTTGGATAGGTATTGTTCTATACATATCTAATCAAACAAGTCATCAATATGAGGTAGAGGTTACTTGTTCTTTATCACGATCTTATTGAGATCATGATAATCATTGAAAAGGCACATTAACCCATCTTTCTTCTTAATGAATAGGTCTTGTTCACCCCATAGTGATGCACTTAGACGTATGAACCCTTAATCTTTATTATTTAGTAATTTTTTCTTCAACTCATTATGTTACAAAACATTTATTATATATGGAGTCTTGGATAATGGGGATTCCCTAGGTATAATCTCAATTGAAAATTCATCCTATTAATTAAGAGAAAGACCCGGAAATTCATCAAAAAACACATTAGTGCATTCCCTCACAATAAGTATTTATTTGAGGATGTTTATTTCCTTATAATCAATCATTTTATCTAGATACACTTTCTAATAGGGAAAGTAATATACATTCTTGAGACGTTCGTGCTAAAGAAGATTCATCCTCCTCCTTGTACTTCCATAGAATTGGGGTCCCATTCACTATATGGAGAGTGATTCCATTCTCATGGTAATTTATATTGGATATATATAGGTAAATCCAATATATGCCTAAAATTATCTGAAATTACACTGAAAGAAGAATGACAAGGTTTTCTAGGAAGTCCATCCCACAAACATTAATAGGTTAGGAGTTATATACTTAGGATTCACTAATTTCTCTATTTACTATTTTCATCAACATATCTACTTGCATTATTTTTTGTGTTTGAATAGTTCTAATAAAATTTTTCTATATGAAGGAATGTGTAATACTATAATAAAAAATTACATTTTCTATTCTTGAATGAATAACTAGCATAATTGTCACCACTTCTTTTGTTGGGATCCACCCCAATAGTTTTTATAGAAAAATATATCCCTTGCTACCTTTTTGTTTGATGGTTGTCTTTGAAAACCCTTGGGTTGGGGAATTGGTTTTCAAAGTTCCATGGTTCCTTGTAGTTTATGAAATGAAAAATGTGATGAGGTTTGATTAAAGAATTCATTTCCTCTTCCGCCTTAGCAGGTTTATCCTTTCGGTAATTTCTATCTATGTTTCCTTAATTCCCATATCTAAATAATTTTTTCATTCTCCCTAGGTAATTTCTGGGTTGCTTCTTCCAACACCTTTTACAAGTGGGATGTTGAAATTTCTTAACACCATTTGATTTATCAATCAAAACTCCCTAATTAAATTCCACGTTATGATTATTATCCCTGTGATTCCCTTAAGATTCTTGGATCTCTATTTCGATATTGAGGGCACATAGGACAATTTCTTTAATGTTATCAAAGTCATGGATCACCATGGATTTTCATATACTAGGTTTTATCCCACTAAAAAAGTATTCAACCTTATATTTGGGGGTATTGACAAAGTCAGAGGCATATCATGAAAGTCTTGTGATGTTTTCCTTATACATCCTAGTATATTCGTTATCTTATTTCTTGAGGGGAAGGAAATACCACTCCATTTTAGGTCAGATAGTGGGAGGAAAAAATTTATCAAAAAACATTTTCTAGAATTCCTTGTACTCTATCACTTATATCTATTCCATAGGCGTCGTTTTAATGATCAAGTACCACCACTAATCATATTCTCCCTCCATAGGATAAATAGAAAATATAAACTTATCTTGATCAGAACAGTTAAGGATGGAGAAGACTTTCTCCATGGATTTTATCCATTGTTTTGTGAATTAGGGATTAGATGATCCATTGAAAGTAGGAGGCCTTTTTCATATGAAGTTCTATATTTCTTCTTATTATCTCTTAGGGGGTTTTGGGTGCTCTATTTGATCTAGGTTTATATTATAAACCCAAATTAGTTGAGAGGGTATCATCGTAAAGTTCTCAATTCCTTCTCCAATTGTGATGTGCATATCATTGGGGACGTCATCACATTTCACATCGCATTGATTGTTCACTTGATTCCTCCTATTTCCAATCATTGTCTAGAATAAAGGGAAAATTAAGTGTGATTATTTTTAAACTATTAAACACATAAAGATTAATCCAATGAAAACAAAGGGATAACTTATAATTTTATTTATTTATTTATCTTATGAAATTCTAGGCTTCAATCTATGTTATTCATAATCTATTTCCTAACATATATTCCTATAAAAAAATTTGTTCCCTTAATAATTGTATAAAAAGAGATTACGAATTTAACAAATAATATCCCACATGACTGTTAAAATAGGTGAATATTAAGGCATGTTTTCTTGTACCAGGTTAACCTGAGTCAGGAATATTTTCATACACTTTGTCTTATCACTATGGTTTTTTCTTGAGTTTTCTAATTCTAATCCAACAAAAATTAAACTATTCCTTTGATACAAACTATAAAACCCCTGCCCTTTATTTCACATTAATATTTGATTTATTAGATAAGAATAAACTTAATATAACTTGGATGCTAGATAATTATATTTTCTTTTAGAATTAGGTACTTTACATAACAACATAAAATAAAGAATACAACATCTTTATTATAAAATTATTTGACATTCCTAGAATACTCCTTAGAACATAAAAATACATGGGATAACCTGGGGGAATACAAATAAAATGGATGAGATATAAATCTCAGAAATGAAATAAAAATGGAATAATTGATAAATTTTAGAAAATAGTGATATTAATGAGGAATAAATGGAACATGACTAATAAGGCATGATATAACAAGATAATCATAGCACGGTAAATTTGGAAACAATTTAAAAACTAAATCATAATCATAGGTCAAGGATAAACCCACCAAGAAATCATGGAGTAAAAGGACCCATAATAGAATTAGGATCACTCCCTATCATAGCTTGAAGTATCATGATACTAAACAATACCCAATGAATTTGATCACTATCTAGGTGCACCAATCATATTTATTTCATTATCATGCTTAAGGGTGCTACAAAGATCATACAACTTGGATTAATTCATCATAAAAATTTATTGAATGATCAAGGAATGTAGAATAAATACTTTTATTTCCCAAATAAATAAGTATATATTCATATAGGTGAATACCTTTTGTAGAAAATGGGCATGGTATTCACTACACAATTGTTTTCACCTAGGAATCGCGGTGAAATTTCAGCAGCATAACAATATTACATAAAAATTAATAAAAGTTATTGATGAGAGAGAAAGTGGAATCTAATAATATGTAAATAAATTTTAAATTAAAGGGGATATATAATAACATATCCATTTATAAGGGAATGAATATAAAATACATAAGGTAAAAAAGATACTTGCATAAAGTGGAAAAGGAAAAGATCTCTTAGGTTCTCTCGGCATGGTAACTGGTGTACATAAAAGATAATGGGAGGGTTAAAGAAAGTGAAAAATTGGGACATAATAATTTATACATTAAATTTATATTAATGGTAATATGAAAGAAAATATCCCAAAAAAATAAAATAGAATTTAATAGACATAATATAAAAGGATCTCTTGGATGGAAATGAGAATAGAGAAATCCCTTATTTAATTTTGGCATAAGAACATGTTAGGTTAAGGTAAAAATGAGTAAGAATAAATTATACCTCATTAAAATAACATACATTGTAAATTATGGTATGTTTAAAAATATGTTACTTCATAAGAAATTTCAATTAAGAAGTAAAATTCCAAAGAAGGTGCTCGAATTGAAAGAATGAGAGGAAGGTCCCTTACTTGAGTGTGTAACTTAAAAAGAATTGTATGGTCTTATTGAGAGCTTTAGGGAACCCTTATAGGACTCTAGATACTGTAGGTTATTGTATGTTTATTCTAAAATTAATTTTGGTGAAGATAATTGGGATCATGTGTGGGTTTATATAGGGAAAGTGGAGAATTTCTTTATTATTTAGGTTGTGGACTCTACATAACAAAATATCCAAAACAAAAAACCATCTCTTAATTTTTCTCATGGTTTCTACCAAATGGAAGTGTTTATAAGCATTTTAAAAGTCCAATGACCTAAATTATTAAAATAATTCCCTTGCTTATGTGTAGGTGATTCGTACTCTTAAATAAATGATTTTAATACCTTAAAATATATTACATGTTTTAAATGATTCAAATGGTATTATAAAATTAATAAAATAAGATTAAAATCAAATTATTTTAAAGTTAAAACATATATTTTGTCGTTTATACCCTTTATAATAGTTATTAAATCACTTTTGGGTAATTATGATTTTATAATACACCAAGTATATTTATTTGGTGTTTAATTTTTACCCAAAAATTCGACTGTCTTAGAAAATTATGAATAATTTATCATTGGATAATTTTGAAATTATGATTCTAAAAAAAATATTCTTTTTATATAAATTTTTTTATAAATATTTTATTTTTCAATTTTAATATAATAACTTACATTTATTGAAAATGATGATTTTTGAGATTTAGAGTTTTCGAATCCTTATAAAAATTAAATTTAACTTCATAAAAAATATATGATTATTAATATTTGATAAAAATTAATTAATAATATTTTTAAATATTATTTATTTCCAAAATCCATTAATTCATAAATTCATTAATTGAATTTTAATATTTACAAAAAATATTTACTTTATTGTATCAAAATTAAAATAATTTACAAAGTAACAATAATAGGATGAAAATATATTAATTATTCTATAAAAAATAATTTATATGATCATAATGTTAGGTTATTGGTATATATACGTTTAATACACTAGTAAATCCCTAAGTGTAATGTGTGTGATAGTGGGACTTTCAGGGGGCGTTTTGACGAACATGGTTTGGGTCATGATCTCGATGACCTCGAACTTCTTCTATAAATAGCTTTTCTTAGGCTTAAGTTGTTGGAACTCCTCTTGGTTTTAGTCAAGGAAAAATAAAAGAAATTATTTCTCCCTAATAAGCTCTAATAAATGGGATTCATAGCGTATGATTCTACTGGTTGAGGTCATCAATTCCTTTGTCTGTGACAATTGGATTTGTTAAAACCATATATATATACTAATCATGTGATCACTTTTCAATGACTATATTATCAATGGTAATTATTCATAATAGTATTTTAAATCCAATATTATATAATAAAACAATATAATTTCATGTTTTTCTATAACCATATTTCATGATGAGACATTTAAATAAATCAAAAGGGTAATTTTATTTATAATAGTTCGTGTTGTCACACTTAAACTCTTGTATAACTATTTTAAAAAAGATATAAACTTATAAGAGAATAATATTAATATTTACAATATCATATATTATCCTTTAATGACATATTATTTCGGTTTTATTAATAATCATTCATTATCTTCATTGTTTCGGGTGTTAATTGCCTTGTTTTCTCATTTATTCCTTTTAATGAAATTTCTGGTTATGGTGAATATTTTATATTTTCATAATATCAGGAATAATAATCATGACATAATTTTTATATTTATTTTTCAATTATAATTTTAAAACTTATCATGGTTGAAGGTTTTGAGAAATGAAGTGTGTTACAATCATGGAGACGGCAAGCTGTACGTACACATGAGTAACATTTCAATTTTTTAATAATCATTTTGGAAGGGAGGTAACTAATATTTTAGAAATAAAAAATTATAATAATATTATAAATTCCATATTATTTTTTCAAATATACTTATATATATCATCCATGATATGTGGTGATGAAAAGAGAGTCACATCACTTTATAAAGGAAGTAGTCCACACATACACGAACAACGTTATCATCTTTACGTGAGTGAAAATGTAAGAAGAAAAAATGATATATTATCTTTATATAATGATAAATATATCATTAATATAATAATTATTCCATTTATATTACATATATTCGTTAAATTTATCCTTATTACCTTGAATTTAAAGTGTTATTGAAAAATGAATCACACCGCTTCGTGTAACGGTAGTCCATCGAACACATGAGCATCATTATCGTATCTCATACGGAATGGAAATTAAAAATAGAATATATCATATAATGAATATAGAGGTATAATTATTTTATAAATATCATATATATACATTGGATCCATCTTCATTCCCAACCATGAGATGTGGTAATGGAAAAATGAATGACATCGGTTCATGAGCCGGTAGTCTGTCGTACACACAAATGGTGATTTCATAACCCATTTTTTGAAAGTAGGGATTACTATAGTTCATTACCATAACATAAAAACAACTTAGTATATGTAATATACTAAGGTTATAATATCATAATTCTTTAATAATAACTCACAGATATGGAGGAAGAAAATAAAAATAAAAATGCTCATTGAAAATGTTACCTCTTCTTCAGGTAACCTCATTAGGCTTGCACCAAAAGGCTTCTTAGGTTGGATTTATTACCAATATTAGTATTATATGATGAGGTAATGGAATGTATAATTGATATGGGAATGTATTTTTTAACATAGATTGGTTTCAAGGTGTAAATAAGATATGATAGTGGGTGTCCTTTCATAAGTGAGGTGAGTGGCACACTTGTAATTTTTGAATGGAAAAGGGTTTTCCCAAGTTTTTCAAATGAAAAAAGGGAAAAAATATATTATTATAGTGAATTAGACATGATAGTGTCTACATATTTCATTAATATATTTTAGAAATTATTTTATTTCATTTTAACACTTATCTTTGTAGTTTAACCTTCAGTAAACCCATTTTTACTTTAAATATGGTAAATAATTTTAACAGATTTTACTATTAATTATGGTAAAAATTTAATATTACCTTATCATATAATATAAATTATTATTTTCAAAATATTTAATTTATTTTTACAAATTATATTCTCAAAATTATAAAATTTTAATTTAAAATTGATCCTCAAGATGCGATGAGAAAGCGGGTTTTTAAAGAGAAAATGTTCAAAACTATACAATGTTTTAATATAAAAATTTAAAATAAAAATTATTAAAAAGACATAAATTAGACTATTAGGTATATAATTGAACTAATTTTACTTTAAAATTAATTTAAAATATAATTTAACCTCATAACTAATTAAAAAAATTCATTTTTTAATTAGAATTCAATATTTTTCACTATTTATCAAAAAATAAAAAATATCAGAAAAATACCAAAAAATAACCCTAAATAAATTATATATTATATTTTAAAAAATTAATTCAATTATTTAAAATTAATGTTCCAAAATTGGTAAAAATTTAATTTAAATTATGAGCATGAAGTGCAAGTAAATCGTGTTTTCGAAAAAAATATTATTTTTTCAGAAAACATTTCTTTTTATTTTAAATGATTTTTATTTTATTTATAATCAATATATAATAATAAAATTTTTATTTTTTATTTTTATTCATACTTTATAACTTAATTGATAGGTTATAATGGTTATTTTTATGTACAATTTTAATAGACTATTTTTATTTAAACCTAGTGTTTCATGCATCGCAAGATATCGATGAAATGAAATTTATTCTAAAAAAAATTATTTTAAAATAATGGGGTATTACATTCATCCCTACTAAAAAAAATTCAACCTCAAAATTTCCTAGATAGTACCTTCTAAAAAATGTGGGCAATTCTTCTACATAACATCCTTTGATTCCCACATTGCATCCTCCATTTTTTGATTTCTCTAAAGTACCTTTAATCGATGAGTATTCTAATTCCTAAATACATGATCTATAATATTAAGAGTCTATATTGGTTCATCATAGTAATATATATTTTGTTCCAATTATATTTCATTAGAGTTATGAAAATGCATTGGGTTTGTCATTTACGTCCTTAACAATGATATATGAAACACAACATGTACTTTTGAGAGATTTGGAGACATTAACAAATGATAAGAAATAACTCAAATTATTTAAAGAATTTCATAGGGTCGGGTATACTTGGGGATCGGTTTCCATTTCATACTAAACCTTATAATTCTCTTACAAGGTGATACATTCAGGAAAACATGTTATCCAACATGGAATCCGAAATCTTTCCTCTGAGTATCAGCATAACTATTTTGACTACTTTGAGATACTTTAATGTGAGCCTAAAAAGACTTTACTTTTTTTTCTATTTAGAAAGTTATGATACTACAATTTTTCTTTCACCAAATTAATACGAATATATTGTATTATGAAATCTCTTCCCATATAATGCTTCATACAACACCATTTGAATACTTGAATGAAAACTATTGTTATAGGAAAACTCTACCTTGGAAAAATAATGATCCCATATAACATGAAAGTATAGTGACCGTGACCTCAACATGTATTACATTGTTTGAATCATACTTTCATACTTTACTTCTATTTGAAGAAGGTAAGAAGTGCTCAAATGAAGTTTATTATAAAGATCTTTTTAATGAATCTTCCAGAATTTCAATCTAAAAGGTGGATCATGATCAGACACAATTGAACAATGTAAACCATGAAGTTTTACTATTTCATTAACATAAATCTTTATAATGTGATCAATAGGAAAATCTTCTCATATATCAATTAAATGTCCATATTTGGATAGGCGGTCAATGATAACCCATATTTCATCATTATTTCTAGGAGTCATTGGTTTTCCTATAAAAAATACATAGTAATTTCATCCCATTTTCACACAGGAATAAAAATAGGTTTCATGAATACTATAGGATGATATCTCACTACTTTCACTTATTGAAAAACTAAACATATAAACACATAATCTTCAGTTTCCTACTTCATGCCATCCCACTAAAAATGTTACCTCAAATCCCTATAAATCTTTTATTACCAGGGTGTATAGAGAAATCTAAGCAATGAGCATCATCCAAAAATTACTTTTTTAGCTCCGGTATAGATAGAACACATAATCTCTTTCCAAAATTCTGATCATCATCTTCACAAATGAAGTCTACTAATTTTCCATCATTCACATATTTAATTTTCTTCAAAAATATCTCATCATCATATTGAGAAAATTTTGTCTTTTCTAATACATTTTTTGCACACTAATTGAAAAATGAGTGATTTTTCCCCATCCTTAATAATTCTGATGTCCATATTTATAATATCCATGAATATATGATCTCTCTCAATCCTTATTTAGTTCAGCACTCCGTGATCTCTCTTTTTCAATGCATCCACTACCTTATTTTGTTTTCCTATGTGGTAGTGTATTGAAAAAACATAACCCCCAATTTTCTCAAGCCATTGTCTTTATATCATATTTATATATTTTTTTGAAAAGATGTATTTTAGTCTTTTATGATCCATGTATATCTCACATCTTTCACCATAGATATAATGTATCTATATCTTTACTAAAAATATTACAGTTTCTAACTCAAGATCATGGGTTGGATATTTCTATTCACGAGTCATCAATTTCCTTGATGTATATGCAATAACATTATCATTTTTCATTAATAATCAACCTAGTCTCATTTTTTATGCATCACTATATAGTACAAACCCATTATTTCTTGATAGTACAGTCAAAATTAGATCATCAACCAATCTAATATTTAGTCCATCAAAACATTATTTATATTCCTTTATCCAAACAAACTTCTACCCTTTATATGTAAGATTGGTTAACGAGTTATCTAATCTATAAAATATATGAGAAAATCACCAATAATAACATACTAGAACAATTAAACTATGTACCTCAGTTATGTTTGTTGGTATAGGCCATTTTTTTACTACCTTTTTCTTTATAGGATTAACTAAGATTCCATACTTAGAGACAATATTTCCAAGAAAAAAACTTCTTAAATCTAGAAATAACACTTACTAAATTTCCCATATAACTCTTTCTTTCTAAGAGTCTAAAGAATGATTATTATGTGATTATCATGGTCCTTAAATCATTTAAAATACAACAAAATATCATCAATTAATACTATAAAAATCATCAAGATATTACTTAAATACTCTATTCATTATATTTATTGAATCATAGGGTGTATTAGTTAATATAAACAAAGTTAATATAAACTTATATTTTCCATATCATATTGGAAAATCTATCTTCAGATTGTATTCCTTATTTACTTGTAATTGATGATACTCAAAACAAAGGTCATTCTTTGAAAAATATTTAGCTACGTGAAGTTGATTGAATAGGCCATAAATGTGAGGCAGATCATACTTGTTCTTTATATTAATACCATTTATTTCTCTATAAACAATACACAGTCTCATGGATCCATATTTGTTCTCAATTAAGATAACTATGGATCCCCATGAAGAAACACTAGGGATAGTAAATCCCTTATCACCCAAATCCTCTAATTAGTTATTCAACTCTTCTATTTCTACAGTGTCCATTATATAAGGATTATTTGATAATGGTCTTGAATTATGTATTAAATAAATGTAAAACTCAACTTCATACTGTGGATGATGTTTCGGTAATTCCTTTGGAATTACATCAATGTATTCTTGTACAATAGGTACAACATCAATTTCATGATTTCTTTATCCATCCCTATATTATGTTTTCTCTTCTTCAAAAATAATACCATTCAATATAGTAACTAGGTATAGATCAAGATAAGAATTAGATGATGAAGTATCTTATCTAAAGATAAGGAAATACACATATTCCTTACAAAATTGTTATTTTCTTCTTTAAATTTTTTCTGTATCGTATTTTGAAAGACATTCCATACCAAGTATTGTATAAAATTCAACCATAGGTATTACAATAAGTTTGACATATAATGAATGTTTATGTCCCAAAATGGGGACTACCTGACACAACATTTTCGATGTGAGACTTCCTATAAGGGTTTTTACTAACAAATCTCCTCTTAGATTAAAATTTAAGTGTCAAATTTTCTTTGAAAACTAGATATATATAAAATATTTTGAGTATTCAGAATCAAATAATGAATTATAAAAATTCAAATATAGGGTTAAACTAAAATCAATCACATCATTGGGTACTTCCACCTCAGTTATAGTAATCACATAATTTTTTAATTCTCCCCTTATCCTCTTATATGGGAGATTCCCTTGAACCTTAGGGCATTAGTTTTTGTAGTGTCCTATCTTCCTTTAGTTAAAACACTGGATTATAGTGTTTTTTTCTCTTGGAATTATTTTTTCTGGTGAAACTTATCTCTACACTTATAAAAAACTCTCAATCCCATCAAGAATTTCCCAGGGAGATTCATTCCATAGTTTTCACGAGATAGAAATTGTTGTGTTATATTCTTCTTCTTTGAGACGTTCTCTTTTTCTTGGTGTTCATATGAAATCATCTTCTCTTGATTTCCCTTGAATATGTAAGAAATATATAATTCCTTCACTATTTTGATGACACATAAAACTATGTCATCATGTGATGAAAATATTTTAGATACTCTCTCCCTTCAGATACTTGGCTTAATCCCTTTAAATAAATGGTATATCTTCCATTATTTGTTACATATATAATCCATAGAACGCCCAGATAACATTTTAAAGGTAGCCTCATACTTCGAAAAACATTCCTCTTCCATTTTTTAAGATAGGTAAATTTATCTTAATTTATTTTTTTTTTCTCAAGTGGGAAATATTTTTCAAATAATGTCTCCTTAATAACTTTCCATTTCATGAGTTATATTTCCTCTTTATAACTAGTATTATGGACTAATGACCACTATTGATCAATATATCCTTTGATACAATAGACTACAAGAATAACTTTTTCCATTTTACCACATCCCAATTATATAAATATAATCTCCAAATAATTATTCTATTTCTCAGATGTCCATAGATTGTTAGTCCTTCCAAATGATGGGGGAATCTATCACTTAAACCGATCCAACATAGAATAATATCACTATGGAATAGGTTGTTCTACTCAGGTAAGGTTGTTTTTCATAACCAAATTATGATACCATAATATATCTATAATTTCCTCAATACCAATACTAGTTTCAATGGATTCCTGAATAGGGAAAACTCTACATTCTCCATGAGTATTGATACCATTATTCCTTCCAAAAACCTTGTCTAAACAATGGAATATATTGGATTATCTCATAAGATTATGATTTTTAAATCACAATGTATAATTATCAATATGATGTAACACTTAAAATAAATTTAATATTTATGAATTCTTAATATTATAATCAGAAACATTGGTTTCCTTGGGGATATATTTATTTTCAAATCCTTCATTATGGTTTTTAAATAAAATGTGAATTTTCCTTAGCATGTCCCCTAAAAGTGTAAGTCTATGGGCATATTAAGGCCTATTTTCCTGCACCAGGTGATAATTAGGTCAATCCCAATGCACATTTTTCTAAGTTATTACCCCTAGGTACCTCTATTATAGAACCACATCCACTTTTAGTATCCATACAAGGATGTATTCATTGGAAAAACCAAATAATCTCTTCCTTACCAAAACATTATGATGTCAATATATACGTCTCTTTAAAGTATATAATAGGGTAATGTTACATGATCTATTTTTTACTTAACCCATTTCCCTAGGTTTCTAATAAACTTCCTATGATACAAACTATAATAACCCTAACCCTAGTAACCTAGAGTCAGTGTCTGATTTATTATATTAGAATAGATAAAATGGGTCAAATCCTGAATAACTGATCAATTTAGTTTTTTAAGATAACTAAATACATATATTGATACCCATTTTATATAGGTATTTAAAATAAAACATAATACACGACAACATTAAATGAACTGATTCCTTGAAAACTCATTCAAAGATCTCTTCTTCATATCTTGGGGAAATGAAACAAAATAACAATGAGTTCAAAGGATTAGTAGGGGTTAATTAAAGTGAATGATATCACGAATAAATATGAATAATAAACATGGAATTTTAAATAACTAAACACTCATTAAATTTAAATAACTTGACTTTCATGATAATATAAGTCATAATAAATATTTTAAGGTAAAAAACTGAACACACATTCCATTTAATCAGTAATATGAGAATAAAATACATCCAGACATAATATAATCGTGAAAATATCATGGATAACAATAATATATGTATTCTAAATGAAAGTGATTATTAATTTTTAGACATCATGATCTCAAGCATAATTATACCTCTTCCATGAATATCATACCTCAAAAATGTTTAATACTACTAGGTAAAAACCCATTTGATTTGGCCAATTGATTTGTCTCATGAGACATGTCGATGAATCAAGGGGGTATCTATAACTGGGAACTAACCACATATATATATACAAATCATTCTTCATATATCAAATAATATATATAATTCATGAATATATATTCATTATAATAAAATATCTGTATTTAGTAAAGGATATGGATTTATCAATATTTCCCCAGTTAATAAAATAACTTTCAAAGTAGACTCCATAAGTAAAAAATGATATACAGTTTAGGAAATAATCATATCCATTATAAAAAATAGGTTTATTTATGATAAATGTAATTTCCAATGAAAAATTTTAATAATAATTTGATTGTTTAATGATAAAGATAACAATCCGAAAATAAAGTGAGATTCTACAATAATTTGTACCACTTGGTAATTTTCAACTAAAATACCCTTGGATAAAATAATTAAAATTGAAACATAAAATACCATAAAGTGTGAATTAATTATTATATAACATGTCAAATGGGAATTATATACCCCATACTATATAAAATAGGTTCATAACATTATAGTATGCCTCAATGATGGGAAATTGAGACGATGTCCCTTACCTTATGGTTCCTTTTGGGTGAAAAAGATTTAAAATATTTACTAGTGGTCTTAAACATGAAATTAAATTATAATATGACTATATTTATATTTATAAAATCATATATTATCCTTTTATAACATATTATCACCTATTTGTTAATAATCATTCATTATTTTCATTGTTTTGGGTCTTAATTGTCTTTTTTTCTTATTCGTGCTTTTTTATAAAAGTTCAAATTATTTTGTATATTATATAGTCCCTTTATACATATAATAATAATCATGGAATAATTATAATATTTATACAAAAATTATAATTTTAATACCACTCATTAATGATGGTTTTGTGAAATGAAGTATGTTACGATCATAGAGATGGTAAGTCATACATATACATAAGTAACTTTTATAATTTTCAAAGATCATTATGGAAAAAAGGAAAATAATATTTTATCCTTAAAAAAGATAATAATATCATAAATATAAAATTATTTCTTTAAACATACTTATATATATCATCCATGTGGTGTGTTCGTTAAATGAGACTCACATCGCTTCGTAAAGGTGATAGTCCACCATACATGAATGATGTTATAATCTTTAAGTGAAGTAAAATCGGAGAAATATAATGATATTTTACCTTAAAATAATGATAAATATGTCATTAATATCATAATTATGTTGTATATATCACATATATTCATTAACTTTATCCTGAATACATTCCATTTGAAGTGTTATTGAAAAACGAATCACATCGCTTTGTGTGGCGGTTGTCCACCGTACACCTGAGTAACATTATCATATCTCCGATAGAATGTAAAGTAGAAAAGTTATATATATTATAATGAATAAATATGTATAATTTTATTAGAAATACAATATATTAACATTATATCAATCGTCATACCCAACCGTGAGGGTGGTAATGTAAAAAAAATGACATCGGTTCGTGAGGCAGTAGTCCTTGGTACACACAAATGTTGATTTCATAAAACATTTTATGGAAGTGAGGATTATTATTGGAAATTAACATAACATAAAAAATCTTAGTATATTTAATATAATATGTTTATTATATAATTATGGTTTAATAATATTTGAACAAGGTGGAGGAAGAAATAAAATAAAAACACTAGTTGTAGAACATTACCTCTTCTTCAGATAACCTCCTTAGGTTTGTACCAAAATCCTTACTAGGATGTTTTTATGTAAAAAATAATGATTCTAGGATGTTTTTATGAAGGTTGTGAAGTTATTTAGTTATATATTGGCCAAAAAATCGTTTTTAATGTGTGATTTAGAGAGGAGAGTGGTGTCCATTTATATGTGCGGTGAGTGGCACACTTATCCTTTTGAAAAGAAAAAGGTGTACCCACATTTTAAAAATGGAAGAAGGTTCTAAAATAGAATATTGAAAGAAATTAGACATGATAGGGTATAAATATTGAAGTAAAATATACTTTTAAAATGTATTTAGGTCATTTTAATCCTTTTATTTTTAGTTTAACCACTCGGTAAACCCATTTTTACCTTAACCGTGGAAAATATTTTTTAATATTTTTACTATTAATTATGGAAAAAATAAATTTGAAATTATTAAATAATATAAATTATTATTATTCTAAATATTGAATCCATTTTTCAAAATTTTACTCATAGAAGCAGAAAATTTAAATTTAAAATATGTCCCATGGATGCAATGACAAAGCAGTTTTGTAAAGAGAAAATATTCAAAAGTTTACTCGGTTTTTATATCCAAATTAAATATTGAAATTATTAAAATAACATAAATTGGATTAATATATATATTTTTTTAATTAATTTTATCTTAAAATCAATTAAAAGTATTATTTAAATTTATAGATAATTTAAATGAAAACATAGTTTTCAATTCAAATTAAATATTTTTCAATATTCAGGGAAAGATGAAACATTTTAGAAAAAATATGAAAAAATCACCATAAGATAATTTTGACATTATTATTTAAAAAATTAATTTAATTTTATAAAATAATCTTTTTAAATCTGGTAATAATTAATTTTAATTTATATGCATGTAGTGTGAATAAACTATCTTTTCAAAAAAACATTTCTTTTTCTTTTAATATAGTATTTTGGATTAACCCCATTGTTGTTTGTGTTTCATGATATCAATGAAATTAAATTTTTTCTCTAATAAATATATTGTAAATTATTGGGGTGTTACATAGAAATAATATCATCAAATAATTTTTGGACCATTTTTTCATATGTTTACACTTATCATTTGGTTTTAACCCCTTGTTAAACCTTTTCAATCTTACTATATAAACAATGATTTTTACTCTTTGAGGGCCAAAATAGTTACTATAAAAATATAAACAGACCATAAATGTACCATGGTTGATATTATAAACCATATCATAATCACATGGATTAATCTAATATTTTTATTAACTTTTTATCATTCTATAAAATATTATTTATTATAATATATAATTAAAATCACTTTTTATAATTATTTACTAATTTGATTTTAATAATATCAATAAAACGAGTAAAATTAGAAAAAAAAACATTTTATTATATCCATAACATGCAATTTTCATCAATAAAATTCTTGTATCATATTAATTATCTAAAATTATATTTCTTTTAATATATTTTATATTACTTATTTGATTTTTTCATTAATTGAATAATTATTATATCCATGTTTTGTAAAAATTTAAGGTAATTGTTTCTCAACTAAAAATTAAAAATAAATTAACACGAATCAGATAAATATTTTACATTTTAAATACTATACCTAACTTAAAATATATTCAATTTATCCTAATGCTAAATAATATTATAGTTATTAAAAACAGGAGTGCATCATTTTTTACTTTTCATGAAATAAAATATTATAAAGGTTTTTTTCTCTTCCAAATGGTAAAATAAAGAAATATATTTGAACTTTATATTCTTATTAACTATATTTAATTATAAAATAAAAATTATTCAAGTGTTAGGTTCATTTTATAGTTCTTATTATTTTAATTTTCACCCTTAATTACCATATTTACCTTTTATTATGGAAATAAATATTAAAAAGGTTACTCTTCATATTGACTATAAATAAAAAATAAATATATAAAAAATTAGGACCCACTATTTAAAAATATGGAATAATTTTTTAAAAATTCAATTCATATAATATTCATATTTTAATTAAAAAATAAACTAGGAAAATACAACGAAAAACTATTTTTCATAAAAATTACCTTTCAAAAAATAATTTTTTAATGATTTATTCAAGTATATAATCCATTTATAAAACCATAATTATACTATTTTAAAACAAAATTAACTGATTAAAATTTAAAAATAATACAAAATATAATTTTACTTCATAAATAATTTAAAAGAAAACATAATTTTCAATAAAAATCAGTATTTTTCACTATTTATTGAAAAATCAATGTTTTCATAAAATTATAAGAAATTAATCCTAAGATAATTTTTACATAATGAATTAAAAAAATAAGTCTAATTTTTAAAAATTAATATTATATAATTTATAAATCAATATTTTATATAAAACCATATAATACATATAAATCCAATTTGGTTAGAAATAAGGCATCTTCTTTTCTGACTGAAAAAATATCTAATATTTTTTGTAATGAATATAACACTATAAAATATAACTAATTAAAATATTAAAAAAAATTATATAAAAATTTAATAGGATGTTACATTTTCATATCTGCCTAGGTAGCCACGTGCCTTGTTTTTTAGAGAGATATAAGCCACACACAGTTAGTGAACGGTTTGTCTAACCATGCATCCTAACTCTGTGGCGCAATATGAACCTTTAAATTTTTATAAACTACCTACTCTATCTTTTTTTATATTCAACTATGAATACCCATTAGGATTGAGATAAACATTTTTAAGTTCTCTTGAGGCGTCTCACCTTGGATTCTTAATAGTTTTCCTTCACCCTTGACAGATCACATCAAGGTATGTTTCCTTTCAAATCTGGTTTTCTCTCATATTCATAGATATTTGACTGATCTATTCTACCCCCATATCTTGGGAACCAATTTATGTTATTTTTTCTATATATAATGGGTTTTACAGAGATTAAACATTTTATTATGGATCTAGGATTGTGATGTCTGGACGTACTTGTTTCCAATCTCAATTCTTGAAGGAAATTAGTTTTCCACCATTATTGAGGTAGGAATCTCTATAAAAAAGGTTATAAATAAATAATTACTTGATGTTCTTGAAAATAATTTTTTTATGAAATTGTTTAACTATAAATCGAGTTGGTTTTTTAAAGGGGTATATGTTTTAAAATGAGCATTTCTTTAAAATTGACATGTTCACACTATGTGTTTGATGAAATTCAGTAACGGTATTTTTTGTTAAAAAATAGATTTCCAATTATATGAGTGGTGATTATTCATAGATAAATCCATGTATAAATTTTCCTAATGGGTTTTAAATGGTTTTTGGAAAGCATAACACATTGGAAACCTTGGGTGCATTAGGAAATGGACATGTCACCTTAGTGTCTGACACCATTAGGGATACTTTTGTTGATATTAACGCACTATATGAGAAAATTATATCAATTTGATTCAAATTATTCTTGGATTAGTGTTCCTTTTTTATGTTTGTATATGTATACCCATAAGCTATAACACAATTTTTTCCCATTTATGATTTTTTTATACAATATGGTTCATTCGTGCTCAATTGTTCACTTTTTTATCCTAAGGTGTATCCATGGATGGTTTTGATTATGATTTCATGGTATCTTACATGTACTAATAATATTATTAGATTATGTGAATATGAACTATTATAATGAAAACCAAAGGATGATAAAAAATGATATATTTTTAAAATTATCTGTAAACTGGATTTGTTTTAAAGATAAATGAAATGTATTCGTCGTATAAGACATTGTAAATATTCTTTGATGAATTCCTAATGGGTTTTATGATAACGCCTTCCTTTTTCTTTTAGAAGGTAGTAAATTTGGTTTTTATGGACACTAGTAAAGGGAATGGTGTCATATCTTTCTTTGAATTATCTTAGGTTTCCCCTCCTTCTTATTAAGTTGGATTGATAATGACAGATTGTCACATAGAGGATTTATCCTATCTTGTATTTTTTTACTTTTGATTATAGCTTTTTCGATTGAAGTTGTATGTATCATGTATTTTTCCCTTTATTACAAACTATAATTTGTTGGTTTATCTCTTTATAGTTATTTGTGAGACATATCCAGTTGTTTTTATTGATCATTATCTTGTGGCAAGACGACATGCGTGATGTGTCTTGTCGAACTAGGTTTGTTCATTAAAAAATAATATCAGATCTATTACCCCATCAAAATTGCCATCAAACTACCTGGGTTTGGTTTAGGTTCTTTGGTAAACATGATTTGGGACTGTTATAATTAGGGTTTTAAGTTAGAAGGGTGTCTTACTAGCTCACTTCAGTATCTAAACTCAAGTTACCATGGGTGTTTAGGGATTTTTTTCCATGATTGAGCCTTTTTTAAGTTATTTGATTGAACTTTGATTAAAATTTTATTTTAATGACCATATTAATTTTTAATTTTTTTTTTCATTCCAAGATTTCATGGTTGCTTTATATTCTTATTGTTTAAAGGCATTGATACAGATTCTTGAAGCTATACTTTTGATTATATAATTTATTTTAAGCTAACTGGTTATTGTCTTTGTGTTTAGTAGACAAATCCTCTTCGAAGAGATATTCCAAATATAGGAGATGAATCTATGAGGAAATTTCCATAAGAAAATACTCTATTGGAACCTTCAATAGGGGAATTCATTATCCGCACTATTTAGAATTTGTGTTAGGATTTTGTTGGGAACCAAGAATGGACATTAGATCATGGATCAAAATTTGTCAAGAAGAATCCACCCATATTTCATGGAAAAAAGGAACCCTGAAATCTGAAGAGTGGATTGAGGGGATTGAACATATATTCAGTTTTCTAAAAATTCTATAGGACTATAAGGTGGATTTTTCCACATACATTCTTGAAAGATCAAGAAGGGAATGGTGTGACTCTATTATAAAAGATAAGATAAATGGGAAACATACCTGTACTTATTTTAAAAATATCTTAAACTATAAATTATATCCTAATACGTTACGAGTGGTGAATATATTCAACATGGTTGTTAAGAATGAACTCAAAACATGGCACCATTATATCTTCATTGAATGGTTTGTGATATATTATGATCATAATATCATAAAGAATATTTTTACTTAGAGGGATATAAATTTATAATAGATACACTAGGTTAAGTATCTTTGGCCTTTAAATTTTGATATTACTAATACTTCTTGGAAAGGAAATGTGGTGGAAAATGATTTGAGTAGGAAATTATCAACATGTTCCTTGAAGGAATCAGTTGAGGAATGGTCTTTTATAAGGATGTTTCATTGAGATGAGACTTGGAGTGGAAGAATTTGGTGGGTAGGTGTTCAAAGACTTCATAAAGTATGAATCATCATTTAATGATTAGATTCATCATGAAAATGTAACAAACCTTGATATCAATCATTTTAGTGAAATATTAAATGGTGGGGAGACCTTAGGTGATTGTTCTCAGCCTCTAATTGGAGATTCGTGTTTCTGAGGTGGGTTGGTAATTCTTATATCTCTGAGTTAGGAATTTATGGATCTTGTATTCCAATCTTGTTGGTATGTATACCCTAGGACTACCAATAAGTTGTTAGGTATAATAAAGGGGACAACATAGCTAATGGAATCTAATAAATAATTACCCTCTAATAGGTATCATAGGAATACCTTCTTATGAATATTTTAGTACTATCATTCTCTTTCTCTATACCAAACATTGGTATCATTGGTTTTCCATTACAGAATTTATCTAACTATTTTATATTGTTTACTTTTATATTAAATTGTGATAACCTATTCCTATAACTCAGAGTCTAAGGATAAATATCTTTTAAGATGGTAGTATTGAACCAGAATGATGCTTGGATTCCTCAAAATCCACCACACTTTGATAGTAAAGATTTTGGCTATTTTATATCCTGAATGGAGGAACACCTCAAATAGTTAAGCATTAAGCACTGGTCTATCATGTCAAAATATTACACACTTTCTAAAGCTAACCCAAATATACTTTCTATAATTAATTCTACTGGATATGTTTTAAATTAAAAAGTTGTTAATATTTTATATTATGAAATTAATAGAATTGATTTTAGTCATGGGTCTTCTTGTAAGAAATCTCATTAAATTTGGAACATTATACAAGTCACTCATCTTTTCAATGAAAAATTAATTTCAAAAAAACTTGGAATGATTTGTGCTGAGTACCAAGACTTCAAGATGGGTGAAGATGAAATAGTTAACCAAATGTTCCACAGATTCACAAGCATTGTGAATAGAATGAATTCAATTAGAGAAGCTTAGGAAAACCCAACACTAGTTTAATGAGTCCTATGGTCCTTTCCAAATAAATAGAATGCCAAGAAATTTTCTATTTATTAAATAAATAATTTCAAAGAGTACACAATAGATTAATTGATTGGATCACTCCTTCAGTATGAATTAGAACTAAATAACATTGTCACCGAGGAGACAAAAAAGGAAAGGTGTAGATTTTAAATATGTGAATTTTGTTTCTACCAAACTATATGATTCTAATCTACAGGATTGTAAAAAAAAATAAGATATGGATTACATTGATATTTTAGTTTAAAAAAGAATGGAAAAGAATGGATTTAAGAATTAGTTTAGAATAAACCCTCAAAAATAAAAATGTAAGGGAGATAAGAAAGGTAATACAAATTTCAATGCATCAGAATTAACCTGTTAAGAGTTCCTGAAGAAAGGTAATATCCATCCAAATTGTTCAAAACATAATAATAAAGAAAAATAAAAAAAATAAAGACAAAAAAACATTGACAACCAGTTGAATTTGTACAGAATAATCTGATTCTAGGGAAAATATGGAAATAAAAAAGAATCTGTTAAGTTGTGATTCATGGAATATCTGGATAAGGTTTGTAATTTGTTTTTATTTTGGTGGTTCTGATTCTAACAATGATTCTGATAATATGAATCTTATCGAATTACATAAATATATTGAATGTTTAAGGAGATATATTTTCAAAGCTACTGATTCATATGACAATCTTAAAGAAAATAATGAGAAAATTGTTTCCAAAAATAAAATACTTATACAGCAGAATGAAAAAATAAGTAACACTGCATCTACTTCTCATTGAAATTTTTATGGAAATCTAAAAACTGTTCAAGATTTAAATAAAAATTTGAAAAAGGGAGTTGATTATCTTAAACAAAGTTTGTCTGCATTTATTCATGGTTGTGAAAAGTATCATAAAATGATTTCTTTGAGTAAAAATGATAAAAAAAGATGGTTTTGGCTATTATAGGTGATTATCCCAAATTTATAAAACTCATTTTGTTAAAAGTAAAAAAAGGTTATACTTCAACTGTAATTTGTTTTAAATTTGGAATAAATGTTCACTATGAAAATTATTGTTCTCTTAGATTTAAAGAATCTGTGGGATTTACATGAAATAATATTTCTAAATACTTATTTTCTACAGTACCATACAATAAAAATTTAATTTTTATATGGGTACCTAAAGAATTTATTACTAATCCAATTGGAACCAAATTGGATTGGGTACCAAAATTGTCAAGTAAATGATTTTTTAGGAAACATACCTTGGATGTCCCAAGAAATACATATAGTACATGTAATGTGCATTCTCTAGTAATATTACTGGAGACCCATCAAATTTTACCATTTAAAACACATGTTATGGAGACACTATAAAATTTGGAGACAATTCCAAAGGTAAAGTAAAAGGTTTTGGTTAAGTTGAAATTTCAAATTCTACTTTTATTTATAAATTTTTATATGTTGAAGGTTTAAAGAATGATTTAATTATTATATCATAATTATGTGATGATGTAATTGAATTTGAATTTAAAAATGATAAATTTTTAGTTTTTAAATATGATTCCTTATTATTTTAAACTAATCAAAAAGATAATATTTATACTATTGATTTTTTCTAAACTAACTATTCAACATGTTAATTGTTTGAATACTGTACAGAATGAAAACATCATTTTATAAATACATTTAGGTCATGTCAATTTCAGAATGTTTCACAAGCTCAAAAATATGAGAATGTGTTATAACTACCATCCTCGAAGAAAGGACGACATCATGATTGTGATTCTTGCATGAAAGGGAAGCAAGACAAAATTTATTTTTGTCCCATCAATCAGATAGTTACTAATAAGACGTTATAGTTAGTACATCTTTATTTATTTAGAACCACTCAAATTTTCATCCTTGGTTGAAAGAAATATAATTTAGTTATTGTGGATGATTATAGTAGTTTTACTTAGGTATACTTTTTAGCTCATAAAAATGATACTTTATTTAGCTTTACTACTTTTTATAAATTAGTCCAAAATTAAAAAGGTTGTATTATTATTTCTATTAATTTTTTTAATGGAGGTGAACTTAAAAATTTAGATTTTGAAAAAAATGATGAAAATAATATCTAATTTCATAATTTTTCTACTCCTAAAACACCACAACAAATTGGAGTTTAAGAATGGAAAAATAGAACTCTTATTGAAATGTTTCAAACTATATTAATTGAATATAATTTCCCTAGATATTTTTTAGTTGAGGATGTTTTTAATACTTGTTATATTTTTTTATTGAAATCTTATTATACCTTTGTTAAAGAAAACTCCTTATGAATTATTTAAACTAAAAAATCCTAAAATTGGTTACTTTAGTGTTTTTTGTTTCAAAATTTTTATTTTAAATTCAAAGGATAAATTTTATTCTAAGATTTATGAAGGTATTTTTCTTAGTTAATCTAATAAAAGTAAACATTATAGAGTTTATAATAAAAGAACTATTATTATTGATGAATTTTTTAACATTATGATTGATGAAAATAATGTCAAATTAATTTCGGATTATAATTTTTATGATGATGAGTTTAAAGATTTTAATTTTGGTGAATAAATTCCTCAAGATCATAATGAATCAATTGAGTGGGAGTATACTCCTTCTCAACCTTATCCAAAATCAATGAGGATTCACAAAGATAAAACAATCAAAAATGTAATTAGTAATGTTGATTTTGGTGTTAAGTCTATAAATTATATTTTAAATTTTTGTTTCAATTCTTATTTTATTTATGACTTTATTCATTTTAATGTGAATGATGATTAGAATGTTTCAAACAAGATAATATTTATGTAAGATGAATTAAATTAGTTTGTTATAAATAATGTTTGGACTTTACTAAAATTACCTGAGGATAAGTAGGTGATTGGAACTAAGTGGATCATTAGAAATAAGATGGATGAATCTAGATAGATTATGAAAAACAAATCTAGACTTGTTGTTCAAGGATACTCTCATGAAGAAGGCATAGACTTTAAAGATTATTTTTCACCTATTTCCATGTTAGATGAAATTATAATTTTTTTATGGTTTTCTTGTTTTGAAGGTTTTAATTTATAGAAAATATATACGCTACTAGAATTATTAATAATTGTAACAGCCTATTTGTGACTGGATACCGTTGAAAATAGACTTTAGCGACGGGGCCCCATCGCAAATAGCCCGTTGCAGAAAACGTCGTCACAAATATAAGTATTTGCGATGGGCCCATCGCAAAAAATGTTATTTGTGACAAGAAACATCTCTGTCACAAATAAGCTTCCAATTATATGTATTATATATACGTAAAAGTTTTCTTGACGGGCCCATCGCAAAAACTATTTGCGATAGTCTCTCATCCCATCACAAATATATATATATATAACACTTTCTGTAATGGGCTTGTCACAACAAATTTTCTACGGCGGTCAAGTAGTACCGTCACAAATATTTTTTTAAAAATATTTAGTTAGACTATTTGCGACGGGACCCCGTGGTAAAATTTCCCATTTCAAATAATAAATTAATTTTAAAAAATAAAATTTAATAATATTACGATTAATGAAAAAATAATATTACTATTATTAAAATAAAAAAATAAAAAAATATTAAAATTCTCAATATTCACAAAAAAAATATAAAATATTAATAAAATATTAAAAATTAAATTATGTAATATTTGTACCGATATCAAAGATAGAAAATGTAAATAATTTATATTACAATGTTAAATTCAAATGTTTGTAACATAAAAAAATCATTGGGGGTTGTCTTATAGAGGAGGTGGAGGAGCTGAATGAGCTGGTAGAGGAAAATCTATCCCTAAACTATGAGTTAGACGACGCATGTACTCTATCTGGTCATGATGCTACTACTTCCATCGATGCATATGCTCCTCATAATTCTACTCCTGCTGTTGCTGCCGCTGAAACATCCCTTCTTGCTGCTTCTGTAAAGTCTCTATATGCTTAGCCTGAGCTCGCAACTGCTCCTTATATTGTGAGCTAGAAGATGATGCCTCTCCACGAGCTCCTCTCGAGCTGGACGCTGACATCGCAGTAGTACCATAATAAGTACCAGGAGTTAAAGGAGAGTCGATGCCAACTACTCTACCCTTCTCAAAGCCATACTGAGTCTACTGCATCCATGATGCCTCATCAAAATGGTGAGGACTGGTCTGCTCAGCTGTCTTATCCTGACCCTCAGCCTATGTCTGAGAGGTCGTAGCCTCATATGACTCTTTCAATTCCAATTTTAAATTAAAATTTTCAAAATATTATATACAGTTAATTGTTAAAAAGAAAAAATAATACTAACCAAAATCTAACGCTGGCAGTCACCCCTAATCTCTCCAGTAGCTGGATCACTGTACATCCTCCGATAAACGTCGAACTCCGTAATATCGGGATGCTCGACTGCCTACAGAAATATAAAATAAACTGTTTATATTTAAAGGTATATAAAATATTTAAAAATTATACTAACTAGATGCTCTCAATGCAAACTGAATGTACGGCTACCAGCTCGATGCGTCACCTCCTGTCTCCCCCAGTTCTGGCGTCCCACTGAAGATCTCCTCTGAAATCCACCACCCAACCAGTGTAAACATAATCAATCCCAAACGTGATATGAAATGTAATCTGCTCGGTGGGCTCTACATGACTCATAAAATTCTATCACCCCTACTTTCTTAATGGTTTTCCTTCTCAAATTGAGCCAAAACTACCAGAAACGGTCATGCATAGAAACCTGCCATGCCGCGTGGACAACGTCGCACATGCTATCATCGATAGGATTCCATAAACCCTAAAAATAATTTATAATATCAAGTTGTTAATAAAATAAATTTCAAAATAAATATTATTTAATTACATACCATCTAATTCTGGAACATGTCACATCACACAACAACAGGAATCTGTTCCCATGTGATCCATGGCTAAGAAAAATAATTGCGCAATATAGTGCTCCCCTGTCCAATAGCTACATGCTGAAAACTGTGAAAAAGGAATAAATAATCAAACAATTAATATATATATAAATAAATAAATATAATATAAGTAAAATATTCAAGTTACCATACATTTGTGTGCATGGATCGAAACCAAGATATGGACGGTGCTCGGGGATAGGGTCAAGAATCATCAGTCGTGGAAGATGGTGCCCCCTCCACGTACCTCCTGAACCACCAGTAGAATGAGGGTCAGCGAATCCCACATCCTCATCATCCAAAACTAGCTCAACCTCCTCTAACTCATGCAATATTTTAGAGTCCATCTGAAACACAAAATTATTGTTATTAGCAGATAGTTGAAAATAACTATTATATATAGATATATATTAGTTATGATTATAACCCGCATTTAATTGTGTCAATGTTCATCTCCATCCTCTTCTCCATAGCTGTCAATGTCAATTTCTTCATCTTCCTCCTCGGTATCATCAATATCCATATGAGTTTCAGTTTCAACATCTCTTGTCATTTCAAATTCATTTGTAACATCATTAACATCTTCATCACCATCGATCCTTAATTGTGGGGTGTCATAGTTGATATTCACGTCTCTTTTTGAATCAGATGTATTTTGAGTCATCTCTGGAAAAATTTCATTTCCTTCCACTTCAGCAGATCCACATTCAGTTTGAGTAAATTGATTTTCCTGAGATTTCATTTTTATTATGCTCCATAAATCGCTCAAGTCTCTAGAAGTAGCATAGTACATTGCCTAATAAATTTTATGTGCATGTTTAACAAGTAAAAATGGTTCATTTACTGGAAGAATACATTTATATTTAATATCGATGATTCCATGAGTCATATGAACATGCAAACCTCTCTCAGTATCCAACCACCAACATTTAAACATTATTATGTAATTCTATCCTAGATAACACAGCTCAATAATTTCATCCAAAATTCCATAAAAGTCAACTTCAGTTTCTTTATGATGTGATCCTCTCAAGAAAACTCCACTTTTTATTGTTATTTTTTTTGATTCCCCGTATGCATGTGTATGACATCAAAAACCATTCACCACATATGCATTATAGAATTTAACCATTTTGGATGGTGAGTTACTCAGTATACATAGTCACTTATCAATTTTATCAGCATATTGAGACACCTAAAAATTTGTAAAAAAATTATCAATATAATACATAATAAACAGAATTGATATTAAACCACCAATAATTGACGGTACCAGTTTTTGAAACCATTGAGAAAAAAAATTTGCTGCGTTCTTCAAGAGCAGCTGTTGTAATTTGTGGAAGTGGTTTCTTGATATTATTATCATATAACAGACAAATAAAATAAGTTCAAATACTGTAACATAAATTATAGAATAAGTGATAGAATCCCTCATAGGATAAATGATGTTATTTCTTCACATTTGAGCAGAACGTATGTATGAGCTCTATGATGTTCATCATCTGAAAGCCATCGTTCATGAACTCCACCAAAACTAAGATTTGGATGATTTAAAATTGTTAATTGATTGTCCATTTCGTCATTAACATTCCCCTCGTTTCATCATATGCGATTCTATTTTGAGGGATATTGAGATTCAAAATAATGAGAGAAGAAAAAAACAATTTCCTCTTGAAAATAAGCTTCAACAATTGAGCCTTCAACTGCTGCTTTGTTACGTATTTTTTTCTTCAATTTCTTAATGCATCTCTCAAATGGGTACATCCATTGAAACTTTACTGGACCTCGACATTTATCTTAATGTGGAAAATGTAATATCATATGTTCCATTGAGTCAAAGAAAGCCGTTGGAAATATTATTTCCAGTTTACATATAATTATATCAACATCTTCTTCCAGTTTTCTTAACGCATCGTAGTCTGTTGTCGCTGCAAAAAATGCCTCGAAAAAATATGATATGTCTGTTATCGAATCCCAAATCCTAGAATTCAAAAAACCTCTGAATCCAATCGGCATAAGTCTTTCCATTATTACATGACAATCATGACTTTTTAATCCATTAATATAACCATTCTTAACACATCTTCCCAAATTGGAAGCATAGCCATCTGGAGGTCTCAAATCGACAATCCACTAACAAAATAATAAGAGAATCTCTTTGAACAGTGTATAAGCTTCTTTTGGCTTCATTAACCTCTGTGATCTGAAATTTTCAAATAATTCAAGTTCTGGTCACCTGCAAATTTTGGAAAGATCTAATTGTGCCTTTACAGTATCTTTGGTCTTACCTGGTGTATCCAAAACTATATGAAATAAATTATCAAAAAATTTCTTCTCAATATGCATAACATCCAACATGTGGCGGACCAACAAATCAGACCAATACAGAAGATCCCAAAAAAATCTCCGTTTTATCCAATTATTTTCTTTCCCAAAGCCATGAATTTTTTGTTGGTTTACTATTGGTCCAAATGTGATGGGGGGTAATGAAAATATAGCTGATTTTAACTCTATACCTGAGATCATTTTTATAGGTTCATCCCTTTCAATTTTACCTTTTCTAAAATGAGATTTGTTCCTCCAAAAAGGATGATCGGTTGGAATAAATCTACAATGACAATCAAAATAGCAAGTTTTTTTCAATTAACCAGTGTAAAGGATTTGATTTCTTTCATACAGTAAGGATATGATTTTGGACCATGTGTAATCCAACCAGATAACATGCCATATGCCGGAATTTCACTAATCGTCCACATCAATGAAGCTTTTAATATGAAATTTTGTTTCACAGCAACATCATATGTATTAACAACATCACCCCACAATGCATTTAACTTATCAATCAATGGTTTCAAATAAAAATCAATATTCTTTTTTCGGATGTCCTGGGATTAATAGAGTCAAAAATATATAAGGATCCTTCATCAACATCCATGGAGGAAAATTGTACGGAGTTATAAAGACAGGCAAACATAAATACTGACTACCATAAGAACCAAACAGACAAAAACCGTCAGTAGAAAGACCCAATCACACGTTTCAGGATTCTATAGAAAAATAAGGATTCAGATGGTCAAAATGTTTCCATGAATCACCATCAGATGGATGATTCAATCTTTTACCAGTTGAAATCTTGGTTTGGTGTCATGACATCATTGACGCTGTGTTCTGAGACATAAATAAATGCTACAACCAAGGTGTAAGGGGGAAATATCTCAACTGTTTTAATGGAATCGATCTAGACTTTCCTGGTTGATCTATTTTATACCTTGATTTTCCACATGTAAGACAAAGATCCAATGAATCATTTTCAGCAGAATATGAGATTCAATCATTTTTACATGCATGAATCTTACGATAACTAAGGCCCAAATTACTAATCAGCCTCTTTCTCTCATAGTAATTTGCAGGAAACACATTTCTTTCAGGTAACAGTTTTTTAACCAAAGAAAATATCTAATCAAAACAATTTTTTGACATTGTATTATCTCATTTAATAGCCATAAATTTTTTAACCGCTTCTAATTTGCTTATCTTGCAACCAGGATATAATGCATCCTCAGTAGACCTCAACAAATCATAAAATTATGATGGTCCCAACTCAAGAGTTAAATCAATATCAGCATGAGTTTGAGTATGTTGCACAAATGGACCTGCAACATCATGTACAAAATTTTGAAGTCGTGATGGATCCAAAATCAAGTTATTAGGATCTTCTCTGGAACTGCATTCACCGTGTTGATACCAAAAAACATAATCTTGTTGAAAACCAAACTGCAATAGATGTCCCCAACCGTGTCAAATGTGTCAAACATTCTCAGAGCACATTTTTACAAGGACACTTAATTGTTCCTTCAGAAACATATTCTGGTTTTAATGATGCAAATTCTAAGAAAGATTCAACACCCTCAATATATACAGGATTTAAACCAGAACTATTTGGATTTCTTCACTCATTTATCCAAGCTCGATCATCTAATAACGACTGATGTCAACTTCATTATTCCATATTTTTCTACATAAAATATAAAATCATCACTGTTTTTGAATAGTTTGAAATTATAAAAACACGATCTGAAAAAGAAGATAAATAATTACAACTACTTAATACTTATCATTATTTAAAGGCGACACAATTTCTAGTGGATTGACAGCTACTCTTTTGTCTGACAACTCATTTAATTGCATCTTTCTCACACTTATTATTGCCATTTATTCCTAATTATTCCTAATTATTTCAAATTATCACAATTTATTACTAATTGTTCCTAATTATTACAATTTATTAATGATTATTACAATTTATTACTAATTATTACAATTTATTTCTAATTATTACTATTTATTATTAATTTAGCAATAGATAGCAATACTTATCAAAAGGGAAACTGCTTGAATAATGAAAGGAAAGTTGGTAATCATCGTTGTGGAGATGGTTACAAATTTTCCCTTCATTATCCAAGTAGATTTCGTTTACTAATTATTAGTAATAAAAAAATTATATTATCAATATTTACGAAAAAACAATAATAATTTTATTAAAATAATAAAAAAATTATAAAATATTAAAATTATCAATATTTACAACAGACTTTGTTCTATTCTTAACATGTTTGAATCTCAAAGGGTCGTCAATTGTCAAGTCATGCGCAATAAAAAGCTTGTGTCGGACAAGTCTAATGTAAACTCTATAATTGTAATTGCATGGTTGATCACATTGCAAGTAGTGTTGCAATAGGACAACCAAAGTAATGATGTTCTCGTCTCTAAGAATCATCTCAAATAACACTTTACATAGATCATTCTTCCTTATAATTTTGGGGGTATATCATTATTTTTACCTAAAATTTTCAAGGAAGAATGGTTTGTGTAAAGGTTCATGTGAGATAATTCTTATAGATAAGAAGGGCATGACTTGGTTTTTCCGATTACAACATTACTTGCGAGGTGATCAACCATGCAAGGAAAATTATAGAGTTTACATTGGACATGGATGACACAAACTTTTAATTGCGCATGACCTGACAATTAGAGACCCTTTGAGATTTGAACATGTTACGAACAGAGAAATCCTGTTGCGAATATTGATAATTTTAATATTTTATAAATTTTTTATTATTTTAATGATATTAATATTTTTTTTCGTAAATATTAATAATATAATTTATTTTTTCTAAGTATTGCTATGTATTGCTAAGTATTGTTGAGTATTGCTAAGTATTGCTAACTATTGCTAACTATTGCTAAGTATTCCTAAGTATTGCTAATTATTCTTAAGTATTTCTAATTATTCCTAATTATTCTTAATTATTCCTAATTATTCCTAATTATTCCTAATTATTCATAATTATTCCAAATTATTCCAAATTATTCCTAATTATAGTTAATTATTCTTAATTATTCCTAATTATAGCTAATTATTCCTAATTATAGCTAATTATTCCTAATTATAGCTAATTATCGCTAATTATTCCTAACTATAGCTAATTATTCCTAATTATAGCTAATTATTCCTAATTATAGCTAATTATTCTTAATTATAGCTAATTATTCCTAATTATAGCTAATTATAGCTAATTATAGCTAATTATAGCTAATTATTCCTAATTATTCCTAATTATAACTAATTATTCCTAATTATAGCTAATTACTCCTAATTATACCTAATTATAGCTAATTATTCCTAATTATAGCTAAGTATTAGTAATTATAGCTAATTATTCCTAATTATAGCTAAGTATTACTAATTATTATTAAGTATTACTAATTATTCCTATTTATTACTAGTTATTCCTATTTATTACTAACTATTCCTATTTATTACTAATTATTCCTATTTATTACTAATTATTCCTATTTATTACTAATTAATCCAAATTATTACTAATTATTACTAATTATTACTAATTATTACTAATTATTACTAATTATTACAAATTATTACTAATTATTCGTAAATAATACTTATTATTACTAATTATTCCTAATTATTGCTAATTATTCCTAATTATTCCTAATTATTCCTAATTATTCATAATTATTACTAATTATTCCAAATTATTCCAAATTATTCCTAATTATTACAAATTATTCCTAATTATTACTAATTATTCCTAATTATTACTAATTATTTCAGATTATTACTAATTATTCCAAATTATTACTAATTATTCCTAATTATTACTAATTATTCCTAATTATTACTAATTATTCATAATTATTACTAATTATTCATAATTATTACTAATTATTCCTAATTATTACTAATTATTCCTAATTATTACTAATCATTCCTTATTATTTCTAATTATTCCTAATTATTAATAATTATTCCTAATTATTACTAATTATTACTAATTATACCTAATTATTACTAATTATACCTAATAATTCCTAATTATACCTAATTATTGCTAATTATAACTAATTATGTCTAATTATACCTAATTGTTCCTAATTATTCCTAATTATTCCTAATTATTCCTAATTATTCCTAATTATTCTTAATTATTCCTAATTAATACTAATTATTCCTAATTAATACTAATTATTTCATAATTACTACTAAGAATTCCTAATTAATACTAATTATACCTAATAAATACTAATTATACCTAATTACTACTAATTATACCTAATTACTACTAATTATACCTAATTAATACTAATTAAACCTGATTAATACTAATTATACCTAATTAATACTAATTATACCTCATTAATACTAATTATACCCAATTAATACTAATTATACCAAATTAATACTAATTATACCTAATTATTACTATTTATTCCTAATTATATCTAATTATTTCCAATTAACACTAATTAATCCTAATTAATTCTAATTATTACTAATTATATCTAAATATTCCTAATTATATCTAATTATTACTAATTATTCCTAATTAATACTAATTATTCCTAATTATTCCTAATTAATACTATTTATTCTTAATTATTTCTATTTATTTGTAATTATATCTAATTATTCCTAATTATATCTATTTATTCCTAATTATATCTATTTATTACTAATTATATCTATTTATTCCTAATTATATCTATTTATTTCTAATTATATCTATTTATTCCTCATTATATCTATTTATTCCTGATTATATCTATTTATTCCTAATTATATCTAATTATTCCTAATTATATCTAATTATTCCTAATTATTGCTAATTAATACTAATTATTCCTAATTAATACTATTCATTCTTAATTATATCTATTTATTCTTAATTGTATCTAATTATTCCTAATTATATCTATTTATTCCTAATTATATCTATTTATTCCTAATTATATCTACTTATTCCTAATTATATCTATTTATTCCTCATTATATCTATTTATTCCTCATTATATCTATTTATTCCTGATTATATCTATTTATTCCTAATTATATCTATTTATTCCTAATTATATCTAATTAATATTAATTATAACTAATTATTTATAATTATAACTAACAATATCAAATTCTTAGTAAAACTAAATAGAAATAAACATCAATTAAAATCTAATTAAATTCGAACTAATAAACAACAATTAAAATTAACATAAAAAAATAAAATAAACATAAAAAAATAAAATATAAATACCTTAAACTTTGATATTCTGAAGATATTGACGTCCTCCGATTGATCTCGTATAAAAAACATCAACTAAAAAATATTTCTCTTTAAAACTGAAGAATAAAAAGAGAGAAAAATCAAGATCTGAATGATTTGTGAAAAAAACAGATGGGGGTATATATAGTTTATATTAGTTATGACGAGATTATTAGCGACAGGCTTCCCATCGCAAATGGTTGTGTTTGCGACGGGGCTCGTCGTAATTACCCCCGCCCGCATTAATTACAGTCGGTGATTAAAAGGTTATTTGCGATGAGACCCGTTGCAAATAGTACTTGCCGACAGCCTTTTTGCGACGGGACGACATCCCTTCGCAAAAGGGTATTGACCGCTGCCCGGTATTTGAGATGGGTCCCGTCGCAAATACTCTTGTGCGGTTTGGCGCGCCACCCGTGCATCTTGCACGCCAAACCGCACCAAACTATTTTCGATGGGAGGTGAAATCCCATCGCAAATACTTGGTTATTTGCAACGGGTTACTTTCCCCGTCGCATATAACTTCCTGGACGGGCGTGTTGCGATGGGAAGAAATCCTGTCGCAAATAGCCCGTTGCAAATACTGATTTTTCCCGTAGTGATATAAAACTTTCTTTCTTAGATTGTTTTATAACTCAATCTTTTTGTGTTTCTCAACACCATGGTTTTAAAAGTAAAAAAATTTACTAACCATTTGTATAAATTATCTAAAGTTTATATGGTCTCAAACAAGAACCCCGTGATTGGTATGAAAGAGTTTATTTATATTTGTTAAATAATGGTTTTAAGAAATACAATGTCGACCCTACTCTTTTTATTAAACGAACTTATGATAAAATTTTAATTGTATGAATTTATATTTATTATATTTTTTTTTCTCCTCTAGTGAATTACTTTGAAATAGTTTTTCTTCATTGATGTCTTCCAAGTTTAAAAAGAGTTTAATGGGATAATTAAAATTATTTTGTGGACATCTAATTTATCAAAGAAGAGATAGATTTTTTGCCTAATCAATCTAACTATTCTAAAGAGTTAGTTAAACGATTTGGTCTTGATTCCTCTAAATATATGAAAAATCATATGAGTAATAATTGAAAATTAGATATTTCATGCATCTAGTAAATATATTTATATTAAATTTTATAGAGTAATGATAGAAATATTTATTTATTTAACTATATCTAGAACTCATATCATTTTTAGTGTTTGTTTATTTTCTATATTTCAATCTGATTCTAAAGAAATTCATATTAAGTCTGTAAAAATAATAATTATATTTGTTAAAGGAACTGTTGATTCTGGATTATTTTATCCAACATATAACTGGTTTGATTTAGCATCTTATTCTGAATCTGATTTTGGAGGTTGTAGAATTGACTGAAAAAGAACATTAGGTATGTGTCATTTTTTGGGAAAAAGTTTAATTTTCAATTGAGCGGGAGTATACTACTTCTCAACCTGATCCAAAATCAAGGAGGATTCACAAAGATAAACCTATTGAGATTGTAATTGGAAATGTTGATTTTGGTGTTAAGACTAGAAATTATATTTTAAATTTTTGTGCCAATTTTTGTGCCAATTTTTATTTTATTTATGACATTATTCCTTTTAATGTGACTAATGATTAGAAAGATTCAAACAAGATTATTTTTATGAAATATGAATTAAATCAGTTTGTTATAAATAATTTTTGGACTTTAGTAAAATTACTTGAGGATAAGTAGGTGATTGGAACTAAGTGGATCATTAGAAACAAGATGGATGAATCTAGACATATTGTTAAAAAAAATCTAGAGTTGTTGTTCAAGGATACTCTCATGAAGAAGGTATAGACTTTGAAGATTATTTTTCATCTATTTCCATGTTAGAGGCAATTAGATTTTTTTAATGTTTTTCTTGTTTTGAAGGATTTAAATTATAGAAAATAGATATAAAAAGATATTTCTTAGATTGTTTTATAACTGAATAAGTTTATGTTTCTTAACACCTTGGTTTTGAAAGTGAAAAATTTACTAAACATTTTTTCAAATTATCTAAAGTTTATATGGTCTCAAACAAGAACCACATGATTATTATGAAATACTTTCTTTATATTTGTTAAAAAATTATTTTAAGAAATACAATTTTGACCCTACACTTTTTGTTAGACGAACTTATGATAATATTTTAATTACATGAATTTATATTTATGATATAGTTTTTGGATCCTCTACTGAATTACTTTGAAATAATTTTTCTTCATTGATGTCTTCTAAGTTTGACATGAGTTTAATGGAAGAATTAAAATTATTTCTAAGACATCAAATTTATCAAAGAAGAGATAGATTTTTTCCTAATTAATCTAATTATTCTAAATATTTAGTTAAACGATTTGGTTTTGATTCCTCTAAATATTTAAAAAATCATATGAGTACTAATTATAAATTAGATATTTCATGCATCTTGTAAATCTATTTATTTTAAATTTTATAGATTAATTATAGTAATATTTCTTTATTTAACTATATCTAGACCTAATATCATTTTTAGTGTTTGTTTATTTTCTTGATTTCAATATGATCCTAAAGAAATTCATATTAAATCTTTAAAAAGAATTATTATATTTGTTAAAGGAACTGTAGATTCTGGTTTATTTAATCCAACATATAACTATTTTTATTTAACATCTTATTCTGAATCTGATTTTGGAAGCGGTAGAATTGACTGAAAAAGCACATTAGGTATGTGTCATTTTTGGAAAAAAGTTTAATTTCATATTCATTAAAGAGACACGTTTCCGTTTCTTTATCTACTGTAGAAGATGAGTATGTCTCTTTTTCTTGTATTTGTGCTCAGAGTTTATGGATTAAGAAATCCTTATGTTATTTTTCTGTTTATCTTGATAAACTGCCTGATCATTTTCATAATAATTTTGTAATTTATATTTCTAAAAACCCCTTACAACATTCTAGAAAAAATAATATTAATCTTAGATTTCATTTTAATAGAGAAAATATTAAAAGGGGTGAAATTATTTTATAATTTATACCTTCTGAAAATCAGGTAGCGGATATTTTTACAAAGCCTTTAAACTATTCTACATTTGAAAAAAATAAATTTGATCTTGATATGTTGGAATTTTAATTTTTTTACTGCAATAGTTTAGGGGTAGTTTGTTTTCAAATTTTGTTAATTTGAAAAAAGGGGTAGAAAAGTTTTGGATTTGGGGACAAAGAAATTGGATTTAATTGTTTAAAAAAACTGTTTTTTACTTGGTTTAAATGTTTTGGTTATGTAATCAAACAAAAGGGGAGAGATTTTTTATGGGCATGTGTTTCTCTTATTTGGTTACTTTTCCTATATATTTTCGTGATATCTCATTCCAAATTATTTGGATTTGTGTTATTATTATCACGTTTTATGGAAAATAGATTTATCTAAACATAATTATTTTATGAGAATTTCTGAAAATTCTTTTCTTGTACTCTAAAAATTCTATGAATTGTTTTATACAGTTTTAAATGCTTTACAGTCTATAGTTATGAAAAGTTACAATATTTAATTTACTAAAAGTTCTAAAGATATCAGATTTGTAGGAAAATTGATTCTATAGAAATAAAACATCTTTATCTTGGTTTCATTAGTTTACATCTAAGTCTATAAATTTAATTTGAATGGTCATTTATTCATTTGAAGTTCTACAATGTAGTTTTCTAGTAGTAGTTTTCCAGAATGTTTTTTATTTATTTTTTCAATGATTTTGGGATCTGTATAAGTCAATTTTTTTTAATTATTTATTTTTTGGATAGATAATATGTTTTTATAAAAATAATCCTTTTTTACCAAAGGCTGATTATACTACTAAGAGCCCTTAAAATTTCATTGATGTTTGTTAAAGTTTATTATATAGTTTTTCATAAAGTATGGTTCGACAACCCTATGTTAATATTCATTACATATGTCGTATTACTATTCATACCCTACTTTCTTAATAGTTCAATGTTTGGTTTGGAAACCCTACATTACTATTAATTCCCTATGATATGATACTATTCATACCCTACTTTTACAATAGTGCAAAGTATGGTTCATCTTCCTGGCATTAGTGTTCATCCCTTATGCTATGTTACTGTTCATTCTGTATATTACTATTCATACCATACATTATTGTCCATACCCTATGTTACTATTCATACCCTATATTACTATTCATACCCTATGTTACTATTAATAAAATATGTTACTATTCATACTATACCTTACTATTCATACCCAACATTGTTGTTCATACCCAACATTGTTGTTCATACCCTACATTATTCTTCATACCCTAATTTCTGTACTGTTCTTTACTACTATCGCTTTGTGCATTTATGCCGAAAATTGATCTTCTACATTTTCATATGGATTATTTTCAATGGTTTTTCTACTGGATAAATTCAATTTAAATCTATTGATTATAATCTATGAGTTTTTAATGATTTTAGTGCAATATTTAAAGAGAAAAATTAATAAATTATTTCCATGCCTTTTTCTATAAAACCAGAAGATACAAGTATATTTTAAGTCAAATATTTGAATTTATATACTTATTATGCTTCTTATTTAAAAACTATTTTAATTATTTTTCAAAGAGGTTTGAATGTATTTAAATTTAATTTTTAAATCATTCAATGCTATTATTATTTTGGGTATTATATTGGATGACTTATTCAACTTATTTTTGAATGTTTTTAAAACATACTTATTCTATAAGAATTAAGAGGCAGTGTTGTTGTGATTTTTATGGAGATGTTTATGAAATCTATTGAATCAATTTTATTTTTGAATATTTGTAGGAATATGAGCTTCTAAAACTACTGAACATTTATTCTCTCTATATATATCTCTCTCTGGTAGGAAAAATATATACACATTGGCTAACATATTTGATATTTTTTTAAGAGAAAGTGCTATGAACTTTGAACCTATTGTGAATTTGCAACGTCCTAAAAAATATGTTTCATCACCTGAACATTATCTCAAGTTCCAAATTGATTATTCTTCGAATAAAAATTCCTTGATGAGAAGATCCTATATAATCCTCAATAGCCAGTACACGTGATTTCTTTTTTTTATCTTCTTTCTTCTGGTTTTGAGTTTATAACACTTTATCTCATATCTCACACACACTCTATTTTTCTGTTTATTCTTTCACACACAAAATCAATATTTTTTATTTTGTTTCTTTGGGTTGTGACTCTCATATTTTAAATTCAAGATCTAAGGGTTGTGACTCCTAGCATCTAAAGGATAGACTATTTGGTTTGTGACTCCCAGTGTCTAAAGTTAGGTTTTATGGATTGTGACTCCCAATAAAAAAGTCAATGTCATGGTTATCCCTCCACTAGTATAGGATTTTATAATTGGGAAATGATTCCCCCTTGAATATAATTTTTATTTCACATGTATATCTCACCAAGTAGAGAGGCATAAGATCAGAGTAGACCCACTTTGGACTGAACTACTATAAAAACATCCTTGCATTATTTACTTTTTCCCCTGCTAATTAACCTTAATAATTAAATTTTAAAATTAATTTAATTAATCAATTAATTTGATTAAAAATTTTAATCTGGTCTATTAACCCCCCCCCCCACACACACTCTATATTGTCTACCATCACCCATTTTGACCTAACAGGTGTGTCATGATATGAGACGTCCTTATTGGTATTCGAGGATGAGATGGTTCATCACAGACTCCATGTCATGGTGCCTTATTTGTCAATGAATATTTGGGGATCACTAGAGACACTTTGGTTTGTTTCAAAATTTTTCTATTATGATATGTATGTGGGAAGAAATGTATATGTACTTCATTATTGGTTTACCAAAAACTCCAAGTGGAAAATATTTTATTTTTTTGATCTTTGATTTACTTACAAATTTATATCATTTTCATCCTATCAAGGAAATTATGAAGGTAGAAGAGTTTATATACTTGTACATCTGATAAGTTTATAGCTTCATTGATTTACCTCTTCCATCATTTTAGATAGGGACCCATCATTTACATCAAGGTTTTGTATTTTTTTTAGAGCTGATGGGTTCCTAGTTGAAATTTAGCATGACAAATCACCCATAGATGAATTAATAGATATAATTAGACGTTCATATCCTTGACGATATTATTTGTCCATTCATAATTTATTTTTTTATTTATTGAGAAAATAATCTACCTTTGATCACATTTTCCTATAATAATAGTTTTCAAGATTCAATTAACATGAAATCATTTTAAGTGCTATATGGGTGACCAAGTATATCTCCCTTGTGGTGAGTAGAGGTGGGAGAGGGGTCCTTGGTTGGATTAGCCTTGTCCAAGTGATGAAGGAAAGAGTAAAACTGATCCATAAGAGGTTAGTCATTACCAAAATTCATCATAAATGCTATGAATACCGTCATAATTTCCTTTAAGATTTTGAGTTTATTGATTGAGTATTTCTTAGAGTTTCACTTCATTTGGGAGTCCATTTGTTGGATAAGTATATTAAGTTGGAACCAATGTCTGTTAACCCCTTTGAGATCATTGGACAATATGGAAAGGTGGAATATTGGTTGGAAATTATATCTCTATTGACATCGATTCATGATATTTTTCATGTTTCCTAGCTAAGTAGTTATCATTCAGACCCTTCATATGTGATTGAATTGGAATATGTTGATATTGATCCTAACACTATCATGTTTGAGCATCCAGTTCAGAATATGGATTTCCAAGAAAAGGTACTTCATGGTAAAACAATTCCCATGGTTTTTTTACTATGTAAGGGTGGATAGGTTAGCCATGATATGTGGGGGTGATAATTATTTATGAGGTGGTAATGGAATTATATTTTTGTGAGTTCAAAATAATTAACACTTTCTAGGTATAGAAAGATTTTATAGCGGGGATAATTTTGATGCCCTCTTGGTCACAAGTATGATTTAGTTTAATCTTATTTTAACCATTGGTCCATTCTTGTGGTTTCCAAGATATGGGGGGTTGAGAACTTGTAATTTTTAGAGAAAATATGACATGTCCATGGTTTAGGTGGACTGTTGGTACTAATAATTTGTAAACCATGTGATATTCCACCATGAGGCTTTAAATGTGTTTTATACTATTTGATCATGGTTTTTCAAATCATGTGGTGCGCCAAGGAATCCATGAAGATGCATTGGTGGTTGTACAGAGGTGTCTCATGGAATGAGAATAGTTTTCCCAAATCGTGTGACTCCACCAAAGTAGTTTTGTAACTTTTTTTAAAGTGTGACATACCACTTGTGGTTGGTTCACGATTTGTCTAACTGTGTGGCCTAACCAAGTTCCCTTATCCAAAACTTTAAAAGTTTTAATTTACCATTTTTCCTTTGGTATTTTTTATATCCAATCACCTCCTAATCCCCATTAGGATCAAACTAAACCTTTTCTATCACTCTAGAGGCTTCTCCCCTTAGATTCTAGGTAGTTTTTCATTACTCTTAACAGATATCTTCAAGGTAAATTTCATTTCCGATCTAGTTTTCTCTCCTCTTATTAGATCCTTTCTTGATATACTCTCCCCTCATCTCGTTGGAACCCATTTGGATTATGGTTTCTATATCTATGTTTTTTTACAATGATTTGATCGTGTTTCTTAAATATATAGTCTTGTGAGGACCTAATCTACACATTTCTAATCATCGTTCTTAAACGATATTAGTTTTCCTCTATTCTTGAGGTAAGCATATCTATAAAAAGTTTCTAACACATGAATTACATGTAGTTATTTTAAATTCATTTGGTTTGTTTTATGAAATTTATTTAATTGATATGAATATTGATTTTTAAGAGACGTGTTTACTTTTAAAGGGTTTTTTCTTTAAAATTTTATTTGTGCACACTATGTGTTCAATGAAATTTTTTAAAGGTGGTTTTGATTCAAAAATACATTTTCAAGGCTCGGAGTAGTGATGAATTATAATGAATTTATTTTATAAATAGTTATCATGGTTTCAAAATGGTTTATAGAAAGTATAGAACATTAGAAACCTTGGGTTTGATTGGAAAATGACTTGTCATATTGGTGTGTGACGCCACTAGGGGTTATTTTGTTTATACCAACATTAAGTGGTAGGAATTAATGTTGGATAGATTCATGTTATTCCTATATTAGTGTTACTTTATTATATTTGAGTATATATCACTATAGGCTAGAGGATAATCTTTTTCTTTTTAATTTATGCTTGGTTTTATACATGATGGTTCATTCATGCTCGATTGCTCAATTTTTTATCTTTTAGTGTATCCATGGATGGTTTTTCTTATGTGTTCATGATATCTTACATGTACCTATCATATTCCTAGATTATATAAATATAAATTTTTTATGAAAACCAAAGTAGGTTTTAAAAAAATTTAATCTTTTTAAAATTATTTTTAAATTGATTTTGTTTTAAAGCTAGAGATAACGTTTTCATGGTATTAGAATTTGTATAGATTATTTAGTGAAATACTTTAGGACATTGTGCTCATTACCAATACATGAATGGAAGTGGGATAACATCATTGTGGAATTTTTCACTATCCTTACAAAGACATCCAAGAGAAATAATTATATATGGGTAATCATTGATATATTGATAAATTCTACCCATTTCATTTCTATAAGATAGGATTTCACCCTGGAGAGACTTTCTCGCCTCTATATTCTATATGTAGTGAGACTTCATAGAGAATCATTGTCCATTTTTTCTAACTGAGGTCTAACATTTACTTTTATGTTCTACATGAGACTTCAAAAGGCTATGAATACAGAAGTAAACCTAATCACATCCTATCATCCTCAAACTGATAGGGTGTTTAATAGGACAATTAAAACTATATGATACATTATAATGGATATCTCACTTGATTTTCAAGGGAGTTAGGACCGAAATATTCTAATTTTCTAATTTTATTATAATTACATTTTCTACTAAAGTACTCAAAATGATTCTTTTAAATATCTCCATGAAAAAAGGTTTAAACTCCAACATTTTGGGATAAATCTGGATAAGGGACATTGTTGGGACTATACATTATAAATGAGGCTATTGAAAAGATATAAGTAAGTTAGAAACACATCAAGGATGCTAAGATTTATCATAAAAGTTATGTTATAAACTGAAATAATGACATATAATTTCATGATGGGGATCATTTTTTTTTTAAGAAAAAACCCTGGAAACGTGTTATGATACTTGTAAAGATGAGGAAATTGAGTACAAGGTACATTAGAGAATTTGAGATTCTAGAGCATGTTATAAGGGTTTATTATTGATTATAAATACCTTCAAATAGTTCCAATTTCTATGATGTCTTCCACAAATCTCAATTGAGAAATTAAATATCAATCTTAATATATATACATCATATTAATGGGGTGGAATTGGAACCTAACGTGGAATATGAAGAGGAACCAATCCTAATTCTTCATAAAAGGGAACAAGTGTTGATGAATAAGAAAGAATGACTTGTTAAATTCCTATAGAGAAATCAAAATTTTGAAGAAGGTACTTGGGAACCAGAAGAGGTGTTAAGGGAAAAACACCCCCATTTGTTTTGAGTCAAGATACAAATTTAGAGGTTGAAATTTTTAATGGGGGTAGAATGTAAATTCTTGAGAATTCATTATATTATTAATAAAATAACCTTTTTTTCTTTTATAATGGTCATTTTATTAATTATCATAATGTAATTACATATAATTAATATTAAAAAAATAAGATTACATGTTAAGTAATAATATTGATTATTACAATTGAAACTAATACGAAGATATAAAAAATAAGGAATTGTAACCACACAATGGTATACTTAATATGATAAAACTCTTTCAAAAATATTACACCAGCCATAAAAATTGTTAAAATAAAAAAAATGTTTGGAATATAATTGACAATGTTAAAGGAGTTATAATCATATTTTGGAATGAAGTAGTAAATATTGATGTTTTGTTATGTATATAGGATATACTCAAAAATATGACCATTAGGATATGACTATTACATCAATATTACATAAAAATTTGTCAATATGACTATTGGAAATTATAAACATAGGTAATGTATCCATTATAAATTTACCATTTGGATTAGAATATATTAAGGTTAATGAAAAGAGTCAATTTAATGGAGGAGGAAAATTACGACCTTAACCAGTAGGATCATGCATTTTGAGCCCATTCATTGGAACTTGGGAGGGAGGTAACATCACTGGTGTTTACCCTTGACTAATTCCATGTAGAGATTCAACATGTATGGCTCTATCATAATCAACTATGAGAGAAGTTCAAGTTAGTGGAGATCGCCACTAGGTCAATGTTATTAGAGCCACCCCTAAAACTAACACCATCTGACATCATATGCTTAGAGTGTTTTCTGGTGTAATAATGGGATTCGTATCTAGATATTAGAATCATAAAATTGTAATTTAATTTTTATAAATGAAATAGTTATTTCAACAATTCCATTTTCATTATTATTTAATTCAATAAAATAGACAAGAATATAAGATGAATTTTATAAATATATTTCTGAATATAAATAAAACATAGTTAAATTTTCAAAAAATATATACACTTTTATATTTCATGTATTATAAATAAATTTTTATTCATAAAAGTAATACAAAATAATATTTTTTAAATATAAATGTTTATATAATTTTACATTGTCCTAAGAATTTTTTGTAAGTGTCAGAATGTTGACTATGTCATAAAAACTATAATTTTTCAATAAATAAGGATTTCTTATTTAAGGGATAAAATTATAATATATTTAGAATTATTTTCATAAGATAAACATTATATTTTAAATCATCACATTGAAAGTAGGTGTGGGTAAATGTTTTGAGAATTTAGTAAAATAGTTTATTTTTAGTGAATAGTAAAAATGCAGTTTTTTGTTTTTGGTATGTTTTATGACTTCATATATATATATATAGTAATGATTTAATAATTAGTCAAAAGGTTTAGATTTCCAAAAATATGTTACTTTGTTAATATTATGTATTTTAATGGATTTAAATCATTTTATAAACCTATAAATTACATTCTAAATTCACAAAATAAAATTTATCATTTTAAAAACTAAATTTTATAGGAAATTTACTTTTCTATTTCCATAGTAATATTAAAAAAATGAATTCAATTATAATGTATAAAAATATTCTTAAAAAATACTTAAATTTATAAAACTATGAGCAAAACTCATGTTCAATCCAATAGTTTTTCATTTTCCACAACCAATAATTACACAACTTGTGTTAAGAAATTATTAAAAAAATATCCTATTTTAATATAAATACCCACCCATACCCCCATTCCTAACCACTAGAAATCCATTAATTATGAAATTATTATCAGTTAAAATCTATAAAGTACATATATGGTTACTCAAATGTCATAATGTTTACCTCTCATGTATTTAGGAAGTTACTTCCCAAGGTAAGGGGACTCTCCTCTACTTCTTTTACATTTAAGTACATCTTCTATGGTATGTCTTATAACTGTTGAAATACCTTATTTTCATAAAATTTTGATTATTTAATTACTTCTAAAATAGTGTTTTATCAATGGGAGACCTCTTTTCCCTATCATTGTATCATTTTCTTAGTCTACACTGTATACTCATTATGTTATTGAAGTAATTTCATGAATTTCTCTATTTTTTCATTAAATATTATTATTTTGTGGATACCCAATCCAATTTTTTATTTATAGGTATTCAATTAAATTTAAAAATAATTTATTTATTTTTGATTTACATTAAATTAAACCCACATTGCCTTCTCATTGGTTAAAAATGATGAAAAGTTCAAGTCTTCAAATATTTATGGACTCAATGATTTTATATGAAATCCATTATTTATTTTCCATGGGTTATTAATGAAACTTTTTTATATGATATATTAATAAAACATGAATTTATATATATGAAGGGTGATCCTTGAGATATATACAATGTATTGTGTTAATAATTAATCTCTATAAATGACATATTTTACGATTCCTTTGTGAATAATCTTGGTAATTATGTTTTATGACACCATTGTGATAAATCTTGGTGATATGATTATGAATGTATCACTTATATGGTGTTTCCACATTTCAATTCTATGATTCAAGATAATTATATTATGATATGAAAAATTATCTTATAGTTATGTCCTACTATTATGCCTCATGATCGTATGCCAAATATTTCATTTGTTATTCACTCACTAGGATTTATGATCACCCCTTTATTATAATGTATGTCCCCAGGATATGATATGAATTTAAAGTAACCTATAACGAATCTATAAATAATAATTTCAAGTATATTAGAAAAATATTTAGGTTTATCATTTATTACATTACTAATTTCCTAGAATCAAAAACTCAAAATATCGAATGTTTTATTAAATGTTGTACCATTTAATGAAAATTATGTGTATTAGAAAGGGGAAATTCAGTATACTGAAGGAAAACTATGTGATGAAAAGAAATAATTCATAAATTATATGCATACCCTAGATCAATAATCTCTCAGGTTTAGTCTAGGTTATCCATAGTAACTTTATATTTGGTAATTTAACTTGAATATGTTCAAATATCTCATAACAGTTCTTAAAGAGAATATAAATTAACCAAATCGTATCTCCTATGAGTTTCTATCTAGGTGTGTAGTCTTAATAAAACTCATCATGAAATATAGTTATGATCGAGTTTATATGAAACTAATTTTTTTTAGTGATATTTCCCTTATGTGAATGTTTTACATAGCCATGTCATCTTTCTAGTATTTTGATAGGGATCTTATTTCCAGGAAAAACCACACAATGTCTACTTTTCTAAATTATCTGAATGTTATCCTATGCATAGAATTATTCCTAGAGTTCTAAAAAAATTATCTAAACTAATACCCAAAATAAATGACCTCAGATTTAATACCAACTATGGAATTTAAAGATAAATAAACACATTTATCTCATTATTTTACATAAAAAGAATTCTACCTCAAAAATGGCCACACAAAATTGAGGACATGTGGCTTCGTGTACTGTAGAATTAGCTGAATAAACAAATTATTTTACAATAATCATCAATATTTCTTCATAACCACACAACTCTAAACCCCCTTATAAACATCTCATTTGTAATAATCATCTTTATCTATGTGGTAATGTAAACATAAGAAAACGATGTGCTAAAACTATTGGTATGGAAAAAACTAAACATATCAACCTATCATCAATAGTGATATCATAAGAATATAAGAAAACATAAACATAGAATAAATATCATATCAACCTAATTAATATTCATAAGGAATTAGTTAAAATCAAATTACTTAACATATGAACATAAATTCATAAAATATGAATAAAATAGCACAATATTTATAACATGGAAGATAAAAATTTAATATAAATCTTGAATCCTATGATTATAAAATAATAATTTAGAACAGATTTAAAATATAGAACAAAAATTAAAATAGGTTACATTACTCTCATGTTCCATGCCATTATCTCTCATTATTATGAAAAAATAAAACATACACAAAAATACTTTTCTCATGAGACATAAACTTTAACCAATGCATTGGAGGGAAATATAGGACCCCACACATAATTCTTCCTTACTTATGTCTCCCACTTGACAATCAATCACTTATCACATCATAAATAACCCATGGAAATATAATGGGTTTCATAAATATTTTAAAATAAAATCATACAATTTTCATAAATAATTCATAGAAATAAAAATGGGTTTCATAACATTTTTAAATGCTAAAAAATAACAAAATGAATTAAATTGATTAACATTGAAAACTTGAGCACCCAAAAATAATCACATAATAAAATAAAAATAGAGGGTGAAATGTGAAGCATAAATTTTTTAGGTATATATATTTATAAATATGTAGTGGAAAATTAAAACCAAACCACACAAAATATCTTCCTTGAAAAATATTTTGGAATAATCAATGTAAAAGTAATAGTTAGGGGTCTCTTTTCAAAAATTCTACTTTGTTTTTTATGTAAAAATGAAAACAATTAATTCAAGTGTATTTGAATTAAAACCCATTTCTTCCCAAGTAGATAATATATTAAATATTTTAAAATATAAAATCAATGATTTGAGTTAACATAGCTGAAATAATTTTAAGAATAAATCATATAACACAAAGGATGTAGTTTGAGTTACCAAACCCCTTGCCTTTACTGCTGATTTCAATAGAAGAGATTTAACCTCATGTATTATGAAGATAAAAATGTTTATTAAAAATCTAATAATATTATTCATATTTATAACCATTTATAAACATAACATATAATTATTCTTTACATGTGTATTAGTTAGTTCTTAACCATTTATAATATCGAGTGTGAGTAATCTTGTTCATTTTCAACTAGTTTTGTTATATCGGTGTTGTTATAAATTATTCTCACAAAGTTAATCATTACTAGATAATAAAAGGTGGTTAAATTAATTCTTTTTAATTATTTTTAATGTCATAATTTCATTCCATGGGAGTTTTTGGTATGATCCTTAAAGATTAAATCATCGATGAGCATTTTTTAGTGAGTTTTAACGAAAGGGTGTTGGTATCTTAATTAATGAGTATAAAACTGACATTAAAATTATAAAACAAAAACAAAATGTTTATTTTATTATTTATATAATATATTATCATTAATTCATTTCTAATATTATTCCATTATATTGTTTTATATTATTATTCAGGTAGGTTATTAGACTAACCTAAATAAGAACATCGCATAATTAATCGATGATTAAGGTTATAAAAGTGTTCTATTTTAGAATAATAAAATTATATAGAATAATATTGAAATTATTTAGGTAATTTTAATATTTTTATTCATATTTAAGTTATTTTAATAAATAATAATGAAACAAGATAAAAAAAAAGATATGTTACTTCATGGATGCGGTAGTCCGCACAATACATAATTAAGGTTTTAACTTCTTAAAGAAGGAGGGGAAATAGGGATATTTATAATTTTTGTCTAATTAATCATAATTATATTACATATTTCACATTTATTCTTGAATTTAACCCTTATAATCATTTAATATATACATTGGTGGAAAATAATAAGTCTTCCCTTCTTGGAGGCGATAGTCTGCACAATGCATGAATGATGGTTTCATTTTTCATAATAGAAAATGGAAATGATGGTAAACATTAATTTACTTTGAATAATAAAATTTATTATAAAAACAACACTGATTTAGTTATATAGGAATTATAATATTAGGTTTGGGAAATTAATCAATGAAAGAAATTTAGTAAGGGAAAAAAGTACTCACATTGAGGAATTAAGTTTCCCCTTTGAAGTCGCCTTGAAAATAGAGGTGTTAAGATAGTCTATTGTAAAAACGGATCAATTAAAAGGAATATGGCTAGAAATTAAAAACAAAATTTAAAACTAGTTCTTTGAGTGATCTTAAAGGGGTGATGAGAGGCCCATTTTATAAGTAGTGAGAAAGGAATTTTTATAATTATAACCACTTAATATAAAGGGAGAACATATCAAATAAGTAATGTGGATGAAAAAATAAACATTAATTAATTCGAGGATGAGTTAAGGTCAATAATACATCAATAATTCATTTTTACACTTGTTTTAAACTTTTTTAAGTCCTTTAGTCTTAGAATCTTTAATTTTACCATTTTTTTACAGTGGTAACTAATTTTTACCTACGTAATTTACTTTATATAGCTAATTTTTTTTCCTTGTAATATAAATTGGACAAAATTTTTCCAAATAAAATATCAATTTGAACAGATAAAATTTTCATGTGTACGAAAAATCAATTTTAACATTTTTTGTATGTAGCACATAAAACCCCATTTTTAGAGAAAGTGTATTTTTTAGATTCAAAATTTATGTGTTGGGTAAAATTATCCATGAAATTTATTTTAATGATATAAATTGATTTATTATAAAATAGATAAAACTTATGTGACTATAAAATTAGTCCAAAACCAACTTTTATCATTATAATATTTAATTAAAAAAATATATAAAAAGAATTTTTTTTTGGAAAATACAACTTAAGTTCATAAAATATTTACCATATCTTTTCTAAATTCTACACAATTTTTTTATAAATTAAATTTTAACTTATTAAATAAATCATTAAACAATTAATAGGTTTTATACACTACTAATCCTTTCTTCTAATGTCATAAATTATACAGTGTTGGTAAAAACTATATTTTTCATTACTCATATAAAAATTCAATTATTTAAGAAAATCCTAGAAATTTATATTAAGATAATATTGTTATTATAATTAAAAAAATGGATTTTAATTTTTTAAATTAAAATTATATAATTCATATATTTAACTCTTAAATAAAAACATAAATTATTAATAAAAATACATTTTTTAGTGTTTATAAGAAATCATACATGAGGTATATTAAATATTATTCAAAAATTATTTCTAATCTATAATTTGTACCAAAAATATATCATAGTTAAAAAATATCCATTTCATAAAATAAATTTTTACTATAAAAATACATTATTATATTATTAGTTGTAATAGTTAAAATAGTATTAAAATGGACTGTTATTTCATAATGTGGTTATAATTATTTTCACCAACTTATTTAATGGATACCTTACAATAGCAATATATATTTTAATAAAATGTTTAATGATCTCTCAATTTTTTGTGTTGTGTGTGGAAAAATATATTGAATACAATATTTCCTTAAAGAAAAATACTATGAAATCTCAGGTCATTATAAAGTACTGTCACTTCAAATAAAAATTAATTCATTTGAGCTAACCTTGGTGACACTAATGATAAGAACCCAATATTCTATAAATTATTTTAATGTTAATTATAAATATAAATGGTATTATATGGTAAATATTGAGTTTCAAGTTGGGAAAAAAACAAATTACCTCAAGTAGAAGCCTAGAAGAGTACTTTTAGGACACAAAAAGATCAACCCATATAGGGAATTGAATGTCATAAACTATAGCAGTGTAGAAACCATGGAAGAAATCCATGAAAAAAAAGAAGGATATAACAAGAGAATATAATGAAGAAAATAGAGAAAAATGAGAAAAATAGGAAGGAGAAATAAAATGGCGCTAAAAATGAAGTTATAGATGAATCTACACCACATTAAAATCATCATATACTATTCCCGAAAAAGGACGAAATAAGGGAAAATTGTGGATCTAAGGAGTCAGTTTAAATAAATTTTTAAGGAAATTCATATTAAAATTACTTTTATAGAATATTTAGTGAACATTCATACATATATAAAGTTTAATAATTAGTTTTACTTAAATAATTGAAAACTTGAGGACATGGAATTTATAACACTCTATATAGAGTTTTTTTATTGGTGTTAATGAAACTACCAATGAAGCAACAACATCTGGGTAGTTTTTTAACTCCTTTTAATATTAGATCTTATGAGTTAGTAATTTATTTTGTGATTTGGGCTTGATTTTGGACACCATGTCATAATTAACTTTAATTATATTGGCATTAGAGTAGATGAATCCCATAAAGGTTTCTCTTTAATTATTACACACAAGAGTGAGATATCCATGAGGTTTTATTGAATATTTTTTGGTCAAAGTGGTTAAATTTTACTTTTTGGTGGACTTACTTATTTCTGATACAGATGAATAAAAAAGCCATTATATTTATAAGGGTATTTTTATGAATTTTAAATGACTTAATTGAATATCACAGTGGGGAGTTATCTTGGAGAGTAATTGGTGTGCATGTGAAGTTCAACATTCACCTAGGGATGAAATATTTTGATAAAAAGATAAGCTTTTGAGTAAGGATAGAATGTTAGAAGTTGGGGATCTTTCTTCCATAGATGAGAAGAAGTAATATGATATTTTTAGGAATAAAAAAATGATAAATTATGTAAATTAAAGAGAAAAGTGGGCCTCTTGAAAGTATTAAGGATATTGTAAAATCTTTTGAGAAAAAGGTGAAAAAAGATGGATAAAAAGTTTTATTAGGCCATGAATTAACCATTTATTTTATAATATTAAAAAAATCATGGATTCATCATATATAATTTTATAGGATTTAAACTTAAGGAAGAGTAAATAATATTTCGAAGAAAGTAAGGAGACAAATATATATCAATTAATTTCAACTTAAACTATTCATTAATCCATATTGGGTAGCTTATTCTATCATTTCATTACATGACATGATGAGGTCATGTTTATATGAAAGATATTAAAAAATAACTTATAAAAGGAAATTTTAGTTTTTTATTTATTTATTTGGAATTAGTTTTTACCATTCAATATAGGATTTATCTTCAGAATTAAAATTCTAAAATAAGAACATTGTATTTGGTAGCGTGTATGACATGCAACATTAAGAACGTAAGGGAATGTAATATCCCAATACATTACAATATAATTAATATTTTAAATAAATTAAATCTATATCTTGGAATGCATGAAATACTGATTTATTTTTCATTGCACGCAATAAAGAGTTTCTTCGACAGCTTGCGTTACACGTACGACCAGGTTTTACCGAACAATAATATATTAATAAAACAATATTATTTAATATAATAAGATATATCCTTAACATTAAATTAGTGATTATGAATATTATTAACTAACTTAATAAAATATATGGTACATAAAAATATAATATTAATTCCTTGGTTATAAATTAATTATAAATGAATATAATATCAAATTAAATCTAAAGGAAATATTTTATAGAAAACTATTTTTATGCTCACAAAGATGTTTTATCCTAATAAATTAAATTAATTAAAATGATTCAATGGTATTAATATATATATATAATATATTCATACAATAAATTTGATAAGCATAAGATAATAAAAAACTTAATATTTCGCACAAAATCGATATTTTTATAAAGGAATTTTTACCGCCTTTTAATGAGGAACCTATTTTAATTATAATATTTGGAAATATTATAAATTTTAAATTTAAAAAATAATAATTTTTGAAATATAAATTTAAAAAAAATTATGTTCAATTTTTTGTATTTTTCTGTAAAGTTTCATTTTTTGATGAATTGTGAAAAATATAGAATTTTAACTCAAAAATATTTTTTTATCAAATTTTTTTATAAGGTTAAATTATATTTTTGACCATTTTTAATTTCAAATTAGATGAATTTTATATAAATTGATCCAATTTATCATATTTTAATCAATTTTACTTTGAAATTGGATATAAAAACATCTAAAACTTTTGAACATTTTTTCTTTAAAAACCCACTTTATCATCCCATCTGAGGGATTAAATTTAAATTATTTTATAAAAATTATGTGATTGAAATTTTGAAAAATTGGTTAAATATTTGGAATCATAATAATTTCTAATATCTAATAAGGTCAAATTTTTTTTTGAAAAAAAATTAGTGAATGTGATTAAAATTAATTAGTGTGATTAAGAGGAAAATTAGTTTAACAATGGACAAAACCTTAAACTTATAAGAATAAATGATATAGAAACTTGTCCAAAATCCATTTTATGTTCATATTTAGACCCTATAATCAATTTTATGTTATTTTCACCATTATTGTAGCCACATTTCTTTGGAAAAACGTGGGTGGAATTTTCTTTTAAAAAATTTACAAGAATGCCACTCCTCCTCCACTATAAAAAGGCACTCACCCCTCCAACTTCTTCACATAAGACAAGACCTTTTTATAAAAAAAACATATGACCAGATAATCTCCCATGATCCCTCCCCTAAACCTTGAATCTACACCTTTGTCATAAAACCATCCAAGGAATCCCTTTGGTGCAAACCAAAAAAAGTGGTAACATCCTTCCACAAACTCCATTGTTTTATTTTCCTTCTACACCAATTAAAATATTCATATTCCATGATTATATTGTAACATAAGTATACTAAATACACTATGATTTTTTTAATTTAAGTTCTTACCTACACTTAAACACACTTCCATTTAATGGGTAGCGGACATACCTTTTATGTTTTCGGAGAACTACAACCTCATGAAATGATGATATTTGTTTTTCATTTACCACCTATCATGGTTGGGAATTATTATGGAAATTTTTTTATATATGATATATATGATATTTATAATTTGTTTATTCCTTTTTAATTATTTTATAACACATAAATTTAAGCTTTCCATTTTGTGTAAATATGATAACATCGTTTGTGGGTGTGTGGACTATCGCCTCTTCAAAGCGATGTGATACGTTCAAACCTTATGTGGAATGTATTAATGATGGGTTTCATAGAACAATGTGACATATATAACTTAAATATTATAATTTAATTATAATTTTTATATATATATATCATTTATGTTTCATTCTTTTAAATATGACAAGGAAATGGAGGTTGCGTACACGCATACGTACGACCAACCATCTCCATGAAGGGTGAATTTCATTTCTTATCTCAAAAAATTATGGATTATTATAAATAAATATATAATAATTATATATCATAATTAAATCATGGTTTAAATTCTATATATAATTAAATAATGATAGATGTAATAAAAACACAAATAAAAGTCAAAACATACCTAAAAAATAGAAAATTAACACCAGAAATAGTTAAAATAATAAAAGAATACTAACAAAAGGGTGATGAGATATTATAAAAAGATAATATATGATATCATAAATATTAATATGGATATTTAATAAGTTATTAACATTTTAAAACCATTATATGGTAAGTTAAATTGCATTCATGTAAAAGGATACACAAGGTACGAGATTCTTACCTCACTTTTCTTTTCGTGAGGCATACACCATTTCCATCTCTTATATCATTTATGTTGTATATATACTACCCCTATTTTAATGTATATCATGAATAAATTTACCTTCATGGTATTTATAGTTTCATTTGAAATTATTTTTTCATGGGGATTATAATTCAAAAGTTACCAAGTGGTAAATAATTTCACAACCTGATTCCTTTTCATTATGTTATATCACTTCCTCACAGTCGTTAATATTCTTATAAAAATAGTGTGATCAATTTTTAATATATTTTATTTTATTTCCACTTGTTTTATATGTATTTACATTTGACATGCATAATCTATTAATTGGTTTAATCTCACCTCAGTATTATGGTATTTTCAAGGGTTGACTTCACAATCTCATTTTATTCGGGATTGTTTATACTTGAATTCCCATTCTAAGAAAATATATGACCATTATATAATAAAACCTTTATTTTTCTTCTCCTTTGGTTATTTATAAAAATTTTCATGTAATATTTCAATTTTACTACTCTTTGGTACTCAAAATGTTTTAGAAAATATTTGTAAGAAAACTAAACTTTATTTATCTCTTTAGCTGGTGTACCTATTTTATTCTAAAAAACCTACTTTTTTAAAAGGTTTTTAAAAACGTTTTAACCTTCCCAAAATTATTTTTTAATGAAATTTGTACCATTTTGTATTTTATAATCATTTTCAAAGTAATCTTATTGTATCATTCTAAAAAATTCACTTTCCTAACCTTTTAACATGAAAAAGGAATGCTCTATTTACATTTTATGACATGTACGGATTTACCCACCATCATTTATTAGAATATTCATTTGGAATTTAAAGAGTTCAATATTTAAAGAAAATTATTTCAAATTTTATTTTCAAATAAAATTATTTTCAAAATGATTTTAAAAAAAGTATATTTTCCTCAAAAATGTTCTGAAGATATCTTTTTATAGTATTTAAATTAATCAATAGAAACAAATATTTAATTTTACTTCACATGGTATATGTTTTATTGTTATTATCCATATTATTCCTCTAGACGGTTTGTGATTGACTTGTCCAATGATAGAATTTAGATTCACTTCCCTGATTCCTTTATTAGTCCCTTGGAATATTCAATTTCCTATGATCATTAAACATTAAATATCCCCTAATTATCCATATCATTTATCATGGATATGTTTATTGGATACTCTATATTTCATTTTTATGTATAGTGTTTACTTTGATTTTTATTTGATTATCTGTGTAAATATTGATAAATTATTATTCTTTATTCAATAAGGATATTTGATAGGTCATGTTGTTTATTAATTAAATAGAATACTCGATTTGAGGAATGCTTTGGACATGTAGTGGTAGGTGGGGTCGAGACTTTATATAGCCCCTCTATGGATCAATAGGTTCTCATGAGACAAATTAATTACACAAATAAAATAATTTTTACTTGTAGTTTTAAATTTTCTAGAGGATAGATCTTGACATTAGAGGTTTTCATGTTCATGAGACATGAAATCTAATAATTAAGAATTTCCTTCATTTTGATTCAGTATTTATTATCTATTAGATTTTCACTATGGATATTTCTATGGATTCATTTAATTCTCATTTTATTGATTAAATTTCATTTTTTTTCAGTTTCTTACCTTTCCATGTTGATTTTATATTAAAAAATTATTTCAGTTTCATGTGTTTTTATTTTTTTACCTTGTTATATTATTATCTCACTTTATTATCAGTTATTGATTACATAGAATTTTTCTCAGATATTTACCTTTCCATGTTGATTATTATCATTGATTCATTATTTATTCCATTACACTTTAGCAGTACTGAGAATGTTAGATCACCATTTTTTTCTTTCCCCATGATTCTATGAAGTGTAATAAGAAATATTTGGAAGGATATACTAGATAAAAAAGTTATCCTTGAAAGAAATAAAAATATGTTATATTTTTTTATTTATTTTTATTACAAGGCTTGTGAATTTTTCTAGTTTACCAAGACTACTAAATTGTTCTATCCTTTGTAATGTTATTTATTTGTATCTTATACCAATGTAATGTTAGCAGGCACCGTCTATGGGCTTGCCGGGGTCAGGTGTATCATAGAATTTTTAGTATCAACATTGAGATCTATATTTATGGAAACATAGATTAGATAACATAACCCTGTGATATAATTTGAGGATATGTATAGAATAAAATCCTAAAGTTTCAATTAGATAGAGATTGTGTGGTTTTCTAAGCAATACATAAATGTCTGGATACTAAAATTGGTCATGGTTCTAGCCCAGATGTACCTAGGGGTAATAAATCTTATAAGGTGTGTTAGGATTGACTTGAGTATAACCTGGTACATGAATGCAGGCCTTACTTCACCCCTTATTTAACACTCTCAGTGGATATGCATAAAATAATTCACATTTTCTGAACAATCCATTATAAAGGATTTGAATAGATAATAACAATGAAAGACCTAGGATAAACCTTAGACCAAGGAATGAATTATGTTGAATTAAAATGGTTAATTTATTTAATAATATTCTACAATAAAATTGTAGAAGTATTTTTACTTACCAATATTATTTTAGTTATAAGAATCATGAAACATATAAGGGTTGTTTAAAATTTTAGATGAAAATATTTCTTCCTTAACTTAAGAGTGATGGATACCGTCATGGGACTATGATATTGAGGTTGATCATATATTCTAATTCCTAATAAAACTCTTTTAGGTTTTATATAATATGATTCTACCAGATTAAGGACATTTTGTAAAAATTTATTGAAAGTATATGTTCTAGTTCAAGGACTATTTGGGGAATAATGACCTTATATTTTAGATACATGAGTTTAAAGGTATTGATAACCTTTATTATTTCTATTATCATTATTTACATTGTAATAATAGCCATATTATATTATTAGGTTTTGAAAAAAAAATATTGTATGAAAACTATAGAGAAAAGGTTATTAAATGATTAAATTTCAAAAATGTCCCACATATTTATTTTGGAAACTATATTAATATGGTTATAGAAAAGGACAACCTATATACTAGGTGAAAACCCATAAAGTTTGGCTAGGCCATGGGACTTGAATGCATGACTAAATAATGATAAGGGTTTCATGCCTACCACAAGCTTACACGATGTCCTGGTTAATGTGTAATTATTTTTAGATAAGAAAATTGAGGAATAAATATTAATGATGAACTTGTAGTGTTGATTTTTAGGATTATAGATTAATGTCTTAACCATATTTTAATTATAAAATAGTTATAAAAATCAAAATACATGTCACTATTTTATTGGCCTTATGATTCGTTAAATGCATATTTTAGTGCTTCAGGCATCAAATTTAATTTTTGGATATCCATTTCTTGAAGTAATGGATTAACTAGAATTTGATCAAAGCACAAAAAAAGTATGAAATTATATTTATAGAAATATATAAAGTACCCATATTTCCAAATACCCTTTGGAATTAAATGGATTATACAAATTTAGGAAAATAATCTTGAAATAAAATGTTATCATAATTCCTTAATTTATGTTTAACATATAGCCTTTTAAATCATCATAGATTTAGGGTTCGTAGGCCCTCAACTTTCCATTGATCATTCACTTGTATGTTATTGATGACCTAAATCACCCCTATAAGTATTTATTATTTCCCTCCATGTATTTATATCCACTTTACACTAGTATTATCTTATATAGAAACCTAGTTATATGGTATTCTATGTGACCTTTATAATTCTCACTCTCTCATATCTAGAGGATGTTTTACAAACCCTTCCCACGAAGTGAGATTTCAATATAGTAAATATCAGATAATTTATTTCCAAGGTCAAGTTTAAATTGTGAGCACACGGTTTAATTAGTGTGGGGAGAATGTAATGCCTCAAAATTATAAAATAAGAACATTGTATTTGACAAAATTTATGACACATAACACCAAGTTCATAAGGGAATATAAAATCCTAATACATTACAATATAATTACTATTTTAAATAAATTCAATATATGTCTTGAAATTCATGCAATAATGAGTTACCTTGTGTTACATGCAACACATAATTTCTTTGATAGCTTGTATTACGTGCAAAACCATATTTTAGTGAACAATATGTTAATAAAACATTAGTATTTAATATAATTAGATATAACCTAACTGTTCTATTGGAAGTTAAGAATAGTATTATCTGACTTATGAAAATATATTATCTATAAAAATATATTATAAATTAATTGGTTACAAAATTAATTATAAATGAATATAATAACCAATTGAATATAAATGGAATGTTTTAATATAGAACTATTTTTATGCTCACAAAGTTGTTTTATACTAATAAAATAAATTAATTATAATTAGTGAGTGATATTAATGTAATATACATATATATATATATTATATTATATCAAAAAAATTTCAAATTCATATAATATATTTTATAATAATAAGATAAGAACAAACATAATATTTTACCTAAATATCAATATTTTTATGAAGGTACTTTTTTCACCTTTTAATGGAAAGCCTATTTTAAATCCAATTTCTATAAATTTTATTAATTTTATATGTAAAAATAAAATTTATCTTTAAAATAAAAACATATAATTTATTTTAGGGTGTATTTTTTCTATGATGTTTCATTTTTTGATGAATAGTGAAAATATTAAATTTTAAATCAAAACTATTTTTTCGTCTAATTTATTTAAAAGGATAAATTTTATTTTTTATAGGTTTAAAAGTTTAATTATATAAATTTTATATAAATTAATCCAATTTATGACATTTGAATCAATTTCAAAATAAAATTGGATAAAAAACATCTAAAACTTTTGATCATTTTTACATTAAATAACTGCTTTATCGTCCTATTTGTGAGATTAAATTTTATTTAATTTCAGAAAAATATGTAATTAGAATATGGAAAATGGATTAAATATTTTTAATCATAATAATTTTTAATTTTTAATAAGGTCAGCTTATTTTTTGAAAAAAATTGAATGTGATTAAAATTAATTACAACGATTAAGAGAAAAATCAGCTTAACAAGGGACTAAAACATAAAATTATGAGCCAAAATGACCTGGAAACTTGTATAAAAGACATTGGAAGTTACTATTTATACCATATAATCCCTTGGATATAATTGTTTTCATCCTTTTATAGTTTCCTTTCATAGTAAACACATGGATGGAATTCCCTTTTCATAAATTTACAAGAATGCCACTCCTCATCCACTATAAAAAAACTCACCCATCCCACTTATTCATGCCAATAATTTTTTTTATCACCTAAAATCTAACCAAATAATATAAAAATATCTTTTCCCTAAACCTAAAATCCTCATCTTAGGCAAAAATCCACTTAAGGAATCCATTTTCTGCAAACCAAAAAGAGGTACCCTAAAAAGAGGTAATATCCTTCCACAAGATCCTTTGTTTTATTTTCCTTCTAAACCAATTAAAATATTATTATATTATTATATAAGTAAAGAGTTATCATAAATATTATTATATTTTTATGGTAATGGTTTTACAAAAACTTACACACACTTCCATCTAATGGGTAACGAACTTACTGTTTATGTGTATGGTGAACTACCACCACACGAAACGTTGTTGTTCATTTTTCCTTCACCGCCACTAATGGTTGGGTATTATTAAGAACACACTTTTAATATATGATATTTAAGATATTTATAATTCCTATATGCTTATTTAATTATTTTATAACACATACCTTTATTCTTTCCATTTTATGTAAATATAATAACATCGTTTGTGAATGTGTTGACTACTGCCTCCTCAAAGCGATGTGATACGTTCACACTTTACATGGAATATATTAAAGATGATTTTAAAAAAAATATATGTAAAATATATTAAATAAAATATTATAATATAATTAATATATATATATATATATATTATGTTTCATTCTCTTAAATTTGGCAAGTAAATGGAAATAGCATTCGTGCACACATACGGTCTACCATGTCCATTAATTATGCATCTCATTTCTTATCTCAAAATATTGTGGATTATTAAAAATAAATATATAATGATTGTATATCATAATTACATCTTGGTTTAAATTATGGATATTATTAAATCATGATCCATATATGTAAAAAAATAACAAGCCAAATATACTCGAAAAACTAGGTAATTAACACTCAATGTGGTGAAAACAATGAAAGAATAATATAAAATAGGTAATGAGATATTATAATAAGATAATAAATGATATAATAAATATTAATATGGTTTGGGATTAAGTTATTAACATGATTAAAACCATTATACTATAATTTAATGTACATTCACCTGAAAGGAAATGCAAGGTAAGGTATTCTTGTCTTACTTTTCTTTCCTTTAGGCATACATAATTTTCACCACTTATTTCTTTTTTTTGGTGTATATATTGATTATATTGTATTTTATATCATTAATAAATTTATATTCATAGTATTTAGAGTTTAATTTGAAATTAGTTCTTGTATGGGGATTATAATTTAAAAGTTTTCAAGTGGTTAGGAATTTCATAACCCGATTCATTTTCATTGGGTTATATTGCTTCCTCGTCATCATTAATATTATAAGAATTTATTGGAAATAAATTTTTACTACATATTTATTTATTTAAAAATGTTTTATTTGGATTTAAATTTGAAAAACATAATCTATTCATTTATTGAGTCTCACCTAAACGTTATGGTCTTTTTAAGAATTTACTTTACAATCTCATTTTATTCGGGATTGTTTGCACTTCAATTTCTATTCAAGGAAATTATATAACAATTGTTTAATAAATTCTTTAATTTTATTTTCCACTGGTTATTAATTACTTTTTTCAAGTAATAGTGCCATTTTCCCACTCTTTGTTACTCAAAATGTTTTATAAAATGTTTTTAAGAAAACCCAACTTCATTTCTCTCTTTAGTCGAAGAACATATTTTCTTCCAAAAACACTATTTTCTAAAATGGTTTTAATTTTTTCTTAACCTTACCAAAATTATTTATTAAATAAATTTTTACCCTTTTTTCTTTTATAAAAATTTTCGAATTATTTTTCTTGTCTCTTTAAAAATAAGGCACTTTTTTAACCTTTTATTGTAAAAAATGATTTTTATTTTTACCTTGTATGGCATGTATGGATTTAATCACCATAATTTCTTCAAAGATTCCTTTGAAAGCTTAAAATGTTAATTTTTAAAGAAATTTTTTTCAAAAGTGATTTTCAAAAAAAGGATTTTCAAAAAAATATCAAAATAAAAATGATATTTTCCTCCAAAATGTTTTTGAAGGATCTGTTTATAATATTTTCATTCATAAAGGATAATAAAACATTATTTTTACTATACTTGGGATATGTTGTTTTGTTATCATCCTTATTCTTCATATTAATTTTTTATGATTTATGTGGACAAGGATAACATTGACATTCACTTCGTTGATTCATTTGTTAGTCCCCTTGAAATATTTAATTCCTTATGATCATTAGATATTGAATTTACCCTAATTATATATATAATTTATCATGGCTATTTTTATTTCCTAAACTGTATATCATTTTTATATATGGTGTTTACTTTGAATGTTATTTGATTATCTGGGAAAATATTGATAAATCTATATTCTTTATTAAATATAGATATTTGATAAGTTATACTATTTTTTAGTTAAATAAATTACTCAATATGAGGAATGATTTGGAAATCTAGTGATGTGTGGAGAATAGACATTATATAGCCCCTTGATGCATTGATAGGTTCTCATAAGAAAAATTAACTACAAAAAATTACATAGGTTTTACCTATGGATTTAAACTATCTTGAAGATAGATCTTGATAGTAGAGGATTTCATATACCTGAGACATGACATCCAATAATTAAGTATTTAATTATTTTTTATTAATTATTTTTTATTCATGAGAAGTTCACCTGGACTAAGTCTATGGTTGAATTTTATTCTTAGTTTATTGATTAAATATCACGTGTTTTCAGTATTGTACATCTCTATATATTTTTTCTTTATCCAGTTATTTAAATCGAATGTGTTTTTAGTTATTAACCTTTTTATATTATTATCTCACTTTATTATTAGTTTTTGATTACATGGAATTTTTTGTCAGTTATTTATCTTTCTATATTTGTCACGAACCAACCCGGGTCGACCCTGAACTAGTCACCTAAGATGATTCTCGGCAAGGTCCAAGATGTGTTCCCAATCCTCTCGGGAAGGAAATATACACAAAGGGAATAAATAGAGTTTTTGGAAATGGTTTCACCTAATAAAATAATCATGGAAACAGAATAATCATATAAGAAAATAAAAATAAAATTCATTTACATATTTTACATCATTTATATTTTCAAATAAAGAGATAAAAAGGCTGAGAAATAATCAAAACCATAACTGACAAGATGAACCAAATAGCAAACATCACCTCCATGTGACCCCAAGGGTTACTCTCCAACCAAACACCAACCATTTCCTAAGGAGACTAAACCAAATTTTAAACTTGTAGGAGAACTAAAAATAAGAAAACATTATAGGCATGAGTATTAAAACTTAGTGGGTAGGACCAGATTAATATATTCCCAATGCATATCCTTTAAATAAAGAAACATTGATTTCCATGTTTGAAATACAAACTATAAACATAGGTTTTCCATACATTTCATTTCAAAATAAACAAAACATGACCCATTACCCTCACCTTTTAAAAAAAATTCATTCAAGGAGATAAGTTAGGTTCATAGGGGGGAAGGATAAAGGAAAACAAATAAGAAAAACTTTTTTTCCCCTTATAAATAGAAATAAGGAAAACACTTGTTTATTCACAATATTTTTCTTAAAACCTTTTTATAAAAACTAAATTATTAAAAAAATTCCAAAAATAACACCCAAAACCAAGAATAAGGGAGTTTAGTCTCACAACGAGTGCAATGACTAACGATACTAGTGTCATAGCAATATAGGAACATTTAAGAACTCAGAAGAGAACCAGAACATACAATACATGTGACTCATCCTGAAGACATTCCATACTTGATGACACCATAACGCCCTAACACTTGACCATCTCTCTACCTAGCCTGGTCAAGGGGCTCAATCCTATAGAAATAAACCCATTTATCCACATGATATGGGCCAGTATCTAGTACAATAACCTATACTAGTGTACAAAATGTTCTCAAAATTCATCTTCACTATGCTAAGTTCCCTTATTATGTTCATAATAGGGTGTACCAAATAATTCATGTAGAAAGTCACCCACATATATATACTATCATAAACATCCATAACTGGCACCATCTCGACCTCCTCAAGGAGAATCCCATGCCTTAAATAAAGAATCACATGGGTGGAGTCCCAAGCGGAGGACATTCCCATCCATTTTTCAATCAACTAGTTAATGGATCCCATTTAGAGGGGTTTTACAAAGAACCAATTAAAGATTCCAAATGGTCCTTATAAAATTTTCAAAAAAATAATTCATTTCATAAATATCCATACACATCACCATTTTATTATCCAAACCACCCTTCAAAACCAAAACACATTTATAATGGCCAAAGGGGTATATCAACAAGAACTTTAAGTGAAAAAATTAATTTAAAAACTCCAATCACCATTGTGTAAATCACCAATACATTTATAAAAACTAAAAAATGTTTTTAAAAACCATTAAGCACTTCAAAGTGCAAATCAGGACATTTAACAACAACATGGGGGGGGGATCCCTTCCAACCATTCCAAACAAACACAAAACAAAGGGAACCCAACTAATTCCACATGATATAATTTTCCTAACAATAATAAATGACTACATAGAAATTAAATGAGTTAAAAATTCAATAAATAAATGTAAACCTAACATTAAAGGAAATATACAATGGGGTCCTACCTCAATGATGGAGAAACTTCTGTAATCCGGTGAGAAACTTTAATCACACCACCATCGCACCCAAGAGAGACTCAAACCAACCTAAAACAAAAATATTAAAAACAAAATTTATGAATCAAACCTTAAAAATAGGATCCTAACCATTAGAGAAAAGGAAACCCAATAAAGGGGAAGAAAAACACTATAGGAAAGAGATAAAGCAAAGGATAAATCACATATAATGACTTTTCATGAAATATGTAGACAAAACCACCAAAAGTGGAGAGATCTAGAGGATCCAAGGAAGGGGGAGGATCTTCCTAGGGTAGATGGGGTTTATGGGGTTGATAAAGTGGGATGATAGGGTTTAAAATCTGGTGGAAAAGAAACTTGAACCCCTAATTTTTAATGACCGGATAGGCTTCAAGGTTGGTCCACACGGTTTTCCAAACCATGGGAAAACTGTGCAGCCGCTTCTACTGAAGGAAAAACTGGACTAACACTTACCTGGGTCAAGGAGAATGGTTGTGAAGAGGATATTTTGTAGGTTCTTTCTCCTACCACATAGTTTCCTAGGCTGGGTGTAGGGTTACTACTAACTATACACAAACTATGCCACTAGTCTGTCCAACCCAAAAATTATCAGTTTTCCTTAAAACCTCAAAATAAACCCAAATAGAGAAGCTAGAAAAAGGGAAAATAGAAATAATAACTCAAAATATGAAAACATTCACACCTGATTCTCTAGATAAATGTTCAATAACCCGACCTGAACCAGAATAAAGGTGAGCTTAAAAACTCAGGTGTCACATTTCTCCCCACTACAATGCTTTCTGCCCTTAGAAAACCAACTCAAGGCTTACTCGAAATAAAACCCAATACTTCCCTAAAAATCAAGAATATTCCTAAGGTAATAAAATGAAGATACTATCAAAAAATCTCCGAAAATAATATAATCTAACAAGAAGAACTTAGGAGACCAAAACAGAATCCCAACTAATTGCCACCCACACCCAATGTTTGTACAACTCCAGTTGATCAATCCAAAAGACATATTATTTTTCACCACCCATAATTCATTCTTAAAATTAAAGATCCTTAACAATAGTAGGAGGAACACAATAATCCTCCCAAAAACAACAAATGAAAATAAGATACCAAAATAGGGATGCCCAAATGGACTCCCCACCATAAGAAATGGGATTACACCCACGGTGGGCCTCCCCACCATAGGAGCTGACGAGTTATAATGAACTTGAGGATTTTCCCACACGAACCTAGGACCCCAACCACAAGGTTAGGGGATGTAGGTCCCATCTAATGGACACTCGATACCATTAAATATGTACACAATCTGATCAACATTCCCTAGATAACCACCATAAAACTAAACTTAACTAGAAGAAGTAGGATGCAAGGGCCATAAAAAGGATGCCTACATTCGATGGAACACAACCATTGAAATATTAAGAAAATTAGACAAAAATGCCTCTTTATAACTAATGAGAAAACTATTACACCCATATGGATTATAATGTGGAAATAAGTCTCCCACACCACCTTCCACTAAATAAAACAACTAAAAACAAGACAACTACACATGAGGCTTAAACTACCTCCACCTCCCATGTAGAGAACAAAAATTAAACCAAATCCTTTCAACACCAATGTGGTTCCCCCGAATATGTGACACCTTCACTCTGATACCTATGGATGGAGCTATGATGATGAAATCCTCTCCTACCTCATAGTCAGGCTTCAAAAAACCCTAAATAGAACACACAGATCAAAACTTTGAGAAACGCACTTCCATTTAAATAGAAGTTCACGAGGATTTGAGAAAATATCCTTATAATAGAAATAAAAATAACCACCACAGAACACAACCATGCATGACTATTACAATGATGGACATTATAATAAGAGAGACCCAGAAATAACCCCAAACAGTGCCCTACTCATGCAAACGGGATGGGGTGACCTTCGAATAATTGGGTCTGGATTCATGGTGATTCTTGGAAACACCCCGACAGAACTGCTTCAAGTGACCCCAGCATCCATAGGTGTGGCAGGTTCCTGGAGAACTTAGTCATGATGGTCTCTTATGACTGATATTTCCACACTAATGATTTCTCGTAGAATTTCACTCTAAATAGGTTGATGAGATGTCTGAAGGCCTCTTAATTACACCACCAACACTGCCAGCATTTGACCACTTCCCATTCATTCTACTAGAATACACTTCACTATTTTCGAAAAATGGAGGAAGGTTGTCCATCTCAATCCATCATACTAAACTAGATTCAGTAGGAAAGTCTTGCCTCACCACATCATAAAAGGTGGTTAGGTTTATCTCTTCCACCTTCAATTGCATCTCATAACGGAGCCCAAGCTCAAAATTCCAAGCATTCACTAGATTGTTTTCAACAAACCATAGATCATATAGAGTCAGGTCTAAGAAGGGATCAGATAATTCCAACACAAATCCAACACCTTGCTAAAGACCTCACAAATCCATCCTATTCCTCATTGTCATCATCTCAAAAAAGTACTTTTGGATTAATGAATTCTTGAAGAAATTCCATGTAAGATATTTCCAAGACTTGATTCGAGAGAAATACTTCCATCATTTCTTGGATGGACCTTAAAGCATAAAGGTAGAAAACCTTACCTTCAATGCCTCGGGAAACTTGAGGAAACTAAAGTCCCTCTCAATCCTCTGCATCCACTCCTTTGCCTCAATAAGATCAACTTGACCATAGAAAATATGAGGATTTAACTTCCAAAACACTAGGATATAGTCTATGGGTTAATCAACTAGATATGTACCAACCAAAGATGCATCTTGGGTTCCATCAGACCTTTGTAGGGGAGGACACTAAGAAACAAGAGAAACAAGGTATTTGATCAAAAATAGTCCAGCAATATGGATCCTCCACATCAAACATCACAAAAGAAACATCACCTCCAAAAATAAAAGGGACGCGACACACCACCACAAGCTATCAAAACATAAAATTTTCTTTTAAAAGGCATTTTAAAAGAAAGCAAGCTTGAAAAAAATTCCACACCCACCAATGGTGTCCCATGGGCCTTACCAATTCACGTTATCATGCCATAACGGACACCCCACCATTTTCTCATAAATTTTTATGCATATGGTCACTCATGGAAACATAAAAAGTGAACCATTTAACTCACCCTTCATTTTCAAATCCCATATTTCTCTTTTCAAAAACCTCTATCCACAGAAATCTTCAATCCCATCCAAATCCCACAAAAACCCTTTTCAAATAAATTCCAACCCTTCACTCAAAACTCATATTCCATATTTTTACGTCAAATCTAAAACATTTCATTCATTTCAAAAAAATTAGAAAATTTCTCAAAGATTTACCAACCACCTGATCAAAACAATTTTCATTTTACCTCAAAAATGAATTAAAAAACCCAATTTTTCACTTACCCAAAACAACTTCATTTCCATTTTTAATTCACTTTTTTAAAATTCAAAAAAAATGAATTTTTAAAACAATTTTCAGAATTAAGAAAGACTTAAATGATTCATAAGGGGAAAACTAGCATCAATGGGTGACATGATCATATAGTTGGTGGTCATATGCCAGTCATGCCACCATAATGGGGGGAATTCTAGGTTAATTTCATTGGATCTACATGGATTTATATTCCCTACGAGCTCACAGAGTCCACTACCCAACTCCCTTTTCATTTCCCAATATCAAAGAATCCATAAGAACCAAATATATCAACAAACTAGGACATTACATGGTAACCCGAGGTTTGGAATAAGAATGAGTTCGTGATGCTCTTCCCACACGTAAAACTCAGCCCTAAAAATAAAAATACTTCTACCTTGACATCCCCAGGTAATAATTGGTACTCTAAAAGAAAATTTCTCAAAAGAGACGACTTTCTCTGATACAATTTTTTCACGAACCAACCCACGTTGACCCAGAACCGTTCACCTCAGCTGATCTATGGAAATGCCCATGAGGCAATCTTGATCCTCACAGGATGAAAACATGCTCTAGGGGAATCAATATATTTATTGGGAATTATTTCTAAAAATAAAATAAACAAGGACAATAGAATAAACATAAAATAAAACCAAACTCAAATTGATTTCTAGATTTTACAGCATATACATTTCCAAATAAAAAGAAAATAAAGCTAAGAAATAGACAAAACAGGAATAGCCAAGCTGATACTAACACCAAAAGTACATCCATGTAACCCCAAGGGTCACTCTCCAATCAAACACCAAACATTTCCTGTGGTGACTAAACCAAATATGAAACCTGTAGGAGACCTAAAAATAAAAAAACACTAAAGTCATGAGTATTAAAACTCAGTAGGTAGGCCGAGATTAATATATTCCCAATGCATATAATTTAAATAAAAAACCTTTATTTTTAGTTTTGAAATAAAAACTATAAACATAGTTTTTCCATACATTTCATTTAAAAATAAAAAAACATGACCCATTTGCCTCACATTTAAAAACAAGGATCATTCAAGGAGATAAGTTATGTTTATAGAAGATAAGGATAAAGGTAACCAAATAAGTAAAAATTTCATTTTACCATATAAAGAGAAATAGTAAAAAACTTTTTCATTCACAATGTTTTTCTTAAAACCATTTTAGAAAAACTACATTTTCCCAATTTTCCCAAAAGAACACCCCAAACCAAGAATAAGTGAGTGAATACATACAACGAGGGAAATTAATAATGATAATAGTGTCGGAGCAACACAGGAACACCTAATAACTCAAAAGAAAACTAGAACATACTATATATATGACTCATCCTGAAGGCATTCCCTACATGATGACATCATAATGCCCTAATTCCTGACCATCACCCTACCTTTCCTGGTTGAGGGTCCCGATCCCATAGCAATAAACCCATGTATCCATTATTTATGGTCCATTACCTTGTATAATATCATATAATATTGTAGAAAATGTTCTCATAATTCATCTTTGTTGTGCTAGGTTCCCATGCTATGTTTGAAAGGGGGTGTGCCAAACAATTCAAGTAGCAAGTCAGACATATATATATTATCATACACTCCCACAAATGGAACCACCCCAGCCTCCTCAAAGATCAGACCATGCCTTAAAGAAATAATCACAAGGGTGGAGCCCCAATCTGAGGACAATCCTACAAATTTATCAATAAACTAGGAAATGGATCCCTCCTAGAGATATTTTCCAAAGAACTAATTCAAGATTCCAAACGGGCCTTATATAATTTTCATAAAAACAATTCATTTCATAAATATCCATACACAAATCCGTTTTATAATCCAAACCACCCTTAAACACCAAATTTAATTTATAATGGACCAAGGGGCATATCAAAAATAACTTGATGTGAAAAAATTCAATTAAAAACTGAAATCACCATTTTTAACATCACAAATACATTTATAAAAACGAAACCACTTTCTTAAAAACCATTAATTAATTAATAGTGCCAACCTAGCCATTTAACAACCAATTGGGGTGAAAAATCCTTTCCAACCATTCCAAACAATAACAAAACAAGGAGAAACCAACTAATTCCACATAATACAACTATCCGAATAATAATAAATTCCTACATAGAAATTAGAGGAGGTGAAAAATCAAAAAATAAATGTAAACCTAACTTTAAAGGAAATATGAAATGGGGTTATACCTCATGGATGGAGAAACTTTGGGAATCCGGTGAGAAACATCAATATCACCACCACCACATGAAATAGAGACTCAAACCAACCTAAAACAATAATATTGGACCCAAAATGTAAGTATCCAACCCTAAGAATTGGATCCAAACTGCTGGAGAAAAGTAATTCCAAGAAAGGGGAAGAAACCCCTAGAGGAAAGAGAGAATGTAAGGGAGAAATCACTTATAAGGAGTTTACATAATTAATCTAAACAAAGCCCAAAAAATATGGGAGATTAAAAGGAGACAAGTAAGGGGGAGGAACCTTCTTAGGTAGACGAGGTCAAGGGGTCCAAGAAAGAGGAGTGAGAGTGTTTAAAATCTTGTGGAATAGAAACCCAAAACAATAAATTTTAATGAACTATCAGGATGCATGGTTTTCCAAACCATGCAGAAAATGTGAGACCACATATGTCGAAGGAGACACTAGCTGCACGCTTACCTAGAAAAAGTCACATGACCGTACATAGGGTGTGCTATAGGTTTTGTCTTCTACCTCATGGTTTACTAGGTTGGATGCACGGTTACTAATAACCATGCTCATAAGCTGTCCAGCCCAAAAATTCTCATTTTTCTCCAAAACCTCAAAAATAAACCCAAAGAGAGAAGCTAGACCAAAGAAAAATAGAAATGAGACCTTAAAAGATTTAAACTATAACACCAATTTCTCAAGATAAATGGTTGAGAAGACAACCCGAACTAGTAAAGGTGAGCTTAAAAATATGGGTGTGAAAATTATCCCCACCATAATGTTTTTTACCCCTGGAAATACAACCCAAGGCTTACCCGAAAGCAAAATCCAGTACTTCCATACAACTCAAAAAGATTCCTAATGTATGGAAAATGAAAACACTATCAAAACATACCCAATAATAATAGAAGCTAACAAGAAGAACTCAAGATACCAAAATGGAATCTTCGCTAAGTTCCACCCACCCCTAAAGTTTATACAACTCCAGTTGACTGATCCAAAATTCATATAATTTTTAACCACTATCAATTGAGCCTTAAAACACAACATCCTAAATGATAGAAAGAGGAACACATCTATCCTCCCAAAAAAATAAACAAAAACAAGATACCAACTCGAGGAGGCCCGAACGGACTCCCCACCATAAGAAATAAGCTTACACCTGCGGTGGGTCTCCCCACAATAGGAGCTGATGATTTCTAATGAACTTGAGAGTTTTCTGACACGAAACAAGGACCCCCACTAGAATTGGATGGGAGGGAGGTTCTATCTAATGGACCTTCAAGACCATGGAAAACATACACCAACCTTTCAATGTTCCCTGGATAACCACCAATAAACCAAACATAACTATCACAAGTAGGATGTAAGGTCCACAAAATAGAGGCATGCATTAAATGGAACACAACCATTGATATCTTAAGAAAACAAGATGACTATGCCTCCACATAACTAAGGGGAAAACTCTTACACCTATATGGGTAACAATTTGGAAACAAGGTTCTCGAACCATATTCCAACAAATGGAACAATAGAAAACTATACAACTATACATGAGGCTTAAACTACCTCCAACTCCCATAGAGATAATAGAATATAATACTAAACCTTTCAAAACCATTGGGGTTCCCATGACTTTGTGCCATCTTCACTTTAAGACCTACAGCTAGATCTCTGATGATTGAAGCATCTTCTACCTCATATTCGGGATTCAGAAATCCCTAAACATAACACACATATCAAAACATCAAGAAACACACTTCCACTAAAATTGAAGTTCACATGGATTCAGTAAAAACCAAACTTACAGTAGAAATAAAAGGAACTACCATTGAATTCTACAAGACATGACTATTATAATGACTAACATTACAACAAGAGAGATCCATAATTGACCCCAAACAGTGCCCCACTCTTGCAAATGGGTAGGGGTGTACTTTAAAGAATTGGGCATGGATTCACAAGGCTTCTTGGAAACACCCTGACAGAACTGCTTAAAGTGACCCAACAGTCCCTAGGTGTGTCAGGTTCTTGGATCACTTAGGAACGATGGTCTCTTATGACTGATATTTCCACACTGATTATAGGTCACAACATTATGCCCGAAATAGGTTAACGAGAGGTCAAAATGCCTCTTAATTCCCCTACCAGCATCGCCAACATCTATTTGCTTCCCATTATTTTTATTGGAATCCTATTCACCATTTTCGAAGACCAGAGGAAAGTCTTCCATCACAATCCCTCCTACTAACTCAAATTCAGCATGGAAGGCTCACCTCACGACATCAGAGAAGGTGGTTAAGTTGAGCTCTTCCACCTTCAACTGAATATCAGAATGGTGCCCAAGATCAAAATTTTGAGCCTTCATGGGATCATTTCCAACATACCCAGGATCACATGGATCTGGGTCTAATAATCGATTATAGAACTCCAACATTAATCCAATACCTTGCTAAAGACCGTATAACTCCATCCTTTTCCACACCATCATCATCTTAGAAAAGTAATATTATATAAATGAATACTTGAAGAAATCCTAGGTAAGATATTTCTAAGATGTTATTCAAGACATTGACATCCACCATTTCCAATTTGGGCCTTCGAGCATAAATATAGCAAAATTTACCATCAATGCCTTGGAAACTCGAGGAAACTGAAGTCTCTATCAATCCTCTGCATCCACTACTCTTCCTAAATAGGATCCACTTGACCATAGAAAAGAGTAGGATTTAACTTTCGGAACTCAAGTAAATGTTCTATGGGTTGATCAATTGGATTGTTCACTAGAGATGTTCCACCCAAAGCTAGATCTTGGGTATCCATCAGACCTTCATGGGGTCATACACTAAGAAATAAGTGAAACTCAGAATTCGATCAAAAACCAGTCCAAGAACATGGATCCTTCACATCAAACATAACAAATGAAACATCATTTCCAAAAATACAGGGGACTCGACACACCATCACAAGCTATCAAAACAACAAATTTTCCCTTAAAACACTTTCATAAAGAAAACAAGGTTGAAAGAAATTACACACCCACCAATGGTGTCACATGTGCCTCAACGATGCACATTCTCATGCATTACTAGGCACCAAAAAATTTTCTCATAAATATTTATGAATATGATCGCTCATGGAAGAACCAATGGTAAGACATTCAACTCACCCATCCTTTTCAAATCCCATAATGCTCTTTTCAAAAACTGCTACCACAAAAATATGCAATCCTATCTAAATATCACAAAACCATTTTCAAAGAAACTCCAAACATTCAGTAAAAACTAATTTTTCATATTTTCACATCAAATATTAAACATTTCATTCATTTCAAAAAAATTATATAACTTCCCAAATATTTACCGGCCAGCTAACCAAAAACTTTTTCATTTTACCTCAAAAATTTATTTCACAAAAACCAAATATTCCACTTACCCAAAGAAATGTCATTTCCATTTTAAATTTATTATTTTATAATCAAAAAATTATAATTTTTGAAAAAAATTTAGAATTAAAGAAGACCCAAATGATTCATAATGGTAAAACTAGCATCGATGGGTGACTCTGTCATATGGTTGGCGGCCATATTCCAGTTATGCCACTATCACGGACGGAATTCCAGTATAATTTCCCCAGTTCCACATGTCTTTCTAGGATATGCGATATCAAGAAAGATACTACCCAACTCCCTTTTCATTTCCCAATACCAAATAATCCATAAGAACCAAAAACACTGACAAACCCATACATCCCATGGTAACCTGAGGTTTGAAATGAGCTAGGTTCCCAATACTCTTCTCGCACATAAAACTCGATCCTGATAATCCCAATTCTACTACATTGACATCCCAAAGTAAAAAATGGGAACTCTAAAAGAAAGGTCCTCAAAATATATTACCTTCTCTGATACTATTTATTCATGAACCAACCCAGGTCAACCTCAAAACGGTCACCAAGTCGATTCGCAGAAAGGCCTGAGAGGCATTCTTGATCCTCCCAGGCTGGAGACATGTACCAGGGGCATCAATAGTGTTATTGGGAATGGTTTAACCTAATAAAGTAAACAAGTACAATAGAATAAACAAATAATCAAACCAAACTCAAATTGATTTCTAGATTTTACACCCTTTAAATTTCTAAATAAAAAGACAATAATGTTAAACAATAAAAAAAATAGAATAACCCGGCTAAACCAGATACCAAATAGCACCTCCATGTGACCCCAAGGGTTACTCTCTAACCAAACACCAATCATTGCCCGAGGTGATTGAACCAAATATGGAACCTATAGGATAACTAAAAACAAAAAAAAACACTATAGGCATGATTATTAGAAAAAGTAGGTAGGCCAGATTAATCTATTCCCAATGCATATCATTTAAATAAGGAAACATTGTTTTTCAAGTTTTAAATACAAACAATAAACACGAGTTTTTGATAATTTTGTGTTCAAAATAAACAAAACATGACCCATTTCCCTCACATTTAAAAATATAGATCATTCAAAGAGATAAGTAATGTTAATAAGGTATAAGGATAAGGGGAACTAAATAAAAAAACTTTCAACTTTTCTTATAAAGAGAAACCGGGAAAACACCTGTTCATTCACAATGTTTTTCTTAAAACCTTTTTAGAAAAACTACATTTTCACAATTTTTTCAAAATAATACCCAAAACCAAGAACAAGGGAGTACAATCACATAATGAAGGAAATGAATAATTATTCTACTATCATAGAAACATGGGAACACCTAGGAACTCATAGAAGAACCATAACATAATATACATGTGACTCATACTGAAGGAATTACCTACTTGATGACATCATAACTCCCTAATGCCTAACAATATCTCTACCTAGCCTAGTCGAGGGACTGTATCCCATAGCAATAAACCCATGTATCCACATAATATAGGCCACCAGATAGTATGATGACCTATACTAGTGTGTCAAACATTCTTAGAATTACTATTCTCTATGATAGGATCCCATGCTATGTTTGTATGGGGTTGTTCCAAAAAATTCATGTAGAAATTAACACACATATATATACTATCATACACTCCCACAACTGGAACCACCCAAGCCTCATCAAGAAGCATCTCGTTCCTTAAAGAAAGAATCAAATGGGTAGAGTCCCAAGCTAAGGACATTCCCACACATTTATCAACCAACTAGGAAATGAATCCCTCTTAGATAGGTCTTCCAAATAACCAATTCAAGGATACAAAATGTCCTTATAACATTTTCAAAAAAACAATTCATTTCATTAATATCTATACACAACCTTATTTTATAATCCAAATCACCCTTCAAAACCAAAACTCATTTACAATGGCCCAAGGGGAATATAAGTAAGAGATTAATGTGAAAAAATAAATTTAAAAACTTCAATCACCATTTTTAACATCACTAATACATTTATAAAAACTAATCCACATTCTTATAACAATTAATCACTTCAAAGTGAAAACTGTGCCATTTAACAACCACTTGGGGTGAAAAATCCTTTCCAACCATTCCAAATAATCACAAAACAAAGGGAAACCAAATAATTCCATGTGATATAATTTTCCTCACAATAATAAATGCCTAATTAGTAATTAAATGAGTTAAAAATCACTAAATCAATGTAAACCAAACTTTGAAGGAAATATGCAATGGTTTCATACCTCAAGGATGTAGAAACTTTTAGGTTCTGCTAAAAAACATAAATCACATAACCACCACACCCAAGAGAGACTTAAAACAACCTAAAACAGCAAGATTAAACAAAAAATTTATGTATCCAACCCTAAATATCAGATCCTAACCACTGGAGAAAAGGAAACCCATAAAGGGGAAGAAATCCCTAAAGGAAAGAGAGAAATCAAGAGAGAAATCACTTACAATGAGTTTCCTTGAAGAATGTAGAAAAACCCACCAAAATAAGGGATATCTAGAGGAGAGAAGTGTGAGGAGCCTCCTAGGGAGGATGAGGTAAAGGGAGATAATAAATAGGGGTGAGAGGCTTTAAAATTGGGTGGAAAAGAACCCTGAAACACTAATCTTTAATAACATAGAAGGTTGCACGGTTTTTCCACACGGTTTTCCAAACCTTGAGAAAACCATGTGATGACCTCTTCTAAAGGAGACACTAGAAAAAAACTTACCTGGGCTGAGGTGTGTGGCCATGCAGAGGCTATGTGGTAAGTTCTGTCTCCTACCACACGATTCCCTGGGCTAGGTTCACGATTACTATAAACTATGTGCAAACCATGCCCTTGGCATGTCCAACCTAAAAATTCTCATTTTTATCCTAACCCTCAAAATAATCCCAAAGAGAGAATATAGACAAAATAAAAATAGAAATAATACCTCATCATATTTAACCCCTCACACCTAATTCATGATAGAAATGGCTGAGAACCTAACCCAAACTAGAATAAAGGCAAGCTTAAAAACTCAGGTCTAACAATATTTATTATTCTTATTGATTTCATTATTGATTCTGTTGTACTTTAACCTTACTAATAATTTTATTTCACCCTTATTTTGTTTCCTTTACCTAGTATTTCATTAAGTATACTAATAAATATATGGAATGATATACTATAAGTAATAAAGTTATCCTCACAAAAAAAATATGTTGAAATTTGTGTATTAATTTGTAATACAATACTTGTGTATGTATCTAGTTTACCAGAACTAATAAACTATTTGGTTCGTTGGGATTTTATTTAATTGTATCTTATTCCAATATAATTGTAGTAGACACTGGCTTTGGGTTTTCTAGGGTCGTTTCACAACATTTTTTAGAAGAATAATTCAATCGTCCTTATCCTTTTGAGTTTAATGTATTGGATCTTGAACTTTCCATTATTTATTTTAATCCTCTATGTTCAAGATAATGATTAGGGGAGGAGAAAAAAATATATAAGTGAAAATGAATATTAACTTCAATGGATATGGTAGTATTTTTTTAAATCCTTCATATATTCGCATTCCCTATATTTAACAATTTATTTAAGAGTTAAGAATTTTATGCTACACTTATATTTCTTGCACTATTTCTTATAGATGATAAAATATTTTCTTAGGAATTCCATCATACCTTATTTTTAAATTCCTTTTTTGATGGTGTTGAATGGATAATATGATGGAAAGATGAGTAAAGATAATATTTAGAATATTGATTAGATGAATCGTGAGTTAGAAGGATTTATGGATTTATGAAATTCCCCAAATAGTTTTATGCTTTGATTTTAAAAAATTTATATCAATTTTTAGATTATTATTATTCGTACCAATAGTGATTTAGCAATATTATATATTTTTCACACACTCAAGAGGCATTTTAACCATTTGGATATATTTTTTCAAATATCCTCCTTTTTAAGGGATTCTTAGGATATTCATAACTCTTAGAACTTTCATTTTGATCTTTTTTGAAACATGAACATTTTAAACCATGTTATTAAGATTAAATTAATTGATTTATTATTTTATCACTTTTTACCTGTTATAAATACCTTTATTTTTATCATCTTAAATCCAAAGAGACTACAAATTTCTTTATATGAAGCCACATTATAAGCATATTTATCCTTCCTTTCCTATACTTAGTATTTTTTTAAAACTATATAATGAAATTAATGTATAGGAAGAGAGGGTTCATAATATTTAGAAGGATAAAATATACTTAAATGGAGAGAATGTGAGGAGGTATCATTGGTTTTTGTGGAAATTTTCATAAATTTCTTTTTATTACGATTTCACATATACAGTCTAAAAATGTTAAAATAATAAAACAGATTAAAAGGAGGGTGAGTAATTAAATGGTCTCATAATTATGATTTGTGATCCTTTGAGAATAGGAAAATGAGTTTTGGGTATTATAATTTTATGTAAGGGAGGATTTTTTCACTAAGCCTTAAATTATATATCAGGCATTGTACTTAATGTTTAATCTATTTTTAACTTTATTTTCAAATTTTCAAATCAACACATACTAAAATCTAACCTTAAAGCTATTATAACCTTAAAATAAAGTCATGTTAATTATTTTGGATTAATTTACAAGTATATATTTTGACATATTATAATCTTATGGATAGATTACATATACTTGATATTGATCCTTACTCCAAACTAAATTATATTGAGTAATTAGAGGAATAAATTTTCCAGCAGTGTGGATCACAAGTGTGCATGAATATTAAAAATAAGTATAAATATTTGAATGAAGGGGAATATAAATGTCATAATTTAATGAGTAAAAGAAAAATACATAGATGATTGTTTTTATTTAAAATATAGGATTTTAATAGATATGATTTTTGTGATATTTTAAAAAAAATTCCTTGTTAAAATATTATTTTAATTTATTAATCATGACGTTTATATCTTGGATATTATGGATTTTATTTGTTATTATGTGGATATCTATACTTGAGGAAAAGAAAGAGTTTTAATTGTATGGTAATTTTATTGATGAAATATATGTTTGATTTTTTATTACATATTTTATTGATAATTAAGTTACTCTTTCCAAATTTATTTTTTTTCAAATTTTTATAGAATGATTAATCATTTATAGAAGTTTGGAATATTTTAGATAAAATTATGTAAGTGAAGTTCGTACATGTTATGGTACTTGAGTGGAAACACCATGGAATATGATGAATTATGAAATTGTGAGCTTGGGATAAAAACATGAGTTTTGGCCCCAATGAATATGTCATACTAGGAAAGGAAATAGTGGCCCAAAATTGATGTAGATGAACAAGTCATAGAAAGTGTTGAAATTTTCAAGTTAAAATGGGATTCACTATGGTATGTTGCATGGTGTGGTAGTTGAAAATAAATACTAGTTGTAACACCACAAGATTCCTTGGTACGTTATCTCTTCAAAGTAATTCAATAACTTGTAGTATATGCAACACTAAGTTCGAGCTCACCACGACTTACCAAACTAGTCATTCAAAAAAATGGTTATGAATAGTATTAACAGTATTATGAATTTTATATACTATATATAATTTTAACTTATGTATTATGTGTTTCTTAGATATATTGTAAGAACGAATTAAATTTTTCAGATACAAAAATGTATTTTTCAAAAAAAAAATGCAATTTTACCACCTTTTAATGGCGAACCGTTTTTAAATCCAATATTTGAAACTTTTATATATTCAATTTGACAAAATAATCTTCTTATCTAGAATCAGGACATAAAAATTTAGTTTTAATAAATTTTTTGTGTTTCTATGATAACTTTCATATTTATGTGAATAGTAAAAAATACTAAATTTTAATTGAAAACAAAATTTTTAATAAAAATAATTTATAATGTTCAATTATACATTTAAATTTTTAGGGTATATAATTAGATTATATTTTTAACATTTAATCCAATTTTTGTCATTGTAATTAATTTTACTTTGAAATTATAGATAAACAATTGTCAACTTTTTGATAGTTATTGTTTCTTAAAAACACACTATTTGATTTGACAACGAGAATTAATTTTAAATTAATTAATGAAACTTCTATGTTTTTAATTTTGTAAAATAGGAATCATTTTTTTAATTCGTAATATCAAATATATCTTAGGCTGAATATTTGGTATTTTTCTAAAAAACTTCAATTTTTGATGAATAGTAAAACCACTTAGTAGTAGTTAAAAAACTGAGTTTTTTCATTTAAATGAAATTTTACCACTTTTATGAATTGAATTTTAAAAATACAGCATACATGGTTATTATCAGTAAGTAAAATTTGGGTCAATAAGATGAAAATAATTTTTGGTGAATAGTAACTTTTCACTTTTATTTACTGCGGTTAAAGGTAAATAGGGTCATTCAAGGTAAAAAATATATTATAATAATCCAAAATTACCTTAACACTTGTCCTAACCTTATTGGATGAGTCATGGACGACCAAGGGCATCCTTTGGTCGATTGTGGGACCCCATGGATCCACTTATGAATGATAATGACACTTTACTTTAATTAACTTATAGTAAAGGCAAAAATGACATAAACAAATATCTTTTAATAAATAAATTTTTACATGGGGTTATATAACTCATATTTTCTAATATAAATAATCATTGGAAATATATAAATATTTACTAAATTATCGTATTTTTTTATAATTTTTAGACATCAAATAAAATAAATTATTTATGACATAATAATGATGAAGTATTTACCTCATTAATAAATGATTTAAATATATAATATTATTAATATTAAAACAATATCCAAAACCTGTCCAATTCTTAATGGATGATTTTATATAGACCGTGATTCATCTTATCTTTGAATTTAATTTTTTTTGGACTTTTAGAAACCAAATATCACTATATAATAAAATAATATTTTCACACTTTCTTAAAGAGCCCCTCCTCCCCCTTATAAAAGGACACCACTTCTAACCCATTCCACACACCTCTCAAGCCCATTGGATCATCCAAAACCTACCCAAATAATCTCTTAAAATCCCCCTATTTATCCTAGGAGCCTTACCTTAGGTAGAATGCACTTTAATAAGTTCTTTTGGTTCAAACCATAGGAAGTTACCCAAATTAAAGGTAATGCTTTCTCTTAAATTCTTTTATTTTATTTTGTTTTATTTTACTTATCCAACCCCCTAAACTCTTTTTATTAATTTCTTCTATAACAACACCAGTATACTAAATATACTAGGATTTTGTTATGAGAATTATTCGAACTACACTTACACACACCTCCATCTAACGGGTGAAGAACATACTGTTTCTGTGGATGGAAAACTAACGCCTCATGAAACGATGATTGTTCAATTATCTCCTACCGCCTCTTATGGTGGTCATTATGATGGAACTATATTTATATATTATATATATTATGTTTATGTTTTCTCTATTCTTCTGTAATTTTCATTTACAAACACACCTTTATGCTTTCCAATATGTGTAACCATGATAATTTCATTTGAGGAAGTGCGGACTATCGCCCCCTCAAGGTGATATGATTCGTTCATGACATACATTGAACATATAAAGCATGGAGTTAATTAAATTATGTAATACATATATCATATTATATTATAATGGAATTATAATATACCTATGTATCATTAAGTTTTTATTTCATTAAATATGAAATAGAAATGAAAGCAGTGTTCATGTGTACGTACGACTTACCGTCTCCATGAACGGTTCATTTCCTTTATTATCACAAAATATCACGAACTAATTATAAATATATATATATATAATGGATATATATGATATATATTATATTTAAATCATGAATATGATAATTTAGATAGTAGACTTTTCACCACATGGGAAATTTGTAATTATAACATGTTCATTTTTGACTCAAGTACCAAATATCGACAAAACGACCATTATTAACTTAAATGATTACATAATGTTTATAACATGGTAAAAATTGATATAAAATGAATAATAAACTTTAAAAATGTTCTTAATAAAGTATAAATTAACTTTAGTTTATTATTCAGGATATTAAAGAACGAACGAGTCAAGTCAGACACAAGGTAAGAGGATTCTTATCTCACATTTAATTCAGTGGGATTTCAATTGTTCGCCACTTATTTCTTGAATGTGGTGTATTTTGTACTACCATTTGATATATATTATCATGATTCTTTTTATATTCATGGTATTATTTTGGTGGTTAGTAATTTTTGGTCACAGGACTCGATTGAATACAACAAGGTAAGGATATTTCTTATCTCACTCTTAATTTTGTGAGATTTCTATTATTCGTAACTTATTTATTGCATGTGGTGTATTATGTACTTCCCATGATTTTATTCTTGGTTTAATATAATTTAATTTATGGGTATTTACATATTCATTGTATGATCCTTCTTTTATGGGGTGTATGTTTCGTGAGTTACCAAATCGGTAATATTATTTCAAAATTTCAATTTCCACTCATTGGGCTTTACGCACACTTCATTGATTATTTTACTCCAAGATTATGTGTGTAATCACTATTTATTATTTATGTAGTAATTTCCACTACCCTTTGTTTAGATATACTTTTGATACACATAATCACTCCATTGATAATTTCTCAAGTCATTGATATGAACTTGATAAGAGTAATCATAACTCAATTTCCATTCATTGAGTTAAACATCCAAGACATTGGTGTTGTATTTACAAGAATAGGTGTGAATTTACTCTGATTTATTTAGACATAATATCCAATCATATTGGGTGTGTTTATATTTGTCACACGTAATTGTGTCGTTGATTTATCCTTAACGTAAGGTTATGGTCTTTATAAGGGATTTCATCTCAATTTACATTCCATTGAGACTTATTTATTGTTATACGCCAATTCACTTTTATATGGTGTATATAATGTACTATGACATTGTATATCATGAATCCCTTTATTCTCATGATATTATAAAGTGTTTATTACCTCAATTATTTTTTTTCAAATTTCTCTCTTTTGGTTAGGAACTCTAACTAAAATATCATTTTAAATGTTTTAAAGGTTTATTCTTCTAAATCATTCTCATTAATGTACATGTTTTAAAAATGGTTTTAAGGATTTATTTATATGAAAATTAATGTTTTAAAATTAAAATTATTTTTAATAGTTTCAAAGTGTTATGGGACACTTTGATTCAAAAATCTATTTTAAATGGCTTCTTGATAAATAGTGAGACTTTTAAATGTTTTCAAGAAAAAAGGGGATATTTATCTCAAATAGTTTTGATGATTATTTTCATCTATGTTAATATCCTTCATTATTCTCAATTGAGGTTGATTTATCATAATAAAATCATCCATATTGTATTTAATGAGTTATGTTTGACTATGTATGTTCTATTTTTATGCCATTCCTGGTTTTATGTTAAAATATTGACATTTCGTATACTAGTTTTAATACGAATGTTTTTATTATGTTTAACCCTTTAATATGAGGAATTCATTAGACTTAGTAAGTGACATGTGGAGCTCGCTATAGTTCCTCGATGTATCAGTAGGTCTCATGAGACAATTAGACATTGAATTTGTCGAGGCCTTTCCCAATTTGATATATGGTTTTGGCCAAGGCTTAAATCATTTTTAGACGTCTTGGATGAGGCCTTGACAAAATGTTTCATAATTTCTGGAATTATAAATTACTTCATTATGAGATTAGCTATTTATATTTCATGTGGTTATTCGACTAGTAGAATACCCATGACTATGTTTTATTATGGCATTATTTACTCTGCTCATATTCCTTCCATAAAGTGTAAATGTTTATTATTTGTAAAGGCATGTGTTTTCAATTATTCACCATGCCTAATGTTTATGTTATCTTACACTGTATTTATTTCTCCTAATAAGAGTTTGACCTCACCCCTTTCTTATGTTTCATTTTCCCCGGATATGAAGAAGTTAGTTATGAGTGACTTGTGGGAATAATCATGGAATCTTGGATGTTTCTAATAGAAAAAATTAATGTTGTTTTTGTTTTCAAGTTGTAATATTGAACTTATGTATGTATCTTTTTTCCAAGACTACTAAATTGATCGGTCCTTCGAGACTTGATTCCTTGTAATCATGCCAATGTATTAAAGTAATGCACCAGCTCCTTGATTATAGGGTCGGGGTGTTACACTAGTACATAGAAATAGTAAGTTTAAATGGTTGCAGTAAAGGGATGAAATAATGATAAAAAGTTTTTGGGGACGATTTAGTTAGCCATTCAATTTTCTAGAGATACCTATGTCATGATCAAAGGAGACTTTTCAGTGATTCCTTTGTTATGGTGAAATAGAGATCCTAGATCAAAAATTTCATAAAAGATAGTCAAAAGATCATGGTGAGGGGATATTTAAGGTTATGATGAGTAAATATATGGGATATGATATAGATATCTTAAAATGAGAGTTTCATTTAAAATAATTTCATGGAAAATAGATTGTAAATGGCCATTTTTAATACTATCATTAAATGGTGGAGAAAGATTCAAGAAATTCAGAAGTCGCATATTTCATATTTTGTAGAGAATTGAAACTATCATTAATAGGGAGTTATAAGATATATCATTTTAAGAATTTGATTTAGAGTCAAATTCATGGATATAGGGAGTTATATGATATATCATTTTCTATAAAATGAAGGACTTGTCTTGGATATTGGAATATACACATCAATAAAAAGATGTGGAAATTTAGTTGGAGGTTACAAAGGATTTATGGCTAATGTTAGATCTTAGATTTAGGGTTTTCATTCACTCTATGATGTATAACATGGATCAATATCTTAGTTATTGTGAAAAAATGAGGTGGTAATCATATTGTTCTGAGTTATATAATGAAGGGAGATTAAGTAATTGATTTATTTTATTTCCAATTTTGATTCTTATTGGGTTTCTGATTTAAACATTTATTTTGTATCTTTTCATATCTATTTATTTATGATTAGTTTTTACTTATTGATGAATATATTATTTACTCATTAAATAGTAATTAGATTCCTTCTTGATCATTGATTGGTTTAAAGTATCTCTGTTTAAATATATTATTGGATCACTTAGACTTTATAAAAATCACAATAATTTACCATAATATAAGAGGATTTTATTAATTCGAGTGTAAATTCCTAGTCAAAGGGTTTACTAAGATCTAGTTTTGATGACAGTAAGATCGCTCCTTAAGAAAATTAGAATTTAAATTATGTAATGAGCCTAGATTTATAAAAACTCAGTATGGTTGTATTAATTAATAATCCTTTCATTAGTTTTAAATTTCTTTTTTATTAATTCAATTGATCATATTGAATTTCAAATTAGGGTTTTCATACTAAGATTCCTTATCTCTATGGGTTAAAACTCAAACGTTCTACATACCATACCTTGGTAATTAGTGATTAAAGAGATGAAATATAAATTTTAAACTTGATTCCCACATTTAATTAACGATGCCTCACAAGAAGTCATGTGTGATTGTGTATGTGTGTGAATAATTATTTTTGTATATATATATAATATTAAGGAAAATAATATTATATATATCTCTCAATTAGATTATGTTTTTTTCTATTTGATAGCTCGACATTCTATCATTAGTATAATTTTTATATTTTATTTTTTCATTATATTTTTCATACATACCCCACTTATATGAATCTTCCTCAACTTCCCTAGAAAATTCTAACCTAGTTTCCACAATATTAAATATTTCTAAGCCACCCACATTAATTTTTAAATCGAACTGACTCACCTCAGTTGATCAATTCACTACATGTAATACTCTAATATATATGTTTCTTATATCTACCTCCATATTCTACCCTTGACACCTCTCATAAGGTGAAGTAATACAGCCAAACATTTTCATCACTGTCTACTCCAATCTATTTGTATTCTAATGATTAAGTAAATAGAGTTCACCCCTCCATGATATCACTCACTCATAACTATTGACTCCCCATTTATATAAACATATCATAAAACTCAAAAATATCCATCACATGTATATTTTTAAACTAGGATACCCTATCTATATTTAGATCCTCACACACATTTATCCATTGTACAACATCAAGGCACCACTGGCACTATGTAACAGCCTGAACATGATCAATTTATAATAACATTATTTATAGAAAATGTTGATTTACTTAAATTATAATAAACTTTTATTTTTAAAATTGTATAGAATTATAAAAATCATTACATTAAAAATCCACACTTCCAATCAATGTATATTTTTTTCTATAAAAAAATTATTAAAATAATACAATTACTTCATTCAAGAAAAATATCTATAACTAGAAAATTTGAAAAACATTTATCGTTTATAATTATCCTTAAACCCATTAAAATAATTTTAAATTGTGGGATGAATATATAAAGATCAATAGGGGCTATAAAAATATTTTGAACCCTTCATGACATTGAAATATATGAAAACTCTTGAAAACAATTATCCTTTAAATAATAAACTATGAGTGCATGAAAACCCCATAATCACTCATGAAATAAACTTCTTAATGAATCCCAAAAAACGATATCTTAATCTTGATGAAAGAAATAAAATAATCATTAAGTATTCTTAGTACATAATTATTTTCAATCGCTAGTGAAATCACCCTTTCAATAATACCTTCAATGCAATAACCTAATCAGTTACTTGCAAAATATTTTCTCGAAATAATAAATCATTACCTTATGAATTTAGGGGATATATCTTAGAAACATCCATAATAATCTGTGATTACCATGTACCATAACAAAAAAAATATATATGATATTGAATTCCATTATTTTATGAATAAAATTCAAGCACAAATATTTAAGTTAACTGACAAAAATAATATAATTTTAAAATAATCAGTTAACTAATTCCTTGTTGATAGGAAAATGAAATAAAAAAACAAAACTTTGATAATGGATAACAAGAATATGAGAAATAAATTTATTACAAAATACTAAATATCAAGGGTTTATATAAACAACTAAACCATTTAAACTAAAAGTTTAAAATAAAACCCCTCACATAGAATCCTGACTCACCTTAGACATCTTCTAACTTCTTGAAAAAAAATTATATTAGTTATTCACTTGCTTTAAAACATATTTCATTTTTATTTTAATTATTATTATTTCATTTAATTAATTTATTATCATGTATTATTTATTTGTTAGATTAATTTTTCTTGCATCATATTTTTTGAGGTCGTTGGGTCCATAATTTCAAACCAACTTTAGTATAATAGTAATAGGTGAAAATATATTCTTAATTATTCCATAATCTCTATAAGTGTAAATTTATAAACTTTATGTCATTAAATATGTGGATGAGTTCAATAGTCTCTGGAATAGTAACCATTTAAAAAATATTTCTCAATAATATCATTTTTAAGATTAAAAATATCTATGATTGTTTAGTTTTATTTTTATTGTGATGATGGATATTTTACGATTAAGAATGAAAATTATAATGATATTACTTGAATATTAATATTATATTATATCATGAAATAAATTTTAAATAATATCCATGAAATATGTAACTTTATTAAAAACTCATTATTTACATAGGTAGAGTAAAACCACCTTGACGAGTCATGTTTTTCAAAAGTATTTAGAATAATGGAAAACATAGTAAATATTTGAGTTTTATGAAAATATTATCTTATAATTAAACTACTATTTTATAGTTAATTTTAAATATTACTTATTCTATTGAAAATATAAATATGATAATTCAAATGAAAATACTTTTTTTAACTTATAGTTTGACATAGTAATGACATATGAAAAAGAGTTTTGTGAGAGGTAATTGGTATTTATCATAATTTATTGATCAAAAGGATACATAAAACAATAGAATATAACTATGGAAGAAAAATTATTAGGGGTTTAAATATTTTTAAGACCAATAATGACAAATAATAAAGGAGAAAGAGACTTTAAAACCCTTACCTCTTTCTTTGAGTTTCCTTATTTGGATTTAGTCAAAACCATTTGGAGAAGAAATTTTTAGCTAGACTAGAGCCTTATAAATTTGTAAATGGGTGTTAATTGAGGAATATAGATAGAATATAGAGAGATAAAATGAAATTAAATTTTTTTTAGAATGGTTATAACAGGTCCCCTTTTATATGAAAAATTTGATTGCATTTTCACAAATATTCAGTATTTTTGGGTCAAGAATTTAATTTTAAATTGGAAAGTGGATCATAAATAGAAAATAAATGATATTTTATACCATTACTGAATTACTAATTTATTAAAGATAATTTTTTTTAATTTTTATAAATTTAGAAATCATTTGAAATAATAAATACCATTTAAATTAATTTTGAGGGTTATTCTTGTGATTTTACAATAAAAGTATAAAGATATATACAAATATATATATATATATGGAATTAAGATTTAAATATTTAAATAGTTTATTAAAATAAATTCACTAAAAATCATAAAAATCACATTTTTCTTCATAAGCTTATCATTTTAGAAATTTTGAAATCACTATTTTTTGACTTTTCTCCTCCATGAACAAGTGTTCCATCAACACTATATATTCATTTTTGATAATTAACCAATTATTTAATTTTAAACCATATTACTTGAATAAATATAATTTATGATTCATCAATTTTATTATTTAAAATCAATCATGATATTATTTATTCCCATTATTATAATGATAACTTTTTAAGATAAAAATATTTCTTTTCCTAACTTTCTCAAGCATTGGGTAAGTATTTGGGTTATTATCTTATTATATAAATTTAAAAATAAAAAATAGACATCAAAATATTTTGTTATTAGTATTATAAATATTAAAATTCTAGACTATCGTTATCATCACTTACATATTTTCTAAAAATCAATAATTTTGACTTTTCAAGTGTTGCAGAAGCACTACATAAACATTGATAATTATTTTTGAATTTATCTTTACATAAAAATTAATTCCTGTTAGTTGAGTAATTTTTAAATGATATTTTTTATATATAACATTTAAAAGACATCACATAAATTTTTATAATTTTCAATATAATTTTACATTAAAATGTAATATTAATAAGTATAATAAAAGTTAAACTCAAATTATTATTTTAAAAAGAATTTGAATTCATATGTGAAACTCAAATTATAAAACATTCAAATCAAATATGAACATTAAAAGGTAATCCCTTAATACCTTAAATAGTATAAACTAAAATGAAAATACCATTTACCATCTATTAACATAATCTTTCATCAAAATTAGCGATTATACATCTCATTTACTACAAAATGTCACATCTTGTTTTTTTAAAAAAATAAAAAATATATTTTATCTATTTTTATATGATTATTCAAATAATATTATCCTGGCCTGAATGGCCCAAAGGCCTTCATTTTTATTGATTTTTGATAACCCTCCTTTCAAGGGATAAGAGGGAACCCTTATAAGGCCCGTAGGAACAGAGATTACATGGCCCGTAGGCTTAGGAGATTACATGACCTGAAGGTCTTAGGGAATTCAACCAGACTATCTACAAGGAACTGCCCCTCCCCAGCATCTTCATATTGATAGTATCTATCCACCTTTTCATGACCATCTGGCTAGGATTCCCGTACAAGAACAGGATGGTACTGATGGCATAGCCATACCCTCTCATCCTGACAATCCATTTGGCTCTGCTCTGGTGAGTGCACCTGCTCTGAATCCTCTTCTGGGGATGCTCCTTTTTTGTAGTGTGTCTGGGGCCTGTATTCATGTCGCTCGAAGGCCTTGGGGTGTCTATAAGGCCTTAAGGTGGCCCGAAGGCCTTGAGAATCAATTGGCACGAAGGCCTTGGGTGGTCCGAAAGCCTTTCATGACTCGAGGACCAAACCGGTGGCCCGAAGGCCCAAATGGATGAATAGTTCTGGTTGCTACAGTACTAAACAGTACCTGCTACCGTACTGCAACAATACTGCTATAGTAACCCAAAAAATATACCTCCACCCGGATTTGATCTCAGGTCTATTGGATGCACCTAGGGAGTCCTCACCAACTGGGCTGAGGATCTTGTGCTCAAACAATATTATCCATTTTACTAAAATTCACCTATAACTATTAAATAGTATATTTTAAAATAAAACCCATAAAATAATATATATATATATATATATATCTTAGAATAACATATATTACATTTAAAAAAAAATATATCCTTGTTTCATATCATGCCAAAATATTTTTATATTTTATTCAAATATTATATATCATTACAAATAAAATAAAATTGATATAAAATTCATTATAATAAAATTAATAACATAAGAAATATTATCTCAATTTTGATTAAATCAATAATAAGTTTTAGGGAGAAAGAGCATTGCCCTTATTGTCAAGGTCTCATCTTTCTCTTAATAATTATTTTTATAGATAATTATAAAAATTATAATTCCATAATATATATTAAGACACCCATAAATTATTATTTATAAATATTCATAGATACTACATTCTCTCCCACTTAAATATATTTTCTCCTTGAAAATTTTTACTCATTTTAAAACTAGTTGGGATAATTCTCCTTTATAACTTTTCTACGTTCCCATGTTTATTTTTCAACCATATGATTTTTCTAAAAAAATTAACAATAAAGGCTAAAATATTTTGAAAAAAATGATGTCTATGATCAATAATATAAACTAGTTTTTCCTCATAAGTAATATTCTACTCTAATTATACTACTTCAGGGATTAATATATGAGATACATCAAGCATATATATATATTTCCTTAATAAAGAAAAAAGAAACACATTATGAAATAAAGATAAAATTGGAGGTGAGGATACTCAATAATCTACTAATCCCACTTTATACAGGATTTTTGATCAACTAATAAATCATGGGATTAATTTTTCTTTCTTTCAAAAATGAATCACGTATTTCTATAGATATATTTTTTAAAAAAATATGATCTTTTAAATCAAATGAAATATCATTCCATTGATTATCTTAGTAACTCTTTTCCCTATATTGAACTTCTTTCATATGAAATTTAATAAATTTCACTTTTTGAATCATCTCATTCCCCAATTCATCTCCCAACAACTTGCTTTTCCGAACATCATCCTAACAAGGTAATGTTTGATACCACTTTCTATACGATGATTCAAAAGGTTTTATCTAAATACTTGAAAGAAAATTATTATTATAAAAAAAATCAACCAATGAAAGGTGTTAATCCAAACCTCCTTGATAATCCAATAAAAAAGATAAAAGAATATTATCCAATGTTTTAAGTTTATACTGTGATTTTCCATCATGTTGAGGATGAGAAGTTGTACTGAAACATAATTTAGTTCCTAATTACATTTTAAGTCCTTTCCAAAAATTAGATGTAAACCTTGGATCATGATCAAAAATAAAATAGATACAAACTCTATGTAATTATGTTATGTATTTAAGATAATAACACGAAAGATTTTATAAATACATACTATCTTAAATATGAATAAAATGTCCATATTTAATCAAATAGGAAATAACATATCATATCACCTTATTTAAATGAGATTTATTTAGAAATACCATGAAAAAATATATGGATATATATTCCCCCATCCATTATGGAATTGATAATGGATGAATAATTCATTTCAGTTTTTTTCATTGAAATTTAATTTATATAAAAATCAAACAATTCAATGTAAAATCAGTAATATCATTCTTCATTACTTCCCAAAAAAATATTTTTTATGATTACTATTAATATTTTTTCTTCCTATATGAATATAATATAGAGATACATGAGTGTTACTAAATAATTAATTTTTAAACAAAGATTCACCTTGTACACACAACCTATTTCCAAATATTATGACTCTTATATCATTAATATTAAACTCATGTAACTTTCCTTTATCAATTTTATTTTCTCTTACAGCCCATTATCTTATTTTTGGGTATACTTTATTCTTTACAACATGGATGATTGTACAATTAATTGAATCAAAAGAGAAGATGTTTATGTATACATAACTTCCAATTAAATTTCATTAAATCATTAACTAATAGATCATGATCCAAATGTAACATAGCCAATGATGCATTATATTTTTAACTAAAATCATATGATTACATTTTTTCATTACCTGGATGATAATGAATAAAGAAATCATTATATTTTATCAATTATAAACAAATCTTTTGTCTCGTGTTCAATTATTTTTGAGTGCATATATACATAAAACTTTGACAGTTAATATATGTGTCACATTTCTACCCATATAAATAATTCCTCCAAATTTTCAATGAAAACAATTAATGTTGTAATCTCAAGGTTATGCATTAGAAATTTTTCCCATAGCGTTTCAATTTCTGCAATAAATATGCTTTAAACTAATCATTTTGAATAGAAAAATATCAACAATAATTTGATGAAGCATCACTATAAAAATAAAATTCTATATTTCATAATGAAAATTATAAAACTTGAGCATTAATCAGTCTTCTTTTTAATTCAAAAAAATATTCTTCCCAATCCTTGGTCTAAATGAATTGAACTACCTTTTGAGTTAACTTTCTCAATGGGTTAGCTAACCTAACAATGTTTTAAAAAAACCATCAATAATAACCAACTAGTCCAAGAAAAATATGAATTTATATGATATTAATTGGTCTTAAACATTCTTCCACCACTTTAGTTTTAATAGGATTCCCTATTGTACGAAATTTTGTTACAAAATACCCAAAGGAAAAAAATTATTGTATCTAAAACACGCACTTACTAAATGTTCCATATAACTTATTTTCTCTTAAGGTCTAGAGAACAATTTTCAAATTTTTTCATGATCATAAAATATTTTAGAATATACTCTAATATCATTAATAAATACTAAGAAAAAATTTCTAAATATTCTCAGAAAAATCTATTCATCAACAGTATAAATACAAAATGTGCATTCATTAATGAAAATGACATAACTATAAACTTAAAATGGTCGTACCTCATTAAAAAATGACATATTAGTAATATCTTCTTCTTTCTCCATCAACTGATGAAATCTAAACCTGATATAAATATTTTAAAAGTATTGATCTCTATAGTTTTGATCAAACAAGTCATAAATATAAGAAAAAAGATAATTTTTCTGCATAATATTTTTATTGATTGGTTTATAATCAATGAAAATACTTATAGAAACATACATATTCTTTAAAAATAAATTGGGAGTAACCAAGGGTGAAGTTATAGGACTAATGAATCCCTTTTCTATAAATTCTTGTAATTTATTTTTCAATTTCAATGGCTCTATTATATCTATTTAATAGAGGGGTTTGGAAATTTTATTAGAATCAGAAATTAATTCAATAGTGAATTCCACGTCTCGATCAAGAATAACACTAGGAAAATCATCAAGAAATATGTCCAAATATTCATTTTCCACTAAAATATCATTAAGTATGAAAATTTAATTATTCTCAATAATATGAAAAAGACAAATTTCACCACCCTGTTTTTTAAATATTTAATATTATTTATAATTTATCACTGGTATGAATTTATTCTTAAATAAAAATAGATACTCATTATAAAAATTAAATATAACTTTATTTGCTATAAATTATATATTATCATGATATATTTAAATAAAATTCATATGCATAAATAAAATTAAACTCTAATATAAGTATAATAATAATATTTATAGGTAAAATAATTACATGGATAATTATATAAATATTAATATAAATATGTGTATCTTTAATACCTTAAATATAACTTTTTATCAAAATTTATGTTTTCATTTCTTAATATGATATTTTCATATTACTATTAAATTTACTAGAAATAAAAGAATGTTTCGATATAGGATCAAACACAACATTGTCATAATTTAAATAAATAAATAAGGTACTAATCAACACTTAATCCCTAATGGTAGAAAATTACTTCTTTCATATGATCTTGATTATTTCCACCTTTAATATTCAAATATATACACATGTTTTCATAGTGACCCATATCATTACAATTAAAACATTTATATACCAACTAAAAACCATTTTCCCACTATTAGTCTTTTTTATACTAATTTATTTATAATCATGAGCCATATTTATAAATTTACCACACCAGCAAAAATTTTCTGATCTTGTAAGACATTTTACAAAAAAAATTACACATTTAAGAAATTAGGTATTATTACCTCCAAGTTTCCATGTTGGTTGTTTCCCCAATTATTTCCAACTTGATCACTACTTATCCTTTATGTTATAAGATACAAACTACTCAATAAACACCATTTCAAACTTATCAACAAATAAAAAAATTACCTCATAAATATTAAATTCAAAAGTAACCAAACCTATCTATAAACTCAATTTCAAACCTAATTAAAATCTTTAAATTTTAATTTTATGGTATAAAATAAAATTTTATGCTTACCAGGACAATAGGGTAAAATTTTCTTCATATATAATAATTTATTTCTCTTTATTTTTCTACAACTCTAGAAATTTCCTTTTCATTCTAATTAAATTCATTTAGTAAAATATTTTTCATGAAAAATATCATTAAATCCCTTCTATAACATGGTATAAATATCATTATTCTCATTGGTGTTCTTAATTAAAGGCCACCATTAATAAAATTCACCTCAAAGATTATAAACTACAAGATTTACCTTCAAATGATATAAAAAATCAAGACTTCAAATATCTTCTATAACGAATTTATCCAAAATTAAGCTATCACTAGGTCTAGGGCTCTAATAAATGATAAAGGATATTGTCTCATTAAATGACCCATTATTGAAATATTCAACAGTGAAAATTTTTATTATTCCCTTGTATGGGTATAACTATTTATGGCATATATTAATTAAGCTAAAAATACTAAAAAATACTCAACTGCAAATCCAACCATTATATGTTTTTTATTTGTAAGGGTATTTTCTTCTTGTTTCCTTCCTACTATATTCACCATGTTACCTCCAAGAAATCCCATTATAAAATAGATATATATTAGACAAAATAATTTCCAAACCCTTTGAATAATCAAATCCATATCATTTTAACATAAAAACAAATTAATGTTTTATCCATATAAAACCCTATATTGTACCCATAAATTATCTTTCCTTTTTTATTTACCAATATCCTAACCTAAAAAATAATCATAACTCAATTATGATAAAAACTATAACGATTTGAGAAATATTATGCTATAATTGCATGATTTATAGAAAAAAACTTCATTACATACATTCTAATGACCTTTATGGTTTAACAGATTAGGAAACCTGTTACATTAAAAAATACACACTTCCAATCAATGTATACTTTTTTCCAAAAAAACAAGATCTAAAATATACGATTTCTTCAATATAGAAAAGTATTTGTAACTAGGAATTTGAATTTTTTAATTGTTCCAACTCATGATTAAACACTATAAAATCATTTTAATATGTACTATGATAAAATAAATCATAGTAATTAATATAAAATGAATCTAATGCCATTCTACCATTTTTAAGGGTCCAGATCTATGTTGTATATCCCTTGGTGAGTTTCTGAAGCCCATGGTTTTCATAGGAGACCTAGAGAAGTTATGGAGGTTTTTAGCTTATAAAATATAGAATAAAATAGAATTAATGATTTTTAATGGTTTTTCATCATGAATTCATAGCTCACATCTTGTTTAAGATCCTGATTCGTAGTGAAAAATACATTCATGTCTTCTAGGAGGCTAGTTCACAAGATTCTTTATGACATAAAATAAATCAGGGTGAAATAGTTTAAGATGATGTGTTTTTTTTCTGGAACTTAAAACATAATAATTACATGATGTGAAATGGTTTCATTCCATGAAAATATGTTGTTCATCACAACTTTATAAGTTACAACACCATGGGTTTTCTCGAACCACATGTCATTTCTCTCAATTTCAAGGCAATATGTGGCACTTTTTTCAAGATTTTTGGGATCCCTTCATTAGGGATAGATTCTCAACATCTTATTTTTGATTAATTGTATTATGAGGTACATTATACCTTTTTATCTCATGGTTCTTTGATCCAAAACCTCCTGGTTCTTCTTTCCATGTGATAGAGGTTTCTCTTTATCATTATAGTGGTGTTTTTGTTGTTCTTTGTTGGAGTGGTTGTGGTGAAGTGTCCTTATAGGGATATAGATTCTTGTGGTATGGGTGATTGGGATATAAAATGTTAGTCCATTATAATGTGAAGAACATTGAAACATTTGAGTTAGAGAATTTTTTTCTTCTGCAATTTATTTACATGTAATGAGAAATTTATTATGGTTTATCACTTTTGCTTGGTTTCATTTTTCCTTTTATTTTTAGCTTAGTATGGTTTTCTTAGAGTATCTATATTATAAAATGATGTTAATAATGAATTAATAGTTCTTAACCCATAGGTTTGGTGTCACTGAAATGAAAATACTAAAAATATGTTAATCTTGATAAATTATGGACTCAAATAGGATTATTCCTAGAAGGAATGGACTACACCACAATGGTCAATGAATGTATCATGAAATAATGTTAATGTTTAATTTAATGGATAATAAATAAATTAATGGAATGATGTGATAAAAATAAAAGTAATTAATTAATGTAACTCTTAATAGGCTTTTGTGCTTATAGGATATCTACTCTATAGTAGTGGTAGTTGGGTTCCTGAGCGAAGATATCTATAATTGGTCCTAGTTATAGTTTATTCCCATAGTGTGGTTGTGATCTATATTATAACCTATATATATTTAAATTTTATACGCTTCCCCACCTGTGACGGTTAGGGAAACTAACACCCATTGGACTCTAGTAAGGTGTTTTCCCCAACATCCTGGTGGGAGGATGGATGGTTTAATACCCCCTTATAGACACATTGTGTTCTCTTTAAATTTACTTATTCTAGTATTCATGGTGGTTTACTTTCCTATATATGTGATGAAGGATATGTGGGATTTTTTTATTTCACACAAATATATCATTGGATATATTATCCAAAAGATTATTATAGGTATGATGTGTATAGGCTATGATGACTTGAGGTACTTACTCAGTGTATGTACTATGATGACTTGAGTTATAATACTTGATGCATGATATATATCATTTGGGATGTGTTGAATCTTATAAACTACTCAATTAAAATATATATATATGTGTATGGGATGATGTAAAGTAATGATGCATGAGTTTCATGTTGTGATGCCTTCCCCAGATGTCTTCAGGATGGATTGTTTTGGAGAGAGGTGGCTCAGGATGTGTGATGTTGGGGTAGAGTGAAAAATCAAGGGGGAAGTGTGAGTGGGGGTAACCTTGATGTTTCATTAATATATTATATTATCTATTATTTGTGATAGTTGGTGAGTTCTATCCATTGTGAGTCTAGGAACTTAGTATAAATATTTATGTGATGAGTTAGTTTTACTATTGTTCAATGTACTTTATCATGCTTTCTTATCTTTTCCATGAGAGTCTTTAAAGATTATCCTACTGAGTATACTCTTATTCTCACCTTATGTATATATTAATAGTTTTTAGGTTAGCTGAATAAGTTTGGAGATCGGGTTGGATTTTACTAGATCATGTTTTTTCAGGTTTTTTTGGGGTTCGTGGTCACTACCATTTTTACATTTTGGTACTTGAAGTTTTTCTTTTAGTTATGTATTACTCTATGAAATTGCATGTTAGAACTTCGGGTTCCTTTATATATATGTATGAGTAGGTGTCTATTGGTGTATCCATATTTTCTCTCTCTTATTCGTGTTATATTATAGAGTAATTCCTCCCGTATGTATGTTTATTATACCCTTAGTTCTATTCTCCAACTCGAGTCTTGTTAGAGGTGGGACTTTAGCAGTCACCATCCACCTTCTCTCATTATTAGCCTAGTAGGGATACCCTTTGGGGGTGGGTCATGAGAGAGTGGTATAAAAGGTTCAGTTTGAGGGATATGAATGAATATGGAGTCAATCATAGGTGATATTGCATGGTTTTTAAGGAAATAATGTCATCTAAGTTTAGTACGCAATGTAAACATTGGAGATTGGTTGAGACATGGGTATTTTAGAAACCCCTATGATCTAATGCACAACCCTTTAATTTTATTGATCCAACTAAATGAATTGATATTGGTTATAGGGTAGATATCAAGGAAAGGATCATGAATCATACCTATTTGTGTCAGTGTTTAAAATTGGTAGACCATGGGATAAGTTAAAACCTTAATAAGATAAAAATTAATTAATTAATTAATGTTAAGTATTCCATATTTTAGGTTTTGGAGCTCTAAAATTTTGTTATTTTTGTAGGAATTTCTCTAAGTTTTTGTTCCTAGAAGTTTCACACTGAATATTTTTAGTAGGATGTTCCAATAGATCGCCGCAAAGTTGAGTCCGACGACGAAGAAAATTTTAGGAGGAAACTCTGATAGTTTCAGTGCTAGTGTCTACTGAAGTATGAGGGATTTTTTCAGATTTAATAACAAAATTTTATTGGAGGAGGATGATAAAATTTCTTTTTGATCGATGCTTAGAATATGCACTTATTTTCATTTGTTGTGACAATGTTGTGTGTATTAGTGAGGTAGTGGTGTTTCATGTTCCTTAGATATCACAAGTAGTAAGAAATCTCATGGGAGAAGTTCAGAGACTCACTCTGAGTAGTGTTCCATTATTAGACCATGAAGGTGGCCAATTACCAAGTATTTTTTCACCCTTAGACCAGGGAGTTATAGTGTTCAAGAGTTTGGAATCTATTTTTGAACCCTTCTAAAATAAGATTCATACTAGTTTCTAGATGATGATGATAGGGTGAGAAATTTTGTGGAGGATTATTATGTAGAAATCTAGCGCCAAATCAAAGAATTTATGATGAAAATGTATCATGAGGTGTTGGTGATAGATGAGGTAATTGAGAGGAGACTATCCAAAACTAGATCATTGGAAGTGGTGAGTTGTTAGGATTCATCATTAAGTAGAGTTATTGTTTTAGGGTCCCATTAGTTAGGAGAGAATAATTTTAAGTTGTCTGGGGTAGGTCTCAGCCCTCAAAATCTCATTTCTCCATAGGTGGAGAGTCTCAAACATATTTCAAGGGATCATATGTATGTTTTTATTATATAAGATATTGTCATCAGTTGTGAGAGTTGCCAAAAATTTTGAGTATCTATTTTTTCCATGTTTTCTGATTTAGGTTCCTCCATTGAGGTGGTTTTAGTTAAGGCAGTAGTAGCAGGGTGTTCCAGTTTGGGTTCAGCAGAGAGGAGTTAGGGATGTCCTAATATAGCACTGATATTATCATCATCTTTAAATTTTATAGAATAACCATGGAGGTTCTCATCAATAGTGTTAGATAGTCCATAGATTATGTCGTGATAAAATTCATGCTTTAGAGTTTCTAACATTGGGTGAGCCAGACGTCGTTCAAGGTACCCTTTTCCTTTTGTATACACTGGCGCATGCTTTGTTTGATTTAAGAGAGACATAATCCTTTATATAACTTACCCTCATCCATTATTTGGGACTTTAGGTAGAGATCCTTCCAATCCACTTGGCATTGGCAACACCATTTGTAAGTCGAGATGACTGGTATAAAGTATGTAGAGATTGCGAGCTAGTTTTGGGACAATATCACTCTTGGGGAGACTTCTTTTGATTATGGATAAAATTGTATAACATAATCCTAAACATGGATTTATTGTATTCATTTCAGGATTTCATGGATTCATTTAAGAGTTTTTTTGTGTTTTATGATGCTGATGGAGAGCCAGCAGTGTTTGTTAGTGATAAGACCCTTAGATGGTCCAAAGATATGTTTTTTACTTTTCTTATTTGATGGATGAGGTGATGATGAGTTCATTGGAAGTTCAATATTTAGTATTTACGAGGGTTGTAGAAGAGTACCCTGATGTATTTATAGAGTATTTTTTATCATTACCCCATCTATTGGAGATCTAGTTTGTGATCAATCTAAATCCATACTTGTCTCCTATCTCTATGTCTCCATATAGGATGTCTCCTTTTGAGTTGTGAGATTTTTGAGTATAGATCAAAGATATGCTACATTGAGGTTTTATTCGGATGAGTGTGTCACCTTGGGATACACCAGTTTTGTTAGTGAACAAGTTTGATGGTGGTTTATGCCTTTTTATTTATTATCATCACTTAAACCTAGTGATAGTAAAGAACCACTATCATCTTACATAGGTTGTTTATTTATTCGATCGGCTAAAGGGATCAAGTTGGTTCAAGAAAGTTGATTTGTGTTCAGGATATCATCAGATGCGTGTGAAGGATGAGGATATTCAGGAGACTTATTTCTATTTCCATCATGGGCATTATGATTTCATTTTGATTGAATTCATTATGATGAATTATCTAGAAGTGTTCATGGTTTTTAAAAATACCTTTTCCATGGAGTTCCTTTATAAGTTCATGGTGGTTTTCATCGATGACATCCTTGTTTACTCTATATCTCAGGAGCATGTATAGATTCGGCATTCAATTTTAGGATTACTTATTCATGAGAATATATTTAGGAAGTTTTAGAAGTGTGAATTATGGGCTAATTAGGTCTATTTCATGAGGAATGTCATGTCCCAGTAGGTATTAGTAATGGATCCTTAGAAGATAGAGGTGGTTTTTTCTTGGGTATCTCCCAAGATAGTTGTAGAGCTACAGATTTTCCATGGTCTTATAGGATATTACAATTGGTTCATAGCCGATTTCTCTCAGTTTAGAATCCTATAACAACCTTGACTTGAAAGGGTTAGGTGTTCTTGTGGGATGATTAGGCTTAGGCATCTTTTGAGTACCTGAATAAAAAGGTGGTTAGTAATCCATTCCTTTTTTAGCAGAAGGAGTTTAGTTTCAGGTTTTCTAGGATGCTTCACAAATTGTCTTGAGTTGTTTTATGTAAAATAGATCAATTGTCTCTAACGAGTTTCAATTGTTATGTCCCCATGATCATAACTATGCCACTCATAATATTAAGTTGGAATAATTTTAATTTTATTTGATGTTTTAGTGACATTACCTCATCAGTGAGTGTTTTCTGGTTTTTACTGACCCTAATATCCTAAGTTATTTCATCTCACATTATAACATAAACATTCATTAGAACCAATCGATGAAATTCTTGTGGGATTATGACTTCAAGATTTTGTATACATCAGGAAAGGGAAATGTTATAGATGATTCTCTAAGTATGAATTCATGTAGTGATGCCATCAATAAATTTTTTATATTTATTAAGAGTGAAGGAAGAACTCTCAGTGATGCATCTAGATATAAAAGAAATTGGAGGCAGAGTTTATATTTTCAAAATAATGGTGCAGGCAACTTTGTTGTAGTGGGTGGGGTACTAGTTAGGTGATTTTAAGGTGGATATCTGGAGGGATTCAGTTGTTTTTTTAGAAATTCCCCTGATGGTTTTCTTGCAGGTGTACAACACCTGGTGTTATTTTAAGAAAGGATTTTCATCCCTTCAATGATTCATGAGATAGTTATATATTATTTTCATATCTCCCCTTATAGGTACATCCCAGTGTGATGATGATGTACCAAGCTCTAAGAGTTTATTTTTGGTGTCCAAGGTTGAAGTGTGCACTTTTAGAGGTTGTTTCTCGAAGATTGGTCTACCAGAAGGTAAAGGTTGAGCACCATGTTCTTGGTGGTTTTCTATAAACATTAGATATTCCCCATTGGGAGTAGGAAGACATATTAATGTACATTATTACCAATTTACCTTGAGATAAGGGATTCTATGATAATTTATGTTTTATATTGGATTATTTGATTAAATCATCTCACTTTATAAATATAAGGGAATTTATCTTAGTAGAGTTTGTATCGAGGTAATATTTGGAGGATGTGGTGTGAATCCATGGATTACTAAAAATGATTATCTATTATTGAGATCCTTGTTTTACCTACAGTGTTTGGAGAGTCCTACAGGATTATTTTTCATCTCAGTTATTCCATAGAACTACTTTTTATCCATTGAATAATGGTCAGACATAACAAACCATATAGACCCTTAAAGACATGTTGGGCTCTTATGTCCTGGATTTTTGGGGTTCATCAATGAGGAACTTTAACTTGGGTAATTTTTCTTACAATAATATTTTCCAATCCACCATTGTTATAGTATCGTTTGATGCTTTGTACAGCCGGCCTTTATATTCTACGTTGTGCTGGAATGGGGTTGGATAGGTAGCAATTCTTGATCTATAACTAGTATATAATATGAAATATATGGTAAAGGTAATTCATGAGGGGATGAAGGTAGTAAAGGATCATCAAAAATCCAATGACGATCATAGGATGAGACCTTTAGAGTTTGATGTTTTAGATCATGTGCTCTTGAAGGTGAATCCTCATCATGGTTGATGATGGTTTGGTTATGTTAGTAATCATTCTCCTTGGTTTATTGGACCTTTATAGGTGTTTTCGCATGTTGGGGCTATGGTGTATTGAATAGCACTTCCCCCTCAGATGATCCTAGAACACTATGTTTTTCACATATCACGGATCCACTTTTAGAAACATGATGACTCTCATGTCATTGATTGAGGTGAGATCGATGTTGATGATAATGGAACCTTTGAGGATAAAGCTCTAGAGATCTAGAACATCTGGGATAAGGTCTTTCATGGGAATGTTATTCCCTTGGTTTGTGTCTTGTGGTAGAACAGTGGCATGGAGGAGGGTACCTAGGAACGTGAGTCACATAATATCACTTAGTACCCTAAGTTGTCTGATGTTTAGATATTCTCTTATAATTTTGTTTGTTTTATAGATGTTGAATTTTCTTGTTTATGAGATGGTTCCTTCTTATTACTTGTTGGTAACCATGCTATTTTTTGATAGGAATATACCCTAGGAGAGTGTTTAGAAGAATGTTTTTTCTTTTTATTGGTTTTGTGTTATTCCTCTGATGATGTGGTTGAGATCCTAAGATGAATATATCTTTTAGAGATATCTCATAGGGTGGATATTTGGATGACCCCTTTTTGATTTCTATCTAGGTTTGGTTTTGGATTCTCTAGGATGAAATTTATTTGAGAGGTATCTAATGTGAGGTCCTGGATCCATGAATTTAGATCCTCTAAGAGATTTCAAATCTCGTGGTTCTTAAAGGAATCTTAGAGAATGTATGGAGGTCTTCGGATACTAAAACATGGAACACAATAGAGTTAATAGGGTTTCACATCATGAACCTGTGGTTCACAGCTTGGATGAGAGCCAGATTCATTTCATGAAAGTGGTCCATAGCTTGTGTGAGTCTTGTACATAGGATTCTTCATGACATGAAATAAAAAGGGTTCTAATAGTTCTAGGCAACACGTTTTTTATAGAACATAATACCTGATACATAAACAATGTAAAAGGGATTCACATTGTGAAAATATACTATATAGCATACCTTTATAAGTTGTATCACCTCTATTTTTCTCAAACCCTTTTCCTTTTATCTCAATTTCCTGGAGATCCACGATGCTCACTTCATAATTTTTTGGATTCCTTCAATAGCTTCCCATGTTCGACCAGTGGCTTTTCGAGGTATGTTATACCTTTTTCGATCATGTTTCTTTGATCAGGATCCTCCCTATTCATCTTTCCATGAGTTGGAGATTTCTCTCCATAGTTATAACATACTTTTCTTAGTTGTTTGTTTGTGTGGTTATAACACAACATACTTTGAGGGATGCATCTTCTTGCGAGAGGGGTGATTAGGATCTATGATGTTGGTCCATTATCATGCAAAGAATGTTAACTCCTTTGATGTAGTGGATTTGTTGACTCTACTATATGTACAAATCATAAAGTTATCATTTTCTAGACCTTTGAATGGAAATGGAACTAGCCAAATAATTATTAAACCTAATTAGTAATGAATTGGTTGTAGTGACCGCATGTTGTTTCTTTCTAACATGATAATGTTTCACCTATTGATTTGTTAGATGGTGTTTTATCTATGTTATGATTATTTGAATGTCTTGTTACTCTATGGATTGGAATTTTGGTCTTGATGTAAAATGGTAAATACAGTAATTACAGAATTATTTGATTAATTGGATTAATAATAATTAAAGAAGATTCTTGTTTGAATCCGATGTTTCTTGTGATTTGATGTTAATAAAATTGATGTAATGTGCATATATAATTGAAAATGATCTTACATGTAATTAATGTAATTGTTAAAGAATGTGAAGTGTATTTGTTATTATTATTGATAATAATTAAAAAGGAATGTTAATTTAGAATGTTACTTCTCTAGTTTATTGAAACTAGTTTTAATGTTAAGAGCATATTTAAATTTTGATATCTTGTTATATCATAATGACATAGGTTTCATGTATTAGGAACCTATGAATAATGAATTTTTTAATTCAATAATGGAATAAAAACTAGTTTTTTGATAAATATAACTTCTAGGGAATAAGTTCCATATTTATTTGAGATAGTTGAGTGCCTTGAGTTTTGAGTCGTGGGAGCTCGTTTATGTGTGGAGGATGGATGCCTTATTTTAGGTTCTAGATTTCCCAGTTCCTAGGCTTGTTTGTTTCCTGTTACTTTTTTTATGTGATATAGAAGTGAGCTTCAATTCATATGTGATATGATCCTGGGATGGATGATGTGATATGTGGGCGGGTGAGGCATAGATGATGTTGTAGTAGTTGATGCATGTCATAGTTAGATTCACTAGTATATGCATGTGGGTCACAGGGATTACATCGTAGATGATGGAATGGGTTGAATATTGTCTTACCCATTAATGTGAGAAAGTTGGATGCTTTCTTGACATGAATATATTTAATGGTCGATGGATGGGTTTCTTATTTTATCTGCATTCCTTTCCCTACTATTTATGGAATTTGGATGTGCATGGTTGCATATTTTCTCTTGGTGGTAGTTCAGGATGGTTTTTCTTGAGTGCCTAGATTATGGAATGATGATAATAATGAATAAATTATTATTAACCAATTTGGTTCGTGTTGTTGGATGAAACTGTTTAAAGGATTTTAATCTTGATAAACCGTGGAATCAGTTTGGATTGTGCCTGGAGGGAATGGAGTTTACGTTGGTGGTTAATGAATATATCTTGAAATAATTATAATGGTCAATTTAATGGATAATAATCAAATTAAAATAATGAAATTAGAAAAAATAATAATTAATTAATGTATATCATAAAAGGGTTGTGTTTTTATAGGATATATAGTCACTAGCAGTTGCAGCTAGTTGTTCGAGTAAGGATAGGTTTAGTTAAGCTTGGGGATATGTTATACCTATAGTCTAGTTATGAGATATGTTATACCCTGTATATTTTATGATTTAAAATTCTTCCCCGCCCATTTTGTCTAGGTAAACTGACACTCAATGGACTCTATGATGGTGATTTCCACAAAATCCTGGTGGGAGTATGGATGGATGCATAAGCCCTCTGGCCCTACTCTCTTCTCTTGGTATTTACTTATACTGGTATGCATGGTGGTCAGTTTCCCCATATATGTTTGTAGAGTTCTATGATGGATTATGGTTATTTCATGCACATGTATCTCTAAATATAGTATCCAAAGGATTATTATAGGTATGGAGTGTATAGGATGTGATGGTTTGAGGTTCTTACTTGTTGTATGGGTTGTGATTTCTTGAGGTATAATACCCGATGTATGATACACAACATACAGGATATGTTAGCTCCCCATAACTAATCGGTTATTATATACATATATGTGTATTGGATGATTTGATGCTTTGATTCATGAGGTGGATGTTTTGATTCCTTTCACAGGTGTCTTCAGGATAGATTATTTTAGAGAGAGATAGCTCAGGCTGTGAAATGTTGGGCTCGAGTCGCGAACCAAAAGCATAAGTGGGAGCGAGGTTCCCTTGATGTTTCATTGTTATATTATATTCTATCTTTCATGTGAAACTTGGTGAGAGTTAACCATGGAGAGGTTGGGAACTTAGTATACCTAATTATGTGATGAGTTAGTTTCATTATTGTTCACAATTATTTAGCATTATTTCATTATCATTTTTATGAGAGGATCTAGGTAAGATCTTACTGAGTATACTATTATTCTAACCCTAGGTATATATATACTATTATTTATGTTAGTGAGGGAAGGTTGGAGATCGGGATGGATATTTTTAGCTCATGGTTTTGTATGATCTTTTTGGGCTTCATGGACAATGTTGTATTTACCTTTTGGTAGATGTAGTCTTCATTTCAATTTTTTAGTATTGTACAACATTGCAAGTTTGAACATGGTATTCTTTTATATATATGTCTGAGATGGTGTTGATTAGTGTATTTGTATTATCTCTCTCTTCTACATGTTCCCTTTGAGAGTAATTCCACCCATATATATGTTTATTATACCCTTGGTTCTATTCACCTACCTGAGGCCTACAAGATGTGGGACTCATTTAGTCACCATCTCCCTTCTCTCATTGCTTCCCTGTGAGGGTTACCCTTTAGTGGGAGGTTTCATGATACCATTTAAATACATGAATACCCATGAAAAATGATCCCCTTTAATTAATAATCTTTGAGATCATGAAAACCCTATTATCAATCATGAAATAAAAAAGATAATTAATTCCAAAAAATCAATATCATAAGTATGTATACATGGAATCCCACCTTTTATTACATAAAATTTTCATTACATGGTATAAAATATAGGATCTTTTAATGTTTAGTTTCTTGGAAAACTAGAACATAATACAGAAAAATATAAATATTTATTATAATAAACTTGAATGGTTTATTCATGGGTTCATACTAAGTACATTTATTACATCTTATATCCATGGGACATACCTCAAAGAAAATTGGTAATAATAAGGTCTAGTATGGTAAATAGTTTACATGTATTCGTGAGTAATATCAATAAGAATATGAGAAAAAAAATTATGGCATGAGAAATGAAAAAAGTGTAAAATTATAATAAAAATAACATGATTCCTAACATGTATATTGGGATAAAAATTTAAATGATACATTATTAAAAATATCACCAATTTTTTTCACTAAGGAGCCATAAAATTTACCAAGGTTATTCACCAAGTTATCGTAAAACATGTCATCTATAGAGATTAAATTCATTACCCAATGAATTAGAGTAATATCAGGGTGTACCCTTAATATGTATTATTTAATTTAAGACACATTTATAATAATCAAACATTTCATAAATAACCCTTGGGGAATAAAAAAATATGGGTTTCATATCAAAAACCTGGTATTTCAAACATGCTTAAAACATGATCATTATGCCATTTTCATCCCATGAAAAGAGAATTTAGGTTTCATTTATGTTAATAATAAAATAAAATATATCATTTTTAAATTTATGTGAATAAAATTGGAAGATAAAAAGTCTTGGGTATTCATATGAATTAATAAAAAATTATAATTTCTTTATGGGAAGAGGGAAATATTGTGAAATAATTTTGGTAGCATAACGGGTAGAAAACATGGTTTTGAAAAAGGAAAAAATGTGATGGAATAAGGGTATATCATTGATAAAAATAATAATTTTGAATTAATTTTATGATAAAAAGGGTAATATAAGAGATTAACCATGAAATTTAGAAGACATGTTTGAAAATATGTACTTGAATCAAAGAGAAAAGAAGGATAATTCCCTTACCTTGAAGAGTTACTTGTAGAACTTGAGGAAGGGAACCTTGGGGGTTGTGGACACCTTGGGGGTACTCCTTGGTAGGTAAAACTTCTAGATATGTATTTATTATGGTTTTTAGTGAAATTAAATGGATAAATTAGTAGTTATTTATAGAAAAAGTGGGGGATTTGTTTATTAATTTCCAAATATAGGCGTTAGACATCTATGTTGTAGAAAATGAAAAAACATGGGACTTCCCATGGTTTTTCACATGGGTTTGGACATTTGGGACATATTATATGTTATTTTATCTCACAATAACCAAAAATCCTATTATATTATAGATTTTTGGGATGAAATGTAAAAAGTTTACAAATTAATATTTTTAATGATAAAGTTTTCATTTTAGACTTTGGATAGTAACTTAAAGGTTTGGAAATTGATTGAAATATATTTAAATACTTTATATAAATAAAATAACATATTTCTGTCCATTTATTTTGTTTAATTAATTAATAGATCATTAATACATAATTATGAAGCCATTAAACATACTGAAAACCCAAAACTGTATTTTTACTATTCATATGAAAACAAAATATTTTAGAAAATTATCATAAATTAAGCCTAACCTAATTTTGACATGATGATTTCAATAATGATGTTTATTTTATCATAATAATTCCCTATATATGATAATTTTAACTTTTAAATATAAAAAATTTAATTTAATAAAAATAATAGCAGGTTGAAAATGCATAGTAAAATTTCAGACACTTAAATTTTTTTTTTTATTTTATCATTTATTTTTATGTAAAACTGTTTTTATCATACTATTTCATTAAAATAAGTATTATTCATAATAACTTAATTTATTATAAAGAAATTACCTCTTTAGAAAAGTACAATTTGTATCTGAAAATTCAATTTATCAAATCCCGTCTCAATTAAAAGTATTTTTATTAAGAAAAATTACTCTTAAAATAGAATTGATGGAATGAAAATTTTATTTATATAATGGAATTACACATTATGCCTATGAAATTTAAACCCTTATAACACCCACTTAGGGTAAAGTGTGTGATTGTGATAAATTCATGGGGTGGCTCGGCTAAAATTTCCTGAGTGGTAATTTATACAAACTTGAACATCTCCCATAGGTGACTTTATTAAAGATTTACTTGTTAAAGATCATATTGGGATTGGTCAAGGATGAAGCCTAGTGATGCAACATCCCTTCCATTTTATGAAAGATGGGCTTCATACAGCAAGACTCTACTAGTTTAGGTCATCACTTCTTCTTTCTGTAATAATTATACTTTGTCAATTCTTTTACTTAAAAAAACTAATTATTATCAAGAGTATAGTATTAAATAGTAATATTTGACCAATGATCATATAATGGTCAAATCATGATGGTCACATTTCCATTTATACTCACTTATTTATTAAAGAGATATGGGTTTTTGTTTATAACATAATACTACACAAATTTTCACAGGAAACATATATAATTTAAAATTCTAGGGCGTTACATTCTTCCCCCCTTAAGAAATTTTGTCCTGAAAATACTAACTTGTTCTCTCTGTTGTGAAAAGTTGTTGTTACTTCTATCACATTATCTCTTCTAGATCTTATGTTGCTTCTTCATATTTATTATTCCTCCACAACACTTTGACGAGGTGGGTAGTCTTGTTTTATATAACCTTACCTCTACAGTCCAATATCTCCACTAGTTGATCCTCATAAGAGAGGTCATGTTCCAGTTGTACCACCTCCAGATTCAGTACATGTAAAGGGTTAGCTATGTACTACCTCAAAAGAGATATGTGGAATACATCATGAAACTGAGCTTGATTAGGTGGAAGTTCTAGCTGATATGCCACATCTTCTATGAGATCAAGGATTTAATTGGGGTCGATGTACCTAGGGCTAATCTACCCTTTCTTCCTAAAATGCATGACTCTCTTCCATAGTGATATTAGAAGGAACAATTAATCACCAATAATAAACTTAAAGTCCCTATGATGGTTTTTATCATATCTCTTCTATTGAATTTGAGTAACCTTTATGTGTTGTTGGATAGCATGAACCTATTTTTTCATATCTTGCACAAGATCTAGCCCAATCATCTTTCTCTCCCCAACTTCATCCTAAAAAGTAGGAGTTATACATCGATTCCCATATAGAGATTCATAGAGTTCCATTGGAATACATGAATAAAATCTATCTTTGTATGAGAACTCAACTAATGGGAGGCATGGATCCCATCCACCTTTAAATTCCATTGATCATGTTCTCAGTATGTCCTTATGTGTTTTAATGGTCCTTTCACATTGGCCATCAGTTTGGTGGTGAAAGGTTGTACTAAAATTCAATTTATTAGCAAGATAATATTGAATAATTATATATAATTTTGATGTGAACCTTAGATCATGATCAGAAATAATATAAAGTGTCCCCCCATACAACCTCACCAATTTCTTTACATAAATCTTAACAAGTTTTTCAAGAGATAAATTTCCATGAATAGAAATGAAATGGGCAGTCTTGGTGGGTTCATCCACTATAACCCATATCGTATTGTTTAATTTGGATATTATTGGGAGACCAGTGAAACATTACATAGTGATATTTTCCCACTTCCATGATGGTATGTGTAGTGGTTTCAATGCCCATTTAGGAAGTTGTCACTCTGCCTTCACTTGCTGACATACCAAGCACCTTTTAGTGTAGTCGGAAATCTCCCTTTTCTTGTTATCCCACCAATAATGATCATGAATGTACCTATACATTTCAGTGATTCCAGGATGTATAGATAATGTAGGGATATGATCTTCATTAATGGGTTCTTTATTTATCTCCAAAAAATATGGAACACGTAATTTTGTAAGAAATTTTAGTACACCTTTTTTATCAATATTGAACTTAGGAAACTTTCCATTCTTTATAGACTCTATATTCTATTGAACCAAATTATATTCTCTTTTATCTTTCTTCATATTATCTAGTAATGATGGTTGATAAATAATTTGGGATAGGTTTTATGAAATCCCTTCCCTTACTATTCCCTTGTCTAGTTTTACTAGGTCTTTGATTAAAGGATCTCCTTGAATCCTCATCATTTCCATCACAACAGGTTACCTCCTACTTAATGAATTAGTGACTTTGTTTTCTTTTTCGGTGTGACAATTAATTGAATAATCATAGTCTTTAAGAAGTTCGACTAATCTCCTCTTTCTCATGATAAATTTATTTTGCATGAAAATATACTTCAAACTTTTGTTGTCTATGTATATATCACATTTATTCCCATAATGATAGTGCCTCCATATTATCAAAGAAAAGAAAACCACATCTATATTGAGGTCATGTGTAGGATAGTTTTTATCTTAAGGATTTAATTGTCAAAATTCATAAGCAGTCAGCTTTTCATTTTTCATGAGGACGCACCCAATCACTTTTATATACGCATCAATAAAAATAAAAAATCCTTCTCTTATAGAGGGTAGATTTAACATGGGTGAAGTAACCAATATTTTATTCATCTCATGGAAACTTTCTTCACACTTCTTTTTCCAGATGAACTTATCCCCTTTTTGAACTGACTTGGTTAGTGGATTATAAATTCATGATTTGTTTTCACAAACCTCTTAAAATATACTACAAAACCAAGGAACTATGAATCTCGAATACTAGTTTAGGATGTGGACACTCGTCCACAACATTTTTTTGGAAGGGATAATTGATATTCATTCATTGGTTACAATGTACCCCAAGAAAGTAACTTATTGTAACCAAAATTCATATTTACTGAATTTTAAAAATAGCCTCTACTTCCTTAGAGTTTTCAATATAACCCTAATATGATCCTCATATTCCTCAAATTTTTTATAATATATCATATCATCATCGATAAAAACTAATAAAAAATTTTCATGGTATTCCACAAAGACTCTATTCCTCAAATGAATTAATACATAAAGAAAATTAGTCAACCTAATGGGCATAACAACAAACTCATAATTTGTATATCTTGATCAGAATGAATTCTTTGGAATATCTTCATTCTTCAGCCTCAATTGATAATAACTAGGTCGAAGATCAATCTTAGAGAAGAATTGATCCCCATGTAGCTGGTAAAATAAATCATCAATCCTTGTGATAGGTTAATTTTTCTTCACATTGATCTTGTTAAGTTCTCTATAATCAATTTATATCCACATTAATCAATCCTTATTCTTCACAAAGAGAATAGGTGATCCCCAAGGAGACAGACTTGGCCAGATAAATCCCTTCTCTAAAAGATCTTGAAGTAGTTTCTTTAATTCCTCCAACTTCCCATTTTTTATCCAATATGGGTTCTTTGATATCATATTGGATTTATGTATGAGTTAAATGGAGAAATATGCCTCTATTTCTAGGGGAGGTCTATGTAACTCTTTAGGAAATACTTCAATGTATTCTTAAAAAATGGGGATATTTTCTATTCATATAATTTCATTTTTTTTCTTCCTCTTCATTGATCACCTATATAAAGAAGACTATGGGAGGTTTATCTAGACAAATCCCAAGTCTAGATATCTTTCCCTTAAAAAATGTAGGTTTTCTATTCAAGACTTCCAATATATCCTTACTTCTACAGTTGATATTAGCATTATACTTTTAGAGCCATCCCATACCTAGTATAATGTCGAATTCCATCATGGGAATGACTACTATATTTGTGATGAGATTGTTCTCACCAAATTCAATGCTAGAGTTTCTATACGCAATTGATGCTTGGATAATCCCTCAAGGTTTCTTGACTGATAACTCTAATTCTATAAGTTTAGTTATTGATTCCTTATGCTTTGAAAACCTGAAGGAAATAAAGGAATACAAAGAACCAGAATCAAAAAAATACTTTCTATTGTGGAGAGAACAATGATAGTACCTTCCACTACTTCATTTGGATCCTCTAAATCAATTTTTTTGATATAAAAATCCCAACCTTTCTCACTTGGCATGTTCTGAGGTTGATGATGGTTCTCCTCTATTGCCTTATGATTTAAATAGTGAATGGAAAAGTGACCAAGCTCTCCGAACTTATAGCATTTTACTTTAGGCTGGGCATGCACCATCTTCCCTTTCTCATTAGTTTTGAGAATTAAAGGCTTCACCTAAATATGACTGTTACAAGCTATATGACCATTTATTCTACACTAGTAACATTTTCCACTCCTAAGAAAGAAGTTCCCATAATACTTCTTCCCACATTTTTCTCATTTGGAAAGTTACACTTTTTTCCTCCTCTTCTATGATCAAAGATCCTCCTTAAGTTTGGATACAAGTATCTCTTGTTTTCATTCAAATTTTGTGACCACTACATCTCTCTAAACTTCAGTTGAACGTTCATGGAACTTTGTGGTATTCCCTTATATCTATCATAGTTTATATTGGATATATTCCTCTGTATATGGGGTCATAGTCCACCAAATAATCTATTAACCTTTACATTAAGATTCATAAAAATTCTAGTGGTGTAACGAGAAAGTATTGTGAAGTTCATCCCATAGCTTCATGCTAAGTCATTTTCCTTATGCCTCATTTCTAATAATTATACTGAAAATTTATTTTTTATTATTAAAACACTTTTAAGAACAAAGTGAGAAACCACCATTACAACCAAACCAACAAAACAAAAACAGCCCAAGCCTAACCAGGCTCTGTCTCACCCTAACAAATGCATCGGGTCAATGAACCATCACCAATGCCTAACCAGTTGACAAGCAGTCCCATGTGAAATGCACGGGCATAGAACCGATGGCATTAGCCATACCCTCTCAAACGTCCATTCAACTAGCAAGAAAAAGTGGTGGCCACATGCTCTGAACCCCATCTGACACAGAACCAAGTAATGTTGGGAACCCAAACAACACCTCAAGCCACACAAAGATTAAACCAAAAGCATACTTCAAACAAACCCAAATGATTCCAACCCAGGACCAAAACCCTCAAAAATTAGCAAGGGTCATTAAAAAGTAAACTGATATTACCTATAACTATCTCCCTGAACAACTTCCATGAGATAGAAGTTACTTTTCTTGGAGACACCATCATCATATTATCAATCTCTGAGGCTAGATGATCCCAAGACTGTATGTACTCCTCAATGATAATCACCCCTCTATTAAAGCCCTTGACAAGAATACTATCTTGCATGTCAACCCAGGGATATTTCTCCTCATTAAGGGACATTCTTAAAGATCTCCCCATCATTTAATTGCCTCTTCTTCTGACGCATTAAGCACTAAGATCTTTTCAATAGCTTCCTCCTCAGAGCATAATAAAAGGTCCGAGCATTGATCCCCCTTAACCCCTGACCTCTGAGTATCCACATCTTGAAGGAATTTCTTTTTGGAGTTTTTAATTTCTAGCCAATCGGATCTCCAAAGGTGGAGGTAAAGAAGAGTAATCATTCCTACCCTTCCTCCTCCTATTACCCCTATCAATTCTCAGACTTGCAGCTTCACCAGTCGAGAGGCTATGAATATCCTTTCTGCATTCTTCCATGCACACCCCAATGGCCTATGAGGAGAGAGCATGAGCATAGCTCAGTCCTACCTCAACCAGCCCCTTGAACCCGTTTCTTAACAGTATAGCAGATCAGTTTCCTTCATCGTATCCCCCTGGAATCCTAGCTTCATTTGGCAGGGATGTCTCCAGACCAAGGTCCTGCCTCTCTCCCTACGGATTATCTCTGTCTGAGGTAATCTCCACACTGTATTTCATTCAAACCAAAGCTAATTCAACCCCGGTTTCCTTGTGGCCAACACAGACACTGTCCTGCTTGGTCCTGCCTTCCTCCCTCACTCCATCGATGCAATCAGATGGTCCATCCAAATCCTCCCTCAAACTGCGAAACACACTTACAACTGACGGGTTGACTTCAGAGGCCCCCAGAAAACAAACACCAGTGTCCAGACCCGCTTCTGCCTCAATTGGCGCAACACATGCCCCTGATGTCCTGGTTAATTCACTATCCTCCCGAATTAGACTTCCATCAAGTTCTCCCCTTCCCGAATCATTGTTCAAACCTGGAGGCTCTTTCACCATCCTCTCTATCTCCTCAAGGAACTCCGCCTCTCTACCAAAATCATATCTCTACCTCGAGGCCTTCAGCTCCCTTCGGTAGTAGGCTCACGAATTCCCAAGTCACCTGCATCCAGCACAGAAGTGTATCCAACTTTCATATACCATTCATTGTTTTAAGTGGTACTCTTCTCCCACCGTAATCCACACATAATCAAACAGGACTCTTGAAACATCCATTTCAACACATATATGTGGATTAAAAGTATTACAAAGGTCCACAATGCGGCTATCAAAACACATATACCAACCAATGAGGGTTCCCTAGCAAACAAAGAACCACAGGATTTTGGAACGTAAGAGGAATATTTGGAAAACTAACCCATGTAGCCATTGAAGGAAGGTCACGCTTTATGTGAAAATCGAAGGACCAGCGATACAAAAAGAACTTGAAGTCATTGAAGATGCGAGGTGTGCTTGAACAAGCCCGGTTGAGGTCAGTTTCCGATGCAAAATGAATCATGATTTGATGACTATCTAGAATGCCCACAGTCGCCCTATCTTGCAAGACCCATGCACTGAAGACATGCCTATCAATGGAATCAATCAAAGGTCATCACTGGTAAAATCTTTCCACCAAGGTATTCTTCAGTAGGTCTGAGGATTATGAGAACTCCACGGTGGACAACGATAGGTTAGGGAAGCCATCAAGCAACTCCGAGACCTTCGGACCAATCGAGATTTAAGGAAAAGGAAGAAGAAAGTCAGGGATTGAAAAAGGTATGAAGGAAGGTTTAGCTGTAAACGAAGAGGGTCCCTCCCCTGGTGGTGGGGGAGGGACCGATGCAGCAGTCGCCGTAAGTATGGCGGTGGATCCCCTTAGGGTTTTTGGAGGAGCCCCACAGGAAGAGTTGTATGTATTTAGTTACATTCTCTAGTTTCATTCACCTCGAATGTGGGAAATATTTATTGAAAAATACTCCCCTGAACTATTCCCACTCTATAGAATCAATATACCTTCTGGGATTCATGTTTCTAATCAATTTTCACCACTAATCAACATCTCCCTTTAAGCAGTATACATCCATGGGTGACTTTCCCTTGTTCCAAAAAATGGAGTACAGAAAAGATTTTTTCTATAGATCTTATCCATTATTCAGAAATCAATGGGTTGGTAGATCCATTAAAATAAGGATATCATTGACACATAAAGGAATCCATAGAAATTTATTCCATTAAATTTGAATATGGTCTCTTAACTTGATTCAAGTTATTTTTCATAACTCATGTTAGTTGATACATCATTCTCATGATGTTTTCTATTATATATTCCATCAGAGGGTCTTCAGCGCATCGTTTGTTGTGCTCATCATTTAAGTGGTTCCTCTTATTTTCCACCATTTTCAAAAAGAATAAAACTGTACTGAGAAAAGTGTTTATTTTAAGAATATTATAATTCTAAAGAAATTTTCTGTCTTAAAACATCATTCTTTAATATGTTATTCTTAACAAAAAATACATTATCTATAAATCAATCGTAATTGTTCATATAAATTTTGCGATTAACCAAACATATCCCCTAGTAATATCAAACCAAGAGTTAAATAAGGCATGTTTTCATATACCAGTACCCATTCAAGACTATCTCAAATCTGGGTTTTTATGTTTTACCCCTTGGTACATCGATGTTAGAGCCACATCCACTTGTTCGTATCTCGATAGGGATTTATTTAATTAGAAACTACTTACTTAATACTTAACTAATATACCAGGATATTTTTCTATATTTAAACCTTTCCATAGGTTTCTTCCTGAATTTATCAAATCCTAATTTCCAAAAATAACTAAACAATCCTTTGATACCAACTATGAAATCCCACTTTTTATTACATAAACTTTTAATTACATGGTATAAAATGAAGAATATTTTATAGTTTATTTTATTGGAAAACAGAAAAATAATACATTAAAATATAAAAAGTTGTTATAGTAAACTTTAAATGCTTCTTAATAAGTTCATACTAAGAAAATATACTATATCTCATATCCTGGGAAAATACATCCAAGGAATGGGGTGAGCATAAGGCCCAGTAAGGGAAACCGTTTACATATATTTGTGAGGAATATCAATTAGAACATGATAAATATCATTCTGGAATGATAAATAAAAGATAGGCATATCATAACAAAAATAACATGATTAATTACATGTATAGGTGTATACAACATTTAAATGATTCATTCTTAAGCATTTTGCTAAGGTTTTTCACCGAGGTGTTATAAAAATTACCAAGGTTCTTTACCAAGGAATCATAAAACATTTCATTTATAGAGATTAAATTATTTAACAAATGAATTGGTGTGATATGAGGGAGCACCATTCATATATATTATTTAATGTGATCCACATAGATCATAATAAAACATTTCATAAATAAATCGTGGGGGATAAAAAATGCGGGTTTCATAACAAAATCATGGCATTTCAAAAGTGCTTAAAAACATGATCATTATGTCATTTTCAACCCATATAAAGGTAATGTTGGTTTCATGTATGTAAATAATATAATAAAGTTAAAAATTTTAAAATTTAGTTGAGTACAGTTGGAAAATAAAGAGTCTTGGGTATTCACATTATTAAAAAAGATAATTTCTTGAGGATAAGAGGGAAATCTTGAGATGTAATTTCAATAGCATAAATGTTATAAAACATTATTTTGAAAAAGGTTAAAATTAAGCAGAAATGGGTCTCAATTTGAAAAAAAAATAATTTGGAAGTAATTTAATGATAAAATTTTAATTAAATAGTGTAACCATATAATTTAGCATACATATACAAAATGATGTTCTTGAATGGAAGAGAAGAAGGATAATTCCCTTACCTTGAAAAGTTACTCCTAGATATCAAGGAATGGAACCTTAGGGGATTGCGTAGACCTTAGGGGGACCCATTAGAGGTAAAAAAACCATAGTTTTATGGATTATGGATTGGGAGTGAAATTAAATGGATAAATGAGTGGGTATTTACAGAAAAAAGTGGAGGATTTTTTTATCAATTTCCAAATATAGGCTGTGGAAATATTGGTTGTTGAAAATGAAAAACCATGGTATTGGCCATGGTTGTGGACATTTGGGACATATTATATGTTATTTTAGACCAAAATAACAAAAATAATATTATATTACTTATTTTTTAAATGAAAATTAATGTTTTCACAAAATAATATTTTTAATGTTAAAGTCTCCATTTTATACATTGGAAAGTAACTTATAGTTTTGAAAATTTATTAAAATATATTAAAATAATTTATATTAATAAAATAACATATTAAAGTCAATTTATTGTGTTTAACTAATTATTGCATCATTATAAAATAATTATAAAGTCATTAAATATACTGAAAACCAGAAACTATATTTGTACTATTCATGAAAAAATAAACTATTTTAGAAAATTATCATAAGTTCACCCTAAAATAATTTTGAAGTGATGATTTAAAAAATGAATTTTTTATATAATAATAATTATCCAAATATAAAAAAAATTAACTATTAAATATAAAAACCATATTTATTAAAAAAACTGCGAGTTGAAAATACAATGTAAAATTTCTGACACCTAACAATCTTAAAATTACTTTATCGTTTATATTTAAATAAAAGTGTTTTTATCATACTATTTCATTAAAAAAAGTATTATTCATAATAAATTGGTTTATTAACAAAAAATATCTTCCTAAAATTATAAATTGGATTTAAATAATTCAATTTACCAAATCCCATCTCAATTAACCCTATTTTTATTAAGAAAAACTATTCTTTAAATGGAATTGAGGGAATACAAATTTTATTTATTCAAAGGAATTAAAAACTAATTCTTGGACATGTAAAACCTTATAAAATCCATGTATTTCCTAAGGGTAAGGTGTGTGGTGGTGATAAATTAATGTCAAGGCTCAGCTAACATTGGACGAGTAGTAATTTCTTTTAACTTGAACTTCTCTCATATATGATTTTGTTCAATATTTACTTTTTGGATCTCAACTTGTAATTGGACAAGGGAAACCCCCTATGATGCTACTTCCCTCATAAATTTAGCATGAATCTACTAGTTGAGGTCATCACTTCTCTTTTCTACATTAATTATCCTTTGTCATTTTTTTACTTATAAACACTACTTATTGTGAAAATTATAGTTTCCAATAGTCATATTGAACAATGTTCATATTGACCAACATCTATATTTACCAACAGCCATATTGACCAATGGCCATATTAACCAATGACCGTATTGACCAACAACCATATTGACCAATGTATATATTGACCAACATCCATATTGACTGACAATCATATTGATCAACAGTAATATTTGACCAATGATCATATAATGTTCAAATTCCAAAGGTCGCATTTCCCTTTATACTAACTTCATTATTAAAGAGATATGGATTTGTTGTGTACAAAATAATATTAAACAAATTTTCTCAAGAATTATATATCATTAAAAATTATGGGTCATTACAGAATAAAGGAAACAAAAAAATCATGAATTATTCATAATATATCATATTAATAAACCCTCTTTAAATCACCATTTCAGTGGACTAACCCAATTGGTTATATATATTTTTACTGAAGAATAATTCATTACTCAATGCATTGAGGGACTATATACCAAACCCACTCATTATAATCTATAATGAAAAATTACCATAAAATTAGGAAAACACATATGTTATTTTATTTCCCCATATAATGTATAAAACTTAAGAAAACTTACTTTTCAATCCATAAGCACAAACTTTTAAGTTAACACATAAAAATAAAATTATTTTAAAATAATAGTTTAACCAATTACTTGTTTAGAGTAAAATAAAAAATGGAATATTTATAAATATAAACAAGAATATGAGAAATTAAATTATTATAAATCATTACAGAGAGGGATAAGATTTTATAGAAAATCTTCGAAGCATTTAAAGTAAAGGTTTAAAAGAAAACATCTTACATCGAGTCCTCAATCACCTAAAACATCTTCTAACTACATAAATAATAAAATTATGCTAATTATTTACTTTCTTAAAATAATTATTAATTTTTAATTTAATTATTATTATTTAATTTTATTAATTTATTATCATGTATTATTTTTTTATTGTATCAATTTTTCTTGCATCAGACATTTTGAGGTTGTTTAGTCAATAGTTTTAAAAAAATCAGTGTATAGTAATGGTAAAAAAATCCTAATCCAATGGATCCATATTATACATAAGTGTCAATTTATTTGTTTAAATTCATTATATAAGTGAAGTGTTCCATTATATCAAGAAATAGTTACCATTAATATAATATTTCACAAAAAGTTTTTTTTACAGTTAAAATTAAGTATGATTATTTATTTTTTATTTCATTGTTGTGATGGATATTTTACCATTTATGAATAATAACCATGTTATTAATTGAATGTTAATGTTATATAAAATCATTAAATATATTTATTATAATACAAATGAAATTTTTAAATTCATGAAAATATCATTGTTCACTTAGGTTGTGTGAAACCACCACGATGAGCAATGTTTTGAAAAAGTATTTAAAATAAGGTAAATTCCAATAAATATTTGGGTTTCATAAAAACATATATTATAATTAAACTATATTTTAGCATTAATTTTAAATATTACATATGTTATTTAAAATAGTAACAGGAATATTAAAATGTAAAGTCATCGTTTCTTAAAACCCCTATATTTTGACATAGAAACAACTTATCAAAAGAAGTTTTGTGAGATTTAATGGATAATATATAATCATTGCTGGATAAAAAGGATAAAAATAAAAAGTTAATGGAATCACTATATCAAAATATTTTGGGTTTAAAAAAAATAATTTTATAAATCACAAATAAGAAAGGATAATGAGGCTTCGAAACCCTTGCCTTTCTTTTTCAGTCACCGCATTTAGAGTAAGTATAGAGCCTTCAGAGATGAAGATTTTGGATAAAATATATCCTTATAAATTTAGAGAGATATGTTTTTAAAAGTATTTGGGTAAAATATAGAGATAAAATAAAACATTAGATGTCTTTTTGAAAGGTTATAATAAGTCCCTTATATGAAAAATTTGTTTGTATTTTTATAAATATTAAGTCTTTAACGGTCAAGAATGAAATCCTAAAATATAAAGTGGTTCATAAATGGAAAATTAATGATAAAATATGCAATTAACCAACCCCACTTGACTCAATAAAAAAATTTATTATTTTTTATCAACTTATAAATCATTTTTAACATTAAATACCATTTAATGTAATTTTCATGCTTATTATTGTAATTTGACATTTAAAATATCTTGATGGCTATAGAATTTAGATTTAAATATTTAAATAATTTCTTACCTATGTTTTTTATCTAAAAAATCATGAAACACCATACTTCATCATAAAATTTTCATTTTAAATATTTCAAAACCATTATTTTTTACTTTTCTCTAGAATGCACAAACGCTACTTCAATGTTGTGTAAGTGTTTTGTATAATTATCCTATTATTTAATCATAAAAAATACTAACATAAATATAAATTTTTATTCATAAATATTATCATATAAAATCATTCATAACATTATTTATTTTAATTTATATCTTGATAAAAAATTTAAGATAATAATTTTTATTTTTCGGACCATGCACAAGTAATGGGTGATAATTTGGATAATTATCTTGTTATATAAATTTAAAATTCACAAATATACATCAATATTATTTATTAATTATAAAAATTATCTTTAATTCTTATCATATAATTATCCCCTCTTATATATTATCTAAATGAATCCAATTTTGACTTTTTCAATGTTGGGCAAGCACTGCGTCGGCATCGATAATTATTTTCATATTTATCATGATATAAAAAAATTAATTAATATTAATTAAATAATAATTAAATTATATTTTTAATATATTATTTTATAAGATATTCATTATAAGTTTCTATAATTTTCTCAATCATTTTGGATAAAAATAAAATATTAAGAAGTTTATTTCAATTTAAACTCAAATTATTATTTTAAAAGGGAATTGAATTCAAATGAATTATTCAATTTAAAACCACATTAAATTATAATATATACTTTCAATATTAATAATTTAATACTATAAATAACATAAATTGAAATAAAAATATCAATTATAATCTTTTAACATAATTTTTTAATTAAAAATAGTTATTATACATCACATTTATTGCTTACTGACACGTCTTATTTTTAAAGAAACCTTTAACAAAATATATTGGATCTATTTTTAACATTATTATTCAAAATACATTATTAAATTTATAAAAATTTATCTATAGCTATTAAATAATATATTTTAAAATAAAACTTATAAAATATTATATAGATATATATATCTTAGAATAACATATATTTTATTTTAAACCAAACAAAACACATCCTTGTTTCATATCACACCACAATATTTTTCTAGTATATTAAAAATAATATATATCATTAAAAATTACTAAAATTCAAATAAATTACATCATAATAAATTAGAAAATATAAGAAATATTATATAACCTTAAATTAAATCTGTTATTATTTTTATGGATAATTCTAACCTATATAACTCTATAATATATATTAGGATACCCACAAATTATTATTTAAAAAATTTTCTATGTACAAAATGATGCCTCTTTAAACTAAAAAACCACCATTTTTAGTTTAGTCATCCAAATTATTTTCTAGAATCAATAGAAAACTATTTCCCTCATGTAATATTTCTTCATATACCTTGATGATTATATTCATCGATTACAAAAAAGTTTGGTGAAATATCATTTTAAACCCCCAAATACTATTAATCAAATGATTGATGGTCAAAGGAAGAATAGATAGTGGAGGTCACTGTAGGTTGATCATCGATACCCACCCACGAATAATTGATATTAAAAATAGGATTAATGATAATTAATTGTATTATTGAAATTGTTATTATTATAACCTATTTATTACAATTTAACTACTCCATTTAAAGATAAATAAATTTAAAATATGTATTCAATCCTACCTCAGGTGGACCACCATATCATTACTCTGATCCTTTGAACCCCATCATCTCAATCTGTATGATAAATGAGAAATCATAGGAGTGAAACCATCAATTTATAGAAAAATGGGCCCAAGCTAGGTTTATGTTTGGCTTATAGATTAATTTTAAATTTTTTAGAAGCATCATCACATTGATAAAATTTCAATATGATATAGAGGTTTTGAAAATTAAATATAAATTAATTTCACCATAATTAGTTGATTAATTTTATTAATTAATTAATTCAAATATATATGAAAATACAAGGTTCTATGAATCATACCAAACATCCACAAGAATGATAAAAATATATTTCAAAATCAATGGTATTGTTAAAATAATTCTCCAAAATCATCTTACATGTTCATTAACCATTTTTCTAGGAAAATTGAAAAACACACACACACCCTTTTAAAATAATTAATTACCTAATTTTTTAATGTATTTTCATTCAAAACTCTTCCAATTCATGAAAAATTCTAACACTAAGATAATAAACCTATTTGAAAATTAATATAACCATCCAAAAAATTTTACAATGTTGTTTTATAGGTTAAATTTTCTTTATATCCATTAGGTGTGAAAATATTAAAACTCCCATAAAAATCCAAAACATTAGAGAAAAAAACTTTAGGCCTCTTACATCATGGATTAATAAATTCATAAAGTAGTGACCTATATTATTTAGTTGTTTTAGGAATTTATTTGTATCTAGAACCTTGATTGTAATTATCACGACCCCAATAACCTAAAATTAGTGTCTACTTTACGACATTGGCATAAAACAATGGGTAAAATCCCGAATGACCGATCAGTTTAGTAGTTTTGGGGAACCAAATACATACATGATACTCATTTTACATAGGGATATAAAATAAACAATAATACATAACAATATAAAATGAACTAAATCTTTGAAACCTCATTCAAATATCTCTCCTTCATATCATGGGGAAAGGAAACAAAATAAGGGGTGATCTCAAATACTCGGTAAGGGTTAAGTACAATAGAATATATCATGAATAAATAAGCATAATAAAAATTAAAATATAAATAATTAAACACAATATCCATTTAAATAAATTTAATATCATGATAAGATAAGGCATAATCAACATGGCAAGGTAAATAACTGAACACACCTTCCATTTAATCAATAATTTGAGAATGAAATGCATCCAAAGATAATATCATAGAAAAATATCATGGATAATGATAATAACTATATCCTAAATAAAATATTTTCTTAACTATTGGACTTCATGATCTCATGAATCATTATACCTCTACCATTAAGATTTTTCCTTAATAAAGTTTAAAACTTCTAGGTAAAAACCCATCTAATTTGGCCAAATTATTTATCACATGAGACCTGTAAATGCCTCAAAGGGATATCTTTAACCACACCCCACCCATATATACATGTAAAAATCCTTCCTAATATATTTAATAATATATTTAATTCATTAATAAATATTCCTTTTTCATAAAAAACTTGTATTGAGTAAATGATATAGATTTATCAATATTTCCTCAATTAATAAAATAACTTTAAAAGTAAACACAATAAATAAAAAACAAATACAGTTTAGGAAATAATCATATCCATCATAAAAATATATATATATATTTTAGAGAAATTTAATTTACAATGAAAAATGATCACAATAAAGGTAGTTTTTCAAGATAATGTTAACAATCACAAAAGAAAGTGATACTGTAAAGGAACTTTTACAGCTTGGTAATTTTCAAGTTGAATCCCCTTGGATGAATTAATTCAAATTGAAATATAAAATACCATGAATTATTAATGAATCATGATATTACTTGTCAAATGGTTATTATATAAACCATATAAATTAATTAGGTTCATAATATTACAATATGCCTCAATAAAGGGAAGTTGAGATGAAGTCTCTTTCCTCAAGCTTCCTTTAGTTTGAACGTGATTTAAACATAAATATAGTGGTTTTAAACATGTTATTAAATTATAAAAGAACCATATTAATATTTATAATAACATATATGATTATTTTATAACATATTATCACCTATTAATTAATAATAATACATTATTTTTGTTGTTCCGGGTGTTAATTTCCTTATTTTCTCATTCTTTTTTTGACATAAAAGTGCTGGTTCTAGTGTATATTATATAGTTCCACAATATAAATAAAAATAATCATGAAATAATTATAATATTTATATATAAATTAAACTTTTAATACCATTCATGAAATATAGTTTTTATAAATTAAGTATGTTATGATCATGGATATGGTAGGTCATACGTACACTTGAGAAAACTTTCAATTTTTAAACTATCATTAAGAAAATGTGGTAATTTAGATTTTAACTATATAGAATGATAATAATATCATAAATAACTTTTTATTTATTTAAATATACTTATATATATAATCCATGTGGTGTGGTGAAAAAAATAGAGTCACATCGCCTCATGAAGCCTTTAGTCCACATGTACACGAATGATGTTATCAACTTTAAGTGAGTGAAAATGTCAGAAATAAAATGATAAATTATCATTAAATAATGAAAATATTTAACTAATATCATAATTATTTTATTTATATAACATATATTCATTAAATTTATCCTTATTGACTTCTATTTATAGTGTTATTGAAAAACGAATCACATCACTTCATGAGGTGGTAGTCGGTCATACACACGAGCGACATTATCGTATCTCCTATAGAATATAAATTAAAAATTTATATGTAATATAATGACTAAAAAGTTATAATTATTTTATAAATATCATATTTATACTTTAGATCCATCATCATACCCAACAGTGATAGGTGGTTATCGAAAAATGAATGACATCAGTTCGTGAGGCAGTAGTTCACCGTACACATGAATGATGATTTCCTAACCCATATGATATAAGTGGGGATTTTTTTATGAAATTACCTTAATATAAAACCATATTGGTATATTTAATACAATTAGTATATTATATGATAATATTTTAATAATAATTGAATGATATGGAGGAATAAATAAAATAAAAATGCTCGTTGCAAAATGTTACCTTGTCTTTAGGTAACCTCCTTAGGTTTGCACCAAAAGCCTTACTAGGTTGCATTTATGCCCAAAATAAGGCTTATAATATGATTTTATAGAGTTTTTGGAGTTATTTGATCAGTTATTTTATGAACCAAAAGGTTTTTAATGTGTGAAGGAGAGTTGAGGGGTGGACTTTTATAAGTAGAGTGAGTGATGTAGTTGTAATTTTTGGAAAGAAAAAGGTGTGCCCACATTTCTTACAAGAAAAAAGGGTCCAAAAGGGATTATTATAGATAATTAGACGTTATATGGTAGAAATATTTCCATAAAATTTATTTTAGACAAGTATTTAGTTCAATTTAACTCTTATCTTTCTAGTTTAACTCCCCAGAAAATCCATTTCAGCTTATCCATGGTAAGTATTTTTTTAATATTTTCATTGCTCATTTTGGTCAAAAATTATGTTGAGGTTATTAAATGATATAAATTTTTCTTATTCAAAATATTTAATAAATTTTTTCAAATTCCATTAAAATAATTGTAAAATTATAATTTAAAATTAATCGCACAAACATGACGAGAAATCGGGTTTTTAAAAAGAAAATATTCAAAAGATTGCAAAGTTTTTATATCAAAATTCAATATAAAAATAATTCAAATGACCTAAATTGTATTAATATATATAACTAAAATAATATTAATTAAAAAAATGTAAAATATAATTTAAATATATAAATAATTTAAAATAAAAAATCATTTTATTTTAAAATTTATTATTTTTAACTATTCATCGAAAAGTGAAAAAATTTAGAAAAATACCAAAAAATCAACCTAAGATAATTTTGAAATTATGATTTCAAAATTTAATTTAATTTTTTCAAATAAATTTTATAAAATTAGAGGAAAAAAATAATTTTAAGTTCTGTGTGCAAAGCGTAACTAAACAACTTTTTAGAAAAAATACAGTTTTTCGAAAAAAAATATTTTTTATTGAAATGATTCTTATTTTTATTTATAATAATTAGAAAACAAATGTACATGTGTAAACTATATATTTTAAATAATTTAGTTAGTCAAATTCATACCCTTTTACTCAATTTCTAAGTTATAAGGTTCGTTTTTAAATAATTTTTTAATAGATTATTTTCGTTTAAAATCGGTGTTGCGTGCATCGCAAGCTATCGAAGAAATTAAATTTATTCTAAAAGAAATATATTTTTAAGTATTGGGTTGTTCAATTATTCCCCCATATATAAAAAATTCCTCAAAATTCTATGGATCTTACCTTCTAAATAGATGTGACTAGTTCTTCTTCATAATATCATAATGTTCTCGTGTTACTTCCTCTATTTTGTGATTTCTCCAAGGTACCATTACCAGTCGAGTTATTTGATTCCTCAGTACTCTCTCTCTAGTATCAATAATATATATGGGTTCTTCATAGTAATATATATCAGGTTCAAATTCTATTTCATTATAGGTTATCAAAAGCATTGGATCTTCCATTTACTTCCATAACAATGATATATGAAACACATCATGTAATTTTGATAGGTTTGGTGGAATTTCTAAAGGATGAGCAAAAAATACAATTATTTCAATAATTTAAAAGGGTATGATCTACCTAGGGCTTAGATTCCCTTTCTTACTAAACCTTATAACACCCTCCCATGAAGATAATTTCATGAAAACATGATCTCCCATATGAAATTCCAAATCCTTCCTCCTATTATCAAAATAACTCTTTTGTATACTTTGATCTATGTTGATGTGAACCTGACTAGCCTTACCATTTTTATTTTCACTTTAACTACTTATCATATGAGTATCCTTTTACTAAATTGATCCCAAAAAAGTTGGTTTTTGACATCTCCTTCCATAAAATACTTCATATGGTTCCATTTTAATACTTGAATAGAAATTATTGTTGTAGGAAAACTCTATCAAGGGTAAATATTTTTCTCACATACCTTTAAAGTCAAGTAAGAATGACCTCAACATGTATTCCATTATTTGAATCCTTCTTTTAGACTTTATATAAATTTGATTAAGGTTGTAAGTGCTTAAATGAAGTTCAATATCAAGATCCTTTTGAATATATCTTCCATGATTTTGATGTAAACAGTGATCATGATCAGACTCAATTGAAATACGTGTTCCATAATGTCTTAATACTTAATTAATATAGAGCCTTGTAAGTCTCTCTAGATGTAAATCTTCTTTTATAGGGTTTAAATGTATAGATTTGGTTTGGAAATCAATAATAACCCATATTGTATCATTCTTTCTAGGATTATTTGGTAGTCCTGTAAAAAATTCCATTATAATGTTATCTAATTTTTACATAAGAATATGAAAAGGTTGAATTAATCCTCTAGGATGTTGTCTCAAATTTTTCACTTTTCGACAATCTAAACATATGGATACATAATCATTAATTTACTGCTTCATGTTATCCCAAAAAAAATTCCCTCAAATACATATAAATCTTTATATAACCAGGGTGTATTGAGAAATTTGAGATATAAAAGTCATCCAAAAATTATCCTTTTAGATAATGTACCAATGGAACAAATAAAATATTTCTAAATTTCATAATACCATATTCACAAATGAAGTCTGCTAATTTTATATCATTTACATCTTTAATTTTCTTCTTAAAGTTCTCATCATCAGATTAACAAATTTTTATCTTTTCTAATAAATATGGTTTCAAAGTAATTTGAAAAATGAGTGATGTCTTACATTCCTTAATAATATCTATATCCATATTTAATAGATCCATAAACATAGGATATATCTCAATCATCATTTGGTTCAGAACATCATGATCTTCCCTAATCAAAAAATATAATGTCTTATTTTCTTTCCATGAGTGGTAGTGTATTGAGAAATCATAATCCTTATGTAGCTCAAGTCATTTACTTTATCTCATATTGAGATATTTTTATCGAAATATGTATTTTATTATTTTATGATCTATTTATATCTCACATATTTCACCATAGAGATAATTTCTCCATTTATTTAATGAAAAGATTACAAATTGCAAATCAAGATCATGGGTTCGATAATTCTATTCACGATTCTTCATTTTCCTTTATTCATATGAAATAAATTTGTCATTATGAATTATGAAACAACCAAGTCCCCTTTTTATACATCACTATGTATCACAAACCCATCATTTCTATATAGTAGAGTCAAAATCATAGCATTTACCAATCTCTTCATTAGTTCATCAAAACATTCTTTATATTCCTTTTTCGAAACAAAATTAACCCCTTTTGTGTAATCTTGATTAATGAGTTAACTAATCAAAAAATATTCTAAATGATTCAAAAATAGTAACCTTCCAAACCAATGAAACAACATAACTTAGTTATGTTCATTAGAATATTCCATTGTCTAACTCCCATTTTCTTCAAGGGATCAAATAATATTCCATACTTAGAGACAATATGGTTAAGAAAAGAAACTTATTAAGGCTATAAATCAAACTTTTTAAATTTTACATCTAAATATTTCCTTCTAAGAGTCTCAAGAATGATCTGTAAGTGATTCTCATTGTTCTTATAGATTTTAGAATACACCAAAATAACATTATTTAGTACCAAAACAAAATCATCAAGATATTACTTGATTATTATGTCCATTAGATCCATAAAAATAGAGTGTTCATTATTTGATCAAAATGGAATTACTGTAAACTCATAACTTTCATACCTCATATGAAAATTTTTCTTTAGAATGTATTCATTCTTTAAATTCAATTAATGATAACCAAAAAGAGGTTCAATATTTCAAAAATATTGAGCTCTATGAAGTTAATCGAATAAATCACCATTGTGAGGTAGTGGATACTTTTTATTTATCCTATTATTATTGATTTCCCTATAATCAATGAACAACCTCAGGGATCCATATTTCTTCTTGATTAAGATAAAAAGGGATACGCATGGAGAAATATTAGGGAGAATAAATCATTTTTCAACCAACTCTTCTAGTTGTTTCACCAACTCCACTAGTTCCACATTGTCCATTATATAGGAATAATTTGATATTGGTATTTAAATTTAGATTAAATCAATGGAAAACTCAACTTTACACTCTGGGGGATATTTAGGTAATTACTCTGGAAATACATTGATGTATTCTTATACAGTAGGTATATACTCAATTTAAATATTACCTTCTCCATACCTATATTTTTTTTCTATTCTTCCCCAAGAATCTCATTCAATATAGATTCTAGGGGTGGATCTATATATGAATTAGATGATGAAATCACTAATCTAAAGATAAGGAATTATTCATCTTCCCCACAAATCATAATTTCATTATTCTTACAATAAATTTTTGAATCATATTTTGATATTCATTGACAATCATGTATTCTATTGAAGTCAGCTGTAGGTTTTATAGTAAGGTAAGAAAATTAAAAAAGTTTATTTGTCATAATGGGGATTTCCTGACATATCCTTGTTTTAGTGATAATTACTCTAAGAGTTTTGAATAACAAATCCCTTCTTAAATTAAAAGTTAAATGTCTAATTTTCTTTTAAAACTATATAAATATAAACGATTGTAAGGATCAAGTATCAAATAAAACATTATCTAAATTTGAATATTGCATTAAAGTACCTACCAACATATCATTGGGTACTTCTACATTAGTTTTAGTGATCGAATAATCTTGGCCTTCTCCTCTTGGAATTTTCTATGGTGGATTCCCTTGATTCTTGGGGAATTAATTTTTATATTTCCCCATCTCCCTATAGTTGAAACACTGAATAGAAGTGTTTTCTCTCTTCCCTTTTCATTATTTTTATTGGTGACCCTTATCTATACACTTATATAGAACTCCCAATCCCTTCAATAATTTCCTAGAGTGATTATTTCGATAGTTTTCACAATATGGAAATAATTGTGTTATCTTATTCTTATTGGAAGTATTACCTTTTTCATAGTGATTATATGGCCTATTATTCACTTTCTTTCCCTTAAATATATAGTATTTGGGTCATTCCTTCTCCATTTTGATGTAACATTAAATTATTTCATCATATGGAGAAATATTGGGAGTGACTGGTTCCCTTCAGATATGTGGCTTAATCAATTCAAATAAATGGTTAATATTTTACTCTTTGTTTCATATCTATTATGTCTCAAACCTAGATAACCTTATAAAGGTAGATTCATAATGAGAAACACATTATTATTATTTATTATTTAATTTTAGGAACTTTATCTTCATTTCATTTTGTTTCTAACGAGTGAAATATTTGTTGAAGAATATATCCGTAAATTCTTTCCATTCCATGAGTTCTATTTCCTCTTCCTCCCTAGTATTTTGGATCAATGACCACCATTGATAAACATATCCTTTAAAATAATACATTAAAAGTGTAACCTTTTCATTTTCACTACATCCCAATGTCATAAATATATTCTCTAGAGACTTAATCCATTGCTCATCTACCATTGGATTGGTAGTTCCACCAAATGATGGGGGTTTCTATTGAATGAATTAATACAAGAAAGGAGAATAACATTTTGGAATAGGTTCCTCCATCTAGAAAATGTTATTTTTCATAAAATAATTATGATTCCGAAATATTTCCCTAATTTTCTCAGTTTCAACCAGCTATATTGGATTTCTCATTAGGTAAATCTCTACATTTTCTTTGAGTACTGATACCCTTCTTCCTTCCATGCACCATTTATAAATAATAGTATATAATGGATTATCTCATAAGATTATGAATTTTAAATCACAACTTATAATTAAAAATATGATGAAACACATAACATAAATTAAAAATATATTCATTGTTAATCTCAGAATCATAAACTTTGGTTTCTTTAGGGATATATTTATTTTAAAATCCTTTAAAATTGTTTGTAAATTAAATGTGAATTATCATATTCATATCCCCTAGAAATGTAAAACTAGGTACACAGTAAGTCCCTTTGTTGTGCAGCAAGAGATAATTAGGTCAACCCTAATACACCATTTTCATATTTATTACCCCAAGGTACCTCTGTTCTAGACTACGTTCACTTATAGCATCCAGATATGGATGTATTGCTAAGAAAAAATACATAATATCTTCTTTAAAACAAACTTTATTATGTTATTCTATTCTTTTCCTCAAATTATATCATAATTTAATGTTCCCTAATCTATTTTTTCCTTAACATTGTTCCCAAGGATTCTACTAAACTTCCTCTCATGCCAACTGTAATGAACCCAACCCCAATAAACTGGAGCCAGTGTATTTTTTATTATATTTGCATAGATATAATGGGTAAAATCATGATATACCAATTAGTTTAGTAGTTTTGTAGAACCAAATACATACATGATACACATTTTATATAGGGATAAAAAATAAAATATAATACATAACAATAGAAAATGAATTATCTCATTGACGACTCATTCAAATATCGGTTTTTCATATCCTAGGGAAAAGAACCAAAATAATGGTGAGCTCAAATTCTCATTAAAGGTTAAGTATAATGGAATATATCATTAATAAATAAGAATAATAAAAATTGAGAGGTAAATAACTTAAAACACATGATATTTAAATAACTTAACTATCATCCTAAGATAATTCATAATCAATATGGAAAGATAGATAACTGAACACACATTCCATTTAATCAATAATCTAAGAATGGAATTCATCCAAAGATAATATTATAATTAAAATATCATGGATAATGACAATAAATATATTATAAATGAATTAAAATATTAATTATTAGATTTCATGATCTCAGGATTCATGATACCTCTACCTTCAAGATCTTTCCTCAAGAAATTTTTAAACTACAGGGTAAAAACCCATCTAATTTGGATAATTTATTTGTTTCATGAGACCTATAAATGCATCAAGGGGATATCTATAATCAAACCTCATCCATATCTGAATTTCTATAGAATTAATTATATATCAAAAACCCAATTTAATTTATGAATCAATTAACCTTAAAATCAAATATCTGTATTGAGTAAAGTATTCAGATTTATCAATATTTATCCAGTTAATCAAATAACATTCAAATTAAAAACCATATATAAAAATGGTATATGGTTTAGTAAATAATTATATCCATAATACAAGAATATTTATATTTAATATAAATGATGTTTCTAATAAAAAATTATCACAATAAAGTGATTGTTTCAAGAGAAATTTCAAAATCACGTAAGAAAGTGATATTGTACAATAAATTTTGCCACTTTTTAATTTTCAATTAAAATCCCATTGAATGAATTAATTAAAATTAAAACTTAAGATACCATTAATTATGAAGTTATCATGATATTAAATGTTAAGGGGAAATATATACACCATATAAAATAAATTAGGAGTATAACATTACAATATGCCTCAATGAAGGTAAATTGAGACGAAGTCTCTTACTTCATGCTTCTTTTTTATTGAACGTGCTTTAATATCTTGTATAGTGGTTTAAAACATGTTATTAATTTATACCAAAACAATATTAATATTTAAAATATCATATATGATCATTTTATAACATATTATCACATGTTCTTTAATAATATTTCATTATTTTCATTGTTTCAAGTGTTAATTGCCTTTTTCCTCATTTGTGCTTTATCATGAAACTTCCTATTCTTGTTCATATTTTATAGTTATATCATATACAGAATAATAATCATGATATAATTACCATATTTATAAAACAATTATACCTTTAATATATATAATGAATGATGGTTTTGTGAAATTAAGTATTTTATGATCATAGAGACGATAGGTCATACGTACGCTTGAGTAACATTTCCATTTTTCAATGATCATTATAGAAAGGAGGTAACATATATTTTATATATATATAAAAATTTAATAATATTATAAATATCATATTACTTCTTTTAATGTAATTATATATATCATACATGTGGTGTGGTTATGAAAAGAGAGTCACATCGCTTTGTGAAAGCGGTAGACCACGCATACACGAACATGTTACCATCATTAAGTGAGTGAAAAGGTAAGAAATAAAATGATATATTATTGTTAAATAAAGATAAATACGTCATAAATATTATAATTATGTAATTTATATCAAATATATTCAATAAATTTATACTTATTACCTTCCACCTAAAGCGTCATTGAAAAATGAATCACATCGCTCTGTGAGGCGGTAGTCCGTCGTACACACGCACGACGTTATCTTATCTCCTAAAAATAGAAATTAAAAAGTTATATATGATAAAATTACCAAAGAGGTATAATAATTTCGTAAATATCATATAGATAATTTGTATCTATCATCATACCCAACTGTGATAGGTGGTAATGGAAAAATGAATGGCATCAGTTCGTGAGGTGGTAGTTTTTCATACACATAAATGATGACTTCATAAACCGTTTTATGGAAATTGGAATTTTATAGGTCAATAAATTAATATAAAAAACATATTATTAAATTTAATATACATTGGTGATTATATCATCATGTTTTAATAAGAATTTAAGGATGTGGAGGAAGAAATAAAATAAAAATGCTCGTCAAAGAACGTTACCTCTTCTTCACGTAACCACCTTAGGTTTTCACCAAAAGAATTACTAGGTTATATTTATTACCATATTAAGGTTTATAAGATTATGTTATGGAATTTTGAGATTTATTTTGGTATTTATTGGCTGAAACAAAAGGGTTTTAATGTGTCAATGGGAGTTGAGAGTGGGTATCCTTTTATAAGTGAGGTGAGTAGTACATTTGTATTTTTTTGAAAGAAAAATGTATACCAACGTTTTCATATGAAAAAAAGGTAAAAAATGAATTATTATAAATAATTATAACTTATAATTTATAAATATAGACTTAAAATATATTTTAGATAAGTTTTTAGGTAAATTTAATGCTTATCTTTTAAGTTTAACCCCTAGTAAATCCATTTTTCTTTTAATTGAGGTAACTAATTTTCTCTGTTTTCACTATTAATTATGGTAGAAAATTAAGTTGACCTTATTATATAATATGAATTAATATTATTATAAATATTGAATAATTTTTTTCAAATTCTATTCATATAATTTGAAAATTTTAATTTAAGAGTAATCTCACAAACGTAATGACAGATCAGATTTCTAAAGAAAAACGTTTCAAAACTTTACAAAGTTTTTATATAAAAATTTAATATAAAAATGATTTAAATGATATATATTGGATTAATATATTTAATTTTAACTAATTTTACTTTAAAACCAATTAAAAATATAATTTAACTATATAAATAATTTAAATGAAAATGTCGTTTTCAATTAAAATTCAGTATTTTTACTATTCATTGAAAAATGAATCAATTCAGAAAAATACCAAAAAATCACCCTAATATAATTTAATAGTATAATTAAAAAACTGATTTCATTTTATCAAATAAATATTCTAAAATTGAAAAAAAAAATTGAATTATGTTCACAATGTGTGGCTAAACCACCTTTAACAAAAATATTTGTTTTTAGAAAACATTTATTTTTATTCAAAATGATTCTTATTTTTATTTATAATAGATATATAAAAAATTTATATTTTAAAATAGTATTGGAAAATAGTATTTTATTTTAAACCCAGTGTTGCGTGCATCACAAGCTGTAGAAGAAATTAAATTTATTATAAAAATATATATTGAAAAGTATTGGGGTGTTACATTGATATTCTATTTAGTTAATATATTCCTTATGATATAATAATTGAAAAAATAAAAATTTTATTATAAATGAATCATCCATAAGGGGATGTGGTTTGGTGGTAAACTCTTATAAAGAATAAATAGGGGATTTACTTCATTCTATAGAGTGATTATAAAAATATAGTTATTTAGAATTATATTTCTCATAACATGAAAATTAAAATGGATTGGATTTTTGTGGATATAAAGTATAAGTTTAAAGAGTTTATCATGGTGTATGAATATAAATTTACATAGTTACAAAGATATTTCTCAATATTCATCATTGATACCAAAAGTAAAATCAATAGATTTTATAATAAACTAAATTTAATTATTCATAAGGCTCTATGCCTTTATAATTTTGAAAGTTAAAAGGATTTTTTCATATGTAGTTAGAAATTTGAAATATATTTTTATAATTTATCATGGTTTTATAAATTATTTGATAAGAATATAAATGTGTAAAATCAATTTGTATGTTTAGTTTATTGAGTGAAAGAAAGAAAAAAAAGGTTTAATATCTCATGTATCATAGGTGTTGAAATAAACACATTATTAATTAATTTCAAGGGTATGGGTGGTTCATTAAATATAGAAGTGTTGTTCACTAGGATTAAGAATAATAATATATAATGAATCAAGGGAAAGTTAGTAGTCATGTTAGAATTCAAGAGAGAGAAAAAAAGGAAAGTTTTTTAATAAACCCAAATAGAAGAGTGATTATTTGGCCATAATAAAGTTTAACACAATTTTAATTGGTGTTATAAGAAAAAGATTCATAATGAAGATCAATGTCTATAGCCATCGATGACTCAGGATCAATATCGTTCATATTTCACATTGACAACTAAGTTAGATCAATCCAATAGATTTTTTATATGTATTATATTTATTTGTTAAATAATGAAATATATTTATTTGAATTTAGATCAAGATATTAATTTTTATATACCACATTTATACTACACATGAATTCCCCACTATAAAAATTATAGTTTAATTTATCAATAAGAACTCTGAATGGTGCATTTATTTCCACTGAGATATTTAAATCATGCCCTATCACTTTTTTTGAAAAAATATCTCTTACAAATTTAGTGGTTATTACCTTATTTTAACACTTTCTATTTTATGAATGAATCATATATTATCTTATATGGTTGATATTAATTGTCATCATAAATTTATTACATTTAACCTCCTTAATCAACCCATATTATTAAATAAATATAAGGTAAAGAATGAAACTAATTCATTGACATATTTTTGTATTATGGAATTATTATTAGTGGAGGATGTGTATGGATTCCTTACTCAAATAAGGGAACTAGAGGAAGGAATAAAGATGAAGGATTTGTATATTTTTTAACAGTTTGTAGATTTCACTCCAGATAAGTAGTCTAGGGAACCCATGGACCAAGAAGTAGATTTCTCTATTAAAATGATCCCAAGAGATCAACCCATGTTAAAATAGTGTATCTAATGACACCATTTGAGCTGAAGGAACTAAATAAATAATAGTAATATCATCTGGATAGATGGTTCATTCATCCTATTATAAAACATTAGGGGTACACCTATGTTATTGGAAAATAAAATGGATTGTATGATGATATTATATATAAATTATAAATATATAAATAGAATCATAATTAATAATAAATATCTTTTACCAATGATCAAAATTTTATTTAACCAAATTTAAAATGCTCAATAATTTTCTAATGTTGATCTTAGATATGAATATCATTATCTAATAGTAAGAAATAAATATATTCAAAAGACTTAATTTTGAACATGGTATGGTATTTATGAGTTTATGGAAATTCCATTTGTTCGGAAAAATATTCATATACTATATATGTATTTAAAAAAAGAGTTTTTAATGATTTCCATGTCATGTTTATGGTGGTATTAATATATTATATTGTTATATATTCTAAAATATAGTAAGGGAATGAATTTCATCTATGATTTATTTTTCAAACTCTGAGTTGGTTGAATTTATATGCTAAATGTATCAACTATGACTTCTATTTAAATCATGTTTTATTTATATGGAATGTTTTCTATTGAAAGGAATTTTTATTTATCCTTCAAAGATAAAGGTAATTGAATAATAGTCAAGATAAAAATGGTGATGATATTTATGAATTCTCTAGATTAACTGGGTATTATCGACATTTCATGAGAAACATTTCATGATTATTCAACCCACTAACCATGTTAACATAAAAGGTATTAAATTTTTAATGTTCCTTGTATTGTGAATAAATTTTTCAAGAAACCAATAGGAAGTCATATATTATACGTGTGTTAACCCTACCCACTATTGGATAAGGTTTTTTCATGTATAATGATGGTTAAAAGAGTAGTTTTATTTGTAACATAATGTATAATAATAATAAATTAATATATATATATCATGTTAGTTAAAGATTTATAAAGGTAATTATCTTAATTATGTGAAATTCCTTTGACCCCACTATATCCACATATATACATCTCCTTAGTTAAACTCATCCTTAACATATTGGGAAAGAAAACCCAAGAAAGAGATGATCTTAGATTCTCAGTAAAAAAACATATCAACATGCCATCAAGGGTTAGATCAAAATAAAATGACAAAACATGAGAAGGGGTAAGATAATTTGATTCATGATAGAAGTACACGTAATCTCAAGTGAAAAAACATGTACCATAGAATAAGAGTTTGAGATAATAAACATAAACTATGGATCATAATCATAGGTATATACCATATAAATGTAGCATGAGTATATTAAAACATGAAATTGTGAAAAAAGAAAAATGTGATCACATACACATGAAATATTGAGCATAAATCTATATGTGACCATGTCTATGCTTCAAAATGTGAAAAAATTCATATGTGATCATCACCATCCATAATCATGTGAACAAATCTATATGTGATCATGACCATGCACAATCATGTGAACAAATCTATACGTGATCATGTCCATGAATAATTATATGAAAATATATATATGTGATCATGTGTAGCACAATCATGTGAACAAATATATATGTGATCATTTCCATGAACAATCATGTGAACAAATATATGTGTGTGTGTGTGTGATCCTGTACACACACATTCATATTAGTAAAGAAATTTTGATCATTTCCAGACACAAAATTATTATCTCAAGAGATATAAAATCATAACCAATGAATCGGAGGGTTATATATGACCCCACCCATAAATAATAAATAAATATATGATTAAATTGAAATAAAAAATTAATTTTATTATAAAGAATCCATGGAAAGAAAATGGGTTTCACAACACTTCCAGATGGTATACCCAAAATTTAACTTCAGCATTTAAATTGTTGGAAGAAAAAAATCGATCACTCTGAAAGAGTATTTTATAATAAAATTTGGATGTTTATTAATGAAAAATAATTTACCAATAAATAAATCCTTTAGAGATAAAGAGGAAATGGTAGTGAAATTAGAATATTTTTTTTTTAAAAATGATTTCATCTTTGGCGTAAATGATAAAGTTACGGTAACATGGAAAAGTAATTTTCAAAAAGGTTACTTTTGATAAATTTTAAATAATTAATTTTAAAAATTATTATTTTTAAATAAATCTCAATAATTAAGCCTTGAAAAGACATAATTTTTTCAAAAAGTTTAAGTGATTTTTTTTTAAACTTTTACTTTTCTAAAAGAATATTTAATAATGGATATTATAAAAATACATAAGGCTTTCAAAAAGGTGGAATAAATTAATTTTGAAAAAATTTACATTTAAAAATAATCATAAATAATATATATTTGAAAATTCTAACTTTTATCAAAAATAAAGGTGACGTGCGATATTAAAATTTTTATTTTCAAAGGATAAAAAACTTTTTTTTATATCTTTAAATACATTTGTTGAAAACACACATCATAAAATTAATAAAAAACATTATTTTGAAAATAGTATAAGGAAAATTTAAATGTCACATAAAAAAATAAAAAAATATTTTTATAATTATAAAGTATATAATTTTTAGGGAATGAAAATATAGGTAAGGAGTGGAAATATTCATTCAAGAGGATGAGAATTATTCTAAAAAATAATATAATTTTTATGAGGATAAAATTCATCAAGGATGAATATTTAAATTAAATGAGTTTTTTTCATTAATATAAAGATATATTATAATGAAAAAAATATTAGGTTGGAATAAACCAATAATAGAAGAAATAATTTCAAGAAGAAGAATTATTACTCAATGAATGGAGTTGAGTTAACAAAAACCTTTATAACTTTAGTATATTTTAATCAAAGGAAATTTAAAAAAATAACATGAGATGTCAATTATAAACCCATTAATTAAAATAATATGGTAAAATACTTTCATTATTATGTAATCACACCAAATTATATATATCATAGTGCACAATATGAAATATGTCTCAAGAAATTAAATTTGAGACAAAAAACCCCTTACCATAATTCTTGACTTCCACTGAAGTGTTAAAATATCATGTATAACAAAAATAACTACATTAATCAACTATTTTAGAACCTTATAATGTAGATAAATTTTAATAAACTTAAATTATAATTATTATTTTCAAGTACATTATTTACTTATTATCTATTTTCAATATAGGGTGTGAGTAATCTTGATCGTTTTGAACTAGTTTCATAATAGTGGTGTTATTCTTCATTCTGATCCCAAAGATAATAATTACCATATAAAAGATGTTATTATAATTGATTTTTAATTATTATTTATAATATTATAATTTCATTTTATCTATGTTTTTTTATGATCCTTAAAATGATATCGGTGATGAGAATGTTTCAGGGATTTTTTACGAATAGTTATTAGTATCTTAATTAATGAGTTTAATATTATTGTTACCATTAAAAATAAAAAATAAAAATAATTATTTATTAATTTATATATTATATTATGATAAATTAATTTCTTATAGTCATAAATGGTGTTATTTTATATCATTGTTCAAGTGGGTGTTTAGACAGACCTAAACATGAACATACAATAATTAATGGATGAGTATGGTAATAAAAGTTATTTATTTAAATAATATAATTATAAAATATAATAATTATATTATTTGTATATATTTAATTTATTGAATCATATTTTATAATAATATAATAAATAATAAATAAATTGAGGGGAAAATGAGATACATTACTTTGTGGAGGCGGTAGTCTGCATACACACAAATGACGTTTTTGATTTTATTAATGGAAAAGGGGAAATGAGGTTAATATCTATTACCTTATCATAATAAAATTAATTATAAAAAATATTTATTTTATTGTATAGTAATAATAAAATTATATTTGGTAGAGTAAGATAGATGATAAAATAAGTTAGGTAAAAATTAGTACTCACATTGAGGACTTGAGTTTTCACTTAGAGGAATCCTTGTAAATGGAGGTATTAAGATAAATTATTATAAATGGAAGATAAATGAAGTGAAATAGGATTATAGGGGAATTAATAATATTATATTTTAAATATTAAACCAAAAAAATAGTGGTATTTTACGGGATAGTGAGAGGCCCTATTTCTAAGTGGTGGGAATGAAATTTTTGTAAATATTTCAACTTTAAATAAATAGTGTACATGTTTCACATGTAAATAAGACTCCAAAATTTACAAAAATGGAGCGGAGATAAATTTTGGTTGATATAAACCTAAAAAAATTATAAATATGTTTTTAACATGTTTATCCCTTTACACCTTTGGTTAACCCCTATTTACCTTTTTGAATTTTACCGCAATAACTAGTTTTGACCTACGTATTTCAATTTTTATACCTAAAAATAAAATATAAACTATTAAATAATATATAACTATTGATTAAAAATATTAAATCCATTTTATTGGATAAAATTTTGATGTGCGATTAAAATTAATTTTATCATTAGCGTATGTTACATGTAAAAGCCTATTTTTAGAAAGTGTATTTCTATGATAAAAATTCATGTGTGGGATAAAATTATCAATGTATTTGATTTTCCTGATATAAATTGGTTTATTATAAAATAATTAAATTTTATGTGGCTTATAAATCAATCCAAAACATAATTTTTAAAAAATAATATTTAATTAATAGAAAATGTAAAAATAGTTTTTTTATTAGGAAATATTACTGAAGCTAATAAAAGGTTTAAAATAGGTTTTATAATGTCACAAACTAGCCTGGGTACCCTGGTAACCTAATAATTGAGCCAGTCCTAACATAACTCAACATGTGTTCCTGATCCCCATGTGTCAGCAACTAGCACCTGCCATCATGTAACATACAAGTGGGAATGATTTCTGCCACAAGAATGTGGAACAAAAAGATAAAGGACAGTATGCATATCAAAAGAAAGATCCACAAAAAGAAAAGGTATTATAATACAATGAGGCATAAAATCCAAAGTTCTATAACCCAAAGTACTAAATAGGAAAAACAACCCCAATGTCTCTAAGGACACAACTCACCACGCCCAAATCTCAACAGCAGTATCAACCTCTAAGAGATACCTTCCTTTTACTCAATCCTGGAAGAAGAAAGTCTACAAACGCCCAAAGGAAAAAGTAGGGTGTGATCCTAATCCTAGTGGGATACCACCAAGGATTCTATAACAGATTCCAAATATATATTATCTAAATAAAATCTTTCAGTTTTTTAGAATTAAAACGTTTGTAAATTCAAAATTATATTTATATAAAACATTCTATACATTTTTAAATTTATAAAAAATACATTCAAAGCACAGACTTCACATTACAAGAGATGGAATATTTCTAAAACAATTTATTAAGAAAAACAATTATATAAAATAGTATATATAAATTCAACAGGAATGTAAATCAGTTCCAACAAACATTAGCCTACATTTATATCTCAAATATAAATAAACAAGTGAGAAACGTGGTCATCTGGAAAAAGGTACGATAGTATTAACCAACTATAGCATTCTACACTCTCTATGTGAACTCATCGAAATATGTATACATATGTCCCTATGAAACTGTCTAAAGGAGACTCATCACCAACCCATTAGGGATGTGACCCACCGCAAGTATGTTTTAGAATATTGTCATAGCATAGAGTGTATCGAAATAACTCACTAACTACCTAAGGATTTCATGTTCTCTTACATGATGGGTGAACTATTTTAAGACTGCTTAAAAATATGATTAATCCCATTCTTCCATTTCAAAAATTCCAATTCCTTTCCATTTAAAACCAAAATAGGTTTTACTCAAAAACATTCCTTTTTCACAAGATAAAAGCACTGGGTTTCAATCCAATCATTTTAAGCCATTTTTCTGAGTTTGGAATCCATTCAAAACTAATTACATCCCTTTTTCATTAAATTTACACAATTAAATTCAAAATTTTAATTGAAATCATTTCCATCAAATCCATAATTTAAATTTAACAATTTAAATCATCCAATTTCCATAAACCCACCCCAATTCAATGGAATCATGGGTTTTCCAAGTTTCTATTCCAAAACCATTTAAAATCTACCAATTCAATGGATTTTGTTTTTATCAAAGTAATTAAAATAAAAGTTGATCATTTTAATTTAAATCAGCAATTGAAATCTACAAATCAATACAATGGTAACCAATTTGAAAAAATGGGACGGAATCAGATACCTCTTCCCCAAAGAATGACACTCGTAATGGAACCTATCAATGAGAATGAAGGTGTATAAGACCTAAAAACTCTACCTAGTAGCAAGATCCAACACCAAAATACATGGATCCATCAATCCCAAGATGATCCATTTAAAACTCGAGATGATAGGAAGAGAGAAACGTGAATAACAAGGGAGAACACTTACCCAAGAATCGCACCTCAAGAAGAACGAACATCCCAAGCCATTTAGTTCAATCCAGAAGGAGTTGAGTCTTTCAAAAACACACCATAACATCTCTAGGTCAAGATACATGATGTTTGGAATGAAAAGAACAGATCAAAAAATCCAAACGTGTAACTTTAAACTAGGCACAGGTCGAGTCATGATGTGCACCAAGGGGTCACGACGTGTTGGCCATGTTGAATAGGTATGCCAAAAATACCCATGACCTCATGTTGAAAATTTGATATTTAATCCCTTCACGGTGTGTACATAAGGTACACAGAATGTACTAGATCACGGCGTGAACTCCCCATTCACGACATGATCTCCCAATCCACAACATGCAATCAACACCAAGTACACGACATGTACTTCAGGTACACAGTGGGTACATGTTCTGCATTCTGTAGTAAACCCAAAAAAATCACATAAAAGGATTTTTAACCAAATGGGAACTTAGAAAATGTAAAAAATTACTTGATCAAGGTAACTGGATGTTATAACCTCCCCACCATAAAAACCTTTTATCCCCGGAAAGCCTATGAAGAAGCTTCCATGCCAAAAATATGATCCCACTACTCTCTCATCAGTTCCTCACATCCCCACATCTTGTGATTATCATATCCATTTTTCTATAATACATGAACCAAAGGTATTTTCTTCCCATGAAGTACCTTGGTCTCAAAATCAACTTTCCTGACTGGTTGCTCAGTCAAAGATAAATTAGGCTCAATCTCAAGATCACTCTAGCTCAAAATGTGAGATGGATCAAATAGATACATTCTTAGATGCGATACATGGAACAAGTTATGTATCGATGTTAGCTATGGTTAAAGTACCAAGTGGTATAGAGCCTTCCCCACCTAATCAAAAACCTAGAAAGGTCCCACAAATCAAGGAGCAAGCTTCCCATGACTCTCAAGATGTCGATGACCCAGTCAGGGTGAAACATTCAAGAACACCTGGTCACCAAATGAAAACTCCAAAGGTCTATGGTGTTATTAGCATAAGACTTATATCTTATTTTTTTCTATTAACATCCTCTGGCTTATCAGCTAAATATTTGATGTTGTCTCCTACCCCAAGCTTGGACCAACCAAACAACTTTAACTGACCTCCGACCAACACAATGGAGATTTAAAAGGCCGACCATACAAGGCCTCAAAATGTGTCATTCCGATCGTGCACTGGTAACTGTTGTTATAAGAGAAGTCAACCAGCCCCCAAGTGATCATCCCAAGACCCATCAAATTCATGTACATAGGCGAGAAGAATATCCTCAAGAATCTATATAGCTCTTCCTATCCGGTCATCCGACTGCAGATGGTTGGACATCATCAAACGAACCTGAGATCACAGTGCCTCCTGAAGGCCTCTCCAAAAGTGATAAGTGAACTGAGGATCCCAATCAGATACTATAGAAGATGGAAATCCATGAAAATGAACAATATCTTTCATGTAGTGATTTCTTAACTCCTCAACTTTGGCCATATCTTGAATGCGTATAAAGTGATCTTACTTGGTCAGCCTATCGATCACAATTCATATTGTATTATAATTTCTCTAGGTATGAGGAAACCCAACCAAAAAGTCTATAGAGATCTCATCCCACTTTCAATTAGGGACTGGATGTGGGTGTAGTAAACCCAAAGGTTTCTAGTGTTCATCTTTCACATGTTGGCATGTATAGCAACAAGAGACAAACTCAACAATGTATCATCTCATACCTAGCCTCCAGAATTATCACCTTATTTCATAGAACATATTAGTGGTTCATGGGTACACATCCCACTGAGAATTATGTTAATTCTCCATCACTGCCTTTCTTGATGCTAATAGCACAACGAAGCGGTTCTGATAGCATAGTACACTCTCTTTGGAGAACGATCACTGGGAAACTGTCTCTCCACCATAAAGGGATTCTCTTATTCTACAAAACTCATTATCAATATCTTGATCTTGAAGAATCATCTTGAGAAGAGAAGACGTCAACTGCACAATGGATAAAGAAACATTATCCCCTTCCTTCTGAACTCCAATATGAAATCGTGCAAAGAGAGCCACCAAATTCCACTCTTATGAATATTATTTCACTGCCTGGGTTGGAAATTTCTTGCTCAAAGAATCAGAAATGGCATTCCCTTTCCTAGGGGTATAGGTGATGTGAAAGAATAAAGACTATAGGTACTCCACCCAATGACTCTGCCTAAGATTCAAATCTTTTAGGGAGAAGATAACTCAGGATTTTGTGGTCTTAATACACCATAAACCTTTATCCAAAAAGGTAATGCCACCAAATTTTAAGCGCATACATCAAAGTTGAATGTTCCAGATCATGGGTAGGATAATTATTCTCATGTGGCCTAAGCTGACGAGATCCACATGCTACTACATGATCACCCTATATAAAAACACAACCCAAGCTAGAAACTGATGCATCAGAAAATACTACATAACTCTACCCGGATTGTGGAAGAGTTAACCCCGTTTTAGTAGTCAACAGATGTTTTAACTCGACAAAGGAACTCTGACATTTATCATCCCATGAAAACTTCACCCCAAACTGAGTTAGAGCAGTCATTGGAGAATCTAACTTTGATAAGTCCTTTACGAACCTGCTGTAATATCTGGCTAAGCCCAAGAATCTCTAGATCTCGAAGACATTTCATGGTTTCTCTTACATCATAGAAGCCTTCACCTTCTCAGGATCAACTAATACACCTTGTTCAGACACCACGTGTCCCAATAATTTCACTTCACAAATCCAGAAATCACACTTTGAAAGCTTGGCATAAAGGTGGTGATTTCTTAGCAGATTCATAACTATTCTCAGTTGTTTCACATGATCCTCCTCAGACTTGGAGTAAACAATAATTTCATCCACAAAGACTAACACAATGGTATCCAAATACTCATAGAAAATTTTTTTCATTAAAACCATGAAAAATATAGGATCATTTGTCCAGACAAAGGGCATAATAAGGTACTCAAAGTGCATGTACCTGCTCAAAAATTAGGTCTTCTAAATGTCATATTATTTTATCCTCAACTGATGGTAACCATATCGAAGGTTGATCTTTGAAAAACACTTCTCCCCTTTCAGCTACTCAAATAGATCATCAATCCGTAGAAATGGATATTTGTTCCTTATCTTAGCTCGATTGAGCTTTTGATAATCAACACATAAGAGAATAGAACCATCATCCTTTTTAGCAAAGAGAACCGGTACTACCCAAGGAGACACACTTGGATGAATAAATCTTTTCTTAAGAAGATCATCCAATTGAGACTTTAGCTCTTTCAGATCAGCTGGTTCCATGTGGTAAGAGTGTATAGAGACTGATTGAGCACCAGGAATTAATTTAATAGAAAACTCAACCTCTCTCACTAGTGGTAGACCAGAGAAATCCAAATAGAACACATCATAAAACACAATGAAAACTGGAGGAAGATCACTACCCATTGAATCTCACTCTAGGTCAAAAGAAAATATTGATATCACTTTCCCCAACTTTGGATAAGATGTTCTGGCTCTACTTGACCTTAGATCCCATTCCCCTTGAAACAAAAGGGGCACACCACTCGGTGTAGTAAAGTAGACTTGTTGAAGATAAAAATCAATTTCAGATTTGTTGAAAATGATCCAATACATTCGGAATATGAGGTCAAGATATTTCATATCAAGAACCATAAAAATTCAAGCTAGCTCGACATCTGTTAGAGAGAAGACACATGTAAGACTATAGAAACCCTTATCTCTCTTCGTACCATGGGTTTTAGAAATATTCATTACACAAGATAGTTGTTTCATAAGAAGATTTAGGAAATTGACAATACGGGTTGAAATAAAAGATTGAGATGTGTCATTATCAAAAGATCAGTCAATAATGATGAGGAAATGGTAATGGTACCTCTCACAGTAGTTGAACCCTTGTCTCCATCCTCTGGAGACTCTTCTACTATGTGAAGGAGCTTCGTTTCGGATGCCTATGAGTGGAAACCTTTTGAACGTGAATCATTTGATTTCCCCATAGTGTTAAGATGAGCGAATGATCATTTCCCACTACACAGAGTAAATAAGTGATGGAAGAACCTCTGCAAGTGTCCTTAATGTACATAGGTGCTACAGTACATAGGTGACTCAATACAAAACCTTATATAATGTCTTGAATTGCCACACTGGTACCAAGTCAAATAACTTCTTCCTAGAGAAGTAGGAGTTTTGGAATGACTCTATCATCGAGAACTGTCATGAGGATCATCGTGCTTCCATTTTCCTTTGAAGGAACCAACACTACCACTGGGACAAAAAGAAACTCCCTTCAATCCTGACTTGCTAGCCAAGTCCATCTCAACCATCAACACTCTATCCAGCACATCAACATAAGTGGGTAGCTTCAGTAGGAAAACCTGAGTATAGATATCTGATCGAAATACCAACTTGAACCATTGAGCCTTAATCCTCTCATTAGATACTATATCGGGTGAAAACTACACCTTCTTAGAAAATCAATTTGAATACTCAGTCATGGTTTTGTCATCCTTCTCAAGATTGAAAACTCCACAGCCATAGCCAACACCAATAACTCAGGATAGAAATGATTTCCAAAAAGAACCTTGAAGTATTTCCACTATAAGCCCTCGTGTTTCTATGTCATCACCATCGTGTCCTACCATCTAATGTTCGGCTCCTCTAGTATGAAGGTCGAACCCTTCATCCTGATCACTTTTGGTGTCTCCAAGAACTTGAAAATACGTTCTGTATTTTCCAACCATTCCTCAACATGTTGAGGATCAACGGATTTTTTAAAGACTGGTGGCTTATAGTGAAGAAACTATTTATAATGATTCCAAATAACAGCCCCTTGAGGATCCACAGCTAGATCCTGAGTGAGAACTAGAGGTGGTGCATGTCTTAGAGCTTGGAAAGTGCACACAATAACCTCAACTAGATTTGGATTAGCAATAGGATTTTCTTGCTGAGGTTCAGCAGCAATAATTTTCTGTATTTTATTTTTACGTCTTCTCGGAGTCATGATGATACACAATATTAGAAGACAAAATAAGACATTAGATTGACACCCAAACTAAGTATAAAGAGAAAATATTCTCAATAGAAGGGAAAAAAATATTTTTATTTCTCTCTCTATAAATCTCAATAGGGAGAAGACTAGAACTAATCCACAAGATTTCTTTCCCTAACCACACCTAGAAACTTAAAGTCCATTATGGTTAGTTCTAGACAAGAACTCAATCACAACAACCTCATAAGTCCCGACAAGATTTCAAAAATGCATATTGACTTCAAATAAATGGTCAGCAGCCTCCTCTGATACCAATTTGTCATGAACCATCCCAAGTACCCTGGTAACCTGATAAATGAGCATGTCCTAACATAACCCAAAGGTCTTTCATAGTACCCATGGGTTAGAAACTAGAACCTGGAATCATAAAACATACAAGTGTGAACGATTTCTTCCACAAGAATACGGAATCAAAAGTTAAAAGATTGTACACATATCAAAATAAAACTCCACATGGAGTAAAGGTACCTAAATACAACGATGCATAAAAGACAAAGTAATACAACCCAAAGTACTAAATAGTTAAATAGCCCCAAGGTCCCTAAGGACACAACTCACCATTACAGAATCTCAAAAGCTGGATCCACCTCCAAAAGATTCCTTCCCTTTAGTCTATCCTAGAATAAAAAAAGTCTACAAACACCCAAAGTAAAAAGTAGGGTGTGTGCCTAATCCCAATAAGATACCACCAAAGATTCCATAACAGATTAAAAATATAGATTTTACAAATAAAAACTTTTTGTTTTTAAGAATAAATAGGTTTGAAGATTCAAAAGAATGTTTATAAAAAACATGCTATACATTTTCAAAATGATGGAAAATACATTCAAAGCATAGGATTTAATTTAAAAGAGATTGAATATTTATAAAACAATGTATTAAGAAAAACATTTATAAAAAACTATTTATATAAATTCAGAATACATGTAAATAAGTTCCAACAAACATTTCCATACCTTTATATATCAAATATAAATAACCAAGTGAGAAACATGGTCATCTTCCAAAAGGTGCGATAGTATTAAACACCTATTGGATTATACCCTCTCTATGTGAACTCAATAAAATGTTTATACACACATCCCTATGACACTAGAAAAAGGAGACTCATCACAAACCTGTCGAGGATGTGACATGCCTCAAGTATGTTTTAGAATTTAGTCGAAGCGTATAGTGTATCCAAATAACTCACTAACTATATAAGGTTTGAATTATCTATTACTTGATGGGAGAAAAATTTTAATGCTACTTAAAAATATGATCAATCCCATTATTCAATTTCAAAAATTCCAATTCCATTCCATTTAAAACCAAAATTGGTATTATTTAAAAACATGCATTTTTTACAAGATAAAACCAGTGGGTTTCTATCAAATCATTTCAATCAATTTTAATGAGTTTGAAATATATTCAAAACTAATTCCATCTCTTTTGAAATTAATTTCCGTTATTAAATTCAAAAATTTAAATGAAAACATTTCCATCAAATCCGTAAGTTAAATTCAATAATTTTAATCATTCAATTTCAATAAACCCACCCCAATTCAATGGAATCGGTGTTTTTCCATGTTTCCATGCCAAAACCATTTCAAATCTCCCAATTCGATGGAATTGAGTTTTATCATATAAAATGAAAGAAAGCTTGATCATTTCAATTTAAATAAGAAATTGAAATCAACCAAGTAATACAATGGTAATAAATTTGGAAAAATGGGGCAAAGCCACCTACCTCTTTCCTAAAGAATGACACTTGCAATGACACCCGTCAACGAGAAAGAAGGTGTATAAAACCTTGAAACTCTACCTAGTATCAAGATCCAACACCAAAAGACATGGATCCATAAATCCCAAGATGATACATTGAAAGCACAAGAGGATAGGAATAGGGAAACTTGAATAATGAGGGGAACACTTTCCTAAGAATCATACTGCAATAATAAACAAGATCCCAAGCTGTTTGGTTTGATCCAGAAGGAGTTGAGTCTCTCAGAAACACACCATAATTTTCTATGTTGAGAGACGTGAAGTTTTGAATAAAAATTAATGATAGAAAAGGCTAAATGCATGACTTTAATCTAGGCGTGGGCTGAGTCATGATGTGTACTAAGGGGTCACGATGTGTAGGCCACGCTGGATATGTATGCTGAAAAACCTGTCGCCTCGGGTTGAAACCCCTATATTTAATCCCTTCACGATGTGTACCTTAGGTACACGGTGTGTACCTGCACACAGTGTGATCTCCCCAATCACGGTGTGATCTTCCAACCCACAACATGAAACCATCACCAAGTACAAAATTTGTACTTCAGGTACACATCGTGTACCTATTTTGCAGTCTGCAGTAAACACATAAAAATCACCTAAAAGGATTTTCAATAGAAAGGGAACTTATAAAAGGTCGAAAATTTCCTAATCAAGGTAACAAGATGTTACAAGTAAATTCATAATAGTATTTATAATTATATATTTGTAATTATTGAATACATATTTGATCCTGAAAAAAATTTATAAGTATTTAATTTATACTTACTTCTTGTTATAGTCATAAAGGCAACAATTTTAGTAAAAACTGTTTTTTTTATTATTCACCTATAAATCTATTATTTTAAAAAAATATAAAAAATAAAAATGGTATAAATGAGATATGGGAAATTGAAATTTTAATTTGATTTTGAAGAATTAAAATTCTAAAAGTTATAAATTTTTCTTTTAAATAAAAATTAAAAATATAATGAAAAAACTGTTTTTATTGAAAAATAGACTTCATAAACATTATGTATTCCCAATATTATTTCACACTAATTTATAATTTAAATAAGATTACTATATTAGTTAATTTAAAGTTTATATATTATCATAATAATCATATTAAAATTGGTCTGTTTAAATTATTAATACTTTAAACAGTTATCTGAGAATGAACTGTCCTTTTGAATATTAAATCTTTTTAATTAAATATCATTTCAATATATTAATTTTTAATTGTTTAATATAATTTTATTTAATAGTAGTTTTATTATTCTTATAATTTCATTTATAATATTCATCTAATATATTTCAAATCATTTTAGTTCATTTTTTCTTGTGGAGAAAAATATTAAACACATTATATTTATTTAAATAAAATATATATAGTAAAATATGGAGGTGTTACATCCCCCACCTAAAATATTATTTCCTTGAAATTTTAATTACATGATACTAATAAAAATATACAAGGGTATATAAAATATAAACTTCACTCTAGATGTAATCTCTATAGAAATATCAACCTTACAAACTTAGGTGACACATCATTTTCCTCATAATAGGTATATCCCTATCATTGAGTTTTTTTCCAAAAATTAGAATCAAGAGTCTATTATTATTCATTATTGATACCAACATTATATAATTTTCTTTTAAGGGTGTTCATAATCATCTTTGCATTGATATACTACCATAGGTTGATACGAAATTTTATTTATTTATTCAAAATGATTTTTTCTCTAAGTAGGATGAGCCAATACATCTCCAAAATCACATTTAATTCATCTAAAGTAAGTATAATAAGATTTTCACAATTCATGTTCCAATAAACTTCAACTTTGGATATAACACAATAAAAAAATTCTTTGATAATCAAATCATTAGGGTGGTTATTTAATTTTCTTAAAAAACTTTCTAGATACCCTAGACCAGAATATTACATGTTTTCCAGGAATATAGATTGGGGGATAAGTGTTCCTTAATTATCATGATTGAATTTAATAGTTTTAATTGGATATTCTTTCCCTTTTTCCCTTGGTTTATGTGGTTATTGATACCTATAATCATTGTTTGACCTTGGATTACGGAATCAATTTTCCTAATTCTTGAACTCTTTACATTCTAATCATTATATATTCCTACCATTCTTTGTGTGGATCAAAATATTCACCCTAGCTCGACATTCACATGTTCAGTGGGCAATCTTTACACACTTGAAACATTTTTCTATTCCTTTGAGACATTTTCTTGGGTGTTTCTTCCCAAATTCTTGACATGTAATAAGTTAAATATTTTTTCCTTCATTATCTTCATCAAATTGTATTCTATGAAACAATATCCTTATCTTATTTTCTATACTCGTATGTTTATAAGGACTCAATTTATTAATCATAACTTTAGATAGTCAGGTGAGAATAACTACATGGTTTTCAACACCAACTTCTATCCCAATTGGTTTTCATTAGGATAATTATTATGTTGCCCATTATTTTAATTATTAACATAGTTCCTCATAGATCTAGATTTTTCTAATACCAAAAGTGTTAATTATGAGTGATCAAAATTAACTTTATAATGGAATTATAATCTTCTAAAAAATTAGACCTCTAAATCTATTACTCTTAAAAATTATAACATTATCTTTATATTTAACCTAAAACACTCGTGGTTAAATCTAAGATTATTTAGGATTGTTTGTCTCATATTTCTAATTCCTTAATATATTTAATCCTTTATAATGGATTTTAAAGAGAATGTGATTAACCAATAAATATCACCCAAGAGTTTCTATCCAATTATACAATATTAGGCCCATTCATCATGCATTAGAGTGAATATTGAGTTGATAATGAACCATCCTTTTTAGGGCGATTACCATAGGTGCATATATTCTACAGTTTCATCAACTTTATAGTATCTAGATAGGTATGTAATTTCAAGGAGAACCAAAAAATATCTACTTTACCCAAACTTCAGGATATTATCCAATACTTAAAATTATCCCTTAGACTTATTCCTAGGGTTTTCACTAAATTTATCAAATCTTAATCCCCCAAAACAACTAAACTAAACTTCAAAAATAACTAAACCCTCCTCTAATACCAACTGAATCACCCCATACCCACACTATCAATATGGTTCTAAAAAACCTTTCTTTAAACATTGTCTTTGATATAGAGTGAGAAAAACCTATATTTAAGAATGTTCCACCTCCGAGGTGGCGCGTTTTGGGTGATGGTGAAACAGTCTGACGAGGATCATCACCCGTCTCTTTTTCTAGCGACAATTTCCTATGAAATTATTCATTTCTTTTGTTTCAATCCATGCTGCATCATTATCCTTTAAAATAAGGTTGTATTAACCCCATGGGGACTGGGTAATTCACCCCTTTCATATTGAAAAGGAGATTCTATAGTCATTTTGTCCCAGTGGTCAATTTCATGGGATCAAGTACTTGTTCAGTCAGTCCTCCTCAGATATAACTTCCTCAGATGGTCTTCAACGGGTTTATTCATAGATCCAGAAACACCCATTGTCCCTGGTATCCATGAATCATGGACCTTCTTTCCAAAGTTAGACGATCATTGATTGATGATTCAGCCAACGACACTTAAGGACTCCATTAGTAGAGAGGATGGGAAGTCAGGCTCACTGCACCCTTCTAGGGGAGTATTATTGCATGTTCTTGGACTCACTTATAGATTTATGTTGTGTTCATATGTTTGTGAATAATTGGTTCATTCCCAAAGAGTGTGTCCATGGGATACCCTTGGTTTTCAGGATCTTCATAGGTATACAAGTATTTGATACTACAGAGGTACTGCTGACTTGAGCCATACAATAAGAAGCTCTGGAGTTTATCATCATCCAGGGGGGAGAAATGTGACTTGATGCTCGTATCAGACCCATAATATGGTTTTCCTACATATCCTTAGAAGACGAATCAGAACCAATGTAGTTCGGAATTATGTGGATCTTATGCATGGAAGCTTCCCATTATGGGGGACATGATTGGGTGAACCCTTTTGGATGGGAACCCTTTTGAGATTAGGAATTCGAGTTGGAATCCTAAATATCCCAGATTTATTAGGAATTAGAGTTATCATAGTTCATATGAGATGGGGTTTATGTATGGAAGCTTCCCATTTGGTAGGTCAAGATTGGGTGAACCCTTTTGTATGGGAACCCTTTTGATCTCGGTCCTTTGAGTAGGCATCCTACGTATCCTGGTTTAATTAGGAATAAGAGTACTCATAGTTAAGATTGTGTGGATTTTTTAATCATCACAAACCTCTAAGACCACGTGATTCATTCTCGGTGTGAGAAACAAGAGGATGCGAGAGATCCAACCAATCACATGCTTCCTCTCTTCTTGGTGAGAGAGGGAGAACCTACGTCGGAGGAGGCCGAGGCGATGGTGGGTGAGGGAATGAAGCAATGATCCTTTCCATGTGAAATTAAATTAAATTTCATGTGGATCGGCCTCAAAAGATTGGGGACTTACCTCAATGGGAGGTCCCCAGAACGCATTCTGGGAAGGGGAGGAGTTTCGTCCTCATCAAAAGGATAAGAGAAAATAACTCCTTTGAATGATCACTATTACTTATTGAATGTAAAAGTAATTTATCACCCTTAATACCTAGAATGGGGAGGATCATGTTATCATCCCAGGGTTGGACTCTGGGTTGCCATGTAAATGTATCCCCACATGCATTCCTGTAGCCCAAACCGTTGTGGGGGGAGCCTTCGTGACTCCTCTTACCATGGGTATGTAGACTCAAAGGGGCATGATGATGCACCCAATGGTCTAATCATATGGTTCCAGTGTATTTGGAGGAGGCTTTGGCCTAATTCCGGAGGACTGGATCACGGAGGTATTATGGAGGATTGGACGGTAATGGAGGGGTGTGGTTGGAACTGGGGGAAATAATATCCGAAAATACCCCATTCTGTGTACTTGTTTCTTATGCGGGATGTGGGATGCTCTGTATACCATAGTGGTATGTAGGCATAAGGATAATACACGTTCTGATGCAATATGTGGGCATGGGTATAGACCACCACGTACCATAGTGGTACGTAGCCCATCACACCGCTTTGGGATCCACCTGCGTACAGATGCATTATGCAACGCCGAGTTCAGTCCGTGTAGAAGTACACTACACGGAGCACCATATTGAAAGAGGTTCCTGGGGATTATCATTCACGGGAAGCTCATCCACGAGAAGTATGTGGTTCATAGTTCACCAATAGGTTCATAATTCTATTATTATTATTCAATTCCCCCATTTTTTGGTTTGTGTCTGGCTATACCTGTGGAGATTTTGGTTCTCAATTTAGGATTCGCTGATGATACAAGACTGAAGCTAGAATATTCTCCAAACTCTTTCTTACAACCTTTGAGTCCCCTTCAATATTTATCCATCCCCCCTTCAATTTCTTTTGTGCTCCCTTTATAGAGCATCGGGGAAATCGTATCTACGGGCATGCAGAACCATTCAGGGAGGCCCCTGTAGAGATATTCTGACCCGGGAAAGACTAGGTCAATAAGGGTTTGCAGAGGATTTGGTTTGAGATAATGGTTTTCTGAACCCTATTGGTTTTCTTCATTAATGAATTGATGATTTTCCAGGATGGTATGCGGATGGCCTTCACGCACATGATTCCTTTGGTGATGTATTTTGCAGACAACCGTGTTTGCTGGCCATCACTTTGTGGGCCTACAGTTTGCAAATCATTCCACATAACTTGTGGTTTGTGATCTAGGTGGTCCGAAAACCTATCCCAGTGATGGTACACAGACCACTTGAAATTCTTTGAAAAGTTAGAATTCCTTCAATTTTCTTCTCAAATTTGCCACTCTATTTGACTCCCTTCACCTTTCTATACTTGTAAGAATACATTCTTCCTTTTGAAAAATAATTGTGGGAGAATTTTCTTCCCTTGGTATAATTTTCAGCACCCTACAAATTCCCCCCATCAGAATGGGGTCCATTTTAAATTAAAAGGGGACTATTCTGATGTAGAAGCGGTCCTGAACTGAAGTGGTTAGTGGTAGAACATATGGGCCCGGTAATTGGGGACTGCACCTATATATAGGGACCCATGTAAATTTTCTTTTACTATTTCTCTCATCGAAAAGTTCTCTTGACCTCCCCAGCTTCCAACACATTTGTGTATCATGCTTCTTGTGAAAATCATGTTCTTGAACTTCTTCGTACATGCCACAAAGTGATCTTTTCTCCATTTCTCTATCTGTTTACCAAATTTTGGCTGTTGTGAATGGCATTGTGGGATTTTAAAACTAAAATCCGGATTCTGTGTAGGATAATGCTACACTGCTTGTGTGTCTGCATACTGAGCTCGATCCGGTGAACTGAACTTTTAGAACTAATAATTTGAACTTAAACTTTAACATGAAATTTATGAACATGAACTTAATGAGGCCTAGGTTCATCGTATCAACCTTTCATGAACCTTTCTATTTTTTGGCAAAAGATCTATGGGCTAACACCTCGCGGATGGTTCTCATACCATGGTTATACAAGGTGGAATGCATCTACGTACAATAGCCATAGGTGGAGTTATTTCCACATATTATGCAGTACGCGAGATGTGCCTACTTCATACCTTTTTCAAAAATAGTATGTTGATCCTTATGTGGACATATTTTATTTCTTTTATCTATTATTCCATATCCTTCATCCAACAATTTTTATTGGAATGAATTTTTATCGGCTTTTGGATCTTCCTGTATAGGTTACAATGGCTACTTCAAAGGCTGTGATAAAATCAAAGAAGATAAGGGTTACCATGGTGGGGAATAGCGAGGATCATCTTTGAGCCTACATTATTCCCCATGATAGATTCTAAAAGGATTTCTTGATGCCAGAGCTCTTAGCCTATTTGCTATCTGTACAGTTTCCACTTTATGGATTTGGTCTCCCTGATGACGTTCCTCTACCATTGGCTAACCTAACTGCCCCTTTCATTCTATTAGAGGCACAGTAAGGACATGATCGATCCAACATTTCCCCAACAGGAAAAGTCACACCCACTTTGATTCAGGAGAATGTCTTCATACTAGGAGGCATGGCATGAACTCAGGGCACCCACAGGTGTCGCGATGGTGTCCCAAGACTAGGCACCTGAGAGTACCCATCCATTATCAACATCTACCAAGATAATCCTAATGGAGGGAGAGCACCAAGTGGGATATGCATGCTCGAGGATATTTCTCTGATGAATGGGCCTGGGCATTCTGGGTACATCAAACCTGCTTTGTGTCCCCTAACTAGTTGGACGCAGTGGCCTTGTATCAGTCAGCTTAGGTTTCTTAGTTTTCAATCTTCTCCTCATGCGAAGTCCTTCCTGAGTTGCAGAGTTATTGGTGTTCAAGCACCAATACCTTCCATTTATTTCATGGGGAGGTGGGAATCAGATTATAAGATATCCATAAGCTTGTGGGACTCCCCATCCTTGCAGAGATGTATGAAGAGTTTCTCCTGGCTTCCACTACTTGGAATGACAATGACCACATTTCACCTTTGAAAAGGAGTTTACTAGTTATGGAATATGGATTACTTGATCATCCCCTCCATGATTTCTCTCTTATCACATTCGAGGTGTGGATATAGTCATTCTTTCAGGTGAATAGACCCAAGCCGAGGGCTGACCACATTCAAACTCATACATACTGTCAGTCCCACCAAACTGCAGGTTCATATTGTGTTACACTTGAAACGGGATGATATACCTCATGGGGATATGAGATTCAACTAGACATATCACCTATGCTTAGATTAGTAGGTTTCTTTTCCATGTTTTTGAGTTAATGTCTTTTCCCATCCCACGATGTGTATACCGGGGTTCGGGCATGTACTTTGATGATGGAAACCATGCTAGTAGAGGGTCAACCTATTAATTTCTCTTTTCCTACTCTCGCCTGTATTTATGAGTTGTTGGGAAAAATATAGAAAGGTAGGCCCCCAAACAATCTCAGTATACCATTTCAATTTCTGTATGGGTGGATATTAGAACATTTCCCCTGTTATGAATATTGGAATACTACAAAGGTTCCTCATTCATACTTTCAACCTGCTCTTATAAACATTTTAGTTGTTCATCTAAGCATTATTTATGTGGTTGTCCTATTGAACGATGCTTCTTGTTTCTCATTTGAACCGCATCAAACCCCTCATGGGTCATTGAGAGGTGACAGGGGAAGTTCTTTATAGGAATGATTGTATCTTATAGTACTTCAGGATGGGATGCTCACTGCTCATATTGATTGAGTAGTCATTTGTGATCCATACCTCCCCTACCGGTTTTCCAGGAAATTCAGATGACTTCAACAGACTGCACTAATTCCAGCTGTTCAATTATGGGGAGAGTCTCATCCCTTAATTATTCGCCATTTATGGCTTATAATGATGTGTGATGGTGCCTCTATAGAAGTTATTATACACAATATGATAGAATACACTTTTCTCTCATTAGAATATGCCCAATTATGGGTGGATTTTTATCCCAATGGGATGTTGAAAGAACCAGTTCGGTGGGTGTAGAAACCTTTAACCATTTACTACCCCATCCTTTCCCCAATGACAATGCCACACATTCCTTATACCTTGAATTGTATGACAGTTATGCCTTCTTCTCATGTACCTACAACAACCACGATGGATACACCACCTGTTCCTGCCCTTGTGGTAAGAAGATGCTTAGTTCATTGTTAGGAGCATTTGGGAGGGGATTCATCAGTACAACCTATCTCAGTGGGGATTTCTTCAGACTTCTCACCTCCCATGGATACTACCCAAGACCTTAATGAGGCTGGCACCAGCATAGCATCACTGATCACCCCAGAAGTCGTAGCTAGTCCTCTACATCCGGCTCCAGTGGTTTAACCATATGAGGGAAAAGAGAGTCCCCCATTCTGGGTGACCTGTATTAGGTCCCTTCCCACTCCTGTGACGACACTTCCTGCTTAAAGACATACTATGGAAGAGGAAGATCAAGGTAATGGTGTCGCAGGGAGGCACCAGGCAGTGCAAAAGTAGGCATGGTGTCAGTTATGTGATCTTGCCATGGAGACACCTATGTCCAATTTTATTGACGAGACTGAAAATATTCAGTGATTATTCACCAAGCTGGATTCTAGAAGCCTTGATTATTGACACTTTCACCTCCTCATCTACCAAATCTTCATTACCCGAGAATACCTTGCCTCCTGGGAGGACAAGTTGGCCAAGTTAAATTCTTCCCATCATCAGGTAATGACCTTCAGAGATGTTTCAGAAGAATTCGATCATCTAACAATCGAGGGGGTGAAGGATCATGGTTTGGGGGACACCAAAAAGGAAGATATGTGGTAGTGTGAGGCCCACACAAAAATTTTGAGGTATTAACTAGCCTCTTAACATGACAACTATGAAGCCATCCAGAAGAAAGGGCGGGACCTTAAAGTCATTCTCGAGCGGGTGCATCTAACAATCAAGGACAAAACGGAGGAGAGAGATTCTTTGGAGTAAACTATTGATGTCTTGTAGTAATCACTTGCCATTATTATACAATGGGTGATTCGAGTCTTGTTGTATCTTTTTTCCAAATAATGATATGTACTCTTCCCCCTTTTTTGATACTTTAGAGAGACTCTGAACTGGGGATGCTCCTCCATTTTTATTGAACTCAATGAAACTGATTTTCCTTAAATCCTTTTTATTTTCCTTTTCTAGTCTTTTAAATTGATCATAATCAATCATATAGACATCATTTCAATCAAGTATTAATTTTAAACCATGATTTGAAACTAAAATAATTGAATTGTACTCTAATTTTTTCCTGATTCACAAGACTTTGCGAGTGTAGTTCGACGATTGCTGAGTTTTTATGGAACACCTCGTGAACTTTTATGTCTTTTTAATTGTTACCCTAATTTTTGTTTAAGCCTATTTTACATGGGAATAGCGGGTATAAAATGAATTTTTATTAGTCCACCCTTTGTTAGTTTTCGACCTAACAATATTTACATCTCTTTTGATGGCTCAATGTGTTTTTTTAATGAACTGATACTCAAATTTCACCCAGAGGTTCCTTCTATGGATTTTCCCTCTGGAAAGTATAAAGTCTTTTTTTTTGCAGTTCACAGTCCTGTCAATCGAATTATTACTGATGTTTTAGGTCAAATATCTTTTACCAAGCTTAATAGGGTAGGTCTATAGTCGGGATCGCCATCTGAGAATGTTCTAATATCCTTCATACATGGATTATGAATTTTCATTGACCCTAGATTTGTGATTTTGGACATGAATGAGGCTCGGGAGCCATTTTAGGCGTGCAGAAGTAAGAGAGGACTCTCCTGGGGATTAATTTTCCTTTGATTGACAACCATTTTTTGTGGGAAACATATGAAGATCCTCTAGGGCATGATGTGAATAGTCAACCAATGGTGTCTACAGAACACTGACCTTCCATCTCGGATGGCCTTAATAAGATATGAAACACTTTGAATTTATTTTAATGTTGGAAGCCACAGTGGGTAGCTGGCTAGATTAGTGGTGTCTGAAAACATTGGGGACATTCATGTTGGTTTTGAGGGGGAAACTATTCCTGCATGGTTCTTACTTGCATGAGGGAGAGCTAGTGAATGGTTAGTTTAGTTAGAAGTTTTTTTATGTCATAGGAATTTGTAAAGAAAAAGGTATGTAAGCCGTTATCCAGAAGTTTTCCAAATATGGTGGGTGACAGGACATGAATGTCATTTTCCCATACGGAAGATGGAAAAGGCTCTCCTGGGGAAGAATTTTTCTTTTATTGATGGCCATTTTGTAGGTAGTATATGTAGATCCACAAAGACATGTTGTTCATAGTCAAAAAAAGTGTATGCAGGACACTATCCTTCAATCACGGATGGTTGTTGGGAAATTGATGGATACGGTATGTGAACTTCAACAAGGGGTACACCTGAACATGAAAAGGGGAATTTCAGCTGAAATTATACGAGGGAAACCCTAGAATGAGTGGGGACACTCTTCTTTTATATGCATATCAACTTCATGCATATGGAAGGGGTATCTTTAGAAACCTCAAAAGGGACTAGAGATGAATCAGGACCACATGTTCTGATATATCTAGGATGTGTGTATGGAGGAAAATGTAAACCATGACTCTGAGGTCCCTTGAATCAGGATTGAAGGAATGAGGATTCGAAGCCATTGGGCATACTGATATTGGATAGGACTCTCTTAGGGACGAATTTTCTATTGATTGATTACCATTTTTTAGGCAACATATGTAGAGCCACACGGTCAGGATGTGCATAGTCAAACAAAGGTGTCTGCAAAACATTGTCCTTTTTTATATCATATGGACTTGGAGGGTTATGGGGATTCAAGATCACATAGAACATGGATTTTGAGGTATGGAAGGAGTGTATCCGGACATATTGGGGACATTTGGGCTATAATTTACTCATGGAATCAAATGTCCCTTACATAGATCTGACTCATATGCAGGGTGAGGAATTAGTACCATCATTGGGGTACCCTATCATTTAACATCACATGGCCATGGCTTGGGGTTCCTCTTGGGGATGGGAACAATGACATGCCTTTTAGGGTCGTGCTTCTAGGACCAAATTCAAAGACTATTTTTCCATAATATCACATTGGATCTCTCACTAAGATCCCTAAGCTCACATGATCTATTCTTGGTGTGAGAAACAAGGGATTGTGAGGATTTAAGTTCATTTCATAAGAATAGAAAAATCAACATCATAGGGAACATTAGGCTTAAACCACATCTATTTAGTTTAACATCATACAACAAGGAAGATTTCGGCCTTGTGGTTTAATGTCGTGCGGTGAGGAAATGATGTTGTGCAGTTAAGAGTCGTGTAGTGAGGAAGATTATACTTTAATAGAGATATTTAATAGATTTGAGTTAATCTCAATCAGGATGTTTCGACGTTACTCAGACATGAGTGATGATATATGTTGTAAACCATAGTTCTAGGCGGAAACATGAATAATGAGGAATGACATGGGGCTTGGAAGCCATTGGGCATACTAATGTGGTAGAGGACTCACCTGGGGATTATTTTTCCTTTGATTGACACTCTTTTGTTTTGTGGGAAACATATGAAAATCCACTGGGGCATGATGTGCATAGCCAAAACAAAGGTGTTCGTAGAACACCAGACTTCTGTCTTAGATGGCCTTGAAGGATTATGGGGATCCAAGTTTTCCTGGGGTATGGAGTTTGAAAAATGGGAAATATATGCATGGGAACACAAATAATACCCATACCATGATTAACTATGAACTATTGGAGCTTCTATATAGGTATGACACATATGTATATGAGAAACTGGATCTTTTTACTTCTCAGGAGTGAGGGGAATGTATGGGATCTTGTGAAACTGAGAACTAGTCCACAAAAAACTCTTTAAGAATTTCATAGATTATTGTCATGTGATTAGGACCTTTCATGGACTCTCCATAAAATTCTTACCTACACATGGGGAAAGGTTCATTTTTTTTCTTTTGTGGTGGCTGGGCCGAGATGCCAAATCTAGGCGTCACTACGTATCCTGTGAGGTTAGGAATCAAGATGCACGTAGTTCTTGACATTCACTGTACTGATTTGGATCTATCCATGTGTAAGAACATGTGAGGTAATTTTTGTTTCATTTTCTACAGGTTTCGGGTCCACCATATCTCCCTATAAGTTGTTTTTATTAAGGAATCCATACCACTGATCCTAAAATCGTGTGATTCATACTTGATGTGAGAAATAAGGAGTGAAGAGGGTTTCCCATGCTAGTGTGGGGAGGTATAGGATATTATGGGGTCATTTTTGTGTGGGAGGGGGGGATGGGCCAAGTTCGAGGATCGAGGCAGCTCTACGTATCTTGTGAGGGTAGGAATCAAGTCATGCATAGTTCTATGAGAGATTGTGTAGTTTTTTATCATTCGATTAGGATTATTTGTGCGATGTAGTTTAATGTCTTACAACAAGGACATGAGTAACAGTTTAATGTCATGTTTCAGGGATGAGTTCCTTACAGTTAAACATCATGTGGAAAAGAAAATGACTAGTAGTTTAGGGTCTTTGATTTTGGACCATGACATCGGGGTATTATAACTCATATTTTAGGGTCATAGAGCTTGGACCATGGATAATACCATACATTTTATCATCATGTTTATCAGGAAAACAACTCATAGTTTAGGGTCATAGAGTTTGTACTATGACTTGGGAGTTTCTATTACGTGAATTACTTCTTCAAGAACTTCGCATTTGGGGGAGCGGTGATGAGTTATCCATCCATCGATGTCAAGTTGTATGCTCAATTGGAATAGACCCTATGTATGACATATGGTCCTTCCCACTTTAGTTTAAGATTTTTTGGCTTCTTCTCGAGTATCATCAAGGCTCTAAGGACTAACACCATTTCTCCTTCGAGGAAAGATCGAAGGCAAACATTTTTGTTGAAGGCTCATGAAATCCGATTTTGTAGATTTCCAAATGGTTTAAAGTGTGCATCCTTTTTTTAGTCTAACTATTCCAACTCATCAAAACATATCTGGGATTTATAGTCCATGGATAGTTGATCGCAAATCGCCACACAAAGTGACGGAACTTGGATTTTGATAGGCCAAACCACCTCTACCCCATGTACTAGTGAGTACGAGGTTTCCTAGGTGGAAGTACGGGTTATGGTCCGTTAAACCCACAAAGCATGAAGGAGATTTTCTAGCCATGATTTCTTATACTTATCAACCATCTTCTAGAGTATGTTGGGAAGAGTCTTTTTGAAAGCCTCCATCTTCCCATTGTTCTTCGCATGGTAATGGGAAAAATGGTTGGATTTAATTCTTTACTCCTAGTATAACTTTTCCAACTCATCAGAGTAGAAGTTGGTTCCATTGTCCATCAGTATTGTATAAGGGACACCAAATCTAGTGATTATATTGGCCTTGACAAATCTAACAAGGTTTTTCTCCCTGAATTCTTTAAGGGGTATGGCTTCGGCCCATTTGGAAAAGAAGGTGGTCGCTGTGAGTATGAAATTGAACTATTTGACTGTGGTGGGGGGTATGGTCCCACAACATCCATCCCTCAGGTGGTGAATGGCCATGTGTACATAGTTGTATGGAGTAACTCTATGGGTCAATGTATGAAATTGGCAAGTACTTGGAAAGAATGGAACTTCTTATTGAATATGGAACAATCCTATATCATAGTGGGACAATAATACCCAAGCCTTTAGATTTGGTGAGAGATATTAGTTGTTGATTGGTGTGATCCAGAAGCTCTATCATGTACTTATTTCATGACGGCAGTAGTCTATTCTCCATCAATTCACCTGATAAGGACTTCATCAATGCCTCATTTGTATAGAACCTTTTCTTGGTTTACCCCATTATAAAAGACAATGTTGACTTCCTGTCTTCGGACCTATTACCTTCTAGACCTATTTGGTGGGATTTCCCCCTTCTTAAGGTGATTTGAAATGGGTGTCATCCTTCCTGTAGTGTGACCATAAGGCTTAAAAACAGGGCTAATTTTTTCAATTTCATCCATACTAATCTAGATAAATGGAAAGACCATTTGGCGGTGGGAAATGTTAATAACTGATTCATCCAAGTCTAGATCATCCAAGGTAGTGGATCTATTTTCCAAAGAATCAGCTTGAGCATTTTGAGACCAAGGGACATAAGTGAACATTGGTTCTGATGGTAATTCTACCATCAGTTCTTGAACATGGTTAATCAAGGGGGACAATACTTTTTTCTTAATAGTGTAGTCACCACTAACATGTTTGATGACTATCTCTAAATCACCCTTTATTTTTAGGTGTTTTTCTTGGACATAAAATTCTAATTCCAGTCCTGAAATGAGGGATTGATATTCTACTTCGTTATTTGTACACCTTGTTGAGATCTGTAAAGAGTAAGGAAAGACGTCGTTTTAGGGGGATACAAGTATAATTCCCAGCCCCAGTTTGTTGAGCTTTGGATCCTCTATCCTTTTCAATTTAAGGCTTTAGGAAGCACCATCGAAGTACATTTCCCATGTTTTGGGGTCCTCCCAGACGTAGAACACTTATTCATCTAGTAGTTGGGCATCCAAAGGTGTTGTTTCTTCTGAGGGGTGATCTTACAGGAAGTCCGTTAATTCCTGGATTTTGATGGCCTTCTGAGGTACGAACCATATGTCAAACTATTTTAGGATGACCTCCCATCATGATAGGCACCCATTTAGCATGGGATGGTTGAGGATTTATTTGAGCGGGTTATAGTGGGAGACCAAGTGGACCTCATGGTGTTGCAGGTAATGACTGAGTTTCTAAACAGCAAAGATTAATGCTATGTAGTTCTTTTCAATTTCTGAATACCGAGTTTTAGCATCAATCATTGTTCGACTAATGTAATAGTGGTTGTTCTCACAATCAGAATCATTCTTCTATGCGAGTAAGGCACTTAATGACCATTCCATAGTAGTTACGTGCAATATGAGTGAACTCCCTTCAACTGGTGTCATCAAAACTGGTGGGCTTACCAGATATCTTTTTATATTTTTGAATTATTCTTTTCAATAATTATCCCACTCATATGTAACTCATTTCTTCATAATCCTGGTGAAAGGTAATCATTTACCATCTCAGTTTGCTATGAAGCGCCGAATGTAGGAGAGGTTCCCCTAGAGACCACTAAACATGGTGAGGTTGTGAGGTGAGGGCATTCCAACGGTGCATTTTGTCTTCTCAGTGTTGACTTTGATGCCACAATGGAATACAATGAATCTGAGGAATTTTCTAGAGGTAATGACAAAGGCGCACTTTAAGGGGTTCATCATTAAACTATGATGTCGTGATTTGTTGAAGACAGTTTCAAGATCGTCCAGGTGGTTTGAGCATTATCATGATTCAACCACCAGATCGTCGACATAACACTCAATGAATCTTCCCAAGAAGGGATTGAAGATGTGACTCATGGCACGCTGATATGTGGTGCTGGAATTTTTTAGACTAAAGGGCACCACCTTATAACAGAACACTCCTTGAGGGGGCCTAAAAGAGGTAGCTTCTTTATCTACTTGGTCTATCTGAACCTGGTTGTATCCATAATATCCATCCATAAAAGAGAGATCCTCGTATCTAGCGGTTGCATTGATCAGCAATTCTATTATCGGGACTGGGAATTTTTCTTTTGGGAAATGATGATTAAGGTCCCTAAAGTCAATGCAGATTCAAATCTATCTATTCTTTTTTTTTGGCAGGGACTGTTTTCTAGGAAGATGGGAAATTGGACCTCTTGTATGAAGTTTTATTTGATCATCTTATCAACTTTAGCCTCTATTTTGGCAACATGTGTTGGGTGGGTCCTTCTGGATGCCTTCTTATAACCCCGATGATCTTCCGATAAGCCTAGATGATGAGTGGAAATATTAGGATCGAGTCATATCATTTCTGTGTAATTATAGGAAAACACATCTCGATTCTTCTTTAGGAAGGAGGTATATGCCTCCTTCTCCTCAACAGGCATAGAAACATTGATCAGAGTGGGCTGTGGGCCATCTTTAGTGCCTAGATTTATCTCCCTAAGTTCATCAATTATGGTGGAGACACCTTCTTTGAATGAAGGAGGGAAATATTTGAGGTATTTTTCTTCATCATCATCATCATCGTCGTCGTCTTCTTCCTCTTCTGATAGAGAGAGGATTTTTGACATGAACTCTCTAATGTTGGGAGAGAGATCATCTTTTTCCTTATTGAGTGAGGCGGGGTAGTTTGAGGTCCTATTGATGGGCTGGGAGAATATTTTATAGGGCTTATCCTGAAATCATGGGAGTCATCCCACTCTTCCATGTCATTGGACTTTGTGGTCATGGCGGAGATCATGTAGACAATTGAGTCTGCATCTGGACAATCACTTGTGCATTCAACTTGGTTGATGGATAATATATACTCTTCCCCAAGCTATTGGAGGGGGTCAGTGAGAGCCATTTCCAATTCATTCGGGGAAGTAATCCAATCAATTTCGTTGGCCGAAATATTTTTTTCTTCTTATTCGTAGAACCCTGTATCAATATAATGTGATTCACATGACTCAAACAGGGATTTATCAGTGTGAAATGTCATGTTTTTTCTATTATTGATGTATTTAATGCACTAATGGTATGATGACGGAATTTCAGTGTGCTGATGCAACCAAGGCCTCCCTAATAGGACGTTGAAGTCCATAATTTGTCATACTATAAGGAACTCAGAATCTGACATGAGGTCTCTGATTTGAGTTTTAATCATGATTATTCCCAACAGCTTCTACTCACTTTTTTCATATCCCAACAAAGTTGTGGTGTAGGGTTTCAATATGTCCTCATCATAGCCCAGCTGAATAAGCGTTCAAAGAGGGAGGAGGTTAACTACAGAGCCGTTGTTTATGAAGATCCTCCGGATATCAATTCCATTTATATTTCCAAACACATATAAGGGGTTGATGTGCCCTTTCATGATGGAATATTCATCCCTATTGGTGAAGGAGATGATAGCGTAACATTTTTCAAGACTGGACTCCATTCAGTATACTTTGGATACTACTACTTCAGCCTCAACCTCCAGGGGACTTAGTAAGGATTTGATGAGTACCTCCCTAAAATCTGCAGACAGACTTAATGATTCAAGGATTGACAACTTTGATGGTACTGATGTCATCTGATTTAGAATATCATACTTCTCCGCTAAAGGTTGTCACATCCTAGCTCTGGGTTTCTCTTTCACGGGAAAATTTTGGTTTTGGGCTTTGGACATTGATGGTTCATCTTCTGTGATTGGGGATGGTGGTGTTGTTGTACTTTTTGAGTTTGTCTAAACTGGTCCGCCTGCATGCCTTGAGAAATTTGTTATTTATTCTTCCTCCAATGGATACTTCCGGATAACTAGGCCTGGATTTATTCCAATGGGGGAAGAGGAGCATTCTGGTTCTTGTTCTGTCTATCAAATGGTCCTTCTGTGAGTTTCTACAATGTTAACGGTTTGAGTTATATAGTGGCCAAGAATTTGACTCCTGCCACGATCATTCCTTCCAAGAAACCTCCAGCCTCTGCGACCTCTTCATGCGGCTCTCTAGTTAGGTGCGGGGAATGTGGGTTTGTGGCCATAGTCTCCATCTAATAAGGGTTTTATCAAGTGAATGACATTAATGGATCCAAAAATTAGTTATTGATCCAACACTGTTTCTGTCTGAATCTCTTTTTCTGATGGTACTATTCGGCAGGGTGGTACTCATTGTTCCATTTGGTAGGGTAGTTCCCATTGTAAAATTCGTCAGGGCAGTGCCCGTTGTACCATTTGGAGGGGAGGTTCCCATTGTGCCATGTCTATTTTCATGAAGTCCAAAAGTTTCAACACTAAATTTTTATTTGGTGTCAACTCATCTTCTTTCTCTTACTTTCTTCCCTTCTCACCTTTAGAGGGTTGTGGGGATGAGGTGGACAACTATGTTGTATTGGGAACTTTTGGGGGCATGGTTGGTTGTTTCAAATGTGCCTAGAGGATTCCATGAACTCAATTGATGGTCTTCTGGGTCATCTAATTGTCAAAAAAATTCTCTTTACTGGTGAATGTTTTCTATTCTTTTTACTCTCTTGAGTATGAGGTGGAAACATACCCCACGTGTTCTTGTGGTGGGCGCAACTTAACTTGTCCTGAATCCACAAACATTTATAGCAGATCCTTGAAAACGAAGCATTCATGGATGGTGTGTCCTCGTATTTGGTGGTAGGGACAATAATTTGTATGGTTGTTGAGACCCACTTCATCGGCTCACTTTGGATCTGGTAGCTGGAGCAAGTTGCAATTCATAGAGGATATGAAATATTCATGGACCTAGTTGTCTTAGAATGATTAAAATTTATTTCTTCTTTATTATAACTGAATTCTTTTAGTGATTTTTCGCTCATCTTGTCAAGGTGGGGGTGGCTATTGGCGTCCAGGGGGTCCTTCATTGTTTGATGGGGGCCTTGCAACTAGAGCTGGTGTCGGGGTGGCTTAAGCATGACAGAAGCCACTTCAGCTTTTCCCATTATTTTACCAGGGGATGATGGGGCCACTCAGGACTTAATATTGGTCTGTTGCAATGAGTCTTTTATCCTTTGGGAAATGGCAGATAAATATCTAAACCCACTTGTGTACTTCACTGGGATGAACGGTGTTTGCAATTCATCCTAAAGTTTATTGATGCGCTTGGGGAGCATTTCATCCTAGAGAAGTGGTCAGTTCATGGAATATGTCAGGACTTTCCATATGTCTATGAAGTCTGAGACTCTTTCATTATCTCACTATCTTTATTTCTTGAGATCATTGATCTTCATCTTAGGTAGCGCTGAACTGAACTGGAAGAGAAACTATCGCCAGAGGTCCTCTCAGTTTATGATTGAATTTGTTGGAAAGCTAGTATACCATAAGAAAGCTGATCCCTGCCGGGTTTGTACGAAGAACCTGAGTTTTAATATTTCTTTCTACTCTGAATTTCCCATTATGGGGTCATAATAAGAGGCATATTGCATTAAATTATATTCTAGGTCCCCTGATCCATTGAATACTAGGAATATGGGGTTTTCGAAATGTGGTAGTAGTGGAACATTGCTTACCCAATCAGGGTAGGGTTTACGCTATGGATGTATTGGAGTGCATCGCCCCTTCATGGCTTCTATTCCGGTTGTTAATTGCTTGGCGATGTTCAAGAGCCCTTGATTCATATCATGTCGGGCTTGAGCTTGGGCTGGTGAGGTAGTGACCAAGACTGGGCATGCCGGCATTTCTGGAATTTGGGATGGATACCCAGCTGGAGGTAACATTTATGTGTTTACCTAAATATATTCTAGTTTCCTTCCCAGTGGGGGGAAGCCTTGATGTCCTTCTGAGGCTAGGTTTAAGTAGGTTTCCAATCCTGATGTCAGATTGGACAATCCTCCAAGCTTGGCTTCATTTTATGGGATGAGTGCTTGTGGCAAGGGAACATCTTCTAGGAGCACCTACTGACGTTCCGTAGGGTGAACAGATCCAACAAGATATCTCCCTCTACGTAGCATAGCATTAATTTATCTAAGCTCTTTCATTTCTTCCTCCTTCTTGGTGAACCTTTCCTTGAGAGTGAGGGATTCATTTCCAGGGGGAGGAGAAGGTAGTTCATAGATGACCTTGGATTTATTCTTATCTTTTTTGGGGTTTCACGTGGGAGTTAAGGACAGATTAACTAAGGGGGTTCCAAGATTTATATCCTCTCTCTGGTTTCGGGTATGCACACTATCAGGCTCGGTGTGGGATGCCTCTTGGAGGGAATCATATTCCTTCGCATCCTCTCCCTCTACATCATTTCCTATGAGATCTGTGGGGTTGACATTTACCAAGTTCACTGAGGCATACCGCATTGGGGGTGGTGTACCTGGTGCCGAATAGTGGGAAGTATTTATGCATCCTTTTTTGGACTTTCTCCTTCCATTCTATGGTATTATTTTATTTTCTTAGAAAATATTGACCCGAAGAGAGCTCGGGTCTGGCCTCGTAACGCACATTTGTCTCAGAGGGTGTGAACCATGAGAATGGGTGAAAAGGGTGACTCCTCTGTCCATCGTTCTTCCTAGACAGGAGAAGACGGACATCCTCTATGCGGGGACTTGAGGTAAAAATTCCCCCAGCCTTGCAGGCTGGGGTTTTTCTCATTCTTCCATTGTTGTGACACAACCTGGATTTGTTGTTATGACATGTGTATTTTGATTTAAAAATTCCCCAAACCCTGTGGTATGGGGTTGTTCCCACATTGTGGTGGTACCCATTGCTATTTCTACCTTTTCAATTTCTAGTACTCCTATGCGGGTGCAAGCCAAGTATGGAATTGGGCATTCCTGGAGTCTATGTCCTTTTAGATACATGATAACTACTTTCTAGTTGGATTCCCTTAGGCGGGAAGCCTACTGGATGTTGTTGTTTGCCTAAATTATAATCTTTTCTATGGTTTGATCTCTTCAGTCATGATGCTTTTGTGACTTACTCCGAGCTGATTTTTTTTGAGTATCTCATATTTCCTAAGTTGGGGTTTCACTCGATTGCTTATTTTGGGTGATGACATTGTAATATGTCATTTCCAATCGGGTTTTCTGGATGGGTTGAGGGGTAAAGTGTAGAGATCCATTTTCTCCCCATCCTCGAATGTGAACTCCAGTCGAAGCGTCACGAATGAGGTGACGCAACTTGTGGACTGCATGGAGGCAAGACAGTTCAAGGTTTTTATTTAGCCTTTCTGATTATCGATTGCATGCGAATGGGAGGGCTTCTAGGTTGATTATATAGTGAAGCTCCCCTAACATGTTGACATGGTCTATATACCATTCATATAGTAGGAATTTTTCTTTCAGATGATTAATAGTTGTCCATATATTGAGGCGAATGTCATGAATTCATTCCCTAGACAACTCTCTTGGTATGTTGAAGTGAGAAGTGGTCAGAGGCCAATACATCACTAGTATATTATCCCTAGATAGTTTTCTTATCACAAGAAACATATCATGTTGTTATTCTTATGGAGGCTCCTCTACTTGATATGACCAGCTTGACTGCTTTTTAATGATTTTGTTCCACGTAGTCAGGCTGGTGGGAACCTCATTGATATACAGACAATGTGGGGGTGGCTCAGAAGATAAGTGTGGCCCTAGACCATCCTATGGTTGAGAAAGGATTTTACTCCTGATGGACGGAGTTCCTGATATGTCTAAATCCACCTTTCTGATCCCCTCAACATAGGAAGGATTTCTCACATTTTTTCTGGAAAGGGGTGTACATTCTTACTAGTATGGATTTTTGATGTGGGGAGTACCTTCGCAATTGGTGCTGCAATGGAGAGGGATACTATTTTAACTCTATTTCTGACCATGGGAAATTTATTTATGGCATATAGCCTAGGGAGGACCTTCAGGGTGGGATACAGCGAGGGGAGGACCTTCTTGCTGCTTGATTTCACTATGGGGAGGACCTTCGCAGCAACTGCCATTGCATGGATGGCCTTTGCAATGACTTTCATCATGGCGAAGAATATCATCATGACATGATACCTGGCTGCAGGGAGAATTTCTGCAGTGCACATCTTGGGGAGGGCCTTTATGATGTTCTATAATAAGGGGAGGACCTTCAAGTTTCTTGATGTTACAGTGGGGAGTACCTTCAAAGCAACTTATATTATAGGGATGACCTTCACAATGACCGTCATCATAGCGATAACTACCATAATGACTTGATGTCTGACTATAGGGAGAAGCATATATGTAGCATATACCCTAGGGAGCACCATCAAGGTAGATAATAGAAAGGGGAGGACCTTTTTGCTGTCTGATATTCAGGTTGAGGGGAGGGATACCCCGACACGCATCAAGAGATATGCTCTCATGATCAATCATTCATGGCCCATGGAGTGATCCCCTGTGGGTGCTCTATGAAGGACCTTCAGATCTGCTGGTAGAAAAATTGTGAGGAGGACCTTCGCAACTGCTACTACCACTTCAATAATTTGGTAATGGACTGACAGGGTCTTGGGCCTTTATTGATATATGTTTTAGGGAATCAATAACTCCAGCTTCTAGTAGGGAAGAATTGCATATGTGCTCTTCATTTTTGGTTTCCTTTGGCGCATTTCATTTATGAGTTCTCTTTTGTGGTTAATCGGGGATATATTCAATTGGTAATGGCCTTCATATATGATGCCTTATCTTGTTGGGTCTCGTGATGTTGTTGGGATACGCTGATGGACAACTTGAGTTTTGGTAGAGATATATGCCTTCCCAGGAGTGGCCCCCACGTTAGACCAACGTCCCCCAATTGGAATGGGTATTTTTTCCTGATCAAGTTGTCCTTGTATCATGGGATATTATCATCAACCCTCCTAGATGAAAGAAGGGATACATAATTGCTCCAAAGTGACTAACTCACTTTGTGAGTGAGTCATTCCGTTTGAGGAAACTGGGTCATGGGCCCAATTTTTTACCTTTTCTGTCGATGCAATAATGTCTTGGAATTTCTGGATGATATGGTATGGGATCAACGTCTGATCTTCTATCATTTCCAGGATGTGATGAGATACATATTTGGATAGAATGGGTATGAAGTCCCATTCCGATAGCGGAGCATGGGTTTGTGCCTGCTCTGGTCATCCATGAGTTTCCGATAGATACTGGAAGTTCTCCTATACCGGGATAGAGGACATATTATTCCACTAGTTGTCTTCTATGGTTGCCACTATATTTGACTGGTGGTATTTATATTCCCAAGTGGGGATTTTCATCTTCTCTCTTGCCACTATATTTTTCCCATAGGATTTGTATGCATCCGTAGGAATTCAACTATTCTCATATTTTTTTGCCGACCTATTTTGATGTTGGCTTGAAATGTGTAAAAAGGTATTTGTTCCTGTATGTAGCTAGTCACCACCCTATTTGGTTTACGATCTTATTGTGCATTGGCATATATCTACATCTACCAATATTTTTCTATTCTGTCTACATGGTGGGACTGACGAACACTAGCAGGAATGTGCATGTGCTTGTATTGTACCACCCCATGCCTATAGTGGGATTGAGTGGAGGGGGGAGAGTCGTATGTTTTCCCATTGAATTCCACTGCATTATTATGGTGGAATTTCTCCTTGGGATGAAGGTTGCTAGAGTTTTCCTGATGATATATTCACCTCCCTTGGAGGTCAACTCGAGGGTCCTAGGTCTCTTGGACTTTGGCAGGTTCCCTCGGCATAAGGTCCTCTTTAACGGGAGAGGTTCTGGTCATCTGGTGTCGACAGTGATGCTCTCTGGCAGGGGACTTTTTGTAGTTCCCATGTGTATTTGAGTTGATGTTTTCAGTATTTACTTCATCTACCTCCCTCAGATAAGGTAGCTACTCATTGTCACATTCTGGGGACAAGCTGCCAAAATGGTTTGAGACAACCACTGGGCCCACCTTGTGCTGGAGTGACAGCCACGACTGAGGAGGAAACTGGAGAACCTTTGAATACTTGAGTTCTTACCTCGTGGCCTCTATCATGGATAGAGTACCATTTTGGTTGTACTCTCTTATCAGGTTGTTAGATACCCATTGTTGAAGACATTGGGTAGGCGAGGGGGTCCTTCTCTTCGTTGGGGCCCCAACCTCCTGTGGGATTACTAATGTGGGTGTCTTTATTGGTCGTTGGGATGTCATTTGGATCGAAGGTTGCTCTACAGTAACCTGAAATATACATATATGACATACACACCACAAAAGCTTTTCAAAGTATCATTCTTTTGAACACATGCATATCTGACGATTCAACTTGGCCCACTCCCCTCTTCTTTTTATTGTGGGGAAAAGGGACTTGAGTGGGGTAAGACCACCAACTTGGTTAAGGATTCACGTCAAGTTCACCATTTTTTTTGTTCCTCCAAGTTGGCACATTTTGCGCATACCAAGGTGAAAAAATGGGCCGACATGCAATGTCCTTTTGTCTTTTATCATTGGGGTAGATCCGCCACCTTGGTTAAGGATTCATGTCGGGTTCACCTTTTTTGTTCTGCCTCTGAGGTGGAATGTTTCAGGTGATGGTGAAATGTTCCAACAAGGATCATCACCCATCTCTTTTTCTGAACACAGATTCCTATAAAATTCACCATTTATTTTGTTTCAACCCATTGTGTTCCATTATCCTTTAAAAGAAGGTTGGATTAACCCTGTGTGGACAGGGTAATTCACCCCTTTCACATTGTGAAAGAGATTCCATAGTCAGTCAGTCCTAGTGGATTATTTCATGGGATCAATTACTTCTACAATTAGTCCTCCTCGGATATAAATTCTTCATATGGTCTCTAACAGGTTTATTCTTGGAGCCAAAAACACCCAACAGCCCTGGTATCCTTGATTAATGGACCTTCATTCCAAACACAGGTGCTCGTTGATTGATGATTCAGCCAATGTCACTTAAAGACTCCATTGGTCGAGAGGATGGGAAGTTAGTCTCACCATACCCTTCTGGGGGAGGATTATTTCCTGTTTCCGGACTCTCTTATAGATTTAAGTCGTGTTTATATGTTCGTGAATCCTTGTTTCATTTTAGAAGAGTGTGTCCATGGGCTACTCTAGGTTTGCAGGATCGTCGTAGGTATATATGTATTTGATGCTACAGAGGTACAATTGAATTGATCTATACAATAAGGTTCTCTAGTGTTTATCATCATCTAGGGGGATAGAAGGTGACTTAATGTTGGTATCAGACCCATATGATGGGTTTCCTATGTATCCTTAGAAGAGGAATCAGAACCAACATAGTTTAGAATTATTTGGGGCTTATGCATGAAAGATTCCCATTTGGGGGGACATGATAGGGTGAACCCTTTTCAATGGGCACCCTTTTGAGCTCAAGCCTTCGAGTAGGTATCCTAAGTATCCTAGTTTTATCAGGAATCAATGTTATCGTAGTTCATATGATATGGGGATTACGCATGGAAGATTCCCATTTGGTAGCTCGTGATTGGGTGAACCCTTTTGGATGGGAACCCTTTTGAGCTTGGGCCTTCGATTAGGAATCCTACGTATCCTGGTTTTATCAGGAATCATAGTTCTTGTAGTTTAGATTGTGTAGACGTTGTAATCATCACAAAACTCTAATACCATGTGAGTAATGCTCGGTGTGAGAAACAAGAGGATGCAAGATATCCAACCAACCACTTTCTTACTCTCCTGTTGGTGGGAGATGGATAGCCTATAGCGGGAGAGGCTGGGGCGATGGTGGGAGAGGGAGAGGAGTGATGAATATTTCAATGTTAAATTTAATTAAAGGTCATGTGGCTCAACCTCAAGATATTGGAGACTTAACTCAGTGGTAGGGCCCCAAAATGGGTACTGGGAAGGGGAGGAGTTTTGTCCTCATCAAAAAGAGAAGGAAACATAAATCCTGTGAATAATCACTATTTCTTATTTAATTGAAAAGCAAGTGATCACCCTTAATCCCTAGAATGGGGATGTTCACATTGGCATCCCAAGTTTGGACTTGGGGTTACCATGGGAATGTAGACCCACAGGCATTCCTGATGCATGAACTGTTGTGAGGAGAGCCTTCGTGACTCTGCTTACCAAGGGTATGTGGACTCAAAGGGGAGCATTGATGCACCTCATGGTCTGATCGTATGAGTTTGGTGTCTATTGAGGAGGCTTTGGCCTAATGTTGGTGGACTATTTCATTGAGGGATTATGGAGGACTAGACAGTAATAGAGGGGTGAGGTTGGAACCAAAGAAAATAATACCCGAAAAAACCCCATTCTATGTACTGGTTTCTTATGAAAGATATGGGAGGCTCCAAATACCATAGTTGTATGTGGGAAAAGGTGTCGTCCTCATACTGATGCGGTACGCGGGTATGGTTATAGACCACCACGTACCATAGTGGTACGTTGCCCATCACTCCGCTTTGGGTTCCACCTGCATACTGATGTAGTATGCGGCGTTGGGTTCAGTCTACATAGTAGTACACTACGCAGAGAACCATATTGAAAGTGGGTACAAGGGATTATCATTCGCAGGAAGCTCATCCAAGAGATGTATGTGGTTCTTAGTTCACCAATTAGGATTTCACTTCTATTATTATTATTCAATTCCCCTATTTTATGGTTCGTGGCCGGCTGTACCTGTGGAGAGTGTGGTTTGCGATTCGAGCTTCGCCAATGATACAAGACTAAATCTAGAATCTTTTCTGAACTATTTCTTCTAACCTCTGAGTCCCCTTCAAGCTTTCATCATCCCCCCCCCCTTCAATTCCATATGCTCTCCCTTTATAGAGCATCATGGAAATCGTATCTACGGGCATGTGGAACCATTTTTGGAGGCCCATGTAGAGATATTCTGACCCGCAGAAGACTCAGTCAATCTAGGGTTTGTGGAGGCTTCGGTTCATGATAATGGTTCTTGTAACCCTATTGGTTTCCTTCGTTCATGAACTGATGAGTTCGTGGGATGGTTCGCAGATGGACTTCACAAGAAAGATTCCTTTGGTGATGCAGTTCGCGGTCCACCGTGTTTGCTGGCCATCGTTCCGCGACCCAGTTGTTTATGAATCGTTCCACATACTTAGTGGTTAATGATCCAAGCATTCCACAAACCTTTCCTGGTGATGTTATGTGGACCACCTGAAATTCTTTGAAAACATTTAATTACTTTAATTTTCTTCTGAAATTTTCAACTCGATTTGAGTCCCTTCCCCTTTCTAGACTTGTAGGAATACTTTCTTCCTTATACAAAATTATTGTGAGAGAATTTTCCTCCCTTGGAAGAATTTTCAGGACCCTAAAATGTACATCATTTCCAAAAGTTAAAAATTAAATCTCACAAATAATCACACAGTAACAATAATGGAAGGTTTAGTGTATTTTAGGATCTTCTATATAAGTAACTTATTTAAAGATACTTGTGAATATTTCTCCATATTCAAACCGCACAAGATCAACTTCTATACATATCTTAGGTTATACTCATCTTTATAACCTAGGGAAAGTAAAAATAAGAAAGTAGTGAGCTCAAATTCTTGGTAATGGAAAATTTTAGATCAAAATAAAATGTGAAAACATGACTAGGGGAGAAATATATTATTATAAGAACATGGAACTATAAGAGTTCCCCCTAATTCACGATATATGGATTTTTAATGTCAAATGAACAAACATGTAACATATCATAATATTGAGAGATAATAAACATGAACCATGGAGAATAATCATAAGAACATGACATAGAAATTTGGCATAAGTACATTAAACCATAACATTGTGAACAAAGAAAAATATGATATTGTCCATACAAAATATTGTGAATAAAGCTTTATGTTATCATATCGATGCACTGTCATATGAACAAATACATATGAGATCATGTACACACAAAATCATATGAAAAAATCTATATGTGATCATGTCCATTCACAATCATGTGAACAAAGCCATATTCGATCATATCCACACAAAATAATGTGAAAAAAGCTATACGTAATCATTTCCATGAAAAATCATGTGAACTAATAAATACATAGTCATTTACAAGAACAATCATGTGAGCAAAGCTATACGTGATCATTTCTATGCATAATAAAGTGAAATAATATATATGTGATCATGCCCATGCATAATCATGTGAACAAAGAAAATGTGATCTTGTTCACACAAAACATTATTATCTCATGAGATATAAAATCATAACTATCCATTGGATGGATATATTGGACCCTACACATTAATCATCCATACATATGTGTGGCACCTAAACTCTGTCATTAATTATATTATAATCAATCCAGTAAAATAAAAGGGGCTCCATTCATCACATCATAAATAACCTATATAAAAGAAAATGGATTTCACCACACTTCCAGATGGTATCACTAAAATTTACCTCAAACATTTAAATGGATGATACCCAAAATTCACTCACCAAAAATAGTAGTTTATAATAACATTTAGAGTATGGTTTATGAAAATTAATTTTTCTGGAAATAAATCCTTTAGATAAAAATAGGAAATTATAGATAAATAATGAAAGATTTTTTTAGAAAATGCTTTAATCTTTGATCTAAATGATGAAGTTATGGTCACATTGAAAAGTATTTTTAGAAAGGTGATTTTTACGAAATTGAATTGAAATAATTTTTAAAATAAATAATTGTAATGAATTCTCAATAATTATGCCTTTAAAATATATAAAGGTCTCAAAAAAATTATGTGAAAACACTTTGAAAACATTTACTTTACAAAAATAATAATCAATAATAGATCATTGGAAAAGACATAAAACTCCCAAAAAGGTGAAGTAAAGGAATTTTTATAACATTTAATTTTAAGAAGAATATTAAATAATATATCTTAATGAATACCTAAAGGTTATAGAAAATATATTTGGAGTGTAGGATAAACCATTTTATTTTGAAAGGATAGAAAACATTTTTTTAATATCTTTAAATACATTTTTGGAAACCCTTATCGTAAAAAGTGTAAAAAAACTTCATTTTGAAAATAAGAGCAAGTAAAAATGAAGGTTCAAAGGGAAACAAATAATTAGGTTTCCAATTATAGTTTAGAAAATTTTTGGGGAATTAAAATATTAATATGTATAGGAAACTATCATTAAAGAGGTTATGAAATATTCATAACAATGATATACTTTTTATGGGGATGAAATTTATTGAGGAAGAATATTTAAATCTGAAGTTTAATTTTAACCATATAGAAATGGAAACTGACATGAAATAAAATATTAGGGTGGAATAAAATATTCTTGGAAGAAATAATTTTAATAATAATCATTATTAACCAATAAAGGGAGTTGAGTTAACAAAAACCCTTATAAATTTAGTATCTTTTGAATCAAATTACATTTAAAGAAAGAACATGATATGGCTCTTGAAACCCCATGAATTACATGAATATGGTGAAATATACTCATTAGGAAGTAATCACACCAAATTGTACATTTCATGGTGCACAATATAAAATATATCTCAAGAAATTAAATTTGAGGCAAATAACCACTTAACATAATTCATGAATTCCACTAAAGCGCATGAATCTAATTTATAAAAAATTAATTTTATTAATAAACTATTTTAGAGAAAAAAATTATATCTATAAACTTTTATAAAATTAATTTATAATTATTCTCTATGTGTATATTAGTTAGATATTTTAAAATTTCAATATCAAGTATGAGTAATCTTGATCATTTTGAACTAGTTTCACAATATCAGTGTCGTTCTTCATTATTCTCTAAGATTAAATCAATAATATATCATAAAATGTGTTGGTATTGAAATTTTATATTTATTTATAATTTTATAATTTAATTTTATGGTATTTGGGTTATGATCCTAAAAATGAAATCAATGATGATCATGTTTCAATGATTTTTAAAGAACGAACATCGGTATCTTAATTAATGAGATTAATATTAATTTTACCATTATAGAACAAAAATAAAATCATTATTTACTTAATTATGTCTAATATTATCATTAATTAAGTTCATATAATCATTCATGATGTTATTTTATAGCACTGTTAAAGTGGGTGGTTTAACCAACCTAAACATTAATATTCCATAATTAATGGATGATTATGGTTATGAAAGTGGTCTATTTTGGAATATTATAGTTATAAAATATGCATGATGATATTATTTATATATTTTTATGTTTTTTAATAATATTTTAATTTAATTTAATAAATAATAAATAAACTTGTTGAAAAATGATATTTGTTACTTTGTAGAGGTGGTAGTCTGCACACGCATAAATGAAATTTTAATTTTTCTTAATGGAAAAGGGGAAAGATGGTTAAAATTTATTACTATAGAATAATAAAATTTAATATAAAAATAATTATATAATTATATAGGAATATAGAAATTATATTTGGTAAGTTATGATAGATAATAAAAGAAGTTAGGGAAAAGTTAGTACTTACATTGAGGTCCTGAGTTTTCCCTTGGATGAATCCTCAGAAATAGAGGGATTGGGATAAAATATTTTGAACAGAAGCAAAAAATAATTGAAATATGATTATAGGGTAGGATAATTGGTAGAGCTTCATGATGAAATTGAAATTTGCTATTGGTCTTGAATGGGTGGTGAGAGGCCTCTTCTATAATTTGTGAGAATAGAATTTTTTGTAAATATTTAAACTTAATATAAAGAGAACACATGTTTAACATGTCAATAAGACTCCAAAATTGACAATAATGTATTGGGGATATGGATTGGTTGGGATAAACCTAAAATAATCAATTAGAAACATATTTTTAATGTATTTTCTCCTTTACTCCATTTGTTAACCTCTTTTTAAAGTATAACTAATGAGGCCTCTAACGACGCTAAAAATGGATTTGTTAAGAAAAAAAGAACTGAATACCTAAGAGTCATTAAAAGAAATAGGTCTTTATTAGTTGTTTTTTTAATTCTAATAAAGTGGGTATTTATCAGAACTTCCTTTTTAGTATCGATAAGTATACCTTTTATCATTTCTTTCTCCAGTACTGATAAAGAGGGCCTTTATCAATGCTTTCTCTAATGCTTATAAAGGATACCTTTATTAGTCCTGTTTCTAGTGCTAGTAAAGGAGAAGTTTATGAGTTATGTTTTCATTATTGATAATGGGGTCCTTTATCAGTGCTTTTTATAGAACTAAGAAAGGCCATATCAGCTACTACACAGTTGCACCCCTATAGCACCCATGTAGCATCCCTATAAAAAGAAACCTAATTAGAATAATTATATATATATATAACCATTTTGGAACACAATTACCACATTAAAATATCATTTAAATTAAAAAAATTACATAAAAAATATATACATTGATTCCATATTTACAATTGATAAAAAAATTACAACTTGTATACAAAAAAAAAACTGATAGACTTTTTACAATGATAAACCTTTGTATAAAATCTTTTCCCTATAGTAAAACAATTTCTTTTAATAATAGTAAATAAAATAATAAATAAATTATAATTTTTATGTTATAAATTCACATATAATAAATTATATTGTTAATTATTGTATATATTAATGATATTATAAGGTAATCATGCATTGGATTGATGTGTGGTCAAATCTTATATGTTATGGATCAATTATGGATCATTTTCTTAAATTTTAAAACCAATATGAGCATGTTTACTGTGTAATACATGTGTTAAACTAAAATGAATCATTTATATAGAATATATGCACATCAATTCATATCGGCCTCATCAGGTTTCAGGTTCATTTTTTTTATTATTACACATTATAAATGAATTATGAATAATTTTCCTAATGTTTGAAAATACTCTGATCTTTTTTTCCTAGTTTTTTATATGTGATGCATGTTTTTAACTAAAATTACACTTTTATATTGAAAACATGCACTTCAAGTCATACTGACTACAAAGTGATTAGGATTGATTTTAGGTCAATTACAACATGTCACAAATGTATTATGGATCATTATTCTAAAGGTTAAAATTATTTGAGCATGTTTTCTCATTTTTGGTTGTGTGATTCATGTTTTAAACTAAAATGATTCTTTTATATTGAAAACATGCATATCAATTCATAATAACCACATCATGTGTCAGAATAATGTGTTTTTGATTATTTCACATCAAAAATTAAGTATGAATAATTTTCCTAAATTTTGAAAACAATCTGTACTTGTTTTCTTAGTTTTAGATATGTGATGCATGTTTTAAACTAAAATGGCACTTTTATATTGAAAGCACGCACTTCAAGTCATACTGCCCACATAGTGTTTCAGATTGATTTGAGGTAAATTCCAACATGACACTGATGAATTATGGATCATTATCCTAAATTTTGAAAGTAATCTGATCTGATTTGATCTTTTTTTTAGTGACATGAATTTTAAACTAAAATGATACTTTTATATTGAAAACATGTACATTGAGTCATTCCAAATGTATCATTAGTCTGATATACATATGGTTAATTCCAAATCATCACAAATCAATTATCGATCATTTTTCTATAGTTTGAAATCAATTTGTGCATGTTTTCTCAGCTTTGGATATCTAATGTGTATTTTAAACTAAAATAGAACTTCTATATTTAAAACACACACTTCGAGTCATATCAGTCACATCATGTATCATATTGAAATTTGGTCAATTCCTACACATCAAAAATTAATAATGTATCATTTTACTAAATTTTAAAAATAATATATTCTTGTTATAATTATTTTTTCCTAGTAATGCATGTTTTAAACTAAAATAAGACTTTTATATTAAAAAAATGCACTTCAAATAATACTAGACACATCATGAATTGGATTGACATATAGTCAATTCATAAATTTATAAAATTAATTATGTATCATTGTACAAATTTTGGAAAACAATATGAGATTTTTTGCTTAGTTTTGGCTATGTGGTGCAAGGTTTAAAATAAGATGACAATTTTATATTGAAAATACACACTTTGAGTCTTACCGACCACATCATGTGTCAGATTTATGTGTGCTAAATTAATAAACATCAAAAATGAACTATGGATTTTTTTTATATTTTTTGGAAATAATAAAAGGTTGTTTTTTGGTGTTTCTATGTGATGTCTGTTTTGAACTAAAATGACACTTTTATATTGAATTTGAACACTTTGAACCATACCAATCACATCATGTGTTGTATTAATGTATGGCTGGTTCCTATAAATCAAAAATAAATTATGGACCATTTTCCTAAAATTTTAGAATAATTTTATCTTGTTTTATTTATATTGGATATGTGATGTGTGTTTTAAACTAAAATGAAAATTTTATATTAAAAACACCCACTTCGAGTAATACTAACCATGTCATATGTCAGATTGATATGTAGTTGATTCCTATATGTCACAAATAAATTATGGATTCTTTACCTAAAGTTTTAAAACAATTTGAGATCATTTTCTCAATTTTTTCTATGTGATGCACGTTTTGAACGAAAATGACACTTTTATATTAAAAACATTCACTTCAAGTCATAACGACCACATCGTGTGTCAGATTGTTCTGTTGTTAATTAATAGAAATCAAAAATGAATTATGGATCATTTTACTAATGTTTTAAAAGAATATGATATTATTTTTTGGGCTATGTGGCACATGTTTGAAACTAAAATGGCACTTTTATATTGAAAATACGCACTTTGAGTCTTCCTGACCACATCATGTGTAGAATTAATGTGGATTCAATTACTGAAGATAAAAATTAATTCTGGATCATTTTACTAAATTTTTAAATTAAGATGATCATGTTTTCTCTATTTTGGATATGTGATACATGTTTTGATCTAAAATTGATCTTTTATATTGAAAAAACACTATTTGATTCATACCAACCACATCATATGTTAGATTGATGTGTTGTTGATTACTAAATGTCACAAATGAATTATGAATAGTTTTTCTATATTTTTAAAATAATATATTCTTTTTTCTTTTTTATATATGTGAAATACGTTTTAACTAAAATGAAACCTTTATATTGAAAACATTCACTTCTAGTCATACTTGCTACATCATGTGTCAATTTTGTGTATGGTCAATTCCTACAAATCAAAAATGAATTATGGTGAATTTTTCTAAATTTTGAAAACAATATGGGCTCATTTTCTCATTTGTATTTGGTGTCGTGAATTTTAAAACAAAAATAATACATTTATATTAAAAATATTCAATTTGAGTTATATTGGCTACATCGTGCATCATATTAACATTCTATCAATTTCTTTATATCAAAAATCAATTATTGATCATTTTACTAATGTTTGAAAACAAATAGAGCTGGTTTTCTTAATTTTTTCTATGTGATGTGCATTTTAAACTAAAATTAAACTTTTATATTCAAAATAGGAACTTCGAGTAATACCGACCAAATTCTATTCCGGATTGATATGTAGTTGATTCCTACATGAAAAAATGAATTATATATCATTTTTCTGATTTATCAAAAAAATTGAATGGTTTTTCTCTATTTTTAGTATTTCATGTATGTTTTGAACTAACATTTCAATTTTAAACTAAATACATACAATTCGAGTCATACTGAGCACACCATTTATCATATTGAAGTTTTTTTTATTCATAGAAATCAATAATAAATTATAGATCATTATACTAAAATTTAAAAATAATATGAATGGGTTTTATTGATTTTTAGTATGTGATGTTTGTTTTGAACTAAAATTTAAATTTTAAACTAAAAAAATACACTTCGAGTCATATTTGGTACATCATATATCTTATTGAGGTGAAAATTATTTTTAAACATCAAAAATAAATTCTATAGTTTTTAATAATTTTTCGAAACAATCTGAATGTATTTGATTAATTTTGAGTATGTGACTTTTGTTTTGTACTAAAGTGTCAATTTTAAAATAAAAACATATAACTCAAGTAATATTAGTTACACTGTGTATACGATTGAGGTTAGGTTAATTCCTACACAGCACACCATTTATTATTGTTCTCAAACGAAGGTGATCTTGAATTGGATCACATCGATAGTGATAAGAAACTTTAACCACAGATGTGATACAATTCAAGAGAAAATTATTTTGAGAAAAACAAGCCTTCAATCATCACATTATTTATTGTCCATCATCAAGTATTATCCCTATGAAAAGTAACTAAATACGTAGTATTAATTCAACCTTTCATGATGTATTTATATATTATTGATCCATTTCACTATCTCCATTATCTCAGTTGTAGCCTTGAACATGAATCAATCATGAGAACGAGTATGTTTGGACATGTTACAATATTTTCCATAATATGTATAGAATAACCCTCCAATATAATTTTCATTGAGAAATAGGTCAAAAATAATATATAATCATTTTGATACTAATCTTACACATCCTAGTTGTATATCTAAGGTTATAGCTTATACTAGATCACAAACATAATAGGTATTAAACTAAATTTGATATCAAAAAACATTTTAAATCTATTTACTATACCCATCCATCTCTAAAAAAATTTAATTTTTCTTTTGAGTACGTATATTTTTGGAAATCATGGTAGTACTGATAAAATATAGGCAAACTAATGATTAAAAATTATGAAATTTTAATTACCACAAAAAATTACCTTTTTTGGGATTCTAGTATTTTGATGTTATTTGAGATATTTCATAAATTTACAAATTTAATATCCATAATCATTGTCAATATCTTGATTTAAACACTATAGAAACATTGAAAAAAAATATAAATTATTTTGAAATATGTTTTTATAGTTAAATGACACTATATATTCCTTAACATGTTTCCATTTGAAGAAATATATAAGCTTATTAGTTTCCAACCTTGTACCATTATTTAGCCTATATTTATAGATTGTATTATCATAGAAAAATTCTCATTAAAACACAAAATAAAACATATAATTCTAAGTTTATCTAAAAAAATATTGATTGAAGTTACAATAGATATCATGTCTGGTTGGTTTGATAGAAATACATGCGTTGGACCCAAAAAATAAACATTTTGGGTATCGAAGTTGATTGTGATTGGCATCAAGTGATTCATAAAAAAATGAATACGTGATGAAAAAAATAAAAATATATATTATATGATTATATTTCCTTTCATTGTAGGAATCAATAAGAGTTTATCGTCATATATTTTCTTATCAAACATTTTTCTTACTGCAGCTTTTCTCTTTTAAATTTCTTTTAAATCCAAAGAAAAATTTTCCACATAAATTATAGAGGTATTAATGAGTCCAAATCGTTCTTCATAGGTTTTCCATTTATATAGTAGTAATATATATGCATATAGAAAATATGGATAGTTATTTACTATAATGAACATAGTAGATCATTTTTTAGGTAGATTATGAAAATGTACATCATGTGTGTATTTACAACTAAGAATCGTAGCCATTAAAACATTATAATCTCATTTATACTCTCTTGACCAACCACATATGTAATGACATCTCAAAATAATTTTTCTTTATATTGAATATAGGACATATTTCCATATTTGAATGATGTATCTTCATGTACTTGTAATTCGTTTTCCCATTATTTTATCCATCTCTAATACCATTCTTCATTTTAGAACTTTTTAATAAACTATTAAAGGTTTTTCATTTGAAAAAAAATTAATGGCATACCTTATATATTTTTATAAGATTATACGGTCATTCTATAAAAGTTATAATAGAATTATCAACTATATTAAAATCCAGATCATTAAGAGAAATAGGAAACTTAGTTCTCAGCTCATGAGTTACTTTAATCTCCACTCTCTTGTGATATTTTGGGAGTTTTTGTTATGTATCATGTATCCTAATATATTATAAACCATACCACTTGCAACAAGGTGATGTATTGGTTTTGATAGATATAAATCCCATGCAACCTCATGCTACATATGTTTAATAATATAATGTTATCAAAAGTTTTTTGATTCATTTTTAGTAGAAATAGTAATGAAAAAAATTATTACCTAAGTTAAGGTAAGAGGTTTAGGGGAATGGATAGACTCAAAGCTAATGGGGTACTTTGGTTTTTTATGTAATAATCTTTGTTCCACTACTGGTTCACTTTGATCATTTTTCATACATTGTTCCACCTGACTAGATTAGAGAATAATATCATTAAAAACCTTTATTTTTGCCTAAAATACTTTCATAATCTCATATATATATATCTCCTTATAGATTTATCTTATCAAAATAAGTTTGAGGTGACACTCTACAACCTATACCTATAACATGACCATATTGTCCTGGATGCTTTAAAGAATCTGAAAGTATTGTTTCTTCAGGTATTCTCAATGCAAACTATTGTTTCTAAACCATATAAAAACATACGAATATAAAAAGATAATTTTTTGGAATACTATTATAAAAAATAATAAATTAATATTATGTCATACTCACACATGCTTCCCATACTTCTTATGTGTTTTCATAAACTCTTTTACACTCTTTATTTACATGGGATTTATTCCATAGCACATGAAGTGGGATGGAAGTGGATTTTTCTTTTGATTCATCAGTCTACATATAAAAAAGGAACACATGTTTTTTCATATCACATAAATCTTTTATTATAGATTTAAAATAAATACCATTTTATTTTCAAGTGAAGAATACCCCATCCCTTCTTTATGATAAGGGTACATTGGTTTCCTGGAATTTTTTTTATTTTCAGAACCCCTTTATCATTTCCTAAATTAATAGTTTTAAATCAAAGGGGATAAAATAAATAATCTCAAATAAAATATTATCGACAACATTGCACCTAAAATTATTTATAAACACAATGAATAATGAAATATTTTAATGTATTGTGTTTTATAATGTGTGAATACGTAACTGCTAGGTGGGGATTTACATTCCTCTCATCATACTTAAGATAATGCTTTATAATAAGTGACTAGAAGCCTCTATGAGATTTTATAGTGACCATTAAAAAATATTTCTTATGTAAATCATCTAAAATAAATTAACTTTTTAAGGGATAATAAAAAATGAATGAACATTTCATTATATAATTTTCCATTAAAATAGAGAAATTATATTATAACATTACCTTAATATATTCCCAAAGGGTTTCCTTTAATACAGGAAGGACATGGTGCCACATATCAATATCAATTGGAATATGAATTCTCATTATGACCCCAACATAACTATTGAACATTAACTAGTTGGGTTTAATAAGTTGAATGAATTGATTCTAGATAACGTCAAATTTTACACCCTTACATCTTATCTTCATACATTTATTTTACATAATGATACTATATCACTCTTCTCTTTTCATCAACTTTTTGTTGATCCCCTAATAATTCCACAGTTTTAGCGTCAATTCTTTGTTCTTCCTTGGGATTAGTAACATCATTATGTGCAGAAGTCATTATCATCATGAATAGTCAAACAATTAATTTATATTACATAGATGAATTAGATAACACATAATATTATATGTAAAATTATGGTATCTTAAAAAACATTAAACTAATCACTAAACTCTTTTTTTTCAATAAATATTTAATGGATTTGGATCCTCTATCGAGTATCCAAATCCCTTCTTTGTGGTCCCTATAACATACAAGGAATTGTGTACATTGGGACCACTGTGAAATGATTTTGATATCCTAATAAAAGGGTCATACTAAATTGAATTTTCATCTAACCCTATAGTTTTTCTAGTCACCAATTAAACAATTTACCAATTCTTGTTTTCTGGATATGATACATAAAATACCTATAATACATGTGATTCCATTATGAATGAATCATCCTCATACCCTTCCACACTAAAATTCATCTTCACAAAGCCCAATTCATCAACTTTCATTGTACTTCTATTCTCAACCCATTTGTAACAGAAAATTGTAACTTGGAATATTTTACAATCCAACTCAGATATCCATTCAATGATGTCAAAATATTATATATTCTTGTAAATTAGATTTCTATCCTTGGAACTTGACACTTGCATCACTTTATCCATAATAATAACTCCACTATTTTTCATCATACTGCATTCATATTATTCCTTTATATAGAATGCATAACCATTAATTAAAAAACTAGTGTAAGATATAACATTTAAATTTAGTCCCCTGGCTATCCATTTAAGTCGTTCAAAAATTGAATTTGGATTTTCAAATAAATCTTTATTAATATGATATCAAAACCACCCAATAAACTATTTATTATTTTATTTGATATCCATCATCCATTCCTTGATGGATTCAAATGTATATGAATTAATTTATGGGATTCAATGTATAGAAACACCTTTACACTATTATATAAAATGTAATAGTGATATTTCTTCTACTCTATTTTGGTAACGTAACTACATCTCTTCCAGAAATCTCTTTTCCTCTAAGGAATCTACTTTGATGAGAATTTGGGACACCGATGCTATCAAAATTTTATATTTACTCGGTATAGAATTCAACAGCTTCTTCAATAATACATCATCATACAATATAACCTTTTTCCTGATTTTGATTCTTTATATACCCTTTAAAAATATTCATATAACATTCAATATGGAACATATACATGTAATGGATAGGAATACATAGTTGAACCTCTCTAAATAATTTAACCATTAGGTGAACCATTGTATCAAATAATGATGGTGGGAAGAAAATTTATATTTCATATAATATAACTGCAACCTTCTTATTCATGATTGGAAACTTTACTGGGTCTATAACTTTACTTCATATGAATTTGAAAAATAAGAATAGTCTTGTTAGTGTATGTCATGAATTTTTAGGCAGAATGAAACGTAAAGCAACGAGCATCAAATATTACATCAAAACATGATTTTCGTGTGATTTTAGACCTTGCAACATCAGATTATTCATTGATATGACATTCTTGATATATGATAAATACATCTATAGAACTTTTAAACCATTAATGAAGTTAAAAATTAGAAATTTTTCTTGTATGAATAGAGTGTAATCCACTAGAGGAAGAAATATCTACCTTACACCCTTCACTGGTGCCAACTATTCCCTTATACCCATTTAAATAATTTTCAAACTAGACTTGATTCCATGTTTTGTTTTGTCCGTAACATTTAATAACATTCCAATAATGTTATCATATAATATTTTTTCTATATGAATGATTTCAAGAAAAGTTAGGAAGTATAAAATATTCTAGTATGGTAATTCAATGAAAATTGATCACTTTTTTCAACCTTGTTTAATATTTTTTTTAGAAAAGGGTTGACTAAAAATAGTTTCAATATATTTTACTTTGTTAAATAGTTGACCACCCATTAGTATAGATAGTGTTGTACCATTTTCTATATTCATATCGAATGTTTTCTTTTAGGATTAGTATTTATGTCATCAAGGTAAAAATTTCAAGTTTCCTAAAAACACAATATTTGAGGAATATTTCAACTAAATTGAGTGTGTGAATTATTCATAAATGGGACACCCCAATATTCCTTTAATGCTATATCATGAAAAAAATTATAAGAAAGAAATTCATTTAGTGGTTTGTGTTGCAAAATTCTTATCATGGATGTTCACAATAATATATATATTAAAAGTATTGGGGTCCTTTTTTTAGTTAGTTGAAGTAAATGGGAAGAATTGTTTGATTTAAATCCATAAGAGTAGGAAGGATGCCTATAACTTGGCTTCTTATCCCTCACATTTTATGTTCAATACAATCCCTTTCTCTAAAATTACCTTAGCATGTGGAAGGAGTCATAAATTTCAGGTGACCAACACTTTTTAGTTGCCAAATGTCCCATATGATAAGTATTAGTCACCCGAACTTTTACACTCCATACACATCTTGAGGTAAACCAGGTTATAGTCAAGTAGTGTGTGATGGCGGTGCCATATCAAGTATGCATGAGGTAGTTAACGCATGTCAAGGATAGTATCACAAGTATAAATACACTTATAAAGAAAAAAGTTTGATTTTGACTAAAGATATACATTTTTAAATAAAGAATATACATCAATACAAAGCAATTTACATGAAGTTATAAAAATTTAATAATAAATATTCAAAAATGGAATTCCCATAAATTAATAAAAAAAAAAGATATCCAGATATTTTTTAAGCATGGAGTATTTTTAAAAAATTATTTAAAATATAAAATAATACTATATACACTTTGTATGAAATAAATCAAGAAGATTTTAAAAAATAATCTTCATCCTATTTTAAGGTGTGTTGTATATAAATTTGAAAATTTCTAATTTAAAACTATTTTTTGTAAGAAATATTTAAGTATAGAGCACAATTTTTAAAGGGAAAAAATTACTTTATATGAAACAAAGTTCACTTTAACTTCAAAGGATAAATTCAGTGAAAATTGAAGCACATCTTAGAAAAAAATATTGATTATTGGTTTGCATTTTAAATTTAGTACAACCAGATTTAAAAAAAATCACATGTACTTATCAGGAAACTTTAACAGATCCATTGAAATTTTTTAACTAAATATATTTAATAGATAAAAAAACTACCATGTTTAAATATAGAATGTATTTATAATTTTATAAAATCTTCTAGAAACATCAAATAATGATAGGTTTATACACATCATAACTAGATAGATCAACAAAATGTATAATAATGGATTTAAACACAACATATCCTCATTTTAGAATAATGGTTAACAAACATGAGGGGGAGAGAGATGTTTAAGAAATAGTTGCTCGAGGTTAGGGATATTGGGTGAAGAATCAGGGAGATCAATGTAATATCACCCATGTGTTCCATTAAAATCCATTGGGAAAATTAAAAACATCCAAATAAAGAACTAAAAAGTTCAAAACAATGAAAGAGATTGAATGAGACACACAACATGGGTTTTGAATGTGTCAATCATCTGAAGAGTTTGAGGGATAGTGGCGGAAAAGTTTCAGTTATGTGAGAGCTTGAATGGTATGAGCAATAGGGTCCTATAATAGTGTTATAATTTAAAATTTAATAACGGTTTTATCACCAATTTAAAAAAAACTCCCAAAGACTCATATTTATCAATGCTAAAATAGAGAACACTGATAAAACAGTGAACAATTTCCATATCACATTTACCACATCAAAGTATCATCCATATGAGAGCTTCTATATAAGTTAAACTCTTCCATCGACTTTGAAATTATGAGTATCACATGGTTCACTCTCATACCCACACTGCACACACACCCGGTCTCACAGGTCGTGTTGACCCGCGTAAGCCCATGCCTATACGCTCACCTGAGCACACTATATGGTCATTATATTCTCACCCTTCTACCACTGGTAATCTTTCCTAGTAGACTAGCATCCCATATAGTTGACCACATGTTCCCACATGTAGTATAGGATGATCCTTGGTGTGTTGTGTTGGATGTCCAATTTTTTATATATATACTTAAGTAAATTGTAAATTAGTTTTTACATAGAAAGAAAAATACTAAATATACATACTATATTTACATAATATAAGTTATATTACTATAATCAAATTAAAAAATTTATATAAATTATCATAAAATACTTATATTTATCTTGAAACATGATAAATTAATTAACATTAAACAATATTCATAACACCTCTTAAGTGATAATTATAATTTAATAAATATTTAAAATTGTTTCATATCTTATTTCTTAACAATAATAAGTTATTTAATAATAAGAGTATTAAAAACATAAGATTTTGAAAACTATAAATATTCATATCAAAATAAAAGTTCTTTTAAATGATCAATAATCACTTTTATTTTTTAATAAAATAACTCGTAATTCATGAAATAAGTAAAAATGTGCTTATTAAATCATATCCTTTCCAAATATTGAGTTAAAATGTATTCCAACTTTCTTAAATAATAGAATTTATTTAAATAATATAAATATATAAAAATTAATATATTTACAGCAACATTTTCATTAATTAAAAAATAATATTTTTTGGAAAAAAATAATTGCAGTATTTTTATAATTTGTATATAATTTTTTAATAAAAACTTATTTTCATTAAATAAAATAATTTAGTTTCATAAAAATTCATTGTATTAAAAAATATTAAATGAATATATATTAAAAATGAACAAATAATAAAAAAAGTTAGAAAATTAATTAACATTGTTAATGAATATATAATCTTAAATGAATGAATATTATTAATGAGTAAAAATTAAAAACTAAAAATTAATAGACTTCAAAAATATTAACTAATGAATGAGTTTTATTAATTATATAAATTATTAAAAAAATGAATATATATTAAAATAAAATGACTACCTATTAAATGTGTACATAAAAACCATATTAATAACCTTAAATGTTAATCAATATATATATATATATATAATAAAAAAGAATAAATTACAAAAATTTCAAAAGAATAAATATTAAAAATGAAAAAATTACAAATAAAAGTAGAAAATAAACAATGTTATTAGTGAATAAATAATATTATATAATATTAAATGAATAAATGTTAAAAAAGAGTGATATTTAAAAATTAAAAAATCAGTAGGTCAAAAAAAAATTATAAAAATAAAAAAGTGTTATTAATTATATGGATTATTAAAAAAATTAAAATGGAATATATGTTAAATTGAAAATGAATATATATTAATTTTACAAACTAAAATCATATTAAAAACAATAAATGTTAAAGAATAAACATATATAAATAAATATTAAAAATGGATAAAATTATAAAAATATTAAATAATGAAAAATTGAAAATGAATAAATTAAAAAGATATTTAATAAAATAAGATTCTTAATGAATAAATAATATTAAAAAGTAATGAATAATATATATCGAATAAATATATAAAAACATAATAAAATTTACTGATTAGAAACATAATAAATAATAAATATATTATGTTAATAAGTATAATTCTAAAATGTATATCAAGAATTGAATAAATTTTATAAATTTTATGTGTGTGTGAATTCTATATAAAAAATAAATTAATTACGTATATGTATGTGTGAAATTAATGGAATACAAATTTGATATATGTTAAATTTAAAAAAAATGAAATTTAATTAAATATTAATTACTCGATACAATTAATAAATATTTTAATTAATGTTAATTTTTAATTATAAACGATTTTCACAAAATATATTACTTATTTAATGTAAATATACATATTTTTTATTATATAATACATATTTAAAGAAATATTTTATATATTGATATATATATATATATATGAATATATTTATATATCAAATTTATCAAATATATTAATGAATAATTCTGTATAAAAAACATTTAAAATGAATAAATTACAAAAAATATTAAACAAGTAAATATTTAAAATCAATAAATTATAAAAAAAAGTAAAAAATCACTTAACATTATTAATAAATTAAAAATATTGAATGAATTCATGTTAAAAATGAGTGAAATTTATTTAAAAGATGAATAGATTGAAAAAATATTGCAAAAATTAAAAATATATTAGTTATATGAATTTAAAAAAATATATGATTAAATAAAGATGAATATATATTTATTATATGTAAATTAAAAATGTATTAAAAAATAAATATTAATCAATAAATATTAATAAATATTAAAAATGAATAAAATAATAAATCAAAAATCAAAAATTAAAAATTAAAAAATTAAAAAATATGAAAAAATTTATTAATGAATTAATTATTAATATAAATGAATAAAAATAATATATATATATTATAAATAATAATAAATAGTATATATTAAATATAAATATATAAAATGAATAAAATGTAATAATTAAAAACATATTATATTCAATATTAAATATTAAATATTAATAAATTAAAATTTAAAATGATTGTTGGTCGGAGTGGATACTCAAGAGGGGGGTGAATTGAGTTCCAATTTAAATTTCTGTTAAAAAATATTTCTCTTAAAATCCCTCTATTTGAAAACAAAGTTAAACTGTAGTGAATTTATACGGATTGTAAATGTTCTATTAGTTTCTAAAATATTGATTAGGTCTCAGTTAATTTAATCTGAAGATTAAATTGACTTTTGAAACTGACCTAATAGTTTACAATAAGTATAAACACTTGCTTATTTAACTATCAAAGTAACTTTAAAACAATTTATATTTCAAAGTAGTTAGCAGCAGAATATGAAATATATAGTATACTTATGACCTACTAAAATACATAGCAGATGTAACCAAGAGGTTTAGTCTTAAGCCGAGACATAGTCATCTCAAATAATTTATATAAATTGATCCACACCCTGGATCGGGGTAAACAACAGTGCAAAGACTGTCTGGGTTCAAAGACCTCTACCATAGTTCTACGTGGGAAAACAAACAACAGATCACAGTTGTCCCGGTCTTACTCGACCTCTACCACTATCCACAGTGGGATACAATGGAGTTATAGAGTTTGAATGAGGATTTAATAATCCTCTAGCTTAGCTCAGGAGACAGTGTGTGTGTAAAATAAATAGGGTACACACACTACTCGAAATGTAAATGAAATAATCACTAGAGTGAGTATGAATGAGTTTAGAAAATCTTTAGTGATTGGTAGTGCAGCTCTAGACTCGTTTGATTGGTCAGAAAAGCTTCGGTGTCCTCTGGTTTTTGTCTGAAAAACAGAGTGTCATTTTCTTCCTTGGTTTCCAGGTTCAGCTTATCATCCTGAGTGCATGAAGTGTTTGTTGTAGTTCTTCACTCAAGATGCAGCTTGTGTTCTCCTCTATAAATTAATTGCTTTGTGTATGTCCAGTGTTCTTGGAGTATGGATGTAGCCTTTCCGTATACACCACTTTTCAGTTCTTGTTTCACATTTCAATCGCCTTCTTAGTTTCCTTTTTGATGATCTTCCTGTATTCACCCTATTTTTCAGCTAGATCTTTATCTTCTCTTTTATATATTTCAGATCCGGCAAAAAGAAATGATTACCTTTTGCATGGGTACTAGGTACGGTTCCCTGACATGCCAACAGATATCATTAAATAACATTAACTGCATTAAAAACATCAAATGTAACTGTTAACTTAATAAATAAATAATATTGAGAGGATAGAGTTTGACTGGTTGGTCAATCATTAGTAGCCTTCTGTTGGTAGATGTGTATGGTGGAATTTGTGTCGCAGTGACCTTCCATCAGTATCTCTTTGAACTTGTATCGGTAGCTCCTGATATCGGTAGCTCTTACTCTGTGTATCGGTAACTTTTGGTATCGGTAGCTTTATATACCAGTGACTTCATTCTATCGGTATCTCTTGATCTATCGGTAGCTCTACTTTGTATCGGTAGCTTCATTCTGTATCGGTGACTCTATATATCGGTAGCTCTTGGTCTATTAGTAGCTCTAGTCTATCAGTAGCTCTATGTATCAGTGACTGTCTGTATCATTAGCTCGCTTAGTTCCCATGATTATGTGTATCGGTAGACTTATGCTTATCGGTAGCTCCTTTCTGTACTATCAGAAGACTTGTTCTATGATTACTGGTGGACTTGTACATATCGGTAGCTATACGGAGATCAGTGACTAACACTTATCTGTTTTATGTAAAACATATCTGATTGGGTTAGAATTACCTCAAAACTTATATTAACAGAGAGAAACATTTATTAACATATTTCAAGAATATAGATAAACATTAATTTGGATTTTCAAGGTATGTGAAATCATAGTTGGGATTATCAAAATAGGTGAGGTAAAAAATATCCCCCTTTTTGATAATCACAACTTATTATATTATAGTTTTAAAAAAAGAGTAATTGTATCAGAGGATATATCATTAAATTCAATTATCTCATAGAAAACAGTATATTATGGATCATAATGTATCAGAGGTAGAATTAAATGCAATGATATCAGAGGGGAAAAGCATGGTAGCTCTTCCTTAGATAATATTTCTCCCCCTTTGAGAATATTTCTCCCTCTTTGATACTTTGATAATATTTCTCCCCCTTTGTGATAATCAAAAAGTGGGAAAGAACAAAGAGAAGAGGAACAAAAAGAGAAATAAAAGAAATCCAATTGTATTATATTTTTCAAAAAGGTACAAAGAAAGAAAACATAATAAAAGGGATTATTATCAACTATCTTAGCCACCTATTCAATCCACATCTTCAATGTGTGATTTTCTCTTTGGATCAGAAGAAGATTCAGACTGTGTGGATGTAGGGGAAGGCTTAGGAACACCAGAGATGATCACAGGAGGCTGAGTGACTGAAATTGTTCCTGGTCTGTACTGAGTAGCCCTCTGAGTAATCAAATGTGTAAGTCTTTGAATGGCTTGAGTAGGAGTCATCTGAACAGGAGAAGCAGTAGAGTCAGAGGCAGGTAAAGCTGGAGGTACAATCACTGGCCTGGCATCGACATGCGGGAAAGGCAGCAAAAGATTTTTGAAATCCATAATTATTCCTCCTCCTCTCTCCTTATAAGATATGAAATCATCCTTGTTCTCCATGAATTTGTCCAAGGCTAGAGTAAATTCTCTTAGTTTGCTGACTTTCTCTCTGAAGGCTTGATTGACAGGAGGTAACTTCAAGTTTTCCAACAGAATCTTGAAGTTATTGTTTAGTTGATCCTTGGTGTAAACCTTTTGGAAATAGGAGTCTACCTTGCATTTCACTTCTTTCTGAGAGGAAGAAGCTTCTCTCGTATAGTCTTGGACTATCTTCGTTATTTCTCTAGCTGAATCTCTAGTATAAATCACAACTTTGCTCAGGTCAGATGAGTCCACAGAGCCACTGGTTGATGATGAACCAAGCTCGTCCTTCATCATAGATCGAATCTGATTCAAATCCAATGAAGTTCTAGAAGCAACAGAACCAACAGAGAAAGTTACCGTTTCCTTGAAGTTTTTGGTCAACCTGCTAATAAGATTTTGGAGTTGGGAATCCTGGGTTTTAACATGATCTTTCATGGAGGTTTTAAAACCTTTGAACATTGAAACCATCTGGCTCACAAAACTTTTGACATAGGACAAGTCTTTATCTGCTTGATATTTTGAACTCATGTAAGATTCTAAAGAGATAACAGATTTCTTTAGAGCTTCAACATCTACTTCTAGTCTAGATACTTTAGTCTGGCAGGATGTAACTTCTTCTACTATTTCTTCCATAAAGGTTGACATATTACAAACGAGAGAGAGTTCAAAATATTTTTCCAAATTTCTCATCTCTTCAACAAATCAATGCTTCAACTCAGCAACAGAAGCACTAATGGACTCTTTCAGCTCATCCTTTAAGGATTCAAGGTCAGCCCTGGTGATCATATCAGCATGATCAATTACAACAGGTGTTCTTTCAGATTCTATGCTGGCCACTGAGTCATTCATAATCAATTGAATTGATGAAACCAGTGAAACTTCCATCTTCCTTGTCTCTTCCACAAAACTGACTTTAAGATTTTTCTTCAAATTATCCAGGTCATGCATTCTGACCACATCTTCAGGTAACAACTCATTCTCAACATCATAAATGATCTTTGGTCTATTGAGGGATGCCTCATTATCAGAATCCGGATAGTCTAATCTAAAAACCACAAAACCTGGGTATTCTGCCCTATCCTCAATCTCAACAGCCACTGAAACACTTACAAACGTGGTTTGTTTCTCCCAATAAATGGGTGCATTCCCATGTACAACAACGACATTCTCAGCAAGTCTTTGTCCTCAGAAGAATCTTCTACTATCAATTCTATCTCTGCAATAGCAGGAGGGTCCTCTGGATTAGGTAAAACTTCTTCCATTTCTCCAACTACTTCCTTAGTAGGCACAACTGAGCTTCCAATTAATGGACTCAGACTTAAGCAGACAGAATCATAGCCTTTAGATTCATTCTCCTTTTCTTCTTTATGCTCAGGGGCTGGCTGGTCTTCCTTATCAGCAGGTGTCTCTTCTTCTACTGAGGCTTCCTTTTCTGAAGATACAATTTGAGAAGTAGGACTTTGAGGTAAGTCTGAATCTCTTCCATCATCCATAAAAGTCTCTTCTTCTTCAGTTTCATCACTGTATTCAGGTTCTTCTTCATCAGGTCCTAGACCTAGATCCCTCACATCCTTAGGTCTTGAAGGATGATCCACGTGATTGAATTTATCATATACCTTCTTGTCATCATTAGCCCACTCTCATCTCCATGGGTTCCAATTTATCTTCATGTATTTGCACACTGTTCTTGTGATACAAAAAATTTTATTTACTACCACTGTTTCATCTTGACACTCAGCTACCCCTTTCACTTTGATCATCACTGAGATGAAGTTGGCAAAGAATAGGGAATTAGTCTTTGATTTTGGCCTTGTCATGTCTTCCATTTGAATCATCAGAAATCTGCACAGATTCACTTTTACACAATGTCTCAAGAGATGCAGTAGATATATATCCTAATATCTTAAATTCGTAAAATCCCATCTCTTAGGTATTAAGACATGCTGAACAAATTTGAACAGCAATCTATTCTCTCCATCCATTTTAGCATCCACTACTTGTCTTTGATTTCCATCACCGGTGAGCTCCTCCAAGGAAGTATCATAATCAAATATCTCACTTGTAGGTGGTATAGATTTCGAGACATATCCAGATACCCCTTCGTGTGGAACCTTTAGGCATTCAGCCCACTCAACAGATGAAAAATACATCTCTTTTCTATTCACAAAATAAATCACTCGGTTATCATCTTTTGACTTCTCAAAACTCACAAACTCATAAAATTGTTTCACTAGCTTCCGATAGTAGGGGTCATTGTTGTTCTAAAAGAAATCTACCCACTTTTGATCTTCCAGCACTTCGATCACTAACGATTTTCTAGGTAACAACCATTCCATGCACAGCTCTTTTTCAATAACAATAACTCTATTCTATAAATTAGGGTTCACTAGTCACCTACCTGACCTAGTTCAACCAACACTACCACTTTCTTCTGGCTCATACTTTTGCTTCTTTGCACTTGGATCATCAGTGTCATCTCTGATGGTATGATGTTTGGTTTTTTCCATCTCTGGTTCGAGGGATTTAGGTTTTTCGAGAGATTCGGGAGTAAGGCTTGAGGGTAAAGGATTTGAGGCTTGGTGGATTGAGAAGTAACTAGGACTTTGTTTTTATCATTTATGAATCATAAAATAAATAAATAAAATGAAATAAAGTAAAAACGATTCAGATTCTGGTGGCAAACAGAAGTTTAAAACAGTGCACTCATCGGTAGGGTTTATCGGTGATAATTCCTATTAGTGAGGTCCATCGGTGAGGTTATATCGGTGAGGTTACATTGGTAAGGTTATATCGTAGAGGTTAAATCAGTGAGGTTACATCAGTGAGGTTACATCGGTGAGGTTACATCGGTGAGGTTAGATCGGTGAGGTTACATCGGTGAGGTTATATCGGTGTCGTTACATCGGTGAGGTTACATCGCATCGGTGAGGTACCTACCGATCAAGGTTAAACATTCCCAACTCATTCCTAATGTAACTTAACCTATCCGAACTTAAATGTTTGGTGAAAATGTCAGCTAACTAATGTTCAGTACCTATAAATTCAAGAGTAATATCACCCTTTTGGTAATGATCTCTCAAGAAATGGTGCCTTACATCAATGTGTTTGGTCCTAGAGTGAGATACAGGGTTCTTTTAAATATTAATTGAACTAGTGTTATCATAGTATGTTGATACATTCTTAAAGTCATATCCATAGTCCAAAAGAGTGTGTTTCATCCACAGAATTTGTGCACAAAAACTACGAGCATCTATATACTCTGCTTCGGCAGTAGACAGAGCTACAAAATTCTGCTTTTTACTACACCAAGATACTAAGGATTTTCCCAATAAATGGCATGTTCCAGATGTTCTTTTTCTATCCAACTTGTAACCAGCAAAGTCAGCATCTGAATAACTCATTAATTCAAAAGATTGTCCTTTTGGGTAAAACAATCCTAAGTTTACAGTGTGTTTAAGATACTTAAAAATTCTTTTAACAGCAAGTAAATAAGATTCTTTTGGATTATCTTGAAATCTTGGACACATACACACACTAAAAATAATATCTGGTTGAATAGTAGTAAGGTAAAGTAAGCTTCCAATCATACCTCTGTAATTGGTTTGATCCACTGGTTTCCCAGTTTCATCTGCATCCAATTTATAGATTGTACTCATAGAAGTGTCACTTTCCTTAATATTATCCAAACCAAAACGTTTTAAAATATCCTTTGTATATTTACTTTGATTCCAGATAATACCATTTTCATTTTGAAAAACTTGAAATACAAGAAAATATTTGAGTTCTCTCATTAAACTCTTTTCAAATTCATTTTTCATACTCTTTGAAAAATCAGTGCATAAGGAATGTTTAGAAGATTCAAAAATAATATCATCAACTTAGATTTGTACTATTAAAACATCTTTAGAAATTATTTTAATAAAAAGAGTTGGATCAGCAATCCATTTAATAAAGTCTTTTGAAATAAGAAAACTACTAATTCTATCATTCCAATCTCTTAGAGATTGTTTTAAACCATATAAAGATTTAGAAAGTTTAAAAACTCGATTTGGAAATTGAGAATTAGTAAATCTAGGTGGTTTTTCAACAAAAACATCTTCAATAATAAAACCATTTAGAAAAGCACTTTTGACATCCATTTGATATAACTTGAAATTCAGATGAGCAGTATAGGCAAGTAGAATCTTAATAGCTTCTAATCTAGCTACAGGTGCAAAGGTTTCCTCATAGTCTATACCTTCTTCTTGACTATATCCTTGTGCAACTAATCTTGCTTTGTTTCTAACTATATTTCCCTATTCATCAACTTTGTTTCTAAAAACCCATTTAGTGCCTATTGTTAAAGTTTCCTTGGGTCTGTCAACTAATTCCCAGACTTCGTTTCTTTCAAACTAATTTAACTCTTCTTGCATATCCATTACCCAAAATTCATCATTGATTTCATCATTAACATTTTTAGGTTCTAGTTGTGAAAGAAATGCTTGATGTTCAACCTGGTTTCTTAGAGAAGCTCTAGTCTTTGTACCACTATCAAGATTACCAACAACAGCATCCAAAGGATGATTCTTTAGAATCCTAGTTTATCTAGTAAAGGTAGGACTAGAAATTTCAGGTTCATCTATAGGTTCGAGTTCAACAGAATAAGATTCTGTAATATTTCCAGAACTGGATATTTTTACAGCAGGTTCTTTAGTTTTATCATTAGGGTCGAGAACAGTCAAATCTTCATCAAGATTTTCAACAGAGGTTTTAGGCTCATGTGGATCAGTTTCATCAAACTTGATGTGAACAGATTCTTCCACACATTTGGTTCTTTTTTTAAATACTCCATAGGCTTTTCTAGTTAAATAATAACCAAAAAAATTCCCTCATCACTTTTAGAAGCAAACTTGTCTAGATTATCCTTTTTATTGAGGATAAAGACTTTGCATCTAAAGACTCTAAAGTAACTAACTTTGGGTTTTCTATTATTCCATAGTTTATATGGGGTCTTCTTGAGAACAGGTCTAATTAAGACTCTATTAATAATATAACAAGCTGTATTCACAGCTTCAGCCCAAAAATAAATAGGCAGATCATACTCATTAAGCATAGTTCTTGCAATTTATTTAAGAGTTCTATTTCTTCTTTCTACTACACCATTCTGATGAGGTGTCCTAGGGGAAAAAAAGTTGTGACTATAACCATTATGTGATAAATAAGATTCAAATTCATGATTTTCAAACTCATGACCATGATCACTTCTCAGGGTTTTAATCTTAAGTACACTAAGGTTTTCTACAGACTTAGAGTATTTGATAAAGTAAGAACAAGATTCACTTTTATAAGCCAAAAAGTATACCCAAGTATATCTAGAAAAGTCATCTACTAAGACATAGACATATTGCTTCCCATTTAAACTAGAAACTCTAGAAGGTCCAAACAAGCCCATGTGAACCTACTCGAGAGGTTGAGAAGTTGAAACTTCTTTCTTTGATTTAAAAGAAACTTTATGTTTCTTTCCCTTTTGATAGGGATTACAAACTTTATCATTTGGGAATTAAATCTTAGGTAGGTCTCTAACTAAGTTATTTCGAGTCAGTTTTCTAATTGATTGGATGTTGCAGTGTCCTAATCTTCTATACCAAAGCCAAGACTCTTTATGAAAATAATTTAAACAAGTAACATTTTGTTTGGCCAAAGAATTTAAATCGACAGCATAAACATTTTCATTTCTCAAAGCAGAAAATAAAAAGACATTTTTAGAGTTAAAAACATTACAGGAATCATTTTAAAATTTCAAATTAAATACATCCTCACATAACTGAGGAATACTCAACAGATTATATTTAATTCCATCAACAAATAAAACCTTAGAAATTAAAACTGAATTAATGTTACCAATCTGGCCTAGGCCGATGATTTTTCCTTTAGAATTATCACCAAAGGTGACATAGCCTCCATCAACCTTTATTAAGATTTTAAAGCATGACTAATATCCAGACATGTGCCTTGAAAATCCACTGTCCAAGTACCATATCTTCTTGTGAGAAATCTTCAAACATGTTTCCTACAAAACAGATTTAGATGGAAAATGATTTTGGTACCCAGATCTTCTTGGGTCCAGAAAGGTTATAAATCAAAGCTTTAGGTACCCAAATTTGTCTTATGGGTCTCATATAATTTACATAATCAATTAATTTTGAAATATAAACTTTTTTGTATCCATAACACTATGAATAACTAGTTTAAGCATACAAATTTCCAGAATTAGAACTAACAGCATTCTGTCCAGATTTGGAAACAAATGTAGTTTTAGTAAACTGTCTCTGTCCAGGATGATAGCCTATTCTAGTAGTATACTTTGGTGCAACTTTCTTTCCTAACATTTTAGTAAGTGTATCTTATCCCTTTGTAAACTTTTATAAGTCCTTCCTAAGTTTCTCATTAGACATTTTTAGTTTAGTATTTTCTTTCAATAGTTGAGCATTCTTTTCCTTTTCTATATCAAAGGAAGATTTAACATTGGCAGTGAGAGCATGTTGTTTCTTCAATGACTTATATTTTTCCTTAAGTTCATTACATGTTTCTTCCATCATATTACAATATTAAAATTATTTTTGACTAGAAATATTTTCAGATTCAAAATCATAATCATCTCAAAAATAGTATGAATTTAAAGCATGAGTGTCCAGTGTTACCTCAAATGTGTTTTTCATAAAACACATGTTTGCTTTATGAGAATCTTCATCCTTAGCAGAATCAGAATCACTTGAAGTGTCTTCTGAAGCACTCCAAGTTGCTTTCATTTCTTTCTTATACTTCTTATCCTTATAATCACATATCTTTTTAAATTTTAACTTCAGACAGTCAGCCTTGATGTGTCCTTTCCTATTGCATTCATAGCAGACTATATCATCTTCCTTATCATATTTATTCCAATATTTCTTCTAGTGACCCTTGTTGTCATATTTACCCTTGAAGTTTGACTTTCTGAAGAATTTATTCTTCCTATAGAACTTCTTAAACCTTCGGGCTATTTGAGTTATCTCAACATCACTGTCTGAATCTGAATCTTCACTGGTTGAACTTTTAGTAGGTACATGCATTTTCTCCTTGTCTTTTCTCTTTGAAGAAGTAGACTTAAAATCCACTGATTTTTTTTGGGTTCATCATCTTCTTCTTTGTTCACTTTAAGTTCTTCCTCATACATCATAAGCTTACCTATTAATTCCTTAACAGGGAGTGTGCTGATGTCGCACGATTCTCTAATGGAAACAGATGTGCCTCTCCATCTTTCTGGTAGACATCTTAATATCCTCATAATTTGTTCCTTTGATGGAACAGCCTTTCCAAGAGATCTCATAGTATTGAAAATCTCATTGAACCTAAGATACATGTTAGAAATAGGTTCATCATATTTTATTTTAAAGTTATTATATTTAATAGTATATTTATTCAATCTCATTTCTTTAACATTGGTTGTTCCTTCATGGGAAATAGCCAAAGTGTCCCATATTTCATAAGAAGTTTTACAAGAATAAATTATATTAAACACTTCATCTCATAAATCACAATATAGGGAATTCATAGATTTACAATTATTATTTTAAGCATTCATTATAGGTTCATCACAAGTTTTTCTTTCAGTTTCTGGAATTTTATATTGTAACTCTATAACAGTCCAAATATCAAAACCCATACTTTGTAAATGAATTTTCATTTTCATTTTCCACTGGGTATAGTTTTTACCTTTAATGAATTGTGGAATGTTAGTAGCAGCACCTTCTAGTCTATTATCCATAACTAAAGTTTAGCAAATAAATTTAAAGAGATAAAATTTAGAACAAATAGAAATTTAAGATATTTAAAATATAACTAAAATCAAAGTTGAAAATAGAGTATTTTAAAACTTTGATAAACAAAACAAATCCTCTAATACCAAATGTTGGTCAGAGTGGATACTCAGGAGGGGGGTGAATTGAGTTCCAATTTAAATTTCTGTTAAAAAATATTTCTCTTAAAATCCAAAGTTAAACTGTAGTGAATTTATACAGATTGTAAATGTTCAATTAGTTTCTCAAAGATTGATTAGGTCTCAGTTAATTTAATCTGAAGATTAAATTGACTTTTTAAACTAACTTACTAGTTTACAATAAGTATAAACACTTGATAATTTAACTATCAAAGTAACTTTAAAACCATCTTTATTTCAAAGTAGTTAGCAGCGAAATATGAAATATATAGTATACTTACGACCTACTAAAATGAACAGCAGATGTAACCAAGAGGTTCAGTCTCAAGCTGAGACTTAGTCCTCTCAAACAATTTATATAAATTGATCCACACCCTGGATCGGGGTAAACAACAGTGCAAAGACTGTCCAGGTTCAAAGACCTCTACCAAAGTTCTACGTGGGAAAACAAACAACAGCTCACAGCTATCCAGGTCTTAATCGACCTCTACCACTATCCAGAGTGGGATACAAGGGAGTTATAGAGAGTGAATGAGGATTTAAGAATCCTCCAGCTTAGCTCAGGAGACAGTGTGTGTGTAAAATAAACAGGGTACACACATGGCTTGAAATGTAAATAAAAGAATCACTATAGTAAGTATGAATGAGTTTAGAAAATATTTAGTGATTGGTAGTGTAGCTCTGGACTTGTTTGATTGGTCAGAAAAGCTTCAGAGTCCTTCTCTGGTTTTTGTCTGAAAAACAGAGTGTCATTTTCTTCCTTGGTTTTTAGGTTCATCTTATCATCCTGAGTGCATGAAGTGTTTGTTGTAGTTCTTCACTCAAGATACATCTTGTGTTCTCCTCTAGAAATGAACTACTTCATGTATGTCTAGTGTTCTTAGAGTATGGATGTAGTCTTTCCGTATGCACCACTTTTCAGTTCTTGCTTCACACTTCAAGCGCCTTCTTAGTTTCCTTTTTGGTGATCTTCCAGTATTAATCCTCTTTTTCAGATAGATATTTATCTTCCCTTTTATAGCTTTTAGCTCCGAAAAAAGGAATTATTACCTTTTTCATGGGTACTAGGTACAGTTCCCGGACATACCAACATATATCATTAAAAAACATTAACTGCATTAAAAACATAAAATTTAACCGTTATCTTAATAAATAAATAATATTGAGAGTATAGAGTTTGACTGTTTGGTCAATCATTAGTAGCCTTCTGTTAGTAGATGTGTACGGTGGACTTTGTGTAGCAGTGACCTTCCATCGGTAGCTCTTTGAACTTTTATCGGTTGCTCCTGATAGTGGTAGCTCTTACTCTGTGTATCAGTAACTTTTGGTATCAGTAGCTTTATATACCAGTGAGTTCATTATATCAATATCTCTTGATCTATCAGTAGCTCTACTTTGTATTGGTAGCTTCATTCTATATCGGTGACTCTGTATATCAGTATCTCTTGGTTTATCGGTAGCTCTAGTCTATCGGTAGCTCTATGTATCGGTGATTGTCTGTATCAGTAGCTCGCTTAGTTCCAATGATTATGTGTATCGGTAGACTTATGCATATCGGTAGCTCCTTTCTGTACTATCATAAGACTTATTCTATTCTTACCGGTGGACTTGTACATATCGGTAGTTATATGCAGATCGGTGACTAACACTTATCTGTTTTATGTAAAACATATCCGATTGGGTTAGAATTACCTCAAAACTTATATAAGTAGAGATAAACATTGATTAACATATTTCAAGGATATAGATAAACATTAATTGGGATTTTCAAGGTATGTGAAAGCATAGTTGGGATTATCAAAATAGGTGAGGTCAATAATGATAATATCAACAATTTATATTATTTGTGTATGTTTGTCTCTATAAAATTGAATTAATTTCCTATATGTATATGTGTGAAATTTAAAAAACAAACATCATTAATAAAATAAAATGTCTTAATTAGTAAATATTTTTTAATTAATGTCAAATATTTTTATTTAAATTAATAAATTTTTTTCCACCAAATATATGAAATTTAAATATATATGATTTATAATACATATTTCATAGTATAAAAATAATATTTATGAAAATTTTATACATATAAATATATATATATATATATTATTTTATATGAAATTTTTAATGAAATATATTTTATATCACGAGAAAAATTATTGTCACGACCCCCTCCTACCAAAGATGCCCCTCCTGAGCTGGAAATGGTGAAAGGGAGATAATGACCCCTGAGTCCCACCTTCAGTAGGCCCCGGGGTGGTGACTAGCACCAAGGGTATGAGTTTTTACAAATATGGGAGGCATTACCCTTTTTATTATTTAAGATCGGGAAATAGGACAATTCAACCACCAAAAAGGAAAAGAATAAGTGTATAGAAATAAACCCAAACCAATCCCACATGCATGTTTAAATAGTTCTAAAACAAGTTACAAGTAAAAGGAAGCTCAAAAGTACAATACCAAAAGAAACAAGAGTACAGAAACTGCAACAACTCCAACTGTCCCGACTAGTAGTGTCCCGCATGACCCTGGTAGTCCTCCTAGAAACCTGAAAGTAAACGTAGTGTGAGTATACAATTATAATCAGTAGGGAAACCTAAATCTCTCGTGCACAAGTGGGGAGACATCCTAATGTCTCGTGAGAACAACAAAAGAAACCTATCAAAGAAATCTATCCACCCAACCTCACCATCCACACTCACCAAAAACACAATCACAACAGGTAGTAGTATATAAGAACAAGAGTATTGGGTACCCCGCACCATTTCCCATTAGTTAGCTTCTCTTCCTAACGGCGAACGTCCTGACGCTACCACACTCTTCCCGCCCACACACACCTGGGCCTCAAGAACCACATATCCTGCCCGCACACACCTAGGCCTCACAACCACGTATCCCACCCGCACAAACCTGGGCCTCACAACCACGTATCCCGCCCGGACACACCTGGGACTCACAACCTTGTATCCCGCCCACACACACATGGGCCTCACAACCACATATCCCGCCCGCACACACCTGGGCCTCATCCCGAAGATTCTTTGGAAATAGTAAAACCTACCCGAAGAGTCTCGGGCTAAAGACACCCCAATCGAAACCTACCTGAAGGGTCTTAAGTGTAAGGTCACCTCAAGCCGTCACAACCTAGGGAAGAAGGAGCGGGAAGGAACTAGTAACTAAGGGGAAAACACCCTCTCCCATGAAATGAGAGTGTTCTACACTAAGTTCTAAACATGGTTGACGTACGATAAAACACAAAGATACACACATATATATATATATATACCAAACACTCAGCCCAACCTATGGCTTCTAATCAGAGAACTGAGCACGTGCCTCGGCACTGCTACTACGAAGCATGCATACAACAAACAACCCCAAACCCATTTAGATTTTCATGTTCCAACAGAATCAGCTTATTAGTTCCTTAACTACTGGGAAAATATCCACAACCAACCATATCAATCATTTTTAAAGCATATCCCTACCATCCACAAATCAAGTTAGGAAAACACAAGCAACACAACCAAGTCCCTCTTATTAACCAACCAACCCCATTGATTATTATTTCCATTCCATTACCAAGCCACACCATTCATTAACTCTTCCACATTCTATTTATTATTCACAACCCATAGTTCGTTCACATTCAAGCCCAACCCTACATCCCCGCTGCCAACCACCATAACCACAAACATACTGTAAATCATCATCCCTTGATACCATTTATCGCAGCCCCACTTTCCATCACTAACATAGCGTTCACACTAACCCGCAACCAAGACAACAACAACCCCACTGCTCACCCAATCCACAAAAACCCACAAAAACACCCCCTTCACATAAATTAACCCTAAACAGCACCCACATGTTTATTATTTCAGTTTCGTTCAACCGGGGTGATCACACAAGGGTTCCATATTTTCATTTAATCATCCAACTTTACGTGATTAACCAAATTCCACATTCAAAAAAGTTCCATTCACAAAAACGATCTATAAAGATAGGGAAACGTTTAATTGCGCAAGAAAAGGCCCCCAATGACCGTGATTTTCAGTAGGCATAAGCCTATTCAATTCACAACATAGTATCACAGAATATAAAAAAAAGAATGTAACAGTAATCACAAACTTCCCAACCCCGTTATATATTCCAGTTATTATCTTCATTAAACTGGTTCAAAAGTGTTTCACGTAAACAAGAGGACACCCACCCCGCATGATGCACAAATTAGAGAGACGAAGGTAAGATCCCTACCTTAACAGGTTCTGATCACAACACTCCCCCGGATCAACTTTAGAAGATGTCTGTCAGCATTCGTCACTTCCTTCGAGTCCCAGAAAAACCTCCTCAGGTAGAAGTTGTAAAGGAAAGGCCAGAGGAAATACAATGGATTCAAGCTCAGTAGTTCCGCCTCGTCGTTACGATCCTGTAGCCGCTGATGGATCGTAAATCGGAGCTCAGACGAAGAAGTTATGGAAGAAAAGGAGCCTTTGAGTCTCTTGGGAGAGTTATGATCAGAGGAAAAGGGATGAGAGGGGTGAGTTGAAAAGGAGGAGGGGACCCCTCCTTTTATAGGCGAGAAAAATAAAGTACACGGCGTGTACTTTATGGTACACGGTGTGTACTCGGCCATTTAACATGGTCACCACATGGCTTCCAACTCGGCCTTCAATGTGGAACGTGGCCATTGACTGGCCAACACACGGTTTGAAGGTAACGCATATGCAGGGAGGGACTACATGGCATGTAGTATTGGCTACACGGTGTGTACTCATTTATTTCACATGGCAAGGACACGATTCCAACATGGCACACGACTGTTAACTGTTCAACACATGGTTCAAGGGTAACGCATACGCGGGGAGGGACTACATGGCTTGTAGTTTGGGGTACACGGCGTGTACCCATTTATTTCACATGACAAGGACACTATTCCAACATAGCACACGTCCATTGACTAGTCAACACACGGTTCAAGGGTAATGCATACGTGAGGAGGGACTACCTGGCGTATAGTTTGGGGTACACAGCATGTACCCATTTATTTCACAAGGCAAGGACACGGCATTGAACACGGGGTATGCCCGGCGAGGGGGTACACGGCATGTACTAACACTACACGGCGTGTACTTCCAAAATTCTGAAAAGTGTGGGAAAAGTCCATTTTACCCTCCAGAACACTTCGTGACCTTCTTTTTGACAAAGGAATGGGCTGGAGAGGTCTGAGCCATTACATCAGATACCTATTAAAACATTCTCGTCCCTGAGAATTCAAAATCCAACCCAGAGGAACCTAACAAGATACCTCTAAGGTCCCTCGTTATAACAAGAACCCATCCAACAACCCTAATCATATGTGTTAGGAATTCCTTCTCATATGTCGAGATATTATCCACTTTAGGTGGCACTGACTCGCCTGCATGGGTTTAATCGCACCATCATTAATGCATCTCGATAAATAATTGGGTCTTCCCACTTTCATACATTTGGATTTTTCAACTTGCACTACCCCCAACACTACACAACCAACACACTACCCGAACATGTGGTTTGGTGAAATTCCTTCTCATATGTCAAGATATTATCCGCTTTAGGTGGAACTGACTCACCCACACGGGTTCAATCGCATCTGCATTAATGTGTCTCGATTAAGGGTCAGGTTTTTCCCTTTCCCCACACATCCGGACTTGCTACACACTTCCAGAGAACAAGGAAACAAAAGGTATCATAACTGACAATCCAAGCATTCCATATATCAAAGGTACATAGTATAACATCAAAACAAAGCTCAGAAGAACAAAGAAAACACAAGTCAAAACAACTCCGGGTACTGAGCGTGCATCTGGGCCTCCTACTCCCAAGTGCTCTCCTCAAGCCAGCCATGCCTCCACAACACACAAACCAAGGGAATGGTTCATCCACAGAGCACCTTCTCTTTATGATCCACTATTCTGACTGTTCGTTCCTCGAAGGTCCCATCGTCTCCCATATCTAACTCTCCCCAGCCGATAACGTGAGAGTCGTCATGTAAGTATTGACGTAGCTGGGAGACGTGGAAGTCGTCATGAACCTTCTCCAACTGATGTGGAAGGGCTAGCTGATATGACACCTCACTGACTCGCCCCAGCACCTCAAAAGGTCCGATGAACCTAGGTGAGAACTTGACATCTTTCCCAAACCTTTGTTGCCCCCGTCAGGGGGAAACCTTCAAGAACACATGATCTCCCACCTCGAACTCCAAGGGACTCCTCCGACGATCAGCATAAGACTTCTGTCGGTCCTGAGCCGCTTTCATCCTCTCACATACAAGATGAACTTTCTCTGTGGTGCTCTGCACTAACTCTGGCCCAAGAGCACCTGTCTCACCAACCTCTGTCCAGCAAATGGGTGAACGACATGGTCTTCCATACAAAGCCTCAAATGGTGCCATGCCAATAGTAGAGTGGAAGCTGTTGTTGTAGGCAAACTCTACTAAAGGCAAGTGCCATACCCATGACCCTCTGAAATCCAGAACGCATGCTCACAGCATGTCCTCTAATGTCTGGATAGTCCGCTCTGTCTGCCCGTCAGTCTGGGGGTGGAAAGCAGTTCTAAAGCGTAGCGGGGTGCCAGAAGCATGATGTAACCCCCTCCAGACTCGTGAGGTAACCCGATTATCCCGATCTGAGATGATATTCTTCGGAACTCCATGCAAACACACCACCTCGTCTACATACCTCTGTGCTAAGGTACTCACTAGTCCTGACTCCTTAATTTCTAAGAAGTGAGCTGATTTCGTCAGATGATCCACCACCATCCAGATAGCATCATAACCTCCCTGAGCTCTGGGTAGTTCTGTGAAGAATTCCATCGAGATGTCATCCCACTTCCACTCGGGGACATCTAATGGATGTAACAAGCCACTGGGAACATGGTTCTCATCTTTCACTTACTAACACATTAGGCACTTAGCCACAAACTCCTCCACTACCCGTTTAACCCCGGGACACCAAAAATGTTCCCTTAGGCCTCGGTACATTTTTGAAACTCCTGGATGTACCACCAAGACTGAGCTATGGAACTCATGAAGAATTCCCTCACGCATCACCTCTGGAACAAAAAACCTTCCATGGAAAAGCATATGATGTCGGCTATCCTCTGACCATCATTCTGGAGCATTTCCCTGATCGACACAATCCCGCATTACTTTCGCCTCGGAGTCCCCCCACTGAGACTCTTCCACCTACTGCAACAAGGAGGACTGCACCGTCATCTGAAACAAACAGCCTCTAACACCTTGTACCCTTGTATCCAAGTTCAAGGCGGCCAACTCTCCCATCGCTTTCCAAGCATCAGTGGATTCCTGAACCACTTCCTTATGTGACTTCCTGCTCAGGTCATCAGCCACAACGCTGCCCTTACCTTCAGTGTAAGATATCTCGAAATCAATGTCTTGGAGGAACTCGACCCATCTATGCTGCCGCAAGTTCAGGCCATGCTTAGAGAAGATATAATGTAGGCTATTTTGATCTAAGAAGACCACAAAGAACTCCCCAAAGAGGTAAAGTCACCACAAATTCAGTGTGAAAACTACTACTGCAAGCTCCAGGTCATGGGTGACATAGTTACGCTCGTGGGGGCGCAACTGTCTAGACCGATAATAGATCACTCCCTTCTTCTGCATCAGCACACACCCCAGACCAAGGACAGAAGCATCACAAAACACCTCATACAACAACCCTTCCTATGGAAACCTAAGTATGGGTGCACTAACCAACTTCTCCTTTAGGTAGTCGAAAGCTTTCTGGCACTGCTCGCTCCATAGGAAGACCTGGTTCTTCCTAGTCAAAGCTGTTAATGGAGAAGCAACTCGAGAGAAGTCCGAAATGAACCTCTGATAGTAACCTGCCAACCCCAGGAAACTACGAACTTCCGCCATGCTCTTGGGTTCCACCCAAGAAACAACTGCCTCCACCTTCGACGGGTCCACTGACACTCCATGCTGATACACTACGTGCCCATGGAAGTGTACTTCGTGTGTCAAGAACTTACACTTTGACAATTTCCTGTAAAGATGGTGGTGTCGAAGGACTTCTAAGACTACCCTGAGATGCTCAACATTCTCCTCCTCTGATCTTGAGTAGATCAGGATGTCATCGATAAACATGATGATGAACCGGTCTAGAAACTCTCGGAAGACAAGGTTCATAAGTCTCATGAACACAGCTAGTGCATTCATAACTCCCAACGGCATCACTACAAATTTGAAGTGCCCAAACCTGCACCTGGACCTGAAAGTCGTCTTCAAGATGTCACTGTCCTTCACCCTCAGCTGATGATATCTAGATCGTAGATCAATCTTAGAAAACCAACCTTCTCCCCTCAGTTGGTCGAAGTGATCATATATCCTTGGAAGGGGGTAACGGTTCTTGATTGTTACCTATTTCAACCTTCGGTAGTCTATGCATAGCCTGATACCACCATCTTCTTCACAAACAAAACTGGAGCACCCCATGGCAATACGTTGGGTCAAACAAAACCCTTCTCCATCAGATTGTCAATCTGAATCCGCAACTCCTGAAACTCTGAAGGTGCCATCCGATAAGGGGCCATCGAAATCGAACGGGCACCAGGCTGTAAGTCTATCCCGAACCCAACATCACGTCGGGGGGTAGAGTCAAAACCTCCTCAGGAAAAACATCGAGGAACTCCCCAACAACCTCTGGGACATCCATCATATTTGTATCAGCTGGAACCACTGATAACCTGCCTAACAAGGAAAGGAGAGGCTCCACACACCAGCTTCCCACCTGATAGCTCCTCTCGCCAACAAAAACTACATGTTTCCCATCCACGTCGGAGAACACGAACCTTCTTCGAAAGCAGTCGACAACGGCACTAACGAAAAACAACCAATCAATTCCTAGGATGACATCATATGGCTGCATCTGTAACAGAAGAAGGTCCCCACTAGAATGATGTGGTCCCAACATCAGTTCACATCCCCGGCAAACAAAAGATAGGCTGGTCTGGCCTCCAACTGGTGTACTCAGCACTAGTGGTATGGAAAGTCTCTCTACGTCTAGTCCCAAAGCATGAGCTAGACCAGGTTCAACAAAGGAGTGTGAAGCTCCTGAATCGAACAAGGTAGAAATGAAAGTGTTGAATAAACAAATCATACCTCGCACCACCTCTGGTCCTGCCAGAGCTGTAAACTCTGGTGCGTGCAACTGTCCACGCCCAGCTCCTCTGCCTCTCTGATGTCGTCCACCTCCCCGGCCACACCCTGGTCGACGTCCTTGAGGAGCACCGTGAGGTCATCCTCCTCCCGAAAATTCTTCCCTCAGAGGAGCATGGTCCTGCTGCTACTGGAAGGGCCTCGCCGGTAACTGGTGCAGTTGAGGTGGGCGCTGAACCTTCCCACCTCCACCGTACTAAGCTCGGGTCGGGCACCGACTCTGAACCTGCCTGAAACCTCCACAAGAAAAACACTTCGGTCTTGGGCTCATGAAAAAGGGACGAGGACCTGAAGATCTGAATTGGAACTGCTGGGGCCTACTCCCCACTGGCATGAACCTGGATAGTCCCATTGTAGGAGGCCTTCTGTTGACTGCCTTCCCCTTCGACGAACCCGGATAGATCCCCTCTCGTTGTGCACCTCCCTGCGAGTGCATCCTCTCTACAAACTTTGCCTTCTTCTGCACTGCCAAGTACGTCGGAAGGGTGAAGGGGGTGATAGCATACTGGAGCGAAGGACAAAGTGCCTCCTCCAAACATATTGCCCGAGAATCCTCATCCGGGAAGAGATCCGGAGAAAAGCGTAGGAGATCCTTGAACTTGATCCCCAACTCTCATACTGACATACTCCCCTACTGAAGGGAGAGTAACTCCTACCGCTTCTCCGCCTTGATCATGGAAGAAAAAAATTCTTCTTGGATTTCCTTCTCAAAGTCAGTCCACGGAACCTCTGCCTCTATCTCTTCTCTGAGGTAGAGCGTCCACCACTGTTGCTCTGCACCTTTCAGCTGACTGACTACTAGGGTAACCTAGTACTCCCTCAGAACATGAATCAAGGTAAAAGTGATCCCTAGCTCCTCAGGCCGCCCCTCCATCTCCGTATCTGAAGTACTACCCTCGTACTTCTTGAGGGTTTGCCGCTGGAAGGAACAGAGAGTCTTCTGCCACTGGCTATCTTCCTCCTCTCGGTCAATCCTCAACTGATCGACCGCCTGAATCTGCTGGGCCTCGGCCGTCTGAGCCACCAGGGGATGACATCCAGGTGCCATAACTGTATGGTAAACAAAGATCTCCTAATACCAAGTAGTAAGGAAATTCTTAAGGGTTTCATTTTATCATTTTATTTCAATTTATTTTCCCATAACACCCAAATCAAGTAAAACACAATCATGATGATGCAAGTACCTTCCCTAGGGTCTTTACCCTGCAATCAATGTAGTCTCACTTGGTCGTTCGGTAGGCTCAGATTCCTTACATCAGATTATGGGGGGCCCTAAAATCCAGTGTCCTAGTCGGTCTTCCCTGGCCTATGTCACGCACCAAGATTAACCAACACTGTTACCCTACCGTCCCATGCAATCCTCATTATGCCTAACTCCAGACTCCATCCTATCTCTCAACCATCACCTATGATACCATTCTGTCACGACCCCCTCCCACCAAAGATGCCCCTCCTGAGATGGAAATGGTAAAAGGGAGATAATGACCCCCGATTCCCGCCTCCAGTAGGCCCCGGGGTGGTGACTAGCACCAAGTGTATGAGTTTTTACAAATATGGGAGGCATTACCCATTTTATTATTTAAGATCGGGAAATAGGACAAGTCAACCACCAAAAAGGAAAAGAACAAATGTATAGAAATAAACCAAAACCAATCCCACATGCATGTTTAAATAGTTCTGAAACAAGGTACAAGTAAAAGAAAGCTCAAAAATACAATACCAAAAGAAACAAGAGTACAACAACTGTAACAACTCCAACTGTCCTGACTAGTAGGGTCCCGTACGGCCCTGGTAGTCCTCCTGGAAACCTGAAAGTAAATGTAGGGTGAGAATACATGTATACTCAGTAGGGAAACTTAAAGCTCTCGTGCACAAGAGGGGATACATCCTAATGTCCCGTGAGAACAACAGAAGAAACCTAGCAAGGAAATCTATCCACCCAACCTCACCAGCCACACTCACCAAAAACACTATCACAACAGGTATTAGTATATAAGAACAAGAGTATTGGTTACCCCGCACCATTTCCCATTAGTTAGTTGCTCTTCCTAATGGTGAATGTCTTGATGCTACCACACTCTTCCTGCCCGCACACACCTTGGCCTCAAGAACCACATATCCCACCCGCACACACCTGGGCCTCACAACCACGTATCCTACCCGCACACACCTTGGCCTCACAACCACGTATCCCACCCGTACACACCTCGGCCTCACAACCATGTATCCTTCCCGCACACACCTAAGCCTCACAACCACATATCCAGCCCGCACACACCTGGGCCTCATCCCGAAGATTCTTGGGAAATAGTAAAACCTTCCTGAAGAGACTTGGGCTAAAGCCACCCCAATCAAAACCTACCTGAAGGGTCTTAGGTTTAAGGTCTCCTCAAGCCATCACAGCCCAGGGAAGAAGGAGCAGGAAGGAGCTAGTAACTACGGGCAAAACACCCTCTCCCATGAAATGGAAGTGTTCAGTATTAAGTGCTCAACATGGGTGGGGTGCGATAAAACAAAATATATATATATATATATATATATATATATACCAAACACTCATCCCAACCTATGGCTTCTAATCAGATAACTGAGCGCGTGCCTCAGCACTGCTACTACGAAGCATGCATACAACAAACAACCCCAACCCCAATTAGGTTTTCAGGTTTCAACAAAATCAGCTTATTAGTTCCTTAACTACTGGGAAAATATCCACAACCAACCATATCAATCGTTCATAAAGCATATCCCTACCATCCACAAATTAAGTTAGTAAAACACAAGAAACACAACCAGGTCTCTCTTATAAACCCACCTACCCCATTGATTATTATTTCTGTTCCATTACCAAGCCCCACCATTCATTAACTCTTCCACAATTTATTTATTATTCACAACCCATAGTTCGTTCACATTCAAGCCCAACCCAACAGCCCCGCTGCCAACCACCATAACCACAAACATACCGTACATCATCATCCCTTGATACCATTTATCACATCCCTGCTTCCTATCACTAACATAGCATTCACACCAACCCACAACCAAGCCATCCGTAGCCCCACTGCTCACCCGATCCACAACAACCAAAAAAAACACCCCCTTCACATAAATTAACCCCAAACAGCACCCACATGTTTATAATTTCAGTTTCGTTCAACCGGGGTGATCACACAAGGGTTCCATATTTTCATTTAATCAGCCAACTTTAAGTGATTAACCAAATTCCACATTAAACAAAGTTCCATTCACAAAAATGGTCTAGAAAGATAGATAAACATTTAATTGCACAAGAAAAGGCCCCCAACGACCGTGATTTTCAGTAGGCATAAGCCTATTCAATTCACAACATAATATCACAGGATATAAAAAAAATGTAACAGTAATCACAAACTTCCCAACCCCATTATATAAGCCAATTATTATCTTCATTAAACCGGTTCAAAAGTGTTTCACGTAAACAAGAGGACACCCACCCCGCATGATGCAAAAATTAGAGAGACGAAGGTAAGATCCCTACCTCAATAGGTTCTGATCACAAAGCTCCCCCGGATCAACTTTAGAAGATGTCCTTTGGTGTTCGTCAATTCCATCGTGTCCCGGAAAAACCTCCTTAGGTGGAAGTTGGAAAGGAAAGGTCAGAGGAAAGACAACGGATCCAAGCTCAGAAGTTCTGCCTTGTCATTACGATCCCGTGGCCGATGACGGATCGTATATCGGAACTCGGAAAAAGAAGTTATGGAAGAAAAGGAGCCTTCGAGTCTCTTGGGAGAGCTCTGATCAGAGGAAAGGGGGGGAGAGGGGTGAGTTGAATAGGAGGAGGGGACCCCACCTTTTATAGGCGAGAAAAAAAATGTACACGGCGTTTACTTTATGTTACACGGCATGTACTCAGCCATTTCGCAAGATCACCACGTGACCTCCAACACATCCTTCAACGCAGAACGCGGCCATTGACTGGTCAACACACGGTTTGAAGGTAACGCATACGCGGGGAGGGACTACATGACGTGTAGTATTGGATACATGGCATGTACTCATTTATTTCACACGGGAAGGACACAGTTCCAACATGGAACATGACCGTTGACTGGTCAACACATGGTTCAAGGGTAACGCATACACTGGGAGGGACTACACGGTGTATAGTTCTGGGTACATGGCGTGTACCCATTTATTTCACACGACAAGGACACAGTTCCAACATGGCACACGGCCATTGACTGGTCAATACATGGTTCAAGGGTAATGCATACGCAGGGAGGGACTACACGGCGTGTAGTTTGGGGTACACGGTGTGTACCCATTTATTTCACACAGCAAGGACACGGCCTTGAACACGGGGTATACCCGGCGAGGGGGTACATGGTGTGTACTAACACTACACGGCGTGTAGTTTCAAAATTATCAAAAGTGTGGGAAAAGTCCATTTTACCCTCCATAACACTTCATGACCTTATTTTTGACAAAGGAATGGGCCGGAGAGGTCCGGGCCATTACAATTATATTTAGTCATATATAAATAATATTTAATAAAATATTTTATTTTTTTTGTAAGATCCTTGATCTGTGTGGATCAACCCTTTGTGTGTTTTCAAAGATCTAAGTGCTTGAAGGTGGATTGAAAGAAGTTTGGAGGGATTTAGTTAAGTAAAAGCTGGAAAGGGGGGATTACACGTCGTGTAACTATATTACATGATGTGAAATCCTATTTCATGGGTTTTCCTAGAAATCCTCATGACATTCATACTTTTACACGGTGTGAAAGAGGGATTCACGTCATGAAATACATCTATCTTTGAAAAATTAAATAAAATCGAGAGGTGACGCATTTTTTGGCGGAACTCGACCTTGAGGCATTACACGACATGAAAGGGGATTACATGTCATGTAATACCCCATTGTTGTTTGTTTTAAGTGTTTTCTAGATGCTTGGTTTTTTTCAAAACCTATGGGTGTTGCGACTCTCCCTTGACCCTAGGAAAACCAACGACCCCCTCTTCAATGTTTTGGGGATTCCTTCATCAAGGATTGACCCCTAGCTCCCTCCTTCAATCTATAGAAATATGTCTTCGATATAAGGTACGATCAACCAGAGTTCTTGTGGTTTCTTCAATCTGTTTCCTCCTCTTTATCTTTTTCATGTGATTGCGTGTGATCTCCTTATTTCTAATGGATTTTTCTTGGTGGTTGGTTGGTTCGGTTGTGTCATGGTGTCCTTGAGTGGATGCATCTATTGTGGGAGAGGTGATCATGATTCATTGTTTTGATCTGTTCTCAGGAAGAGAATGTAAAAAAAATGTTTTGAGGTAGGGGATTCAATGATTCTCTATTTACTTACATGAAATCATATAGCTATCATGATTTATCCCTTTGGATCATAAAGAAATTTACCTAATAATTATATGAACTGGATTAAAGAAATCGGTATCGATCACATGGCGATGTTGTTTCTTTGTACTGTGATAAAGGTTTGTCTCTTGATTTGATAAATAGTGTGATATCTTTACTTTTTAGGTTTATCAAGTATTTCTTGAAGGATATTGTTAAATAATGTAAATCCAGTATTAATTGTTTAATTAATTGTCTAATTGGTTAAAGAGCCATGTTTAATAATCTATCTTTTGTTGTTATAATTTGATGTTAATAAAATTGATGTGAGTATGCATGATTAATGGAATTGGTTAATGAACCTGAATCATGTAGAATATTATTAATAAAGTATTAAAGTCATGTTAAATTAATTTTTTAATTAATTAGTTGATAGCTTGTGATATCTTGTTGCTTTGGTTTCTCATAGTTGGAACCTATGAATAATGAATCGGTTAATTCGAGATGGAATAATAAATGGTTGTGTGAGAAAGATAATGCCTTATAGGGCCTAATTTTTTCACTTTATTGTAAATTCAAAGTGCCTTATGCTTGGTATTTGTGAGATATCATTGTTTGTGAAGGTTGTATGCCTTGTTTTAGGGATGAAAGCTCGTTGCTATGTTTGTACCACTTTTGATGTGCTCTAGATACACGACTTGTGGTTGTGAGGGTTATGAGGTCCAGATGTAATGTGAACCTAGGATGGATGAACCTGGAGGGATGTTGTGGTAAGTGGGGGAAGGGAGGCCCAATGGCTATGGTAGAATTTGATTCTTAGAGTGGAGAGATGCATCAGTTTTTGAATGGGTGTCGGGGAGGACACCAGCGATGATGAAACAAGTTGAAGCTAAGCTTACCCACTGATGTGAATGTTTGATTCTTATTGAATCTATTGTTTTATTATTTTATTTACTTTCCCAACATCAAGAGGTATCTAGTCTTTCTTACCCTCCTTAAAAAAGATGAAAAGATTCTCTGGGTATTTCACATGATTTCCATGTTTAGATTCTCTAGTATGGATGGGTTTATGCTCCTACTACAGGTGGAAAAGACTCAACATGTAGTTCACCTACTCACCGTGTTGATCCCCTTATGTCTGTAAGATTAGAATGCATTTCTAGAATACCTATGAATATGTAAAATGGTAATTTTTTTAAATAAATGAATAAATAATTGTTTAACTCGTGGGGTTGGAGCTTGCTAGGATGAAATGCTAATGTTTTGATTCTAAGAAGTTTTGGACTCGGTTTGGTTATTGTTGGAGGTAATGGATATTGGTTGGAATGGTAATGGGATAGAATGTGGTAAATTAAAATGGTTAATTAATGGTCAAATAATTAATTAATGTAAAGCTGAACTGATAAAAAGGGATAAAGTAACTTGATGTTGCTCTTTAAATGGTTTTGTGCTTATAGGATATCTAGTTTTAGTAGTGGCAGTCAGGAGTCTGAGAGACGTTATCTACAGTTGAGTATAATACAATTTTATTCCCATAGTGTTCTTGTGATATATATTATATCATGTACTTTTTTGTTATGATATGCTACTCCACCCTGTCGTTTAGGGAAACTGACCCCCTAGGGATTCTGAGCCCTGGGGGTTTTTTCCCCAACATCCTGATGAGAGGATGGATGGATGACTACCCCCTTTAGCCCCACTCTCTTCTTTTGGTAGTTACTTGTCATGGTATTCATGGTGGTTAGATTTCCCCATATATGAGTGTTTAGGGATTTAATGGATTTTGGTTATTCACACACATATATTCTGGATATAGTTTCTTATAGACTATTATAGGTGTAACATCTATAGGCTATGATGGCTTGAGGATCCTTACTTAGTGTATGGGCAGTAATTTATTGAGGTATAATACCTGATGTATGATACACATTATGTGATCTGTATTGGCTCCCAAAAACATTTGGGTTACTTTGGTTACGTGTATGTGGTGGTGTGATGCACAAGGTGCATGTTGATGCATGAGGTGTGTGTTACGGTACTTCACCCAGGTGTCTATGGTCAAGCCTTTTTGGAGAGATATACTCAGGAAATGTGATGTTGGGGAAAAGAGGAAAACTAGTGTGGAAGTGGTAGAGGGTTACCCTTAAATTTATTTATTATATTATATTCTCTTTTATGTGATACTTGGTGAGAGTATCCATGGTGAGTCGAGAAACATAGTATATCTGGTTAGGTGATGATTTAGTTTCACTCATTGTTCACTATGCTTTAGCATTCTTTCTTTACTCTTACACAAGAGGCTCCTAAGAGGATCCTACTGACTATACTATTATACTCACCCTACTTTATATAAACTTTTTTTAGGTCACTTGGAACAGGATGGAGATCAGGTTGGTTACTTCTAGATTGTGGGTTTATAGGAGTTGTTCAGACTTCTTGGTCTTTGTCATTTTACTTTATTTTTGTACTTGCAGTTTTACCCTTTTTGTAGTAGTTTTTCATGAAATTACATATATATACTTGGGTTTTCTTTTATATTGTATTCTAATAAGGAGTTGGTTGGTGTCTATCTTATCTCTCTCTTCTGCATGTTTTCTCATAGAGGGTAATGCCTCCCATCTGTGTGTTTGCTATACCCTCGGTGCTAGTCACCAACCCAGGGCCTATTGGAGGTAGAACTCAGGGTTCATTATATCTCTTCTCACATTTCCTACCTAGGAGGCAGACACCTTGTGGAGAGGGGGTCATAACAGAGTGGTATCAAAGGTTTGGTTGGGGTATAGGATAAAGTTTGGAGTTAGACACTAGAGAGGTTGCATGGGTTGGTAGGGAAACGGTGTCAGTTAGGTTTAGAAAGAATTGTAAACATGTGAGGCTTATTGAGACACAACTATTTATGCCCCCTTGGGGTCTAATGCATAGACCTTTAAGATTTCAATTTCTAATAAATGAGGTGATATTAGTTTCAGGGTAGAGTCCTAAGAAAGGATCATGTTTTATTCTTCTTTGCGCCTCTGTTTGAATGGGTATACCTTGGGACAATTTAACCTAAAATTAATAAAATAAAACAATAAATTAATGTTAAATTCTCCCATATTCTAGGTTTAGGAGCTCTAAATTTTTTTCCTTTGTAGGTATAGCTCCATTTCGACGTCCTCTTTAGGTTTGCGTGAATGATGTTCAGTAGGTTGGTCTAGCAGATCGCCACATAGTAGAGGTTGATGATGATGACACATGGAAGAGGACACTATGAGATTTTTAGTGCCAAAGTATGAAGAAGTATGAGGGAACCATTTGAGATGCAGTCATGGAATAATGGTAGGAGGAGGTTGAGATATCCTTTAGTTCGATCTGTTCTCGGAAGGAGCACTGGGTATCACTGGTTGTGACTATGTTGTGTGTTGTAGTGAGGGAGTGGTGGTAATTTTTCCTTATAGATCATGAGGAGTAGGAAATATCTTTTGAGAAGTTATGATGCTAGTTGAAATATAAGTTTCTTTATTCGACCGTGAAGGAGGCTAGTCACCAGGAGTTGTTTAACATTCAACAAGGGAGCTCCAATGAGTGATTGTTTGGAATCCACTTCAAGAACCTTTTTCAATATGCTTCAGACCTGTTTCCATATGAGGAGGCTGGGACCATGCATTTTGAGGAGTCTTTTCATCTAGATATCTTATTCCATGTCAACCAATTTATACTGAAGACATATATAGAGGTGTTGGAGAGAACGTAGGTCATCGAGAGGACATTAACCAGAACTGGATCACCGTGAGAAGAGATTCATCAGGATTTATCACGAAGCATATCTATGGTCTGGGGTTCCCATATTTTAGGGTACAATAGTTTCTATTTGGTCAGATCTAGGTCATATCCCTCAATGTATTGTTTATCCGGGGGTAGTGTCTCTCATGCCTTTGCCAATGGATCAATAACTTTTTTTTCCTGTGGAATAAATGGTCATCGACAGTGAGAGTGCCCAAATTTTCTACGAAATCAGTGTGCATCAGGTGTTCTGCTTTTAGTTCCTCTGTTGAGGCAGTTTCTACTGAGGCAGCAGCAGCAAGTTGTACCGACTTTGGATCAGCATATAGTATATGGGGTAGGCATAAGACATCCTTGGTATTCTCATAATCCTCATATAGTATAGAAAAACCATGGAGGTGGTCATCATCAGGGTTAGAGAGGTTGTGGATAAGGTCGTGGTCAGCTTTATGCTTTAGCATTGTTAGTATCAGGTGAGTCAGACATCATTCGAGGTACCATTTTCTTGTTTCCTACTTTGTTACAGGCCTTATTTGATTCAGGAGTGACACAATCCTTCATATCACATGCCCTTTTCCATGCTTTTTCATATGATGTAGAGAGTCTTCTAGTTACCTTGGCATTGACTACACCATTTAGAGGTCGAGCTGACATGTTTGAAGTATATAGATACTGTGAGCTAGTGTTGGAGAAGAATTTATCTTGGGGATATTTCCTATGTTTATAGATACAACTATGTGATGTCATCCTCTTCATGGATTGGTTGTGTTCGGTTCATTCTATTGTGGACTTCTTTAGAAAGTGGGTTGTGTTCTTCGATGAATATGGAGAGCCAACAGTGTTTTTTCAAAAGCAAGACCCTTGGATGGGTTAGAGTCATGTTCCTTCTTTGTTATCCTTGATGGCTAAGCTACTATTGAGTTTTTCAGAGGTTTTGTAGTCTGTGTTTCCCAGGGTCATGGAAGAGTACCTTGATATATTTCCCGAAGAGGTTGTAGTGTTACCCCCTTGACAAGAGATCAAGTTCGGGATTGAGCTTTAGCAAGGTGTGTCTCCTATCTTGATGTATCTGTATAAGATGATGCCTTCTGAGTTTTTGGATCTGTGTATACATCTTGATGGTCTGTTGTAGTGTGGGTTTGTTCAGCCAAGAATGTCACCGTGGGGTGCACCAGTTTTGTTTGTGAAGAATTATGATGGAAGTTTGCAGTTGTTTATTGATTATCATCACTCGAACAAAGTGATAGTGAGGAACCTATATCCTCTTACATGGATTGATGATTTGTTCAATCAAATGATGCGTCAAATTTTTTCTCAAAGATCTATTTGTGGTAAATATATCATTTGATGCATGTGAAGGATGAGGGTATCTCAAATACTGCTTTTTATTGTCATCATGGGCATTATGAGTTTGTTGTGATGTTGTTTGGTGTGAAAAAATCTCTAGCTTTGTTCATGGGGTTAATGAAAACTGTGTTCCGTGAGTTACTAGATATGTTCATGGTGGTCTTCATCGATTAAATCCTTGTGTACTCCGCTTCTGAGTAGGAGCATGCAAAGCATCTTCTTGCCATTTTGTGAGTTCTTCATCGACAAAAATTGTTTGGGAAGTTGTAGAAGTGAGATTTTTGGGTTTCAGAAGTCCATTTCATGGGGAATTTTGTGTCTTAGTAGGTAGTACCTGTGGATATGTTGAAGGTAGAAGTTGTCATGTCTTGGGAAACCCAAAAGATAGCAGTAGAGGTGCAAAGTTTCCTTAGTCTCACAGGCTATTAAAGGAGGTTTGTGGCCTATTTCTCTCAGGGTGTGACCTCTCGGATAGCATTTACCATGAAGGATTATTTGTTCATGTGGACTAATCAGGGTTGGGAAGATTTCGATTATCTGAAGTAGAATTTGGTCAGTGCTCCGATTATTTTTCTTCCAGTAGAAGGGGAATTCAGTTTGAGGTTTTCTGTTATGCTTCATGTATGGGTTTAGGTTGTTTTTTGATGAAGTAGAGATTAGTCGTTTCTTATGAGTCTCAGAAGTTACATCCCCATGAGAGTAACTATTCCACTCATGATCTCTATTTGGTGTTAGTGGTTTTCCCTAATATTTTGGAAACATTACCTCATTGGAGAGTGTTTTGTGGTCGTCACTGATTATTAGAGCCTAAAGTAAGATTTCTCCCAGAGTGACTTGAACTTGCGATAATGTCGGTGGATGGAGTTCTTACAGGATTACAACTTCAAAACTTCGTATACACATGTAAAGGGGAATATTGTAACTGATGCATTGAGAAGGATGTTTTGTATTGATGCAGTGCATAAATCTGGTGATTCCTAGAGGGTGATAGAAGAACTTTCAGCATTTCATAGGGACATTGGAGAAGTTGGGGTAGAGTTTTTCTTTTTTCATATGACAGTGCAGTCATCTCTGGTGTAGTAGAAGAAGGAATCTCAGTTGGGGGATCATGAAGTGGAGGTCTGGAGAGACCGAGTTGTTTATGGTGAGGCCCCGGATGGTTGGTCTGAGGATAAACAACACCGAGTGTTGTTTTAGTGAAGGATTTTCCCTCCATTGGTAATACGTGAGATGATTCTCATAGAGTTCCATATTTTTCCATTAGAGGTACATCCTAGCATGAAAAACATGTACCGAGCTTTTAGATGTTATTTTTGGTGTCCTAGTTTTAATAATGAAACTCCAGAGTTTGTGACTCGATGTTTGGTTTTCCGTAAGGTGAAGGTTGAGCATCATGTTCCTGGTGGGTTTCTATAGCTGTTATATGTTCCTCAATGGAAGTGGGAGGAAATCTTGATGGAATTTGTTACCGATTTACCTCAATATTAGGGAGGATATGAAGTTATATGGGTATATGTGGATCATTTGATGAAATCATCCCACTTTATAGTAGTAAAGGATTCGAGCTCAGTGGAGGTTTTGTCAAGGAAATATTTGGAGGAGGAGGTTAGACTTCACAGAGTCCTGAGGACGATCATTTCCAATCAAGATCCTTGTTTTACCTCCAAGGTGTGGAGATATCTCCATCATGATTTTGGTTATTAGGTATACCTTAGCATAGCTTATCATCCATAGATGGATGGTCATAAATAGTGGACCATCCAGACTCTTTAACACATTTTTGACTCTTGTGTCCTAGATTTTGGAGGTTTGTGGATGAGGCACATGCCTTTGTTCGAGTTATATTACAACACTAGTTTTCACTCTACAATAGGTATGGTGTTTTTTGAATACTTTTATGGATGAACTTTCTGTTCTTCATTATGTTAGACTGGGGTGGGAGAGTCAGAATGTCTTAGGCTGGTACTGCTACAAAATGCAACAGAGATGGTTTAGGTGATTTGTGAGGGGATGAAGTAAGTGAGGGATCATTATAAGTCCTATTCCAATCATAGTAGGATACCTATGGAGTTTTTCATTGGAGATTACATGCTTCTGAATGTGACTCCCCATCATGGGTAGTGAAGGTTTGGTCATGGGGGTAAGCTTTCTCCCCAGTTTGTTGGGCCTTTCGATGTGTTGGCTCGTTTTAGAGTTGTGGCATGCCGGATAGCGCTTCCCCAACATATGATATAGATACATGATGTTTTTCATGTTTCAAAACTCCATCATTATCTTCATGAGGACTCTCATGTCATTGATTTAGGATAGAGCGATGTTGGTGATGATGAGACCTTCAAGGACCAGCCTATAGAGATCCAGTACCTCCATAAGAAGGTGTTGCGTGGGTGTGGCATACCCTTGGTTTGTGTATTATGGTGGCATGATGGTGTGGAGAAGAGTAATTGGGAACATGATTCACAGATATGTACTCATTACCCCAAGTTTCTTGATGTTTAGATATTATCTTGTAACATTGTTCATTTGGTGGTTGTATGACTTTCTGTTATGAGAAGTATTTCTATTATTTCTAGTTGGGGATTTCTCTCTTTTAATAGGTATCTCCCATGGGAGAGTGTTTGGGATATGATTTTGGTTGTTGCATTGTTTTTTTCTTGTTCCTCTAGTGAGGTGGTGATCTCCTATAGTGGAGAAATCTTGATAGGTATCTTGCAGAATGGCTTTTCATATGACCCCTTTCTATTTCCTCTCTAGGTAGGTTTTAGATTCTCAAGGACAAAAATGTTTTGAAGGGTATCTGATGTAAGGAATCGGGTTTTCCCGGATCAACCCTTTTGTGTTTTTGAAGATCGAAGTGCTTTGAGGTGAATCATAAGATGTTTGTAGGGGTTTGGATAAGTAACAGCTCGAAATGGGGGATCACACATCCTGTAACTATATTACACAACGTGAAATCCTATTTTATAGGTTTTAATAGAAAGATACAAGATGCTCAGACTTTTACACAGCACAAAATAGGGATTCCCGACTTGAAATACTTCAGGGTTTGAAAAATAAAATAAAATCAAGCAACGATCTGTTTATTGGTGAAACTCAACCTCGAGGCATTACATGACTTGAAAGGGGAACATCATGTAATAACCTGAAACTATATGTTTTAAGCTTTTTCCATCCAATCAGTTTTTGTAAAAACTTATGGCTAAAGAGACTCTCCCTCGAATCCAGGTGACTCAAAAACCCTCTCATCAGTGTTTTCGAGATTCCTACATCAAGGATTGATCCCTAGTTCCCTCCTTTGATCTATAGTGATCCTTATTTGATATAAGGTATGATATACCTCGTTTCTTGTGGTTTCTTCGATCTATTTCCTCTTGTTCCTCTTTTTTATGTGATTTCACGTGATCTTCATGTTTCTAATGGAGTTTTCTTGGTGGTTGGTTGGTGTGGTTGTGTCACAGAATCCTCTGTTGGATGCATTTGTTGTGGGAGATGTAATCATGAACTATTTCTTTGATCCATAATCTTGTGAAGAATGTTAAAAACCTTTTGAGTTATGGGACTAGATACTTCTCTATTTACTTACATTAAATTTTATAGCTATAATTATTTATCCCTTTGGATCTCAATGAAATTGACCTTACAATTATATGAATTGGATTAAAGAAATTGGTATTGATTTCATGGAGATATTGTTTCTTTCTACAGTGATAATGGTTTATCTCTAGATTTTCTAGATATTGTGATATATATGATTTTCTTGGTTTAGAATTTCATTCTTGATAGAAATTGGTAAATAATGTAAATATGAGATTAAAATTATAATTAATTGTATAATTGGCTAAAGAGTCATGTTTAATAATCCGGTTGTTGTTATAATTTGATGTTAATCAAATTGATGTGAGTATTCTTGATTAATGGAACTGGTTAATAAACCTAAATCATGTTGATACTCGTTAATGAAAGATCAAAGGCATGTTAAATAATTTACTGAATTAATTGGTTGATATATTTTGATATCTTGTTTCTTAGGTTTCTCATAGTTGGAACCTATGAATAATGAATCAGTTAATTCAATATAGAATAAGAACTGGTTGTGTGTTAAAGATGATTCCTTATAGGGCATGAGTTTCCTACTTTCTTGTAATGTCCAAGTGTCTTATGCTTGGGAGCCATGATAGATCATTGTGTGTGAAGGCTGGATGCCTTATTTTAGGGCCAAGAGACCATTTCTATGTTTTTTTATTCTTCTTGTGACGTTCTGTGGATACAAGACTTATGTTTGTGGGGTAAGGGAGGCCTGGATATGATGTGAGCTTGGGATGGATGATCCTGGAGGTTTGTTTTGTTATATGGGGGTAGGGAGGCCAAGTGGTCGTGGAAGTAGTTGACACCTAGAGTTCTGATATGCATCGGTTTATGCATAGGTGTTAGGGAGGACACTAGAGATAATGAAACGGGTTGAATTGCGTCTTACATGTTGATGTGAATGTTGGATTCTTGTTCAATATAGTGTTTTCTTATCTACTTTACTTTCCCCACTACTTGAGGAATCTATTCTTGATTACCCTCCTTCCAAAAGAGATGAAGATGTATGTGTTATTCCACATTATTTCCTTATTTATCTTATCGAGGTTGGATGGGGCTTTTCTTTTACTATAGGTGTCAAAGACTCAACTGGAAGTTCACCTACTCGTTGTGTTGTGCCCTTTGTGTATGGTAGCTTAGAATGATTTTTTAGAATGCTTGGGAATATGGAAAATTAAAATTTTGTTAAATAAATTAACAAATAATTGTTTAACCTATGGGGTTGGAGCTTTCTGGGATGTAATGTTGAGGTTGTGATTTTGGGAAGCTGTGGACTCGGTTTGGTAATTCTTGGAGGGCATAGATCTTGGTTATAATGGTAAAGGTATGAAATGTGGAAAATGATAATGGTTAATTAATGGTCAAATAATTAATTAAGGTAAAGTGAAACTGATAAAAAGGGATAAAGTAACTTAATGTATCTCTTTAAATGGTTGTGTGCTTATAGGATATCCAGTCTTAGTAGTGGTAGTTGGGAGTCTGAGAGATATTAGCTGTAGTTGAGTCTAAGACTAGGTTATTCCCAAATTGTGGTTTTGATCTATGGTATATCATTTACTTTTCTGTTTCGGTGTGCTACTCTACCATGTCGGTTAGGGAAACTAACACCCTGGGGATTTTGAGCCATGGGGGTGTTTTACCCAATATCCAGATGGGAGTATGGATGGATGACTACCCCCTTTGACCCTGATCTCTTGTCTTTGTAGTTACTTGCTCTCATATGAACAATGGTTATTTTTTCCCATTTATTTGTATAGAGGGATATAATGGCTTGTGGTTATTCAAACACATATATTCTGGATATAGTTTCCTATGAACTACTATAGGTATAACATGTATTGGTTGTGATGGATAGAGGATCCTTACTTGGTGTATGGGTTGTATTGGCTTGAGGTATAATACCCAATGTATGATACAAGTTATGAGATTTATGGTATCTCATGTAAACTACCTGGTTACTTTGGTTATGTGGACATGGTGGTGTGATGCATGAGGTTCATGTTGACGCATGAGGTGCATGTTGTAGTGTTTTTCCCAGGTGTCTACATGAAGGCCTTTTTGGAAAGATATTCTGAGGACGTGTGACATTGGGGAAAAGTGGAAAACTAGTGGGGAAGTGATAGCAGGGTACCCTTGATATTTATTATTATATTATATTCTCTTTCATTCAATACTGGGTGAGATTATCCATGGTGAGGCTGGGAACTTAGTATACCTAGTTAGGTGATGATTTAGTTTCACTTGTTGTTCACTATGTAGCATACTTTATTTACTCTCGCATGAGAGGAACCAAGGAGGGTCCTACTGAGTATACTATTATACTCACCGTACATTATATAAACTATTTTCAGGTTACATAAATTAGTTTGGAGATCAATCTTGTTACTACTTTCTTGTAGTTTTGTAGGAGCTATTCGGGCTTCATGGTCAATATCTTTTTACTTTTTTGACACTTGCAATTTTCCCTTTTAGTTGTAGTAGTTTTGCATGACATTACATATATGTAATTGGGTTTTCTTTTATATTATAGTCTAATTAGGAGTTTTTTGGTGTCTATCTTATCTCTCTCTTATGAATTTTTTCTCTTAGAGGGTAATGCCTCTCATCTGTGTGTTTCCTATACCCTCGGTGCTAGTCGCGAACCCGAGGCCTACTGGAGGTGGGAATTGGTGGTCAATATCACTCTTCTCACATTTCAAATAAAAGAGGGGAATATGTTGTGGGTAGGGGTTCATTACATTTGTAAATATAAATATATTTATAAATTAATATATTATTTTTAATGATATAATTATTTAACGGGATATACCCTTTATCAGTGTTATAAAGAAGCGATGATAAAGAGTGGTCTTTAAGGGTGTTTTTTTAGAACTGATAAAGGCCACTACTTAACACCTCTTGTTTATCATTAATAGAGGGTTTTATTATCAGTGCACTTATCTAGAACTGATAAAGGATATTATTTTTTATTGTGGGTTTTTTGTATTGTTACCCTTTTATCATTTACCGCATTAACTAGTTTTTACCTTAATAATTAGTTTTCTATACTTAAAAATAAAATTTCAATTATTAAATAATTTGTATATATCTATTCAAAATATGAAATCAATTTTATCATATTAAATTTATATGTGTAAGAAAAAATAATTTCATTATTAGCGCATGTAACGCATAAAAGCCAATTTTTAAAAAAAGTTTATTTTTATGCTTAAAAATATTGTGTAGGATAAAATTATCAATGTGATTGATTTTCATGATATAAATTGGTTTATTATAAAATAAAATAAAAATATATAGATTTAAAATCAATACAAAATTGAATTTTACCAATATAATATCGAATTAAAATAAAAGACAAAAATGGTTTCTTTAATTGGAAAATATTACATAAGTTAATAAAAAGTTAAATATAGGTTTTCTAAATTCATAATAGTATTTATAAATATATAGTTTTACTCCTTAAATACATATTTAATCTTTAAATTTTGTTATAATTGTTTAGTTTATACTTACTTCTTGATATAGACATACACTCTACAATTTTATTAAAAACATTATTTTTCACTAATCACCTAAAAATAAATTATTTCAAAAAAACTCAAAATATATCCTAAGTATAATATTAATATATGGAATTTAAAAATGAATTTAATTTTTTTAAATTCAAAATCTAAAATTTATACATTTATCATTTAAAAGAAAATTCAAAATATAAAGAAAAAATGATTTTAATGCCATCTGATTTTCTTTTTTTTTTATCTTTAAGTAAAACACTTTTAGGGGTCTATAGGTAACTAGAATATCCAAAATCATTTTAACCAAAGAAACATACAAATATATAGAATTCAAACCTAAAAATTAAAAAAAAAATAACAGCAGCATACATGTATGATTCACTATATCAAACCTGCTGCCAACACAAAGCATGAACCATTAAATTTAATTAAAGGAAAAATATATAGTAAAATATTAGTGTGTTACATAATTCCTTGGAGATTTAAAAGGTTATATTTATCTTGTTGATATTACATAAATATTTTTATAGAAAGATGTGTGGTGTGTGTATATATATATTGGATATAAAATTATAAAATATATATTAACATAAAAGGAGTTGAACATGAGATAGAAGAGATTACAATAATGGATAAAGGATTATATTTTAACCATAAATTATCAGTATATAATAGTAAAAATGGTGGTTGATTCATTGAGAAAAATAGATTGAGTTATTTTTACTTCAATTATAATAAAACATGATCGATCGATCAGTGATCTAGTATAGTTTTATAAGAGAATCATAAGGGGGAATAACATCACATATGTCTAATATAGTTGATCAACCATCCTTACTAGAAGAGACAAGTGGGAAGTAATAGGATTATATTGAGTTATAGAAGATAATTAGATTAGTTTTGGATGGAATTTTTCATTATTTTAATATTGATAAGGAATTGTAATTTAGAAATAGATTATGTATTCCATCTAATCCATGGGTTGAAGAAAGTGTTATTTGATAAATCATATAGATTAGCCATATCTATATATCCTAGGATCACCAAGATTAATGGGAGAATTTAAGAGAATAATTATAAGGACAACATTAAGTAGAATATAATTTATTATACATCTATGTATTGGGTAGGTTAACAAGTAAAAATTTAGTGGAAAATATATAAAGGGATAGTGTAACCATTACATGTGTTAGTATAAAGGTGGGATAAAATTATGACACATTTATTAATGGTACTTATCATTAAATCTAACTTTAATAATTTTATGTGGGTCTTGTTTGACTATTTGAAAAAAAATTCCAATTTATAGTTATTAATTAGTTTTCTCCATTTATCATCATGTTAATAAATATATACAGAAAGAAATAAGGCCTTATAGTGAATCTATTTCTATTATATCTGGTCATAATCTAAGGTTTATATCAAAATTTTAGAGAAGTTTTAATGAATGTTAAGTAAAAATCTATATTTTTTCACTTCTTATCACCCTTAAACTGATGGATAATCTAAACGGATTTTCTAGATATTAGAGGTTATGTTAAAGGCTTGTTCTCTTAATTTCAAAGGAAATGGGGATCAACACTGTTCTCTGGTTGAATTATCATATAATAATATATATCATTGGACTATTCATATTACACCCTATGAGGCTTTATGTGGGAGTAAATTTCAAACACTATCTTATCTTGGTGAATTTAGTGAAAAGAAGTTGTTGGGTTCATATTTGATTCAAGAGATAATATTAAAGGTGAATGGAATTCAACAATATGTTATAATGTATCATAGTAGAAAAAAAGTTTTATGAATAAATAAAGGATTGATTTAGAGTTTCAAGTCAATGATTAAGTATTTTTAAAGATATATTCATGGAGGGGAATCATGATATTTGGAAGGAAAGTAATGTTAATTCCAAGATATATTGGTTCCTTTTAGATATTGAAATGAATTAGGGTTGTGACATGTTTATTGGTTCTACCACCCATAATTTTTTAAGTTCGTTATGTTTTCCATGTTTTTATACTAATAAAGTATATAGAATATTTATCATATATACTCAGTAGTAAAGGAGTTCAACTGGATCTTAATTTTTATTATGAGGAAATTAAAATTAAAATTATTAATCAGAGAGACCAAGTATCAAAAAATAGTATGACCTAATTGGTGAATTTAATATTGAGGAATAATAAAATTATGAAATTAACTTGGTGTCTAGAGGATGAAATAATAAAGAAGTTTCCATAGTCATTTATCAATAGAAAATGGTTAAATTCTAAGAGTGAAAATTATCTAAGTGAAAAGAACTTAAGAAACAATAATATCTAAATTAGTATCTATCTATCTCTATATATCCCTCTATGTGTAAGTTTCATTATTAAATTTTTTTTTTACAAATCATAGAAACTGATTATAAAAAATAAACATGAAATATAAAAATTAATTCATTATGACATTGAAATGTACAAGTTAATGGTAAATATTATACAAAACTACTAGGATTAAGAGTAGATATTAAATATAAATAAATTTCATAACTATAATAAATAACTCTCCTAACTAAAAGTATCCAGTAAATATCATACATATTATAATAATGGTATAAAGTAATCATAATATAAACCCAGAAATACATATGTTTCAGAATAAAACTAAATGTTAGAATGAGAAGTATGATTATATTCATGAAATTTATAAGAATATATATGGGTATATTTCTTCTCTTAGACCATTGAAAATGGATAATGTTTTCATTATAAAAGTGATGTCGTTGTTAGAAAAATAATGTGGTCACTATAAATAACATTCATTATATCGCAACTATTTTCTTAAATATTTATGTAATAATTGAATTTTTCATAGTTAAAGATATATTTTAATAAAATAGATATAAATTTTCGAATCAACATTCCATGATTAGGTAATTGTGAAATTTTGGAGACTCCTAGTTTTTTGGTATAATATTAAAATATTATATATGTATACAATATACTATATAAGTTTATTATGATATAAAAATAGCGTGATGTAAAGGGACAAATTTTTATTGTGCCTTCCCTTTTTCATTTTGGAATATTTGGTGGCTCGGTAGAGTTTTCAAAATTTAAAGAGTTGTCTTTTTAAATAGTTTTACAAATATTTATTTTGAATTGATCCAATTATATTCAGAGTAATTTGAGAATTTTAAAATTAAAAATAAATTCTTTAATTTATTATTTATAGCTTTATGTAATTAAAAAATTAAATATTTTTCAAAAAAAATTACCCTTATATTGGCCTCCAGCCCTATATAAGGGTAGAGTCCTTTACCCTTACATAACTTCAATTTTAGGAATCTTTATAAAGTTAAAAGATTATTTATAAAGGCTAGGTAAATGTAAAAAAAATCTTAAGGTTTTCTAAAGGTTAGTGAATTTATTTTCTGGTAATGTATGGGTAGTATGGTCTTCATACGACTTACATAAAGGTCATTCAAGTTTCATTTAAAGGTCAAATGTGAATTCTTTATACTGTTTAAGTGTCCTCCCATGTGGGTAGTCTATTGTGTATAGGTCCCTAATAATTTTTTATTGTCTCTTAAGGGTAAATCCCATCTTGAATCACTTGTATAAAGGTAGATTTTGAATCTATGTTAGGGTATTTTATCTTAAAGTCTATGTGATGTTAGTTTCATAAGGGTATCCTGATTCTTTTAATGATTGTGTAGAGTTAGTCTTAGTATTGGATAAGGGTAAAGTAAACTATCCATATGTGATATATTCTTTGAGTGATGGATAAGGTTGAACAAGTTTACCCTTATGCAGACACACCATTCTATGTAGGGGCTATTTTATGCTAGGGGAATCCACTTCTTCTTCCTATAACATTTTCAACCAATTTTAGGGTGGAAATAGGTGTTTGGGGTTTAAGATCAAGGGAGTTAATGTCTTGAAATTATAAAAATAAATAATATAATTTTAAAGAATTAAAAAGCTGACATAAAATATATGTTTGAGGAATTAAAAGTTATATCATTGAAAATATATATTTACACACCTGGAAAAAATATCATGATTATAGGTGAGATGAAATGTATAAATAAATATGCGAACATTAACAAGTGGTGCATATCATTACCCTATTTTTAATGAAACAGGTGTATGTTTATTTGTCTTAAATAAATCCTTATGAGTTTTGGGAAAGACATGTTGTGCATGTAATTTTAATGTGCATAAACTTCCACTCCCTCTATCTCATACTTTTATTCTCCACTTGTTGCCTTCTAAGGCTACATAACCAAATATTTTCTCCAAAAGTTTGTGAATAATCATTTTATGATATCTAATCATCAGTATCACATGTTGGGTTTTTTGAATCATGATGAAGATATTAAGAGTTCCAAGTAGTGTGAGATCTCCCTCTTCCTCTCATTCATGTGTGACTTCAATGTTTCTATTCAGCTGATAATTCTAGGTAGGGGATTTTAAACTTCTCCATCATTTCATGTAAAAAATTTGGGGAATAAATACTTAGTTATTTGGGTATAAATAGATGGGATCACCCTTTAAGAGGATAATAATCTAGAAAAAATATCACAGCAAGATAGAAAAAGGAATTTTTCACAGGAAAAGATAATTATTATTTAATGAATGGAAATAAAGGAATTTAAAAGAGATAATTATTACATAAATTATTGTTAAAATTATTATTCCAAATATATAGATAGATTCCAATGAATTATATTCATTACAGGTATTATAGATATCTCATTTTTTGGGATATTATTAACATTGTTGTTATCATTATTTTCAAATGATGGGAATTGAAAGAATTAATAGGCAGTAGTTTGATTTATTATTTTTCATATTATAGAAACTAAAATAAATAGAGAGAAAGTATTATCATATGTTGTAGTGTAATTTTTCCTTGATATTTTCTAGAAATAAGTTGGAAATATAAGATGAACTAATAATAAACATATGTATATGGAGTTATTCATCTTCCTAAAATACAATTAAATTATAATCATAGGCTGACCCTAATTATTATTTAATAATAGTGAACGGGATATGTGATCAAATTTTTTTATTATATTATTAATATTACCTCTTAATTCACAATATTATATTCTTTTTATAGTCTGTGTTATTATTGTTATGTAGCATAATTAATATGATTGGAATTGATAAATAGAATAAATATTTAAGGTTGAAATTGGTTAATAAAAGGGATGTGAATGATTTATTATTGTTCATTATTGATTATTTGGGAAATATGGAAACAATGTTGAAATTATTATTACAGTTTATTCCTAGCTACTGTTTGATAGTTTTTATAGATTTATCTCTTCTAAAAACCTATGCATGATTAATAGATTTATTCAATATGTTTACAAACAATATGTTCATAAAATATAATTGTTTGGTGATGGATGATCCCTTATTTCTTGATAAATTCTTTTAAGGATTAATACTAAGGCCATAGTTAACTATTGAACTTGTGTGTAGGAAATTCAAGTTTTTGATGTTATGTTTTTATACTCTTAGGAATTAGGGCCTTGATGTGATATATTGATAACCTAGTATGGTAGTAATACATTATGAGGATTGGATGAGATTACCTAGGGCTATATGGTGATTGATTCTAGTGATGGATGGATGGATTCAGTTATGCATAATGCTACTGGGGGTGACACTTGGGTGGACAGGATGAGTTAATAGTTGGTATTTATTTTTAATTTATTCTTGGTAGGTTATTGATGGATTTATGGATAGATGGATGTTTTATATAGTTATCAACTACCTTTTTTGGTTAGCTATGAATAGAAAGTTCATATTTATTTATGGTATCTTAGTATAACTACTAGAGTACCCAAAAATTATGAAATAATGAATGAATTAATAAAATAGTGGGGATAGTTCTTGATGATTATAGATAATGATAACATACTTGAATAAAATATAAGATAATGGTGTAAAATATAAATAACTCGGAATATTAAAGTATTAATTTTGGAAATGAATATGAAATGGTATTAATTAACTTATGGATGATAAATAATTATCACAAAATATCCAAGATGGAGAGGGAACATATGGTTGACTTCTCTATTTCCTCTGCTCTCCCTTCAACTATAGTATCATGTGAGGGAATATCCAAGTTATGACAACTTATGGTATAGGGTATGGACTAACATGGTTTTTGATGTATCTTAGATTACTATACATTTATGTAAAGTATTTAACATCTTGAGGAAATATAAAATACTTGTATCTAATCATGCTGGATACGGTTTTCCATGAGTTTATTTTCATGGTGTTAGAACCATGGCTTATATAAGGATGGATTTTTTTTCAATTTAGTGTGTTTATGTATTGGGATAACATATGGGAATTCTAAAATTGATTTGAGTAGGTTAATATTCTTATTTTATCTTGTATACTCATTTTTTATCTTAGATCCATCATGCAGTATCTTGAGGTGATTGTTCAATCAGTTTAATACTTTATAGATTTTTCAACCACGATCAGCTAGAACTAAACATGTAGTTAATTTGAATTCTATGAGTAGAAAATTTGGGACTTATATGAATCTAATATTGATCTTAAGTCTTCAATATCAAAATAAATTATTAGTATATTACATGACAACATGAATTCAATAAGATAAAAAAATGGAAAGTTCATGAGTATAAGCCTTTGAAAGATGACCCTAAGCCTTTGAAGATGAGTATATGACTTAAGTTTATGCCTTCACTATAGATCAAAAATGATAAAGGTGTGAAAATAATCCTTTGTTTAAGAATTTTATTCTATGTAAGCCTTAAATACTTGGAAATTTTAATATGTATGATGAAATAAAGAAATTTTTTAGAGATGTTCTACATTTTTTGTTGAAGATCCACGTAAAAAAAATACATGAAAATATTAATTGGTTTTAAGGAAGTATTTTTTAGTATTTTTAAAGAGAATAAATTTTGAGACTCAATGTGTATTTGAAGACCTTTGATTCAATTCAATTTTTAAATGATTATTTAAATAAATATTAAAACTAGAAATATCTTCCAGATTTGATGAAGGTGTTATGTAACATCCCGGTTCTGGGTGACGCTTAGAGGTGCCTCATACCCTATTGGTCACATATACTCAAGAGCATTTTCCAAAATTCTAGAGGCTTCCAACTAGAAGTGAGGGCCTTGGGTATGATAGTGGGGAAACTATTCCCTCATTGGAAGAGTAACGCAGTAGAAATAAATAGACAACAATAGCAGAAGCAGTAATAACATGCGATAAGTAAACAGCAGAATACTAAAAGTAATAAACAACTGAAGCACATATATAAATGATGCATAATCCATATGTCTAGGAAATAATCCAAACAAGTAATAATGCTACAATACAGTACTAAACCAAGTATAAAGAAAACAAATAAACTCTGGTAGCATCGCAAGCCTTATCTTGGTCACATGCTCTCCAGCTCCACAACAGTCAAGTACCTGACGTAGAAGGGCACTTGTCCTTATCTATGCCTACAGAAATATAATCTGTTTGGGCCAAAAAACATGACCCAAATAGGGTTTGAGACAAATCCTAGAAGGAAACAACCCAAATATCAGTGCCTAATAGTCAGTGAATATATATGGTAGGCAATAAGAAAAATGAAATAGGAAACAAGGAAGTACTCAAAATTAAACAATCATATAGTTTAAATATATCAAGTATGTAGCTAATCAAAAAAAAGTAACCCTGTGGGAAGTACTCATAGCCTATCCCCTCTGGTTGAACCAATCAAACACAAGAAACCCTCTAGTAAGTAATCACAGTCTAACCCCTCTGGTTCATCTTAAGAAAAGACTCTCTGAGGAAGCACTCACAGTCTAACCCCTCTGGTTCAGCTAAAGAAAAGAATCTATGAGGAAGCACTCACCATCAATTCCCCTTGTGGTCTCGTATCGGTAACTGTAGACACTCTGAGGAAGTACTAAACCTCAAATTCCCCATGTGGTCTCTCAACGTGGAACTAAAGAAACTGTGAGGGAGCAAAAAGTCCATCCCCCCTATGGTCTCACAATGTAAAGTAAACAGACACTCTGAAGAAGCCCTCAACATCCATTCTCCCTATGGTCTACCACACCAGGTTCCCACAGCCCTTTGTAAGTCAATCGTGCACAAATATGTTCAATATCCAAATTAAACCTTAAGAACTACTTGGATAACAGCTTTCAAAAATGACTTGGCTAAACAGCTACAAGCATATAACAACATCCGATAATATCACTCCATCCTAACAACACTAGGCATGGGAAAAAGCATCCTAACTGGAAAAGCTATACCAAATGATCAATATCAAAACAAACGTGGGAAACACATCCATAGCATGGTAAATAACCCAATTCACAATCAAACAACCTCTACTCAAGAACATAAGGCATATAAGGCATTAATAGGGCTAAAATCCCTAAACACGCAATACCCCGTTCTAGGATATCAGGCACTTTTGCACATAATATTCAAATACTAACTATGGAAAGTCACAAACCACCTATCTCAACATTGTATGATCGATATAGTTGAATCATAGCCTTTGATTAGATCTATAATTTTGTAGATCTATGAAAACTTCTAAAACAATCAACCACAGATATCTCACGAAATAAGAGAAATCAAGAGATGGGGCTCTAGAAGAAGGAATAAATCACCATGGAGATCCCAATGAAATCTATGGTGGTTGAAATAGAGAACGGATGGCTGGTCTTGGTCTCAGAGAATATTCACCAACCTCGGTCGCTCCTGGATGAGACGGGCAGAGAAGGAGGGGTTTCTGCGAACGATACTCGACCCCAGTCTGATATAACAATTAAAAAGGAAAGTACATGGTGTGTATTTTAAAAGTACACGGCATGTATATGCATTTAATGGGATTTGATTTAGGCAGTATCCAGGTCACCCCACATGGCCATGTACTCGGCCATTACACAGCCAGTACACACTCACCCGCAGAAATCGGGTACACGTCGTGTACTCCAAAGTACATGGAGTGTACTCTTTAAATTTCAAGATTATCCTCTTTTTCACAAAAACACCAAAAAAGAAAAACTCATACCTTAAAAGAAGGTCTGATTTCTTACAAACTCCCCCCCTTAAATAAATTCAACCCCGAATTTCCCTAGCAAGTAAGCGTATAAGAAGAATCCTTGAACAGCTCCAGCCACTGTGATCGTACATCAGCCTCCCTCTCCCAAGTCTCATCATGTACTTGTTCATGATACCATAGAACTCATGCCTTAGGAACATACCAGCCACATAGAAAATTTTCACTGCAATAAATAATCTGGATAGGATTCTACTCAAACAATACATCCACTTCCAACTCAACATCCTTAGGTTGGAAAACATGAGACGGGTCTAAGAAGTAACTTCATAGCTGATAAATTTGGAAGACTTCATACATAGCCTGATACCTCTGAGGTAACTGCAGCCGATAGGCAACCGGACCGACTCTCTCCAAAACCACAAATGTCCCGACATATCTCAGTGAAAGCTTGTCATGTCTCCTAATCCTCCTATATCCCAAACTCGGTGTGACAAGTATAAAATCTGGATCTCTGACCTTGAAATATATAGGTCATCTTCGTCAATCAGCATAATACTTTTATCATGATTGTGCGGTAGCCATCCTCTTTCGAATAAACTCTATCTGCTCTGTGGTCTCCTAGACAAGATGAGGTCCCAGCATAGCTGCCTCTCCTACCTCCATCCAATATAAGGGTGATCGGAATGACCTACCATACAAAGCCTCATAAGGTTCCATCTAAATAGTTACTTGAAAACTATTATTGTAGGAAAAATCCATAATATGTATTTGCTTATCCCAAGAACCTCTAAAATCTAGGACGCATGCTCGAAGCATGTCCTCCAGCACCTGTATCGTTTGCTCGGATTGGCCATCTATCTCAGGATGGTAAGATGTACTCATAAGTACATGTGTACCCATTCCCCTCTATAGTCCCTTCCAACCCCAATAAGTAAAATGGGCATCTCTTTCTGAAATGATGGAGTGAATAACTCCATGTAAATGTAAAATCTCTCAGATGTAAATCTTTCATATCTCATCAACACTGAAGGTCTCCTTGATTGTAAAGAAGTGAGCAACAGTCATGAGTCTGTCAATGATAGCCCAAACTGCATCATTCCCTCAAGGCGGCCTTAGTAAACCTGTCACAAAGTCCATCCCGACATCATTCCACTTCCACTCGGTAATGGGTATCTACTATAAAAGACATGTTGGTCGTTGATGCTCCACTTTCAACTGCTGATAGGTAGAACACCTCATCACAAAACCAGCGACATCTATCTTCATAACTGAACACCAATACTACCAGTGAAGATATCTATACATCTTGGCGACACCAGGATGAACTAAACAAGCTAAAGAATGAAAGTCCCGCATCAAATCCTCATGTATGTCTTCTAGCACCAATACACGCCCATGAAAACACAAGATCTTATCATCGCCTATGGTCCATCCAGGAATAGGGTCCTTCCCTGAAACACTCTCTCATGGGACTAGGCCTTCAGAATCTAATAACTGCCTCATTCACACTTGATCAAGTATAGTAGAGGTAACATCCACATAAGAAATAAACATCTACCCATGTATGTCGTGCACCTTTAAATGAATCTCAGAGAATAGAGCCATAAGTTTCCACTAACGGTTGGCCTCCTGAACTATCTGTATTTGAGTCCTCCAACTCAACACATCAGCCACTGCATTTACTTTCCCAGGCGTATAGGCAAGCTCAATGTCAAAGGACTGAAGGTACTCAAGCCACCATCGTAGTCTCATATTCATATCACACTGAGTGAAGATATACTTGAGACTTTTATGGTTGGGGAAAACCACAAAATTTTATCCCAATAGATAATGTCTCCAACCAAATAAGTCATGAATAAATGAAACCATCTCAATATCTTTTGTTGGGTAATTCCTCTCATTTGGCCTCAACTACTGAGACCTGTATGCAATGACTCCTTCCTCCTGCAAAGTCATAGCTTCCAGCCCGATACATGAAGTATCATAGTAAACAATATAACTCTTTCTCTAATCTAGAAAAACTAGTATCAGTGCTGAACTCAACTTCCCTTTCAGCTCCTGAAAGCCTGACTCACAAGAATCTGACCACAGGTACTTTGTACCCTTCTTAGTTAGGCTCTTTAGTGGCACTTCTAAGTGTGAAAATTCCTATATGAAACGTTTTTAGTATCCATCCATCCCTATAAAACTTTGTACCTCAAATACATTATTCAGCTTCTCCCAGGAAACTAATGATCTCACATTCTCTGGGTCTACTGATACTCCTATCTCTAATATAACATGACCCAAGAAGTGAATCTGGTCCATCCAAAAGTGTCATTTTGAGAGATTAGAATATAACTGATGCACTCTCAGTGTACTCAAAATGATCTCAAGATGTGTGGCATGGTTGTGTAGAGTGTGAGAGTACACCAAGATATCGTCCACAAAGACTACCACAAAAGAATCCAAGTATGGATGGAACACTCGGTACATCAGTTCCATGAAAAATACAGGTGCATCCGTGAGACCAAATGACATAACCAAATACTCATATAAACTATACCTGCTCTAAAAGGATGTAAGAGGTATATCTGATGGTCTAACGTGAAACTAATGATAACTGGATCTCAATTCAACCTTAGAGAACAACCAGGCTTCTCAAAGCTAATCAAAGAAGTCATAAATCCTCGGTAAGGGATATCGGTTCTTGACCATCAATTGGTTTAGCTTCTAATAATCCACATGAAGTTGGAGGGTATTGTATGCCTTCTTTGTAAACAGAACAGGAGAACCCCAAGAAGAAGTACTGGATCAGATGAAAACCTTTTCCTACAACTCTTCCAATTACTTATTGAGCTCCTGTAACTCTGGTGTAGACATCCTATAAGGAGGAATGGACACTGGGGCCGCTCTTGGAACAAGATTAATAGAACAGTATACCTCTCACTCTAGAGGAAAACCTAAAAATTCCTCTAGAAATACATCTCTAAAACGATCCACCACTAGAGGAAAGTCCAACTGTGAATTCCCCTCGTCATCCAGATATAGACTAGAAATCTGGGCTGTAACTCCTCCCAACCCATGATTCTTGGGTCTCACTCTACTCACTTGGACATACCATTTTCCCTTGTGTAGAAACAAACTACCCTTTGGTGACATGAAACTCACCCTACGACGATAGCAATCAACAACTTCCTGGAAGGGAACTGACCAATACATTCCGAGAATGACATCATAGCCAGTCATATCTAAGACATAAAGGTCCCAAAATAAGTGACACCCACAAAACTCAATAGGGCACTCCTTGCACTGATGTACAATAGTCATTCTTGTCTGCAAAAAAGTTTCCAGCATCAAGACATCAGCATAAGAAAAGATAAAGAGCCCAATGATCTCCACAACAACAACAGATATGAAACTATGGGAATACCCTATATCGAAAGGTATAGAAGCTAAAACTGATGCAACTAGGATCATACCTCACACTGTAGAGGTTCTGGGATCCTACTCCTGCTGGGTCTGCTCCATTGAAAATGTATGGCATGTATCGCGGCCCATTGAACCTACCTGACCACCCTAAGCTGATCCACCCTATTTTCGTTCAAAGAATATTGACTGGATACCATGTATGTAACCTCCACCTCAGCCTGAACGGTCGGAAGAACTCCAGTTCCTATATTTATGAGAAACTGGTGGCCTTGCATCGTTATGAGGAGTCGAAATAGAACCCCTATCACTAGCTACTGGTGAGAAAAACTGACAGAACCGCTGAAGATGACCCATATTGTCACAATATCATCACACCACTGGGTCTCTCAGGTAATGTGTCCTCGTATTCTCGCTCTTCCCGCACTGTTAGTACACCACTTGGATACCAGAAGAAGTATCCTACTTCCTCAGATCTTGGTGCGTAGACTCCCTACGGTGCTTCCTACTGTCAATCAGAGGGGTACCAAATCCAGATGTCGATACTCCTTGGCTCATAGCTCTAGAATCCCTCAGATTACACTTCATGATCAGCTCCTGGTTAATTATAGAAGTGATGGAAGTCAACCTGAAGATGTTCACCTAAGATCGGATGTCGTACCTGAGACCATCCTCAAACTTCCTCGCCAGGAATAACTCATCACCTCCTGGGATGGGTGCGAAGTGCTAAAGCTCTATGATGTGAGAAGAATAATACATAACTAAAAGCGTACCCTACTCGATACTCATGAACTCTCAGGATCGATCGTCCCTCAAAGTCTCTGGGTATAAATAATTATAGAAGGCTCGTTGGAACTCATCCTAGGCCATAACCTACTGGTATCCTTTCTGAGAGATCACATCCCACCATCTCTTGTCAGAATACTAAATCATATAGGTAGTGAGCTTCACCATCCTCTCTGTAGGTGTCTCCATATACTCAAAGATTGATATTATTACTTCCAACCATGATTCTGCAGCCTGAGGTCCTCCATCCCCTAAGAAGGTGGAAGGATGCTGCTGCTGAAAGACCCACGTCAACTCTAACATAGACGGGGTAAAATGTGGTACTCCCCTAAAGGTCTACATAAATCTCATGAATACCTCTCAAAATTGTGCATCAGCACCTATATCTAGGATAACGGTAGGTGGAAAGATGGGAAGAACTAGAAGATCTACTGGCATTTCCTGATCAGCCATGTCTGGTGTCTGATCACTACCCTATATCTGACGCACAATTGGAGGACATCTCGGTGGCATGACTCTGCAAGTTAAAGCGCACACCTTAGTTCAAAATTATCAAGGTCTGAAAAATAGAAGTTTAGGAAAGGAATAGGAGAAAGAAATCATTCAAGTTTTTCAAAACATGGATACACAGAGTGTATGTCCCTTACACAACGTGTTCCTTTAAGCCTTCACATGGGAGTGTACTCTTACCAACCTTGGTCATGTAACACCCCATACACATGGAGTGTTCTCCCAAAACATGGTGTGTACTTGAATAATTTCCCATTCCCGAGTTCTTCTACACGAATAACCCACACGGTTCTCCTAGAACGAGACTACACGGCGTCTTCATGCTAGACACGGTGTGTACTAGAATGATTTCACCAACCCGTGTTGTTAGTCACACAGATGGAAACATGGTTGACTCTACATAGCATGTTCAAGCTGGACATGGTGTGTACTACCTAAGATTCATCCACCTGTGTCGTTGGTCACATGGCTGGGCACATGGTCTATACAACAGGACGTGTACGTCCGGTACATGGTGTGTTCCAACAAGGATTTCCCAACCCTGTGTCTCTTCCCACATAGTCAGCGACATGATTAGAGACTACATGGCGTGTACATATAGTACACGGTGTATACTTAATAAAAATTGTTCCTTCCATAACAGAATGATACATGGCATGTATTCAGTAATACACACTGTGTATTCTATGTTTTTTTGAACAGTAAGCCTCAAAAACTACTCCAGAACCTAGAAAAACACTGAAACTATCATTAAAGTTCCGAATTCTAATCCTTTAGGGACTATACTACCCGTGAATCAAAGCTTGTATTCTTATACATGTCATATACAAGGAATAAAAATGAAATGATCCACCAAATTCGAATCCATGAGGTCCCATAACACCTCAGGGACTAAAGATTGGCATTCATTCAAACAAAACCATACAAAATCCAATACCCTATAAAATAGCAGGTATTTTATCAAGGCATCTATCACAACAGAATTCATATTTAGCACAACATCTATCACAATAACATGAAATCGATAATGCACCCAAAATGGCATGACAAGAATGTATGACATGTGATTTCTAAAAAGTTCTTATATGATGCATGATATGGAATACCCTGATCTCATCGGGTTGAAATAGAAATATAACCTCAATATTATCAACATTAATAGCACAAAACACATGAATCACCCAACGGTGAAATAAAATCATCTATAATAATTGCAAAACTAGAAAAATTGCAATATACGGGGTAAATTGGTTGTTCCCTATACACGGGTTAGCTACTATCGAGCACAACTTATTACCAAGTACCTATTCCTTCACATCTTAGGCTATAGGCTCCAAATAGTAATTTAAAGAAGAAAATAATTCTTTTGATACCACTTTGTAACATCTCGGTTTTGGGTGCCACCCAGAGATGCCTCGTACCTGGTTGGTCACATGGACTCAAGCGCATTTACCCAAACACCAGAGGCTTCTGACTAGCAGTGAGGGCCATGGGTGTGATAGTGGGGAAACTATTCCCTCATTGGGAGATTAACGCAGTGGAAATATATAGATAACAATATTGGAAGCAGAAATAACATGTGATTAGTAAACAACAGAAGACCGAAAGTAATAAACAACTAGAACACATATATAAATGATGCATGATACATATATCTAGGAAATAATCCAAACATGTCACAATATTTTAATATAGTACTAAACCAAGTACAAAGAAAACAAAAAATAAACTCTAGCAGCATTGCAAGCCTCAGCTTGGTCCCATGCCCTCTAACACCACAACAGTCAAGTACCTGACATAGAAGGGCTCTATCCTTTATCTATACCTACAACAATATAATCTTTTTGGGCCCAAAAGCATGCCCCAAACAGGGTGTGAGAATAATCCCAGTAGGAAACGACCCAAATATATGTTCCTAATAGTCAGTGAATATATATGGTAGGTAATAAGAAAAATGAAGCAGTAAACAAGGAAGTACTCAAAAGTAAAAAATCCTACAGTTTCAATTGCATTGATTTTCATATATCAAGTAAGAAGCTAATAAAAAACAAGTAACCCTCTGGGAAGTACTCACAGCCTAACCCCTCTGGTTCAACTAATCAAACATAATCATCCCTCTAGGAAGTACTAACACTCACCGTTAATTCCCCCTGTGGTCTCGTATCGGTAACTGCAGACACTCTGAGGAAGCACTCAATATCCAATTTCCCCTATGGTCTTGCAACTTGGAACTATAGAAACTATGCGGGAGAAAAAAGTTCATCCCCAATATGGTCTAACAACGTAAAGTAAACAGACACTCTAGAGAAGCCCTCGATGTTCATTCTCCCTATGGTCTACTACACCAGGTTCCCACAAACCTGTGTAAGTAAATCATGCACAACGATTTTCAACATCCAAATTAAACCTTAATAACTACTTGGCTAATAGATTTCAAAAAATACTTGGCTAAACAGCTATAATAACATAACATCATGAGATAATATCACTTTATCCTAACAACACTAGGCATGGAAACAAGCAGCCTAAGCAGCAAAGCTAGACCAAACGGTCAATATCAAAACAAACATGGTCGACATATCCATAGAATGTAAAATAATCCAATTCACAATGAAACAACCTCTACTCAAGAACACAAGGCATAGTAGGCATTAACATGGCTAGAATCCCTAAATATTCAATACCCCATTCTAGGGTATTGGGAACTTTTTCACATAATATTCTAATACTAACAACGGAATTCCACAAACCACTTACCTCGATGTTGTATGTTCGATATAGTTGAATCACAGCCTTTGATTCGATCTATAACTTCATAGATCTACGAAAACTTCTAAAACAATCAACCATGGATATCTCCTAAAAGAGGATAAATCAAGCTATGAGGCTCTAGAATAAGTAAGAACTCATCGTGGTGATTCCAATGCAATCGATGGCGGTTGAAATGGAGAATGAATGGTACGTCAGGGGATTGTAGAAGATTCATCGGCCTTGGTTGCTCCTAGACGAGATGGGCTTAGAAGGAGGGGTTTCTGTGAATGAGATGTGACCCCGGTCCAATATAACAATTAAAAAAGAAAGTACACAGTGTGTCTTTTTAAAGTACATAGTGTATATATGCCTTTACTAGTCCCTACTTTAGGTGGTCTCTATTTCACCCCAAACGGTCTTGTACTCGACCGTTACACGGCCAGTACACGGTCACCCACAACAACTGGGTACATGGCGTGTACTCTTTAAATTTCTAGATTCTTCTCATTTTCTCAAAAACACTAGAAAAGTAAAACTGATACCTAAAAAGAAGTTCTAGGTTCTTACATGTTATGAATTAGAAATCATTGATGTTTTTTAAGTGAAAGTTTTTACTACGTTATGTGAAGGTATTATAAAAGGTTTTAATGAAGGAAAACCTAGCGATTATTGAGGGGAATGGGAGGAATGAATGATGATCTTCACCATAGATCCAATAGGATGAGTAATAGAATATAAATTGCCTAACATAGTTTTGTAAAGTATATTGGAACATAGAATAATTGATGAAATTATTTTTAAGATTTGGTTTCTGGAAAAAGAAGCCAGAGGAGAAGTAATACAACACCCTTGTCATGTTATTGTATATTTATAAACATCCATGTAAGAAACCTATGTATTTAAAATAATTTGTAATTCATTGGATTTAATAGTGATGGAGAGAAAATAAATAGTAATTTATCCTATAGTTGGTAGTGATCCTCTCTATAATCCACATAGCAACCCTATTGAAGAGTGTTATAACCCTACTGTATAAACACATAATTTATGTGAGCTCCTTAAACTAACCCTTTTGTGTAAACTAAGTAAAATATATGTGTCCACTTTTTACTTTTCCTATATCTACCAATATATATGTGAATAAAATATTGATAGTTTCATACTACTCTTATTAACATGGGGGAAAGATTTAATAAATGAAAAATAAAGTCACACCCTAATTGTAACTACCTGAACATTTATGAATAAAATTCACTCTCTTTTGATTTAATCAAATATCTTATGGTTATAGAAAACACATAAAATTATTTTATTATATCCAATTGGATTTAAAATTATCATTAAGTTTATTTATCGTTGATAATATAGTCTTTGAATAGTGACCACATAACTAGTATAAATATAGCGTTTTAACAAATACTTTTGTCACATACTAAGGAAGTGATTGCCTCAACCAGTAGGATCCTACCCCCATGAATCCCATTTATCATAGCTTGTGAAGGAGATATCTTTTTGGTCTTTTTACTAGACTAATACCAAGCCGATATCCAAAAACCTAAGCCTGAGTGAAATCGTTTATGGGAGAATCTCAAGCTCATCGAGATCACGACCCACATCATATTCACCGAACAGACCCATGAAATCCCCACCATTGCAAACCTTACTCTTAGGGAATATACTGGTGTAATAAAGGGATATTTATCAAGACCCTAGAAATAGAAATATGTACAGTATTTTTTGTATATAATATTGAATATATTTTCTTCCTATTATTTTTACTTTGTAAATGATTTTTAAAGCACAAATAGAATTTTTGGTTAATATTAAAATTCAATTAAGAAATCTATTTTGATGAATTAATGGAATTTTAAAATAAATAATATTTTAATAAAATATTATTATTAAATTTATTTTTTAAAATATAAATGATCCTATTATTTTTCTGAATTCAAATGTAATTTTTATTATGGCTCGAAAACTGTTATTGTCAAAACCTGTCAATTTTCAATAAATATCAGTTTTTATTTTAAAAGTAAAAATTAACATATTTATAAAATTATTTTGAAAAAAATAATACTATTTTTATAATCAGGAAATCAATATTATCCAATTGTGAATTCTTCATAATTTTCTAAGACAGTTGAATTTTTAGGTAAAAATTTAATACCGTATAAATATATGGTGTGTCTTATGAAATCATAATGGCCTAATAGTGATGTAATAAATACTATAAAATGTTTCCATGTAAAAATTTATTTTTATCCTTTAAAATAATGTGATTTTAGGTTTATTTTATTTATTTTATAAATCATCAATGAATCCTTCAAGACTTATAATATATTTTAAGATTTTTAAATCATTTTCTTGAAAGTGTGACTCACCTCTACATAAGCAACAGAAGTATTTTATTATCTTTATACATTTTACTTAAAAATTTATTTATATTACTCACCTTTGTAATAAAACATTTTCAAAAAATCATGGTATGGCTTATTGTTATGAATATTTTATTATGTGGTGTCCAAAACCAAAATAATAAATAAATCCCCCTCTTTCCCTATATAAACCCACACAAACTCCCATTTATCTCCACTAAAACTCCTTTAAGATAATACAACCTCTTCCCTCTACTCCCTATATTTCTCAAAAGGTGACCCCAAACTTTCAAGAGGCCCCTTCTAACACTTTGGGGTCACACATCCAAGTAAGGGATTTCTCTCTTCTCATTTTCATTCAAGCACTTAATTTATATTGTGCTTCTTAAATCCCATTTTAATATATTGGGATATGATGTTCCATGATACACTTATTATCAATTTTATGTATAAATGATTATATATTCCTTTCACTCTCATTAATACCCCCTATAATCCTTTATGTACACCTGTTACTATGCTGAAATTGCATAAGGGATTCTCTCCTTCCTCTTTTTATCAATCACTTCTTTTATGATATTCCCTTTTGATTTCTATTTTATAATGTTGAAGTAAATTATTACCTATACCCCTTACTTTAAATTTGATTTTTAAATGATTATATCCCCTTGAACTATCATTTAAACCTCCTAAAAACCTTTATATACACTCGTTACCATGCCAAAATTTTATAAGGAATCTTCCATCCTCCTCTTTTATCAAGCATTTCTTTTATGTTATGTCTTCTAAATTCCTTTTTTCTATGTTGTAATATGTTATAAAATATCCCTATTAGTTTAAATTTCATTTATAAATGATTATATATCCCTTTATCTCTCATAGACCCATTTTATGAATTCATATATGATGTTGTTATGCTGCCAAAATTTCACTATGACTTTCCATGCCAAAATCATCATGTAGTGAATTCCATACCCCTTTATCTATCAATGGTGTTCACCTTCATGAACATATACTTATATATTTGGTAATTAAATGTATTTATTCCACATTCTTAGATCATGGAACAAATTATGTTGTTGAATTAACCATGTTATATGATCTATGTGGCACACCTAAACAGGAGAATGAAATGATTGTGAACGGTGTGCCCTGATAGCACTCCAATTAATTGGGTAATGTTTAGTATCATGATACATAATGTGAAATAATTTTTAAGTGTCCTTAATCATTTATGGAAATTAATTTTTAATAGGATTTCATTTTCATTATTTTTTATTATTTTTATTTTTTTATAATTAATTTTTACAAAGGTTATATTAAATTTTTAAATTTTCATTTGGAGTTACTCAGATGCATGTATTGTAGGAGATAGTGTCTTGGGACCAACTATTTATACTTTTATTACATATATATTTAGTGTATTGAATATTAATAAAACATTTTATTACATATTTTTCATTATTCTACATGACTCTGATGTAATAATTTTATATAGTATACATCGCATTGATAAGGTCATAGCAGTTCATCGCTATGATGAGAACCTTAAAGTAATATTGTGATATTCTTAAATAATTTTATCTGGTTGGATATTGTACTATGATGGGACATATAGTACATAGACTATCAGGTGTGAGTAATCATAAGTATATGAGAATTCTTCTCATGAATTTTTCACTTGGTAATCTCCAAGAGGGAAGATTATGAGAACATACCCGCCATTAGAAATTTTGCATGTTTTAGTGAAATTAGATATTCCTATATCTGAGTGTATGTAATCTTCCTTAGGATTTAATATTATCATTAATACATGTCATTAATCGCAAACTTATATTTTTTGAATAAAACCATGATTCCATATTTTTTTGTAGTGAGGTTGGGTATATTGGGTGTATCATGACTGACATGCCATTAATAGATAATTCAAGGAAGTATTTGTCCCTCCTATCTTTATAGAAACTGATATCTCAACCCTTTGATTTCAATTTAATTGTCACCATAAATTATTTGATCATGGCGTAATGATGTGTTTATTTCAGATAGTCAAAGAAAGAATTATCGATCATATAGGTTGGTGACACGAATTTGAAACATTATTGATGAGATATTGTGATAAAGGGATTATATTACACATTGAGTGTTCATATGTGGTTGTCATCATTTTATTATTAAGTTATTTTCTTAGGTTCCTTGACCAGTTTCTAGATAGTAATCTTGAACTTTAGGCAATCCTACTTAATTATAATAAGAAATAATCTAAAGGGTAACACAATAAGTGTTAAGGATGATCTCAATTAAATTATATGTGAATTTAATTAATATAATAAATATTATTTTGAAGACCGAGGAATAATTTTATTCATGTTTTATCGATCTCAAATATTTATTGATGAATAAAATATTTAATATTTATTTAGATGTTTAATAAATTCTATAGAAGTTTTAATGGACCAAGACTGTGTCTAGTGAAAAATATTAATTGATAATCTCATTAAATAATATTTTTTTATTGTGCAAGATGGTGTTCACCAAAAAATAATAATAATAATATTATTATTATTATTATTATTATTATTATTATTATTATTATGAGACATGGTATTTATTAAAATTTATAATATTGTTAAGGGTCAGAATTCAATTAAATAATATTTTAACCTAAAACATAGCTCTATAAATAGAATTTTATGCCTATTGTGTAGTGTTTTCAATCAAAAGTTGAGAAATTTTTCTCATAATTAGTTCTCTATAGACTCCTCCTTCTCTCTCCCCCTCAAGAATGATAAATTCAAGAGATATTCCTTTAATATTGAAGGATGGGTGATCAAAAAAAACAATGAAAGGCAACCAATTTTCAAAGATAGCACCCAAAGATCAATTGGAATTGCTTGGAAATCATAGAAGCATGTGTGGATCCTTGCTAGAGGGATCATATCCTTGAATCCTCACATCACAACAAAGACAATCTAAATGTGTCTTTCTAGATGATCGATATCCACATCAAAGAAAGATTCTAAGCCAAGGTATTTGATTTATTTCGATCTAAATAAATTTATTATAAATTTAACATGAAATATCCTCTATTAGGCTTTTGGGAATATAAATTTTAAAAGAAAATTTAATATATCTCCCATCACTGCATGCTTCTACTGCACTCAGAACCTTCATGTGGTATCAGAATAGTCACGTTTTAAATTTACTATTATTTATTTGATTTTTGATCTATATGAAATCATGGTTGAATGTTTTAATTTAATATTATTTATTATTTAATAAAATTTTAATTAACTTGTGATCGACATATTAATCATGTTTTTTCAATTTTTCATTTTCTAGAAGTTCTAAGAACATATGAAAAATTAGCAGAGATGATATCATGAAGTGACAAATTTTTTGCTGATAAAACTACGTTACACGGTATGTAGCCAGAGTACATGTCGTGTACCTATGTGAATTATACCTATATGTGTTGCGGAATACTCGACATTCTAAGCAGTTAATTACACATAGTAAATTTATTGCACACCATAAGTAGACCATGCCAACCTGGAATAAGAGATATCAAATTAAACAACATGCAAATGATGTCCACATATTGTAGTCTGCACGGGTTTGTAGTGTAAATTTCATAATCCAAGTGGTCATTATACATGGTTAGACTACATGAGACTGAAATCCTTGAGAATTTATGATATACAAAATGTTTATGTGGTGTACACACTATGAATTTCATCATTTTTTAAATCCAAAATACATGTCGAGTTATTCAATGAGAACAGAAAACACATAGAATAATGGATACATGGTGTGTATCTAGATTTTACACACCTTTTAATCCTAGTGAGATTCATGATAAAGACCCAGATGAGTATCTCAAACACATGTAAAAGTGAATACATGGCATATAGCCAGCATGTACATGTCATGTAGTATGACTGAGTCAACATACCAAATCCTTGAGCGTATAACCTGGATACATGGAAACCAAGGTTCATAGCATGTATCTAGAAATTACATGTCGTGTAATCTCCCAATTAATGGAAAAACTAAAAATTACATTCAATTAAAAATTACATCTTTAAAAACATATTTATTTGATTGAAACTTTAAGTTTTTCAAATTTCAATAAGTGTTTAAAATAATTTTAAATTATCGATTAATTTATTATAATAAATCTATAGCTATTGGTTTTTCCTTTTATTTTTCCTTAATTTATTTATTATGGTTATCTCCAAGAGGATTATAATGGTCATTAAGATGAAATGGAATTAATTTATTTGTTTATTTTTTAATTAATGTGAGTACATTTATCTTAATAATAAAGAAAAAATAAGAAATTGATGTTATCCTTTTACTTTTGTGTATACGTTGAATGTATAATTGTTTATTAGCTTGACCAAGACTTTTATATGTGTTTGGTGTTTTAATTTAATTTATTTCATGGGTTTGAAATTATTTATTATTAAATTAAATATAATGGCATGTGGGTCATCCCACCCTCCATTATTAAGTAGGACCTACATGTCCATATATATTTATTTAATCCCATTTAACCAATACTTTGGTTCCCCTCGCATGTTTATGAGTTATAAATACATGTAATTAATAGAGTATACCAAGGTTCATGGAGGCATTTCAAGATGGAACCATAATAATTCCAACCCAGGAGATACATAGGCATAGAGGTGGAATGTTGTAACTCATGTCAAGATTGGAAATAAGAGTTATTTCTCCAAGGTCAAATGTTGATTTAATGCATATTTATTAAATAATCTTTTAGATAAGCTCATGATTGTGTCATTTATTTATTTATTTATTTCTCTCTATTAATTATTTATTTTATTGATACAAGATAGTGATCACATAATTAAATTAATTAATGTGCAATGATGGAATTTAAATAAATTTATTATCCATACATGTTTTATACAACATGGTTAATTAACTAAGTAACATCCACATAATATTAAAAATAAATGTAAAGGATAAAATAGGATAAAATTTATGCTTAATTAATTTAAATATCTCAGTCTAATATTAAGTCAGACTAAGTCTTCCATTACTTGATTGGGAATGAAACCATTTAACTAAGTGAAGTACATGGGCAAAGTCTAGAAACTTAATTTTATTGGGGAGTTCTCATGAGGGTTTTGGGTTGACTTTACCTAAATTTTATTGAGTTTAAAGACAAATTTTTTCTAATAAACATTTTGAGTCAATTGTTGAGGAAGTCCAAGCCATGATTTCTGGATAAAGGAATCCACTCAATGGATCAAAGAGCTGTAAACTGAAAGTTGGAAAGACCTCCAACCAAATTACATTATTTTGTATTTCATGGAAAATTCTTGATCATTAATAAAATTAATGGGGATCCTTTCCACTATAATGTATTAGAAACTAGAAATTTTGAATTTAATGATGAGGGATATTAATAATTGATAAAATAGTGGGATATTTAATAAAATAAATTATTTTATTATTTCTCACATAATTTATAATAAAAAATTAATATTAATATTACCTTTTAATTGTAGACTAAAATGGAAATCTCATCATCCACACTATCCTTATGATCAATATTTGATAAAGAAAACCTCCTCACTGGCAGTAACTTCCAAGAGTGTTTTAGATGCCTTCAAGTCATGCAACGCAATAAATGTAAATCTTACATTCTGGAGTCCTCGATAACTATTTTTCCTTCTGAGGAGGCGAGTGGTGAATATTTCCATGTATATGAAAAACCTTTTAAGTAATGTGGTCTATGTTCAATGTTTTTTTCTTTAATATATGTCTAGTAAAATCATGAAGTCTCATGAAAACCTGGAAGCATATAGCATTCATGAGCACCTCCATGGTCTTTACGAGCTAGATAGGAACGGTTTTGGATTTCCAAAGCACTCATTCAGAGTAATATTTTGTAGGGTTTTCCATTTGTTCCTCACATAGTCAATATAATTCGCTATATTGAGCACCTATAAGTTCTATGGTTTAAAATTCTTGATGATTTGTGTACTAATCTCATTATTACATCACTCCCTTATAGATTCTCCAAATTTTTTATAAATTTCAATATGAAAGGCATTGAAAAGTCTCTACATGTTCTTCTAATTATTCTTTAACAAGTAAATAATAATATAAAGCATGAAAAGACTTCAGTTATTATAGTTAAGAAATATAAATAGAGAGTGAATATCTATAAGTATAAATCTTCTTTGGGCCCTTATAATAAGAAGAGGTTCATGGGGAAAAAGGGAATAAGATATAATCTATTTAAAATGTGGAAAGAATGTCCATTAGAAGAAAAACTAAACTCATCCAAAGAATAAACGAGAATATTTAGGTGAGTTTTTTTATTGAGTTCGATTATCATTTTCTACAATTTTAGTATTAGATATAACTTGTGGTTCTCACATAAGTATTTAAATATAAGAACCAAGTAGATTCAAAAATATTTAACAAGGGGTAGATATACAGGTATCCAATAGAGTTAAACTTATTTTTTTGGATATCAGGGACTACCACCTCACATTGTCGACTGAAATGATCTTGGTTTTGAAGGGTTGTTATTATGTGTCATCCATTACCAAAAACGTTATTTCTATATCCATACTTGATACAGATGGATTTGTTTTCAAATTTTAGAATAAATGTCTCTTCTTTTATAAATATTTCATTTTTTTATTATAATTCACTTTTGAATAATGTTATTTGTGTGTTGGATTACATGAACCAAGTAATAGAAATCAATAATGAAGTTTCTTCACATGACTCATACCACACCCAACTTTGGCATCAATGACTAGGTCATGTAAATGAAAACACTTAAATAAATTACATAAAGATGTATATTTATATTATTTTGAAATAAAACCACTTGGTGTATATATCACATGTTTATAAGGAAAAATGGACAAATCCCCATTTAGTAGGAAAGGTTAAAGGGCTAAAGAGATTCTTGAATTAGTTTATACCGATGTATATAGATCATTTATTTTTGAAGAAAGGGGTGGGTACTCATACTTAATAACTTTTACTGATGATTTTAGTTGATATGGATATGTCTACTTAATGGGGTATAAGTCAGATTCTGTTGATAAATTCAAGGAATAAAATAATGAAGCTAACAACCAACTTGGTAAGAAGATTAAGAAATTCCTCTTAGACTGTGGTGGTGAATATCCTAATTGAGGCCTCATTGATTGCTTACAGGAGTTCGGGATCCTATCCTAACTCACTCCTCTTTATACTCCTCAATGGAACAGTGTAAGAGAAAGGAGGAACCAAACCATGTTGAACACGGTGAGATCAATGATGAGTCATGTAAGTCTTCCATTATCCATTTAGGGATATGCATTAATAATAGCAGCATACGTACTAAACTGAGTTCCAATTAAAGTGATAGATATATACCATACCAATTATGTAATAAAAAGAAACTTGTGTTGTCTTATATACATGTGTGGGTTGTGAAGAATTTTTAAGGCCTCTTCAAGTAACAAACTTTCACCCTAAGGAACAAATTTTATCATTATAGGATATCTTAAAAAACAAATTGATGCTACCTATGCAATCTTTCATAAAAAAATGTTATGGTTAATAGAAATCCCAAATTTCTTTAGAAGGATATTATCTATAAAATATATAGTGGGAGTGATATAGAATTTGATGAATTCTAGGATCAAGATGAACAATAGTTGGCATTGAAATAAATTCCACAAAACCTCATGGAAGAATAAGTTGTTCCACAGATACAAACACTGCAAAGAAGTACTATAGAAGGTAGAGAACCAAAACGGTATGGTATTATAATCATCAAGGATAGTTACTTGTTATTAGTTGATAATATTGATAATATAACCTATAAGGATGTATTAAGTGGCACAAATGTTTCCAAGTGGAAGGAATTCATGAATTATTAAATGGATTCCATATACTAAAACCAAGTCTAGATATTGGTAGATCCTATGGTAGATGTAAATCCCAATGGTTGAAAATGTGTATTCAAGAAGAAAATATAAATGGAAGGACAATTTAATTTTTATATGGTGTAACTAGTTGCAAAAGGGTTTAAACAGTGTTAAGGAATTGACAACAACAAAATCTTTTCACCAGTTCCAATACTGAAATACATCAAAATTCTACTTGAAATTATGTCTTACCATAACTATGAGATTTCGAAAATGGATTTTAAAATATCCTTCATTAATAGTAACCTTTAGGAAGATGTCTATATGATACAAACTAAAGGGTTTTTGACTCTAAACTAGGCCAACAAGATAGGAAAATCTGAAAAATCCATTTATGTATTAAAACAAGAATCTAGTTCATAAAACAGTAATTTTGATGAATCCATAATGGAATTTGGTTTCATAAAGAATGATTGTGAACCTTTTGAACACAAAAAGTTTCGTAGGATTGTGGCCATTTTATTAATAGTATATGTTGATGACATATTACTCATTAGAAATGAAATACTAGTCTTATAGTTTGTTAAGTCATGTTTGACTAAATTATTCTCTATAAAGGACTTGGGAAAGGCAGCATATATTCTTGGGATAAAGATCCATTGTGATATATCCAAGAGTCAACTTGAAATAAGTTACAGTATATACATTGACAAGATACTGAAGAGATTCAGTATGGAACAATCCAAGAAGGAATTATTTCTAGTGTCACATGGAATTCAACTTTCCATGAAAATGTTTCCTTAGAAACATGAGGAAATAAATAGAATGGAAAGGATTCCATATGCATCAGCGATTGGTTCAGTCATGTATATTATTCTATATACTAGGGTAGATCTTTCCTATGCATTAACGGTCGTATAAAGATATCAAGATGACCCATTTTACCACCATTGGATGGATATAAAGACTAGACTTATGTATCTAAGGAATAATAAGGATATGCACCTATTTTATAGTTTATTTTTGGAACTAGTCATTAGAGGAATAGATATTCTATTTTCTAAACTGATCAAGATGACATGAAGTCACAAATTGGATATATCTTCACCTTGAATGGAGGTTCTTTAAGTTAGAAGAACTCAAAGAAGGTTGTGGTTTTAGATTATACAGTAGATTCTAAGTGTACTGTGGATTATGAGGTAGCTAAATAAGTAGTATGGATTCAAAACTTCATCCAAAAGATTGATGTGGTACCTAATAGTAAAGATCATATAACACTTTACTGTGATAGTACTGTAGTGATGGTTTTCACAAAATATCCAAGGTATCATTAGTGGAAAAAGAGCATACTTCCAAAGTATCATCTCTTGAGTGATTTTTCTCAGATAGGTGAGGTTGAAGAGATCAGTATTTCCACCGAAGATGATTTGGAGATGCTCTTTACTAAAGCCTTAACTCAGTAGAAACATGATTATCATGTGAGGTCTAGTAGACTGAAAGTCATACGTAGTTAGCTCTAGTCAAATTGGTATTTAGTATGATTTTTTGTCCTAAGACCAATTATTTATACTTTGATTACACGTATATTCTATTTATTGAATATTAATAAAACATATTTTTACATATTTTTCAATATTTTTCATGACTCTGATGTCAAGTTTCTTATAGTATATGTCATATTGATAAGGTCATTAAAGTTCCCCACTATGATGACAACCTTGAACTAATATGATGATATTATTAAATATTGTTATTTGGTTGGATAACATACTATGATGGGACGCATATTACAAATACTGTCACTTATGAGTACTCGTAAGAATATGATACTTCTTCTCATGAAGTTATCACTTGGTAATCTCTAAGATGGTAGATTATGAGAACAGACCTGCCGGTAGGAATTCCTCATGTTTTTGTTTCATTGGATATTCATATTTTTCAGTGTGTTTAATGGTTATTTGACTTTAATATTATCATTAATTCATTTCATGACTCATACACTTATATTTTTTTATTAAAACTATGATGACATGTATTGGTAGTGAGGTAGGGTACATTAGGTGAGTCATGATTGACATGTCATTAATTGATAAGTCAACGAAGTGTTTTTCCCTTCCATATTTATGGAAGATGATATCCTGGACCTTTGATTGGAAAAGAAACGTCACCATAAATTTCATGGTCATGGTGTAATGTTGTGTTTATTTTAGAGATTCAAGTAAAAACATATCGAGCGTATCAGTCGGTCAAACAGATGTGAAACCTTCTCGATGAAATATTTTAATAAAGGGATAATATTACACATTGATCATTCATATGTGGTTTTCATCATTATGATATTAATTTATTTCTCTTCTTTTCCTTGGCCCATTGTTAGACAATAATCTTGGACATTAGGCAATCCCACCTAATGCCATTGAGGAAGAATCCTAGAGGGTCACTCACTAAGTGTTATTGATTGTCCCAATTAAATTCTATATAAATTTGATTGATAGAATAAATATTATTCCCAAGACTAAGGAATAAGTTTTTTCACATTTTATTGATCATAAATATTTATTGATGAATAAAATATTTAATATTTATTCAGATGTTCAATAAATACTAGAGGAATTTAAATGGACCATGACTATTTCCAGTGAAAAATATTAAATAACCTTCCAGATAAATAATATTTTTTATTGTGAAAGTTGGTGCACACTACAAAATAGTAATATTATTATTATTATTATTATTGTTATTATTTTTATTATGAGATATGGGGTTTATTAAAGGTTGTAATATTTTTTAAGGGATGACGTGTAATTAAATAATATTTTAACCTAAACACTAACTCTATAAATAGACGGTTATATCTATTGTGTAGTGCGTGCAATCCAAAATAGATTATTGTTGTGCACAAAAAAAATCTCTATCAACTCATCCTTATTTATCCCTCTCAATAACAATAACTAAAATAGATAATCCTTTAATATCAAAGGATGAGTAATCAATACAAACAATGAAAGAAAATTGATTCAATGCACTAGCACCTGGAGATTGATTGTCATTTCTTGGAGATAAAAGCTGCATGTGTGGATCACTTATAGAGGGATTTTATCCTTGGATCCTTGCAACACAACAAAGGTAATCTGAAAGGGTCTTTTCTGATGATCAACATCCACATCAAAGAAATATCCAAATACAATTTATTTTGTTTTTTAAGATATAAATAAATTGATTATAAATTTAATCCAACCTATTTTCAAGATCCTTTATTCGGTTTTCAGGCATAGAAATACTTTAAAAGAAATTTTAAAAGAAATTATTTTATAATTATCTTTGGATAAAGTCTATATTAAAATTGTATATTTTTATTTTGAGTTACCCTAATGCATGGATTGAATATTTTCTAAAGGTAACCAACCTAGGATATCTAAGGGTGAACAAATCTAGGTTGTGTAAAGGTAGTTGGACACTCACATAAAGGTAACTGGACCTATGTAAAGGTCATGTGGAACAGCTATGTAAGGTTCAACATAGTCATATAAAGGTACTACCAAAATTACTCTCCTGAGTAAAGGTATGAAAGGTGATAAATAATGTCATATTGACATTTCAACACACTGTGTAAATGTTATTTGTGTGTGTTATAGGCTAGTTCAAGGTACCAAGGAAGCCAGTGTGGTTGTGTCAAAGTCACAAAATGAGCACTGATATTCAATGGTTGAGTATTCTATTTAATTTTGAGAATCATTGAACCAATCAATCCTTGGAATATCATGGTGAATTATTTGTCAAGTCATGATCAAAATACCTTCATTATTACACCATGTGAGTTTTTATGAGTATTTAAACTGATAATTCCATATATGAAACATGAGAAGATAAAAATGGTTTGGACGATGGCGTAAGTGTAAACTGGTAATAATCAACTATAAATACCACCATGTCATTGTGGTGTATGTCATATCTCATGGGTATATTTAAAAATTAAAATTTTGAGTGCTTTGATGTGATTTTGAGTGTGGTACAACATGAATATCAAATAATGAATAGCTATAAGAAAATGGATAGGGAAACACCCATAGTAAAAAAATGCATGTTTTTTTGATTGATATGGGATGAGGTGGATTTTAAAAGGTAGAAACTTCTATAATGATGATGGTTTAGGAATGGTTCATTCAAAACTCTCACCCAATTAACACCACACCATGGTCAAGGGAGTGTTCTGCATTCTTATATCTTTGTATGTAAAAATTTCCACATTCTCTCTCAACCAAATGTTTCATTTATTATGAATATAAATAGTTTTTATTATGTATATTAATTATAAAATCATTAAATATCACTTCCAATTGTAACTCACATGAAGTTAATCTATCTAGACCATTTTTGCATGAATATACATCATGAATAATTCATCATTACTGCCACCACCTGGAGTCTGATTATAGTAAATTGTTTCATTCATAGTGATTCCCCATGTGCTGGTTAGAAACTACTAAAACTTTAAATTACATTCCATATATTTTAAAGTATATAATTTAAATAAAAAAATCATAGTAAAATACATGAAAGTTTGTTTCCATGACAGGGGAATACATGAATAAATGGAGTAAAATCTGAGTGTTTATACTATAAAATGAAGGATATGGTGTGTGTGTGTGTGTGTGTGTGTGTGTGTCCTATATATTTTTAGATAGAATAATTTGTGGTTATGAGAAGTGAAGACCCACAAAAAAGTTCTTCTAAGTCCTAAAATTCCATTCTTGTATTTTGTTTTATTTATCTAGAATTGTTATCCAAGAATAAAACTGGTTAGTTTTATTCTATTATAATGTTTCTACTAATTCTGTTTTTAATGGTGGCTAAACCTATGAAGTAGAGTACTGGTTTTCATTTATTAAATTTCTTGATTAAGGTCTTACATATTAGTACAATGAATTCAAGTATGTTCAATTACTAGGAGGCTTTAAATCGGTTAAATCATTTATATAATGGGGAAAACACTCATACTAAGGTCTTGGTGTGATATTAAAGCAGAATGGGGTGTTCAATCAGGGTTATTTAGATTCAAATTGAGATTTTAAATTAGGAGAAAAATGTTTAAAATAAATAAGGGGTGTGTCTAAAGGGTTGGAACTGGCTCATTTTTATTGCATCTTAAATTAGATTCAACACTCCTTTTCAATATAAGTTTATTTTGTTTTCGAAATCAGTCACTCTTATTTATTTTAGTATGATTTTTTTAGTTTAATTAAAATTTATTTTGAACACTTTAAAATCTCTAATTTAGTTATTCATTTAAAAAATATAAAATAAAGTAATTTTTTCTAACTTAGTTTGAAACCTCCTTAAGAGACAACCCTGGAACTACTATATTACATTCTTAGTGGATAAAAATTGATTAAGGTTTCATGAAAAAAGTATCAGTATCATCATTATATAATTAATACATTATATAATCATGAATTGGTTTTCTTAATATAAATTTTAATTATATTTATATTAGTTTTTTTACTTTCAAAAAGTGTTGAGTATAAAAAAAATTAACCCAAATTAAATTTTAAAAACACAATATGTATTATATTTGGAAATTTATTATGTATGAATTTTTTTTAAACCCAAAAATTTAATTTAACAAACACTTTTTACACTCTCTTTAGTAAAGTGTTCTAGTGTGGGTTATTTTCTAAATCACACATGAATTTTATAATATATTCTTTGTTGAAAATATATGACCTTGGAGTTTTTATTATTTTTTAATAATTCAATCTCATTTCTCCATAACCCATACTTAGGTATTTTTGTCTATATTAAGTGTTAAATATATTTTTTATAAATTTAAATGTTGTTATGTATAAAGTATTAAATGTGTAATCTCATTTTTCTAAAATAAATTATTTTCGAAGTTATGTTTTAAAACATTAAAAACATTTTTAGATGAGGAATATATGCCTTTTATATTATAATGTTTTCATTGTTTATTAATCCAAGACTTATTATTTTATTTTCATGTTACTAGTATATATAATTTGTTACCTATTATATGTATTATACATTGTTTGGGTTACTACTAGTATGCATCAGTTATAACATATGTCATCTTTTATGCTTTGTTTGTCTAGATACTACTATGATTTGATGAATTTAATATTAAAATTAATATTTGTATTATATTATTGGATATGTTATATATACATTTGATATTGAATTATGTCATGCTAGTATTGTGAATTTTTCACTAATAAAAATATATATATCAAATATGAGACTTTTCATATTTTGTGAAATAATGTTCTTCTTTAATAAATATTTAACATGATAAAAAATGTATTTAGTTATGGAATTAATTTTTTGTCCTAATATACATTGAAATGAATCATGGATGTCATTAATTTTTTAATTATAGTATACTATTTGATTTTTACAATAAAAAATTTGTAATTGAATGCATAGAAGTTGGATGTATGATACTGATCAAATCTCAAACAAGTTTCAAAATAAGTTATATTTAAAAAAAAATATTCTAACAATGCTTCATATAGAGTACTTATACAATTCCCTTATTATAATTATGTCAAAATATCTTGGTTAATTCAGGAACAAGTAATCTGGCATATTGAAAAATGTGTTTTTAAACATACTATTATGTTTGGTATCACAATGGAGATAAAAATAAATCACATATTGTTCATGATAAAAATAAAAAGAGTGTAATGTAGAATTTTTTATTTTATAGGACTCTATTTATTCTTCATTATTATAACTATGTCAAATAATTAAGAAAATGGTATGATTATGCATGATGTGACTAAAAAAATAATGATGTTGAGAGAGTGAAAAAATTGATGCATGATATAAGGACTTTTGTACATCAGTCATGTGGTAAAATGAAAAGGCTTAAATTTTTAATGTTATTGTATCATGGAAAAACATGTAAGGAACTTATAATACAAACATTGATTATATTCCCTTTTTAAGTACTTATTTCCTAATGATGTAGATATTCTCTCAAATTATTTTATGGCATAAAGGTTAATTGTTATTCTTGGATTTTCCACTAATAAAATTCATGTTTTCCCAAAATATTATAGCTTATTTTGGGAGGAAACTATGGGCCTAAATGATTTTGAGTAATGTAGTATATCTCAATGGAAGAAAAATTCATATATAACACTATATTTTGTTCTAAAAAAACTAATGTGTAACATTCCATTGATTCATATGATCTAAAATCTTTTCATATCTAATTAAATATCAAAAAATAAGTGATGGAATGATATTCATAGAATTAAGGATAATGATGAGTTAGTTCATCCTAAAAATGTATTTTTATGGAAGAAATTTGATACATGATATCTTGATTTGTTAGATGATGTGTGTAATTTTGGGTTGGGTATATCATAAAATGGTTCTAATTTGTTTGTTCAAATTATTACATCACAAACATGTGGAAAATTTTCATTCAAAATGATAACTTTCCTCTATTGATGTGTTAGAAAAAAATATTTAATTTCTTGGATAAACTCATATTTTTACCTCTAATACTACTAATGATATAAATATGTACTTTAAACCTTTAATAGAATAGTTGAAGCATCTTTAGAATGTGGGTGTGCACACATATGATGCTTCTCTGAATGATATATTTCAAATGTTTTCTATGATTATGTGGACCATAAATGATTTCACTACTAATGAAATGATTTATAGATAGATAAAAAAGGATAAATTTTTAATTTTATGAAGAATACATAATCCAGATGAATTAAATATCATTATAGTTTTAGTTTTATAGAACATCAATGATTATTTCCAATGGATCATCCATACAAGAAAAAACATCAAAGGTTTGATAATATCATTGAGACCCAGAAATCACTTTAGTGTATGTCTAGAATTGATGTGATTAATGAATTGAAAGATGTCAATTTTTTATTCAGTAAAGGTAAAATGAAATCTAGAAATAGGAATAATGTTTCCACTAAATGTAATTATAATTGAAGAAGAAAATTATCCTCTTTGATTTTCCTTATTGGTAAACCAATTTTTTACGTCATTGTTTAGATTTAATGAACATTTAGAAAAGTAAATGTGAAATATTAATTATAATCCTTTTAAATGTAAAGGGGAATAAAAAAGATGATTTATTATCTCATTATGACTTGGTGGATTGGGGTATCAAACTAGAACTACATCCAGAGAGTATCAGTCAAAATAACTGGAATGTAACCTATGATTCTCATATGATGATAAATTTATAGAAAAAATAATTTATTGAAGTACTATATATTATCATGGTCATTGATGGTTGTTTAATAAACATATAAAAATAGTTTAATAGAGGATATTTGAAACCAAAATCTTTAAAAACTCATGACTATCACATCCTTCTTTATGAATTGATTCCAATATAAATCCATCATTTAGTATCCAAAAATGTAAGGGTGAAATTTATTATATTGTACTATTTTTATAGATATATTTTTTCTAAAAGGTTTTCCAAGTTTTTCTTGAAAAAATAATGAAAGAGATACCATTAATTATTTGTGAGTTTGAGAAAATTTTTCCTCCATATATTTTCAGTTTCATGATGAATCTAACTATCCATTTTACAACTAAAATATTTTTTGAGGGACCCATTGATTTTAATTAGATGTATCTAACCAGAATAAATATGTACATAATAAATTTTTATGTCAATAGTCGGAATAATCCTAAAGGTTACATTTTGAAAGGTTATTTATCTCGAGAATGTATGGAATTTTTTTCAATATATTTGATTAATGTGAGTATGAGATACAACTATCCAATGAGAAATAAAGATGAGTAGTATGAGAAAATTGAGCCCACTTTTAGATCACTTCCCCAAATAAGAATAATTATTTGATCGTATACATTGGATTCATTGAGACTTGAAGAGTTTGATATGGAACATTGCATGATCCTATTTAATTTTGATTTGTTTATTGACTATATCAAGTAAGTAATTTGAATTTTTATATGTTATCCCAGCCTATGTAATTATACATATATATTAACTTTTAAAATATTTTTATATAGTAAACATAATAAATTATAAGTATAATTCATAACTCATTGCCTTTGAAAATGAGAGATACTTTTCATAGCAAATAGTTACTTGGTTGGTAGAAATCAAGGGTATGGACATTTTTTTTATAAAATAAATAATAAATATTGAATTAATTTTAATATTAATATGTATTTTAGGTATTGATTTTATTGGTTAATGTTTTCTCTCAATAAATGATATTTTTGAATTTGTTTCTCAATAATTTGGTTCTTTAATGAAAATATCAGTGATAAATGACTATAAATTAGTTATAACTAGTCGATCAGTCAGTATGAGAACAGAACATGATAGTGTTATGTTAATTGAAATGATAGAATATTATGAAAATGAATCAAAAATCTTACCTTGATATTAAAATGTAACTTATTACAAATTTATTAAGAAAATACTTATATTGTATTATTACTCCCATGGTCAAGTCACTAGGAAGAAATGTAAGTGATTTGTTTCAATGACGTGATAAGGAACATTGATTAATGAATGTTGATTTAGAATTTTTTAAATGAGTCATTTTATAGCTATTGATGAGCTATATATTTTTTTATTAATGGAATAACAAGCGGTTTTTATGAAATATACTCTAAAACCTGAATTTGGTGTCATTACTAAAGTGATCCAAAGACATATTTTCAATAATAGTTGGAATTAAATTGACACCATCACTACCCCTATTGGTCTGGATCAATATTTTATATATTATTACTTAAATACTTTAATTTTTAAAGTTAAATGTGAACCTAAAGTAGTTGTGGGTAATATATAAGAGCAATAGGATCTGGTATCAACCCTCAATTTTCTTTAAAATATTTTTCTTCACTAAATTCCGGTAAAATTATTAATACCTAAATTGTCACAATAGAATTGAGTGCATTTTAATTATTTTTAGATATTTATATTATATTTCCAATTTAATAAGACTCAATAATTTCTTATAACTATAACTATAGGTATTTTCAATTACCTAAAGTAAATAAATCTTAGAAACTATAGTTTTCACACAGTAGATAGAGTGATTTCGGGTAAAAATTTTAATATATAAATTATAAAACCGTAGTTTAATATTGCTGAATGATATTTATATATTTTCATTATATTTATAATGTTCTAATAACCAACAAATTATAATATCTATAACTATATATATCCTCAAAAACATAAATTAAATGAAAATAGAAAATTGAAGTTTTGAAATTCTATGACATCTTAACATATTCAGATTTGAACAAATATTAGAGACTCCAAACAATATAAAAAGCTTTTGGTCTAGTTGAATTATATTTATAAAAATACATTATATTTATAATGGTTCAAGGATTTTATAAATCTTTCTCTTATAGCACAATATATCCATAAAAAACTCTAGAAAATACAATCATAAATCTGTGGGATTATGATAATAACCTTGTAGTGATTTCAGATGAGATTAAGAACATCTAATGGATCTATTTTGACTTTATTGTAATTGAAGAAAATATAGATAATCTTCTTATCTATTAAATCAAAAAAATTAATATAATTATGTTGTCTGTATCTCAGGTTATAATCAAAATACACCGCACTTTATAAACATTATAAGATATTTTTCTAGTTTTTGATTACATTTTCCCGTGTATCACACCTATGTGATTAATTTCTACTTTTCTAGATTTTGGTTGAATTCCCATGTGTATAAATTGAATGAGAAATATGTGGGACAAATATTTGAGACATTTTTTGGGCCATGTATCCTTTATAGTTATTGGTTAGGCATATTGATTTTGTTTTCTATGATGAGCATGGAATTAGCATGGTTTTTATCTTCTCATGGTTATTGTACACTAAATTTAAAACCCTATTTCATATTGATAAAGGTTATAATGATCATTGATATTTATTTAGTTATGATCCTGTATATAATTCTAACCACTTGGTGAAATTAAGTAAGAAATGTATGAAATGCATCATAATAATCAAAGTGAAACAAAACATTATAAGATATAATCTACAATAACAAATAAAAAACAAGATACAATCTAATTAAAACTCAAAGAAAAAATAAACCAAAAAACATCATAAGATACTTAAAACTAGGATAAACAAAGGAAAATATAATAAATAAATCAAGAAAAAAATATAATTAGATTTAATAAAAGTGAAATAAATAACAAATACATAAACAAAGTGAAACATAATTTAAACACAAAGAAAAAAAACACAAAAAATAAACAAACACAATGGAAAAATTACAGAGAAAAAACAAAGAATAAATAATCAAACACAAGAAATAGTTAAAAAAAAGAACAAAAACGTGAAACACAAATTGAAACCCAAATTAAAAAGTAAAGTGAAAAAAAAAAGCACCAAAAAACATAAAAAAAAAATAAAAAAAGAATACAAATATGTAAACAAATACAATAAACAAAGATATAAACAAAGACATAGTCAAAGTGAAAAAAAAATATATAAAAAATACATAATTAATCAACATTCATAAAGAAAAAATAAATGATTCATAAATATGTAAAAAATAAATTAAGAATAAATAATCAAAGTCAAACAAAAAATAATAAATAAGAGGACAAGACAAATAATAAACAGAGATATAACCAAATACATAAATAAAAAATACATAAAAATAATAAATAACAAATAAATATGTAAAAAAATACAACCAAATTAAATATAAAAAAATAAAATGTGAACCAAATCGGCTTAAATGTACTTGAATCAAATAAAGAATACATTTTTAGATTATAACTAATAATCATTAGAAAAATTACAAACATTTACTAAAGAAATACATTCAATAAAAATAATTCTTAGTATATGAAATTAAATGAGAAATAAAATCATTATCCTTGAATTAAAACTACCTAACCCAACCAAATCTAATACAAATGAACTTGAATCAAATAAAGGTGAACCAAATCAACTTAAATTCAAATAATATTAACCAAAGCATTTTAAACATTACCAAGGTGAACCAAAACAAACTTTTAGATAAATCAAAGAGAAATAAACCAACAAGTAATAATCCAAATTGAATCAAACTAACCCAAATTGAATTGGACTAAATTTACCATACAAGAATAAAATCATATCTTACCCATGTTTAACATGCTAATTAGTATGTTTTGGTTATGTTATTCCATGCATTTTATGTTTTTTTATTTATACTAAATATTACATAATTATTTCACATCACTATATATCTCTTATTTATCTTGGAAATTGGTATGCCTTAATTATTTCATTTCACCTCTTATGTCTTGTTTGTATTACCCATTAGTAATGAATTTATAATTAAATTTATATTTATTTTCTAATGCTGGAAATGAAATTTTTTGAAGATACTCATAGAAGTAGAATATCTAAAAACAATTGACACCTGAAATAGATGGGTCTTCACCCTCTAGTTCCCACTATGGGTATAGTATTTCAAATATATATATATATATATATATATATATTATTTAACATATAATATCACAACATTAATCATTTTATGTTCTAATTAGTAATCACCATCAAAGAGAAAATTGTTCCCTGGGTAGACTAGTAATAATGGTGACTGACCTAACAGTTTATGGGGTTGGTACTAGAGGTACTCAGATCACTCATCATACTAGATCACACCCATATCATTAACCATATATACCATCTAGCACAGTTTCTTATCACATAGTTCTTTTAGAGGAATAATAGATATTCTAACTACCTATATTATCTCTGGAATTTTCATTAGGTCATGCTTCTCATATAATGTTTCCTTATCTGATGATGGATCTTGATCCTCACCCCTATTATCATTTTTCATCGAATTTTATGTTTCCTTTATTTCCTACTTCTCTAATATCTCGAGGTTTTTATTTTCATAATCCTTTGACTTCTTCTCTAATACATTCTAACCATCCAAATCATAATGATCATCACAATCGTAAATTAGAGCCTACCAACCCTACATAGGTTATCGGTCCTTTATATACTATAGATGCATCAAATCCCACTTATTATCTTAACTCATTTATATGTGTACAACCCTATTAAATAATATAACCAAATTTTATTTTCCTTGTAACATTTATTAATTTAATGTTTTTATTTTATTCTTTCACAGTTGGATATACTATTATTAAGTGGAATGGGTGAACTATCATGCATGAAGTATAGAACCACCAAACACGAGTAATGGTCATGGAAAATTAATATAATAAAATGATTTTTCAACCTATTAGATAATGTAAGATTTTTATAGAGACACTTTCCAAATATAGTAACATAATTCTCTTATAAGTTGTCTTCTAAAGACACATTAGAAATTAAATTATGGATAATTCATGGGTTTAGATATGTGTAGGAAAAATTATTAGATAAAATTATATATTATTATTTTATTTATATGAATTGATATTTTGGTTTCAGACTCACTATAATTTTCTTTGTGTTTAAACTATGAGAGATGAATGACTAAAATAATTTAGTGAGTTGTGAAGATAATATAATCATGATTTATATAATTTTTGTTCTTAGATAGTTTTCATAGACATAGAGGTTATAATGACCCTGAATTGTCTAGTCACATAGTGCCATGAGGTGATTTCCTTTTGGAAGAGTGGCCAATTTAGGATATTATTATAATTTGATTGGTTTGATTGATAATAATTATGATTTATACTAACACTTTGATTCCTAAACTAATAATTTTATTTTCTAGGACTCTTTATAATGAAACAAATAAAATAGGGGTGTAATAAATTATGTTTACACTTTGGGATGAAAGAACATGCCATAGCATGAGATAAATCAAGTATTTTTCAAGTTCAATTGAGAATGATTTAATTGTTTAGGATTTAGAGAATATGAAGCATCATAATCTAGCTATAGTTTTTATTTTTTATGTTTTAATTATTAATAAAATTATTGGATAATATTTTCTTGCATGCATTGACTTTTTTAGTGAGTGGTGCTGAGCATTGAATGGAATATACCATTATTTTTTTCTCAAGAAAAAATAAGAAATATGGTAGTGATATTAATTTTGATATGAAAGAAAATATTGTAAGATTTATTATATACCTTATATTTTCACATTTCTTTCCTACATATTGGTCTATTTTATAATTTTAATAATGTTCTCTAGAGGCTCTTCAGGAGAAAGAAGATGAAAAAAATTCTCCAATGATCATTTATAATGGGTATTGTGTGAGGAGAATTATGGAAGTGTTAGTTTTCCACTATATAATTTTATCATTCCCATTAGGTGTTGGAACAATTCAATAAATTCAAACACCTATGGTAGTACTAAGAAGTGGTTAAAAGATTTCCATGCAGAAGCAGCAGAGGAAAAAAATTGGTACTCTTAGAGCATAAAAGGGGGTAAAAAGTCATTGAGAAGTTCGTGAGAGAGATGATGAAAATGTGTATCTCACTTCCGATAGATTCATATATGGTTTTTGATACATTTATATCTAATATGTTCTTATTATATAATATTTAATGAAATAGTGGTGATGATCCTAGTGGTGATCAAGGTAATGACGGTTTGGGTTCTAATGGTGATGAAGTTGCTCGGGATGAGGATTCTTCTAAAGTGTTTCTTTATGATCATGATGGTAGTGATAACCACGATTATAGTGGTGATGGTAATAAATAATTTTTTGAGTGATATATTCATATTATCAATTTATGACTTCATATTTATGATAGTTCAAACCTTTTGGATGGTGTTTTATGACAAAATTGATTGCATATATGTGTTATCATTTGATATTTTAGTTATTGTTTCACATCCATTAATTGTTGGTAAATTTCTAATGGGGTTAATTTGTGGAACTGGAAGCACCCAACAGCTCTCATATCCATGATAGATCACGGGCCTGCTTTCCAAATGTAGGTGGTAATTGGGGTCTTAATCAATGACACTTGAGAACCCACATTGGTCAAGAGGATGGGAGGTTGAGTTCATCACACCATTTTTTGGGGGAATTATTTCTTATGCTATGAATCTCTTATAGATATAATACATATTCATGAATCCATTTTGAATTACAAATATGTAATTGGTTAGCCCTATTTATTAATAATAAATTGTAAATATGTGTTGATGGGAAACCATTTGTATGTATCCAAGTTTCTCCATAAATGTAACCATCTATATGTATCTGAGGTTATCCATTAATGGAATCATATGTATATATCATAGGTTCTCTATCTTGGTTATGTTCATTGTTTTGTGATGCTAGTTCTAAGACGCATGGTTAAGTGATCTTGAATTTATCATCATCTAGGGAGACGAGGGTAGTTTTAATGTTTTTATTGGTCCCATGAGAGGGGATTCTTGTCTATCCTTATGAAAGGAATCAGAACCCACGTAGTTTAGTTCCACTTAATGGGACACATCATACCTTTTATGTTTATGTTATAATAACCATACCATGAAGTTTAACATCATATAGAAAGCACATCTTGGTAAAAGGTTCCTAGTCAAGGATGGTGTGGGACTTACACCAAAATGGCCATTTGTGGTTGATCTGGAAAGGAATATAGCCCTGTAATGAAATGAACTTCATTAGGAATTTAGGCTAAATAGGATGAGATGATAAGGACCTAGAATAGATATATCCTCTTGGGTGGGGGAATGATATTTTTAGAATATAGAATAATAAGGATAGTGGTGGAGGGACCTAAGAGGAATGTAGACATCTGGGTTAGATATGAACCAACTGGGAATATGAAATAAAGAAGATTAGGCTAAGTTTTGAGTGTTGGGATTGAACCTCAGAGAGGCTTCCTATATATCTCATTTGGATAGAAATAAAATCCCACATAGTTTGAAAGGGTTAGGTCTTACAGCTATTAAGGAGGACCATTTGGTTTATTCATCAAGAATACATCCCCTTATTGGTTTTTCTCATAGAGAATATGGCCATTTGAGAGGTTAGTAAGATGTTTTGGGGGTTTACACATAGTAAGAGTCCCATTTGAGGATATTTGATCATTTTAGTGATATTATCATCCCTAACCACTAATCCCACATGAGTCATGATTTTTGTGAAAAACAAGAGGAAATGGAAGATCGGGCGCTTTGCACGATCTCCTTCATTCGCTGGTAGAAAAATGTGAGGGTAAGGAAGGTCGGAGATGTTCGGAAAGAAATACTAGGTACTTAATTCATAATGGATTCCCAATTCAAAGTTTTATATTAGAGGATATAAGGATATGAAACCACCCCAAATCAAAGGTAAAAGAAATTGGTTCTCTTCATTGTTTGAAAAGAGGAGACCCTTGGAACTATATCCAAGGTTGGGTTCCTCGTTACCAAGGGGATTCACAATTGAAAACATCCTGATGAACCTGCCTATTAGATAGGTTAAGTACATGAAATATTTTACCAAGGGAATATACAACTTAATGGAAGACATTTTGATGTGTCTTTTGCTCTGATCATGAAAATTTAGGGGCCTCAATGGAGGTTTTGACATTGTCTCATTTAGATGGGAATCCCAAGGATAGGGACCTATCATTAATGGTATGAGAGAGAGACCAGAGGGTGCTTCACCCAGGTGATACCTTGGTGAGATAGATAGTGATTCACCTAGGTGATACATAGGTGAGATTTAGGGTACCATGCCCAAGTGATACATGGTCATGCTAGATTTTTCTTTGGCCAAGTGACACCTAAGCGAGATGGGAGGCCACTTCGCTCAAGTGATTCTTGGGTGAATATTGGAGGTAACTCACACAAGTATTACTTGAGTTATCTTTGAAGAATAAAAACCCAAGAAACCAAACATGGGAGAGACTTTTGATGGACCTCCAAGGGTCTCCTCAAGTGCTCCTGGAAGGGTCGTGTGAATTTCCTGATCTTGGAAAGGGGCCTCCACCCTAGTGATTTTAGACTAGGGTAAGTGGATACTCATGTAGTTATTTAGTGTTTTAGACCTTGGATGAACTATAATACCGGGAATCTTGTTAATTACCTTGTCTTTTGATGCTTGTAGACCTACCTAGAGGGTTTTGAGGAATTGGGAAAAGTACTTGATTGAGAAGAGATTCAAACCATCTTATGGTCTTAAATTTCTTCATAATAGGGATCCCAAGGATCCTATTTATAGGAAATATCATAACTCTGTGTGAATTGGGCACCTCACATAAGTCATTCACGTAGGTGACTCATGAAGATTGGACATGTGCAAGGTACCAGTCGCATAGGTTGTGGTGCATGCGGATTCTATCTGCATGGGATAGACTTACATAAATTATTGATCAAGTTAGTGTTATATTCAAGTGTTTCTTATGAAATATGGTTAGAGAGGTTGTGTGAGCAACATGTGAATGAACTTTAATTCCTTTATGAAAAATTTCCAAATTCTAATCATCATAACTTTTGATACATAAGTTTGCTTGGGCTCCACAGGCAGTCAAATAAAAGCCTACGAAGTGAAATAAATCTCAGTTCCAATTTAATACACCGTAGAAGGGTGTTTTATGATTCCAAAAAAGTTACTAGAAGACCATTAAAATGTTTTTTATGTATTTAAAACCTTTTTACCAGTAATTTTAGTAATCCTATTAGTAATTTTTGAAATCCATGGATTACTTCCGAAGAGAGGTTCTCACCACAAGATTTGGAAATATTTCTAATTAATATGTATCCCTTGATGTGTGATCCATATTATTTCACAAATAAATCCATTATTTTGATTCTTCTAGCATAATGACACACTTCTACTCATACTGGACATGTGTTTTCTAAATGAGGATTACATCATGAATTCTTTGGAAAAGTGTGTGGCGTGAATTTTTTGATTTAAACAGTAATTATCTAGTTGAATGTGAAATATATATAATATTTTCCATTTTGAATATATATTATGACTAATTAAATTTCTATTTTCTTTATAGGTTTTTATATATTTTCTACAGGTTATTTTAAAGGGTATCCAGGGTTGATTGTATCTGTTTCCTAGTAGAGGTACTTATACCAATAGTTCCCTTAAACAATTGGTAGATATCATCTATAATGATAGTTACCAAGAACCATTGGTATGAGAAAATCCCAATAAATCTATACCAAGGGTTCCTAATAACCGTTGGTATAGAGATTTTCCAACAACCTAGTATCCAATGGTTAGGGGAACCCTTTTTATAGGTTATAACAATTCTTCCCAAACCTATACAAATATTTCCAAACCATTGGTATAGCTAGGATTTCTAATAGTGAGAATTCCCGGTCTAATTGAATGAATATAAATTACTATTAAAAATATAAGACAATTATTTAAATACATTATAAATATGAAATTGATTAATATCTTACTCAGTGTGGGAAACAAATCAATAGTATCTTTGTTAATGGATTTTTTCATATATTTATCATTTCAAGTTCAACTCCCAATTTATCTATTTGTTTTTATATTTGGTTATTAAATAAAAGGTTGTGAAATATAATTATTGTGGGGAATATATTTATGTGTTCGTATGAAATATTTTTTTTTCAATATGATTGAGAATATTTTCCAAACCTGATGACTTAACATTTTAATGTTTCTTGATTTATTATAGGACCAAAATTGATTTTTTTTATCGTTAATTGATATAATGAAATTTAATCATGTATCAATCCTATCCAAATACATTAAATAAATGGTGAGTCACTATTAAACCATATATCCTTTGTATATAGATCCATCTAATTGAACTTTATTTTGAACATAAGACTTCAAATGACCTAGATACCTAATGAAAGGATATAGTATAATAAACTATATATGTAATGATTTTGAAAAAATAATAATTTATTAATGATAAAAAAAATTAAGATGATAATACCTCTATATAGGGTACATTCATCAATAATGTATAGTCCTTCCAAATTTAACTTCCTCGGTACAATGTACTATCAAATGAATCAACAAAGTGAAAATTGGTAAGAAAAATAACATCACCAAATAAAAATGCATCATTAAAATTATTTCCTAAAGTTTTTCAAGATCAATAGGGTTTAAAGGTTTCTAAAAAACATGTTTGAAGAATGTACAAAACTTGATTATAACTATATTTATTTTATCATGTATTAATTTATACAATAATAAAGGTATTAATTGCTCCATAAAAATATGTGAGTTGTGAAATTTAAGCCTATGTAAGTTGTGATTTTTAAGTTAAAACATCATTTAATATTGTAAAAAAACACATATACTCTTTTCAATATGTATAACCTTAATATTCTAAAATAGAAAATTAAATTAAAAATATGGAATTTTGAAAAAAAAAATTATGTTTCTTACATTTTTGTATTTCAAATGTATCTAATGAAGTTGGAACTCTTTCCCTACTAATTTTTAAATGAAAGTATTTCCTAAAATTTCCATCAATAGTTGAAAATTGTGACATGATTTATGATCCTAATAAAAAATTTAGTGGTGGTCACAAATAATTTCATCCATTAAATCATGATTTGTTAAACATAAATCTATAAGAAGTATTTTTTAATAAACTTGTAACACCTTTTCATCCCTAGACCACTCACCAGTGTCTAGGTTGGGGATACTACTCTACCTCAGGAAGGCCTTCCTAGTTTCCAGAGGCTTCCAACTAGAAAAAAAATTATAGGGTGTTACCATGGGAAGACCATACCTTCAAATAAGAGTAAAAAATAGCATAAATATCATAAAACATACATAATAAATAGTAAAAGTATAAAATGTACCATAAAAAATCATTCTATAGTAAATGAAATGAAATCATACAATCATACATACCAACTGATCACCCATTGATCCGATCACATATACAAATAAATAAACAATGATGCTCTAATACCATCCCTAAGAATCATCCCATTCATCTCCCGACCCCATTCAAGCTATCTTGTTGAGTGATTAAATCCATGTCCTCTACCTTACCTAAACTTGTTGAAATTGAGGTATGCTTAGGTAACCTAGTGTCATGGCCTCCCAAGGAGGGTCTGAGTATAACTCAGTTTGCCACCACCAATAGTGTCCCCAACATAACCAATAAGAATTGTATGCATATTTGATATGATCAATATAAATAAAAAATTAAATCACAATAAAATAATCATCATAAATCCTCAGGTTCTAAGGTGACACTTAAGATCGACCATCATTGCTTCAACCAATGTCGGAGTGTCTTTGGGAATGGAACAATATCACTGGGGGGATACATGTCCTACCCCAGAATCCCATTAAGGGGAATAATACCCACCTCATAATATCTCACATCATACTGGGGGCCAACATCCTCCCACTAAGATCTCATATTAACATCGAGGTCTAGAGTCCACCTGGAAATATCTCAAATGACCATCGGGGGCTAGCGTCCACCCGTAAACATCTCATGTCATATCAAGGGATTATGTCCACCTATGAATATATCATGTCATATTAGGGGCCAATTTCTACCCAATGATATCTCACATATAAACATTGGGGGATATTTTCCACCTCGTAACATCTCATATCATATTAGGGGGCAAGCATCCAATCGGAAATATTTCATGTCATATTGGGGTATAATGTCCACATAATAATATATCACATATAAACATCAAGGGATAGTTTCCATCTAAAAATATCTCATATAATAATCGACATAGTATTTTTCTGTATAATTGATCTTATCCCACATATTCTTTGTTAGCCTCTTAAGTTCTATCCTTGATATTTGAGCTCTATTAAGTGCATCTCATCATCCAACAAGACTTTTTGATTAATTCCCATTGATACTGTCTTGATCACACAACCACATCATGTTGAACACATCATCTCCCTCAAATTTCCCACATGTAAATAATCTAGGGTCCTACGGAACCATCCCCATCACTACAACCTCATTAGGATCACACCATAAATCCTCATGTCTAAGGTGATACCCAAGATCAATTATACATGCTCCCCCATACTGGACCTCTCTAGGATTAACATGACACTAGGAACCCAACTGAGGTCCCCTAGATCATATCCCCATTTAGATGCCCAATATGGTAACCTCTCTCTCATTCATGTCTCTAAGGTCAGGCCCTTTACTCAAAGGGCATGGTGTCTCTCATCATCACCATGATTCTATCATAACCTCATTGATCTCATAGGCCATGACATACCATCATCATGTTAAAGGATTTACTTAATCCCATCTTCCTTATAGGTATACTAGGTTAGTCCACCCATACCCAACCTCTCCATGATTCTTACTCAAGGAATACCTACTCGGTCACTCACAAATCTATGGGGGATGAACACTTTCCCCACTCTTTAATCAATTATCATGTAGTCTATAAATAATATTCAGGTTCTCTTATATCCTACCCCTAGGTCAACAATTCCTTGTTCATCGCTCACCCCTACTCAATGGAAACTAAAAGAACCTTTACTATGGCCTAATGCACTGATTCTCATCTTTTGGTACCCCTATAGGGTCCACAAGTCTCATCACGTGCATTTTTTTACAATTACTCAGTTATCGGTGATTAAGCCATTAATATAGTGATCAAGGGTCCATTGTGTCCCTTGTAACTTCTTTTATATCCAAATGTGTTAACAAATAATTTATTTAATTAAATTTCAATCACCCATACATGGAAAAATCATATATCACATGCTGTGTAGAAAAATCATACACCATAGAGGTGTGTTCAAGGACCACCAACCTCATACCAAGTCATTTTCTTTAAGAATGATTAGATATAACCACCCATGGTCATACAATACTTTCATCATCTCTTAATCCCTTATCTCAAACCATAATCTCAAAATAATTAATTTTAAAAAAATTATAATTAATTATCCAATTTAATATAAATTGAAATAATTGTCTAAAAAATAATATGGAGGAATAAAAATCTTGAAACCATAAGAAATGGTTTATATCCCACTCCTGACACACACTCAAACCTAAGCAACACAAATTACCTTATTTACTCATCTGATTCAATGGCCAATTAATCCCAATTTCAAAAAAACCTTAAATAAAATCATTGGGTGATGTACCATCAATGAAATAGTAAGAAATGGTGTGTGATCATTATAACCAACCATGCTTTTCATGTATGGATATTACATCATTTTTTTATAAATATTAAACATATTAAACAAACATATGCATGGGGATTGTAATAGTTTATTGTCTTTGGAATCTTGGAACAATATATTCTAACTTGCTAAAAGATCTTCAATGTTTCACACAAAGATCCCCCCTTTAGTATTTCTACATAAAATATTTCTTTATAACCTGGGTAAAGGAATCATATGACTGGGGTGATCTTGAATGCTCGGTAAGGGTAAAAAAATAGATACATAAGCATAATATGATCATAAGGGTATGCGAAGATGATCATAACAATACAAGATCATACCCTGCATATCAAAGAGCATAATCATGAGACATGGCATAAAGATATTGGCAGTTCATAAGACATGAATCATTAGGGAATAAAGAACATAATCCATGAAATCATAGCACAGAAATAAGACATGGAATTTTTGGCACACACATAAGCATAAAATATTATTTCTATAGTAGTCAAGGCATCACTTACAAGGAAATATTAGTAGTATTGCTTCACTACCCATGCCATCTTGGTAGTCATGGTTTAATCCCGTATGCATCTTAGTAGTGTGATTTCACTCCCCATACCATCTTGGTAGTCATGCTTCACTCTCGTGGCCATTTTAGTAGTCAAGGTTCACTCCCAAGACCATATTAGTCTATCTCATGAGATATAAATTTTTACTCAATGCATTTTAGGGAGATATAGGTCCCATAATTCTCATAATTAAATCATACATACATGTGACACAAGATCATAAACAATCATATCATAACGGATAAAATGGAATGGGTTTCATAAAAATTTAATCATATCATAACTTGTGGAAAATACATAGGTTTTATAATCATTTCATCAAAATCATAACTTGTGAAAGGAATCAAGTTTCAAAACATATAACCCATCAAATATAAATAGGCTTTCATAAACATCATTCCATCAAAACATAACCCATGGAAAATAAATACATTTCATAATAATTTTTCAATCATAATCATAAATAATTATTATAAAGTATAAGAATGGTAGAATTGAATCATATCCCCAGTAAAACATAATTAACATCAAATAATGTTACCTTAGATGGAAAATAATTTTGAGAGATTACTCAAAAATAACTCCTGATGAAAATATCTTTTCTTATTTGAAAACATTTTCATTTCTTAAAATTTCATGAAATTTGAAAAGTAAACATTTTATTTGAAAATAAACTTTTAAGAATGTAAAATAAGATTCAAATCATTCAGGTTTCATGATGTAAGAAAATTACATATAAGTTAAAAACATTCTTCTCATAATTTTTCTAGAAAAGTCAAAAAGTACCTCATTAGGAAAACAACAAAAAATTCTTTTCAAACCATTTAATAAAAAGTAATACATGATAAAAATGACTTCAAAAAATGTAAAGTAGTATTAAAAATAATTTTTAAAACATTTTTATGAAATATGGATGTAGAAGATAAATATTCCATAATATAAACTTACATATAAACAATCCTAAATAAAATGAGATTGTGAATTTAACCCTTACCTTATGTTAAATTCCCTCTGTATGTGTCTGAAAATACTATATAGTGGTTTTAAGAATATTATAAACTTATACCATAATAATAATAATATTTATGATATCATATATGGTTCATTTATCAATTTATAATACATTTTTATTAATAAATCCAAGTTAAAGCAACATTTTGGGTAATAATCGCTTTGTTTATCGTATGTGTTTTGAATGGATATTCTTGATCTTATTATTTTGATCATGATTTAATTGCTTCAATAATGTAAAAAATGATTAATATATAATATATATTGAGTATATAAATATATATAAAATATAGATATATGAAATGTAATACACTGTTCATGGAGACAGTAAGTCTTACGTACGCATGAATGTTGTTTCTGTTTTCTTATCGTACTGAATGGAAGAAGGTAAATGAAATATATGTTTTTATATATATATATTATTATATTAGAATTATTATATCATATATTTTATATTTATTCATTATATATATTTTTATAATCATTCTTGAAATGGTTAATATGGAAGATGAATCTCATCGTGTCGTGGAGACAGTAGGTCGTACGTACACATGAACGACGATACGATTCTATTAATGGTAAAGGGGTGAGAATTAGATGGTATATTAATTAAAAATAATAAATATCATGTTATATTTATTATTTATATCAATTATATCCATCATTATACCCATCTAAATAAAGTAGTGATGGAAAACATATTACAGCACGGACGTGGAGATGGTAAGTCGTACGTACGCACACGTCGTACTCTCTTTTTTCATAGGATGGATAAAATGTGGAATATTATTGTTGCATAATCATAATAACATATCATAATATAGGTGATATTTTATTTTTTACTTTATAATTTTATCAATACATGAAGAAGAAGTATAAGAAGCAATGATTTTGAAAGAGTCGGTAAGGAGATTACCTCTTCCTCGCCGATCTCCCTCTAGATCTCCTCTTAGGGACACTAAAGTTGGTATTTTAATAATACTATCACCTATAGACTATTAATTGGGAAGTTTATAATATAAATGGAGAGGTTTTGGTTTATCTTGAAGGCACAAAGTTTTGTTAGAAAGTGAGTAAGGAGATTCTTTTTTATAATTGAGGTGAGGGTCACTTTTGGAAATCTACAAAATATTAAAATATAATAAGGCTATTCTAGATCAAAAAACTTAAAAGTTAGATATAAATGATTTTTTTGAGATATTTTAGACCATATCATATTCCCTTTGTTATTATTTATCATTTTTTTATTTTTAAATAATTTAGTAATATATTAATTCAATAAAATATCATTATTTTCAAATTTAATACGATTTATTTAATTTGGAATTAAATACATAAATATAAAGTCTGAATTAAAATATAATGGTTTTACACATCTCTAATATATCTTATATATCTAAAAAATTCATCATACATTTTAATTCATTCAAAATGTATCAAAATTAATAATATTAACATCAGTTATTTTATTTTTCTGTTGATTGAATAAATAATGTAATAACATTTAAGAAGCATATAAGGTAATTATATAATTTTTAAATATTTAAAATAAAATTATACAATGAAATTAATTTCATTATTATCAAAATAGACATTTATATTCATTTATAGATTGATTTTTTTCTTATGTGGACACATAAAAGATATTAAACACAAGAGAGTGATATTTTGTAACTATCCTTGACTTTAAATAATATATAAGTTATTTTGAGGGACTATTGTCCATTAAAAAACTCAAACTCTATATTAAAGTGATAAGAGTATAATCCTATTTATCCAATAATTTTTGGAAAAGTTTTGGTATTATTTTGAAGATTATCATTTTGATTTAATCTTAATTAATCTATTGTAATTTTAATTTTTGTAACAAAATTTTAAATATTAAAAGGTTATAAATTAGTACTTATATGGGTTAAATTGTCCATAAATGGAAAATTTATAAAATTTTAGACCTTATCATAATATATATATTTTTAAAATATTTTTATGGTTTTTTATTAATTTAATAAAATTTTATTTTTATAAAATATCATTAGTGTCAATTTTGACACTATTCGCAACATTGTCTTTAAATAAAATAAAAATAGCACGATAATTTCAAAAATTACATTTAAGACAATACTAACATGTCATATTAACCTATAAAATTCATGTAGTGCCTTAATTAATTCAAATTGAATTTATTTAAATATTTTAAATATCATTTATTTGATCCTTTTATTAATTAAACAATTATTGCATCATCATTGTGTCGCCATTTAAGTTAATTATTTTATCACTAAAAATTATAAATAAATTATCATCATGTATATAAGCATTTTATATTTCAAATTAATATTTATATTTGACTTTTTCTTCAATACAACCCTATACTAAAAATGTAATAGTTATTAAAAATATGTGTATGACATTTTTAACTTATGTTTAAATAAAATATAATAAATATCATATTCTTACCCAAGTGGATTAAAAAGGTTATAATTTAGGTATAAGGTTTATTTTAGTTTAAAACCACGTATTAAATGAAATTATGACATGTTTTGGGGTAATTTTATAATATTATAATATTATGTTCACCTTTAATTATCCAATTTACCTTTAACAGGGGTAAATAAAAATTACTAAAGTTTCTATTCATAATATAAAAAATATTAAGTTTATTCTATTAGACTCTAAATATAATACTCATTTTAAACATTTACTTAAATTTTTCAAAATTCAATTCATAGAAGTGGAAAAATTAAGTTTAACGTTAATCCCGCAGACGTGGCGAGAAGGTGGGTAAAAAGAACGTTCAAAAGTTGAATAAGTTTTTATATATAATTTAAATATAAAAAATAATTAAATTACATAAATTAGATTAATATATTTATAATTTATCTATTATTAGTTTAAAAATTAATTTAAAGTATAATAAGTATTTAAAGGAAAAAAAGATGTTTTATCAACATTGCAGTATTTTTCACTATTCATAAAAAAATAAAAATTCTCACAAAAAATAATTAAAATTCACCCAAAGTTAATTTTTACATTCCAAATTCAAAAATGATTTTTATTTTATCAAATTAAATTTTTATGATTCTCTAAAGTTAATTTTATTATTGTTCACATAAGTAAATAAAAATTTGTTTAAGAAAATTGTATTTCTAAACATATAAAGACTTTACCAAAAATTATAAATTTCATTATAAATATGTTTTATTTATGTTAAAACATTTAAATAATTATTTATTAATATTCATATTACCATGTTTAATGGATAGGTTGTAACTATCTCATTTAAATAATTATAATAGTAAAGTGTTGTTTTGCAGAAACTCAGTATTACGTGTAACACAAGCCAAGTCGATGTTGCATGTAGTGAAATATTAACCTAGTTTTGTATATAATGTAATAAAAACTTACTTTTCTTGTATAATAAAAAAATCTATATTCAATGTTTTGTAAAGTTAAAAATATCCATGTGATTAAATTAATTTTAAAAAAATTAACAAAATCTCAGGTTGTTACATTCTAACCCCATTAAGAAGAATTTCCCCAATGAAATTCATATGGGTTATCAAAATAAACCCACATCATAGAAAAAATACTAAAAATTCCTTTTAAAAGTAAAGTTATAAAATAAATATTACCCAAATTAAATCCTAACTAGGTCTTTATATAGGATAACATAGGTGAAGATTTGGTCATAGAGGAAAAATGTAAATAATAATAGATATTGATAAAGTTCATTGATCACAAGAAAGTGTGTGATCTATAGAAAGTTAACATCCAAAAAAATATAAAATAAAGAAACATGAAAGGTTCATTGATATCATCAAAATGATTATAATAGGAAGACTATATAACATCACGATCATTTTTCTAATGTTATACAATTTTAATGAGAATCATACTTACTTGATTTCATCACAATATCACCCTTTATTAGCCTTGATCAATTTACACTTCATCTCTTTTTCTAAGAAATTAAGTTTAATTATCACTCCTGAAGCGTTAGAAGATCATGATATCCATAAATAGAATTATATGTCATTTCATCTGTCATTATCATGATAAAAAGGTTATCCCAAGTTATAAAATATGCATAATTCCACCTATAGTGAGATAATACTTTAATCTAACAAACTTCATCTAAAGTTTAACTTAAACTTTCCATAAATGGATAATCTTACAGTCATTTTAAAATATAAAATTCTTAAACTTTATAAATAAGGTCACTAGGCTTATCATTGATCCCTTGTATATCAAAAAGTACAACCTGTTTGTCACATACCAAACATGGGAATACCTTTATCATGTATTCTCTTAAAACATGGTAATAACCTAAATTACCATACATACTTATTGAAAACATCCATGTTTCCTTATTCCAATTCTTATTTGATATATTCCATAAGTCCAAAATGTTGTAAAATTCATCAGTGATAGCACAAACCACTTTGTCAACAAATCCTTAATCGGTCCCACGGTAATAAATACAATCCAATATATCTTTATCCAAATAACATTATCTCAACATCAAGAATTAATTAAGGGTTTTCTTCCCTTAATAGAAATATCACATTTATGAAATCACTTTTATTGTCTATCAGAACAATTCACCATGTTCTTCTAAAATCCTTAACAAAACATAAAATGTACAATCCTTATATAGTTCACCATTCATAATTCTAGAATTCAAATTCATAAACACTTTGATTATTCTACTCAATCCATAAGACATTAACAATACTACCTCATCCAGTTACTTAATACCACTTTCATTTCACATTTCTTCTGTAGTCTCATCAATATCTACAATATAACCATTACTTTTACCACCATGATGATTCCTTTCTAGATCATTCCTCTTAGAAAATTGGTTTTCATAATTCCCATTAATTCCACACATAAAACATTAAATTGTTTGTATTACCTTAGGGAGTTCAATATTTCCATCCATTTCATCAATTGAAATTTTCATTTTCCCTTTGTAGTTACTTGCTTTGTGTCCCTCTTTTCCACAGTCAAAACATATTCATGTTTCTTTGAGACATTTACTTGGGTGCTTCTTTCCACATTATCGACATGTAGAAGACTGAATCTTCTTTCCTCCATGGTCTCCATTACCCAAAATCTTAATGAACATCTTCCTTCTCTTCTTTGGTGAGTTTGAGAGTTGGTTAAGGTACATGTTGTCAATCATGTTTTGTGAAAACTAATTAGGCATGATCACAATATCCTTCACTCCAATTGTCACTCCCCGACCTGACTGGTTTATTATTTTCAATTACTTTAATTATTATTTTGGGTTTCAGATAATTTTTTCCCCATTGTTGCATGGTCATCCCGTGTGGTTATGAGTGATTTTGCGGTGCCCACACGGATGCTCATGGGTGTTGTAGTTATGGCGCGTGACTCACACGCAGTTTATAGAACCGTGTGGCAAGCGCGCGACTTGACCCTCCAAGCGAGTAGTACCGGGTAGCACGGTTCAGGTGCAGTTTTCTCAAACATGCTTCGGACTGCAAGTGAGCAATGCAACTACCCCGGTTTTCAAAATAAATAAATGAATTGATTAAAATGGTAAATGAAAAAAAATAAATAAATAAAATAAAGTATGTTAAATTAAATTCAACAAAATTTTATAAAATGTTTAATAATAATAATAGAAATAATATTATTTTAATAAGAATGTTGTTATTATTGTTATTATTATTATCAAAACATGAAATGAAAAAAAATAAACCCTTCCCCGTTCACTACGGGAACCAGCACCCCCCCTCCTACCCCGTTCATGAACCAGCCCCCCTGCTTCTCCCTAGCCAGACACCCGGTCGCGCCCCGGTCTCCGCATCCCTTCATCGGGGCCCCCTCAGAACACCCAGTCGGCCACCCACTCGCACCCTGGCCTCCTCAACCCTTTGTCAATGCCCCCTCAGCACACTCGGTCGGCCACCCACTCATGCCCCGGCCTATGAGGCCCCTCGTCGGGGCCCCCTCAGCACACCCGGCCAGCCGCCGCTCCGGCCACTCCAACCACAGTAGGCCTTCATCCCACCCCAACCTCGCCCTCGCACACCAGCGATGACCTCTTAGCCCTCCCGCATCCAAGGCCACCTCACCCTCGTTGTCTTCGGCCTTCCACGCTCCAGCAAGGCCGAATCCTCCTTGTGTCGGCCTCATTTCACCAGCAAACCCTCCCTCGGGTAAGTTTCTTCCTCAATGTTGTGGGTTTTCCTCCATCTTTGGCCTAACCCTAATCGACAGGGGATAATTCATGTGTTTTTCTCATCATTTAGGTTATGTGATTGGTCTGCAATGTTTCGATCTCTCTTCCATTGAAGTTCTTTTGTGTTCGCACTTGTTTGAGGTAAGAAATTTCTAAATTCTTTCTTTCCTGCACAACCCATGACACTTTTGTGTTTTAGATAATTTTTTCTAAAATATAATCTGCATCTCAATAAGTGGTGTCGCTAAATTATTAAAGTGCTTTGTTTTGGTTAAAATTGTGAAAGATAGTTTGGAATGTGCCTGTTATTATGTATAGGTGATTCTGTATATAATAATTTTATTTTATGAACTATTCTACTTGTTTATCTGGTTTATCTGGTTTAGCATGTTTAGCATGTTTTTCAATTAGAATGCTTGGTCTACCTGTTTATCTAGTTGAGTATGTTTTAGTGTTTTAAGCCATCCATTAATTCTTAGAACTGTTGAATAATTTTTTTTACATAGTGGTTTGTTTAATTACGAAAATAGTTTCCTTAATTGTGTAAAAGTTAATTTGGTTGTGTGTGTGGTGTTGATTAAGTTTTAAAAGTTGTGAGAGTAGTTTTCAAAGGGTTTTGGTCATGCAATGAATTATAAGATGGCATCCACTTGTGTAGTTGGTGAAATTGTGAAGCAAGACTTTGTTTGACACTTTTTAAATGTTTTACTAAATGAATAAATGTTTTGTTAAAGGATGTTTGTATTGGGAATCATGAGTGAAAAATGTTTCAGTGTGTGTTTGGGTTTTGTTTGAAATGGGGTGGTAATTCTGGGAAAATGATACTTTCTTTCCAAAATGGATTTGGTTTCTTTGTGTGGTTTCTGAAAAGGCGTGAAATGAAGTCTTTGAGCATACGACCATTTCACATTGGAAATGAAAAAGTGGTTTTTGTGTGATATTTTGGGTAATGTTTTTGGCTATGTAAAGCCAATGGTCTATTTGGAAACACTTAAGTTTTCAAAGAAGTAATTTAATTTTTTAAGTAATTTTGTGACTGTTTGTACCTCCAACTCAAACGATGATATTTGTATGCACCTTAAAAAAAATTATATATTTTTCATTAAGAGTTTGAAATGTTTTACTAAAAATACATTGGAGACTTTGGACTTAAATACCCATTTGGATCTTCCAACTTATGGGTAATGTTATGTTAACTGTTAGAATAGTTTGTGTCTGTAAATTGTGTGTTCATGGTTTTAATTTTAAATGTTTTTAGAAAAATTATTTCTACATTGATGTGACGTGACGACCCGTTTGGAACTTTCATCTTTTGTGTAGTGTTTTTTTTATTCTTTGAAATGATGATTTTTCGATTTCTGTATTCCCATCTAACAACTTTAGTATTTTAAAAAAAATTGAAATGGTTTTAATTTTTTGCATGGCATGACGTACTGGTTGGCACTTTGTTAATGTGAGATGACTAAATGTGAATATGTGGTGCTCCTATCTAGTGTAACCCTTTATAGGTTAACTTAAAGGAAGTGTCTATGTTTGGGAAAGGTAAGTGCGGTGAGATGAGTCATGAGTGTGAGGGACTTCCTACCTACACAATATTATTATAACCATCATGGGTTCTTGGGAATCTTTTAGTCGATCGAGTGATGGCTTCTTATCACCCGATTAGATGGTTTGATACCCACTGGTAGGTGTATAGGCCAAATGGGGAGTGCCGCTGGTTTCTAATGTTGTGAGGGTGGCCAGTTGGTTATAGAATTAGGAGCTTCACTATACGCCAGTAGGTGGTTCTGAACTGAGTATGTCCAATGGTCTTTTAGGGATGTTTAGGATCACCCATGGTTATTGGACTACTTACATTGCTTATTTACTTTCGGTTGCACTAGTTCATTTTCAGTTTACACTTTTTACTTGTTTTACTTTATCCCAGTGTTGGTATATTCTGTTTGGGGTTTTATTTATAAAATGGAAGAAAATGATTTTCGAAATGGTATGTAGCATGGTTGGGTTTTTAAATGGGAAAACACATTGTTTATTTTAAAATGCGAAAAACCTACTTTTATATTTGTATTTCAAAATTGTGTCATTGGATTTTTTTGGTAAAGGGAAAACATAGATTATGTGGTTGTATTTTTCATCCCTAATGAGCATCTTGGTGCTCACGCATGTCATATTCTTTCAGTTGCAGGTGCATTTCTTGTTCAGGTTCTTGATTTAGTTGCTCGGTGTTGGAGAAAGTTTGAGTCTGAGTTGGGAGGTGACCTAGAGGGTCACATGGAGGTATGTTGATCTGTTATGTTTATTTCTTTTTTTCTGCTGATAGAGTTTAGTTCTATTGTTTTGTTTATTCTTGGTTATTTATTTATCTTTTATGGGTCAAATAATTCCCAGTGATTAAATTTTGATGCCCGAGACTGGTTTCCAGCCCGTGGGGATCGGGAACACCCTTCGGGCCATGTCACGGACCGGCTCGGGTGACCGGTTCAGGGTCAACCCAGGTTGGTTTGTGACAAAATGGTATCAAAGGGAGGTTCTTGTTATTGGGGGTGTCTGGTAGATAGAGATTAGGTCTATCGGGACTTGAGAGGTAGGTACAAGAAGGACTTCATGAACCCTCACTCATTCCGAACCTCGAGTTGCCAAGGGTATTTTGGGAATTGATTCTTTGTTTCATTCTGGTTCGTTTTATATTGATGGATGACAATGGAGGAAAGCCGATGTTACATCTGATTTCACATGGAGTAGTGACCCATGTGGAGTCTGGTTACATGGTTTATGTTCCTCCAAGTTATTGACGCTTACTTAGGGCATGGCCCACTAACATGTATCTAGGTTAAGCATAACTACTATCCCTTCAGTCTGGTAGTTTGATGCAATTTTAGTGTCATCTTGGTTCTGATTGGTGTAAGTGCACTTTTGAAAATGAAAAATGGGTTTTTAAATGGGAATTATTTCTTTTAAATGGCTTTAAATTTGTTAAATGTATTTTTAAAACTGAAAGATATTGGTCTAAAAACCCATAGTTTTCTTGGAACTGGTAGAGATATGGTTTGGGTGCAACTTCAGGTACTCTTTATGAATGTTTTCACATTTGAGGGAATTCATGGGAAGTGTGTGTTGGTGTGTATGGATGAAATCAGATGAATACATGTTCAATTTTTCATGGGATTACTTGGGTGTTCACTTGGAATTAAAGTCTTGACCTTGTTTTTCTAAAGTGATTTTAAAATGGGAAAATTATTTTTGGGAATTTAATTTAGTTTAAAATAGGGACATGGTATTTGGAATGTGTCTATGAAAGAAGGTGGTTTTGAAATATAAAATGAAAAGAAGTTTTTTTTTAAAGAAGGGGAATTTTTGGTTGTGGTATATTTGTTTGGTTTTTGAACTATCTGTTTTTGGATGATGGTGCTTTCAATGGCATTTATTCGGCTTGATATTGGTTATGGATTGGTGTTTTATATGTTGTTCATAAAATGCGTCCCAGAAAGGTACCCAAGGTTTTGGATAAGTCATGCCAAATTTTTTGTCCTTCTAGTAAGTTGCCTATCCTCCATATTGAATGGGGTCCATTAGAAGTAGTAGAGTGTCTTGAAGAGGTCGAATTCGTATTTAGGGTATTGTAAAATCCTGACGCTATCAGAGTGTGTGCTGGTTTTGTTCTATTTGAATGTCCAGTTATGGATGAATGGGAGTTGTTTTCCCTGACATCAATGCATGTTGGGATGATGTGGGATGTCTTTAAATCTTTCTTCATCTGGTGTTTTATACCTAAAGAGGTGAAGAAAAAGATAAGGGAAGCACTAATGCGCATTCAACAAGGCCAACAGATGGTGAAAGTATATATCAACCATTTCGAGGAACTTGTGTCCTTTATCCAAAGGTAGCGTCACATGATTTGATGAAGACTTCTCTCTTCATCGGGGGTCTTCATCTAGAGATCAAGGAGGAGGTCCTCCCTTATAGGGACCATCGTTTTGAGAAGATGGTGGATGAGTTGTTCTTAGTTGAATTGGTCTTCAGAGCGTAGGTGCTCGATAGTCCAGCATATCTAATTACTCATGAAGGTTTCCCATCTGGAGATCGTGGTGTGTTAGAGGGACCTGTTTCTAAAGATTCCTCTACAGTGGTTCGGACTTCCAGTTCGTCGGACCGTTCAGTGGTGTGCCACCAGTGTGGTCGGTTCAGGCGCATGAAATCATCATGTCGCATCCCTCTAAAGATGTGTCATCTTTGCGACTATCTGGGTCATTTGGAGAAGTTTTATAAGAAGCGTATCCTGAAGAAGACGCTATGACTGGATGAATTCCAGTGCCTAACTGTGAGGCAGGAGAGTCTTCGACCATCAGAGACCCAGCCACAGGTCTCAGGGTGAAGCTCATGTGTAGTCAGAAGTTGCTGGGGGTGTGGAGCCTCAGTTCGAGTTTTATGTTCAATGTTTGTAGTGGAACATTTAAATTATTTTCTCTCTTTTTTTTTCTACTGTTAAATTTTTGACATTTTTCTAATTTCATTGTTTTTTCATGAAGTTATGATGGACTCATTATATTGTAATCCAAATATTTTTTTTTGTCTGATCATGGTTTTCTAAATTGTGTGTTTTTTTTAAAATTGTGTTTGGACCTTGTGTGGGTTAATCTCGGTTTGGCTGTGTTCTTTTGGAGGTGGAAGTGCCTTCATAGGAGTCAAGGATTGTGGTTATTCTCGGATTAACTATTTGGGGTTATGTACTTCTCAGAGGTTTTTCTCCTAGTGTTGGGAGTTTCTGGTCTATTTCTAGATTTTCAAGCTTCAGCAGAGGTGTTGTTCGCTCGTGCTATAAAAGTTAGTTTGGATCGGTTGGGAGTTCCCGCATCACTCCCCCCCATCCCAGGGTGATATGTTTGGGTGTTAAATTTTTTTCCTAGTTGAGTTCTTGTGGTGGGGAGAACCCCTTTGTGTTCTCCCCTCAACCTCAGGCTTCAATTTTCTCTTGAATCGGTCGGGTGTGACCTGTTTAGAGTAAGGTCATCCCGAGATTCTCAGTTTTCTTTGGTTCTTCTGGTTATGTTTGGGCATGGACTCATTTCTTGACCAACGTATGGCTTCATGACTTTTTAGGGGCAGAAAGTGTGTGGTGGGGAAAATTATCACACCCCGACCTGACTGATTTATTATTTTTAATTACTTCAATTATTATTTTGGGTTTCAGATAATTTTTTTCCCACTGTTGCATGGTCATCCCACGTGATTAAAAGTAACTGTGCGGTGCCCGAATGGACGCCCGGGTGTGTCGAAGTTATGGTGTGTGACTCGCGTACAGTTTATAGAACCGCACGGTAAGCGCGCGACTTGACCCTGCAAGCGGGTAGTACCGGGTATCATGGTTCAGGCACAGTTTTCTCAACCGTCTGTCGGACTGCAGGAGAGCAATGAAACTACACCGGTTTTCAAAATAAATAAATTAATTGATTTAAATGGTAAATAAACAAAATAAATAAATAAAATAAAGTGGGTTAAATTAAATTAAATAAATTTTTATAAATTTTTTAATAATAATAATAACAATAATATGATTTTAATAATAATGTTGTTGTTGTTGTTGTTTTTATTATCATAAGATGAAATGAAAAAAACCATAGATCTACCAAAGCCACACCCCCTTCCCTGTTCCCTGCACGAACCAGCCCCCCCCCCCCCCTCCTACTTCGTTTGCGAACCAGCCCCTCTGTTGCTCCTCGGTCGGCCACCAGCTCGCACCCCGGTCTCTGAAACCCTTCACCAGCGCCCCCTCAGCACACCCAGTCGACCACCCGCTGGCCCCTCGGCCTCAGCAGCCCTTTTTCGACACCCACTAGCACACCTATCCGGCTACCCACCCACACCCCAGCCTCTGCAGCCCCTCACCGGCACCCCCTCAGCGCACCCGTCCAGCTGCCACTCCGGCCGCCTCCGGCCACTCCGACCCCAACAAGCCGCCATCCCACCTCGGCCTCGCCCTCATGCACCAGCGATGACCTCTTTTCCCTCCCACATCCAAGGCCTCCTCGCCCTCACTGTCTCCAGCCTTCCGCGCTCCGGCAAGGCTAACTTCTCCTTGCGTCAGCCTCACCGCACCAACAAACCCTCCCTCTGGTAAGTTTCTTCCTCAATTTTGGGGGTTTCCCTCCATCTTTGGCCTAACCCTAATAGACGGGGTATACTTAATGCATTTTTATCGTCATTTAGTGTGTGAGATTGGTCCGCGATGTTTCTCTCTCCCTTCTGTTGAAGTTATGTTGCATCCGCACTTGTTTGAGGTAGGCAATTTAGAAATTCTTTCTTTCCCGCACAACCCATGACACTTGTGTGTTTTAGAGAAATTCTTTTTAAAATATAATATACATCTCAATAAGTGGCATTTCTAAATTATTATAGTGTGTTTTGTTGGTTAAAATTGTGAAAGATATATTGGAATGTGACTTTTATTATGTATAGGTTATTCCATATATAATAAT